>CM062811.1:353535519-354938433 GCA_031772625.1 Pinus tabuliformis
GTGCCATAATCTCAAGCTATCCATGGGAGAATATGTATTGACTAGCCCAATGCTTTCCGTTCAAATGGGAGGTGTTGATGTTGTACTAGGAGTCCAATGGCTACAATCCTTAGGTACAATAGCTTTTAATTTTCAAGAACTTTTCATGAAATTTTCTACGGAAGGAAAGGAAGTTGAATTAAGGGGTATTGCAGGGAAACTGGGAAAGATAATCAGCTCTAACGGTATGAAAAAGCTTCTAAAAAAGGAACAAAGAGGTGTAATTGCACTATTATGTTCGCTAGATGTTTCCACATCGAGATCATCTATTTATCTAGATCTCCAAAAAGTCTTGGACAATCATTCCAAGGTATTTAAGACTCCCAAAGGTCTCCCACCTATTCGTGATTATGATCATGCTATTTATTTGATTCCAGGAAGTGTTCCTCCAAACATCAGGCCGTACAGATATCCCTATGCCCAAAAGAGTGAAATTGAACATATGGTTGCAGAAATGCTAGAGGCTAGTATAATTCAATCTAGTCAAAGTTCTTTCTCTACTCCAGTAGTATTGGTGCACAAGGAGGATGGGTCATGGTGCATGTGTCTGGATTATAGGGGGCTCAACAAGCTCACTATTAAAGATAAGTTTCCCATTCCTGTCATTGATGAATTACTGGATGAATTGCATGGATCAATTTACTTCACCAAGTTGGATCTTCGTTCAGGATGTCATCAAATTAGAATGAAGACTGAAGACATTCCAAAAACAACATTTACAACTCATGAGGGTCATTATGAATTTTTGGTCATGCCTTTTGGCCTTACCAATGCACCTTCTACATTTCAAGGTTTGATGAATTCAATTTTCAAACCCTTCCTTAGAAAATTTGTGTTAGTATTTTTGATGATATAATAATCTACAACAAGTCTTGGAAGGATCATGTTGAACATGTTGATAGGGTGCTACAACTATTGGAGGAGAAACAATTATATGAAAAAAGATCCAAATGTTTCTTTGGAGTTCAAGAGGTGGAATATCTGGGTCATATTGTGTCCCATGAAGGAGTTAAGGTACACCCTAGCAAAATTAAAGCCATTAAGGAATGGAAAATTCCCACATCCATAAAGCATCTGCGAGGATTTCTCGGGTTGACAGGGTATTATCACAAGTTTGTTAAGAATTATGGGAGAATAGCAGCACCTCTAACAACATTATTGAAGGAAGATGCATTTTCATGGACTCCAGAAGCAACAAAGGCCTTCGAACATCTTAAAGAGGCAATGTGCCAAGCACCGGTCTTAGCTACACTAAACTTCACAAAAACCT
Organism: Pinus tabuliformis; assembly: GCA_031772625.1. Taxonomy (NCBI): domain Eukaryota; kingdom Viridiplantae; phylum Streptophyta; class Pinopsida; order Pinales; family Pinaceae; genus Pinus; species Pinus tabuliformis. The sequence goes on from CM062811.1 coordinate 353,536,829, forward strand.
TTATTGTGGAATGTGATGCTTCAGGAAATGGAATTGGTGTTGTTTTAATGCAAGATGAAAGACCCATTGCTTTTGAAAGTTGTCCAATCAAGGGAAATTTTTTACACAAAGATATTTATGAGAAGGAAATGTTGGCAATAATACATGCACTTAAGAGATGGCAACCCTACCTAATGGGAAGACACTTCAAGGTAAAAATGGATCATGATAGCCTTAAATAATTTTTAGAACAAAGATTATCCTCTGAAGAGCAATGAAAGTGGGTCACAAAGATTTTGGGTTATGACTTTGAAATCATCTACAAAAAAGGGAAGCAAAATGTGGTGGCAGATGCACTCTCAAGAAAGGATGAGGATGTGGAAGCATTGTTGTGCGCCATTTCTATTATCCAACCAGATTGGATAAACGAAGCAAGGGAGGAATGGAAGAATGATGAAGAAGTGTGGGAACTTATTTGAAAGTTACAACAAGATTCCAGTACATCTGATACATTTAGCTGGCAAAATGATTTGTTATGGTACAAAGATCGCTTATACCTCTGTAAGAATTCCCAACTCAAACAAAATATTCTTATGGAATTTTACACTTCTCCCTTAGGAGGGCACTCAAACTTACCACAGGGTTAAGAAGGAATTCTTTTGGGATGGCCTTAAATCAGATATTCAAAAGTTTTTGGCGGAATGTTTTGTTTGCCAACAAAATAAAGTTGAAACAATTAAGACCCCGGGTTTATTACAACCTTTATCCATTCCAAGCCAACGTTGGGAGGAGGTTTCAATGGATTTTATCATAGATTTACCCAAGTCTGAGGAAAAGAGTTTCATCATGGTGGTAGTTGACAGACTTACCAAGTATGCACACTTTTGTACATTATCACATCCATTTAAAGCCAATACAATTTCTACTACATTTATGGAAACAATTCAAAAGCTACATGGAAATCCAAAGATTATTGTAAGTGACAGAGATCCCATTTTCACTGGAAATTTTTGGACAAAATTATTTTCTTGTCTTGGTACTCAGTTCTCTCATAGCTCATCTTATCATCCTCAATCTGATGGGAAAACTGAGATAGTAAACAAATGTTTGGAAGGATATCTTCGGTGCTTTATATCTGATAAACAGACACAATGGGTCAAATGGTTGCCTCTGGCTAAATGGTGGTACAACACTTCCTTCCATACAACAACAAAAATGACCCCATTTATGGCACTTTATGGATATCAGCCACCATCCATCACATCATATTTAAGAGAAAATTCTAAGGTTCAAGCAGTGGAACATCACATCGAACATCAACAACAAGTCCTCCAACTCTTAAAGGATAACCTCGTGTTGGCACAAAATAGAATGAAACAATAGGTAGATCAACATCGTAGTGAAAGAAGTTTTGATGTAGGTGATTGGGTATTCCTACAGCTACAACCATATAAACAAATGTCCCTCAAGCAAGCTAAGAAGGATAATAAATTATCACCAAAGTATTATGGTCCGTACAAGGTGTTGCAAAAGATTGGTACTATGGCATACAAATTAGAGCTTCCTGTAGCTTCTCGAGTGCACCTAGCTTTCCATGTTTCATGTTTAAAGAAGGTTATAGGTGACAAGCTCACAGTTCAAACAATATTGCCAGAACTTGACGAGGAAGGAAAATTATATTGGAATTGAAAGCAGTCACAGAAACAAGAACTCAACAACTATGAAATCGATCAATTTCGGAGTATCTGATCAAGTGGAAGAACTTATCTGCTGAAGATTCCACATGGGAGGATGAGAATTTTATACAGAAGCATCCAAAACTACTCAAGTGTTGAGGACAACACTTTTTTGAAGGAGAGAGGAATGTTAGGTCCCTATAATACTAGTGATTACCCCATTACTATTGTAGTTGTATCCCTTATTAATATTGTTGTGCCCCTATTATCCCCATATTGTTATTACTGTGCCCCATAGAATCCCTCTATTGTTATTTTTGTGGCTTTATATTATCATTGTTAGGTCAACTGGGTTATATTGTGACTCCTTAGATTCCTATATATAGAAAGGAGGATTTTTCATTTGAATCATCAAAGAATCATTTATTTGTGTAATGTAAAGGAGGTTGCCCCCTCAAAGAGGCTAAATTCTAAGGCATTGATCTATCTTTTCTATATTTTTGTGAGCTAGTTTCGTAACAAGAGCCCATGGAATAGATCCAACCAGACTAGAGAACCCAGCTGTGCCACAAACTGGAATGCTATAATGTAACCACTAAAGAGGAGGATGAAGATCTAAGAAGCATTAACATTCCAAAGGTAGAAGAGCATCACAAAGTCGATGGACCAAAAATAGACAACCCGTACATCACCATGCTATTGAAGAAAACGCATGTAAATATTAGCACTGAAGCATAGCCGAAGTTTGCAAAGATTGGAGATTATTTGGACGACACTACTGTGGATAAAGTTGTTGAGTTACTTAGTGAATATCAGGATCTCTTCCCTACCAAGTTTTCAGATTTGAAGGGCATAATTGGTGATTTGGGTGTTATGAAGATCACTTTGAAGCTAGATGTGAAGCCTATTAAGAAAAGACCATATCGCCTTTATCCTAAGTACAAGGAAAAGGTTCATCAGGAGTTGGATAAGATGCTGGAGGCAGGTATCATAGAACTAATTGAAGAATCTGATTGGGTGAGCTCGATGGTGGTTCAGGAGAAGAAACAGAAAGGAGAAATAAGCATTTGCATAGATCTACGGAAGCTTAACAATGCGTGTGTTCACGACCCATTCCTGATGCCATTTATAGATGAAGTGCTAGACAATGTTGGGGGGTGGGAGGTGTATTCCTTCACTGATGAATTCTCTGGGTATCATTTGATTTAGATTGCATCATAGGATAGGAGAAAAATGACATTCATGATGGAATGGGGTTTTTTTCAATACACTGTGATGCCATTTCAACTCAAGAATGTGCCTGTGATATTTTCCTGTGTAGTCATAGCGGCATTTAAGGAGTTCATTCATAAGTTCTTGGAAATATACTTTGACTATTAGACCGTGTTTAGATTAATAAAATGCCATGTAACAAGTCTGTGCCTGATGTTGGATACTTGTCACAGATACCAGATCATGTTGAACTTGAAGAAATTCCTATTATGTGTTCCCTTTGGGATTTTGCTGGGTCACATGGTGTGAAAACAAGGATTGATGGTTGACACTGCAAAGATTGTAGTAATTGTGAATTTAGAGGCCCCAAGGAATGCCAATCAGTTACACATGACGCTAGGACATACAGGATATCATAGAAAATTTATCAAAGCCTATGCTCAAATTACTGTGCCCATGGAGAAAATGCTAAAGAAGGATGTGACATTATCTTGGGATGAAGAATGTCATCACATATTAGATGTATTGAAAGAAAAGATGGTCACCACACTGATCTTGGTATTCCCTGATTGGAAGAAGGAGTTTCGCATACATGTGGATGCCTCTTGCACTGCGTTAGGCTCCATGCTAACATAGGTCGATGAAGGAGAAATGGACCATCCTATAACCTTCGCTAGTAGGAAATTATCAAAGGTCGAGAAGAATTAATCAACGACTAAGCGCGAAGGATTGGCCATGGTGTACGTGTTGCAAAAATTTAGGCATTATCTATTAGGAGGGAATTTCAAAATGTGATCATTCTTCCTTGAAGTATCTGGTCAATAAGCCTGTGTTGGTAGGGAAGATCTATAGGTGGTTGCTACTATTCTAGGAGTATGAATTTGAACTAATTGTGAAACCAGGGAGGTTAAATGAAAGACCTGACCATCTGTCATGGATTGAAATAGGTGAGGAACCTGATAATCTGGAGGAAAGGTTGCAAGATGTGCATCTCTTTGCGGTACACATAGCAGATGATAATTTTGCATATATTATTCACTTCTTGACTACGGGGATGGCACTGGAAGGGTATACAAGTTAGCAAAAGAAGGAACTAGTAGTGCGCGTAGTAGAGTTTTCAGTTATTGCAGGACATTTGTATAAGATGGGTGCTGATGAAATATTGCAAATATATGTGCTAGATTTTGAATGGGATAACATTATTGCTGAAGCTCATGGTGGAGCTACAAAACGTCATTATAGAGGTAAGGAAACAACCCAGAAGATTTTGCGCATAAGTCTATGGTGACCAACCTTGCATATTATAACACATGCGATGCATGTCAAAGAAATGGTAGACCATCACAAAGGGATGAGTTTCCACTACATCCTCAAGTATCTTTGAAGCCATTTGAGAAATGAGCGATTGATTTCGTGGGCCAATTCAACCCCCGGGAAAGAAACCAAGTGTGTGTTATATCATCACTGCAACAGAATATCTAACTAGATGGGTGGAAGTGCAACCAATTAATGATTGTACAGGGGAAATGACAACAAAGTTTTTGTTTGAATATGTTCTAACCAGATTTGGCTGCCTGAAAGTGTTGATGAGTGATAGAGGTAAGCACTTTTTGAATGAAACAATCAGTGCATTGACTGACGAAGTTCAGGTATACCATTAGAAGAGTACACCGTATCACCCACAGGCTAATGGGATAGTTGAAGCTTTCAATAAGATTTTGAAGAACACAATGACAAAGATTTGCATCACGCAGTAGAATGACTGGGATGTGTGAGTACCTATAGTACTATGGGCTTATAAGACTACTTGCAAGAAGTTGATAGGGAAAACATCATTCAGATTGGTATATGGTGTAGAAGTTGTAATGTCGATGGAGTATATTTTGGGTAGTCTATGCATAACAACTCTCACATGTATGGCGGATTATGAGACCTTGGAGGAATAGGTCGCGCAGCTGATGGAGCTCGAAGAGGATTGATTTTTGGAATGATTCCATCAACAAGTACAGAAGGAGCATGAAAAATCATGGCACGACCACAACATCAAGCTTCCCACATTCAAGGTAAATGATCTTTTCCTATTGTACGATAATAAATTCTCTAAATTTCCGAGTCAGTTCCAGATGCATTGGTTAGGGGCATATATTATCAAAGAAATTATAGATGGAGGCGTAGTTCATCTCGCAAAGTTGAATGGGGAACCTTTTCTAGGAAGTGTGAATGGAAGTAGATTGAAGTTGTATAGATGGGATCCTACACAATGACTATATGGTGGCAGGATAGTCTTAGTGCTCAAGGGAGTTGCAAGGGAGCACAGGACTATAAACTACACTCCCTAGTTTGGAGGACCATGCAGTGAGTAGGCTGCGTGGAAAGTGACGCATTTGCAACCTATGAAACTACGTGTAGGAAGTTGAGCCATGGAGGGAGGTGCCACGTAGCATAGCAGAAAAGTGACCGTTGGAGTCATTTTTCATGACTTGATGACCAAAAGACAGTTAAGAGGAGCAGGATGGTGGCATTTAAGGCAAAACTCTTTGAAGATCTGCCACCAAAACAACATTTATTATCAAAAATTGGGGGGAACTGTCAAATTTGAATTCAAAACCCCCTATAAATTACGCATGCTGGTCCAATAGAGAACACTTTGCGCTCTCAAAATTGTTAGTGAAAATTTTTGTCTGTTGCCTATGAACCGATCGTATTGGGAATATTTAGTTGCAAACCCTGCGTTTTCTAAGTTGTCTGAGCTAAATCAGAAGTTTATTCTTGAAAATATGCTTGCACCCAGTCCTTCTGAAACTATGAGTACTAGTGATATTGCCTCTAAGGGAGATGCCCTAGAAGTTTTAAGTATGGAAGCTCTAGCTCCTGTGCTTACAGCACCGAGGTCACATAGGATGAAGCATACAACTATTAGGGAAACCTAACTAGCCAAATCAGAGAAGGACAAGCAGAAGAAGCCACTGCCAGTCTGCGCTTCCCCAAGAAATCATTCTAAAACACAGAAGTCGAAGAAAGATAAGCAGAAGGTAGTGGACCTGGAGGTGGAGGAAGGCTAGGGATCAGAAGACATTGATGTTGAAGGAGTAGAAACCATAACCAGGCTACCCAAGTATATCCCTCTGTGGAAGGGAAAGGTGAAGCTCCCGAAGGACCCAAATTCAAAGAAGTTCACCATTTCTATGCCCCTGCTACCCGAGTAGGTCCTATTTGGAGGTCCTCGGCTCATGTGGATCCCACTATAGAAAATGGAAGATTGGGACCTCGCAAATCATGATAGGTTTTCACACTTGGTGACATATAATTATATGCAAAGGGTATATTATGCAGAATTAGGTGTTACAATGCTAAAAAAGGAGGAACGGGTTTGCAGTGTTGAGAACTTGGGGTCACTCAATCTGTTGTGGGTGCCCTATTATCACCGCACCCCCATTAACACAATCTGTGTGCACCAACTTGTCACATTGGTTAATGATGGATGTCTATGGTTAGGAGGGCCTATACCCATTACAGACATGCTAATTCATAGAATCATGCACCTATCGTACGAAGGCCTAAACCTGGCTAAGGAATTTGCAGGAAAGACTGGGGAGAAAGACCTCACAGAAGGAATGAAGAGAGATTATGACCTTGTTAAGAAGTCGCAAGGGCATTCAATTATGTCTATAATAGACCTGTAGTTCAATTGGGTGCCCAAATCTTAGAAGGGAAGGTGATGATGAAATGTCGTGCAGATGAAGTTCTGGTGGCCATAGTTTCCATAGCTGCACAATGCACAAAGGGTGTATAGTTTAATTGGTCTAGATACCTCTTTCAGGAGTTCTTTGCGAACTACTTAGAGGCTGAGGATGAAACCAAGACGTTTCACTAAGCTTGGTTATTGTTGTTGATTGTGCTTGTTGTATGGGAATTTCTTAAGGACAACCAATTTCCTCTACTTGAGGAAGGATTACCAAAGGTAGCATAATTCACTTCCTTACGGGTTACAAAGGACCCCACGTGGATTACAGAGACGAAGATCTTTTGGGTTCTTATGGAAATGTCTCTCTGCATGGCCATCAATTAGCATTCAAGGGTGGCCCTAACCTTGTACATGCAACTGTCAACATACACAGGACTCAAGGATGACTTCCATATGGTATATATCCAAGCAAGGAAGGATCCATCGCAGAAATGGCATGAATTTTTATATTTGGTGACAGAAATAGATGTGCAGGAGGTAGTAGTGAGATGGCCTACAGAGTGGCATGCCCCGTCAGACTTAGATGTTGGAACAAGCACGAGTGCGGGAAGTGCTGCTACACAAAAGAGAAAGGAGGAAGTTAAGAAAGTTGCATGTACACTTAAAAAGCAGAAAAAGAAGGAAGTTGCTGAAAAGCCTTAGGTGGAACAAGAGCCCATTGCCAAGGAGTAGGCACAATGGGAATAGTGCAAGTCACAGAAAGGTGAAAAGTCACCATCTCCAGAGACAACGGAGGAAGAACTTCCAGGACAAGGTGTTGGAGGAGATGAGGGGCAAAGAATTCCATTCATTCTGAAGAGACATGGCAAGGAGTAGCAGGGTGGTACAAGGAAGAAGCAGAAATTGGATAAGTCGCAAGGTGATCCCATGGTGTTAACAGAGGGTGATCTCGATGATATCGGGGATAAAATTTGGAACACCACCACAGAATTTCTGCAGCAATTTGAGTAGCAATATATGTAGATGCAGGGGAGAATCCAAAAGGATTTGCGTGAGTTGTAGATCCAAGCAAGCAGAATACAGGTGGGCATCAGACAAGCAAGTGCAAAGCAAGCAATACTGACCACCGGGACAAGCCAAGTAGTGGAGCTAGTAAGGACACTAGACCTTTGAACTATAACATTGTTAGATCGGTCCCTTCACACAGAGACTATCGATGATCGTATCATACTCAGTACGATCAAGAAGATTGGACTAAATATAGCAGCTCTCTCCAAAAATACCCTCAATGCGCTACATGAAAGGGTGCCAGATGAGTTAAAAACCAGGGAGAAGCATGCCTTTAACCTTATCAGTGACTAAAAAGTGAACAATGAGGACATTTTCATTGAGAAGATGTAGGCTTTAAAGGAAAATTTGGCAATTCATATGCGTAGTTCCAGTCTAGAGTCCGTAGTAGGAGAGGCATGCAAGACAATGCCTAAGCTTCACATCCTGGAGGATGCACAGCTAGAAGCAAAGATCAGAAATCTAGTCGTTGGTGTGCATGAAGCTAAAGAAGAGGTTCGATGGTTAGCCTTTGATCTCAATATGAAGATTACAGAGTTTTTTTTTAAGTTGCATCCCACGACTCCGCCTGAAGTTCGGGAGCAGTGAGGAGCCACGATAAACGAAGGAATGGCTACCCTGGATGCCACAGTCGCTGACTGTACGATATTACTTGAGCAGGCCATGGAGGTCGTTGCTAATCTGCAAGAGGATCTGAGCTTGCAAACACTAAATACAAAAGTAATGGATTTGCAGCGATAATACGATGAAGTCAAGGCAACTGCATGTCCCATAGCACTAGCGCAGCACCTTGCCAAATCACAGGAGGGAAAGTAGCTCCTAGCACAGGAAGAGGTAGCACAAAAGAAGGAGGCCTTGCTAAAGGCTAGGTTGTAGCCATGGTTGGAGAAGGATTATCAAGTTACGACTACTATTCAGGATAAGCTTAAAGGACTACAGTAGACACAACAGACGATGAGGTTGTTGGTCGAAGGACCAACCATGGAAATATTAGTTGAGGAAGTCAAGTAGGTAGCAACTCAAAGCACTTCCGAAGTCGCAATGGTCTAAGTGAAGCTAGGGGATCTTCACAGCAAGATCGCAGTGCCAGTGGAGTGACTAGAGGGCGAGTCATGATCTTTGTGTTGGGGGCCTATTGGAATGGGGTCCTGTGGGTCAGTTTTTGGGTTAAGATAATGCAAGTTTTGATACATTTTTGTAACTACTGTAAAGTCTCTGTGATTTGTGGATGTGGAGCATGTAGATGATTAGGAGTCAAAGGGGTTTAGCCTCTTGTTTTATGTAAAGTTTGAGTCAGTTTTGAGATCCACCCATGGTCCGCAGATCATTGCATTGTATTCAAAAGGTTATAAATAGGTGTGTCTTAGAGAGTCTAACGCATCGTTTTTTTATAATAATTGACAAGAAATGGGTAGATAGAAGCGAAGTGATAGCAAAGAGAAGTGGTTCAGATAGGAGAAGAAATTTTTTGCAGTTGAGTGCGCAGAAGCATAGGTAGATTTCGCAACTGAGTGCACAGACCCCTGCATCTAAGTGTGTAGTGCAGTTTGGAGTCTGTATTCCTGAGTTGAAGATCTAATAAAAACAGTTTCTGAAGAATTCTTGCATATTTATGTTTACTTTTGTTTATGATAGTTGTTTTCAATGAATGATGTGTTTTATGAAATAATGATTAAATGTTGCTTAATGTTGTTAAATAAATGTTAATGGTGTACATAATGCATGTTTAAGTAATTCCATGTAGACTTTGATGAATTCTTTGGATTTTATTAACAACTTAAGTAAAAAATCGTGAAACCTAATTTAGGACTGCTTTCTAATGCATGTAAGTAGATAATTGGCTATTAAGGATCCATAAAGACTAATTGTAGACCTTCGCAAAGGTATAAAGGCCATTTTGACAGCGTTGCAGCTTTGTGCCCTAGGAGTGCATCGATATGTGCGAAGGCAGATCTGAGGCACTATAAGACATCACACTAGTCTTTGGATGCAAAAACATGGTTCTTTCATCCCCCCATACTGCTTTGGGTGACAGCACAACCTGCACTACGCGGGTAGCTGCCGAAAGGGCCAGTAGTGTATGGATTTGTTCGTTGGTGCAACTAACTCTGAACCTGGGTCACGACCCCCTAAGCCAACATGTACTACCAGAGTGACATAGAAAGGTGGTGTAGAAGGATCTTTCTCCTGAACATGAGGTCCAAAGACAACCATAGGTCTTTCTTGCTGCAAGTTTAGGTTGTCAAGGGGATGAGCTGGACTGGCAAGAAATAGAAACTGAGAGACTTGGACCTTCTGAGTTGGCTATTGTAAGGGCTCAAATAATGGGATTGGGATCTTGAATTTTTCAATCTCTTTATGGAACTTAAAGAGCCTATGATCTCTTTCTCCAGTTCTAGTTTCTACTAACTCTTTTTATTTTTTTATGCACAAGTTTAGTGGGGGGGGTGTGACTTACCTCTCTTAATGACATTAGGCTGCTGGTTTTTCTGTTCGGAGGAATATTTCTTCCTTGACATAGTTGGGTCCATAGGTCCCTTCCCTTTATCCATAGAATTAGGGGGCTCCTGGGAAGAAGTACCTTTGTTATGATCCAGTGCTCTCAATCGCTTTCTGGATGATCGGAGTTTGTACTTCTTGTGTAGTTGAGCCTACAAGAAGTCAGTGAAGTATTTATAATAGCCATCAAGCTCATCATTGTCCAGTGTGGCCTACAACTCCTTATCATCTTCATATGTCTTGATTTCTTACCCCTCCTCTGAGAAAGAGGAGTACAAGTTCTCCTGAAACTTACTTGGTTCTGGTGACAGTTCCTCGAGATCATCTTCTATGTAAAATGGAGGATGAATATGATCTTGTTGTTCTTTCCTCTCTCTTTGCATGAAATGTAGGGGATACCTTCTATATTGGGGATTATAGCCCCATTTGGTAGCTGGGAAGTTCCGCCTCTTGGGGCTTTTGTTCTCTATCTCCATCTTTGTTAGTTTACTTGATAAGCTTTTAATCAATTTATCCATTTCATCTATCTTATGGCATTGAAATTCTCTTCCACTTGTGAAAACTACCTCCTCTTTTCACTTTTTCTTCTCTCCAAAGTCGATTATGCTTCTCAACTTCTGTGTGGAGGTATAGTTTGCCTCTACTTCTAGGGCACGGGTTTGGATCTGATCTAAGGTCCGAGAACTCCTTTCTCTAAGAGTAAAATCAAAATCTAAATCAAATTCCCTAGAAAAAACCACTCTAGCAGCGATCGGTGGAGGTTTGGTTTCAACGGGAAGATTATTGTACAACTTATTAAATCTTTTAATGAAGCTTGAGACATCCTCACCATATTTCTTCTTAATAGCATTGAACTTGGTGAGGATTTACCCATGGTCTCTATTCTCACCCCATCTCTACAAAAATTCATTCTCCATTTCTTCCCAAGTGTTTATGGAAACATTTGGTACGGATTTGAACCATTTCCTGATATCCCGACCTAGGGATTGGATGAAAAGCCTTAACACTATATCCTCATGTTCGGCATTTTGATTCTCTACAAAGGCACAAAAAAATTCTATGTGTCTCTATGTTGTTACATCAGATTCCTCATTATACCTGGGCAAGAAATTGAGGTAGTCCTAGGGCATGGCATGTGGAGGTTGAGGTAGGTTTAAGGGAGCATACTTGTTTAGGAAGAAGCTGGGGGCAGCCATTTGGATCAGGGGTGCTTGAATTCTTAGAGGACCTTGAGGTATTACCAATGGTATGACAATTGACTGACAATGGAATAAGGGAATGGTCACACTATAGGTAGGGCTACCATGGGGTTTATTTTTTATCTCCTCAACTTCTTCTTTGTACTCTAGGGAGGCCGTACTGAGGGGTGGACCACTCTCGGGAGGATATACCAGAACTCTAGGAGGAGATTCGGAACAATGACTTACAACCTTCTGTTAATTGGATAAGGATTTTTTCTCAGATGGGTTTGCATAGGTATGGGGCCTCTTAGGAGCCAAAATGAAAAATAAAAATACATATAGTGGAGTCTATGATAGATTTTCTCCGAAAAATCTATCATAAACTTGTTATGGATCACAGAAGCCTCAACTCTACAATATAGTGGAGTCGTCAAGGCAAGAAATCTTCAACCCACACTTCCCTCGCTCACTTAACAAGGGGAATGTAACGATTTTTCCTAGCTAGGGTAAAGGAATTCACAATTCCTTCCCCGGAAACAGCGACAAAAATAGGTTGTGGAATTTCCCAACACTTGGAGAAGGGTTGCTTCTAGGGATATGAAATCTTCCTATATACATCCGCTGGCTTGATTATAGACCAGTGCTTAGGACATCTTAAGTAGTGTTGGAAGATTAGTCTTGGGAGCTTGTAGCACTAATAGTTTTATGTCATAAATAGCTTGAAAGGGTTGGCTCAGAACCACTCATGAAGCACACTGTAAGAAATAGTATGTGTGAAGAATTCCATGGGGAGTAATACTCAAACTGTGGTGCCCAAAGAAGATTGAAACTCACAGCGAATCAGTTGTTAATGGAGATGGAATAGTAAGAGATAATAATCAGAAAATCCATCAAAATAGAGCTTATATTTTAAGAATTTTATATCATTGGATCTAGAAGAAAGCGAGAGAAATGAGAGGCATATGATATGTTAAGATGCATGGAGCACCTTTTAAAGACCTTATCACCATATCAATACATGCATTTTTTATCAAATGTTTGACTGAAATGAATCTGCATATAATGAAAATATATCTAGTTGCTACTTACATGCAATCTGAGGAGAATTTTATACACATAATGAAATATTGAGAGAGAAAAGAATACTGCAAATAAAGGATTTTAGAATCACCACAATTATTCCATTAAATTATTTGATGAAGTGCGCACATCAAATTTCATACAATGCCTTTGTAAAGCAGGAAAAGAATCCCTTAGGAGTTTCGTTCCCAAAATTGGGAAACCTTTTAAGAGTGGCTTCCCTCTCATTTATAAGAAGAAGGGAGCTCTAAACTATAATTACAACAAATATCTCGGCCCATCCTCAGCTGTCAAATCGACTAGCTGTTTTGGCCTAGGATGGCTCTACAGCCCAAAAAGACTATAATCAGAGTAATTGCCTCATTAAAGTGTGACAAGTACCTGATGAGAAACAAGTCAATTTGTAGGGGACCAATTTTGAAAAATATCTTAATGTCCATCCCTATGATGGCCTTTACTTAGGTTGTTTCTTTCCCACTATCTAGCCTCCTCTTCTACTCAGTTGATTCCTGTCACTTCTTCCTTCACTACTCAAATCATTCATTCTCCAGAGTTGGGAGTGGTCAACAATAATTTTATTTCCATATTAAAAAAGCAGAGGTCACAAGTGCGGTACTTCGTCTTCCCTCTGCATAGATCACCATGCCGAATCATCAAGTCCACCCAAGCTGTCATGCCTTCATTTACTGTGTCTATGCTGACCCTAATTTTGTGTCACAAGGGACCTCACAAGGTCAACCCATGCCGATTTTTGAATGCTCCATCTCCTTCTTAAATGCCTCAGCTTTCGATCCACCATGCCTTTAAAGCTCTACATTATCTTATCGCACATTTATCACTTCTTGATTTCCCATTAAAAGTCCATACGGGATGGGATATTCTGATCCACTTTAGCCCCCTTTGCTTCATGTGATGAGAGGATATGATCGGGCACTTAGTCCTCAGGCGCTAGGACCTGTGGACTCGTGTCTAGGAAAATTGTCCCTTTTTTAAACAGAATCTTTCATATTGGTGATTTCTAATGCTCTCCTTTCATGCCCACTCCCCATTAGTGCAATCTCTGATGCGCCATGCATTCTGGCCCACTTGAAAAAAGAATAAGGGAGGGTCCAAGCCCTCTATAGTTTGCGACTGCCGAACACCGACTGGGCCCACCCAGGATATCACAATTGGTACATCGGCAATTCCCAGACCATGCCACTTATGTGACCTACCTTCATGTGATTGCCAACTGTGAGATCGCTCCATAGCACTCAACCCTCGATCCTTTTCTCCTCAACATGACTATGGACTAGCCCCTATATCGGAGGTTCAACATCAGTGAATTCCCTGTGATGCATAATGTGTTGATATCCCCGATTGTCGATTGATGATGTCATCAATGCCACGCGTCACTTCCTAAAGAGGGGACATGTGTCACCTAGATATGCCCTCATAGGAACCTAAAAGTTCCAGATCAGCATGCCAAGTGTCCTACGTACTTCCATATCATGGTGATATCAACGCCACCATGTCTTTATTAGATCCAATAATACTCTGCTTCATGGAATCCCTAGAGGAGAGAGAAAAGGCATGTCTACCCCTTGGTTTTATGTTGATTTCCTTTCTCATGATTTTCGACGTGCTCCCTAGCATTTTACATTGTTGGCTCCTTTACCTATAATTTTATTTATAATGGTCATTTGGAGACTTTCAGGACCTCTGATGTGTAACCCACCAATGTGCCATGCTATTGGTCTTCTGATATTTGTGACCATCGATTGCCAACATGCCTCTAACCTCTTATTACCACACTATATGCTATGTCTTGGACCTTGGAACTCTGATATCAGTGATCGTTAATCGCATATCAGCGATTTCCTTATATCTTACCATGCATGGCACCTTCAGACCTTTGATCTCCAATTGCAAGATTTTTCATTAAGGATTTTTCTCCTTGGCATCTAATTTTCCAGGATAACTTCAATCTACTATAACTTTTGATTCCGGGGCCCAGTTGATGGGTTCTACATATTGTTGGAAAACTAATTCTGAGCATTACCTATTGGAGGAGTTCTAATCAATCCTTGAATGATTCTATGACCCTAAAGATGGCTGCCAACTTTTTTGCCTAATTGCACCATTTTAACAGCCGATGATAAGCTTTACAGAGTGTGACAACAATTTCAATCAATAAGGTAAAGATTGTGGCTGGCTCAAACTAGTCAGTATGCCACATCCTTTTGTTAATAAGCAAGACCTTCAGTTCATTATACAAATTTTTGAAGTTGTTATCTTTTCTTTTGGATGATGCTTTATATTGCTTTCAATTGCTCTTATCTTTTTGTTTGCAGGTCAAGAAGTACAGTGGCTACATTGGGAATTTCATTACAGTTAACCATGTCCTTCTAGTTAGTTAGGTTAGGAGTAGGTTGATATGTAATTTCATTTTCCTTGTATATTCATCCTATGTTTTTCTCATTTATTTTTTCTTTTGCTGTGTTATTATTGTCTCCCATGTTGCTTTCAGTTCAATATCCATTTTTTGTGTCCTCTTGATTTGTTTTTTTTGTTTGGTCATGTCTTTTCTTTTGTGTTTGTTTAGTAATATTTTACATGAAAGATACTATGGTTTTTCTCCAAAGACAATGTCGAAAATCTTTCAAAGACAATTGTGACGACGAACAAGGCATGGCAAATATGTTACCTCTTCTCTATTTGGGCTTATATATATTTAAATTCAAGGATGTTTGTATGGAAAATATGATTTGTTCAATATGGAAAGCCTTTGGTCAAACTACAAATCTTGTACGTTTATTAGGATCTTCTTTCACCACTTAATATTATACTAAATAGTGTTTTGACATGTTGTCTCAATCAAGTAGAGAAGGGAAAGGAGGAAAACCTAAAATGAGCATATTAACTTCAGTCGTCATTCAAATCCCTTAGACAAGGAATAACCTCTCTATCAAAGTAAGACAGGATCCCTCTTCCACCTTCAAAAATATATAAGTGGATTTTCACATTATATTAGTAACTAAATAAGAAGGTGAAGGAGTGAAAGGCTTACTATGCAGATAGGTGAAGAAAGAAACTTCAATAGGGTACTGAACATGCCTATTAGCAGCAAAGTGATGCTTGTGTTTCTTTGAGGTGACTTCCTTGGGGTAATGAACAGGCTCGCTAATAGCGAAGCAACACTGAGGAATGTGCTTAAATTTGATTATTGAAATCTCTATATACTTACTATCATATTACCCTATCTAAGAAGTTGAGGTGTGGCTATTCTTCTAAATGTTTTTGAAGTTTAGAAAGGAGAATACAAAACTATATCCTTAATTGGGATAAGTGGCAAGGTCATGGAAATCTACATGGTGAATCAATACTTCCTGTTAGACTGAGAAGCTAGATTTCTACTAGTTTGTTACCAAGTTTTGTCACTCCAATAAGCACCCTCCAAAAGTTTACTTACATGTGAATTTTGGAGCCTATTGAGAATCTTACGATCTATCGTTCCATAGTCGCTTCGTCATCAAGTAATTTATTGCTAAGAAATCAAGTCTTGTTCTCAGATTCCAAGTGTCAAAGTCACTTGCTCACACATTCTTGGCTCTTGATAAAGGCTTGAGCATACCCTTCTATATGCAAGCCTATACAATTGACAGTCAGTGAATACTCTCTGGTGACAATCCCTCTCTCTCTGTTTGCAATTGTGTTTCCATTTCGGTGCGTTTTCCCAACTATCGCTTTTGCACACCTTTGCTTTCATAAGTGTCACTTTTATTTTCATAACTAAGTTTTTTTCTTTTTTTCATTTAAAAAATTGGACATTTCATGTTATATTCACCTTGTCATGTGTCACTTTGAATTTCTTTAGCATTCACAAGTGTCATTTTCATGTTTTGTTGCTATCACAAGTGTCACTTCTAATTATTTTCACTCATGTATGTTTCACGCCTTTGCACATCATTAGAGTTAGTTCTATCACACTCTTATACATTATATGGTGATACATATCATTAGAATATGCACTAGAAACATTTCTACAACTTAGCACATTTTCTAGTCACAGTCGACACTTTTCTTGAAATTTGTATTATGTGTTGTAATGTAGTGTTTCAAGTGTCACACTTAGAAATAAGTGTCTCTTTATTGGCGTTTCAAGATTTTATTGACGTTCATGATTATTGTGCATTCCTCTAGCTTTTATTGATGGAATTCATGTGTCTGATCCATTTTTGAGTCATGTTCAGATGCTTTCTGCTCGCTTACTCTATTAATCACACACTTAGAAATCCTTTACCAAGTGATGAGAAATTCTTATTCATGAGCCTTAATAATAATATATCTCCCTCCCAGACTAGAAAAATTCAAAGCATAGTCACCTAACGCTTCCTTCTTGTACCGACTCGTTGCACTGAGTTTTGAGCTTTTTGCCTTGTATAGGGCATGGAGCATTTATGGTAGCCCTCTACAAAATAAAAATATGCAATACATGTTCTCTTCCATGTCTGAGTGAACTAAACCTCCCCATGGAAAATGTAACTCACCTTCTACTTTCTACCTTAGCCAAGTGTGCAATTTCCTCTTCCAGTGAACCCTCCCAAATGTAGGGCACACTTTTAGTGGATAGTCAACCACTATGGAAGCAAACTACTCTACCATAGGGTGAAAGTCATACTTTTAGTGAATAGTAAACCAATATGAGAGAAAAATATGCTAGCCTTAAGCCTCCTTCTCATCCAATAACAAGGTATAGTTCTATTGGATAGTAGAGCTCTCTATAGATAATTGTTGAAGAAAATTGTACCTTCACTTAAGCCTACCTCTCAGTTGTATTGCATGTCACAATTTTAGTCAAGGAGACACCAACCATTATATACTAAACATACCCATTGTGCCAATAGTTTTCTTTCCTTGCCTCCTCATTGCATGGTGCAGTTCTAATGAGAAATGGGGTAATTCCTTGCTCACTTGCAAGCTCAATTATGCTATTAGCACCTTCTACTCCCTTGAGCCTAGTTCATGGCACAGTATTAGTCAGTAATTTCATCACACTGTCTCTTACACTTACCCACTACACTGGACTGTAAAGAGACCCTTATTATAGCACATAAAATAGTTTTAGTGAATAGTGGTGCTCTCCTAAGCCATTGTTGAGCTCAACTATGCCATCTTCATCAAGCCTATCATAAGTAATTTTTTCCATGAGCAAGGTAGAGATAAAATAGATGATTTCAAGACTAATTTTTACTTGTCATGAGTGATCTCCATTGGCAGGTGTACTATCTCAACATGGAAATATTATGCTCAAGGAATATGTTAAGGAGAGCAAACAAATAACACTTGCGAAGAAGAAGCACAAAGAAGAACCATCATGGAGACATGAAGAGATATCGAACCAAGACAGATAGAAGACATTTCATGATGACTTGGAAGGTCTGAATGGTGATTTGAGATCCTTTGGAGGGTGAATATTGAATACATAGCAATAAGGAGAGAAACTTAGTACCGCCACATTATCATAAAGTGCCATGTCATCATCACGAAGTTGTGGGTTGAACAACTGTCATTACACTATCATAGGTGTTCATGTGCCTTGCCAAATGATGTGGAATGTAATTATGTATTATCAAAAGGAAAATTAAAAAATGTAAATGTGTTGAAGTCCAAAAGTTACATGTGGAATACGAAAAGCCACATGTATACCAAGGATTCATATATGAACAAAAGAGTCACATTGAAAATTCCAAGAGTGACATGTGGACCAAAGAGTCATATAGAAGTTCAAATCATTTAGGATTTCAAGAGTGCTGAGGGTAGTGCAAGAGTCATGGGGATATGAAAGGTCATTCCTCTTGTTATAAAATAAACATCATAACTCAAGAAAAATGATTTTGGAGGCTTAGACTTTGGAGATCTAGCGTTGGCTTCTTCATCTTGGCATAAGAGAGAATATCATTCTTTTGAAGAAGCAAGGAGTGACTAAATGTTCAACTATTGGAATTAGTGTCTCACCATTATAATTGTGTACTTGGATCTTTCACCTAATAATTGAAGATCTTTGAGCCAACACCTTTTCATGCATGTATCATGATTATTGTAAGAATATTATTTGGATGCCTATGGTATATGTTATTTTCATATCTACTATAGAAATTTAACTACTTCATTTGCTTTGGTTCTTATCTTGTTGAAGATGTGTTGTATTTTCTCTAATGATTGATGTATCTATGTGAACTAATTCACTATATAGCTAATGAGTATTTCCTTTATCTTATGTGCCTCTCTTAGGATAGTACTATTAATTTCCTTCATTAGACTCATTATTGTCTCCTCTCTCGTGAAGGCCTCCTTTTAGACATTGCAATTGGTGTTTCACAATGTCAACTTAATTATTTGTTCAAAGGTTATGTGTATAATCTCTTATGTTATTCATGGAAACCAAGGAAAAACCTAAAGCTATGGTGGCCACTTTGATACTTTGGATGAGGCTCCTACTCCAAATGATGTGATGTCTAATCGGTACTTCACATCAGGGAGACCCCCTGTATTTTGGCGGTATCTAGCACCATCAACATGTCCATATTCCCCACATATTGCACAAGGGAGGTAGTGTGAATACCATTGTTCTTGCCTTGTTTTTTTTTTATTGTTGGAGCCTTAATTGGGATTTTGGTTTCAATTATAGGGATGGACCCTACCCTATAAATTTTTTTGTTATGGGTTTCCCCTCTACTCCTAGTTTTTATTTGGCTTATTCGTTTCCTTCCTCTTCCTAACTTTCTAGAGAAGGAGTATTGGTTGTATTGAGTTGTTTAGAGGCCTATTGTTGGGGAAAATAAGGTTGGAATAAATTAACACCTACATTTTTTCATTGGCTTGAAGGGTAAGATTATGGAGGTCCTAGAAAATGGTAACAAGGGTTTCATTCCAACTTCCTGATACGATGCTTTAGATGTAGACATCGCTTTAGTGTTATGCATGGTAGAGTAACATGACCCTTGTTGGGTAGGGGAATTAATAAAAAAAGAGAGGTTTGATAATGTCCTACGACTATGGGTGAATGTATAGGTGGTGTCCCACCATATCAAGAAACATTGAGGATGGTGCATATGGGTTTCCAAGATAGGGAATCTAATTCCCATGCTAAGGGTTGTACTAGTTAATGGACTTGATGAGGCCATAAACATAAATTGATGCCTTTACTATTTATTGAAGTTTTTCAGTAAATGTGCATCCAAGATTACCATGTAATGGTATGTTCAATGTGCATAGATGAGCTCAAATTGTTGAGCCTTAATGATGGTTTGTTCCTCATCTGAGGGCATAATGGTTTCAACATATTTTGCTATAAAAATCAAATTGAATTGATGAAAAAGTTACAAGTCTAATAAAATTTCTTTGGAAAATTTAGTCTTAATATGCTACAATATCTACACCACTCATGGATATGGTCCATGATGTGGTAAAAAATGATTTTTGAAACTCACTCAATAATTCCATTCATTTATCATGAAGAACATTGAGCTAGAAAATTGTGAGGAATGCCTTAGCCAAGAATAGGAAGGTACTATGTGATCTTGATTTCTCACCAATGTACCATTTGGCTAAGGGATTGGTTAGGATAAACTAAGAAATCCTCAATTTTATTCAGCTGCCAGTGATGTTATTCAAGGAAAACCATAAATGGAAGGTCGTTAGCTAGTTTACAAGGTTGTCTTCCCTTGAAACTTTGGAATGTCTAAAGAATCTTGGTAGGCATGGGATATTGTGTGTTTTCATGTGTTTTGGGGTCATTTTTGAACTTTGAAATATCCATAAGATTCAATGAACTGAAAATTGGAATATTAGGAGTGGTTTTTTCCATAGTTTGTGCTTAACAGGTGTCGAATGAAGGGCTACTCTTAGATACTATGGTGTTGTTGATAGTGTTGGATACCGCCAACATGCAAGGGGGTCTCCCCGATGAAAATTGCCAATTATATTTCACTCCATTTGGTGGGGCATCCCTTCCAGAAATAAGGCTTGGTTGTCATATATTATTAAGTATATGCATTTGATACAATGTTCAACACAAGAGAGTAATGCACATGTATTTTCTTATTAGAAAGTGAGTATTCCTTGTGGAATGTTTAGTTGTGGAATATACCAGGGTTCTTCTACCTAAAGGGAAGAGAAAAGTAAGCCATTTAAAGACAAGTAATAGTAATAATCTATAAAATACACACAATCATGTACATATAAATGATTCATTGGACAAATCGCAAAATAATTCACATAGAAGCAATGATTTTTAAAACACATACAACACGCCTTCAACAAGATAAGTCCCAAAGCCATCAAAATAGTTTAATTTCCTTGGTATAGATGAAAAAAACATACATGCTGAACATTCAAAGAATAGTCTTACAATATTTACAACATACACATGAAAGTGTGTTGGCTCAAGAGCTTCTGAATTAAGAAAAATTTCTAGGATACATCAAGATTGTGAACACCACTAGCCCCAATATTGGAGCATTAGAGAAACCACTTACTCCTCCAAAACAACTATTTTCCTCTCTAATTCCCAGTAGGAGGAGCCAAGATGAAAATTTCTTCCCATGAGCTATGAGGGTGTATATAACAAAACGGCTGACCATTCACCTTCCTTGCGACTCTTGGACTACCCTCATGATTGTTTGACCTCTCTATGACTCTTTAACTCCTTCATGAATTTTCAAATTCTATGGATGACTCTTGGACTTCCACTTTACATTACATTACTCCAATATTGAAATAATCATAATCCAAAAATGATGTGGCAATTGATGACTCGTGAAATGACATGACATAACACTGATGACATGGAAAGCATGATGAGATGACAATGTAAATCTATTCTATGTTGTTGCTTTCTTTGTGTGTTCTTGAAAGATGAAACTTGCCATTCTTCTTCTTCCTCCATAAGGGTTGAAGGTAGGGGTACTTCAATGTAATCTTGATCTCTATATTTTGTTGCAATCTAATTTCCCTTTGTCTTTCTTGATTGAGAAACTTGTTTTCATAGCTTCAAAGGTGTCTTCTAGTAGTACCTTCTCCTACATATCCTTCACAATCATCTTGCCATAACATGATAGAATACCTGTGACTGAAATCCATTCATGACAAGACGACATCAGTCCGATAAAACCCTAGTCTAACATATTTTATGATAACCACTCACTGAGCTAAAACTAGGTGATAAGCTAGGAGACAGGCTCAAGGATTTCATAGTTGCATAATCTAGGAGGTTAGGGGCCAAGACTAAGCCTTGAAATTGTGTAGTGCGTAATTTAGGCAGACCAGGGCTAGTCATCTACATATTTAAGGGGCTCAGGAGGCCAGGTTTAAGACTTAAGGATTGAATATGCCCACTGCGCAGTTCCAAAGGGATAAACGCTAATCGATTTTGTAGTTTCATAGTTCAAGAGGTCAAGGTTGAGGCTTGATGCTTGATATGACACATTGTGCAGAAGAGGATGACTGGAGGAAAGGGCTATGTAGTTCTAGAGATCAAGGGTTGAGGCTGAGGACTGAGACTATGTAGTGCACAGTTCTGGAAGGCATAGACTAGACATTGTGCAATACCAAGAGGTAAGGTTGAAACTTGAAGACTAAGACTGCGTAGTGTGTAATTCAAGGAGGCTAAGTAAGACCAAGTTTCCCAGAAACACACTTTTCCAAATTTGGCTAAGTGTTGGATCAATGACGCCAAAGTGAATAATGATGAAACATAAGTTTGATCACACACTTAGAACAGTTCATGACACAACATCGACCGCTCAAAAAACATGAACAACATCCTTTCCTCACTATGACAACATTGTGATGGCTTCCCCCAAGTGAAACACTAAAGTTACACTTTGCGACGACAGTGATGACACTGGTGCAAGAGTGCTTGAAACTTTGGGAATGAGTGAAATACAAGTATACATGGTAATAATGACTCACTAAAACCAAGGTTACCCCTTAAAACAAACCAAAACCACATATATGTGATGTGTGACAGTTACCATGCTAAAATATGATACTTTGGTTTTCTTTCAAATGATACAAGAATACTTAAAGAAAACACATATGATAACTCTTAGTACCTGGAATGATATGATGAAAAGTAAAAGTAGGCTATGAAATTTGGATGTAGGCCAAAATTTTGGAGGGCATTGTAGAATCGATTATGCCAAGGAAAATTTATGGCCTAATATTCGCATGTGGGCTATTTTTCTATTTCTTTTCCGAAAATAGATTTGCTCATTTCATAATTTTCTAAAAATGGTTTGCCCATATTTTATAGTATAAAATTGTTTTACCTAAGAAATCAATATAATTTTATAGATACCATATACAATCATTAGAAATTTCAATATTTTTACAAAAATATCCTCAAAATGTTTATAGTTTCCATATTAGGGACTAGTAATATTCGCTAATGTTTCTAAACTTTTTGATAAATTTATATCCTTAAAATTTTCCATGGATAATAGTTGGCATCACACTAGTAGAATTCCAACTTCTCTCCCTTGCTTAATTCTTTTGGGTGGGGTCTAATTCCTTAGGGAGTACTGATTCATTGTTCATATCACTCTGGTTTCCCCATTTACCGCATGCATAAACTTAGTACCCTTCATCCTCTTCTCAATTGACACAATCATAAGACAAATCATATCAAAATGTTTTGAATCCGGAAAAGGGTAATGTTATTTACGAGCTTTAGATTTTTTGAGTATATTTTTTCACCTCTAGTGTTTCTCTTTTTCCAGTAGGCCTCGAGAGTACCCCGATGGAATCACTTTAGGAACACAAACATCGCTTAGCTTCCAATGAGCCTAGACTGTACCCCGGCGGAGTTTCTTTCTTCACCTCCCTCCGCATGAAGCCTTTCTCTTCTTTTACCCTTTATTAATTTATTTTATATGGGACTATGCATCAAAACTTATTCATTTCATGGGCGGAATAGGGATCCCAACTTATTGAGAGGAAAAGAGCTTGTTCCTTCAGAGAATCATATATAAAACCTTTGATATTGGTTTGCTCATTTATATTTCCCCCTTTTCCTTCTCCACTTGATCGAATTAGCGTGGAAAACATTGAAACATAAAGAATCAAGTATAAGGACGAGGTTTCCATAACAGACATGGATATCATGGTTTGACACAAATATTTCCTTACGCAAGGATCATATTTTTCTTCAGAACATCATCAACCAAAATTTGTAACCAAGTTGAAGAAGAAGGGATGAAGGTTAGTCAAACGTTGCAATGTCACAACTCTTTTCAATTCTTCCACATACATTGGAACCAAAAAACACACTTACACATTATGCTTATTCACATAAATGAAAGAAAATAGAATGAAAATACTGAACATGGCATTAAAACAAGACAGAATACTATGTACATAGGATAGGGAACAAACCTAGACTCGCATTGAAAATATTGCTACAAATCTTGGCAATTTACAGGAAGTGAGTTAGTATTCCCATCCAAGGAATGGAGATGATAAGTGTGATGGACAAGCTTCTCATGCACAATGAATAGTATGATCCACAGGGATTGGAACTTAGTATGTTTCACCCTATCTTTGTGGGTTTTGTCCCACTTCAATACTAGGTCACCCTTGAATTCCTTTTTTCATGCAGGCTTATTATCAAGCCATCTCTTGATATGACTTTGGTGATGAGAAAAAAAAATGCTTTTTTTCTTTCTTCATGTAGCTTAAGGAGAGTATCTATCCTACTCTGAACCAATAGACAATGCTTACCCTGGGATTCTTGCAAAAGTTGAAGGGAAGGAAGGTAGATGTTCAAATGTAGGATGGATTACTTTCCATACATGAAGAAGTAAGAAGACGTATTCAGAGAAGGTTTAGGCATGACAAAATAATCCCATAAGGAATTCACCAAAGCAGTGTGATAGTTACTTTATTTATGGAAGATGGTCTTTTTAACGATACAGATGAGGTTCTTATTGGTTGTTTTAGTAAGAATGTTTCCCTGTGAATAGTAGTTAGCTAAATGCTTCAATATGATACCATTTTCCAATGAAAACCCATAAAGTTATAATGAAGAAAACTCTGTTTCATTTCAAAAACAAGTGGAATTGGAGCATCAAACTTGATAATAATATTATTCTTAAGTTGATGACTTCCTGACCTTTCACTTGCTTGAGGGGAATTGCTTATGTCCACCATTTGAAGTAGTTTGTAGCAGTGAGGATATAGCAGTGTTGCTTCAATGAGTGTGGAAATATCTCACAAATAGAATCTAGGCCCCATTTTTGAAATAGTTCTTCTACGGCGATGCGCTGTAATCAGGCAACTAACTTCTTTTATCAGCCAATGCATTTATGAAAAACCGTACACTTGCAATCATAAGCATGACCACCTTTGAAAGTGTGGACCAATAGAAACTGGCCCATATAACTTTGTGTGTCATAGTGTCACAT
Source organism: Pinus tabuliformis (assembly GCA_031772625.1). NCBI lineage: Eukaryota > Viridiplantae > Streptophyta > Pinopsida > Pinales > Pinaceae > Pinus > Pinus tabuliformis. Next base: position 353,561,655 of record CM062811.1, read on the forward strand.
ACGAAATTTCCTCCAGCTAGTCCATCATGGAGGTCACACAGTACCCTTTCTGAATTTGGTGCTTCCAAGAATATAAGTAAGACTCCAATGTGGTTCTTTGTGAAAATAACTTTATGTACCAACTGGTAAGATAAATATCTCGATCGTGTTTTCCTCTTCTGTCTCCCCGATAAATTAGAGGGAAGAGTATTGTGCTCAAAATATTGTCACACATCTATGTAGCAAGAGTTTGGCATTTTAGTGGGGGTAGCCTTTTTGATATGGTACAATTCAATCTCATGCTCCTATTCAAAAGAATCATCTTCTCATACATTTTTCTCTTATGCTGTTAGTTGGCATAGACCATGGCCTTTAATTGTGTGAACAAGTTTGAACTAAAAATCATACTCGTGTAAGCCAATCATCCCGTTTTCTCTTCTTTCATCTAGATCTTGTTGAAAAAAAAAGTGATCTTATAGTTGGGTGTGGCACAAAGATAATATAATGATTCTTCATAATATAAGGTCAGAAGTGTTTTACCACTCGTATTTTGCATAAGCTTGTTTATCGATGGCAGGATAGTTGAGCTCAAGTCCTTGTAAGTAGTAAATCGATAACTATATAGGTTTATCGTTGTTATGATCATCTTTCTATGTAAGAACATGTTGTAACAGATACAACCACCCTCCAAAATTTTCCTTCACTTTGTTTTGGAGCCTCCCAACCAACCTTTCACAGCAACATGTCTTGCTTCGTCAAGTACACAAACTTAAGTGTTTTTCTTGTAGAATGACTGTCTGTCCATCAGAGCTTGTTGTATTTCCCTTTGGTCCAGCTAGAGGTTGAGTAGCTCCCTCAATAAATTGCATAATTCTAGAGGGAAACCAACATTCCCTCCACAAATCACGCAATTTTATTTGGTAGCCTGTTGGGCTCCAGAATTGCGCAATTCTAGTAGTCAGGCTTCATCTAGAAAATTTCACAATTCTTCCTAGTAGGGCTGCTCAACCAAGGAAGTGCACAATCCTGGGCAGCAATCAGCTTCTCTACACAAAAATTGCATAAATATCCTAGGCATCCAGCCCAACTCCATTCTATAAATGCACATTTTCTCCTAGCAATTGAGCGGCCTCTTGCATGTGCAGTTGAGTTGGCTGGTTTCCTTTAGGACCAAGCAAAACTGATTTGCATGCATGGGTTGCTTCTCCCAAGGCAGCATGCAAAGGCAACCCTTGATTCGAGGGTCTTCTTTTGGCAGCTGGAGGTTGCATGCAAGGATTGTTTTAGAAACCTCCCACTAACTGTCGCTCTTCCTAGAATTGTGGCATGCGCGTCACATCTTCGATTTTATCAAAACTCATGAATTGGATGCTACAGAGCTCATTCCTCACATCAAATTGCAACTCTGACATTCCACATTGCATATAGGAATCACCAGTACATTCAGCTCAGCTATTTTGGGGTAAGCCCGCTTTCCATGTCTTGTATTTCATTTTTGGTGCTTTTTCTGTTTCGCTTCATATGAATGACGTCTGCTTGATTTCAGTGAGTGTTTACTATCATTTCGATACACACTAGCTTGAACTAGTACTGTTTCATTTTTTGTCAACATCTCACTACTGTCGCATGCATGAAACTATTTTTCATGAACGGTCACTGATTCGGCGACTCACCTCAACCACATGCATGTTGTTCCATTTTCTGAATTTGTTATTCATCGTTTGCATGTACGATCATTCACATATTCTTACACTGAGTATCACCATGCATTCACATTCACATTCTCTCTCAGTTTCCCGTCGGAGCGTCTGGGCAGCCTTGGCCCAGACTCTACCTCACCAAGACAACATTGTGCAATCCTGAGAGGGAAGGCTTTGTCTTCCTCAGGAAATGTGAATTTCTACCCAGTGAATCTCCTCCAGTCTTCATTGTGTAATTCTGAGGAACAATAATTGCTAGCCCAGAAAATTATGCAATGCAGTCACTGAGCCTACAACCATTTCCAGCTAAGATTGCACATTGCGTAATTCCATCAGTTAGCAGGCAAGTTGGACTATGCATTGCTCAGTTCTAGCAATTAGTTAGTCTCCTCACAACCTAGACTATGCCTTGCACAGTCTTGGCAGTCAGTCTCACGACCTCCCACCAAAAATTACGTAACCTTGATGATCAGTCACACAAGTATGTTGCAAGTCAGTTCTCAAGTTCATTTTGGTTTTCGACTCATAGATTGCTTGCCATCAGTGTTTCCATGTCTCTAGGTATCACAGATGTTCATCTGCCTCTCAGTAGTATAGGTACAATGGTTTCCAGGAGAGCAGTGTCGAAGTCACCATTCAGAGCACACTTGGGGATGCAGTAGATCATGTCTCTATGGACTTTCCTACCCACAAAGACATCAAGTTATTCGTAGATAAGGACATCAAGATATGATGGCAGCAGAATCAAAACAAGCAGTACCATGAATAGCAGCTAAAGGTAGCATACTAGATGTAATGAATGCAAGAGGAAGGTTGTTGAAAACACAGAGGCAGAAAAAAGTTGCAAGCTCAAGCAGACCCACTTCTCATGAAACAAACTTTGGAGACTCAGGCTGTGAGGTGACAACGTGACGTGAAGATCGTGCGAAGACAGAGAATAGAATAGAGAAGGAGGTGCATGTGATGAAGCAACAACTCAAGGAACAATAGGAGCTACATAGATGGGCGAATGAGTTGTAGCAGGAGCAGGTACATTAGCGGGCACAACATGCACTCACGGATGAAACTGTGCCCGTACAATTTAAAGATCCATCCCAGTAGTTGGCACGCAACAGACATGGTGAGAAATGTTGTTGATCACATGCAAGGGAATTTCGAAGCATGCATGTCATTGTGCGCATGCATGTGATCCCACCCATTTAGCACACTGACCAAGGAAAAGACAAGAAGCAATTCCAACTGGAGCTGAGCATCTAGTTGACAGTTGATGCGCATGACCACCAGCACACACTGGAAGATCAACACGGACATTATGCATCAGTGTGTTGCCAGTTTGGCCACAACCAAGAAGCCCATGTGCATGCTAGAAGGCAAGTTGGATGGAGGAGCCACACCAATGCAACTTCATGCAATGGAGGCAAGAGTTCGCTTCAGCAAGATGTCACCATGGAGCATATGCACACCATCACAAACAGCCAAGCTTGGCATCATCTTACCACCTTCACCATCACAAGCATGTCAAAGATTTGGTCTCACCATAATGGACCGAATGTCAGTGTTGTCTTGCATGGCTTGCTTAAGCCATTTTGTCTCACACGGGCACATGTGCATTGTAATGTAATGTCTCTTCAATTGGAATTTCAAGTGTAAATAGTTGGATGTAAGAGTCATAGAGTAGGTGAAGAGTCTTGAGGGTAGATGAACTACCATAAAGGGGAATTTCAAGGGTCACCCCACCCTTTTCTATAAATAGAACCTCATAACTCATTGTAAATCCTTTTGGTCAGCCAAGCTTCCGATAAGACTATCTTGGAAAGAGCTGGGATAGTATTGTAATGAGCCTTGGCTTCTCCACTGCGCAGAGCTAGTACATCTCTTTGGAGGAGTAGGCAGTTGTGGATGTAACATTTTGCTATCAAAGCTAGTGATTGGACATGCATGTATTGTATAACTGGAACTTACACTTCTTAATATAATAGAGCCAACACGTTTCATGCATATGTCATATTGTATTCCAACTATCTTGTTTACTCTAAATGGTATGTGTATCTATTTGCTTACGCATGCATGTATGGACTATTATGTATAAGTATGTATGAATCTTAATGAAATGTGTTGATTGGTTTAACCATCACTTTGGATTGTTAGCTAACTTTCTTTCCAGTTTTTGATGCATTTTCACTTGTCTGCTCCCTTCCAAGCCTCGTGTTACCACAGGTTTCCAAGGGGTGCACTCACCCAACTCTCCGTGTGTTATAACCGTTCATGCACCTTCCTTGACTTACTGCAACTATCATGCCCTTGTTACGAACAAAGTTATCTTACTTTCCTCCGTGCAAGATTATGTTCAAGGCATTACTGTACCGCCCAGTGCTAGGACTCCTACACCAAACAGTCTAAGGTCTAATTTGGACTTCTTACCAGGGAGATCCCGTAACATGTTGGTGGGTCTAGTACCATTAACATTTATGGCGCTAAAAGGAGGGCCAAATGAAAAGTTGTGTCCTCGCATCCTATTTTCAACCCTTGCATTTCTATCATGGATTCTTGCACTCTTCTCCCTTCGCGACGTTTTTCAAATCATGAAGACGTCACCATCACGAGGGAGTTCTCTAATCTCTTGTCCACTTACACGTATGATGGTGAAAGCGAAGTGGCCTAGCCTAAGTTCTTACATGAATTTATTTCCATGCTTCATGTGGAAGATGGATGCTCTCACAAACAGATTAGCCTACTCCTTGCATACACACTTCATGAATCTCCACATCGATGGCTATGCAACCTACCGGCTGACAGTGTGCACTCACTTGAGCACTTATGTGATCTCATTGAAGACACTTTCTATCATTTTGATCCATACCATCTTGACCAAAAACTCTTACAACAATGGAAAGCTCCACATGAATTGACTATGGATTTTTGGCAGTGCTTCCGTGATTTGCAGTTTCAAGCTCTAAAGAGCTAGATGAAATTTTTATATCGTTGGGGCTGATTTGAGTATTGTGTTAATAAATTTGCTCATCCCATGAAGCAGTTAGAAATCAAGCCTAGCCTAGTATTCTTCAACGATGGAGCTGCGTAATCATAGACAGATGTCATCACTGTCACAAGTTACTATCTACCAGCCCCTCATCAAACATCTCCACCACTGCAGAGTGATCTTGAAGATCATGCTCACACACCTTTTCAGCTGTCACATTCTCCCAACATCACTTCGCTTAATTTTCGCGCAGATTCGGTTATGATTCCATTGAGTTGTCATATGCATTTTGTTCCACAACCTCTATCTTTGTACTCGACTAATCCTCTAGATGATATTGTCTTGTGTTCTTCCATTCTAGACTCTACACTTGTTGTGAACGAGGATCAAGCCACTGAAGGGGTTGGTGTTGCACAACCAACATGCGCTGCCATTCATGAATAGTATGACTAGGAGCTTGAGTTTGAACACTCGGCAAAGGATGAAACCCTTCCATCTGAGCCTCCTCCGTTCTTTCCTGACATCTTTGGTGAACTTTCCATCCATGATTTCGCATGTGTATCTTCATCCATGGATGCACCCATTGTTGATCACTCATAGGATACACCGGATGTTAGTCCATCATTCGACAATGGAGAGGATCAATTATTCATTGAAAACCCACTTGATTTTTCATCTACCTTTTCTGGAAACACAGAGGATGAATTTGTTCACTTCTCATCCACCACTCTGTTTGATTCATCATATCATTAGGATGCCGATGAAATCATTGATTTTTCTAATCATGGCTGTCGTGACCCATTTACTCCCATATTCGATCATGATCATGTTTTTATCGCAGTTGATATTTCCAATCCATGAGTTTATGATGATCTATCTGGCGATGAAGTTGAAACACTGAAGATTGTGAAGGCACTTCAGCCTAAGGAGATGCTTATGTGAGGCCCTCGCTCTCTTGGGGTTAGTTTCACTTCTGATCAGGAAATTTCTCAATCTCCTAAGGCTCTTCATCACTCATCTGTATTCATTTTAGATCAATCTCACACATAGATCATGCTTCCTCCACTCGAACTGCACGATCCCATCACTCATGCACTGGAGGAATCTTACACTGCAAGCACGCGTGCAGATTGCAAGTTGTCTTTATTTCTTTCCCTTGCTTGCATGTCAGAGTCAAGAGTATGCATATGCTTCAAAGTTTTAGGCATTGTTGCAGAGCATTGTGATAAGTCCACAGACTGCTCTTCATGCACTTGACCTCACTTATGTCTTGTGGACACTTTTAAGCATAAAGAGTGCTTTTATTCATTGTTATATCTTTCTTGCTTGCTGGTCTGCACAATTTGGTTGCTCACGGACCAAGCCTTCACCAACATGGTTCAACCAATGCACCAGTGGCTGCATTGGAAATATCACTTCACATGATCAGGCCCATGCACCATTAGCTTAGGAGTAGGAGTAGTGTTTTATTTCATTTGGTTTTCTTACATGCTTATTTTCTTGTTTTATTTGTTTGTTTGTCTTCTTGATTGTTTGCTTACTCACATTTCTTTTGCAATCGTTTATGCTTCTTCTTTACTTTGTTGTTTGTTTGCTTGTTTTGTTCATAGGTTAGCTTTGCATGAAACCATTTATGACTCTTAAGACAAGTTGGTTAAGTACAAGAGGCCTTGTACTTCTATCATGACTTGGTTATCTGTCATCCTGCCTCTATATGATGAACTTGTTATCTTTATTCCATGATATGTCGAAGGAAAATATGTATTGTTTGAGGTGAACCTTGGTGAAAACACAACACATGCATGCTAACTAGTGTCACCTACTCTAGTCGGTTGTTTTTGGGTTAACCCTTGTCAACTCAGCCAAGTAGAGTAAGGTGAGGGGGGAACCCTTAACAGACACGTCAGAGGTATATAATAAACTACCTCTCTGAAGGAACAACCTCTTATACTCTCAATAAGTCAGGATGCCTCTTCTGCCTCTAAAATGAATAATTTCTATGCACAGTTGTGAAAATGAAAAACTGAAAAGTGAAAATTTCAAAAAAAATAAAATTGAAAAAACAATAAGGTGAAAGAAGAGAAAGGTTTTGTGAGAAGAGAGGTGATGCAAGTAACTCCGTCGGGGTACTAACCATGCTCGTTAGCAGCAGAGAAATTCTTGTGTTCCTATGTGACTCCGTCGGGGTACTATATAGGCCTCCTGGCAGCAGAGAAACACCAAAGATGAAACTAAGACTCTGATGACTACAGTTCTTGTGCACCAATATACCCCTCAACTGCAATCGAAACAGTTGTGTTTCCTTGTCTTGGAATGTCTGTTAATTGACCAAGAGCTTGGCAGATGCTACATCTTACAATCGAGCTAGTGTGATGAACTGAGAACTTAACAATACTTTCAGAGGTGTTAGACTTTTTTTTCACGAACAAGGTCCATTCAAAGAGCTGGAGTTATACCAGTATGTCGCCAAGTGTTGTAGCAGCTACAATCACCCTCCAAATTTTTCCTTAGCTTTGTTTTGGAGCCTCCCTACCAACCTTTCACAGTAGCATGTCTTGCTTCATCAAGTACACAAACTTCAATGTTTTTCTTGTAGAATGATAGCCTATCCATCAGAGCTCGTTGCATTTCCCTCACAGGTTGTTCTTCTGGACATGGTCCAGCTACAGGCTGAGCAACTCCATCAAGAGATTTTGCAATTTTGGAGGGAAACTAGGCTGAGCAACTCCATCAAGAGATTTTGCAATTTTGGAGGGAAACTAGCCTTCTCTCTAGAGATTGTGCAATTTTATATGGTAGCCTGCTGGGCTCCAGAAATTACGCAATTCTGTCTAGCAGCCTACTGGGCTCCAGAATTGTGCAATTCCACCAGTCAAGATTCATCCAGAAAATTGCCCAATTCTTCCTAGTAGGGCTACGCAGCCTAGGAATTGAGTAATCCTAGGTAGAAGTCATCTTCTTTGCCCAGAAATTGTGCAAACCTCCTGGGCAACCAGCCAATCTCCCTTCTAGAAATGCACATTTTCTCCCAGCAATTAAGCAGCCTCTTGCATGTGCAATTGAGTTGATCGGTTCCATTTGGGACTAAGAAAAGTTGATTTGCATGCATGGGCTGCTTCTCCCAAGGCAGCATGCAAAGGCATCCCTTGATTCATGGATCTACTTTTGGCAGCTGGAGGTTGCATGCAAGGATCATTTCGGAAACCTCCCTCCAAGTGTCGCTCTTCCTAGAATTGTGGCATGCGCGTCACATCTTCAATTTTATAAAAACTCATGAACTGGACACTGCATAGATCATTCCTCACATCAACCTTGTGGCTCTGATATTCCATGTCACATCTAGGAGTTGTCAGCACATTCAGCTCAACTATTTTGGGGTAAGCCCGCCTTCCATATCTTGTGTTGCATTTCTGGTGCTTTTTGTGTTTCGCTTCATATGAATGTTGTCTTCTTGATCTCAGTGAGCGCTTGCTGTAATTTTGATACACACGATCTTGTACTAGCACCATTTCATTTTCGTCAAAATCTCGTTGTTATCGCATGCATGAAACTATTTTTCATGAACAGACGCCGATTCAGAGAATTGCCTCACCCACATGCATGTTGTTCCATTTTCTGAATCTGTCATTCACCAATTTCATGTACAGTCATTCACTTATGCTTACACTCAGTATCGCTATGCATTCACATTCATATTCGCTTTCAATTTCCCATCGGCGGGTCTAGGAAGGCTTGGCCTAGACTCTACCTCACCAAGACAGCATTGTGCAATCCTGAGACGGAAGGCTCTGTCTTCCTCTGAGGAAATGTGCATTTCTACCCAATCATTGTCCTCCAATATTGCATTGCGTAATTCTGAGGGACAGTGACTACTAGCCTAGAAAATTGTGCAATGCAATCACTGAACCTACAACCATTTCCAACTGAGATTTGGTATTGTGCAATTCCAACAGTCAGCAGCCAAGCTGGACTGCTTATTTATGAGTTCCCACAGTCAGTCAGTGTCCTCACATTCGAGACTATGCCTTGCATATTCTTGGTAGTCAGTGTCCTAACCTCCTTGTAGAAATTGCACGACCTTCATGATTAGTCACACAGGTATGTTGCAAGTTAGCTCTCAAGTTCATTTTGGTTTTCGACTGACAGATTCCTTGCCATAAGTGTTTCCATGTCTCCAGGTATCGTAGGTGCTCATCTTCCTCTTAGCAGTATAGGTACAATGGTTTCCAGGAGAGAAGAGTCAAAGACATCGTTCTGAGAACACTTGGAAATATAGTCGATCAAGTGTCTATGGACTTGCCTACCCGCGAAGACATCAATTTGTTCATAGAAAAGGACATCAAGATATGACAGAAGCAGCATCACAACAACTAGCACCATGAACAACAGATGAGGGCAACGTACTGGATGCAACGAACAGAAGATGAAGATTGTTGACAACACAGATGTGGAAAAAAGTTGGAAGCTCAAGCAAATCCACCTGTGATGAAAGGAACTTTGGAGACTCAGGCTATGAGGTGATGGTGGGACATGAAGATCATGCAAAGACAAAGAACAGAATAGAGAATGAGTTGCATGTGTTGAAGCAAAAACTCAAGGAAGAAAAAGAGCTGCATAGATGAGAGAATGAGTTGCAGTAGGAACAAGTACATCAACGGGCGCAACATGAACTCACAGATGAAAATTCACCCATACAAGTTAAAGATCCATCCCAGCAGCTGGCACGAAGCAGAAATGGTGAGTAGTGTTGTTGATCACATGGAAGGGAATTCAATAGTATGCATGTCATTGTGCGCATGCATGCAATCCCACCCATTTAGCACACTCACCGAGGCAAATACATGAAGCAAGTCCATTTGGAGCTGAACATGTAGTTGAAAGTTGATGCGCATGACCACCAACACACACTAGAATATCAGCACAGACATTATGCATCAGTGTGTTACTGGTTTGGCCGCATCGAAGAAGACCATGTGCATGCTAGAAGATAAGTTAGATGGAGGAGCCACACCAATGCACCCGGATGCAACAAAGGCAAGAGTTCGCTTCAGCAAGATGCCACCATGGAGCGCATGCACACCATCACGAACGACCAAGCTTGGCATCAGCTCACCACCTTCACCATCACAAGCATGTCAAAGATTTGGTATCACCACTATGGACCGAGTTTCACTGATGGCTTGCATGTCTTGCTCAAGCCATTTTGTCTCAGATGGGCACATGTGAATTTTAATGTAACATCTTATCAAGTGGAAGTTCAAGTGTCAATAGTTGGATGTAACAGTCATAGAGTAGGTGAAGAGTCATGAGGGTAGATGAACTGTCACAAAGGGGAATGTCAAGGGTCACCCCACCATTTTCTATAAATAGAACCTCATAACTCATTGTAAAGACTTTTGGTCAGCCAAGCTTCTGATAAGACTATCTCGGAAAGAGCTTGGATAGTATTGTAATGAGCCTTGGATTCTCCACTGCACAGAGCTACTACATCTCTTTGGTGGAGCAAGCAGTTGTGCCTGTAACGTTCTGCTATCCGAACTAGTGGTTGTACATGGATGTATTGTATGACTAGAACTTCCACTTCTTAGTATAACAGAGCCAACTTGTTTCTTGCATATTTCATATTGTATTCCAACTATCTTGTTTAATCTAAATGGTATATGTATATGTTTTCTTACGCATGCATGTATGGACTATTATGTATAAGTATGCATGAATCTTACTGAAATGTGTTGATTGGTTTAACCATCACTTGGATTATTAGCTAACTTTCTTTTCAGTTTGTGATGCATCTTCACTCATGTGTTCCCTTCCAAGCCGAGTGCTACCATAGGTTTCCAAGGGGCGCACTCACCCAACTCTCCATGTGTTAGAACTATTCATACACCTTCCTTGTCTTACTGCAGCTGTCACACCCTTTCTACCAATAGAGTTATCTTACTTGCCTTTGTGTGAAATCGCAGTCAAGGCATTACTGTATGACCCACTGTTGGGACTCCTACAGCAAATGGTCTGAGGTCTAATTGGGACTTCTTACTGTGGAGATCCCTTGACATGTTGGCAGGTCCAGAACTGTCAAAAGAAAAACAATGAGAGAAGTATGATAAGCAAAAGTGTAAACAAGGAAATATTTCGTGAATTCTGGACTATACAGAGTTGGTGCTTCCATAGTAGATTTCCTTATATAAGAGAATGTGTCTTTTTCCTTTTTATCCCACTTGTATATCACTTCCTTCTTTATCATCTCTCGTATATGTTTCAATATCTATGCATAGTCAGAGATGAATTTGTGGAGGAATTTATTTTTTCCCAAGAATGACTACATGGATTTCTTGTTCACCAGGATGGGAATATGAGTAATAGTTCTAACCCTTTCAGGGTCCACCTTAATCCCAATTTTTGTCATGATATGGCCCAAGATATTTCCCTTGGACACTGCAAAAATTCTCTTCTTGGGAGTAGAAGATATCCTGTATTTGTGACATCGATCAAAAATTTGCTTCAAATGGCACAAGTGGTTAGATCTTCTTTTTGAAAACACCGTTACATCATCAAGATAGACCACTATGATCTAACCAATCATATCTTGAAATGTGATCTCCATCACATGTTGGAAAGTTACACTAGCATTAGTAAGTCGAAATAAGATTCTCTTGAAAGAAAATGTACCCCACTTTGTTCAAAAATATGTTTTATGTTTGTCAGCTTCTGAGACTAGAACTTGGTTGTAGCCCGAAAATACATCCAGTAAGAAAATCAATTTAGACTCCGATACTATCAGTATAATCTATTCCATCAATGGCCCTAGATAGTTTTCCTTGTCCAAGGCATGATTAATATTGTTAAAATCCATTCATGGGCATATTTCCCTTGACTTCTTCCTCACTGGGACCAAATTTGAGACCCGCGTGGAATATCGCACTTTAAAGATGTGTTCACAATATTTTTTCACACCTCCTGCACTTCCCTGTGACATACCTCAAAGTGCCCAAAACATGACCATAATGCAGTGTACTCATTGATATATGTAGTTCAGAGCCTTCCTAAGACATTGATTGGAAAATTCCTTGAGCTTCCCCTCAAGGAAATAACTTTTTAACCCTAATTTCAGTATCACCACTCTTATGAGGCTAAAAATCGCAATGGTCACATGTTGTACTATACCCGACCCGCAATGGTATCTCTTTGTTTTCTCATATACCCGCGATGGAATCACTCCGTTTTCTCATATACCTACGATGGAATCACTCTGTTTTCTCATATACCTGCGATGGCATCACTCTATTTTCTCATATACCCACGATGATCCCAGAAAGGAAATTCTCCCAAAGAGGATGAGAAGCTTTATGATCTAGAAGCTTCCAGAGCGACGAGATGGAGGTTGTTCAATGTAGCTAAGGTCAAATCCTCCCAACTTGGCCTCTTTATCTTATCCCTATGAGCTACCTCCTTGACATGAGGGCCTAATCCTATCTATTGAGAAGTCCCTTTCCTAGTCTATAAATTCATCCTCTCCCATTCCCAAATGGTTGGTTGCTGGTTAGAGGTTGGTTGATCTATGTCCATTTTCACAGCTATGCTAAGCTTGTGTGTAGAGGTTACTCATTAAACTCAGAGAAGGAGTGTTTGGAGAGTTTCTTGGCTTGGACTTGGATTACAACTCAAGGAGAGCCTTTCAACATCAAGGCTATGGTTGTAAGAATCCCTTTATTCCTTAAATAGTAATACAACTGTTGGTTCATCTTCCCAAAATATATATGTTTATGTATGTATTTTCTTCGCATTCCTTGATCAGCTAAGTAGGTTATTATTGAAATTTCTATTGGTTTTGGCATTACTTGTTGTCTCTTGGTCACTTTTGCAGGTACATAAGCATTGAAAGAAGCAGGAACAAGTCTGTGACATAAGCAGTTCGAGGATCTCATCAAAGGAAATTGAATTAGCATTAGAGCAAGGTAGGCCACCTCTCTTGTTCTACTTTTCAATTATAATCTAAGAAGATGTCTAGTTGATTGTGCCTTCAACTACTAGGCCCACTCATTAGGCTAGAGGGATCATCTCTCTCCACAAAGAGGATTAACCTTGTCAACAAAATGGCGACTCCACTAGGGAGCCTATGATCCTTTCCATCCAATCCTTCACCCTGGTCTTCTAACTAGCTTTACCAACCATCGATTTTTGACTTGTCTACATCATTCTGGGTGTATACCATCACTGGTTACTACCTTAGAGTGCTATGTCTGGGTTGTTTCTTGGAATATTTTTAGTTTTTTCCCATATTCCTTGCCGATCATGGGTTTACCCTTTACAATTGTGATGGCATCATAGTTTTTACCTTTACAGTCATGATGATCGTGATTTTTACCTTTACAGTCGTGATGATCGTGATTTTTACCTTTACAATTGCGATGAAAAAAGTTTTCTTCATTTTTAGGTCGTGCTAAAATCATCACTAATTTTTCTATACAAAGTAGTGATGCCATCGCGAGTTTTCCTATGCAAAGTAGCGATAATCGCGGATTTGGGTATGTAAAGTAACAATGACCCTTGAATGTGAGAATTTTTTATGTTTCTTCCTAAGAATCTAGTGTGCCTTGGCCCATAAGGTCTTTTCCCATCCTATATGCTTGGATTTGTCAATGTTTTGATTGATTGCCTTGATTAATTTGCAAAATTTGTCTCATTGGCTTCGAAGTGAAATCTGACTGCGTTCTAGGGTTTCTAGTCAATTAGTCATCAGTTGCTTCTTGTTGGTGTTTTTCCTATGGAAATCATTGAAAACATCATTTTGCATTTGCTTTAGCTTGTATTTCAAAATTTACTTTTTGTGAAAATGAAATAGATTAGTTGCATTGAAAACTTATTTTTTGAGATTCATCATTGAAAATAGATCACATTTTCTAGCAATTGAAAGCTAAATACCGTATTAGGTGCCTCCAATCATTCAAAACGAAAGGAAAAGCATAGTTTATATAAGTGCATCTTAGTAATGTTCAAATCTCTTTGCTTTCGAAAAGTTGCATTTAGGATAGTGAAAAGTGGGAATCATTTTTTCTTTTCGCATTGCATTTAGTGAAATGAAAGAATAGATTTTGTTTTCACATTTTGAATTTGGAAGATAAAAGTGAAAGTTGGTGGAAGGAATTTTGCATGATGCATTTTTTTTGATGCATTATTGATTGAAATTTCTTCCCTTGATTAGTCTAGATTTCATTGAAGTGAAAGTTTTCCTTTTCTCATATAGTTGCATCATAGGTATTTAGGAGACATCATTTTGACCCTGAAAACTAAAACTTAATTGAAGGTAAATGTTTAAAATCTATCAATTAATCTAAGGAGAATTTGAAACATTAATGCTTCATACTTAGTGGTCTAGGCTAGAGACGTGTTCTGACATCTTTAAAACTTAGCAGTTGTCGTCTGCTCTTGCATTAGACAACACAAGCATGGACTTGTGCTCCCCGTACTGTTGTGTATATAAATGGAGACCCCCATAGGTTGCAAACCTTTATCCATAGGAAGCCTCGTCTACCACCCTACAAATGTGATACACTGAACACAACATTCAAGGAGATTTCCTACACGTACGTCAAGTCCTTGGTAAATTTATTTATTGAGGTGTATATTGCAGTTCACAGTTACTTGGTACTCCTTTTGCCTAGAGTTACCTGAGTGGTCACTTTTCTGACTCGTTAGATTTGAAAATATCATCGAGCACGTGTCCGTTCAAGCTCGTTAAACTTACAAAAGTGACTAGAGTCACCTTCTCATCCCTTCCTTGACTCTTAAAACATGAAAAGGAAATTTTTTTGTTTCAAATTCTAAAATTAATTGACCACGAAACAAACATCCTTCCTATGGAAATACTCCTTAGTAGATCTTAGATCGATACCAATGGCAACATTTCCTCAGTTTACCAATCAAGTAAACTCCTTTGATGGCAATCCTAGTCCTTTTCCTTCTTTTTGAAATACTATAGCTCACTATATGGCGACATTTTCCCTTCCTGGATTGACCATTGGTCTATTGGTTTGGTTATTTGTGACTTTGGGTGTTACGAATATTCAAACTACTTTTCAACCGAGTTCTCCTCCACCCAAACATCATCAACCTCATGTTGATCCTAAAGTTGACCCCTTTCCTTCTTCGCCTATTTCTTCACCTCGTTCTTCCTCTTCACCTGGTGAAAGTTTGGATTCTAGTAACCAGGAAGCTAAGAAGAAGAAGCAAAATAAGCAAGGGGGAAACCAAGCAATCATTTCTACGGATGCAACTATTAAAGAAAAATATTCCAACTAGCCCCAGAAAGTAAAATTCCCTTTCATGTTATGTAAGGGTGACCACCTTCTTCAGAATTGTCCAAGTATTCCCAAGGTATTAGAAGTGTGGTCTATAGGTTCTCATCGACCTTTGTTATCAGCCTCTCGTGATCATGTTGGTGATAAATCCTCAATGAGTAACAATAAAGCTCGTGGGAAAAAGGGAAAAGTCAAATTTCTGTGTAAGTTGTGTGGAGGTAATCATCCCATTCACCTTTTTCCTCTTATGGATGAAGCTTCTAAAGAGCTGGAAAACCTTACAGCTTCTCAACCTCGTCTTCTAACTGGGTATCAAAAGATTTCCCCTAATCCTCCACTAGTTGATCCAGTGTTTGATTAAAAGTCATCTTTGGTCAATCCCACTCTCTCTGAAAATGAATCTTGTGAGTCCTTTCTTGACCAACCATTAATTGAGAAACTGATAGACATGACCGCACCTTCAGTTAACCTTACCTTTCTAGTAGAGAGTGAACCTCATACTTCTTAGGTTCTTCTGGTTTCTTTAGTTTTGAATGAATTGGAGGTAAATCCTCCTGTTACCGAGGTGCATGAGAGAATTTCTCTTGTTCCCATCGAGCAAGAGGGTAGCTCTCACATTACTATGATGCCCCCTCTGAGTAGTTTAGTCACTTCTTTTGATTGGCGTCGACTGGCAGGATATCACCTTCCATCTTATGTGCCTTTCTAGATTAAAATATAGACTCACCATCTGGCCATGCCTAGCATAGTCATAAATGAGTGTGCATTTGTTAGCATTATGTCCTCAACTGCTTGGAAAGCTTTAGGTTCTCCTCAGCTTGTCCCTGTCACCTAGAATCTATTAGATTTTAACAGAGGAACCAACAAACCGTTGGGGATCCTTCGTAAGTTACCTATTACTTGGGAGGAAAAAATGTCCATATAGATGTGATGTTTGAAGGTCTTTTATATTTTAATCTACTCCTTTGTCACGACTCTATTTATGTCATGGGAGCTCTTGTCTCTTCCCTCTTTTGAGTGATGTGTTTCCCACATGAAGGAAACACTGCGATCATTGATTAACTCATATTTATTGGTGTTGAATCAACTCCCTATCAACCATCATCCCTAAATGGTGCTTATGTGCAAGTGGTATCACCCTCGCCATAGATTAATTACATGGCCACTTGTTCCATACCCACCTCTACTAATGATCTAGTGGATGGTGTAGTACATCATGTATTGGGGGCATTGGAACCTGATATTTCATTTGGATTCTTGGACATGTATCCCATCCAGAGTGTTGCTCTACCATCTAATAAGAACCTATTGGAAGCCATGGCCTCTTTTGGTCTATGAGGACGTTGGAGCAGAGTTCCTTGTCTTGTGTCAAGCTTGTTAAAAATGAAACAAGGACCTTAGGGTATAGTTCCTTGTCTTGTGTCAAGCTTGTTAAAAAATGAAACAAGGACCTTATAGTAGAGTTCCTTGTCTTGTGTCAAGCTCGTTGAAAAATGAAACAAGGGATGTGAGGATAGTTCTTTTACTATGAAAACCTCATTAAAAAATGAAATAGGTCTCGACAAGCATGGTTCTTTTCATGTTTCAAGCTCATTAAAAATGAAACAAATTCCCTTCCATTTCGAGTCTTGGATTAGATCTCTAAAATCCTAGTCGAGTCTTTCACTTGATCTCCTAAGTAAACCTTCATTCCATCCACTTAGGTGACTAAATGAAGCTCGGTAGGCATGTACCTTGAATTGAGTATTTTTGCTATGGGCATGCAAACTTATCTCAAGCATAGTTTGTTTCCGTTTCAAGCTTGTGTAAAAATGAAACCAAATCCAAGAATAGATTTTCTCATGTTTTAAGCTTGTGAAAAATAAAACCATCCTCAAGTATACTCAAGCATACTTTCCCATGTTTCAAGCTTGTGTAAAAATGAAACCATTTCCCACTTTACATCTCATGATTGTCGTTTCAATCAACCAATTTTTTACCAGATGAGCCTTCGTTTTTTCATTCCATTGTCACCATATCTTTAGCTGATCATATGCTTTTGCTTGGTTGTTTTACCCTTGCTTGAGGAACATCTATGATGAGTGGTCTTATTAGCCGATCTATTGACTATTACATGTTTTAAGTAGTTCCGTCATTACTGAAACTAGTTGCTATCCTTTTATACCACTCGTTCCTCTAGGTGGAGTCTCCTTTCATCTCTTTTCAAACTCCAAAAATATGAAAAGATTGCCGAGTACTTGTCTTTTCGAACTCGTTAGAGTAAATTAATCAACGTCACCTCAGTATACGTTTACCCCTTTTTCAGACTGAGATAGACTATTGTATGATAAAAGAACACCTTAGTCGAACATGGCTATGAGGTTCTCTCGAATATTGTTTTCTATCTTTTTGGATTCGAGAGACAAATCGAAAAGGGACCTAATGGAGTTTTCTTTTTTTGTCTCCTTTTAAAACTCTCTAAATATGAAAAATATATTGAGTTATTCTTCCATTAGACTCATTAAAAATTTTATGATGAAAGACTCATCACCATGATGCGATCGAGTTTCTCCTTCCTAGGACTCGTAAAACTTACTAGGATGGGTTCATTCGAAGGATGAACTTATATGACAAGCATATGGTATCCTCTTCAATATTGTGTAAAAATAAAGAGGTACTCGCTAGAAATAGCAGGGGAAAAGTGAAGATGAAACATCCTTTATATTGGTAGCATGTCGCTCTTGAACATGACACTCATCTGTTTCTCATTTCGGGTTTGGGATATCCTCACTTAGTCACTTTTCCTTTCGAGTTTGCGTGATCAATTTTGCCTCTCATTTGACTATTTCACCTTGTCATTATGACCTTGGTCCTATGTTGAGTCTAATGCTGCCACACTCTGGAGTCATGTCACCAATATGTTCAACAGAAGTCCAATTTGCAGTTATTTACCTATACACCATTTGAGTCATTGTTACAGTGTTAAAACTTATTCCACTTTATTCCTCATTTCATATTGATGATGGGGGAATCATTATGACTCTCCTTCGATGTGCCACTTCCTAACGAATTCAACTCATTATCTAGGATCATGACATAGAAACTCCCTTTCAGTACCTTAGAGCTTGCATGCCTTAATGGCAAGTTCTTCGCATCCGACAACAAATTTTAACTATTGGCCTTTGATCGGGTGATTCTACGAGTGTTTGACTTCAACTTCATTATCACATTCATGGATTTTATTGTTGTACCTTGAGAGCCATTGTCATTATGGGTGGTTCCTTTTGTTCTTGTTAATAGTCCACATTAATGTCCGGTAATCAGGTGGTTTTCTGGCATGTTCGACTGCAACATTTTCATTAAGATGTTAGAATTCGTACTTTGGTTGGTTTGAGATGGAGAACAAGACCCTGATTCTTGTCTGATATGACTCAGGCTATGTGGAGTTATATGTTATTCATGATTGTACACATGTCTCTAATATACGGATGGTTGTGACCATACCATGGGACTTTATATTTATGATGACGATCCTTACATATCAGATGGCTTCGTCCATCCCTTGTTGATGAGCCTCATAAATGGGTAATTATATGGGCTCATTTTACCTCCTAACCTAGTCAAATCAACCATTCTCTTAGCTTGTTTTATGATTTTCTGGTTATATTTATGCTTATAGGGTGAGTTGAGTTAGTTATTATGCCATGTGGTCTAACATGTATTTAATGAAAATTATTGATGGATTTCGAGGTCAAAGTCAAGGATATATTGGCAAAATTGTAGAAATAATTCAAAGTAGATAGAGGAGAGGACTTATACGAGGAAATCCCCCTCATTTATTACTCCTCACTTCAAATTCCCCTTCATTCAACTCGGACTACAAGCAGCTGAATCATGCACTAGAAGGCAGCAGAGCAAGTGGAAGATGATTGAAAGTTATCTTGAGTTTTGGGAGCCAAGCCTCCCTGATTTTAAGAAAGCTATTGGTAGCTTCAGATGTATAAGTAGAGAGGCCTAGGGCCTCACTAGGGTCATATTTTTTTCTTGTGTAAACTCTGCTCAAATTTTGAGATTATTATTTTGCGACAATTTCATGTAATCATGCTATTTTTTTTTATAATGAGGATGGAATCCTTTTTGAGCTGGCACTGAGTTACCTCAGAGGTAAAAAGCTCTTGGGTTAGGGCCCAATCCAAGCAGCCAAGCTTCTCTTTACTTGTATTTGTATGCTTTAATTCAATTTGTAGATTAATTTGCTATTAGATGTATTTTCCTTATGGTTAAGAATAGGTTGCTTTTGACGATTTAGTAGTTTTCTTCCATTGGTGCTTTCTATAGCAGGTTAAGAAATGATCAGAAAATATTCAAAAGGCTAGATATAGTCCCTTGGCCTCCCTTCCTCCCTCTGGGACCATGATTTGAGGCAAATACTCTCTTGCTTCCCCAAAAACACAGATTTTCCTCATTCATAGGACTTCTAGTGTTTGCAGCTCTCTAGTAGATTGATAGTCTAGTTTTGCTTTGCTTTAGATCTCCTTTATCACGTTCACTTCATAATTTGCAATAGTCCTCTTTCATGCTTTCCTTTCTTGCATCATTTCTTAGCATTTCCTTTCATACATCATAGTTTAAACCATTTTTATGCAAAACTTTGTTTAACCTAGGATCCACTCATTTCCTTTGTTGCTTGATTTTCTTGGTTTACTGTCAGTTTCTATGCAGCAGATCTCTTCCACTAGTAAGCTAGATTACCAGAAATCACACCCTCCATCTGATCCATGCCCTATAGGTCTCCCAAACCTCACCTCAATTCTGCCCTAGTTTCCTTTATTTTCCATAGAACTTCTTCCTCTCCTTGAGAAACCCAATCATATTTCTCTCTCTTGGTGCTTCATGGTAGACCTTAGGTGCCCTAACACCTCATCCCAACCTTCATCCACCTTTTCCACCCACTCTCACATCCTCAAAGTAGTGAAAATTGCTCTCGGCCTCCTCCTGTATGCGTCCTGTAGTTTTCCTGTTTTCCTCATGTAGTTTCCCTGTGTCCTCCTGTATTTTTTCCTAAACGTTTTCTTTTGAAGGCTGAGTGTGGGAAAATACTTCAGAATGTCACCTAAGACCTTGTAGGACCCATCCACATTATCCTACATCCTCCCAAGCTCCAAAACAGCCCTCTAACGCCACCTGTTCGTTGCCACACTCACACATAATAAATTAGATGCATGACTAAATTCACATAAAAATCCAAAATATGTTTTTCTGCTTATTTACTTCTAGAAATAACATGGTTAGATGTTGTTTACTTCCTTGAGTAGGTAATGGAATTTATTTCATAGTTTTCATAGTGTTTTTGGCAGAAGTAGAATTGGCTTGTTAATTAGGCTTTACTAGGTTTTGCTTTACATTCCAGTCTTTCTCCTTTCTGCTGTTAGAATAGCATTTGTAGAGTAATCTTTCCTTCCTTTCATCACACATAGAGATTCTTCTGAAATCTATAGAAGTTGGCTTGAGCTCCTAGTGATCTTGTGCCAGCTGACCAAGTGACAACCTGCAGTGAGAACTAGTACTTGTGCATACAGCACTGACACTTCCAAGTTTGTTACGAACTACCAGGTTGATAAAAGTAAATTTGGCAGCCCATGAGTTGCAGCATTCTTGTTGCAATATTCACACTCACCACTTTTTGGTTCCATTGTCGGGGAAGCATTCTTCCTCCAATTCATCCATTAAAGGTGAAATTTGAAACATGCTGGAAGACTTCAAGAGTGACATGCTGCAGAATCTTGCCATGCAAATGGATACCTTACATATCAAAAGAAAACGAGAGGAAGAAAAGAGGGCTTTGGCCATCTTTTGTCCTAGATACACCAAGAGGCATCCTAGGAATGAACGCCCATTAAACTCTATAGAGTTTGTTCAACTTGTGAAGAAAATCATTCTACAGATAAGTGCCCTTCCTTGTCCAGACTTAAAGCTGTATAGCAAGGGGCCGAAGGAGTCACTGAACAGATCTATTACATAAACCAAAGGAGGCTGCATGGACCTAGACCATACCAGCAAGGGATGCAAAGGACATCTCAGGCATACTACAACCCCAACCAAGTCCCCTCCATAACTTATTGGTCCCCCCCTGCTCATCCTTCCTGGTCCACGCCTCATCCTTGGTCCTTCACATCTCAATATCATGCCCAACCAACCACCAATTCATTTCAATCCTATGCTCAGCTGCAACCTCAGTGGAATGCATCTCATCAAGGGTGGAGGCCCCAATGCAACACTCTTCCCGCTCTTCTGCCTCCACCACATGCCCAACCACAACTGTTACCTTCTGCTCCACCAAGGCAACCCCAAATGCCTGCCCAGCCAAATCCGAACCCGAACAACAAACAGGCTCAGCAAGTGTATAGTGTGGAACCATCATGCCCAACTTATGCTGTGGAGATTCAACAAATTAACTTACGATCTAGGAAAGTCCTCCCAAATAGCCAGCCTCCACCCAGGGAGGTTGAAGAAGATAAAAAGGAAAGCGAACCTAAAGTAGATCCACCCTTTCCTAATACATTATCCATGACAATCCAGCCTACCCCAGAAGAGACTAAACTCCTGGGAGAATTGAAACACTTATGTGTGAAGATACAACTTCTCCAAGCCATAAAAGATGTGCCTATCTACAATAGGTTGATCAAAGAGAAGTGCTTTAGGCATCCAGGAAGGTGCAAAAGAGATGCCCCAACCATCCATGTCATAGGACAACTGTCCGACATGATGTTGGGGCAAATAATATGTCCAAAAGATCTGGATCCTGGAAGCCTATTAGTTGATGTCCACATCAATGGCACATTGGTCCCACATACCTTGATTGATCTAGGAGCTGCCAGTGATGTGATGACAAAGGACACAATGCTCAAACTTAACCTCCAAGGCTCCTTGAGGAAGACCACGATAATGCTGTAGCTAGCAGACTGCTCCATAGTGACCCCTGAGGGGATTGTGGAAGATGTGATGGTCTCCATTGATTCTTGGGAGTACCCTACTGATTTCTTAGTTCTCCAACCAAAGGCAAAGCTGATTGGGTATCCTCTCATCCTGGGAAGACCCTAGCTAGCTACAGCCGATGCCTACATCAACTGTCGAGCTGGGAACATTACTATAAAGGACAGGAACATGTCCAGGCAATTAACCCTATATCCTCCTGCCCAACCCTTGCTATAACATGATCTACCTCTTTGGATGGAGGAGGAGGATGAGGATGAAGTTTATTCAACACCACTATGTACATTAGAAATTTCCATGGGGGGGAAACTGCAATATGAGGATGATATGATTGAAAATTTGATTCAGAATCCACCTCCCATTATATCACCATTAGAAGACATAGTAAGAGAAACCCAAAACAACCCCTCAACTGATCTCTGTGTGGCCGACCCTACTTCTCTCCACGTTAAAAGTATAGAGTTCGGCCCAGAAAGAACATTGAAAATCAATCCATCCTTATCTACTGCCCAAGAGAAGGAGCTATGCAGCCCACTGACAAAACATCTAGATGCCTTCGCTTGGAATTATAAGGAGATGAAGGGAGTGAACACTTTAGTATGTAATAATCATATATACATCAAGGAAGATTTCAAACCAATCAGGCGGGCTCAAAGGAGGATGAATCCAGCACTTAAGGAAGAATTGCAAAAATTTCCTGATGCGGGATTCATATATCCCATCTCTGACAGTGAATGGGTCTCTCCTTTGGTGCTAGTGCCAAAGAAAAATGGTAAGTGGAGAATCTATGTCGACTATCAGGAATTGAACAAAGCCACTAAAAAGGACCATTTTCCTTTACCTTTCATAGATCGAGTGTTAGACAGTCTGGCAGGGAAAAAGTTTTTCTCTTTCCTAGATGGGTTTAGCGGGTACAATCAGATTCAAATCAGCCAGAAGACCAAGATAAGACAACTTTCACATGTCCTTGGGGTACCTTTGCATACCGTGTCCTTCCTTTTGGTTTGTGCAATGTTCCAGCCACTTTCCAAAGAGCAGTATTGAGTATATTTTTTGAACTGTTTCATGATGTAGTAGAAATATACATGGATGATTTTACTCCTTATGGCTCTGACTTTCAGGAAGCGGTATCTAACCTAGGAAAAGTTCTGGATAAGTGTATTGAGATGAACCTGTCCCTCAGTTTGGAAAAATGTGAATTTTTGATGACTAAAGGGACTGTGCTAGGTCATGCAATATCTCAACAAGGATTGCAGGTGGACCCCAACAAAATTGACATCATCCAAAGGGTCCCACCTCCTCAAAAGGTGAGAGATGTCAGAAGTTTCCTAGGCTTAGCTGGATATTACAGGAGATTCATTAAAGACTTCAATGTGATATCCTCTCCTTTGTTTGGCCTCCTAGGTAAAGATGTTGAGTTCATATGGTCGGAAAATTGTCAAGAAGCCCTAGATACCTTGAAGAGCAAGTTATTGACTACCCTAATTCTCAGAGGCCCAAATTGGGCCCTACCCTTTCACATTCACACAGATGCCTCGAACAAAGTGATAGGAGCAACCTTAGGACAAATTTATGGAAATTTACCTTATGCCATATCCTTTATAAGAAAAAACTTGTCAAAGGCAGAGCTAAACTATACAATGACCGAGAAGGAACTCCTAGCTGTTGTGCATTCCTTAAACAAATTCAGACATTATATCACGGGCTATCAAACCTTTGTGCACACTGTTCATGCTACAATTAGATATTTAATGTTTTACTGCATCAGTTTGATCTGACCATTATTGATAAGCTTGGTAAAGAAAATGTTGTTGCTGACTTTTTGTCTAAAGTAAATTTGCCTGCAGGTGAAAAAGGAATGGTGGATGACCAAATGCCAGATGAATACCTATTTGCTATATCAGTACTCTCTCCATGGTTTGCTGATATAGCAAACTACTTGGTTTCAACACAGTTCTCACCACACCTATCCTATAAAGAGAAGAGCAAGATAGCAAGGAAAAGTGCCCCTTTCACCTGGATTGGAGGCAATCTCTTCAAACTTGGCCCAGATCAGTTCTTGAGAAGATGTGTCAAGGAGGAGGAAGTCATTGACATCCTCCTGGCCTGTCATGATAGGCCTTGCGAAGGTCATTTTGTAGCAAAAAGAACTGCCTTCAAGATATTGCAAGCATGCTACTACTAGCCCACTTTTCATCAGGATGTGAGGAGATACACAAGCCAGTGCGATTGGTGTCAGAGGATGGGGAAACCCACTCCAAAGGATGAAATTCCCATGCAACCTCAGGTGACCTTTGAGCCATTTGAGAAGTGGGGCATGGAATTTGTGGGGTCTATCAACTCCCCTTCAAAGTAGATGCAATACATCATTGTGTGCACCGACTACATGGCAAAGTGGGCAGGGACAAAAGCAATCAAAGCAACGACAGAGGAAAAAGTAGCTAAGTTTTTGAGGGAAATTCTACAAGTTCGAGTATCCAAGAGAGTTGGTCACAGACCAAGGCAGTCAGTTCACTTCCAGCCTGATTGAAGACCTACTCACACATCATAAGATCAAGCACAGGACTTCCACCCCTTACCATCCACAAGCCAATGGGCATGTGGAAGTCACTAAGGGAGCATTGGAAGGGATCCTAACTAAGGAAGTGAGCAGCAGTGGAAAAGACTGGGCAAACAGATTAGTTGATGCCACTTGGGCCTACAACACAACATGGAAGACCACCACCGGGTTCAC
Organism: Pinus tabuliformis; assembly: GCA_031772625.1. Lineage (NCBI taxonomy): Eukaryota > Viridiplantae > Streptophyta > Pinopsida > Pinales > Pinaceae > Pinus > Pinus tabuliformis. Next base: position 353,586,318 of record CM062811.1, read on the forward strand.
ACCCTATGAACTAGTCTATGGGAGGAAGGCTTTACTATCAATAGAGTTTGAATTCAATACCCTTAGGATGGCAGCTCAGTTGGACCTAGACCTTAGCCATGCAAATAAGGAGAGATTACTTCAGCTCAATGGATTGGATGAATACAGATTGCAAGCCCTTGTCCATATAGATGTAGTTCAGCTTCAGAGAAAGATATGGCATGAAAAAAATATCAGGGAGAAGCAATTCCAAGAAGGAGATTGGGCACTACTCTATGATTCAAGATACAAGGATTTCAAAGGCAAGCTGAGGACAAGATGGTTGGGACACTACACCATGGAGAAATGCAATGACAATGGTTTAGTTCTGATCAGAACCATTGATGATGAAGCCATCCCCATGCTTTTCAATGGACATCGATTGAAGGTCTCCAAGAAACCCCTCTCCAAGCGAGATTTTATTGAAGATTTGAATAAAAGAGTGATGGTAGTGGAGAATGTCCTAGCTCCCACTTCACCTACTCATTGAAGAAAAAAGAAAAATAAGGACTCAAGTGAAAACCTCTATGAGGCACTTGGGTCCCATCATTGGGTTGAAAACCTCTCCTGAGGCGGCCTAGTGATGTCAAAAAAAAAAGAAGAGAAAACGATAAAAAAGGGAAGGAATAAGATCCCTGGGTGAAAACCTCCCTTGGTGGCACCCAGGGTAGGAAATTAGGGTGAAATCCTCTCTGAGGCACCCTAGTTTTAAAAAAAAAAAAAAAAGAGAGAAGAAAAAAACGAATTTTTATTGCATTGCAAGTTTGCAGGAGGACTACAGGGAGCATAAGAAGGTGCCAAGGGGACCCTCACATTCACACCAGCATTCATCTCATCTCCTCCACACCTTCCTCGATTCTTTTTGGCATATCTTTCACCCCACTGTACCTTTTCTTTCAAAACTGTGGTTTCTATAGGAGGCTCTGTGTTTTCTACAGGACGCTCCTGTAGGAATTACCGAGAGCCAAAAGTGTCTACAGGAGGTAGTTTGAGGGACAAGAACAGCTTCATGAGGAACCTATAATCAATCTTACCATCTTGAAGCCTCCTTGCCATCCTTTCCAAGCCTGTGTCACACTCCAAGCATCATTATTTTTTTCCCTGTCTAAGAAAAAAACACAGGAAAACAGTTTTTTAGTTTTGAAAAAAAAAAAGAAAAAAAAAAGAGGAAAAGGCACCATTAACCTTACCTGAAGCTTACCTACTTTCCGTCCATCTTTATCTGCACCTCTGGCATCATTCCTGAGCTCCAAACATAGGAAAATGCTTAAGTTTCAAGGGGAGAAGCAGCTACAAGAGCTCCTGTAGGAATTCCTGTAGCAGTTGATCCCATAGAAGTCCAACACCAACAACAAAAGAGTGCACATCTGCAAGTTGAAAAGGAACATGCAGCTTAGCTCCAGCAAGGGAGGAACCTGCAAAAGCACAACACACACATCAGCAAGCCAAGACAACATGCAAGAAGGAAAATGAAGACATGCAGCAAAGAAAGCCACAACACCTCACAACAAATACACTCGGATCACATGTAAGTAACTAAATCACTCCTCTATTTGCATTTGTGTAATTAGAAATCATACGAAGGCAATGAGATGGTTGAAATCGAAAGGTGGCCAGTTAACTTGGCCACCTTCATGTAGTTGACTCTACTTCACCGAGATGTCACCCACAGGTGTGAACAGTGAACTCAAGCATGAGATGCCAAGGACAAGTAGTGGGAGGAACAGTTAACTCCGATGCAATAATGAAGGATGATTACGAGGAGCGGCCATGATGACCAAGTAGGTGGGGACCAACGGTCCTAATTCAGGGAATATACACCTTGCCAACTCAACAATCATAACCAAAAATATCCATAAAGGGTAATGAGCACTCCTCCCCGTGCATTCTCACCACCTTTTCTTCATTTCCTCCTTGTAACTCAGCCACACAACAATCTTCTTTTGTCCCCATAGCCTCGTAACTACCATCCTCCATTGATTTCCTCCATATTCTTGCTCTCAGCATTTTCTATAGGAGCACCTACAAGAAATCTACAAGAGGGACAGTGAGTCATTTTGAAGGGAGAAAACATGAATTTCAATCTGAAGAGGTAGGGTTCATGAATGCCCTTTGTTGAATATCGAATGAGAAAGAATTAGTCTCAATTTAAGGATGAAAAAAGTCTTTAGGAGGATAGAAATACATAAAAAGAATTTTTGTTTTTAAAAGAAAAACACAGTCTCATATGTTTTTCTATTTCACAAGGAATTCATTGTCTCCACCTCCATATTTGGTTTTCCAAAGAAGTACAGGTAGTATTACAGGGGGGTTTATGAGAAAGGAGCCCACTAACTCCACTAGGCTCCATGCACATCCTCAAGTGCTGGACATGTTCACAAGGGAAAACTGGATGAATTTCTTTGAGAAATTTAGAGGGTTTGATGATGAAATTGCCCAAGAATTTGCTCTCTCTCTGGTCCCTCATAGAAGAACTCATGCTACTATAACCATTAGAGGCCTCTTCATTGAAATAACCCCTAAATTCATCAATAGGGTCACTATCCCTCCTCTTAGGCTTCCTTGGAGTAAATATGAGAAACCAATTGGCTAGGCTGCCAAGAAGAAATTTTTCCAAGATAATGAAACACTTGTTGAAGACAAAAATGGAATTAGGAGGGCTAGTATACCATATCTCTTGAATGAGGTTAGCTACCAAATAACCAAATATAGTTCTTGTGAGGGGAGGCACAACATTGTTTATGGATATCATTTTAGAATCCTCCATGACTTGAGATATGGAATGGATACCCCAGCACGTCAAAAGCTCAGTATCCCTTAATTTCTCCTTCAGTCCCTCATTGACTCTAGCACCATGGTACAAGCAGGAAATTCACAGCAGCTAGCTCACCATGGCCTAATCAAAGTCCTAGTAGAAGAAGCCCTCCATACACTTACACTCCCTATAGCATGGGAACTTTTCTAAAATATGACAGCTGGGGATGACATAAAGGCATTAACCTATGATGTCAGTCCTGCTGTCAGTGAGGATGAATAACAGCAAGGAGGAGAAGATGAAGCTAGTGGTGACATATTAGAGAAAGAAAGGAAGGAGGAAAGAAAAGAAACAGAGGAGGGAAAAGTTGAAGAGACAAAAAAAGAGAAAGAAGAGGGAGAAAAGGAGGCAGAGAGAGAGCAAGGAGAAGAGTTCCCTAAAACTTTGGAAAGAGAAACAACAGTTGCCCTCACTACCCTCAGTACACCAATCGAACCAAAGCAAAAGAGGAAAAGAAAAACCTCCATGTATTTCAAGGCAAGGAAGAGCACAAGAATTAAAACTGGAAAACCTCAGCCCTCCTCAAAGATTCCCATTACCATTGAAGATTCACCATCTGCCAAGGTGAAAGAATCTCCTTCCAAGACACCTATAACCTATGAAAGGGGGACTCCAAGATCTTCTACATGGAAGGGAAAGCTAGTTCTACAGGACCCCAAACCAGACCTATAGGATGCTGCAACAGTCCTACAGGAGACACTGTCCCAACTACAGGAGACCCAAAATCTTGAGAAAAAGGTAGGAGGACAGTCAGAGATGGTAGAGAAAGCACAAGAGCTACAAGAACCTGACCCATAGCCTAGTCTCGCCTCCTATTACAATCTACTTGAGGGAGGCAAGATAATCCCATAGAAATTTGCAATTCCACTATTGCTCGAATTGGAGAAAGAGAGATTGGGAACACATATGTGGATGTAGATAGCCAAGTCCAAAGGAGTTGAGGATATTGGCCACATGGAAAACAAACTCAGGGAAATGGTCAGAGAATTGAGTGCTCTCAGAGATAAAGAAGCCATCACAAGAAGCCACCTCGAGAATGAGAATGAAATACTAAGGAGGCAACTGCACGAGAAAGGGACTCATTTGGCATACATGGCCAACTTATCCATGGAAGCATTACAATGTAGAACACCAGCCAAGTCTTATGGCCTCTATCTGAAGGATCAATGACTCTAATTCCAAATAAAAGCTTTGGCACAGAGAGGCACCATGCCTTTCCAAGACTATAGGTAGTTCATGGATTTGTGTGATGATAGCACCTCAGAGGATAAAGCAAAGATAGCAGAGTTCTACCTACACAATATGGCTCTCATAGACATGAATGTGTGGGACCCCAATGCCAAGCTAGGAGATCTGCAATTAATGGCCATGGCCTCATGGATTAACCATGAAGAATTGAGGGTAGCAGAAATGAAAAGATTGTTGATAAAAGAGAAGAATGGACCATTAATGATAAGAACTGAGCCATCAGATCCTATGGCACTCATTAGCACACAAAAACTGCTTGCCAATGACCCTCAGACTACCCCTAAATATCTAGCCAATCAGGCACAATCCATTGCACACTTTGAAGATATGCAAAGGCTACATAGGGATGACTGTGTGCATGCATGCATGAGAAGATGGAACACCCTACCCCATAGCTTGTAGATCAGAGAATTCCATTCCCCAATGAGGCTAAGGGAGGCATTGAAAAGGGTGACAATGTACAAGAACTCTATGCGAAGGCTGAAGGTCAACTAAATTGGCCTCAAACTGAGTCCTCCAGTCCTATTAGGCATGTTGGAAGGCACAAGAGAAGAAGAAGAGAAGGATCAGTGGAAGGACATAGGCAGAACAACAAAATTTTATGGAGAACATGAGCAGACCACATCAGAATTCTGGAATGCTAAGGAGGCCACTAGGGCCATAAAAGATGAAGAGATTGACTAGGTTGCTCAGAGGATGAGCAACACCTTCAGTAGGGGGGTGATAATGAGCCTCATAAATGGATAATTATATGGGCTCATTTTACCTCCTAACCTAGTCAAATCAACCATTCTCTTAGCTTGTTCTATGATTTTCTGATTATATTTATGCTTATAGGGTGAGTTGAGTTAGTTATTATGCCAAGTGGTCTAACATGTATTTAATGCATATTATTGATTGATTTCGAGGTCAAAGTCAAGGATCTAGTGGCCAAACTGCAGAAATAACTCAAAGTAGATAGAGCAGAGGACTTATAGGAGGGAATCCCCATCATTTGTTACTCCTCAATTCGAATTCCCCTTCATTCAGCTCAGAGTACAAGCAGTCAAATCATGCACTAGAAGGCAGCAAAGCAAGTGGAAGATGATTCAGAGTTATCTCGAGTTTTGGGAGCCAAGCCTCCCTGATTTTAATGAAGTTGTTGGTAGCTTCAGATGTATAAGTAGAGAGGCCTAGGGCCTCACTAGGGTTATATTTTTTGTGTAAACTCTGCTCAAATTTCAAGCTTATTATTTTGTGAGAGTTTCATGTAATCATGCTATTTTTTTTATATTGAAGATGGAATCCTTTTTGAGCTAGCACTGAGTTACCTCAGAGGGTCGAAAGTCTTGGGTTAGGTCCCAATCCAAGCAGCCAGGCTTCTCTTTACTTTTATTTGTATGATTTACTTCAGTTTGTAGATTAATTTCTTGTTTGATGTATTTTCCTTATGGTTAAGAATAGATTGCTTTTGATGATTTAGTAGTTTTCTTCCATTGGTGCTTTCTGTAACAGCTTAAGAAGTGGTCAGAAAAGATTCAAAAGGCTAGCAATAGTGCCTTTGCCTCTCTTCCTCCCTCTGGGACCATGATTTGAGGCAAAGACTCTCTTGCTGCCCCAAAAACACAAATTTTCCTCATTCAGAGAACTTCTAGTGTTTGCAGCTCTCCTTTAGATTGATAGTTTGGTTTTTCTTTGCTTTAGATCTCCTTTATCATGTTCACTTCCTGATTTACAATAGTCCTCTTTCATGCTTTCCTTTCTTGTATCATTTCTTAACATTTCCTTTCATACACCATAGTTTAAACCATTTTTATGCAAAACTCTGTTTTTCCTAGGATGCACTCATTTCCTTTGTTGCTTGATTTTCTTGGTTGACTGTCAGTTTCTATGTAGCAGATCTCTTCCAGCAATAAGCCAGCTTACCAACAATCACACCCTCCATCTGATCCATGCCCTATAGGTCTCCCAAGCCTCACCACAATTCTACCCTAGTTTCCTTTATTTTCCATAGAACTTCTTCCTCTCCTTGAGCAAACCCAATCATCTTTCTCTATCTTGGTGCTTCATGGTAGACCTTAGGTGCCCTAACACCTCATCCCAACCTTCATCCACCTTTTCCACCAATTCTCACACCCTCAAAGTAGCAAAAATTGCAGTCGGCCTCCTCCTGTAGGCCTCCTGTAGTTTTCCTGTTTTCCTCCTATAGTTTCCCTGTGTCCTCCTATAGCCTTTCTTTTGAAAGCCGAATGTGGGAAAAGCCTTCAAAAGGCCACCTAAGACCTCCTAGGACCCATCCACACCATCCTACATCGTCCCAAGCTCCAAAACCACCCTCTAGCGCCACCTGTTCGTTGCCACACTCACACACAATAAATTAGATGCATGATTAAATTCACATAAAAACACATAAAAATCAAAAAATATGTTTTTCCGCTTATTGACTTCCAGAAATAGCATGGTTAGATGTTTTTTAATTCCTTGAGTAGGTAATGGCATTTCTTTCATGGTTTTCATAGCGTTTTTGGCAGAAGTAGAATTGGCTTGTTAATTAGGATTTACAAGGTTTTGCTTTACATTCCAGTATTTCTCCTTTCTGCAATTAGAATAGCATTTGTAGGGTAATCTTTCTTTCCTTTCATCACACATAGAGATTATTCTAAAATATATAGAATTTGGCTTGAGCTACTAGTGATATTGCGTCGGCTGACCAAGTGACAACCTACAGTGAGAACTAGTATTTGTGCATACAGCACTGACACTTCCAAGTTTGTTACGAACTACTGGGTTGATAAAAGTAAAGTTGGTAGCCCAGGAGTTGCAGCATTCTTGCTGCAATACTAGCACTCACCACTTGTATCTTAGATGACAGATGATTCTTCTGTATTGGACAGTTGCGCCCATGCCATGGATCTTTTCATATAGTCTTCATCATCTGGATGGTTCCGCCCATGCCATAGATTCATGTTTTTATCTCAAATATGTATATGTATATGTGTCCTTGATTTGCAGGTTTCCTGACAGTGTGTGTCCTCCTCCCTGCCAAAATGTCGTAATGCATCAAAGTCATCTCTCCTCATTCTGCCTTCATGCTTTAGGGGGCACTTGTTACACAATATTTTGTCACACCCCCTGCATTTCCCTGTGACATACGTTGAAGTGCCCGAAACATTACCATAATGCATTGTACTCATTCATATATGCAGTTTAGAGCTTTCCTAAGACAATGATTGGAAAATTCCTTGAGCTTCGCCTAAATGAAATAGCTCTTTAACCCTAATTTGAGCATCATCGCTCTTATGAGGCTAAAAATCGCCATTGTCACATGTTGCACTATACCCGACCCATGATGGCATCACTCTACTTGCTCATATATCCATGATGATCCCAAAAAGGAAATTTTCCCAAAGAGGATGAGAAGCTTCATGATCTAGAAGCTTCCAAAGTGGCAAGCTGTAGTTTGTTTGGCGTAGATGAGGTCGAATGCTCCAAACTTGGCCTCTTTTTCTTATCCCTATGAGTTACCTCCTTGAGATGAGGGCCTAATCCTATATTTGGACAAGTCCTAACTCCCTTTCCCAGTCTATAAATTCATCCTCTCCCATTCCCAAATGGTTGGTTGCTAGTTGGAGGTTGGTTGATCTATGTCCATTTGCACCCCTACGCCGAGCTTGTGCTTAGAGGCTATTCAATAGACATGGAGAAGGAGTGTTTGGAGAGTTTCTTGGCTTGGACTTGGATTACCACTCAAGGAGAGCCTTTCAACATCAAGGCTATGGTTGTAAGCTTCCTTTTATTCTTTAAATAATAATAAAACTACTGGTTCATCTTCCCAAAATATATATGTTTATGTATGTATTGGCTTGGCATTCCTTGATCAACTAAGTAGGTTATTATTGGATTTTCTATTGGTTTTTGCATGCTTTGTTGTATCTTGGTCACTTGTGCAGGTACACAAACATTGAAAGAAGTAGGAACAAGTCTGTGACACAAGTGATTCGAGGATCTCAACAAAGGAAATTGGATTAGCATCAGAGCAAGGTAGGCCACCTCTCCTGTTCTACTTTTCAATTATAATCTAGGAAGATGTCTATTTAATTGTCCCTTCAGTTGCTAGACCCACTCATTGGGCTGGAGTGATAATATCTATCCACAAAGAGGATTAACCTTGTCAACAAGACTATATGAGCATCCTACAACTTCCTCAACTCTTTCTAGATTAAGATCTCAAGCGTTGGATGAATTTTGTGTAGCTTCTATAGAAAAGGCTTGGCCCCTTCCTTGATTGGAATCACATGATGGATTATTTTTGTATCATAAGTTTTGAGATCATCATATGTCCATGCAAAAACATGTTGGTACTACTTGAAAAGGTGGATGAAATATTGGCACTCCTAAAGTGTGCGACAAGTACCAAGATTAAAGAAACTTCAGATCTTTTTTTGTATCTATATTGATATGTTCATGTGACCGAGTTGAGTTGTGAGTCTTTGTGTTCACTGGCCCCTTAAAATGATTTTCAAAATCATACAAATTTTCAAGTCATACCATTCCCTTGGGCATTGGGTTATCTTTTCTTGGTTGAGCTGCATCTTATAATTCTTTATCGTGCATGTCCTCATCGATTGTTGCATCTTTGAAAACATTAGTGTTCTCCATAAAACCCAGTAACTGTTGGTCGTCATTGAAAACATGAAATTTAGTGATATTATCAGGCTTGTAAATAATTTCAATAGAAAATACATCCCTACGAAGTGACAACCTAGCGGCAACATTGGCTAGTGAATCTGCAACAATGTTACATATTCTAGCAATAGAAAAAATATTGAAAGCTTGGAGTTGTGAAATCAAATGCCATATCTATAATTAATAAATTTTGATATTAGGTGACACATAGTTTATAGTATTCCATACCTATTGTACGGTGATTTCAGAGTCACCTATTGGTTTGCGAACCCCAAGTTTGAGCTCGATGGTTTTCTTCAAACCTGATATGAGTGCTTCATATTCTTTGATATTATTGCTGAACTCAAATTCCAAGCGAAAAGAGATCTGTTGTTTTCTCAGTTTCATATCAATAAAATGCAACCAACTCCACATCCCTCTTGTGTTTTCGAACTGCAAAAATATAAAATCCAAATATTATCAATGTTAAAGCTATGACCTAGACTAGTACTACCTACATCTACTGTAGAAATGTCATTATCAATAGTTGGATTTCTAGGAAGCAATTCCAATTGTGTATATGTTGGAACCATTGAAGGCTGAAGTAGATAACATATATTATATACTTCCATAAAGAAATTTCCAAAAATTACTTCTGTGAAGCCCATTGGTTCATTTTTTCTTCAAGTTGTGTCATAGTACACTTCATGTGGGATCACTCTCAACTTGAATATGATTATTTCTGCCCCTATATGGAAGCTATAAATGAGACCAGTCTATCACAAAATACCCTTGGAGTTTGTTGGAACAATCTCTTCTTAGCAGTAATCTGTAGGCTTCTGAAATCTCCAAAACTACGATATTTATACACTAGTGAACTCTATGATCAAATGAAAAATGAATAAGCACATTATTGAGTTCACCTATAGCTTGGACAAGTAATATATCTATGTATATGATTTGTGCATTAGTTTTATCTGATTGTGCATTGATTTTCTTAGCAACTAGCAAAGGAATAACACTTTTAGATGCACCAAAATCAACTAAACAATTGTGAAAATTATAATTGAAAATTTTGAAAGTTAATAGAAATGGTGGGCATATAGTGTTAGAACTTAACTTTATGGTATTTACAACATATTTGTGTATATCATGAGAGTTAGCAGACATGACTTGCAATACAAAAACTTCTTTACATGCCAGAGTGTGCGATGAGAGTGCTTGGAGAATAATTTCACGTTGCTCAAAAAGTGAAATGTTAGCACACACTCGTTTCATATCATCCATAATGGTGTAATTAATGTTTTCCACCGCAATGGGTCATGCTGATGAGTCTGGTGCAATAACTTTGTTTGTTGCAATAAGGGTATTGGACTTATTCTTGTTGCTGCTAAAAGTGTTCTTTGAAGCCGGAGCACCTCTAGAATTGTTCTCTAAATTCTAAGTGGGATTGGAAGGTGGTATAATTCTGTGCAACAATTGTTTCTTAATCTCCTACTCAGAAACAGGTCCATCTCTTCAGATTGTAACGATCAACATACTACTTGGGAGGAGATTCAATCACTATTGGTTCATCAACACTCTATTTTTCAGCATTGTATATAATATTAAACATCTTTATTGAATGTCCATCACCTGAAGATTGTGCCCCATAGAAGCCCACATTTTTTATTCTTGTGCCCTTGCATTATTATTATTATGACAGCTCTGATTATATTGTGACCCCTTACACTCCTATATATAGAAAGGAGGTCTTTTCATTTGTATCATTCAAGACTTGTTCATTTGTGTAATGTAAAGGATTTTTCCCCCTAGAATAGGTTACTTTTGAAGTTGTTGATCTATCTCTTTCTTCAATTTTGTGAGCTGGTTGCATAACAATTGGTATTCGAGCTTTGGATTTTAGGGTTTTACTGCTTCAAATGAGCCATCATGTTATTTTCGCTATAACATATTTTCTACGAATTTTAAGAATCTCAAATTACAAACCATTTGAGTCGAAATCGTGGTGCACCTTTTGACAGAATTTCAGATCTTGTCTCGCTATAGTTGCAGAGATATGAACTGAGAAAGTTAGGGTTTTTGCAGGATCCTGAATTCTCTCTCAAACAAGTCACCTTGGGAAAATCCTCATAAATTTATCTCCAAGCATCGGATTCAAATTTCATCACAAGTAACAGAAATAAGATGGACATTAGTATATCGGGTATCTCTTTTAGAAATGAAGGTAAAAACAATTACACGTGGCACGTCGTGCAAGTTCGCTCTACCAAACCCATCTATAATTAGGTCATCGCGAGAGATTGGGCATAACTCTTTTTTGGAGAATCCAATTGCAATACGACTTGTGGTTAGAAAGAGGATTCCAAGGGCTATCATAGAATGAAATTTAAGAACTTGTAGATCAGAAATCACAGAGTTACAGGTGTCTCAATATCAAGTGCATACATAGCAGGAAAACAAAATGTGTAGTTTTCGTTTAAATTTGCATAAGTTTTGTTTGAGAAAGTAGTTTGAAGTGATTGAAAGGGAATTTTGAAGTATAATTCTCATTCATTGATGACCCAAAGAAAGAAAACAGAAACACCTAGTAAGAAACTTGAAATATCTACTATGACACATGAAGAAGAGGAAGAAATGAAACATGATATATCAAAATTACGAGCCCAAGTGCAACAAATTTCACTCCAACAAAAAGTAATTGAAGCGAAGATGGATGATTTAAAGAATGGCATGGAAGATAAGATTGATGGTATAGAAGAAAAACTTAAAGGCAACATGGAATATTTGATGATAGATTTGACAAAGTTGCTACAAGAAATGCTTACTAATGGCGAAAGGGTAGTAAAGGAAAATCATGATGAGAACAAAATAAATGTTAGTCATGATTTCATAGACTATAATGTTGGATTGAAGACCCACCATGTTCCAAAGATCGATATGAGGAAGTTTGATGGCAAGGATCCCGTAACATGGATACTACAGATGGAGCAATATTTTGATCTCCATAATGTACAAAACACACAAAATATATGGATTGCAACTTTATATTTGGAACCAAATCAATTTGTATGGTATCGATGGATTTTCTCTCGTAAACCAATTTTCACTTGGACAATTTTTACGAAAGAAATGATAAAACATTATGAGGATACAAAAAGAAACATTTTTTAGCCAATTGATAAATCTCAAACACAAGGGTTCAACGTTGGAGTGCATTGAGGACTTCCAAAAATTGAATAGAAGGGTAAAAGATATTCCAAAGGATCATAGGATGGATGTGTTCATAGGGACTTTAAAGGATAACATCCAAAATGAGGTTCGCTTTTGGGAACCTGATTCATTGGACAAATCATTTAGGTTGGCAAGAAAAATTGAAAGAAAAATTATGGCAACAAGGAATCCTACAACTTACAACTATAAACATGGAAGTGTTGTTTCCCTAGCCTTCCACAACCTATGAGGTTGACACCAAAACAATTGGAAGAAAAAATAGCAAAAGGTATTTGTTATAGTTGTGATAGAAAATACACTAAAGGTCATAACTGTGCTAAGAATAAATTATTTTACAAAGGTTGTAAAGAGGAGGAAGAAAAGGAACAACAAACATCAAAAGAGCAGGATACACACCAGGAACAAACCCTAGAGAAAGAATAAATGAACCCAACCATATATTCTAATGCATTTTCTAGAATTACCACTCCTCAAACTATCAAGATAGAAGGACACATCAATAATAAAAAAGTAATAGTGTTGCTTGACTTGGGTAGTACCCATAATTTTATTCATTGTAAGATAGCAAAAGAATTGAATTGATTCGTATATCCAGCACCAAGGTGTCAAGTGATGGTTGCAAATGGATGAACCATAAATTTCTCTAGAAAGTTCCATAATATCAAGCTATACATGGGATAATATGTGTTGAATATTCCAATTATTTCCATTCCAATGAGTGGTGCTGATGTTGTACTAGGAGTCCAATGTCTACAATCCTTGGGTATGATAGTTTTTAATTTTCAAGAACTTTTCTTGAATTTTTTTTTGGAAGGAAAGGAAGTTGAATTAAGGGGAATCGCAGGGAAAGTGGGGAATATAATTACATCTAATTGCATGAAAAATCTTCTAAAGAAAGAACAATGAGGTGTAATTGCATAATTATGTTCACTAGAGGTTCTCACATCAAAATCATTTATTTCTCCAGATCTCCAAAAAGTCTTAGACGATCATTCCAAGGTATTTGAGACTCCCAAAGGCCTCCCACCTATTCATGATCATGATCATGCTATTCATTTGATTCTAGGAAGTGTTCCTCCAAACATCAAGACTTACAGATATCCCTATGCTCAAAAGCGTGAAATTGAATGTATGGTTGCATAAATGCTAGAGGCCAGTATAATTCAACCTAGTCAAAGTCCTTTCTTTGCTCTAGTAGTATTGGTGCACTAGAAGGATGGATCATGGCACATGTTTCCTGATTATCGGAAGCTCAACAAGCTCACTGTTAAAGATAAATTTCCCATTCCTATCATTGATGAATTAATTGTTGGCATTATGATGTATGTGTTGTACTTGATGGCAACCCACTTGTAGGAGAACAACTCACTTGTATATGGGAACTAGATGAATCTACAAAAGAGATATCAGAGGTGATAGAACGCATGATAGTTGTGTTTACAGATGTGACAAAATGCAGGGCAGTTTAGAAGTAATGTACAAATGGCAACTCACTCAGATGAAAGATCACAGTATAGCAGGTTAACAACAAAGAATTACATATCAGACTACAAAGAATGAAGAAAAAGAGGTATATGCAGGTTCACCTTGAACAAGTTGTGTATACACACAGGTTCACTGTATACAAGCCGCATATACGTACACACACACTTTCACAGAAGCAAAAGCGCTTATATGTTGAAAAACTAAGCTTTTGGTCCATGGTATTTGGTCCAAGGCATTTTGACCAATGATATTGGTCCAAGGTATTTAGTCCGAGGTATTGACCCTAGGTATCTGGTCCAAGGTATTGGTCCTAAGTGGTTTTTGTCCATAGTATTGAGAAAGGCCTAAAACTATATAAGGAGGAGAAGATCATTAGGCCAAAGTGTACAAGTATCGAATATCTGATGAAGAGTGAGATCTAGTATGTAGGTTATTAGCTTATGGTGCATTGTTGGATCTAAACCAAGGATGAACCTTAGCGGTTGATGAGGGATTAGGTATCATGATGGATCGAGATCTTAAGGCTTGAAATGAATTATCTTTATATGGTTTGGTCATGTTTATTCTAGATCAAAATACTGACACATGTGTTGTTCCGTAAATATTATGATCTGGGTATAACTGAAGTCTAGAATAGCTGCAGAATTATAAATTAATATTTGCAGATGTATACGCTGGTTGGCTTTGAGAAAAGTGCATATACACAAAGGTTTGACACATGGAAGTAGCGTATACCCTATAAAGTATGTTTTAGTTGTTTCTATATGCTGTTTCAGAGTTCTCGGTTCTGGTTTAGGTTTTGGTTATTGTATTCTGGTGACAGTATCCTGATTGATGGGTTCTCAAAGTGATTGATTGATTCGGATGTGGTTGGTTCAGAAAGTGATTGGTTAATGATGTATTTGATGATTGAATTATAGTTATGATGTTGTTGATGGATCCAGTCTGAAAATTTATGAAAGATGGTCCTTGGAGGAAGAAAGAAGGTCGTAGCCTTTTGTAGGTTGGAACCTAAATACTCGTAAACATATCAGCTAGTACAAGAGCTAGGGGGTTGTAGCTCCCTTCAAGTAGAAGCTAGAGAATGAGAGAAGTTTGTAGCCTTTTGCAGGTAGAAGCCTGCGTACTGGTATGAATCTACACTAGTACAATGTTGTAAACATATTTTCTTATTATTAAAAGAAGACAGAGATGACAACAATAGGTGGTTTCACCCACATTGGGTTTCCACCTTATATCTTGGTGTTCATGTGTGTTGCTTATGTGATATGCTTTATTCTGCTTTTACTGCATTGTCTAATAAATCTTTGATATACTGGTTAAAGTTCAATGCATGATAAATTGGGTAAATCAAAAGTTCTTTGTATATCTGTTGGTTTCTTTAAGTAGAGTTGTGAATACATGCTAGTTCACTTAGCTTAAGTAGCGTATACAAATCTGTTTGGAAAATTAAATTATTGATCTGATAATACTGATTCACCCCACCTCTCAGTATTATTTCCAACAATTGGTACCAGAGCAGGTCCATCAAAAGAAGCTTAATCGCTTGAAGGGAGATCCATCATCATGAGTAGTCAAGAAAGTGTGGGATCCATCTAACCACCAATATATGATGGGAGCAACTTTGTTTATTGGAAGATAAGAACCACATCCTATCTACAATCACTTGGAATCGATGTCTGGGGAATCGTGGAAGGAGGATATATATTTCCATCAGCAATTCCTACAGATACGGCAGGTAAAAAGAAATATGAAACCAATGCTAAGGCTTTCAATACATTATTAGGAAGTTTGTCAAAAACGGAGTTTGTCAAAGTTATGTAGCTCAAATCAGCCAAAGAAATATCAGACAAAATCGTTCTAGGCTACGAAGGAGACTCTCAGGTAAAATTTGCTAAACTTCAAACTCTCAAAATTCAATTTGAAACTCTTAAGATGCACAATGATGAAAGTATAGCTAGTTACTTCTTATGAATATATGAGGTTGTCAATTGTATGAAGAATCTGGGTGAGGATATAAAGGAAGTTACCTTAGTTGAGAAAGTTTTAAGATCCTTGTCTGCTAAATTTGAATCAAAAGTGTCTTCCATATAAGAAAAACAAGATCTGCAGACTATCACTATGACACAGCTTCATAGAATATTAATCGCCTTTGAAATGACAAAAGGAGGTCCATCAAATATGAGAGAAGCCGCATTTAAACCTTCAGCAAAAGGAAAGGAAGAACTCAATGAATCAGGACATATTTCAGAAGAAGAAGATGAAGTAAACTTTGTTAAGAAGCTTAGTCAGTCATTATGCTGCCAAATGTCCTCATAAATATAAATATGATAAAGGGAAGGAATTTGGAAAATGGAATAGAAAACAAAGTGTAAGTAAAAAGAGTTACTATACTCATGAAGACAGTGATGGTTTATCAAATAGTGATGAAGATGAAAATAGTAATGACTATATACTTCTAATGGCTTATCACGATGATAAATTTTAGGATGATTTAGAAGAATATGACCTTCATGATGAAATATCTAAACTCAAAATCTGTTTAAAAGAAAAGAATATGATTATAGATACCTTAACATACCAACTTTCTAAAAGAGAAAAACATAATGAAAAACAAGAATGTGAAATTGTGGGTCTAAGAAAGGATCTTGAGAAAACAAAATCTCTCAATCTTAGATTTGCTAAAGGATCTAAAAACTTAAATGAAATTATCAAACTGCAACATTCTCCTCTGATAAAGGCAGGTCTTGGATATACTGAAGAAGCATCTCAATCACAGAAGTTGTCAGCCTCCACTAAAAGCTATCTTGATGCAGCAAAGAACAGTGACCAGCATGACATTTGTCAGTGAAGGCATAAAGTAGATCACCAGGTAAATCAGGATCAATTTGATTCAAGGATGAAAAGAAGCCACAACCAATCTCAGGTAAATCATACTCAATTTGCTTCAAAGATGAATATCAATAGAAACTACAATCACCAGGTCAATAGATTTGATAATTGCAGGAACTTCTTTAATGGTCAATATTTCTCATGTCATAATTTTGGACACAAAGTTGCTCAATATGTTGCCTACAAAAGCATCATGAATAGAGAAGCACGAAATCAAAGGAATGTGACAGGGATCAATAAAGTTCCTATAATAACTTTTATCTTCTTGAAAATGAAATAGAATGCTCAATGTGTAACAACTTTGGCCTTGAAGAATCTGAATGCAAGAGAAAATTCTGGCAAGCATCTCAAAAGGAGCAAACTCCATTAAATCCCAAGATATGGAGAAGGAAAGAACCTCAAACAGAAAGATGTGATATAGCCTTGTATGCAGAAGGACAAGAAAATCAGTGGTTCATCGACAGTGGATTCTCAAAACACATAACAGGTGACAAAGAAAAACTTCACTCATATAATGCCTTAGAAAAGGAAAAGAATGTCTCTTTCTGAAATGACACTCCTGCTGTCATAAAAGGTAAAGGCTCTGTTTTCTTAAAAGAAAAGGTTAAAGCTAGGAATGTTATGTATGTAGATAGTCTAAAGCATAACCTATTGAGTGTTAGTCAAATGTGTGGCCAAGGAAACGAAGTGGTATTTCGATCAAATGGATGTGTTGTTCATGAGCTTGATACAGGAGAAACTATGATCAAAGGTATAAGAACTCCAAAAAACTTATACATACTCAAGGGAGGACAAAAATAATGCTATCTCAGAAAAAATGATGAAAACTGGCTATGGCATAGAAGATTGGGACATCTAAGCTTTTCTCAAATAAGAATAGCATACAAATTCTAGGTTGCTCGTGATCTTCCAGATATCAGCATTCTTGAAAATACAATATACAAACCATGTCAATTCGGTAAGCAAACCAGATATCACTTCATTGAAAAGGAAGGGTCAGCTAGTAAACCTCTTGAGCTTGTTCATAATGATTTATGTGGGCCATCAAGGAAAAAGTCACATCATGGAGAAGAATACTTTATTTTGTTCATTGATGACTTTTCCCGAATGTATTGGATAGGTCTTCTAAAACATAAACATGAAACATTTGAAAATTTCAAATCCTTCAAAGATTTGGTTGAAAATGAAACAGATCGCAAAATCAAATGTCTCAGATCTGATCGAGGAGGGGAATTTACCTCGGATGAATTCTTTAACTTTTATGAACAACATAGAATAAAAAGGAAATTCTCCACCGCAAGGACTCCTCAACAAAATGGAGTGATAGAATGAATGAACAAAACGGTTCAACAAATGGCTCGAGCTATGCTAGATGAATCTAGAACTTCTGCAAACTTCTGGCCCGGTGAATCTGCATTCACCGCTATAACTATTTTCAACCAAGCAAATGTTCAGGTAAACATCACTCAAACTCCACATGAACTTTGGTATGGTAAGACTCCTACGGTAAAATACTTTAAAGTTTTTGGAAGCAAATTTTATATCAAAAGGACAGATGAAAAACTTGGTAAGTTTGAGCCCAGAGAAAATGAAGGTATTCTTCTTGGTTAGTCTTCTCGAAGTAAAGGACATAAATGTTATAATAAAAGACTTGGGAAAATTGTTGAAAGTATTCATGTTTTAGTTGATGAAGCATGCACAAATCCAAAACAGATAAAAACCAAAGGCTATGACAATAAAGAAGGTGGAGATTATTTTCCAACATCAAATCACAATGATTCTGAAGAAGAAACCAATGAAGCACTAGAAGAAGAGATAATAGTAGTAGAAAAGACTCCGTCCAAGTATGTTCTGAAAAATCATCTAGAAAAACTCAAATTTTAGGGGAAAAAGAGGTAGGTGTATAGACAATAAGAACTATTACAGAAACCTCAAGCTATCTAGCATTACTATCCTCCACTGAACCTCAAAATGTAAATGAAGCATGCAAGGATGAATGTTGTGTCAAGGCCATGAATGAAGAACTTGAGCAAATTGAAAATAATAATACTTGGGAATTAGTTCCTAGACCTCATGATAATAATATCATAGGAACTAAATGGATATTCAAAAACAAGCTGAATGAAAATGGAGAAGTTATTAGAAACAAGGCCAGACTTGTTTGTAAAGGATATGCTCAACAAGAAGGTATAGATTTTGAAGAAAATTTTGCACCTGTTCCTAGACTTGAAGCCATAAGGATGTTTCTTGCTCTTTCTAGTTTTCAAAAATTCAAAGTATACCAAATGGATGTAAACTCCGCCTTCCTTAATGGAGACTTAGAAGAAGTCTATATTGAACAACGAGAAGGATTCATTCTTGGAAATGATGTAAAACTTGTATGCAGACTCAGAAAGGCTCTCTATGGTCTAAAACAGGCTCAAATGGCAAGGTATTACCATCTTGACAAATATCTCCACCAACAAGGTTTTTCAAAGGGGTCGGCATATAGCAATCTATATACAAAGATTGACACTAATAAATTGCTAATAATTGTTGTTTATGTTGATGATATCATTTTTGGTAGCAATGAACAATCCATGAGTAAGAATTTTGCCTCAGTAATGCAGCAAGAATTTGAAATGTCCTTGCTTGGTGAGCTTACCTATTTTCTTGGTCTACAAGTTCAACAAAGTAAGAATGGTATTTTTCTTTCACAAACCAAATATCTCAAACAGATCTTGAAAAAGTATGGCATGGAAGATTCTAAACTAGTATGTACCCAAATGGTAACAGGATGTAGTCCTAGCTCAAATTATGAATCAGCAACAGTACATCAACCAACTTATAGATCCATGATTAGCAGTCTTCTTTATCTAACAGGCACCCGAACCTGACATCATGCATGCAGTAGGAATAGTTGGAAGATTCCAAGCAAATCCAAAGGAATCACACCTTTAGGAAGTCAAAAAGATTTTCAAATATCTTCAAGGAACATAGAAATTTGGTTTATGGTATCCTATAGATATTGATCTTACTCTTCGTGCATATATAGACGCAGATTGGGCAGGAAGTGTTGATGACAGAAAAAGAACTAGTGGTGGTGCATTCTATATGGGTTCCAGGTTAGTGTCTTGGTTCAACAAGAAACAAAGTTCAATTGCATTATCTACAGCTGAAGCACAATATGTGGCTGCTGGATCTTGTTGCACACAACTACTTTGGATGATGCAAACCTTACAAGATATTCAAATCACATGTACTCCACCCATATCCATTCTATGTGATAATACAAGTGCCATTAGTATTTCAAAGAATACATTCATGCACTCCAATACCAAGCACATACCCATCAAATATCATTTTCTACATGAACAATTGCTTGAACAAAATGTCAAATTCGAGTATGTGCCCTCCAAAGAACAGGTTGGAGATATATTCACTAACGCACTACCCAGAGCGACATTTGAATATCTCAGGCAAAAATTGGGAGTAGTTGCTACATCATCTTGTTGTTAAATCCTATTTTTTCAGAGAAAGGTACTTATACGTAGGTTTCATGAAGCATAGTCACGTACATATGCGGGTTTCTGTGGGCACAGTCGCGTATATGTTGGCTTGAGGAAAAGCAATTGGCCAGACTAAAAAAAAAGGGGTCTGATATGGTTCTGTCAATTATATGCTCTATTTGATGATGTTTACAATCTGCTGATAACATGTGGAAATATGTTGGTCCTTATAAGTTGTTGATAACTTGATGTATATCTTATTGATGATGATGCCTTAATATTTCTTACTGATATATGCAATAATAAGGTCTGACAGTGAACATCTGGCACTGGTTCAGGGGTGGCATATGCTTCTAATAATGCATTATTGGCATTATCTTAGAAGATCTTGGTATAGATCCGCATAATTTTTTTGATTTAGGTGACTCTTTTGGTTATGGAAGTATACAGGCTGTTGATCCTGATGTTGCTGATGGTGCATATCATATATGGTGTATGATAGTTGCTGATGACTATCATGGTATTGATTAGATCGGTTGTACTTATTATAAATGTCATGTATATAATTTAATGTAAAGGTCATGAAATGACCTAATTTGTAACCCAACTATGCATGGGATGAATGATTGTTTTTGTCATGTATAAACAAATTGGTATATCCCCACTTGGTTGGGAGATGGATGTATGAGTCATTGATGATAGGAAGGTCATCTTCACATAGTTGATTTATAGAGTCATGTTAGAAAATCTTCTTACCAACTTTTCTAGTGCTCAGGGGGAGAATGGACTCAATCATGGGAGCTCAATCAGTACATTTCAACATATCAGAGAATTCAACATGTACTCAGGGGGAGCATGACCCTTTGCCCTTGATGTCAAAGGGGAGAGTGACTTGGTGTTGTGGTTCCCATTAAGTCCAAAGGGGGAGATGGTTGACATTATGATGTATGTGTTGTACTTGATGGAAACCCACTTGTAGGAGAACAACCATGGAAAATTTTAGGGGTGAATTTTTGCCCTTGGGCTAAATTAAGGGGTTTTATATTTTTATTGGGCAAATATTTTGTATCATAGTACATTGTTTTTTTTTTTTTTTTTCTCGTTAAACTACTATTCTATTATTTACAGGAACCAAAAAAACAATTACATACACAGTGCCATATTACCAGAGGCTAAACTGTAGCACTCTGGAGTGGGAAAAATAAAAAAGACCGCCCTCGCAGGGGCACCATATCTATTCAAAACAACCCACGCAGGGGCCCTGAACCACAAAAGAGCAACCATACGAAAACTAGTTTTCCCTCGCAGGGGCTCTGGACCGAGAGTGTTCATCCCACGCAGGGGCAACAAAAGACCATCAGCAGTTTCCCTTTCGGGCGTTGCAAATACAGCAAGAACAGACATTGAACCGACATTACATAAACAGAAAGCCAAAACAAGACCTGAGCAACGCTGGAGTGTGCAATGCTGGACGGCTGGACAGCTAATCTTCCGGCTCCTCCTCGACCACCTCGCACCAGCCATATTTCTCCCTTTCCTCTGCAGACGGATAGGGAGCCTGCACCGTGTGAGGCTGATGAAGGTTGGCAGCCTGCTCTGGTGCCTCCGCTGGCTTCCCCTCAACATTCTCCGAACTCTCACCTGGGTGCTTCCCTTTGCTGCAATGACCATCGCCATCATTCTGAGAATCCTCAAGGAAGAGAACTGAAACGTGGGCATTAATACGGGGCTTGTTCTGAGAGCTACTGAAGGTAAAAATGGCAGAGCCAAAGGCGGGCAAGGGTGCTGGGTCAGAATCTGGGCTACTAGAGTCCATGAATTGGCTGGTTTGGAGGGGGTTGGCCTCTACAACTCGGTGGCAATGACAACGACAGCATTGGGTGGTTGATTCTTCGACTGGAGGACGAGATGACCCTCCCCGAGCAGAGCCACGACGGCTGAGCAAGCGCTGTCAGGGCCTAACCAGCTTTGCCAGCGCGCCGGGGGTAAGGACCAGGGCAGAATAAGAAGGATTATCTGGCTTGAGGCGGCACTCGATAATATGGAAATGGCACCCAACCAGCTTAATAGAATTGCAATGGCGTCCAATAGACAGGGGGATAGCAAGAGCTGATGCTCTGAGGACCGAAGACCAGGCAGGAGCCTAAATTCCAAATACAAGACACTGAGCATGAACCATCGTCCCGCCACCTCTATTAATCTGTTCGCCCCTGCCTCGAGCTTTGCTCGCCATAACTGCTCACTACAGGCACTCCAATAACTCGGACGGTGCATTGAATTGCCTCTGCTGTTCGCCATTCCTTTATTCCTTGGTGGCTCCATTGCATTGAATGCCCAACTTAGACATGAGGCAGCACATGGTTACCATGTGGCTCCTCAGTACCACCTGTCGAGTCACCCGCATCCGGGGAAGCAGCATCTCGTTGGACCAAGCTAGCGCATTCCTGAGCCTGGTCATTGTTTGGAATGATTGTGGTGTTTCCAGTGAGAAGGGTATTCTCATTTTCCACCCCTATATTGGCAAGGAGGTCAGCTACCTTGTTGCCTTCCCTTTTTATATGATTGAAGGAAATGGCTCTTTTATTGCGTAGCGCTAATTCGATGGCCTCCAACCTTGCTTCGAGCGTCCAACTGGCTGCAATTTTCCTTGCTTGAGAGCCATTCTGGAGGCGTTTGGCCATATTAATAAGGATCTGGGAGTCTCCTTCCACGATCAGGGGTTGAAGGTTGAGATTCCAAGCGAGAAGGAGCCCTTGCCAGAGTCCCTCAAGTTCAGCAGAGTTATTGGTATCCCACCCTATGTTTCCAAAGTATATCTGCAGGGGAGTGCCTTCATGATTCCTCAGAATTCCTCCAAAACCAGCCAATCCCGGATTGCCTTTGGAGGCACCATCGAAATTGAGTTTATAGAAATGCTCAGGGGGAGTGGTCCAAATGTTCTTGTCTATGAAACTGCTTTTGGAAGGGCCGTTCTTGGGTAGTTCCTGAGGCAGTTGCAATTGCCAGTTGCCAAGTATGCCTTTCTCATTGCTAAGAGAAGGAAGATCCTCCTGTGTCCAGGGTCGGAGCATCAGCGTTTCTGTCAGATTCCCACATAGCCTATTCCATATATATTCAGTTGAAGAGCGCTAGTTTTTGAATATGCGTTTGTTCCTCTCCTTCCAGATACTCCAGAGGACGAGCCCCGGGATTATATTCCACAAACGGTTGAGAAGCTCGCTTTTGTAAGGATTCTGTGGCCAGTGTCCTATGGTGTTGGTTATATCGTTCTCCATTCTGCATCTTTTTTGACATCTGAAGCTTACCTTTTCCCATAGTTGATTGGCTAATGGGCACGTGTCCAAGAGGTGTTGGAGAGTTTCCTCATTTTGATTGCAGTTGGGGCAGATGGAGGGACCATGAAAGTTCCTTCTCCTTAGTTTGTCCCAAGTGAGGATTCTTTTATGTCCTACCAACCATAAGAAATAAGAGACTTTGGGCCAGGATTCAAAACCCCATATTTTGCTCCAGATTGGATCAGGAGGGGTGGTGATATTGCAAATGATTTTGTAAGCTTCTGTTGTGGTGAAGGTACCTTTTGGTTGATATCCCCATCTAAGGATGTCTCTGCCTTCGTCATGCCTAATGTTCCTTTTTCGCAACTCCTTCTCCAGCTCCTCAGCCTCCCGAAGATTTGTGTTATTTAATAGCTGATTGCCCTATTTCCATTTCCTGAATCCATTCTCTGTCTCCTGCATCCAAAACTGTCTGATCTTTTCTTACTGCTGATCCTGCCTGTTGAATACCAAAGATGGATGAAGAACACAAGTGAGCTATGGCATCTGGTTCCATGCATCAGTCCAGAATCTTGCCGTCCGTCCGTTCCTCACTTCCCAGAAGCTGTGCTGCTGAATTAACTAGTAGTGTTGTTTGGCAGCGTTCCAGATTAGCGAGCCCTTGTCAGTAGGAGTGAATCTGATGAGCTCTTCCTGTGGTCTGTTATTGGCATATTTGGCTGTCCAGATTTTGACCCAAGGTTTTTTTGGATTAGTGACCCACTGCCACCAAATTTTTGCACTCATAATGGAGTTGCTGTGCTCTGGGTCTCTTAGCCCAATGCCTCCTTTGTCTTTGGGCATGCAGACGGTGGACCATTTTACAAGTGCCCATTTGCGGTTAGTTGCCGAGCTGCCCCATAGGAAGCCACGCTGAAGATTCCTGATCCTTTTTAAAACCCATTTCGGCACTGCAAGGATAGAGAACAGATAAAGAGGCATTGCCTGAAGGACTGACTTAATGAGCACCACACGACTGGCCAAATTCAAAGTTCTGTGCGTCCAAAGGTTAAGACGGGCTTCCAGCTTCTCAATTAGAGATCGCCAAGAGGAATGCTTTATGGCTGAAGTAGTTAGGGGGGCTCCAAGGTATTTGGAGGGGAGGGTAGCAGTGGGGAATCCTAGGATACGAGAAACCGCAGTCTTAACAGAAGGAGGAGTGTGAAAGAAAAAGATCTGCGATTTGGAGCAATTGACACTAGTGCCTGAGGCTTCAGAGAAGTCATTGAGCAGGGATTTTAAGCATGAGGCTTCTTGGACAGAAGGGTAGCCAAATAGCATGGTGTCATCAAAAAACTACTGATGAGAGGTCGTAGGGGTGTTGTGAACAGAGAGGCCTTTGAGCTGATGAGAGTGGAGGGCGTGTTTGATGTGACGACCAAGACCTTCAGCCATTAGAACAAAGAGGAAGGGGGAGAGGGGGTCCCCTTGCCTAATTCCTCGGGAAGGTTTGATGGGGCGGGAGGGGATTCTGTTCACAAGGATGGAGAAGTGTGTGGAAGTGATTAGACCCATGATCTAGCGGATCCAACTAAAACAAAATCCAAAGGCTTTTAGCATTTGCTGAATATAGGTCCAACTAAGCTTATCAAACGCTTTAGAGAGGTCCAGCTTTGAGAATCATACCTGCCTGCTTTGATTGCTTGAGAGAGTGTATTATCTCGTGCGTGAGGAGAATGCCATCCATGATCTGTCTCCCTTCCACGTACCCCAACTGTTCCGGAGAGATGAGCAGAGGCAGGAGGGGCTTTAGTCGATTTGCAATAACTTTAGATATGACTTTGTATATGACGTTGCAGAGAGCAATCGCCCTAAATTTGTCAGGGGTGATAGAATCCTCCTCTTTAGGGATGAGGGCAATGAAGGTGGAGTTGAGAGAGGGAAGCAGCCAACGGAGGGCTCTTGATTCTTCTACAATTTGCCAGAACTCCAGTTTTATCATTTCCCAGAAGGTATGAAAGAACGTAGTGGTGAAACCCTCCGGGCCAGGGGCCTTTCCTTCCTTAAGCTGGGACATGGCCTCATCCACCTCCTGGGCCAGAATAGGTTGAAGGAGAAGCTCATTGTGTTCCTCTGTGATATGCTTTGGCAAATTGTTGGTTATTCTATCAATTGCAGGTCGCCTGTCTCCCTCAAGCTCTTGATGGACATGATTGAAGTGATTGAGGAATTCCTCCTCAATTTCCTCATGCTTTTCTACTTTTGCACCCCCTTGCTTTTGAATGAAAGGGATGCTGTTGTGCATTCTTCTTTGAATCGTGGTTCTATGGAAGAATTTGGTATTTCGCTCTCCTTCCCCCAGCCATCTGATCCTGGATTTTTGCTTCCAATATATTTCCTCCTGCTTCCTCCTTTCCTCTAGTTGGCTATGGATGCGTCGTTCCTATTCCAAAGTTGCCTCAGTGTGCCCCTCAGCGATTATTTTTTGTTGGAGTTCCGAGAGTTCCCGGTTTAGGTCTTGTTGCGCTTTAAAGATGTTTCCAAAGATCTCCCTGTTCCACTGCTTTAGTTGATTTTTTAAAAACCTGAGCTTCTGTTGGAACTGATACATCTTGGACCCTTCTGGTGGGGTGAAGGATGTCCAAGTGGTCTTTACAAAGTCTTTAAACGTGGGATGCGAAAGCCAGAACTCTTCGAATCGGAAGGGTCTTCTGGTTTGGTCGCCTGGTCTTTGCCATTGGAGGGCAATCGGCCAGTGGTCCGACCCTGTATGCGGAAGTATGGCAGCCGATATGTCTCCTCCGAGATGAACCGCATTATCTGATATGAGGAAGCGATCTAGTTTGGATGCTATTTGATGCTTACCAGCCCTTCGATTGCTCCATGTAAAAGTACCGTTGCAAAAGGGCATATCTATGAGAGCGGTATTCTGAATGAAGTCCTTGAAGCGGGCATTTTCTTGTTCCATTCCATTTCTCCCCCCAATCTTCTCCTTTAGCTTGGTAATCATGTTAAAATCCCCTCCAATAATCTAGAGCGGGTGCCTCCTGTTGTTGTTCAGGGCTTCTATTGTATCGAGAAGCGCGATTTTGCTTCCTGTATCCTGCGGGAAATATACATTTGAAAGGTTTCCATGTATATTTGTACCCAGAATATGGAAGGCTGCCTGGATGAGGTGGTGAGAAGCGTGAAAATCTAATAGAATTAACGCTTGTGTGTTCCAGGCTATAACAAGCCCTCCAGAAGCTCCAGAGGCATCAACCGCTATCGAACGAAACCCTGGACACGCTTTGGAGAGTATACTTCCTAAAGTAGAGCTGTTACATTTAGTTTCCTCGAGAAAGCAAAGTTGCGGCTTTTCCATTTTAATCATGTTTTTTAACATTTTGAGTTTACCAGGGCTATTGAGCCCTCTTAGGTTCCATGATACTAGCTTCATGATTCAACTATTGATAGAGGGTTTGTAGTACTTCGTCAATTTAGCATACCTGCCTGAGTCTACCAAGATTTTCCCTATCTCAATCGTTCTCTGAAGATCCGTTCTTCTTCCTCGCTTTTTGGTGTCTCTTGGGGGAAGGCGTCCATCCCAATGACTTCCTGGCTGTATCCCTAGTTGATGCTGTTGATAGGCCCTCGCAATGACCACTTCCAGCTTGCTGAGTTGGTGCTCTGGTATACTGTCGTATGCTTTTTTTTTCATGCTAGTTCTAGTTCTAGAATGTCTAGGCCGTTCAGATCTATGCTTTCTGGTTCTTCTTCCATTTGCTACACTTGGCTGCTGCCTTCCATATTGGTTTCTATGCCTTGGGGGGATCTAGCTTTCCATCGACTTCCATGTCCTTGTGTTTCCCTGCCTGCTCTCCCTGACCTTCTTTGAGGATGGCTGGAGTGATAATGGGGATATGGAGTTTGGAGGGGGATGCTTAGTGAGGTGGTTGTGTGGAGGAAGAAGGAGGAGTAGGGCTAGTCTCGGAGGTTGGGGGGTGCTCATCAGAGGTCTGAGCAAGAATTTCAAAGATGTTCTTAGTAACTGGGCCATGGGTATTAATTTTCTGGGGTTTAAACCCATTTGTGGGCTTTTTGTGCGCTCGCTTTCGGCTGGGGGCTTTGGAGAAGCCGTCCTGGGTTAGGGTTTCGGAGGGATCAGGAGTGTTGGTTTTGGTATTTAGAGGGCAGTCTCTGAATAAATTTCCAAGACCATGGCATTTCCTGCAACGAAAGGGGACATGCTCATAATCCAGGGGTTGTATCCATTCTTCGTCACGATGGGAGAGACTTACTGACTCTGGCAAAGCTTCGTTCAACCTCATGAAGACGCAGATACGGGCATAAGAAGTATATCTGCGCATTTTTGTTTCTTCTGCCGCCCTGATGTATTCCCCCAATCCATTTCCTATATCTTTGAGAATGTCCTCGTCCCAATATTCATCTGGAAGCCTGTACATTCTGATCCAGACTGGCGCCCAAGTGAGATCTTCCTTGTCCGGGTTAAATCTAGGTATCCATTCCCTCAAATATAGACCCGCTGAGTTAAAAAAATAGGGCCCTGCTCCCAAAATCCTGTATTTGTCCTCTAGACAGAAGAAGATCGCTGTGAAGAAGCCTTTCGGCCCTAGTTCCAGAGTCACATCTCCTTTGGGCTTCCATTTCGCCGCAATCCATCCGTATAAGGCTTTCTCTGTCGGCCAGAACCCTATAAACTTCCCAATAAGGGCATGATCCCTCATATATTCGATTCGCTTGTCAATCTTGTGTCCCGGCAGCTCTATTCGGGGCCGTTCTTTGGCTATAGGCTTGCATGTTGTCGAGGAAACTTTCGGACCTTCTTCTGGTGTTTCCTTTCTATCTTGTGTGACTTTGGCTTTGTCCCTCCGACCTCCTGTTTCATTGTTTCCATGTTGTTGCCTGTTCTCTCTGTTCAAGATCTCCTTATCGACTGATCCAAAGACAAATGCCTGCTCAGGACCGTGCTGCGAAGGGGAGGGCTCTGACGCCCTCCCTTGAGGAGATTCCATCGGGTTGTTCTAGTAATCTGCAGTTCTGTTGCGATTCAGGCGTTTCGGTCTAGGCCGTGAATGGATCAAGTGCTGTACAGACTGCGCCGTTGAGTTTTCCTCAGAACCCTAATCCGAGCGAGCTCTCGCCGTTCGCTGCCTATCATAGTACATTGTTACAAATCGCCTCAAATTTATTTTATAAAAAAATTAGGTATGGAGGTTAGCCTACCTTATTTTAAGGGAGAGGGTAAAAAAAGTAAATTTATCCCTTGAAATTAGGAGTTACAATCTTCCATTTGCCCTTAGTTTCAAGAAAATGTATTTATGATAGTTATAAATAAAAATATAAATACAGTGGAGGTATGGTAAATAAATAAAATCCCCTTTTATACTTACTCCAAAGGTATGGTAAATAAATAAAAATACAAATAAACTAGAGGTATGGTAAATAAATAAAAACTCTTTTTATATTTAGTCCATAAACCTCTTTCTATTTAAGAAGGCTAAAAAACAAGGTGTCCTTTAAGTGAATCCTATGGGCCAAATACCATATTTATCAAAGAGGTATGGTAAATTAATAAAAATATAAATAAAAAAGAGGTATGGTAAATAAATAAAACTTTTTTTTATATTTACTCCATGTGTCACCTTATATTTATGAACACGCAAGCTTGTAAATAAATAAAAATATAAATAAAGTGGAGGTATGGTAAATAAATAAAACCTCTTTTTATACTTCAAAGGTATGGTTAATAAATAAAAATACAAATAAACTATAGGTTTGGTAAATAAATAAAACCTCTTTATATATTTAGTCCATAACCCTCTTTCTATTTAAGAAATTGAAGGCTCAAAAAAGAGGATTTATTTAATTGAATCCTATGGGCCAAATACCATATTTATAAAAAAGGTATGGTAATTTCTGAAGAATTCTTCGGCGAAAATCACATGGAGAAATTTTTGTCGACGCGTTTCAAACCAACCAGTGTGGTTCATCGTCAGGACAAGTTGAATGAGCAGATACGGCTATGCACTTTAAATAGATAGGGCAGAATATCCACTGACTTGGTGGAATCTCTGCACCTTTTAAGAAATGCTAGATCTTCCTTCAACTTAGAAACCTGCAAGCGTGCCCGTTCAAAACGATGAAATTTAGATGCAGTGGCTCCTCCGTGCAGGGAATCAATTATTGAATTGAGACTTCTGCGATCCATTTCAAATTTTTGAAGAATTCTTCGGCAAAAATCACATGGAGAAATTTTTTTCGACGCGTTTCGAACCAACCAGTGTGGTTCATCGTCAGGACAAGTTGAATGATCAGATCTGGCTATGCACTTTAAATAGATAGGGCAGAATATCCACTGACTTGGTGGAATCTCTGCACCTTTTAAGAAATGCTAGATCTGCCTTCAACTTAGAAACCTGCAAGCGTGCCCGTTCAAAACGATGAACTTTAGATGCAGTGGCTCCTCCGTGCAGGGAATCAATTATTGAATTGAGACTTCTGTGATCCATATCAAATTTTTGAAGAATTCTTCGGCGAAAATCACATGGAGAAATTTTTGTCGACGCGTTTCGAACCAACTAGTGTGGTTCATCATCAGGACAGGTTGAATGAGCAGATCTGGCTATGCACTTTAAATAGATAGGGCAGAATATCCACTGACTTGGTGGAACCTCTGCACCTTTTAAGAAATGCTAGATCTACCTTCAACTTAGAAACCTACAAGCGTGCACGTTCAAAACGATGAACTTTAGATGCAGTGGCTCCTCCGTGCAGAGAATCAATTATTGAATTGAGACTTCTGTGATCCATATCAAATTTTTAAAGAATTCTTCGGTGAAAATCACATGGAGAAATTTTTGTCGACCCGTTTCGAACCAACCAATGTGGTTCATCATCAGGACAAGTTGAATGAGCAAATCTGGCTATGCACTTTAAATAGATAGGGCAGAATATCCACTGACTTGGTGGAATCTCTGCACCTTTTAAGAAATGCTAGATCTGCCTTCAACTTAGAAACCTGTAAGCGTGCCCGTTCAAAACGATGAAGTTTAGATGCAGTGGCTCCTCCGTGCAGGGAATCAATTACTGAATTGAGACTTCTGTGATCCATATCAAATTTTTGAAGAATTCTTCGGCGAAAATCACATGGAGAAATTTTTGTCGACGCATTTCGAACAAACCAGTGTGGTTCATCGTCAGGACAAGTTGAATGAGCAGATCTCGCTATGCACTTTAAATAGATAGGGCATTAGCCAGATCTGCTCATTCAACTTCTCCTGACGATGAACCACACTGGTTGGTTCTAAACGCATCGACAAAAATTTCACCATGTGATTTTCGCCGAAGAATTCTTCAAAAATTTGATATGGATCACAAAAGTCTCAGTTCAATAATTGATTCCTTGCATGGAGGAGCCACTGCATCTAAAGTTCATCATTTTGAATGGGCACGCTTGCAGGTTTCTAAGTTGAAGGCAGATCTAGAATTTCTTAAAAGGTGCAGAGATTCCACCAAGTCAGTGGATATTCTGCCCTATCTATTTAAAGTGCATAGCCAGATCTGCTCATTCAACTTGTCCTGACAATGAACCACACTGGTTGGTTCGAAACGCGTCGACAAAAATTTCTCCATGTGATTTTCGCCGAAGAATTCTTCAAAAATTTGATATGGATCACAGAAGTCTCAATTCAATAATTGATTCCCTGCACGGAGGAGCCACTACATCTAAAGTTCATCATTTTGAACGGGCACGCTTGCAGGTTTCTAAGTTGAAGGTAGATCTAGCATTTCTTAAAAGGTGCAGAGATTCCACCAAGTCAGTGGATATTCTGCCCTATCTATTTAAAGTGCATAGCCAGATGTGCTCATTCAACTTGTCCTGATGATGAACCACACTGGTTGGTTTGGAACGCGTCGACAAAAATTTCTCCATGTGATTTTCACCGAAGAATTCTTAAAAAATTTGATATGGATCACAGAAGTCTCAATTCAATAATTGATTCCCTGCACGGAGGAGCCACTGCATCTAAAGTTCATCATTTTGAACGGGTACGTTTGCAGGTTTCTAAGTTGAAGGCAGATCTAGCATTTCTTAAAATGTGCAGAGATTCCACCAAGTCAGTGGATATTCTGCCCTATCTATTTAAAATGCATAGCCATATCTGCTCATTCAACTTGTCCTGACAATGAACCACATTGGTTGGTTCCAAACGCGTCGACAAAAATTTCTCCATGTGATTTTCGCCAAAGAATTCTTCAAAAATTTGATATGGATCACAGAAGTGTCAATTCAATAATTGATTCCCAGCACGGAGGAGCCACTGCATCTAAATTTCATCATTTTGAACGGGCACGCTTGCACGTTTCTAAGTTGAAGGCAAATCTAGCATTTCTTAAAAGGTGCAGAGATTCCACCAAGTCAGTGGATATTCTGCCCTATCTATTTAAAGTGCATAGCCAGATCTGCTCATTCAATTTGTCGTGACGATGAACCACACTGGTTGGTTCGAAGCGCATCGACAAAAATTTCTCCATGTGATTTTCGCCGAAGAATTCTTCAAAAATTTGATATGGATCACAGAAGTCTCAATTCAATAATTGATTCCCTGCACGAAGGAGCCACTGCATCTAAATTTCATCGTTTTGAACGGGCACGCTTGCAGGTTTCTAAGTTGAAGGCAGATCGAGCATTTCTTAGAAGGTGCAGAGATTCCACCAAGTCAGTGGATATTCTACCCTATCTATTTAAAGTGCATAGCCAGATCTGCTCATTCAACTTGTCCTGATGATGAACCACACTGGTTGGTTCAAAACGCGTCGAAAAAAATTTCTCCATGTGATTTTCGCCGAAGAATTCTTCAAAAATTTGATATGGATCACAGAAGTCTCAATTCAATCATTGATTCCCTGCATGGAGGAGCCACTGCATCTAAAGTTCATCGTTTTGAACGGGCACACTTGCACATTTCTAAGTTCAAGGCAGATCTAGCATTTCTTAAAAGGTGCAGAGGTTCCACCAAGTCAGTGGATATTCTGTCGTATCTATTTAAAGTGCATAGCTAGATCTGCTCATTCAACTTGTCCTGATGATGAACCACACCGGTTGGTTCAAAACGCGTCGACAAAAATTTCTCCATGTGATTTTCGCCGAAGAATTCTTCAAAAATTTGATATGGATCATAGAAGCCTCAATTCAATAATTGATTCCCTGCATGGAGGAGCCACTGCATCTAAAGTTCATCGTTTTGAACGGGCACGCTTGCACATTTCTAAGTTGAAGGCAGATCTAGCATTTCTTAAAAGGTGCAGAGGTTCCACCAAGTCAATGGATATTTTGTCCTATCTATTTAAAGTGCATAGCTAGATCTGCTCATTCAACTTGTCGTGACGATGAGCCACACTGGTTGGTTCGAAACGCGTCGACAAAAATTTCTCCATGTGATTTTCGCCGAAGAATTCTTCAAAAATTTGATATGGATCACAAAAGTCTCAATTCAATAATTGATTCCCTGCATGGAGGAGCCACTGCATCTAAAGTTCATCGTTTTAAAGGGGCACGCTTGCAGGTTTCTAAGTTGAAGGCAGATCTAGCATTTCTTAAAAGGTGCAGAGATTCCACCAAGTCAGTGGATATTCTGCCCTATCTGTTTAAAGTGCATAGCCAGATCTGCTCATTCAACTTGTCCTGACGATGAACCACACTGGTTGGTTCGAAACACGTCGACAAAAATTTCTCCATGTGATTTTCGCCGAAGAATTCTTCAAAAATTTGATATGGATCACAGAAGTCTCAATTCAATAATTGATTCCCTGCACGGAGGAGCCACTGCATCTAAAGTTCATCATTTTGAACGGGTACGTTTGCAGCTTTCTAAGTTGAAGGCAGATCTAGCATTTCTTAAAATGTGCAGAGATTCCACCAAGTCAGTGGATATTCTGCCCTATCTATTTAAAATGCATAGCCATATCTGCTCATTCAACTTGTCCTGACAATGAACCACATTGGTTGGTTCCAAACGCGTCGACAAAAATTTCTCCATGTGATTTTCGCCAAAGAATTCTTCAAAAATTTGATATGGATCATAGAAGTGTCAATTCAATAATTGATTCCCAGCACGGAGGAGCCACTGCATCTAAATTTCATCATTTTGAACGGGCACGCTTGCACATTTCTAAGTTGAAGGCAAATCTAGCATTTCTTAAAAGGTGCAGAGATTCCACCAAGTCAGTGGATATTCTGCCCCATCTATTTAAAGTGCATAGCCAGATCTGCTCATTCAATTTGTCCTGACGATGAACCACACTGGTTGGTTCGAAGCGCATCGACAAAAATTTCTCCATGTGATTTTCGCCGAAGAATTCTTCAAAAATTTGATATGGATCACAGAAGTCTCAATTCAATAATTGATTCCCTGCACGAAGGAGCCACTGCATCTAAATTTCATCGTTTTGAACGGGCACGCTTGCAGGTTTCTAAGTTGAAGGCAGATCGAGCATTTCTTAAAAGGTGCAGAGATTCCACCAAGTCAGTGGATATTCTACCCTATCTATTTAAAGTGCATAGCCAGATCTGCTCATTCAACTTGTCCTGATGATGAACCACACTGGTTGGTTCAAAACGCGTCGACAAAAATTTCTCCATGTGATTTTCGCCGAAGAATTCTTCAAAAATTTGATATGGATCACAGAAGTCTCAATTCAATCATTGATTCCCTGCATGGAGGAGCCACTGCATCTAAAGTTCATCGTTTTGAACGGGCACACTTGCACATTTCTAAGTTCAAGGCAGATCTAGCATTTCTTAAAAGGTGCAGAGGTTCCACCAAGTCAGTGGATATTCTGTCCTATCTATTTAAAGTGCATAGCTAGATCTGCTCATTCAACTTGTCCTGACGATGAACCACACCGGTTGGTTCAAAACGCGTCGACAAAAATTTCTCCATGTGATTTTCGCCGAAGAATTCTTCAAAAATTTGATATGGATCACAGAAGCCTCAATTCAATAATTGATTCCCTGCATGGAGGAGCCACTGCATCTAAAGTTCATCGTTTTGAACGGGCACGCTTGCACATTTCTAAGTTGAAGGCAGATCTAGCATTTCTTAAAAGGTGCAGAGGTTCCACCAAGTCAGTGGATATTTTGTCCTATCTATTTAAAGTGCATAGCTAGATCTGCTCATTCAACTTGTCGTGACGATGAGCCACACTGGTTGGTTCGAAACGCGTCGACAAAAAATTCTCCATGTGATTTTCGCCGAAGAATTCTTCAAAAATTTGATATGGATCACAAAAGTCTCAATTCAATAATTGATTCCCTGCATGGAGGAGCCACTGCATCTAAAGTTCATCGTTTTAAAGGGGCACGCTTGCAGGTTTCTAAGTTGAAGGCAGATCTAGCATTTCTTAAAAGGTGCAGAGATTCCACCAAGTCAGTGGATATTCTGCCCTATCTGTTTAAAGTGCATAGCCAGATCTGCTCATTCAACTTGTCCTGACGATGAACCACACTGGTTGGTTCGAAACACGTCGACAAAAATTTCTCCATGTGATTTTCGCCGAAGAATTCTTCAAAAATTTGATATGGATCACAGAAGTCTCAATTCAATGAGGTATGGTAAATTAATAAAATATAAATAAACGAGAGGTATGGTAAATAAATAAAACATTTTTTATATTTACTCCATAAGCCACCTTATATTTATGAACACTCAAAAAATGTGTTATATTTAGGTGAGGCGTACATGCCAAATACCATGGGCCAAATTATTATTAATACCATGCAAAAAAACATTATTAACCCTAATATTATTATTAATAGAAATAAAGATGGCACATGGTATTGACCCATTGTATTCACATGGAATGCAACCTATTTAAAGGGGGGAATTAAATGGATCTTGTAATTTAATGTCACTTAAACTTTTTAACTTGGTTAAAATAAAAAAATAAAATGAAATAAAAATCATTTATTAATTTTATTAATTTTTATAAATTACTAATAGTAGTTTTTAAGCTCCGGGTTTATGGATATAGGTTGGTTTTTATGATAATGAAGATATTAAATAGACTTAGTAAATTATATTGTAAAAAAAATCTTAAGGTGAATGGTTAAAGCTACATTTAGTCACTTCACAAAATTTTTAATATTGGTTTTTCTGATTTAACAAAAAAAAAATCGAAACAATGAAATCTTAACTCTTTCCACATCACCCTTGCAGAAGAGAGATAGTCGCTACCTAGATTTCCCACAATTTTTCAAACGTTCTCAATATGATATCTTCATGAAAAAGTTAAGGTATTGATCTTGGATTAGTTGTTTGAAAAATATGCTGGTTTGTACAACCTTTTAGGGGTTAGGTCACTCCACCATATTGAACAAAAAGGAAATTAATACACATGTTACAATGCTGTTAAAAATGGTATGAAGGTAATGAATTATGCTAATAAGAAATTTAGATTGGGAGAGATGTAATTAAACTTTATTATTTAATTGAAGATTTCTAATTAAAATAATAATAAATCTACATTTATGTATTTATATATTGATTGGAAGGCTTATGACAATGGTAACTTCTTTCCATTAGATCCCCTTCAGGCCTTTGGGATACCAACTACTTCCTTATATTATATAGTTGGGGCTTGCTACTTGTTGACATGTTGGGGTAAACAAGCTTGATGTGTTTTTTTTTTTTTTATCTCGCAGTTGGAGTCTATGGAATAAGAAACAAATTTGATAGCTTGGCAAAAGTGGTAGCTTGACAAAAGTGGTAGAGAAAACATTAATCTCTCCTACCATGACAAACATGGCCACTAAAACTTGCAACGTTGTTTATAGGAAGTGAAAATTATGTTTCTTTTTTCCAAACATGTATGTTAGTATATTACAGTTTAATGAATGTGTTTTATTATTATCATATATGGTTTCATACTTTAACAAAACATTCGCCAAGACTTCACAATGTTTTATTATTCAGTGAAAGATTTTCCAAGATCTTACAAGATTTTATACTTTAGTGAAATATTTGCCATGACTTTACAAGATAATATAATCTGGTGAGAGATTCGCCAATATCTCTCTCTCTCTCTCTCTCTCTCTCTCTCTCTCTCTCTCTCTCTCTATATATATATATATATATATATATATATATATATATATATATATATATATATATATATATATATATATATATATAGATATATACACACACACATATATACATGTTATATTAGTGATAAAATTGCCTCCCATTTTTCCTATGTATCATGGGGATTCGCCCATTTATTATACATATAAATTTAGGGTGGTTCTTAAAAGTTTCCCTGAGAACAACTCACTTGTATATGGGAACTAGATGAATCTACAAAAGAAATATCAGATGTGATAGAATGCATGATAGTTGTGTTTACAAATGTGACAAAATGCAGGGCAGTTCAAAAGTAATGTACAAATGGCACCTCACTCAGATGAAAGATCACAGTATAGTAGGTTAACAGGAAAGAATTACAGATCAGACTACAAAGAATGAAGAAAAAGAGGTATACGTAGGTTCATCTTGACCAAGCTGCATATACACATAGGTTCACTATATACATGTTGCGTATACGTACACACACACTTTCACAGAAGCAAAAGCATGTATATGTTGGAAAACTAAGCTTTTGGTCCGTGGTATTTGGTCCAAGGTATTGGTCCTAAGTGGTTTTGGTCCATGGTATTGAGAAAGTCCTAAAACTATATAAGGAGGAGAAGATCATTAGGCCAAAGTGTACAAGTATCGAATATTTGATGAAGTGTGAGATCTAGTATGCAGGTTATTAGCTTATGGTGCATTACTGGATCTGAACCAAGGATGAACCTTAGCGGTTGATGAGGGAGTAGATCTAATGATGGATCAGGATCTTAAGGCTTGAATGAATTATCTTTATATGGTTTGATCATGTTTATTCTAGATCTGAATATTGACGCATGTGTTGTTCTGTAAATATTATGATCTGGGTATATAACTAAAGTCTAGAATAGCTGCAGAATTAGAAATTAATATTTGCAGATGTATACGCTGGTTGGCTTTGAGAAAAGCATGTACACATGCAGGTTTGACACATGGAAGTAGCGTATACCCTATAAAGTATGTTTCAGTTGTTTCTGTATGCTATTGCAAAGTTCTGGGTTCTGGTTTGGGTTCTAGTTACTGTATTTTGGTGACAGTATCTTGATTGATGGGTTGTCAAAGTGATTGATTGATTCGGATGTGGTTGGTTCAGAAAGTGATTGGTTGATGATGTATTTGATGATTGAATTACAGTTATGATGTTGTTGATGGATCCAGTCTGAAAATTTATGAAACGTGGTCCCTGGAGGAAGAATGAAGGTCATAGCCTTCTGTAGGTCAACACCTACATACTAGTAAACATATCGGCTAGTACAAGAGTTAGGGGATTGTAGCTCCCTTCAAGTAGAAGATGGAGAGTGAGAGAAGGATGTAGCCTTCTGTAGGCAGAAGCCTACATACTGCTATGAGTCTGCACCGGTACAATGTTGTAAACAGATTTTATTACTATTAAAAGAAGACAGAGACGACAGTAGCAGGTGGTTTTCACCCACATTGGGTTTCCACCTTATATCTTGGTGTTCATGTGTGTTTCTTATGTGAGATAATTTATTATTCTTTTACTGTACTATCTAATAAATCTTTGATATACTGGTTAAAGTTCAATGCATGATAAATTAGGTAAATCAAAAGTTCTCTACATATACACTGGTTGCTTTAAGTACAGTCACATATACATGCTAGTTCACTTAGCTGAAGTAGTGTATACAAATATGTTTGGAAAATTAAATTATTGCTCTGATAATACTAATTCACCCCCCCCCCCCCCCCCCTCAGTATTATTTCCAACATAATTGCATGGAGAAATTTACTTCACCAAGTTGGACCTTCATTCAGGATATCATCAAATCAGAATTAAGACTGAAGACATTTTGAAAATAGCATTTAGAACTCATGAGGGTCGTTATGAATTTTTGGTCATGCCTTTTTTCCCTTACCAATGAACCTCCTATATTTCAAGGTTTAATGAATTCCATTTTCAAACCCTTCCTTAGAAAATTTGTGTTAGTATTTTTTGATGATATACTAATCTACAACAAGTCTTGGAAGGATCATGTTCAACATGTTGACAGAGTGCTCAACCTATTGGAGGAGAAACAATTATATGAAAGAACCTACAAATGTTTCTTTGAAGTACAAGAGGTGGAATATTTGGATCATATTGTATCTCATGAAGGTGTTAAGGTAGAAATAGCAAAATTAAAGCCATTAAGGAATGGAAAATCCCCACATCCATAAAGCATTTGCAAGGATTTCTTGGGTTGACAAGCTATTAGCACAAGTTTGTTAAGAATTATGGGAGAATAATAGCACCTCTAACAACATTACTAAAGGAAGATGCATTTTCTTGGACTCCAAAAGCAATGAAGGCCTTTGAACATCTTAAAAAGGAAATGCGCCAAGCACTGATCTTAGCTACACCAGACTTCACAAAAACCTTTATTGTGGAATGTGATTCCTCAGGAAATGGAATTGGTGTTGTTTTAATACAAGAATAAAGACCCATTGCTTTCGAAAGTCGTCCAATCAAAGGAAATTATTTACATAAAGCTATTAATGAGAAGGAAATGTTGGCAATACTACATGCAATTAATAAATGGCCACCTTACCTAATGGCCACCTTACCTAATGTTGCATTATGACTTTGAAATCATCTACAAAAAAGGGAAAAAAATGTTGTTGCAGATGCACTCTCAAGAAATGATGACGATGTGGAAGCATTTCTTTGTGTCATTTCTATTATCCAACCAGATTGGATAAATGAAGGGATGAATGGAAGAATGACGAATAAGTGTGGGAACTCATTCAAAAGTTGCAGCGAGATCCTAGTACATCTGATACATTTAGCTAGAAAAATGATTCTTTATGGTACAAAGATCGCTTATACCTCTGTAAGAATTTCGAACTCAAACAAAATATTATTCTGGAATTGCACACCTCTCCCTTAGGAGGGAATTTAGGATTTTTAAAAACACACCACATGGTTAAGAAGGAATTTTTTTGGGATGGCCTTAAATATGATATTCAAAAGTTTGTGACCGAATGTTTGGTTTGCCAAAAAAATAAAGTTGGGACAATTAAGGCCCCATATCTATTACAACCTTTATCCATTCCAAGTCAACGTTGGGAGGAGGTTTCAATGGATTTTATCACAGGTTTACCCAAGTCTGAAGGAAAGAGTGTCATCATGGTGGTAGTTGATAGACATGCCAAGTATGCACACTTTTGTGCATTATCTCATCCATTTAAAGCTAGTACAATTTCTACTGCATTTATTGAAACAATTCAAAAGCTACATGGAAACCCAAAGATTTTTATAAGCGATAGAGAGACTATTTTCACTTGAAATTTTTAGACCAAATTATTTTTCTTGTCTAGGTACTCAGTTAGCTCATAGCTCTTCTCATCATCGTCAATCTGATCGGGAAACTGAGATAGTGAACAAATGTTTGGAAGGATTTCTTCAGTGCTTTGTATATGATAAATAGACACACTCGGTCAAATGGTTACCTCTATATGAATGGTGGTATAACACTTCCTTCCATAATACAACAAAAATGACCCCATTTATGGAATTTTATGGATATCATCCATCATCCATCACATCGTATTCAAGAGAAGTTTCTAACGTTCAAGTAGTGGAAGATCACATCGAGCATCAACAAAAATTTCTCCAACTCTTAATGGATAACCTCACTTTCGCACAAAATAAAATGAAATAATAGGCAGATCAACATCATAGCGAAAGAAGTTTTGATGTAGGTGGCTGGGTTTTTCTATGACTACAACCATACAAACAAATGTCCCTCAAGCAAGCTAAGAAGGATAATAAATTATCACCAAAGTATTATGGTCCATAGAAGGTGTTGCAAAATATTGGTACTATCACATACAAATTGGAACTTCCTGCATCTTCCCAAGTGCACCCGTTTTTCCATGTTTCATACTTAAAGAAGGTTACAGGTGACAAGCTCTCAGTTCAAACAATATTGTAAGTACTTCACGAGGAAGGAAAAATCAATTGGAACCTAAAGAAGTCACAGAAACAAGAACTCGATAGCTATGAAATCGATCGATTTCAAAGTATCTCATCAAGTGAACAACCTTACCTTCTGAAGATTCCATATGGGAGGATGAAAATTTTATACAGAAACATCCATAACTACTCAAGTGTTGAGGAGAACACTTTTTGAAGGAGAGGGAAATGTTAGGTCCCTAGAATACTAGTGTATTCACCTATTATTATTATCATTGTAACCCCTTATTGTTATTATTGTGCCCATGTTGTCCTCATACTGTTATTATTGTGCCCCATATAAGCCCACTATTTTTATTGTTGTTCCCTTACATTATTATTGTTATGTCAGCTCTAATTATATTGTGACCCCTTAGACTCCTATAGATAGAAAGGAGGTCTTTTCATTTGTATAATTCAATAATTTTCCATTTGTGTAATGTAAAGGAGGTTGCCCCATAGAAGAGGTTACTTTTGAAGTCATTGGTCTATCTCTTTTTTCTATTTTGTGAGCTGGTTGCATAGTAGTTATGTACTTTACGTGCAAGAATAATAAAATTACATAAATATGAAACAATATTGCTAGAAACACAAAAATATCACATGAATTGAGACAAGTTGCAAATATATTTTATTATTTAGAAGTAGATTACATTGTTCACTTCCCTCTTCGAGGGGGAAACCTCTAACAGAGCAGAGCTCGATTAAAATAAGACTCGATGATTCTTCCATTGCTATATAAGACTATTTATAACTTTATGACATCCAAAACCCTAACTACTAGTGGTCCCTTGCATAATACGGGTTAAACACTTTATTTATTAACTATGGTATGTTTATAACTAATTGTGGTCCCTTTTCTATAATCTGGGTCAACCACTTACAATTATTATTAATGTGGATAACCGCTTACAGGCTTTATTGACTCAACTAAATAACTATGACTCTGACTAGGCCCTTAGGCTTATTACATAAATAAAGTGGTTAGGGTTGTACCCTAACATCCCTCCCCCATCGAAATCATCCTTGTCCTCAAGGCTAAAACTGCGAAAACTGATGAAGAATAGTGGTTGTATCCCATGTTGCATCTTTTGGGGAGGTGTATTTCCACTTGATGAGGAATTCCTTGATCATGAAGCCATGAAGATACCTTTCATGAGTTTCGAGGACCTGTTTGGGTTAGAGCCAAAGTGAGCCTTCCTCATCTAATTCTGGTAGACTGGTTTAAACCATGTATTTCTTCCCCACAACTTTTTTTAGGAAAGATACATGGAATACTGGGTGGATTTTTTAAGTAGTTGACAAGGCTAGTTTCTACTCCTATACACTAAAGTAATTGATAGGGCCCATAGAATTTTGGTGCTAGATTTTGGTAGCCCTTTTGTTTGAGAGAGTTCTACT
Organism: Pinus tabuliformis; assembly: GCA_031772625.1. Taxonomy (NCBI): domain Eukaryota; kingdom Viridiplantae; phylum Streptophyta; class Pinopsida; order Pinales; family Pinaceae; genus Pinus; species Pinus tabuliformis. The sequence continues at coordinate 353,627,924 of CM062811.1, forward strand.
TATAAAGTTGGAGTTGCAAAAACACCTTGTCACCTACTTGAAATGACCGCTTGGAACAATGTTGTTTGGTTTGTTGCTTCATTCTATTTTAAGATTGACTTAGATTATCTTTGAGATGAGTGATCATGGAAACACAATTCTATAGGAGTTGATCTACTTCTTACACTTTGGAACATCTGGGGATATAAGAAGATGGTGAAGCTGGGAGTTGGCCATACACTGCCTCATATGGCATCATCTTGGTGGCTTCATGATAGTTATTGTTTTACTACCATTCAACTAAATTCAACCATTATACCCATCGATGTTGCTTTTCTGAAGTGAAGCACCATAGATAGGACTCCAAACATTTTTTGTCTGCTTTTTTTTTGACCTTGAGTTTGGGGATGATAAGTTGTACTGGAGTTGTGTGCATTGTAGATTGAATGGTTCCAACCATAATTTGTTGCTGAAATTTGGATCTCAATCAGACACAATGGAAGTTAGCATGCCATGCATTTTGAAGATTTGGTCCATATAAACTTGAGACACCAATGTTGGGGTAAATGGGTGTGGTGGAGCTCAAAAATGAGCATATTTGGAAAGTTTCTCAACAACCTCCATGATGACTAATTTGTTGCCTTGATTTTGGAGACTTGTAATGAAATCTAAGGAAACATTTGTTTAGGTGGATGCAGGGAGTGGCAATGGTTTTTAGATTCCTGGTAGCTTGATTGTTTCTCCTTTGTTGCAGTGGCATACATTGTATTCAACTACAAAATTAATAATGTTGTTCTCCATGCTGGTCCAAAAGAAAGAGAAACATGCTCGTTCATAAGTATTCTAAAATCCTGAATGCCCTATGACTGCAAAGGAGTGGAGTTCTTCCACTATGCAGGTTTTGAAGTTAGAGGTCGGGGATAGCACTACTCAATCCTCGTAGAGAAGAACCTCATCCTTCCAAGAATATTCCTCTAAGGAATTAGCATCTTCTCTCAATCTAATAATGAGTTGGGACTGGGAGGGGTGGGAGAACAATTCATGATTGGCTTCTTCAATCCAATTTGGTAGGGGTAGAGAGAGGGATAAAAGGTTGCCTTCATCCTCAAATTGGCACAATAAGGCATTGACCACTACATTGTCACACCCCTTCTTGTAAATTATCTCGTAATCATACCCCAACATTTTTGCAAGACATGTAATTTTTTGTGCTGACGATAGATGCTACTCAAGAAAATATTTTAGTCTATGATGGTTAGCGCAGATTTGGAAATGACGCACCAATAAGTATGGTCACCAAGTTTCTATTGCATGTAATATGGCCATAATTTATTTCCCATATGTAGATTGACCTAGATTCTTGCCACTGATTTGTTAACTCATGAAATTTAATGGTCTACCTTCCTACATTATTAATGTGTTAATGCCTATACATGAAGCATCACATTCAATCACAAAAGGTTTTGTAAAGTATGCTATGGTTATTACTAAATTGGAGCACATGGATTGTTTGAGAGCCAAAAAGGCCTACTAAGTTGCATCATTATGAAGAAATGATTTTTTCTTAAGCAGGTTAGTGAGGGGCTAGGAAATGCATCCATAATTGCAAACAAAATTGCAATAGTAGCTCCTGATATCCAATAATCCCCTCAAACTCTTCAAGGTTTTTTATTGGGGCCACCATTGCATTTCTTGGATCGTTTTTTGTTCAACCCTTACTCCTTTACACCCAGAATGTGTCCCAAGTACTCTACTTCTTCCATGCTAAAGGAGCACTTGGATAATTTGACAAATAGTGTATGATCTTGGAGCAGTTGTAATACCTAGTCAACATGTTGAAGGTGAGTGTCCCATGGTATGTTATAGATGAGAATGTCATCGAAAAAGACTAAGATATACGATTTCAAAATTTGGTTCATGAGACTCTTAAAACTAGATTGGGAATTACAAAGACCAAATGCCATAGCCAGGAATTGATAATGGCCTTCATGAGTTCGGAAGGTTGTCTTAGGGATATTAAATTCCTTCATCCATATTAGGTGATAGCCTAAGTGGAGGTTCAACTTGGTAAACAATTTGGCACCAAGAAGATCATCAACTATTGGGATAGGAAATTTGTCCTTGATAGTGAGCTTGATAAAGGCCCTAACAACTGCACACATGTTCCATTTACCATCTTTATATAGAAGCATGACTATGAGAGATGAATAAGGTATGGTGTTGGGACAAATAATATCAGCTTCAAGGAGTTCCTTGATGATTTTTTCAATTTCATTCTTTTGGAAAAAAGGATATTGATTGGGGTGGACATTTGGTAGCTACGTACCTGATAGAAAAGTGATGATATGATCATGTTCATACCTAGAGGGTGGGAGCTTCTTAGGTTTGTAGAAGACCCACTGGTGGAGATATAATACATATTGCATATCGGGATGAATGGGAGGAGGAGTGGATTTAATAGCGTGAATGGCATTAAATTGTGCTACTATCCCATGATGGCCCTCTTTATAAAGCTTCTCCATTCGATGTGAGTTAATGATAGTAGGAGAACCTTCCTAGAGTTCCTACAATGTATGAGTGTGGTCTTCTACTCAAAGCTCACATATAACTCATAAAAGTCCATCGTGATAGGGCCAAATGTATGAAGCCATTTAGCACCAAGGATAATGTCAAAACATCCCATTTCAATGGCAAACATGTTAGCTTTGAGGTGACAATCCCCCATTTGAAGCTTAATATTTTCATAGAAGCCTTCATATTTCATGGCCCCCCCCATGAATGATAAGCACTTGGAAATTAGATACCACCCTGAAAAAACAATCAACTAATTTTTCTACTCTCTTATCTACAAAGTTATGTGTGTTGCCACTATCAATTAGCACCACTGCTAGCCAATGCTTATTAAAAAATTATATTTTGAGATAATGGGGAGAAGAAGTGTTGGACAGGGCATAGAGTGAGATAACTAGCTCATTTGGCGTAGCTGGAGTATTAGTGCCACATTAGTGCCCAAGGTTGTTAGGGGTTCACCCTCTTCCTCCTTATCCACTTCAATGGATGGAGCATCATTGGCGAAGTTGGATTCAGTATCATCAATTTGAAAGAATTTTGGTTCCTTGAATTTATGTCCCGAGGAGTATTTATCATCACTATAATAGCCCTGGTTAAAAATCAATGTAAAAATATATAAGACCATGGTCATAAGACATGTATTTCAAGTTTAATGGTGGGAAAAACATCCTAGTGGGTGTTCATTTCAGTTATTGTGGCTAAGAAAATTGGCAAAGGAAATGGAAAAGGCTTTGGAAAGGAAAAATGGAATTTTGGCACATTTTTTTATGAAAATAATGGAAATTAGGAGAAAATGGAGCTAAAAGGTCACAGGTTGCATGTGAGGAGGAAAATGAAGGAAAATAATGGAAATTGAAGAAAATAGAGGCTCATTAATAAAAAGGCTTCTCAGGATCAATTGGAAAACTTTTGCTCAAGCTTGGTGAGGGTAGCTTTGTGCCAGTTCAATTTTGTAGCCCTCTTTCTATTCTATCTCTCCTATACTCTTGGACACTTAGAGATTTTTTGTGGCACTCCTAGAGGAGTGTGGCATACTTGGAGTTTTGGAGAAACAAGGAAAAGGAAGAGTAGGAGAGCATAAGAGGACACTAGGATCAACAACTACAATGGGTTTTTCTTATAGGTACCGAGTTCCATGTATGTTTTCCTTGCTAGTTTTGGCATGCATGGCATATGAATGTCATTTATTTTTCATGATATTTTATTGGCATGGAGGATTTCTTGGATTGAAAATGGATTTGCCTAGCCTTGCCATTTCCTAGATAGCCACGGTGTTGTGGGTTCATTTTCTTTGTTTTCTAGTTGTTTCTCATGTTTCCTTTAGCTTGGGTTGAGTTACTAGTTCCTGGAGCCCTCGTTGGAGAAACACTCTAGATCCCTGTAACAACTTGGGTTGAGTTAATAGTATTGGAGACCTGGTTGTAAAAAAGATCTGGAGACCTTGGTGGGTTGAGTTACTAGTCCCCAAGCCTTTTTTGGACAAACACTCTAGATCCTGGTGGCAGCTATGGGTTGAGTTACTAGTCCTAGAAACTTGGTTTGAACAAACTCTTTGGAGCCCTGGAAGGTTTGGGTGGATACCGATATGATGATGGTTTTGTGATGTCTGGTTGTGAGGTGGAATCACTGTTAGATGGGTTAAGGTGTTTTGGCCTCTGAAAGCCCTAGAGGGTTTTTGATTGATGTGTTTTATGAGATCCCACATTCATGCTTGGAATATGGCATGAGGGTGACTGGATGAAGAGATATTTGGTGTAGCCATGTCTACGGTCAGATGGTTGGTGGAAGTCCCACAACTAGTTGACATTTGCCTCATTAATATGAGGTTATTTCTCTTTTTATTTCATGATTATTATACTAGTTTCTATGTGGATGTTATGGTTGTGATTTATTTGGTATTTCTATTTCTATTATGTTGGTTATGAACATGTATTATGACAATGGCTATGTATGCATCTAATCATGTTTTTAGTTGTAAATGAATGAACAATGTATCTATGGCCTAACAGATGAAACTGCAGCTAATATGTTGAGGCATCAATACTTCTTAGTGATTATGAGATGAGTATGAGACCCCTATGCTTGAATTTATTTCTTAAACCTATATGTTATATATTTGTGAATTGTTTGATGAAATTCATGTCATGGCTAGTCAGGGTTTAGCCTAGACCTTGTCATTGTTTTCTCAAATGCATCATGGTTATGTTTTGTAAATTCATTTCTGAAAGTATCATGGAGTTGTAGGGAGTGACCTAAGCTCTGGACCTAAAAAAGTGGCACAAATCTAGGAGACACAGGCATAGGTCTGAGGAGAACATTCCCTAGATGCATGCATACCCATCCTGTGGGAGCATCTAGGTGATGGTCTTGCATAATCATCCAATAAAAGTCTAGTAAATGTTATAAGAAAAAATTTAATAGATCATAAAAAGAGGTGGGACACTCATCTAATTTATGCAGTCTGGGAAAATAGGATTACTCCAGAGAGATCTACTGGAAAATCTCCCTTTCAGTTAGTTATGGGAAAGGTGCAATTTTCCCTACCAACTTGGCCTTCCCTGTTTTAAAGTTCCTGTAGGATTCAACTAATGAATCTAATGATTTTTCAAGGAGGATAAATCAAATCATTGAAATAAATGAGAACAAAGATGAAGTTCAATACAAATTGAAAAAGTATCAGAATAATATGAAGAGCCTATTTGATAGAAGAGCAAAAGAAAGGAACTTCAAGGAGGGTGATCTAGTTCTAAGATGGGATTCCAGAAGAGAAGACAAAGGAAAACATGGAAAGTTTGACAACCTATGGTTTGGACCTCTAGCTATTGTTGAAGTAAAAGGAAACAACACTTTTGTGTTACAAAATTTAGAGGGTCAATATTCCACATATCCTGTTAATGGAATATTTCTCAAGCATTACATTCAGTACTGAGAAGTTGAAGTAGATTTCAATACTACCATTGCACAAAGTCCAGTTTATTTTACTTTTTCAACTGTAACTATGATTTCTTCATAGATAACACTCCATAGCCAGAGGAGAGTCACATGGATCTGCAGGTTATCTGCATTCTACAAGAGAAATCAGTCCCCAGTTGGACCCGATGTTGTAGCATTTTTATTTTTATTTTGGTAAGTTAGGAATAGATGAAAATATATTTTAAAAAAAATCTAAAGTTAGGATATGGACAAAAAGAATAAAGAAACAAAATGTTAGGAATGTTTTGATGAATAAGTACATATGAAATAAAATGTTAGAATAGATGCCCTAAAAAGGAAGGCAAAAAATAAAACATTAGGTTAGAAATAAAAGAAGAAATAATAAATTTTGAAAGTGTTGCACATCCAAATGCCACTACTCTTAGTCAATTTTATTTTTTGCAAATAAAAGTTGTGTCTAGATTGTTTAAATGCCACACTAGTTCATATGATTCAATCATAGAGTTTAATCATGATTGGATTAGATTTAAATTGTTTGTTAATAGGTAGCAAATAAAATTGGATCAACAGTTTAATCTGAGCCAATGGAAGAAATAAGTGATAGAAGTAGATTAATGATTAAGAAGAAAATGTCGAGTTCCTAGTCTAAATGCATTCGGGTGACTAAGATTGAAAAAAATGTTAGGAGCGTTAAGGGTAGGTAGAGAAACAAAATGAAATTGGAGTATGATAGGATTTTTATCCTAAGCTTAAAACGTTGGATAAATGTGCATGTAACCAATGGTTTTAACTAACCATAATTTTGTAAATCCCAATGTTATTCGCCAACTTATCCATTAATTCCCTTCGAACCCCACACCTATCACATCCATCATATGTATTTCAACCCCACCATCATCTTCCGACTCATTTCATTAAACCCCTTCCATTTTCGTTTCATCCCTCGCATCTCCCTACAATTTGATGGCTAACATTGCTCCTCGCCCTCCCTTGTCATCTGAACATTATCAGCGGAGGGGGGTCCGAAGTCTATAGTTCTAGAAACTTTCCTCCGAAACTGTTGACCCCCACTCCTAGTTATTCGAGACATAAAATCCCAAACCACTTACCGCCCAAACTCACTCCTGAACGCGGTTTTTGACCTCATCCATCACTGCCGCTCCCACATTATCGTCTATTAGAACACCCAGTCGCTTACTCTGTCCCATCATCCTACATGGACCAATCTTCCATATATCCACCCGTTATCCATTTAATTCATCGCACCTACAAATGAGTATTCCATCAAACCATTTCTCTGTCCTATTGGAAAATTAATACAAATTTAGTCATTGATTAACGAACCCGCTCCATATTATCCCTTATAAACCTTGTTCTTTTATAAAAATTGTTACATAGTGAATTCCCGTAACTCAATTGATCACTGGATACTTGCAACTTATAGTCATAACGAAAAGTTCACCATTCAAATCAATTTTATATCATGTTCACCAATAGTCCAGCATCCAAGTTCACTCAATCTTTTTCAATTACATTATTTCTCTATTATCACTATGTTTCAGCTAAAGCCTTCCCATTTTTGTCACTTTTAATTTATAATCCAATCAACAGAATGCCTCCTAAGGGAAAGGAAGTTGCAGAAACCCAAAATCCTCTCATTCCTCCTCAAGTTGATTTCCATCATCTTCCCTTGGTTGACAAACACTGTAAAATCCATGAGTCCTTGTCTGAATTTGACTTGTCTGAGATCTATTGCTGGATGGAGGACCAATTTGTTGATCAAAGAGATGAAATTGGACTTTTGGACTCCCATCTTCCTCATTAGATCTTCCCTTAGATCCCCAAAGCACCTGAATTTTTGAAAAAAATCCATGTAGCTTATGACCCCAGTCAGAGAGCTATTATCTCACCTACAGGAGAAATCTTGTGCTCCATCAACGCCCAGTCCATTGAGCAGATGTTGTAGGTTCTAACTATTGCACGAACCCATTATTTTTCTCATGAAAGCCTAATAGAAGCCTATCAGAAGCTAGATTTCACTAAAAGAGCTCAAACCCTAGAACTTTTCCTAGTTGTAGATAGCCCTCTACCTAAAAGAAACCATCCATGTGATTCATCTATATTCCTAGACAGAACCAAGCAAATTACCACCATTCTATCCTATCTCCTTTTTACTATTCTAATCAATATGTACATGAAGCCATCATTGGTTTCTTGTCCATCTTTTCTACTTGTTCCAAACCCACTGTAATCTTTAACTTTAGTCAATTTCTAGCTGAGGCCATTCATGTATAATTTGTCCAGTTCAATACTGATGAAGTATTCAAGTATGCTTCAATACTTGTATATCTTTTTATCTATTTTCAGGGAGACAAGTTTCCATTCACCTTGCAGAAGCTAGATGAAGAAGGGAACCAACAATCGGTTATATTTTGGACTTCTATGGGAATGAAGGAGAAATAATAATTTTCATATAAACAATTCATAGAATTGTTTGTTCATCCAGCCATTAAACTTCTAAGAAATACTCCAGAACCAAGGATTAGTGATGAAATTGTAAAAGTCTTGCATCTAGTTAATCAATCCATAATAGGAGATTAGTATCTTTACCAAAATTATAGAGAGATTAGAGTATTTGGCTGTGAGCTTCCACCTTACAAGCTACCTAAACACTTCCCTATGAGAATTTTTGCATTAGAATATATTAGGTAGAGGCTCAATGCAGATGAAGAGCATTTTGTGGATGCAAAGAAGAAATCACAATTTAAGCTGAAAGCTCAGGTTGGTCCATTCATATGTAACGCTAGAGCAGCAGGAGAAGAAGCAGACAGGTTATTGAAAGAGATGAAGTTTGGCCTCAGCTTTACTTGGTCTTATGACCCAATGGGAGTGATTTCAAAACTCAGAGTAGAAAATAAATTTACTCCATATCATCACACAACCAGGCCTGAGATTGAACAATACAAAAATCTGTTAGAATGGAAGGAAAACACCCTTCAAGAAGCTGAAGAGCAGGCAATCTCTACTTCAAATATACAGACTCCACTTGCACAGGAAAAGACAGCCAAACGAGGAAGGGAAGAACAATCATCCCCTACAGAAGAAGCATCAAGTAAAGGCTTTAGAATTGTGCATAGAAAGAAGAGGCCTAAGATCTCCTTGAAGGTCAGTGCAACTAATGAGTCTCAAAAAACAACATTTGATGGACTTGGAGAGACATCTCTTTTCACACAATCTGGTGGATAGTCTACTCAGTCTCCCACTCATTCCACCACATCTCATGAACAACAGGTGATTCAAATTAGTGAAGGCAGTCAGAAGGATAAAGAAGATGATATTTTTCATGTTTTCAGTGAAATTAAGAAGAAGAATGAGGAATTAAAGTTAAACACTTATACTCAATTCTGGAAACATTCTTCTAGTTCTCAAGCCAGAATTATTTCAGTCTCTCACTCTGAAAAGGGTAAGACGCAAATGGATTTCTTACAAAGCTCAGATTCCACAACTCAGAACTGCTGCACATTACTAGAAGCAAACATCCTTTGAATTAAATGTTAAAGATGTACATCCAATTGACCAAATTGGGATGCACAAATAGAATGGCCAAATGATTTTTTCCACTTTAACTAACACTGCCATGAGTCTGTCAAAGATGCAGGTTACCTTACATAATACACAGTCATAGCTCAAGCTTGAGAAAGTTTCCTCATTAGAAAAAGACACCAAGATCAAATCTTTGGAAGATCTAGTGTTGAATATGGAATATGTTCCCTTTGACATAAAGGTTGCAGAAGAAACTATCAAGAAGAAAAATACTAAGATTTCACCATTAAGGAAGTAGCTCAAATTGCCAGCTTCAGAGGACCCAATGACTAAAGAAATTGAAGAAAGTGAGACTCAGAAATCTGACATGATGAAGCTCATCATGGAATAAAATCTGAAAATAAAATAGATGGAGGAACAAATGGAAAAGCTTGTTAAAGAGAAAGAGGAAGCTATGAAAAGGGCTAACATTCCAATGGATGTAGTTCCTCTTACAGCAGTCTCTATAACTACAATTTCTCCCTCAGGCACAGTAGCAACCACAGGTACAGCAGAAGGAGATGAAAAACTTGCTGAAGCTATTTAGAGCTTGTCTATTCAGACAAAAGAAATCAATAAACTGCAGGATCAGCTAAAGACACTACAACACATGAAAGCAGTTACAGACAACTCACATGCAGCTGAGTTGTAGAGGGAAAAAGGTCAAATTGAGGTATTGTAGATAGAAGTCGAATATTCTTACCTCGAAAATACACTGGGTTTGGTAAAGGAGATTAGATGGGAAGAGATAATTGAATTAATCAAAGATATCTGGCCTTATATCAAAATAATTTTTATCAAAAAGACTTGTTGGAAAAAGCTCAAGAAGATACTGAAACTATCTCAAATCAACTTGAGGACAAGACAGAAATAGCCATTGATATAATCAAGTTTTTGAATTCTAATTACAGCTATGATCTTCAAGAATTTTGTATTGATGATAGGACAACAACCATATTGAAAGTAAAGAAGGTTATTACAAAGAAAAATTTCATTCTTTAGTTGGGGGAAAAGTGCAGCAGTGTTAATGTCATAGTCCAAGATTTTTTCAGCACGCTGGAACCCTTTACCAGCAAGGGTTTACCCTCTCTTTTTGTGACAAATGATAAATTAGTGCCTATTGAAGACTATGTCTACAAGCTTACAGAGGTCAAGAACAATGCAGCTACAGTTTCAAATATAAAGGGTACAGTAACACGAGGGCTTGTGATGAATGCCCTCCGAGATAACTTTTTCATCCTTAATAAAATAAAACACGTTTTTTTAGTAAAACCTAGTTTTACTAAATATATAGAAATGGATGAGGTTTATACAAGGGTAACTAAGTTAGCTATCCAGATAATAAACATTGGGAAAAGTTCATTGATTTACTTGATTGGAAGAAAGATCAATAGCATTCAGCATTTTGAGGAACAACCATCAATAGGTCAACAACATTTAGAATTTTGAGGAACAATAACCAACAGTTAAACAACAAAATAGTGACAGATTGACTATCAATTCATTTTTTATTAAGATATTTTTGTAAATTTGTTTAAGATATTTTCTTAACACTCAACTTGTATAAATAACTATCTTCTATGAGTTATCAAAGGTGGTACCTTTCATAAGAAATTTTGTAAAAGCATTGATGTACAAGTTGTTTATAGATCACTAATAATAAAGCAAAGGATTCTAAATTTGGTCTCATATAGTTTCATTTTCTTCTGTAAGTTTTTCATCTATTTCATTAATTTTGTTTATTCTTCATGTGTTTAAATTTTACAGAGGTATCAGGTGAGAATAAATGTGTAACAGTTATTCTTAAAATTCCTTTATGAAGTTATTATCATAAAGAGACTGAGATATTGGACTGTCTGTCTAAAAGGCTCCCTCTAAATCATAAAATTGTCAGCATCTTATGTAATCTTAAACATAGTTTGTTTAACTTTTGAACATTGGACAAAGGTTTTCCTCTTATTATTATTTATCTTTCTATCTGAAAACTAAATTAATCATATCTCCTTACAATTCTTTCTACACACTTTATAAATTCAAATCACCCTGTGAAGTTAAAAAGCAGCCCTTTGATTATCTGTTAGTACTATCTAGAAGATTTAATACATCATTCTTATAGTTTGTCTATGTATTGGTCCTTCATAAAAAACCGAAACCAGAACCCCCAAAACAAATATCTTAGATGCTCTTGCATGATTAATTCACCATTATCATCTCAGAGGAACAACAGAAGGTTCCTATGCTTTTTTTCCTTGGTTCCACATCCTTAAGGTGACTTAGGAGGTCGAATCATATCATAGTAACATCTCACATGTTTACCCCGGTTGGTCGGTTACTTGGGTAGATGTGGGAGGAGGGTCTTATAGAGTGGTATCAAAGCATGGTCCACTCCTCGGACTAGATGGGTGGTGTGTTCGTCATCAATTCATGTCGGTCTCATATGTGTTCCTTATTCTTGTAGTCCATGTGCTTGTTGCATTTTCATGGTTCTGATCATGATTGTAATGATGTTAGCATGTGAAGGTTGATGGTGTTGTTGTGGAATGTGTCATCATGAGTGTATGGTTGTATATGCATTTGTTATGCATGTTAGTGTATATATGTTGTTATGCATGCATTGTCATGGTTATGGTTATGCATGTATGGTAGGTATGACATGCATTGTGAAGACATTGTATGCAATTAGGTAATCAAGATGATACTGGTATGTTATGATGCTAATGTGTTGGCTAAGATAGAGCATGAGATGCAAACCACTAAAGTGAAGTTGGAACATTGGACCTTGAGGCAAGAGCATGTCATCATATAGGTTTGTATGTTAGGTATGCAAGTATGTAGGTTAAGGATTGTATATGCATTATGCATTTCACTTTATTGATGTTATCGTTACATACATGATAAATGCTAGTAGATTAGTGTAGTCATATGAAAATGTGTCGAATAGTCATGAATGATATTAACATGTGGTTGTATGCATTCCTACTATTTTTTTATGGTAGATAACTTGATGATTATGTTATATGTTGTTGATGAGTATGTTATTAGTTAACTTGTTGTTGTTATATGATAGTTAGATTGATGATTAGGTTATACATTGTTGTTGCTATATGCTAGTAACTTGATGGTTAGGGTTATGATATTTAGATATGAGTTAATATGTTGTGATATTATGTCATACTAATCTAGACTGAATATGCAGATGTGCTTATTATGTATGAATGATAATTGTTCATGAGTTTATGAAGTGAACATGTCAGTTAGTGAAAATTATGGATATCATGATCTTATTTGTGTTTGAGTTGATGTGTTGTGAAGTTATATCATCCTAACTAGATTGATTTTTTTGTAGACCAGGTAGCCTCCCTTGAGATACATTAAGGTATGATATTTCTTATGTCGTATACATTTTGCTTGAATGTTGGATTATGTCTTCCATTTGGTGTCTGAGTGTTGGTTTCTATTATTTCATCTATCTATTGTTGAATGTTTGATTAATCATATGATATGAGTATATGTCTATAAGGTTGCATCAAGAAATGATCTCATTTTAATATGGTTTTACTCACACATATGCGTTAAGATAGTTCACATGTACTTGAGTGTAATAGGTGAAAATTGTAGCATTATGTCTAATGACTATGATTTTACTATGGATTATGACATGATTTTTAGTCTTGGTAAATGTTGATTTGAAATTGATAGATATGATTGTCTTGATATTTGGAACATATGGTTGGCATGTGTGAGCAGTTGCAGGGTAACATGCTTGGAATTAGTATGACAAGGTAATAGTTGATTTGTTTATATAACTATCCATTGGGTGATGTGATAATATGTAGTAAGACTTTGTTGCAACAAGGTAAAGATAAAAGAAAGGAATTGGGTCAGAATTCCTTTGTCTATGTTTGGAAACTACAATTTCAAATGAATGAGTGCTTTGCATAGATGAAATCTTCTTAACGCTAGTTTGTCTGAAATTATGTGGATATGTGTTATGTTCATGGACATGTATTTGACATGTATAACAGTTGGTGTCTATTTATAACTACATCTGTCAAGGGAATTGGAGTCCCTTAAGGCATGGCACAGATTTATTTGGTTACAAGGTAGCATGTTTGGCACAAAAAGATAAGGTAACTAGTGTATTTTTATGTCTATTTATGCATTGGTGGTTATGTGTTTATGGAAGTATGATGTAAGGGATTGCATGGAAAAGGAGACTTCCATGAAGTCGTGAAGAAGGATCAACTTGGACTTTCCCTTGGAGGCTTTGGGAACTATGGGGATTGTGTCATGGTGTCTATTGAGAGTCTTGTGATTTCGATTCTGTTTTCTTTGTTTGCGCTTGATTTTCATATTTTTTTATGTCTTGTGTATGTCCATACTAATTTGTTCGCAGTGTCATATTGTTATTAGTTTTCATGGTTTTCTTCTTGTTTGCGGTCTTCTTTCCTTTTATGTCTTGATTCTTGGGAATTGGTTGGGAAAAGAGGAAAGTTAATGGAGCTCGGGGAGAGCTGAATGAAACCCAACTTGTAATTATGATTTGTGCATGTATAAGGGCAACTAAAGGCAAGAGTATGACAGTCAGTTGGGGTTGGCACCATTTGGGTAAATGGAAAATTGAAGGACATTCATGAGAAAGGTAATAAGAAAGGTGAAGTAAATAGATATGAGGAATCAGATACCTTGGCTATGTTGGGAATGACTATTCTCAATGTTATGCATGGTGTGCACATATAAAGGGGTTAACTTAACCTTGACCTTATGCTATCTGGTAATTATGTTATGATCATGATTATGCTGATGCTTATATACGTATAGATGCATGTATGTATGTATGTTATGTCTAAAAGGGTCGTCATGGATTATGGTTGTTTAATGCTAATGTTTATATGTATATATGTGTGTATGCATGCCTTTCTCGGATAGAAGCATGATTATTTTACGCTAATATTTGTGTATATGTATGTATGTATACACGTATCAATGTCACTGTCCAAAAGGGTTGTCAGGTATCATTCTTGTGGAGGAATGATTGCTTATTCAGTTGAACGGCATGACGTGGTTCCTGGATTATGAGGAATCAAGTGGTAAGAGTAATCAAGACAAATATACGAGGTTAGTATCAAGTGGATTTGAATTGATATTTTGTGCTTGTATTATGGTTATGTTTATGTTATGATATGCAACACTGAAGAATACATCATCAAAATGAAAGTAGTTTGGTTTGTAGCATGTTGGGACAAGCATGGATAAGAAACTGGAAGTAAGGTTTCTTGGTAGAGACAATGTGGTTTTCAGTGTCTGTTACTACTGTTGTGCATATTTTGTATCTATTGTACATGTTGCACTGTGATGTTGTGCACATGTTGTACTGTGTATATATAGTATTTGTACATGTTTTTTATGCAATAGTATGTACAGGGTGCTACGGGTAGTGTTGTGAGAATATTGCATATGTAGTGTAGTGGTATAGATGGTGTTATGTACATGTTGGATATGTGGTGTTGTGTACATATCGTGGCATTGTGTGCATGTTGGATATGAAGTGTTGTGTAGATAGGGTGGTATGTACATATCATGTTGTGTTCATGTTGTACATGTGGTGCTATGTACATATGGTCTTGTGTGCATGATTGTACAAAAGGTCTTGTGACCATGTGGCACCCTATACATGTTTTACATGTGGTGCGGTGTGCAGGTGGTGCTGTGCACATGTCATGCATATGGTGTTCTGTACATGCGGTGCTAGATATGTGCATTATGTAGTCGTGGCATCATGACATGCATATTTGTTTTTTTGTACTATGTGTACATATGTGTATTTTGTTGTACACTGGATGTCGGGGTATGTATGTGTTGTGTTGTACACTAGGTGTAGGCATATGTATTGTATTGCGTTGTACACTAGGTGTAGGCATATGTGTTGTATGTCAGGTGTAGGTGCATGTATTGCATGATGGTGTATGTCGTATGTGGTTGTATGTTTGTGATTAACACTGTGTATGTGCACATGGTTGAGAAGAAGGCACTGGGTGTTTCTTGGGTGTGGCAACTGATCTGGAGTGCGTACGGAATAAAGACAAAGGTATAAGTTAAGGATTAATTAAAGGATAAGTATCAATATTTTATTTCAGTTTTATTATGCATCTGATTTATTATTCTGGTCTATGATGATTACATGTGATTTATGATTCTGGTTTATGATGGTTACATGTAATTTATGTATTTTTATCTATGATGGTTTTGTTTTGAGCTAACTTGATGTGATATGTTTATACATGTTGATTTGGTCAAAGTTTATATTTTGACTTGTTGTGATAGGAAGCGAATAGAATTGCAAATGTACCTTATTAACGGGCCACCAATGAGGTATGATTTGAAGTTATTTCAATTTATTTTGTATCTAATGGAAATTATGTGCTTCGTACATGAAAGCATTAAATGCCCATTTGGGTGGTCAAAACTGACGGTAACCATTAGTAGCAACAACAAAAGGAATTGGAAAAGGTAGTAGTATGTTGATAAAGCATTCATGAGCAGAGCCATTGTGGGACACTAGTACCCAATAGTGTCCATTGATTTCCATGAGCATAATATGACTGGTATGATGATTTTGAGGTAGGTATATGCCTTTGTTTTTTTATCTTCCAATGTGAGGAAGCCTTGCCAAGGGATGGACTATTTGGGATGGGCTGTCAATGGAACTTGGAAGGTCCGTGACTACATTGAAGGGGGTGACCGGATTGTCTGAGGGACTGTGTAGTAGAGAAGGACAGGTCATGGATGGAATTTTTTTGGTAATTAGCATTGCTATATGGAATCTGATGCAAATTGAGAGTGCACCCTAGAACAATGATTTGGTAACTATTCACTGAGAAGAAAAGTGGTGCAAGATTGTAGTGTTGGACATTGGATGGAGATTTGAATTTGGCAATGGATTCTGGACTTCCTGGGAAGGAGGTGAATCATTGTATTACTTGAGGGTGGAGGTGTGACCCTCTAGATTTTCTTGTTGCCGATACGTGTATCGTATACTTTTATTTGTTGGAGGATAAAATGTTCATATGTGTATACGTGTGTATTATTGTAAATACTATATTGAGCTAGATCTATAAAGATCCATAAACAATATGATTATGTGTTGGCTGGAGCAAATGTGTAGGTGTCTATATGCGATTATTATTATAAATACCATAATGAGTTGTGTTATAAAGCTCTAGTAATGGTAAGTTTGTCATGTTTTAACAGTAGTCATTATAAATACTGCAATGAGTTGTGTTATAAAGCTCCATAGGCAGTATGTTTTGTTTTCAATAGTCTTGTTGGTCATAGGTGTCATTGAACACTGTGGATGGTGTTCCCCCAAGGGGGCGGGGGGTTTTGTAACAGCCCCGGTTAAAAATCCTTGTAAAAATATATAATACCATGGACATCGGACATGCATTCCAAGTTTAATGCTCGGGAAAACATCCTAGTGGGTGTTCATTTCGGTTATTATGGCTAAGTGAATTGGCAAAGGAAATGGAAATCACTTTGGAAAGGAAAAATGGCATTTTGGCACATTTATTTATGAAAATAATGGAAATTAGGAGAAAAGGGAGGTGAAAAGTCATAGTTCGCATGTGAGGAGGAAAATGAAAGAAAATAATCGAAATTGAAGAAAATAGAGGCCTCATTAATAAAATGGCTTCTGAGGATAAGTTGGTAAGACCTTGCTCAAGCTTGGTGAGGATAGCTTTATGTCAGTTTAGTTTTGGAGCTCGCTCTCTATTCTCTCTCTCCCATACTCTTGGACACTTAGAGTTTTCTTGGAGCACTCTTGGAGGAGTGTGGCATACTTGGAGTTTTGGAGCAAGAAGGCAAAGCAAGAGAAAGAAAGCGTAAGAGGACATCGAGATTAACATCTACAATGGGGTTTTCTTGCAGGTAACGAGTTGCATGTACGTTTTCCTCACTAGTTTTGGCATGCATGGCATATGCATGTGGTTTATTGGTCATGATATATCATTGGCATGGAGGATTGCCTTGATTGACAATGGATTTTCCTAGCCTTTCCATTTGCTGGGTAACCATGGTGTTGTCGGTTCATTTTCTTCGTTTTCTAGTTGGTTCTCATGTTTCCTTTAGCTTGGGTTAAGTTACTAGTTCCTAGAGCCTTGGTTGGACAAATGCTCTAGAGCCTTGTAACACCTTGGATTGAGTTACTAGTCCTGGAGCCTTGGTTGGACAAATGCTTTAGAGCCCTTGTTGGGTTTAGTTACTAGTCCTGGAGCCTTGGTTGAACAAATGCTCTAGAGATCAGAGGTAGTTTTTGGTTGAGTTACTAGTCCTAGAGCCTTTGTTGGAACAAATGCTCTGGAGCCCTAGAAGAATTGGGTAGAGACAGATATGATGATGGTTTTGTGATGTTTGACCCTGAGGTGGAATCACCATTTGATGGGTTGAGGTGGTTTGGCCTCTGGAATCCCTAGATGGTTTTTTATTGATGTGTTTTATGAAATCCCACATTCATGCTTGGAATATGGCACGGGGGTGACTGGCTGATGAGATATTTGGCTAAGCCATGTCAATAGTTGGGTGGTTTATGGAAGTGCCGCAACCGGATGGCTTTTGAATAATTAATATGAGGTTATTTCTCCTTGTTATTTCATGAGTATTATACTAGTTTATAAGTGGATTTTATGGTTATGATTTCCTTGGCATTTCTATTGCCATTATTCTAGTTATGAACATGTATTATGACAGTGACTATGTATGGATCTCATCATGTTTTTAATTGTAAATGAATTAAAAATGTATATATCTCCTAATGGCCGAAACTAAATCTAATGTGTTGAGGAATCAATGCTTCTTGGTGACTCTCAAATGAGTATTACATCCCTATGCTCGGATTTGTTTCTTAAACCTATAGATTACATATTTGTGACATATTTGATGAAACACCTTTCATTTCTAGTAGGGGTCTAGTCTAGACCTTATCCTTGTTTTTGAAAATTCATCATGGTTATGTTGTATGAATTCATTTCTAAAAGTTTCATTGAGTTATCGGTAGTGACCTAGGCTCTGGGCCTAAAAAAGTGGCACAATCCTGGAGACACAAGCACATGTATGAGGAGAAAAGTCCCTAAATGCATGCTTACCCATGTTGCGGGAGTGTCCAAAACATCCTAGATGCATGCATGCCCATATCAAAGGAGTGTCTAGGGGTTTAATGTTCTAAAACTTCAGTTGGTCTCAGGGGTTGGTTACTTGAGTGGTTGGGATGGTTCCTGGAGTTCTGTCGCTGATATGGAAGGTCTCTATAGTGTTTTTCGTCAGTTCCACTTCCTTAACATGAATTAGGAGGTTGAACCATATCAAGTAACCTCTCATCACATGTTTACCCCGATTCGCCAGTTACTTCGATAAATGTGGGAGGAGGGTGTTACAATCACAATTGTAGCAAAGTCCTTGTTTCCTTGCTTCAGCCATTTATTCTGGTGACACCTTTTAACCTTAAGTGTTTGGGTGGATCCCATAGCCATGGTGGTACGTTCCTGTGCGATGAAATTTGGATGATTGTATTGGCCATTTAAAGCAACTTCTACCTTTATGGCCTTGTTGTGTGCTTCCAACAAAGTAGATAGGTGATGCATTCTAACATGGTCTTGGATGGCTTCATTTAAGTCACTGATGAAACATTCCTAGTAAAAGGCATCTCCTAGTTCTTCATTCTAGATGGCCAATTGTTCAAAGGTGCAATGTAGTCCCATACTGAACATGTTTTCCTAAGGTTACTGAGACAAACTAGAAAGTGAGATTCTTGATCAAAGAGATCACATATGGATTTTGAGAACATGTTCCAAGTTTGCCACCCTAGATAGAATTTATGATGCCGCTGCCACCACTTTCATCGCTCTTGGTACAAGTAAAGAGATCCCACATGTAGTTTACTCTCAGCATCCTAGATATTGTTAAGGCAGAAATATTATTCCATTTGT
Organism: Pinus tabuliformis; assembly: GCA_031772625.1. Classification (NCBI taxonomy): domain Eukaryota; kingdom Viridiplantae; phylum Streptophyta; class Pinopsida; order Pinales; family Pinaceae; genus Pinus; species Pinus tabuliformis. The sequence continues at coordinate 353,646,973 of CM062811.1, forward strand.
GCCACCCATGCTATCGCATTAGAGCCATCAAATTTGTACATGTCCATCATCGGTGTCTAGTGGCTTGAATGTTGGCATTATGTTTCTGGTATGGCTATATGTTACAGATGTTGTACTTGATGGCAACTCCCGTGGCAAGGCTCTCAATATGTTGAAAAATTAAGAAGTACGAAGGAGATCAGTTCAGAAGGTGCATACCCACAGGTACACCGTGAAAGGACCGCGTCCTGATACGCAGGTCAGCCGTTCAGGAGGTGCATACCCCCAGTGCACTCATTTCAAGGCAAAGAAAAGCACACGTGGGGTTTCTTAGCCGACAGTATTTGTGTTACTATGGTTTTGGCTCATGGTATTGATCCATGATTTTAGGAGGAGCTTGCCTATATAAAGCAAAGGAGATCACTTGGCTAAGCACCTTTTTGCAATTGAATATCTTAAGACCTGAAATATTGGGTTATGGTCTTAAAAGCTTGATCTATATGAAGTTGAAAGCGAATCTGTGAAGGGTGATCTCTCGAGCGCATGATCAGATCTGGGCATCTGAGCATCTGTGCCACTCTAGTGGACTGCCTATTCGGCCCTAATCAGAAGTACGCAGGTGTCTAAAAGGAGAGCAGTGTGGGTACGCAGAGCAGAAATAGAAGATCTGCGTGGGTATGTAGAGCAGAAACAGGAGATCTGCGTGGGTACGCAGAGCAGAAACAGGAGAACTGCGTGGGTACGCAGAGTGACGAAGGTTCAGGTGCGTACGCACAGTAACTGTACGCGGCGCGATAGTATCTCTGGGCATGTACCTTCAGCAATAGTACGCGGCGCAATAGTGTCTCTGGGTGCATACCTGCAGTAACAATAAGCAGCGCGGTTGAAGAAACAGTGCGTGGACATGTAGTGCGGCAGAAGGGTCTCTACGGGTATACGCAGGAAAGCAGAAGGTGAAGTGCGTACGCACGCAGATCAGAGAAAGAAGAAATGCGTATCTGTCTTAAGACATTTTGTTTGGCTGTATTTTTTTGTTGATAAGGTGTTCTAGGTTTGGTTCTATTATTTTTGATCTGGTTACTACAATTGACTGGGTGATTTTCTTATACTTGATGATCATTTGATGATTATGGATCCAGTTTGAAAATTTATGAAAAGTGGTCCTTGTAAGAAAAGAAGTAGGGGGTTGTAGCTCCCTTCCAGGAGAGACTGGAAAACGAGAGAGAGAGTTGTAGCTCTCTGCAGGTTGCAACCTGCGTACTGGTAAAGGACTGCACCAGTACAAAACCATTGTAAAAGGAGTTTCTAATTTGAAAGAAGATAGAGACATATTGCAGCAGGTGGTTTTCACCCACATTGGGTTTCCACCTTACATCTTGTGTTCTTTGGTGTGACTATCTGTTTTCTTTGTTCATGCTCATTATTTTATGGTATTGACATGCAAAAATAATTCAAAGAACAAATAAGGAAGATTTATTAAAAGAATTTGATAATACTGATTCACCCCCCCTCTCAGTATTATTTCCAACAATTGGTATCAGAGCCGGTCCTTCAGAGAAGCTTGATTGCTTGAAGGTAGATCGTTCATCATGAGCAACTACGAGAGAGAAGCATCAATCAGGCCACCGGTTTTTGATGGGACAAACTTCAATTATTGGAAGGTAAGAGTTATTGCCTATCTTCAATCTCTTGGTACAGAAGTTTGGGACATCGTAGAGACAGGCTACACTTTTCCTTCAGCTACTCCTATAGATGCAGCCGAGAAAAAGAAGTATGAAACAAATGCAAAAGCAGTCAGTACCCTATTAGGATGTATATCCCAATCGGAATTCATGAAGGTAATGCACTATAAATCCGCAAAAGAAATATGGGACAAAATTGTCACGAGCTATGAAGGAGATGAACAGGTAAAGCGTGCTAAACTTCAAACTCTCAGGATTCAGTATGAGACTCTCAAGGTGTATAATGATGAAAGTGTGGCTAACTATTTTCTTCAGGTAGATGAGATTGTTAATTGTATGAAAAATTTGGGTGAAGAAATAAAAGAGGCTATTGTGGTTGAAAAGGTTCTAAGATCATTGTCCCCCAAGTTTGAATCTAAAGTATCTGCAATAGAAGAAAAGGAAAATCTACGAATTCTTACTATGTCTCAGCTAAATGGAATTCTAACTGCTTATGAAATGAGAAAGGGAGGTCCATCAGACAGAAGAGAAGCTGCTTTCAAGGCATCAGGCAAAGGAGATTATTATGAAGCAAGCCACGTCCCAGAAGAAGAGGAAGAAGAATCAAATTTTGTCAGAAATCTTCAAAGGGGTTCTGGAAGGTTCAAAGGTAAGTTACCTTTTAAATGCTTTGCTTGTGGAAGAGTAGGTCATTATGCTGCAAAATGTCCTTATAAGGATAAATGAAAGGAACCTGCTAGATGGAACAAGAAACATAGTGCAAATAAGAAAAGCTACTACACTCATGAAGATAGTGATGGTCTATCAAACAGTGATGAAGATGAACGAGGTAATGAATATAAATTTTTAATGGCATTTGAAGATGATGATTATATGGATGCTATAGATGTGGATAACCTTCATGAAGAAATTACTAGACTCAAGAGATGTATAGAAGAAAAGAATATGATCATTGATACTCTACAATTTCAAATTGATGAAAAGGAAAAACATCTTGAAAAATTAGAAGGTGAAATTGTTGGTCTTAGAAAAGAGATTGAGAAAACAAAAGCTATTAATCTTAAGTTTGTCAAAGGATCTGAAACTTTGGATGAGATTATCAATGTGCAGCGGTCTCCACTAAACAAGACAGGTCTGGGCTATAATGGAGAAACTTCTCAAGCATCCACCTCAAAAAGTTATCCTGATGCAGCAAGAAGAAATGAGCAAAAGCACAATGAAGACCATCAGGTAAAGCAGGGACGAATTGCAAACAGAAACTATCAGGGGCAATCCATCTTAAGGGTGAACAAAAGCTACAACCAGCCACAGGTAAAATCTTCTCAATTTGGTTCAAGAATGGATGACAATAGAAATTACAATCAATTGGTTGGTAGATTTGATAACCACAGAAGTTTCTTCAATGGACAATGCTTTTCTTGCCATAACTTTGGTCACAAAGCAGCTCAATGTGTTGCATATAAAACGATCATGACTAGGGAAGCTCAAAAACAAAGAAGTATGACCGGGATTACAAAAAGGACCTATAACAACTTTTCGGTTCTTGAAAATGAAGTTGAATGTTCTATTTGCAATAACTTTGGTCATGAAGATTCTGAATGCAGGAGCAGGTTTCAGCAGAAAAAGGAACAAGCCTCAAGCACCAAAACATGGAGAATAAAGGAACCACAAACAGAAAGATGTGGGATAGCATTTTATGCAGAGGGACAGGAAAATCTATGGTACATTGACAGTGGATGTTCGAAGCATATGACAGGTGATAAAGAAAAACTTGAGTCATATTCTACTCTAGAAAAAGGAAAGAAAGTTTCTTTTGGAAATGATACTCCTGCAACTATAAAAGGAAAATGCATTGCTCAGTTAAAAGAAAAGGTCAAGGCTGGAAATGTTTTGTATGTTGATGGATTGAAGCATAATCTTCTAAGTTTCAGCCAGATGTGTGATCAAAGAACCGAGGTTATATTCAGATCAAATGGATGTCTTGTTCGTGATCTTGATACAGGTAAAACAGTGATCAAAGGCAAAAGAACTCCAAATAATCTGTACATATTTGAAGAAGGACAACAACAATGCTATCTGAGCAAGGATGATGAGCACTGGTTATGGCATCGGAGGTTGGGACATCTAAGCTTTTCACAAATAAGGAAAGCATGCAAATATCAGGCAGTTCGCGATCTTCCAGATATCAAAATTCCTGACAACACCATATGCAAATCATGTCAATTTGGAAAACAAACCAGAACTAACTTTCCAGAGAAGGAAGGATCAGCTAGCATGCCTCTTGATCTAGTACATACAGATACATGCGGTCCATTCAGGAAAAGAACACCTCGAGGAGAAGAATACTTGATATTATTCATTGATGATTTCTCCAGGTTTGTCTGGTTAGGACTTATGAAGCAAAAAGATGAAGCATTCGAAAAATTCAAATCCTTCAAAGCCTTGGTTGAAAATGAATCAGGTCACAAAATTAAGTGCCTCAGATCCGACAGAGGTGGGGAATTTACCTCAAATGAATTTTTCGATTTCTGTGAAGAACATGGGATAAGAAGAGAATTCTCTACAGCTAGAACTCCTCAGCAAAGTGGAGTTGTGGAAAGAATGAACAGAATAGTCCAACAAATGGCTCGTGCTATGCTTGATGAGTCAGGAACTCCCGCAACTTTCTGAGGTGAAGCTGCACATGCTGCGGTTGTTATTCTCAACAAAACAAATGTCTGGTTGAATAGCACTCAAACTCCTCACGAACTCTGGAGTGGTAGGACTCCTTCGGTAAAACACTTCAAAATCTTTGGGAGCAAATGCTATATTAAGAATACTGATGAGTAGCTTGGCAAACTTGAACGTAGAGCAGATGAAGGCATTCTTCTTGGTTACTCTCCACATAGCAAAGCATACAAATGCTACAATAAAAGACTTGGCAGAATTGTTGACAGCATTGATGTAGTGGTTGATGAGAAGGGATACATTCCTAGGCAAGTACATCATGAAGACATCGAAGAAGATGAAGGCTACCCTCAACGACATAATGATGAAGAAGAAGAACCTCAAGAAGAACCAGAGGAGCAAACAAGAATAGAAGAAAAGACTCCATCCAGATATGTTCAGAAGAATCATCCAGAATCTCAGATTATGGGGCAGAAAGAAGCAGGTGTACAAACAAGAAGAACAGTTGCAGAAGCTTCAAGCTATTTGGCATTACTCTCCTCTACTGAACCACAAAATGTGAAAGAGGCATGCAAAGATGAATGTTGGGTGAAAGCAATGGATGAAGAACTTGAGCAGATCGAAAAGAACAACACTTGGGAGCTGGTTCCTAGACCAAAGGATAAGAATGTTATCGGAACAAAATGGGTCTTCAAAAATAAATTGAATGAAAATGGAGAAGTAATTAGAAACAAGGCCAGACTTGTTTGTAAAGGGTATGCGCAGCAAGAAGGAATAGACTTTGAAGAAACCTTTGCTCCTGTTGCAAGACTTGAGGCCATACGAATGTTCCTTGCTCTCTCAAGTTTTCAAAACTTCAAAGTATTTCAAATGGACGTAAAATCAGCCTTCCTGAATGGAGACTTGGAAGAAGAAGTATACATTGAACAACCAGATGGGTTCATTCTAGGAAATGATCCAAATCTTGTATGCAGATTGAAAAAGGCTCTCTATGGTCTCAAACAAGCTCCAAGGGCTTGGTACTACCGTTTTGACAAATATCTTCATCAACAAGGCTTTTCAAAAGGATCAGCAGATAGCAATCTTTATATAAAAGTTGAAAATGACAAATTGCTAATACTTGCTGTGTATGTAGATGACATTATTTTTGGCAGCAATGAAGAAGCTATGAGTCAAAGCTTTGCCTTGGTCATGCAAAAAGAATTTGAAATGTCCTTGCTAGGAGAACTGACATATTTCCTTGGTTTGCAAATCCGACAAAAAGAAGGAGGAATCCTTTTATCTCAAACCAAGTATCTCAAACAAATTTTGAAGAAATATGGCATGGAAGATGAAAAACCAGTATGTACACCCATGGTCACAGGATGTAGCCTCAGTGCAAATGATGAATCTGCAGCAGTACATCAACCAACCTACAGATCTATGATTGGAAGTTTACTTTATTTGACAGGTACCCGACCGGACATCATGCATGCAGTTGGAATAGTTGGAAGATTTCAGGCAAATCCGAAGGAGACTCATCTTCAAGCAGTGAAGAGAATTTTCAAGTATCTTCAAGGGACTCAAAATTATGGCTTATGGTATCCTCGAGATATAGATCTTACACTTCATGCTTATACAGATGCAGATTGGGCCGGAAGCGTGGATGACAGGAAAAGCATAAGTGGTGGTGCGTTCTTTATGGGTTCCAGACTGGTATCTTGGTTCAGCAAGAAACAGAGTTCGATTGCCTTGTCTACAGCTGAAGCAGAATATGTTGCTGCTGCATCTTGTTGCACTCAACTCCTTTGGATGATGCAGACTTTGCAGGATTTTCAAATCACTTGTACACCACCTATCCCCATCTTATGTGATAACACAAGTGCAATCAGCATCTCAAAGAATCCTGTTATGCATTCAAAAACCAAGCACATACCAATCAAGTATCATTTTCTCTGGGAACAAGTGCTTAAACAGAAGGTCAAGTTGGTGTATGTTCCTTCTAAGGAACAAGTTGCTGATATACTCACCAAACCATTGCCTAGGGACACTTTTGAATACCTCAGGCAAAAGCTGGGGGTTGTTGATGCATCATCTTATTGCTGAACCTCTTCTGATTGATGGTACAGGTTCAGGGGGAGCATATAATGCATTGTTGGCATTATGGAGGATGTGCAGAAGGAGATCTTGGAAGTAGCTGCAATATGTCTCTATCTCTTTCATGGTGGATTATGGTTCTTCACCGCAGATCTGGTTCATATTCAGGGGGAGCATGTTCTTAGGGGGAGCATAACCCTTTGCCCTTGATGTCAAAGGGGGAGAATGAAGCTGAAGTTTGTGAGGTTGCCATCAAGTCCAAAGGGGGAGATTGTTGGCATTATGTTTCTGGTATGGCTATATGTTACAGATGTTGTACTTGATGGCAACTCCCATGGCAAGGCTCTCAATATGTTGAAAAATTAAGAAGTACGCAGGAGATTAGTTCAGAAGGTGCGTACCCGCAGGTACACCATGAAGGGACCGCGGCCTGATACGCAGGTCAGCTGTTTAGGAGGTGCGTACCCCTAGTGCACTCATTTCAAGGCAAGCAAAAGCACACGTGGGGTTTCTTAGCGACGGTATTTGTGTTACTATGGTTTTGGCTCGTGGTATTGATCCATGATTTTAGGAGGAGCTTGCCTATATAAAGCAAAGGAGATCACTTGGCTAAGAACCTTTTTGCAATTGAATATCTTAAGATCTGAAATATTGGGTTATGGTCTTAAAAGCTTGATCTATATGAAGTTGAAAGCGAATCTGTGAAGGGTGATCTCTCGAGTGCATGATCAGATCTGGGCGTCTGAGCATCTGTGCCACTCTGGTGGACTGCCTATTCGGCCCTAATCAGAAGTACGCAGGTTTCTAACAGGAGAGCAGCGTGGGTACGCAGAGCAGAAATAGAAGATTTGCGTGGGTACGCAGAGCAGAAACAGGAGATCTGCGTGGGTACGCAGAGCAGAAACAGGAGAACTGCGTGGGTACGTAGAGCGACGAAGGTTCAGGTGCGTATGCACAGTAACTGTACGCGGCGCGATAGTATCTCTGGGCGCGTACCTTCAGCAATAGTATGCGGCGCAATAGTGTCTCTGGGTGCGTACCTGCAGTAACAGTAAGCAGCGTGGTTGAAGAAACAGTGCGTGGACACGCAGTGCAGCAGAAGGGTCTCTGCGGGTATACGCAGGAAAGCAGAAGGTGAAGTGCGTACGCACGCAGACCAGAGAAAGAAGAACTGCGTATCTGTCTTAAGACATTTTGTTTGGCTGTATTTTTCTGTTGATAAGGTGTTCTGGGTTTGGTTCTATTATTGTTGATCTGGTTACTATAGTTGACTGGGTGATTTTCTTATACTTGATGATCATTTGATGCTTATGGATCCATTTTGAAAATTTATGAAAAGTGGTCCTTGTAAGAAAAGAAGTAGGGGGTTGTAGCTCCCTTCCAGGAGAGACTGGAAAACGAGAGAGAGAGTTGTAGCTCTCTGCAGGTTGCAGCCTGCGTACTGGTAAAGGACTGCACCAGTACAAAACCATTGTAAAAGGAGTTTCTAATTTGAAAGAAGATAGAGACATATTGCAGCAGGTGGTTTTCACCCACATTGGGTTTCCACCTTACATCTTGTGTTCTTTGGTGTGACTATATGTTTTCTTTGTTCATGCTCATTATTTTATGGTATTGACATGCAAAAATAATTCAAAGAACAAATAAGGAAGATTTATTAAAAGAATTTGATAATACTGATTCACCCCCCCTCTCAGTATTATTTCAAACATTGAATATTGGTGACCTCCATGGAAATGAATGTGATGGTTGAATTCTCTTTCTACGTGTGCATCAACACTATGTTCTTCCCTTATGGGTTCATGAGACATATGTAGCATATTCAATGCTTCTGTGAGTTTTTCAATGGATGTGAGGAAGCCATCAATTTTTTTCTCAAGGACTTCAACTCTCTCCACTTCCTTCTCTGCAGCCATAACTTGAGACCTCGTATTAAATACACTAGCACTGATCAAATTTTGAGCTTACTTAATAATAGTATGGTTGGAAAGATGGCAAGATCAGGAGTCTAGTGATGTGGGTCACTTGAATCCCCATCGAGGAAAAATTTTGACCACATGAAAATTGGGTGCTTACAAGTGAATGGTACCACTACAAGTTGCTCATCATCTTGAATCTTATGGGCTAGGTCTCTTGCAAGCATCTTGTGATGGCCCCAAATTCTTTTACTTTTTTTTACTCTTAAAGAAGTTTTACTCCCAGTTGATCAATAATATAGTGGCCAAAATCCAAAATACTTGATACTACCAAATATTTTGCAGAAAATTGGCCTAGACAATAGTAACCGAAACCCAAAAATTTTGGCACTGCAAAATGTGTTGTGAAAATCTAATCCGGACTATGGTGGTTAAACCCCTCACTGTATAAAGAGTCTCATCTATGCTATGAAAAACCCAACTACTAACTCTGATCTACACTGTGGTAGTAGAACCCCAATTTTTGGATATGATCTATATAGCAGGGACTGAACCCCAACTACTGAATCTGATCTAGATGAAAAGGTAGGGCGTGATATTCAAATAGATGAAGGAACTATGGTCACAGAAGAGTGGCAAGTTCTACATATCGCAATATACATAGGGGTCCAACAATAGTACTCGGCTCAATCTTTCAGAGTGCTAACTATGGAGGATAGACCATACCCTTAGTCGTACTACTCGACTACCCTATTGTACATGTTTGTAATCTCCCTGAGGATTGTTCTCAATGTATTCTAGCAGCAAGATGGTTAATGGGTTATCTAACGTTAGGATTCAGGTTGCCTTAAGGGGGCTCTTGATATACCCAAGGGTACATGGAAGTGCAATCCAAGTGCAATTTTACCTAATGCACTACTGCTCGAAGCGGTACCCATAGGAATTATAAGGAAGTCCAACAAGTGTGACCACCTATTGTAATTCCTGCATGGATGCCTCCCCCAATCCATAGGTTTATGTTATCAACGACAGACCCCGTGGTTCAAAGATGTTGGAACACGTCTCTAGCCTAAACATAATTCTGTGAAAATTGGAGGTACAATTGGCCCTGGAAAGTTCTCTGATACCACTTGTTATGAACTTGACCTATGAAAATAAAAGAATGCCAGAATAATGAAACAATATTTCTAGAAGAAAAAAAATATGACATGAATTGAGATAAGCTACAATTTATTATTTAGAATCATATTACAATCTTCACTTACCTCTTTTGGGGGTAAACCTCCAATAGAGCATAGTTCAATTACAATAAGACTCGATAATTCTTCCCTTGATATCTAAGACTATTTATAGCTTTATGACATCCAAACACCTAACTACTAGTGGTCCCTTGCATAACATAGGTTTACCACTTTATTTATTAACTATGTCCCATTAATAACTAATTGTGGTCCCTTTTCTATAATGCGGGTCAACCACTTACAATTATTATTAGTGCGGATAACCGCTTAAGGGCTTTATTGACTCAACTAACTAACTATCACTCTGACTAGGCCCCTTGGACTTATTACATAACTAAATGGGTTAAGGTTTGAACCTAACAATTTATTACTGACTTCTTTAGAATATTTGGAATCTTCATCATCTATGACGACTCCAATAGATCACAAGTCCTTTTCTACAGCAAGAGATTCTACAAAGTTTAAGGCCATTGTTTCCTTCACAACTCTCTTGACAAAAACTGAAATTTTAGTCGGCAAGGAAGATGTGTAATAATATTTGGTGATGTCATCGTGAGGTTTCACATGAGCAAGGAACTTTTTCAACAATCACATAAATCTCTAATTAGAATTTTTTATTATTTCTTTATCCCCCGCTTTTAGATTCCCAAGTTCTTTCAACAACATAGTGGGATTCTTATCATCAACATTTTTTTCAAGAAATGACTTCTTAAACTCCCTCCATTTTTGGATTGAATTGGCAAGAAAATTTTGATACCATAAAAACGCTCTACCTTCTAAATTATATGGAAGGAGTCTGCAAGAAACATCATTAAAATGCACCTCAAGCATTAGTATATGCATGTATAATTCATCCATATGATATGCAACTTTAGTCTTCTTGTCCAGATCAAACTTTAATAGCATCTTTTCTGGATGTTTGGGCATCTTGTGAAGATTGTCTGGAAGAGCAGGTGGCCCTTGGGCCATCCAACCCTAATCTACATCCGCCATGTCCTCCTCCTCTTCTTCTAAATATAAAGAAGATTCTCCCTCACTATTAGGATTTGTGATATAATCAAGGTGCCCCTCGTTAGAAAACCAAAAATATTCTCCTTAACTGTCTAGATTCTCCTCAACAAGTGGAAGTTCCACTCAATTTTCAGTAGGTTCAGCCAACTCTTTAAGGGTTGTGATTACCAAATATTCCACCGACGAACCAAGATTTCCAATGGGAGTTACTTATTTCATTACATGATTATGAGCATATTCATAGTGATAGGGAGTACAGAAAGATCTGTCACAGACTAACTGAATTCCAAGGCTTGTCTCAGACTAGACTGAGTGGGAGTGGAAATAGGAATGTTTCTTCCTTGTGTGGAATTTTGTTTGTTAGGATGTAGTGAGTTATCATCCATAAAAAGGCGGTTTCTCTCCTTCTAGTTCTAGAATGTTCATAGTGCTTGATATTGCCAATATGTAAAGGGGTCTCCCTGATGAAAAGTCCCAATTAGACATCACATTGTTTAGTGTGGGAGCCCTTCCAAAAATAAAGCCTGGCTGCCATATATTCTTAAAGATATTACTTGGCTACAATGTTCAGCACAAGAGAGTAATACAGAGGTACTTTCAGGTTAGAAAGTGAGTATGACTTGTGGAATGTTCAGTTGCAGAATGTATCAGGGTTCTTCTACTGAAAGAGGAGAAAAAAGTGATCCTTTTAAGGATAAGTAATAGTAGTAATCTAGAAAATACACACAGGCATGTACATATGAATGAATCATTAGACAACTCAAAAAATATTTCACATAGAAGCAATGATTGTTGAAACACATACAAAACATCTTCAACAAGATAAGTACCAAAGCTACCGAAATAGTTATATTTCCTTAGTATAGATGAAAACAACATATATTGCAAACTTCCAAAGAATAGTCTTACAATATTTACAACATGCGCATGAAAGTGTGCTAGGTCATTGAGCTTATGAATTAAGAAAAATTTCCAAGATACATCAAGTGAACACCACTAGCCCTAATAGTTGATCATTAGAGCAGCCATTTTCTCCTCTAGAAGAGCTATTTTACTCTCTAATGCCTGGTAGGAGGATCCAAGATGAAAATTCCTTTCCATGAGCTATGAGGGTTTATATATAACAAAAGGGGTGATCATTCACCACCCTTGTGACTCTTGAACTACCCTCATGATTGTTTGACTTATCTATGACTCTTTCGCTGCTTCATGACTTTTCGTAATCTATGGATGAGTCTTGGAATTCCACCTTACATTAAATTTCTCCAACATTGAGTTTACATAATCTACAAATGATGTGACAAATTATGACTCATGACATGACATAACATGAAATGGATTACATGGATTGCATGATGACATGGAAATGTAAAGCCATTCTTTAGTGTTTATTTCTTTGTGTCTTCTTGAAAGATGGAACATGCTTTTCTTCTTCTTCCTCCATAACTCTTGAAGGTAGGGAGTCTTTAGTGTAATCTTGATCTCTGGGTTTTTTCACAATTTGATGTCCCTTTGTCCTTCTTGATTGATCAACTTGTTTTCACAACTTCAAAGGTTTCTTCTACCAGGGTCTCCTTCTCCATATCCTTCATCATCATCTTGTCATAACATGATAGAATAACTACAACTAAAATACACTCATGATAAGACAACATTAGTATGATAAACCCCTAATATAACATGTTTCATGATAACGAGTGACCCAGCTGGAACTAGGTGAAAGGTTGGGAGAGAGGTGCAAGGATTATACAGTTGCGCAACTCATAAAGTTAGGGGTCAGGACTGAGCCTTGAGACTATGCAGTGCACAGTTCAAGTAGGCCAAGGCGATTCATATACATAGTTGAGGGGCTCAAGTGGTCAGGCTGAAGGCTTGAGGCTTGAAGATTCCCACTATGAAGTTTCATAGGGATAGAGGCTAATGGATTATGTGGTTTTGTAGTTCAAGATTTCAAGGTTGAGGCTTGATTCTTATGACTATGGAGTCAATAGATAAAGATGACTCAAGATAGGAGCCACATATTTCTGGAGCTCAAGGGCTAAGACCAAGCACTCATACTACGCAATGCACAGTTGTGGAAGGAAGAGACTATGCATTGTGTAGTGACAAGAGGTAAGGTTGAATCTTGAGGACTGAGACCTGTAGTGCACAATTCAAGGAGGTTGAGTGAGACCAAGTTGCTTGGAAAGGCACTTTTCCATATTTGGCTAAGTGTTGAATCAGTGAGACAAAAGTGAATAATGATTAAATTTAATTATGATCACAAACTTAGAATAGTTGACGAGACAACATTGATCACTCTGAACACATGAGAAACATACTTCCCTGAATGCGATGACATTGCGATGGCCTCCCCCTTGTGTGAAACTAAAGGTACACTTTGCAATGACATTGATGACACGTGTGCGATAGTTCTTGAAACTTTGGGAATGAGCATGATACATTACATGGTAAGAATGACTTATTAACACCAAGGCTACCCCTTAAAACAAACCAAATCCACATATATGTGATGTGCGATGCTTGCTATTCTAAAAGATGAAACTTTTATTTTCTTTCAAACGGGACAATAATATTAAAGAAAACACATAAAACAACTCTTAGTACTTGTGATGACAACATGCAAATTCAATGTAAGCTCCAAAATTTGGATGTAAGCCAAAATTATGAAGGGTGTTGTAAGAGTGACAACAAGTACCTAACAAGGTGGCACTACAATGGATAAACCTATCAAAGATGGATCAAGGGGTGATATTTGTGGTTAAGGTTGAGTGAGGAAAGTTAATATACTTGAAACTTCTCCTACCAAGGGTTGGAGTTTTAAAGGTGGAAAGATATCCAAGGTAAAAAATGGTACCCTATGTTCTTGATGAAGTGGGTGAATGGTGAGCAGGACTTTAAATATGCAAACCAATGAAGTGATAAATAAATAATGAAAAAACAAAAAAAGGGCTATTTACATTAATTATGTTTTTTATGTATGAAAAAAAACAATTTCTTAGTCATGGTAAAAGGAGGGGTTGCATGTGAATTTCTAGAAAATAAATAATGTCCTTCCACTCATAAGTAATTGGGCCTTCCAGATTTTTTTGACAATGCATGCTAATTCGACTAGAAGAAAACCATTAAAGACAGGGTTATAATTACTAGTATTAGGGAACATCTTAAAAGAACTAGTGATTCTTCCATTAGTTATTCAAAATTTCCTCCAAGTGTATATGCTCCCAGAAATTCCACCCTTGGTAGGATTCCCTAATTATTGGTTTCTAAGCTAGCTTCATCTAGCTTGGGTGAGAGAATATTAACTTTTGGGTGTCAACTATGGATTTAGATCCCCTACCAAGATTTGGGAAGGTCAAGGAGGCATGTAAAATTTTTGGTATAAGCCTTTTCCTCTCACGGGTTTCTTCTCACCACTAATATTTTTTACATTGGATTAAAAAGGATTTGAAGCTCCCTAAAATAAAAGTTTTTGTGTTTTAGAAGAATACTTATAAGGGGGTTTATTTAGATGCTCATGCCTAGAGTGCTAACCTAGACTATAATATTATTTTATGACCACAAAATTTAGGATATTAGTGTGCTCAAGTTAGGATGTTTTTAAGTGGCTCTTAGCTTGGAATTATGGCCCAAAACATGTTTTACTTAGGGTGTGAAATGAGAATATTTCACTAGTCATAATTAACATTTTGATTCCAAAAAATAACTCTTATTGCAAGGGAAAAACATACTCTACAAGAAAGGGCTAGAAGAAAATTTGTTGTGTGATGTGAGGTGGGTGCAAAGTGACAAGTGTGAATCACAATGTTGATTTAGATTGTAAAAATATGGATACCGTGTGATCCACTACTCCAATATAATTAGACTATGTGAAATCATACCTTGCAGAAATGAAAAGATGGGCATATGAAAGTGTTAGCACCTAAATCTGCCCTAGGCTAAAGGAAGGCAAAACTCAGGGTAACCACAAAGCACGCTCAGTCTGGTAGCTAGCCCTACCAGAACAGGAGAGGGCTCTCTCCGAGTCACACTTAGTGAATAGATAAGAAAAAAATGGTCTGAGATGACTTACAGTGAAGTATTGATCTTAGGCTAGTAAGTGAATAGGGATACAAGAAACAATTTCTATGAATGACTGAGCTTTTAGGATGGTATGGGACCAACAATCAGCAAAGAATAGAGAATTTAATACAAAGGCACAGATTACTTCGTGAGGCAAGGCAGGCAAAAATTGTAGCAATTTAGTTTGGAATAACGCGGAACGGAGAGATTGCTGAGGAGTGTGAAAAGGGCATAGGAACATGAATCCTTTTCAATAGAAGAAGAACACTGAACATGAAATTTTCCCCCAGGCAGAGCAATAAAATTGAATTCTACCTAATCTCACTCAGAAAATTTCACTGGAAATGAAAATGAATTGAATTATGAAACATAACGAAATACATATGAAACATAAGAGACACATTTGCTACACTCACAACCACAAGAATCTCATGAAACAGAGCCGCTGCCTTTCATTAATTCTCTGTCAAAAATACACAGTGAAGAAACAAAGTTTCTTTCCCACAGTCTCCCAGCGGTTACAAGCCAACCAACCCTTTGCAAATAGCTTACATACAATATATAGAATGTTCCATGAAGAGATAGAACGCCCAAGGGTTGGGGAGTTACTCGAATCATTACAGAATGGAGATGAAGAGCCAACCATTAGCTACAGGTGCAGCGCTACAAACATGACATTTGGCTTGGGTGACCATTTGCCTTCCTTCGCCACTTGGATAGAAGCCAATCTGGAGAAAAAATACTTTAAATTCCACCTTTGGTGCCAAAAAACCGAAGTGTAGATGAGTGGGCCCACTTGGAGAAGTCGCGAATCGAAATTTCGCGAAACGGAAGCAAATTGGGAAATTTTTCCTCTGTGCGCCGCGCCATTTTCTCTATGCGCCGCACTATTTTGGGGCCTGTTTTGGGGCACTTGTAGGTGTCCAAAATGTGCCCAAGTGGGCTTGTTGGAAAGACTATCCTGTCTACTTTCTAACCCCACTAGAATTTTTGAATTTAGTGTTCATTTTCCCCTCCAAATATTCATTCTCCCAAGACTGCTTCCTATGTGTCAAAAAAGTGGCAGAGAGGCCATTTTTGGGTGTTTTTTGACCTTTTAGAGACTCATCTCTTGCCAAAGCACCAGTAGTCATGATTTTCCATGCTGAATCCAAAAATGCAAATCAATCCTCATTTGAAGCTCTAGAATTTTGGCGTCGCGCCGCACAGGGAGAAAAACCCTGTGTTTTGCCCAAAAATTTGTCATGTGACCAAAAATTCCCCAAATTTCTTGAAATTTGGGCTGGAGGTTCTCTATGGTATGTTATCATGTGCCAAGGAAGCCTCAACCAAGATTCGAAGCTGATCTTTCTCTTTTGCCTATTTTGCATTTCTTGTTGCTTTCCTCAATTTTGCCTTCAAACTCTTTATTCGGGCCTTTGCACTCATGTTTCGTGTCCTGTAACGATAAGCCATGTGCCTCAGTAAGGCAACGTTTTGATCGGCCTTGTCCAGCAGCCTCTCCAGGTGGATGTTGATCCACTCTAGCCAGGACTCACGGTCATTGTTGATTTCTTGCTCCAAGGTAGTGAGCTCGATCCTCCTTTGTTGGGCAGCTTGTTGATTCTCACGGATGTTTTGCAGCTCCATGATCTCATGCTGGTCCTCAAGCTACTTGTTTATCTGCTCCAAATACTTGATGATCCATTTGGCCCTCTCCACATTGAGTGAAAAGTCTTGGATCTCCGTGTTATGCTCCTGAATAGTCATCCTAAGTCGGGCGCTCTCCACATCTGCATCATCATCCTGAATGAGGACAAAATTGGCCTCCTATTTCACCTAATGGCCTCTCGTCATGCATAGTCTTTCTTGTCCTTGTCCTGTATTGATCCGAGGGAAGCATCAGCAAGCAAATCCAACTTAACCTTCTCTTTTTGCCTGATTAGGGTTTCCTGGAGTATTTTCTTCAACTGCTTGATTTTGACTTTGGAGACCTGATTCCTTGTGTAGCAATGAGTAGCCATGTGTCTTTGAAATTTGTTGTCTCTTTTGGCCCTCTTAAGAATATTTTTTAAATGGAAATTTACTTTGTCAAGCCAAAACTCCCTATTTTCATTGATTTCTCCTGCAATTAGGTCAACTGAAGACATCTGCTCCCTTTGTTGCTGAAGTTCCCTTTTGAGTCCTCTAGTCTTTGGACTCTTCCTTGTCACTTGCTCTTGATGCTCATCTGAATCATCTGTGTCAACTAATTATTTTCCCTTTACATCTTCTTTGCTAACATCAACCTTATGCTTATTCAAGAGTAGTTGATTTACCTTCAATTTCTCATTATCCTGCTCTAGGAATCAAACCATGAAATTGGCCTTAGAAAAATTGTCCCTAAGCTCTTTGATCTTAGCATCTTTCTCCATGATGACCTAATCTACTATCTTATGCTATTCATTAACATTCAAGTTTACTATATCAGTGTAAAGATGGAATTTCTCCTCATCTTGCAAAGGTGCCTTATGTTGTGATGGTGATCCCTATTCTGCTGATGTAGGCTTGGACCCTTCCACAATGTTTGGAGAAAACAATGAGTTTTTAAACCCTGGAAGCAATTGGCTTGAGGATCTTTAGAAGTAGGTTTTGAGAATTTTTGTTGCAACCACTATCACCCATAAACCATCGTCTCTTATCATAAAATTTGATGCAACAGCAAGATAGCAAGCCTACCTAGCAAATCTACGCAAAGTATGAGCAATTTGGTGAAGTTTCCAGCAATTTTCGGGCTTGAGGCTATATGCGCCGTGCTAAGAACCCAGTGCACCATGCTCTCCATGTGCGTCGCGCCCGTTCAAATTAACACTGGGCAATTCCTCCCAGTGCGCCGCGCTCTCTATGTGCGTCGCGCTCCTCCTCCTGTGCATCGTGATTTTTCCGGAAGACTTTTGGAGGCCTTCCTAGTGTCCAAATTGGGCATGGGATAGGTTGTTGGAAAGGTACTTGAGTCTAATTTCCAACCCAACCATAATATTTCAATTTGGAATTCATTTGCCCTGTCAAAAATCAAATCTCCCAAGACTTGCCAAGTGAGGCTGCCTCAAGGCAGAGTGCTGTTGCAATCAACTTTTGAATGCCTTCCTCAACCCCGAATTGAGTTCATGATAGCTCATTGGAAATATCTTTGTGTCTAGTTATCATTTGACTCATCAAGAAAGTCATTTGGCCAACTTAGCTAGGAGAAAACTTCATTTTCCCAAGGTCACTTCAGAGGTGCATCAATTCTCCTGAGGCAATTGTATATTTGGAATTTCTCTAAAAAATGGCACCTGTGTAAAAAATGAAGGAGGTTTTTTTTCCTTGGTCTGTTGTGGAAAAAAACCTCGCTCACTTTTTCCAAATTCAGCTTTCCTTGCTCAAAAGCATAATTTGAGTGAAACCTACCCCGATGTGTGGAACAAGAGATTTGTCGAAATGAAGCAAAATGAAGGGGATAGGGAGCTTCTAAATTCTTGAGGAAATTTTGGGAAGTAGGGATGGATGTTAGGAAATAGGGGAAAGTGGAATCTCAGAAATTGAGTGAGGGGAAGGGGTCCAAAAAGGAAAAACACAGGCCCAACCTATAAAATTGCCAAGTTGTAGCAAGAAACTAGGGTTTGTGCGAAAATGAGGAATTTGGGGGATCTCAGTGATGGGAAGTGTTTGATAAGGTACTTTAAGGATAGGGTAAGGTGTATGAACATTAGGATACAAGTTTTGCCAATGATTTGACCGTCCAAGAGAAATTGCCTTCAAAACCCTAGGAGAGGGAAATGACCTTACCTAGGCGCAACTGAAGCATGAACAATGTGTAAAATGACCCAGTGGAACTTGACATGATAATGACAACCCTTTGAATGATGGTACACTCAGCTGAATGGTGGCATGGACTAACATTTGGACAACTTTGACAGGAGTAAAAGCAAACCCTAGACCTAGTACCTAGTGACCAAATTTTGCTTGAAGACTTACTGAAATGACAAATTTTGACCTTGACACTCTGAGACCACTTTGTAAGAGCATATTTGATCACTGGAGGAAGGCTACAAAGACTGACACTAACAGAAAGGATACTTACTTCTCTCCTAATACTTCTCTCCTAATAATACTAGGTGACATAACATTTATTCCTAAGGGAGGAAAAATGGATCTCAATGTTTTTAGAATTCCCCCATATCACTCTAAATGAAAGGGGAAGAGAATAATTAACAGTTTGGTGACCACTTCAAGCTCCAAACAAAAATTGAAAGCAGGAAAATAAACTCAACCACATGGTGAAAGAAAACATAAATTCTTCTACTCTGGTGGTTAATTATGACAAAAAATAAGCTAAACTATTTTGTGAAAATATTTTGGAGTAGGTGAATATTACTAATGGGTGCAACCCAACATAGGAATAAATGAAGCACTACAATGTGAATGACTTTTCGAGATCCATTCATACATAGTCCTGACAATTGTAGGGATCTAACAAGTATGTAAGCATTGTAACACCCTTGCTCGAACCATAGATTGTAAATACTATATACATGTGAAACTTAGGCTTGTCATCCAAAATATAATAATTAGGTTGTTGAGTTGAGAGATAATTTTGGGGTGGTACACCCATGTGTATGTTTGTGTATATTTTATGGGCCATTGTGCTCATGTGTATATATTTTTATATGTTTTAAAACTAAAAAAACTAATGTTTTAAATAGTTTAACTTATTCATAGTAATTAAAAAATTACGGTTACAGTCTGAATCAAATGAAAAGAGTATGGGGAGGAAAAACTCCATGGGAATATAAAAAGGATTTTATATCATTTAATAATCGTTAAAAATAGCACATTAATATAACCAAATTCCATGGTGCCAAGTGTCAGAAGGAGGTCATGCACACACAAAAAAAAGAGGACAATACTATGGAGGGGGGTTGAGAGTAGATACCCAAGATGGCAATAGGAACTACTAGAGCCCTAGTGTTGAGAACGTTCCTTTCCAATCAATTTCCATGCCCTAGAGGTGGTGGAACTACTTAACAGACTACAGGATTATAGAAGGGTGTGCACCACTTGCGTGTTGGATGATGGTTGATGTGAGCTTGGAGGTTGGATGCTACTAGCATTTGATATGAATACCTGGATGATACCTAGAAACATCATAGGATAGCAAGAGCTCATAGAGACAAAATAATTTCAGAATGTTCCCCCCCCCCCCCCCAACCAATTAATTCCCCCTATAGATAGTGGCATAACCCAAATTAACAATACAAGTTTGGATAAAGGTGTGCAGTTCTTGGTTGCAAGATGATGGGGAGCATGATCTTATGGGTTTGAGGCTATTGTGGTTTGGTTCCTTCGGTTATTCATGGTATTGGACATGTATCTAGATTTGGGTAAGCTATTGCCCCATGGAGTCAAATCCCTAGCTCGATACTCAACTATGGTTGAGAGAAAATGAACATAATATATGGTTAGGAGGAACATCAAAGGTTTGTAGCTATTTGATAATTTATTAGATAAGTTCTTTCTTAAGATTGAATTGATTATGATGTAATTAGTTATGTGTTTTTCTTGTGTTACATGTATGAATTTATAATTGTTATCTATGAAAAAATAATTAAGCATTTACATGACTACATTGAGTAAATCACCATAAAGTGCATTTAAGCATGAATAACACCTATATATAAGTGAAATGAAAGGTGCCTCTTAGGAAAATGAGTAACATTAGTAGAAGGCATAGAAATATACCTTATCCAATGGCCAGAGGCATCACTAGAGTTAATAAATAAGGGGAAATTGTTAATAACCTAGTTTATAATGCGGGGGCTTCACTCAATCAACCTCTAACATAGCACTTGCATTTGTGGCATACTAAACAATACCCTTAATTTGAGTACCTATTTTAAAATACCTCCAAAAATCACTTTATTTGACCCCCTATCAATCCAAGCCCATCACACCTTCCCAATTTGAGAAACCCATACTTTCACTACATATTGTAGGTACCCATTTTTTCATTAACATTTGTTATACCACTTTATATTTTTTCAATAACTTTGAGCTCCATTGTTTATACAAAACATATAAAATCCATTTACCCCCTATTATATGCTCAATATATTATGTCATATTTTTTTCAATATATGTCCCTCAATATGAATGCATTTGGTATGGTATTGCTCCCCTAGTGAAGCTCTCATAGTTTATAGAGGGTCATTCGACGTCGATATTCCTAGTAGAAATATTAAATAACCCAATGATGGCCTGGCAATTTTTCAGATATATCCAATAGTGGGCCAAGCATGATACAAGTGGTATCAAAGCCTAGGTTTACAACACTTGGGCCAAATGGGTCAAAAAATCACTATAGTGAAAATCACAAGACGTTGGAAAATTGTGTTACAAAATTCACAAGGATAAAAAATGGATGAAATTCTTGATTCTATATGAGATCCATGTGAATGATAAGTGTAAACAATAGAATTATGATTATGAGCTTGGAAATTATGGAGTAATAGGATAATTTTAGTTAAAAAAAAATCTTAAAATTTGCACACAAAAAAAATCCAAAAAAAAAAGTAATATTGAAAAAAAAATTAAAAAAAAGAATATATATATATATATATATATATATATATATATATATATATATATATATATATATATATATATATATATAGAGAGAGAGAGAGAGAGAGAGATTAAAGTAAAATAAATAAATAAAATTTTAAAAAATATTGTGACATCAATGATGAGGTGACAGTTCTAGGTGGTAGTTGAGTTGGCAGTTTAGGGGCCTAGGTGGTAGACCCTCGCATGAATAGTGTTATCACCAAAAAAATGATCACGTAGGCATTTCCTACTAGTTGATCAAAATACACCATTTAGCTTGGGTTTTCACACATTAAAACCCACTTTCACCTTAGGAAATAATTTAGTTAACCATTTTCCTAAATTATTCATCATTAAAATCCAAAACATCCATGAGAATAAATAAATAAATCATTATTTATTTATTTATTTATTTATGATTCCCCTGTTTATCTCATGAAATAATTATTAAATCATTATTTAATAGTTATTTCTAATTCATATTTGACTGTATCCCCATAAAGTAATCAATAATTCATCTTTTATTTATTAATTACTCTAACAAATTTCTAAATAAAGATATGTGATCATTTCAAATAATCTTTCCTTCTCTAAAATATAATAAATTATTACTAATGGCTAGCTCTTGATTTAGTCCAACATTTTTATTATTATTTTAAATCTATATCTATTGTAATATTTTGTTATAAATAGAGGGGTTTTCTCCCTATTCTTCACCATGACCATTCTCATTGTCATAATAATTGTCTTGCGAGATTTGAGCTCCGATTTTGAGTTTAAGCCAACCACCATCACCACTTCCTTTTGTCCATTGCATACATTCTGAAAGAGAGAGTTGAATATCTAGTCGAGGCGTAAGGTATCAAAGGACCCATCCCATGGAGGGGGATTTGTATACCCAAATTTGCACATTCTCCTCATCAGGTGTAAACATTCTATATTTCAATAATAAAATCAAGTTCTTGATATTTTAATTGGGTTATGAATATATAATTTTATGTTATATGTTCCTTTATTTCTTCATGTTATTTGTTGCAGGATTTCTAATATTTGTATTGAAGATCAGAAAAGAATATTAGCAATGCTTTTCTATTGTTAGCCCTACTTGTCACTAGTGACTTAAGTGAAGTATTTTTGGTAAAATTGTTAGACAAATTCATGCTAACAAATAGTGACTCCACTGGTCTAAAAATTTAGAACCCTAGTGATTGTTGTTTCAACATTTGTTCAACATATTTCAATATTTTTTCCTTCTCTCAATTTTCATTTGTATTTTTAGATTTTTTACTCTTTCTTGGGAAAATAATTGTTATGTTGGGCTTTTGCTTCTTTTTGGTAGGTCACAGGTACCAGTCGCACAAGAGACAACAACATCTACTACATATTTGTTTGGTCCGACCTTTGGGGGGACAACACACTTTTGGGAGCAATCCTTGAGCTACTTAGTGCAATTTTTGAGCCAATATTAGCACCAAGAAATAAAAAAACAAGTTATAACCTGTGCCCCTTCAGTTTTATTTCTTTTTTTCAAAATCTTCATGTTTCCTACGTGGGGCCTAACCCAAGTTCAACGTTAGTTAGCCAAACAAATCCCTACACTACTGGCCCTTTTGGCATCAGCCAGTGGAGTGCGGACCAAAGTCTCACCCAAGGCAGTATGGGGGGATGCTGGAGCCAAGTTTTCGCACCCTGAGATGATCTTGATGTCAGTTTATACCCTCTGTTCCTGCTTTCACACAGGCCACTAATTTCTAGGGCTCTATCCGTTTAGCCCAATATGCTGCTCTTCAATACCTCCATGGAGGACTACGATTGGCCTTCGCACAGCCCTATCCTACGGTCCAAGTACTTTCACGCTACTATGACAACGTATTGTACAAGTTCCCTAGTTATATTAAGTGTTCTACTTATCTTACTAAACAATCACAGCTAGCACAGTGTAAAATGATACTCTTACTTGCATTCAGTTTACCAACATAATTACATACATTCGTGCATCACATAAGAATTGTAAATCAATATCATACACCATATAACAAGATGCCTTAATAGGAAATAAAGATACATAATTTGTAGAATACTTCTCTTTATTGATATCTCTAGATTATTACAAACTCTATCCACACTGCGCACACAGCTGCAGGGGTCTGCGCACTCAGTTGTGGACTTCTACCCTAGGGCTCTACACATGCAGCTGCAAAGCCTTTACCTACGCTAAGACCCGAAACACTTAGACTTCTTACTTCCCCAAACTTATGACTCCAAACTTATTCTTCTTAGAGCTTACTTAGCTCTTTTCATACAATCCCATGGTCCGCAGACCATGGGTGGATCTTTATAGCTGATTTTACACTTTACAAAATAAGGGCAGACAACCCTTTATGACTCATGACACCTTCACACCCTAGGACCACAAAAGGCGAAGAATTGACAACTTTATTACAAAAATTGACACAAAACATGGGTTTTTAGCCCCAAAACTATCCTTAGGGGATCTCGTTCCCAACAGGCCCCCAACACAAACATCGTGATTTTCCCTTGCGTCACTCTTCAGGAATAGAGATCTTAATGCGAAGACCTCCCAGGCCACCTACTTTGCTTCTTTAACCATCTACTCGATCACTTCTCATGAACTATCAGCTTGAAGCTTCTACTGAGTTTCTTGGATAGTCACAAGCTTTCCTTCAATAGAGGCTATAACTACGTAAGCCTCATCCAACTAGGGCTTTAATTGCGCCTTCAACATTGCCTCCTTGTGCTACACTGCATTGTTAATTTTAGGTATGTTCTATGCTAGAGCAATTTATTTCAATTTCTTTTCCACATTAGCAATCACATCAGCATAAAGTAAACTGTAGATAGAACATAAATATAAAGTGCAGAAGACAAGCCAATACAAGAGGACACAAGATGTGGCACTAGCCAGGGACAAACCCCAATGTGGGAAAACCCTTGATCAGTTCTTCTTTTATGTTCTTCAAAGTTCAGGAGAGAAAGTGAGAGATATAGTACATTTACAATAGAAGTCAATCACTTTGACTTTTGATATCGACATGAGATCAGCTAAAGACATATTGCTTCAAATTATTCTCTAAGGTGACTCGTTCACCTATCATAGTGCTGCATCTCATCTATTTGCTGCACATTACCGTGTGACACCTTGATGTACTGTCACATGTGTTGAACATTGATGACTAAGATGCTCTCATCATCATGTTGCTCATCATGTTGCATCTTCCATGTTATTATTCATCATCAAGCTGCCCATGCTCATGATCGCATTCATCATTATGTTGCCCATACTCATATCATCATGCATCATTATGCTACCCATGCTCATATCATCATGCTTCCCATGCTCATATCATCATGCTTCCCATCCTCATATCATCATGCTACTTATTATGCTACCCATGATCTCATACATCATGCTGCCTTCCCTTGGAGACAGATGCTCTAGCTATTTTGGCAGTTCCCAGTAGTTCTAGCTTTTCCGGTAGTTCCAACTTTTCCAGCAGTTCCGATAGTTTCGGAATTTCTATCTTTTTCAGCATTTTTGGCTTTTCTGGATTTTCCAGTATTTCCAGCTTTTTCGGTGTTTCTGGATTTTCCGACAGTTCCGAATTTTATGGCAGTTCCATCTTTTTTGGTAGTTCTAACAGTTCTAGCTTTTCTGCCGTTTTCGGCTTTTCCAGCAGTTCCAGCTTTTCTGGCAGTTCTAGCTTTTCCAGCAGTTCCATATTTTCCAGATTTTTCGGCAGTTTCGACTTTTCTAGCTTTTCCGACTTTTCTAGCAATTCCAGCTTTTTTGGCTTTTCTGGCTATTCTAGCTTTTCCTACAGTTATGACTTTTCCAGCTTTTCCAACTTTTCCAGCTTTTCTGGCAATTTCGGCTTTTCCGACTTTTCAGGATTTTCCTTAGGTTCTATCCTCCTACTAAATCCCAAAGACAAGTAGAGAGAGGAAGAGATCCAAGTGTGTGTAGAAATGACATGAAGACCTCTTCTATTTATACTAAAATGTAGAATTTGAATAGAAATGACCATTGGGCTTCTAAGCCTACATAAGTGCTGGCCGATTAAACAATTTGTCCATAACATAAATAAATTCATAACTTCATAAATACCTATTGGAATCGGATGATCTTTAGATCAATCCTACACCTCTTAATGAGAGGGATCCAATAAAAATATCAGCTGCCATAAATAATATGACCCACATGGAGTTTGGCCCTAGTTTCCAATTTTAACATGCATCTACCTGCTCTTTCAATGGCTTGGCCTCCTGCATATTTTCCAGTCTCTGTGTGAGCACGCTGATCTGCGATGTGCCTTTGACCTCATCATAGCAGTGCTACAATTCCCTTGCTTCTATCTCTAGCAATTATAAATTATGGTCCTCTTGTAGGCTCGTCGGGACCTTGAACAACTACTCAAAAATTTGTGTGTAGTCTACTACTGTACTGTTAACCGCCGCTATCACTTCTGTGATAGCAGTTCCATGCTGCTCCTTTGCTTCTGGAGGGATTGAAGGATAGGCCTTCAACTGTAATTCAATAATGTGAAGGTTCAACTCCAGCTGAACCCGATCCATCTCTGTGCGAGTGTCGCACACCCCTATAGCTAGCTTGCAGATGCACACGTCGACCAGTTCTTCCTTAGGAATGGCCAACTTTGGGACCATTCGTCATGCCTCCTCCATGACCTGAATTATACTCTTGTTTTGGGCACTTACCTCGATCATGGAGGCAATGGCAGAGTCTCGATGAAGTGCCATCTTCTCATTGTTAATACTTTGCTCATTGATCACCTGTAGTGCGCGGTGACAACAGGCCCTTAACTCCACAATCACTCCATCCTGCAATAGGTGGTGCACGTCACCAGGGAGCATTGCGATATTCAACCCTACTCCCTTGAGGGCACTGACAGTGGGCCCATCATCTTCATTCTCTGTGGTTAGTGCTCCATAGGGTATCACTATCACACTGGAGACCTTCGTGCGCAACATCTCAATAACTTCTGAAGTGTTGATAGCGAGGCTAGTGGACACCGTGCCAACCTATGATGTGCGGGTCTACAGCTCCTACAGACCTGTCTAGATGGTCCCAATATTAGTTACTATCGTTGTTCAAACTAATGTAGGGTCTCTGCAATGATATCTCGCACCGTGTCTCCAATATCATGAAAATCGCCCTCTAAGGGTGATTGGGTCCAGCGATGTCTTATTGGCCTTGGGCTTCTTCCTCGACCCTTCTTTCTCATGTTCTCTTGGGCACTTGATGCGAGCGGACGTCACCTATAGGTCCATGTCATGCTACTATGTCTGCTCATCCATCTCTTCCTCTGTCTCGGGTGAAGGCGACCTTGTGCCTTTGTCAAAGCCCTACTTTGTTCTACCTGTTTGCTTCTCCATCTGATGAGCGGCATCACACTCCACCCTAGCCTTGTCAGCGGCCTCCTTTTTCCTCTTTTCAGCTAGCTGTGCCATCTTGAGCTTGGCCTCCTCCATATTGCACTGCATGGTGGACTTTCTCACTCCCACTGCCAAGTATGATGTCGTACGCCATTCTGCTGGCCAGTGATCAAGTACTGCATCAATGGCATCATCCGTTGCCAAGTAAGGCAAGTCATGCCATGTCTACACAGGGTCCTTCCACGCCCTGATTGACACATGGTGAAAATCTACCTTAAACTCCGCGTAGCCCTATAGGTTGGCAAACACCGTAGGCGACAACCACAGTTTGTGATTGATGGCCATGTGGATGTTCATCTCCATCAAGATCCAGAAGATCTTGATGTCCTTGATGCGCTGTGCATCCTTGGTCGCCCACAACGAAGTGTACTTTCCTGCTTCTGGTAGGTCTGACATGACCAAAGGGAATTGACTATCTTCTGGAAGCTCCCATGCTACCAGCACAATAGAGAGCAAGAGCCATGCGTAGTGGAAAGTCTTACTGAGCTCCTGTGATTCATGCCAATTCGCAAGGAACTCACCGTAGAGATAATGCGCCCAATTGAACAGGAATCCTTCGATGCATTAGGCTACTAGCACAACGATAGGCATTGACACCTCATCATCGCAACACTTCCTCATCACCTTCCCTGCCAAAATCTGCATGGCCACCTTTATAGTAGGGCCACTGATACTTGATATGGCATATCTGCACAGTTTATTTACAAGCTTAAATTTATCCTTCATGGCCTCCGTGAGGGCCTACTTGCCACCATTTCCGCCAAAAATCATGGCCAGATTTTCACCTGTGTAGGGCAACTGCGTGATGTTATGGATCAATCTGTCAGTGATGGGTATTGAATCCTCCAACCACAGACACCCATCATGCATGAATCATAGTTTCTACTTGATGACCAATACTGTAATCAGGGTGTGTTTGTAGTGTGGCACCCATAGCAGGTTGAGGAGACATACCTTTTCTACTCCCCTAAGCCACTTCTGTGGCTCCAATGCAGTCATCTAGGTGGTTGTGTCAATAATGTGGCGTATCAGCTGCTCGGTCGCCAAGTGCAGGAACTTCTCATGGTCAGCTAAGTCCCAGTCTTCGAGTTTTAACAAAGGAACTTGCCCCAAGTGTGGTACTTTGAAGACAATCTCATCCGGAAGTAGAGGGGTTTGCAAGGGGACCTTGCTTTCATCGATTTCTTTTGGCACCTTCGTCTTGCCCTTGCGCAGAGGGACATACTCAGGAAACCGAGTAATAGGGTCAGCACCCTGGACTTCGACTTCCTCCATGTCTATCCCCACATCCTCATCATCCATCGAGATGTCTTCGATTTCTTATTCCTTTAGCTCCAGATTGATGGCTTTGACCTCTTCCTGTACAGTGGGCTTGTCCTTCAGTGGGTTTCTTCTCGACAATGTGTTCACTAGTATCGCAAGTTCCTTACCCTTATTATTCTTCGCTCTCTCCTTGGTTGGGGTTGTCTTTGGTCTCAACGTCCTTGGTGATTTGGGGACTTTTGCTAATACTTCAGCAACCTCTGGGGCAGCTTCCTCTGCCTCCATAACAATTTCTGGCACAGACTCCTCGGCTGTCACTCCTTCAGTATCCATAGTTTATGTGGGTGCCAACATGATGTTCTGCAATAACTCTTGTGTCACCTTCGTCTATATCTCAAATACTAAAATGGCTATCAGAGCTTTGAAGTTCTCATGGTTCATGTGCGCCTAAGAGCTCAACAACTCAATTCTCAAAATGCCAAGTGTTTTTGTGCTCGATAGCCACCTGTAATTTAAAGGTCATTTTGAATTCGAATCTAACCGTTCCCCCCACATTCATTTCATTAATGCCAGATTGACGACAGATTCTCAAGGATCTAACCCATAAATTCCATCTTAAATGTGGGTCGCCTACTCCATTTGGCCGCATTTCTATCATCAAATCATGAACAATGACTTTAATAATCACTTTCCAGCTGACCTACGCGATTTCTCCCTTGGTAGTGTAGCTCCATTTGTGTTGTCACAAACCCTGTCACACCTCCTTGCTATTGGGTTGTGTTATATTCTTTCCATGACTAGCCCACGTAGTTAATCGAGGGTTAGGGGGGGAGGTCATAGGGGGTCTGAGATGTACCCATAACCCCACTTTAAATTTTGGTTTTGGACCCTATGTTAGGTTGGGTGGACCCACCTATGGTTTTGTGCATGATTTTCTTACATGGTTTTGGACGTGATGGTTTTCGGTCCATGGTATTGGATGCTTCGGCATGCATAAAAATGTATTATAACATTGAAAGGAATATAATGAGAAATCAAGCTAGTAGTCCCGGTTTTGGGATGAAGGGGAAAATCTCTGTGTATATGTGTTATGTGTTATGCTCTCGCATTGTTTATTTTCTGTGTTTTAGAATTTGTATGTAGGTAATTTTTGTACGGAGTTAAAACCTACATTTGGTATCAGAGTTGTTTTGGCTTCAAGGGGACACCTTTCTTGCTGAGGGGTTTCGCTCGGGCCTGTGGTAGACCTTGTTCAGTTGGAGATCTATGAGATTGGTTCTAGTGGTGAAAGAAGATGGCAAGGAGTGGAAATATAGAGATCGAGAAATTTAATGGTCAGAGTTTTGAGTTGTGGAAACTCAAGATGGAGGATCTGTTGGTGGATAAAGATCAGCGGATTGCGGTAGATCTGGGTACTAAACCAACGGGAGTTTCTGATGAAGAATGGAAGCAGTTGGATCAAAAGGAAAAGAGCATAATACAATTGTGTGTCTCAGATTCATTGTTGCTGAATGTATCAAGGGAAGCTACGGCGAAAGCTTTGTGGGACAAGTTAGGGACTTTGTACCAATCTAAGTCTCTGGTGAATAAACTATTCCTACGGAAAAAGCTCTATAACTTGAGGATGAAAGATGGAGACTTGGTGAAAGACCATCTAAATGCATTTAATATTGTGGTAAGTCAGTTAGTGTTTGTTGATATTAAAATTTCGGATGAAGATAAGTGCATTAGTTTATTGTGTTCTCTACCAGATTCGTGGGATAGTTTGGTTATTGCAATAGGTAGCAATGCAACTGCCTTGCAGTTTGATGAAATAGTCTCAGCCTTGCTGACAGAGGAGATGAGACGAAAAAATATGGAGATCTAAAATGGTGATGCCTTGTCTGTACGAGGACGGTCCCAGAATAGAAACAAAAATAAGTTATCGAGTGGGAGATCTAAATCTAGAGGGAGATCTAAATCTCCAGGAAATCCTATAAAGTTGGTGTGCTAGAAATGTGAAAAGGAAGGGCACCACAAAAAGGGACTGTAAATCTAAAGCTCCTAATAAAGGAAAGGGATCTGATGATGCTCCTTCTGCAGAGGCAAAAACCACCTCAGATGAAGGTGGGGATGTGTACTTGGCTTCGTCAAGTACACATGTAGATCATGAGGCATGGTTCATTGACTCAGGTGCATCCTTTCACTTCACTCCCCATAGACAGTGGTTCTGCAACTATGAGAAATACGATGGTGGTAATGTCTTCTTAGGGGATGATAGGAAGGCTAGAATCATTGGTCATGGAAAAGTAAAGTTGAAGTTGC
Organism: Pinus tabuliformis; assembly: GCA_031772625.1. NCBI lineage: Eukaryota > Viridiplantae > Streptophyta > Pinopsida > Pinales > Pinaceae > Pinus > Pinus tabuliformis. The sequence goes on from CM062811.1 coordinate 353,677,249, forward strand.
AAGGTGGAAGGGTTAGAACACTTCCGGGTGTTCTGCATATTCCTGCATTGGCCAGAAATCTGATTTCTGTAAGCAGGCTGGATGATGCAGGTGTAAAAACAATGCTCGAGAAGGATACCTACAAAACGGTTCTAGGAGCACTAGTATTGATGCGGGGAGTTTGAATTGGAACTCTGTACAAGCTGCAAGGTAGCACTGTTATTGATGGGTGCAATAGTTGTGTGGTTCCTGAAAGTGGAGCAAAAAATCTAGTGGTCTCTGGAGAGAAGACCATGTTGTGGCATCAAAGGCTTGGACATATTGGAGAGAAGGGCCTTTGAATACTTCATGGTAAAGGTATGGTAGAAGGTATGAGTAATAGCTCTGTGGATTTCAATTTCTGTGAAAATTGTGTGTATGTGAAGCAGAATCAGGTGAGTTTCCCCTCTAGTAGTAAGAGGGTGAAACAGATATTAGAACTTGTGCACAGTGATGTGTTTGGACCTATGAAGGTTCCATCACTAGATAAGTCTCTGTACTATGTATCATTTATAGATGACTTCTCAAGGACTACATGGATATATTTCCTTAAGAAGAAATCTGAAGCCTTTGACAGGTTTAAAGAATTTAAGGCTCTCGTGGAAAATCAGACAGAGAAGAAGATAAAGGTGCTGAGGACAGATCATGGTGGAGAGTTTTGCAGCAAGGAATTTGAAGAATTCTGTAAGAAGTGTGGTCTAGCATGACAGAATACTACTCCATATACACCTCAGCAAAATGGAGTTGTGGAAAGAATGAATAAGACATTCATGGAAAGGGAAAGAAGCATGCTTATTGGTGCTAGGTTAGGATAGGAATTCTGGGCAGAGTCGGTGGATACTGCATGTTACCCGGTTAACAGGTCACCTTCATCAGTGTTGGAGGATAAGACTCCATAAGAGGTATGGATTGGTAAGAAACGCTCTCTTTCACATCTGAGGGTATTTGGATGCGATGCATATGTACATGTTCCAAAGGAGAAATGAACCAAGTTGGATAGTAAATCTAAAAAGTACATCTTTATTAGGTATAAGGATGGTTTAAAGGGTTATAAGCTTTGGAACCTAGTAACAAGGAAGCTTGTGTACAATCCAGATGTGGTGTTCAGAGAGGTGAAAGATGTTATTAAACATGAAGTCCAACCAAAGGAACCTGAGAAGATAGAGTTTGAGGTAAAGGAGGAAGAATCAGACTCCACAGCAGAGGAGGAATCAGAAGATGAAGAGCCACAAACTCTGGGTGTGAGAAGATCAGTTCGAGAAAGAAGGAAACCAGAAAGGTATAGTCCATTTGCTTTTTGTTCAAATTTTTCTTTATCTATTACTGACGATGATCCCAAAACTGTGAAGAAAGCAATAGATTTAGAGGATGGAAAAATCTGGAAAGAGGCCATGGTTGATGAAATGGCATCTTTGCACAAAAATAAGGCTTGGGATCTGGTGGAGTTTCCAGCTGGAAGGAAACCCATTGGTAGCAAATGGGTGTTCAAAAAGAAGACAACTGCAAAAGGAAAAGTGGAGAAATACAAAGCGTGGGTGGTAGCAAAAGGTTATTCCCAGGTGCTAGGAATTGATTTTGGTGATATTTTTTCTCCTATTGCCAAGGTAACTTCTATTAGATTACTTTTATTTTTGTTGCTGCTTTTGATTTTGAGGTAGAACAGATGGATGTGAAGACAACATTTCTTCACGAGGATTTGGAAGAGGAGATCTACATGAAGAAACCTAAAGGCTTTGCGGTGAAGGGTAAGAAAGAACTGGTATGCAAGTTAAAGAAGTCTTTGTATGGTTTAAAACAGTCACCAAGGATGTGGTATCAAAAATTTTATACATTTATACAGGGACTTGGCTTCACCAAAAGCAAAGCAAATCACTACATGTATTTTAAATTAATTGGTGACTGTGTTATTTATTTGGTCTTGTATGTGGATGATATGTTGCTGGTTGGAAATGACAAAGAAATTATCCAAGATTTGAAGACCCAATTGTCCTCCAAATTCGACATGAAATATCTTGGAACTACAAACTATATTTTGGGCATGGAAATTAAAAGAGATCAGGCAAAGAGGAAGCACTGGTTAAACCAGAGGAAGTATGTGGAGACAATATTGCAGAGATTTAATATGTAGGATGGTAAACCGGTGAAGGTTCCTATTCCTGTAGGTGTAACTTTATTTGCTGAACAGTGTCCCAAGACACAAGAAGAGGAAGAGAACATGTCTCGTGTTCCATATGCAAGTGCAGTCGGTAACCTGATGTATGCAAAGGTCTATACTAGACCAGACATTGCATATACAGTGGGAGTATTGAGCAGGTTTATGTCAAAACTAGGAAAGGAGCATTGGAAAATAGTGAAGCGAGTTTTCAGATATTTGCGTGGCACTAGTGATTATGGTTTGTGCTACCAAGGAAGACCAGGATTGGACATAGTGTTGGATATTCGTGGCTTTGTTGATGCAGATTGGGCTGGAGATCTGGATCAAAGAATATCTACAAGTGGGTATGTGTTTAACCTATTTGGAGGTACAGTCAGTTGGATGAGTAAGAAACAATTTGTAGTGGCACTATCAACTATAGAGGCAGAATATATGGCAGCCACTCATGAAAGCAAGGAAGCAGTTTGGTTGTAGAGATTGTGTTCAAGTATGGGGTTAGTACAGGAAGCTATAAGGATAGACTGTGATAGCCAAAGTGAAATTTTCTTGGCAAAGAACCCTGCATATCATTCAAAGACAAAGCACATTGATGTTCAGTATCACTCTGTGAGGGATATGATAGAAGACAAAAAGGTGTTGTTGGTAAAGGTGGACACTTTTAAGAATATTGTAGATGAATTGACAAAATCTGTGAGCTCTGAGAAGTTCTCTTGGTGTAGAGAAACAATGGGCGTTGCAGGGCTAGATAAATGACTAAGCTCTCTTGTGGCCCCCTATGGAAAGAAAACAACAAGTGGGAGAATGTTGGGTTGTGTTATATTCTTTCCACGACTAGCCCACGTAGTTAATCGAGGGTTATGGGGGGGAGGTCACAGGGGGTTTTAGGTGTACCCGTAACCCCACTTTATGGGGTCTAGGGCAGCACCCTGGAAAATTTTGGTTTTGGACCCTACATTAGGTTGGGTGAACCCACCTATGGTTTTGTGCATGATTTTCGCACATGGTTTTTGATGCAATGGTTTTCGGTCCATGGTATTGGATGCTTTGGCATGTATAAATATGTATTATAACATTGAAAGGAATATAATGAAAAATCAAGCTGGTAGCCTCAGTTTTGGGATCCAGGGGAAAATCTCTATGTGTATGTGTTTTATGTGTTAAGCTCTTGCATTGTTTATTTTTTGTGTTTTAGAATTTGTATGCAGGTAATTTCTGTAGGGGGTTAAAACCTACACTTTCTTCGCACAATCCTCCAATCTCACAGCTCCCCATCTCAGGCAGTGTAGTTTATAGTATTGCTACTCCTTTTAGCTTCCTGGAGCACTAAGACTATGCTACCCTCATACAGTCACATGGCCAGACCACCGATGTATGGCTTTAATCAGTTGCCATTAACCTTTCCTGGGAAGGGATCTCCATTCAATTTAACCAACTAAAATTCTCCTCCATCGGTAATCTACTTAATGACATAGGGCCCTAATCAGTGCATTCTGAATTTCCCTAGAAGTTTATCAAACTTGCTGTCATATAACAAAACCAGGTCATTTACCTTAAAGGTGCGCAGCTTAATGTGTCTATCATGCCATGCCATTTCACACTGCTTTTTGACCTGTTGGTGAAATAAAACTAGAAATCTTTCTTCCTAAAGCTCAACCAGTTGCGCGAGCCTTGCTTCTAGGGCTCCGCAATCTATCATACCTGTGAGTGCCACTATGTGCAGACTAGGCACAATGTATTCCATGGGCATTACTACTTCAACACCATATACAAGCCTAAAGGGTGTTTGTCCAGTCAACTTCTTGCATGTCGTCCGATAGGCCCATAGTATTGCAGGTATGCATAGGTCCCAATCACTTCATTGAGCATTGCAAACCTTGGTCAGTGCATTTTCAAGCACTTTATTGAATGCTTCCACCGTCTCGTTAGCCTATGGGTGATAAGGCATGCTCTTCTAGTGATATACCTAAAATTCCTCCATCAGCGCAATGATCATCTCATTCAGAAAGTGCGTACCGCAATCACTCATCAAAATATTTGGACACCTAAATTGCATCAATACATACTCAAAGTGGAACTTTGCAACACTCACACCGGTCAAATACTCTATCATGGTGATAATGTATCGCGCTCCCGTCTTCTTCCCTTGGGGATGAATGGGTCCCACAAAATATATCACCCATTTTTCAAAGGGTTGTAACATCATTTGCAGATTCAGAGGTAGCTCATCCCTGTGTGATGGCCTACTAGTCCTTTGACACACATTGCACGCTTTGCAGTAAGCTTTTGAGTCCTAATGGAGGGTTGGCCACCACAACCTTGCGTGTAGAATCTTTTGTGTGGTCACTCTTCCTACATAATGTCGTCCCGTGCACCCCCATGAGCATCCACAAGGATACTTCTCCTTTCAAACTCTGATACATATTGTCACAATATTTCATCAGACACCATCTTTTACAGATGCCCAATAATAGAAAAATTTGCTACGCGCACCACTAACTCCTTCTTCTACTAGACAGTGTATCCTTCCGAGCTAGTTCTTGTCATTAGGAAGTGTATGGTATCTTCAAAATGACGATTCGCGATGCGCACTACAAATAGCTATGCATCAGGCAATCCCTCCTCCAAATCAGTGGTATCTTCCCCTGTTTCGATGCGCGACAGATGGTCTGGTCCCATGTTCAGTCGTCCAGGCTTCGCAATAACTTCAAAATCATACTCCTAGAACAATAACAACCACCTGCAGATTCTCCCCCCCCAACACAAGCTTATTGACTAGGTATTTCAACGTGGAATGATCCGTATACATCTTAAAATGGCCACCCAGCAAATAATGTCTAAACTTCTGGAGCACATATACCGTGGCTAACCCTTCACGCACAGTGGTGGAATATTTCTTCTCTACCTTGGATAACCTTCTTCTTATGAATGCTATATGATGGTCCAATTCTCCTCTGCCAGCCTGTGTCAGTACTGCTCCTAGTGCTATACATGACACATTGACCTGTACAAGAAACTCCTTCTTCCAATCCAGGAAGACTAAAATCGGCGTGGTGACCATCTTTTCTTTCAATACATCCAACCTTTTCTTATAGTCCTCGTTCCAGCAGAACGTGATGTCCTTTTTTATCAACTTTTCCATAAGCATGGTGATTTGGCCATAACCCTTGATAAAATTCCTATAATACCCTGTATGTCCTAAGGCTACGCGTAGCTGTTTCACACTCCTTAGCGCTTCCATGTTAAGTATCATCGTGATCTTTGTGAGATCTACCATCAGTCCCTATCTACAAGCCACATGACCAACAGAGTCCCAAAAGACACACAAAACAGGCATTTAATTAGATTGAACGTGATCTGGTATCTTTGATAGGTATCTAGCATCAGGTGCAAACTTTCCACATAGTGTTTCACCAACCCAAACATAGTCCAGTCATCAAAGTACACTTCCAGGAACTTATGAATAAATTCCGTGAACGCAGCAATGACTACACGTGAACAGATCGTAGGTGCATTCTTCAATCTGAAAGGCATTACAGTGTATTGAAAACATCCCCACTCCGTTGCGAAGGTCATCTTCCTCCTATCCTCTAGCACAATTTTGATATGATGGTACCTAGAGAACCCATAAGCAAAGGAATACGCCTCCTATCCACCTACATTATACAACACCTCATCAATGAACAGAGTCGGGAAAGGATCATGTACACAATCATCATTTAACTTCCTGAGATCTATGCATATCCTTATTTCATCCTTCTGCTTCTTTTCTTGTACCACCATTGGGTTTACCCAATCAGATTCTTCTACAGGCTCAATGATGCTTACCATGAGCATCTTGCCTATCTCTAAGCGGACCTTCTCCTTATACTTCGGATTGAGGTGGTAAGGTCTTTAGTTAACCAACTTCGTGTCAGGTTTTAATATGATATTCATAACACCTAGGTCTCGTATTATCCCTTTCAGCTCCGTAAACTTCGTAGGGAACAAATCCTGGTATTGGCAGAGAAATTCAATGACCTTATCCACCATCGCATCATCCCACTAATCTCCAATCTTTGCAAATTCGGGCTTTACCTCTGTACCAATATTTACTAATTTCGTTTTCAGTGGCACGGTTATATCAAGATTCCAAATCTGTGGTCCCTCAACCTCGCGGTGACCCTCTATTTTAGGGATGTTAATCTTTCGCAGATCCTCATCTTCTTCTTGAGAATTCAGGTTATAGCATTCTAGCACATCGCTTAGACAAGTAATCCAATCGGGTCGAATCAGATCCAAAGGATCCTACGATATACTAAATATTGTTGCTTTCACTTCCTGTAGCACTTCATCAATACAGTCAAACCCGTCTTCAAAGCTGAATGTCATTATAAATCCTTCGCATAGAATATCCCATTCACTTGTAACATGGTGGAGCTTTGTTTCCAAGTACCAGTTCATTTGGATGACATCCAAGGTGTGATAGAACAAGTGCACCCATTTAGGTTGGTGCTTCACTCCATAAGCCTCAGCCCATTTGGCCAAGTGTGTGCATAGATCATCCCTCCCATCATATTTGTCTGTCATGAGCACCTTTGGCTTCCTAAAGTGTGTTCTCATCATCCTCCTACATTCGCGCCAATAATCATAGCTACTCTTGTGCGTAACCCACCATCTTGCGAGCGTAGCGTGCAGTGCCTAGTCTAAAGCCTAGAAGCATTACTTTTCTGGTACCTCCCTCTCAAATGCATCCAAAAATACATCTACATCATTCAAGCCATCATAAGTGGGTAGATTTATTACCTATGACAACAAATAGCATAGCGATCGCGTCATCATGTTACAACTTAGCATGGTTACTTCATGTAATCGATTCTGCAAGTGCTCTAATTCTTAATCAGAGTCTGAGGTGTAGGAACTCTCGCGATCCCATGCAATTCATCCATCCACTGTCAGATTCAGCCAATCTTGGTCTCACGCTCTTATCTTATAGATACAGTCAAAATCTTCATCGCTCTCATAATTGTGGACTGGTTCAATATAGCGCAATCCTTCAACACGATCTAGGGGTACTATTACCTAGAGCAATTTCTTCTCAAATATCATCTTTCACTTTTTTATGTTGATTACCCCATTCATATCAGTAGCCCAATCAATGCCAAGGAGCATACGGTAGGGGTTATTATCATTCACAATTTCTATTACTTCAAACTTAGCCAATGCACTCGTGCCTTCAATATCTACAGTCACCCCTTGCAGTTGTCCCATGGGGATGATCTTTTGCTGATTTGCCATCCTTACCTAAATCGGAGACCACTGTAGCATAGGTCTTCCCATCCATTCACAAGTCTTCTTTGGTAGGACGTTCACGTCTCACCCCAGATCCAAAATAACCTAATCCATTTCATATTCTCCTATCTGCGCGGTCAGCCTCATCTCTCGTCTTGTCCTTGATTTATGCCTACCAATCTTCCATACCATGCGTGGTTCACCCGAAGTGTTTCTAGTGCATCTATTCATAAGTTCTTGTAATCCCTTCATGGCCTTGCTATCGTGCAGTAGCTTCATGCAGGTCTCTAGAAAGGTCATAAGCATAGAAGGGTCCATCTGTTGATCCGAATTACCCTTGCTCCCTAAGGTGGAGGCCTCAACAAAGCTCTTCTTTCCTTCCATGAATGTTTTATGTGCATGCTCCAAATCAAATTCAGCCTCCTTTGTCGGAGCTTTGCGAACCCATGCACTGTCTTTGGGCTATTTCCCCTTATCATCTCATGTTGTAATTCCACTTCGAAGCACTATATTCACATTCGAATCCTCTTCGCAAGGTTCAGACCTCATGATTTGCAAGTTCTGAGTTGGATAAGGTGGTAGCACTCCTTTGTCACATATCCTTGCTATCAGCATATGAAAGTCCTCTGTTTCATGATCAAATAGAGTGCAATATTTTAATGACGGACCCGTTGGGTTAGTGAAATCACAGGCATAGTATCCTAGTCCTCTGTAATTGTAGCAGATTAGCTATCATCGACCTCTGCCAGGTCCTCCTCCACCTTTGCCTCGTCTGCACCCCTAAAAGCCTGTTCATGCCATCCCTCCTCTCTATTCAGTAGGCGACATCTCTGCCTGAACCTTATAGGTGGGAGTTATGTTCATCATCAATTCATAACTTCTGCAATTGTGCTCATCATGCCCTACCAACCTACAAAATTTGCAGAACAGTTGTTGCGATGTTTGTACAAACTTCTGCAGCAAATGAAAATTATCCATCATATGTTTTCCTGTTGCCTGACATATAGCACACCACAACACAAGACCCACGCTCAGTCCTTCTTGGGCCTCTTGACCCTTGCATTTCAAGCACCCGACCTCTTTGTGTGCCTCCAGTCAAACTATACTATCCTGCTTCAAACTTTGCATTTCAAGGCAAAGATTTTGCAACTACGCATGGATATGTTGAACCCTAAAATTTTAATCCTGCATCACTGTTTCATGCAGTCCCAGTGTAATCTCCAAGGCCTTTACCTAATTCGTAATCTTCTATTGTGATAGCGCAACCCTTACGCATGGTAGGAGCGAAGCCATGAACCACTCACGGTGTTGTCCATCTGTTAAGTTCATATTAGCTTCATGGATTTTACACTTCAACCTTTGATCTAATTCCCAAGGTGTCTTGCCTAGTTTCATCACGATTTCCTTGAACCCCACAGTTGATTGTGCCTCGGATTTAGGCCTACTGAACTCTTTATTCAGCATGGTCTGGATGTCCGCTACCCTAGTGTTTGGGTTATCATTATAGTACCTGATGTACTAGGTTAGCACGAGATCCTACAAAGAATTAACCAATGTTTCCTTCTTCATGTGATCATCAATGACGCCCTGAGATTCCCATATAGCTTTCACAACAAACTGAAACTGGTCCGGGTCCTCATTTCCCAAGCCTTTAAACAAAGAAAAATTCACTGAATTTGCCGTGCTGAACTACGGTGGAGGTGGTGGTGGTAAGGGTGAATTCGCAGGTGATGGTGGTGAAGTTGGAGGTGGTGTGCGTGGAGGTGGCAGTCACGGGAATCCTTGTCTTATTAACTGAATTGCACTTCGTAGAAAAGCCTGCGTTATTCCCTCTTCACCACCCAATGGAGGTGAAATCAATGGACTATATTCAGGACCCTTTCCTTCGTTCCTGTAAGTCTTTCCACTTCGCGTATCCCTGAACATCAAGGTAACTGCATAACTCATTTTTTGCACAATAACATCTTAATCTAGGTATTCAAAGACTTCAAGCAGTTACCTCGTGGACCTTTGAAAAAGCGTCACTCCACCTCATTGTAGCTAACTGAGGTATTGACCACGAATTCAGTCTCAAATTCTCCTATGCTGCAATCGAACCAATGATCGACATCACGAGCAATCTTATCCTCGGAGGCTTCCAGTCTCTATACTAACTCTGGGGTCCAAAAAATAAGACCGTCAAGTCCCCACCTTCCTTGGCTATCTACTATCTTCGCAGTCCACTCGTATAACTCAACTGGAAAGGAAAAAAACAAGATCACGTGGATTTCTATATATAGGTACTTGTCCAGCCACTCTTCCTTTGCCAGATGTAGATTTTTATTCTCTCACACCGTGAATTTGTGGATATTCCTATCCATCCAATCTTCGATCTCTTTCTTACTTGGATTCTAGTGATACGACATCACACATCTCTTATGCAGATTCTGGTCCCCACGATGGAACCATTTGTTGGCTTCATGGGGCTTGATCTAGGTTCAGCATTAGTTAGCTAAATAAATCCCTACACTACTGGCCCTTTCGGCATCAGCCTACGGAGCACAGACCGAAGTCTCACTTGAAGCAGTATGAGGAGATGCTGGAACCAAGTTTTAGCACCCTGAGATGGTCGTGATGTCGATTTATATCCTTTGTTCCTGCTTTCACATAGGTCGCTAAGTTCTAAGGCTCTGTCATTTTAGCCCTTTATTCTGCTCTTCAGTACCTCTGTGGAGGATTATGACTGGTCTTCGAGCATCCCTAAACTGTGGTCTAGGTACTTTCACGCTGTTATGACAATGTATTATACAAGTTCTCTAGTTATCTTAAGTGTTCTACTTATCTTACTAAACAATCGCAGTTAGCACTACGTAAACTGATATTCTTACTTGCATTCAGTTAGCCAACATAATTACATACATGCGTGCATCACATAAGCATTGTAAATAAAATCCATACACCATATAACAAGATGCATTAATAGGAAATAAATACATAGAATTTGTAGAAGACTAATATCTCCATATTATTACAGACTCTATCCACCCTGTGCACGCAGCTGCAAGGGTTCGCGCACTCAGTTGCAGACTTCTACCCTAAGCGTCTATGCACTTAGCTACAGAGCCTCTTGTTGGCTTGTATGGGCCTGACCCAGGTTAAGAAGTGATTTAGCCAAGCAAATACTGGTATTAATGGCCCTTTCGGCAATATTCCACAGAGCGCAGACTGAGGTCTCACCCAAAGTAGTATGGGAGGGTGCTAGAACCAGGTTTTCGCACCCTGGGAATTTTTGATGAGCTTTTGGAGATACGCGGTTTGACCCTACATGCACATTGCTACGCGCACTTATTATTCCTTCGTAACCTATGATGTTGCTTCTGCATAGCCCTACTCAGGGCGCAACCCGTATAATACCCAAGTTCTTTGTTATTTAATTTGTTATTACCTGATTACCTAACTTGTGGATGTAAGAGTAATGATTGTTACAACATATTCAACAATCATATCAGTGCATGCGATAAAAAAACCAATATAAATGTAAAGAAGACAATGCACCACAAATACATAGAAATAGGAATCAACTTCTCTTTATTAATCTTCGATCCAGATTATAGGCTCAACACCACCTCACACTCAGTTGCAGGGGTCCACGCACTCAGTTGTGGACTCTACTAGGCCTCTGCGCACTCAGCTGCAGAGCCTCTTCCTACCACTACAACCCAATACACTTAGACTCTTACTCTATGCTTGAATCATTCCTCTTCTTCTCTCTAATTCCTTCCTTTTACAACTTAGAGCCTCACTCTATTTATACAATCCCATGGTCCGCAGACCATGGGTGGGCTAACATGACTTTACTTTTCATTACAATACTTTAGGGCTGATAGCCCTATGACTCGTCCTATACTTCTCCGTGCCCATAATTCACGGAGTCTTACAAAACCTTTGACCAAAAGTTGGACTTTGAGCCCCAAAAGATGTTGTGGAGGGATTCCATGCCCAACAGACCCCGAACACAATCATTGTGACTTGTCCTAGGTCACTTTGATGGTACGTTGATTTTGGCATGAAGCCCCTCCAACTAGTCCCGTACTGCTCGAAGGTCCACGGTGCACTATTCTGCAGTTTTCTGGACCTATTGTATTCTTGCTTCGGAATCATTTGTCTGAATTATGTCCTTAACTCTATACCAACATTTGCCACATGTGTTTATAGTCCTGCACCCTGGTGTGGCTCCTCGGGTTGCGAAGACTGTGCTTCAGCTAGTTAGTCAGATAGCTGGCCCACTCGTGTAGGGCTTCAAGTGATTGTCATTTACCTTGCCTGGGAAGGGTTCTCCATTTAGTTTAACTAGCTAGACGATGCCTCCATATATGACCTCCTTAACCATGCATGGTCCGAGCCATTGCATTCTAAATTTTCCCAGAAATTTTTCAAACTTACTGTCGTACAGTAGTACTAAGTCGTTTACCTTGAAGGTGCACAACTTGATATGGCAGTTGTGCCAGGCCTTTTCATGCTGCTTTTGTACTTGCTGATGAAATCTAGCCAAAAACCGTTCTTCCTCGAGTTCTTCTAATTACGCAAGCCTTTCTTCCAGGGCTTCGCAGTCTGTCATGCCTATGAGCATTGCTACTCGCAAACTAAGTATGATGTATTCCATTGGCATGACAGCTTCTGTGCTATAGACTAACCGGAAAGGTGTCCATCCCATCAATTTTTTTCACATTGTCTTGTACTACCATAATACAGCAGGTACACGTAGGTCCCAGTCATTTCACTACCCATTATATACTTTGGTTAGTGCATTCTCCAATATTTTGTTGAATGCCTCTACTGTCACATTAGCTTACAGGTGGTATGGTGTACTTTGCTGATGATACACCTGGAACTCTTCTGTGAGAACGCTGATGGTTTCATTCAGGAAATGTGTTCCGCAGTCACTCATTAAGATTTCGAACAACCAAATCATGTCAACATGTTTTTGAACAAAAACTTCACAGTCGTAGCAATCGTGCAATCCTTGACTAGTTGCACTTATGCCCATCATGTCAGGTACTCTGTCGAGGTGATGATGTAGCGCGTACCTATCTTTCCCTAAGGTTCGATTGGTCCCACAAAGTCAATTGCCCATTTTTCGAACAACTATAGTGTCATTTTTGGATTTAGTGGCATATCGTCCCTTCGTGATGGTTTTCTATTTATTTGACATATATCGTAGGCCCTACAGTGCGCTTTCGAATCCTGGTGTAGAGTTGGCCACCATAACCCTGTGCGGTGAATCTTCTCTATAGTCACATGTCTTGCATAGTGTCGTCCTGCAACACCCCCATGTGCTTCCGCGAGGACCTGACCTCGTTCAAATTCAGGTACGTATCTTCACAATATCTCATCATTTCCCATTTTGTATAGGTGCCCTACGATGACAGAAAATTTTGTCGCGTGCACCACAAATTCCTTCTTCTATTGGATTGAGGATTCCTTCACCGAAGTCCCTGTTGTTAGAAAATGGATTATATCCTCGAAGTGTTCGTCCACGACATGCACTGAAAAGAACTGTGCATGAGGTAGTCCCTCCTCCAAATTTGTTGGTTCCTCGCCCGTCTCAATTCATGACAAGTAATTTGGTCCTACGTTTAGGCATCTTGGCTTGACTATGACTTCAAAATCATATTCTTGAAATGGTAAAAGCTATCTACATATGTTCCCCCCCAACATAGGCATGTTCACCAGGTATTTCAATGCGGAATGGTCGGTATACATCTTGAAATGTCCGCCAAGTAAATAGTGTTGGTATTTTTGGAGCATGTACACCATTGCCAACCCCTTGTGCTCAGTGGTAGAGTAGTTCTTTTCTAATTTGAACAGTCTCCGACTTACAAACATGATCGAGTGATGCACACCCTCAACGCCTTCCTATGTGAGTATGGCTCCCAGCGCAATACACGATGCATCAACACGTAGATGAAATTCCATATCCCATTTGCCAAAGACTAGGATTGGAGCAGAGGCCAGTTTCCCCTTCAAGACATCCAAACTCATCATTTAGTCATCATTCAAGCAATATGTAGCATCCTTTTTCAATAGCTTTTCCATCACCGCTATTATTTGGGCATAACTTTTGATGAACTTCCTATAGTATCCAGTGTGCCCCAAAGTAGCGCGTAGTTGTTTAACACTTCATGGTGCTTCCAAATTTAGAATAACATAAATCTTCACAGGGTCCACCATCAGGCCTTGTTTGCAGACCACATGTCCCAGGAGGTTTCCAAAGGGAAAGAGGAATGTGCACTTCTTAAGGTTCAGTGTATTCTGGTGTCAGTGGCAAGTATCTAACATCAAGCGTAAGCTTGCTACATGGTGCTTAACTAATCCAAAGACAGTCCAATCGTCCAGATAGACCTCCAAGAACTTGTGGATGTATTCTTTGAACGTGTCCACAATGATGCACGAAAATATGGCTGGCTCTTTCTTCAGTCCAAATGGCATAACAGTGTATTGAAAGCAGCCCCATTCTATGGCAAAGGTAGTTTTTCTCCTACCTTCTAGTGCGATTTTTATCTGATGGTATCCTAAGAACCCATTCATGATTGAGTATGCTTCTTGACTGCCAACATTTTCCAGTACTTCATCTGTGAATGGTGTCGGAAATGGATCCTATACATAGGCGTCGTTCAACTTCTTGAGGTCCACGCATATTCTTATTTTTCCCTTCTTTTTTTTCTCCTATACGACCATAGGACTCACCCAGTCGGATTCTTCTACTCGTTCAATGATTCTAGTTGTGAGCATCTTGTCTAATTCGCCGCGGACCTTCTCTTTATACTTCGGATTCAAGCAGTAAGGCCGCTACTTAATTGGCTTCCCGTTGGGTTTCAGAGTGATCTTCATCATCCTTAAGTCGCCAATGATCCCTTTTACGTCCGTAATTCTAGTCTAGAACAAGTCTTCGTATTCACGGAGTAACTCAGTGACCTTATCCACTATGGCATCATCCCAATAGTCCCCAAGCATTGCGTACTTTGGCTCCACTTCTGTTCCAATGTTTACCTACTCTGTTTTTAGCGGCATGGTGATGTCGGGATCCTCAATTTATGGTCCTCGAACATCGTGACAACCTTCCATTTCTGGAATGTTAATATTTCGTGGGTTCTCATCATCCTCCTCAACCTATACATTATAACACTCTAGGGCGTTTTTTAACTGCGTTGCCCATACTGGCTGAAGTACTTCCATTGGCTCCTGTGGTATTTTGAAGATGGCAGCTTTTACTGCTTACAGTGCATCGTCAACAACATCCAACCAATGGTCTTCAAACATGAATGTTAACAAAAATCCCTTGCGCAAGACATCCCATTCGCTCGTACCATGGCCAAGCTTCGTCTCAATATACCAATTCATGGGTATGACATCCAGGGTATGGTAGAATAAATGTACCCATTCAGGTTGTGGATCTTCCCCGTAGACATTGGTCCATTTCACGAGGTGCATGTGTGGATCATCTCATCTGTCATATTTGTCTACTAGCCATATTTTTTGTTTCCCAAATTGTAGGCACATCATTCTTCTGCAACTGCGCCACTCCTCAAAATTTCCTTAATGCGTACCCCACCATCGTGTGGGTGTTGCGCGCAGTGCCCACTTCAGTGCATCGAATCGTTGTTGTTCTGGTATTGCGCTTTCAAATTTTCTCAGAAATTCATCCACTATTGTCAATCCATCATATGTCGGCAGCTCCCTAGCTTCTATTGTCATGCAATGTAGTGATCTATTCATCATGTTGCAATTAAGCGTTGTTACTTTGTGTAACTGATTATGCCATCGCTCTACTTCTTCGTCTAAATCCGAAGTGCAGGAGCTTTCGCGTTCCCATGAAATTCTTCCATATGTAGTCAGATTTAACTAATGTTGTTCTCATGTAGTTATCTTGTAAATACAATCAAGATCATCATCACTATCATCGTCTCGCACCGGTCCAGTGTATCGTGCTCCTTCAGCTGGATCCAGCAATACTACTACGCGTGGTGACTTTTTCTCAAAGATCATTTTTCACTTTTTCAGATTTATGACTCTGTTCATATTGATGGCCCAGTCTATTCCTAGTAGCGCAGGATAGGGATTACTATCATCGACAATCTCTATCACTTCAAAATCTACCTGCGCGCTCGCACCTTAAATATCTACTACTACCCCTTGCAATCTTCCCATGGGAAAAATCTTTTGTTGGTTCGCCATTGGTAACTAAATAGGGTACCATTGTAATGTGAGTCTACCCATGTGTTCCCATATTTGCTTTGGTACTACATTCACATCCTAACCCAGATCTAGGATTACCTGATCCATTTCATACTCATCGATTTGCACAGTCAACCTCATTTCCCTTCCGGTGCGCAATGCATGCTTCCCCAGTTTTCGACCACGCACGGTTCTCCTGACCCTGCACATCTAGTGATAAGTTCTTGTAGTCCTTTAACTACCTTGCTGTCACATAGTAGTTTCATGCATGTCTCTAGAAAGGTAGTGAGCATTGAAGGATCCATTCCTAGTTCTAGTTGATCCTTACTACCTGAACTGCAGGCCTCCGTGAAGCTCTTCTTAGCTTCCATGAATGTCTCCTTCGCACGTTCTAGATCAAACTCGGGTTCCTTTGTAGTCACCTTGTGAACCCAAGCACTTTCTTCTGGCTACTTCCCTTTATCATCGCCTGTGGTCATACCTATCCTGAGCATCATGTTTACATTTGGGTCTTCTTTGCGCGACTCAGACCTTATCATTTGTAAATTCTGAGTCGAAGGGGGCTAGAGTACCCCTTTTTCACACATCGTTGCTATCAGCGAAGGGTAGTCTTCTACCTCATGATCAAAATGAGTACAATAAAAACATGATATCCTTGTCGGATCGGTACAATCACGGGCATAGTGCCCCGGCCCCTTGCAATTGTAACAAATTAGTTGTCCGCGACCTCTTCCTAGTCCCATTTCACCTCGACCTCAACCACATCCCTAAAATCCAACACACGCCATCCCTGCATTTGGGTTAAGGGATCACGTTTCGGTCTATGGTAGGAGTCTGATCCATCATTAGTTCATAGCTTCGACAAGTGCGTTCATCATGGCCTACTGACCTATAGAAATTACAAAACAATTGTTGGGACGTCTGCATATACTTCTGCAATAGATGATAGTTATCGTAGTGTGTTTCCCTCCTATCTGACAGATCGTGCACCATAATGCAGGCACCACACTCAGCCCTACCTGTGCCTCCGGTCTGAATGGCATCGACCCTCCTCCTGCCAAGTAGTTTGCGAACACTGGACAATGATCCTTGTCGTGCCCCTGGCCTTTGCATTTTATGCACCATACTTCCTCGCGCGCCTTCGACCTAGGCGTCCTGTCCTGTTTCAAACTTTGCATTTCCAAACACAGATTCTACAATTGCACATGGATTTGTTAGACTCCCAAGCCAGGGTCTTGTATAGGGGTCTCATGTAATCTCATTGCCATCTCCACCGCTTCGACCTGGGTGGAAAGTTTTTTTTGTGACAACACCATCCCTAAATGCGGTGTCAGAGATGCTACAAACCATGCGCGATGCTATCCATCTATCAACATCATATTGGCTTCACGAATCGTACTCTTTAGCCTTCTGTCTAGATCCCAGGTGGTCTCACCTAGGAGCATTGCGATCTCCTTAAACCTAATGATTGATTGTATTGGCCTAATAAATTCCCTGTTTAGCGCGGCCTGGATCTCTACAATTCCTTCTTAATATTGTCATCCACAACGCCTTGTGCTTCCCATACTACTCTTACAATGAACCATAATTGGTCTGAATCTTCATTCTCCACTCCTTTGAATACCGGTAGTTTGATAACACTTGGAATACTAAACTGTGGTGGTGGTGGAGGTGGGGTGGGTGGAGATGGACATGAGGAGGGTGAGACAGGTGGTGGTGTGGGTGGAGGTGGTAAATGTGGAATTTTCTGCATTATCAAACTGACCGCGCTTCTCGGATAAACCTTCACAAGCTCTTCGTTGCTCTCTTGCAAGGGTGAAATTAAGCGACTAGTTTCTAATCGTTCACTGCTTCCGCTTATGTAGATCTTCCCACTCCGCGTAGTCCCAAACATTAATTTTTTCGCATAACCCACTTTTCACACAATAGCATTTTAATCCAAGTGTTCAAAGATTTAATATACTTACCTCGCGGTCCCTTAAGGAAACGTCGCTCCACCTCACTGTAGCTGACGATCATGTCTACCGCAAACTTAGTGATAAATCCTACTATTATCCGGTCGAGCCAATGGTCCACAGCGTGCATGATCTTATCTACTGACGCTTCTAGTCTGTGCACTAATTCTACAGTCCACACTATTGGTTTTTTGATCCTACACCTTCCCTCACTGTTTTCTAACTTTGCGATCTAGTCATACAACTCAGAAGGGAAGGATGCAAAGAAAATCTCATGGATTTTTGTATACAAGTAGCGCTCCAACCACTATTCCTTAGATACTTGCGGAGTTCATTTTTCCTGCATCGTGAACTCGTGAATCTTCTTGTCCAACCACTCTTCAATTTCTTTCTTTGTTGGATTCTAGTGGCACGACATCAGACATCCCTTTTGTAGATCCCGGTCTTGGCAATGGAACCATTTGTTGGCTTGTATGGGCCTGACCCAGGTTCAGAATTGATTTAGCCAAGCAAATCTCGGTACTACTGGCCCTTTCAGCAACAGTCCATGGAGTGCAGACTGAGGTCTCACCCAAAGTAGTATGGGAGGGTGCTAGAACAAGGTTTCGGCACCATAGGAATGTCTAATGAGATTTCGGAGATACGCGGTTTGACCCTGGGCACACGTTGCTATGCGCACTTGTTATTCCTTTGCAACCTGTGATGCTTCTTCCGCACATCCCTACTCGGGGTGCAACCCATATAATACCCAATTTCTTTGTTACTTAATCTGTTATTACCCAATTACTTAACTTGTGGATGTACGATTAATGATTGTTACAACATATTCAACAATCATATCAGAGTGCATGATAAACAAACCAATATAAATGTAAAGAAGACAATGGACCACAAATACACAGAAATAGGAATCAACTTCTCTTTATTAATATTCGATCTAGATTACAGACACGACACTGCCCTATGCACTCAATTGCAGGGGTCCACACACTCAGCTATGGACTCTACTAGGCCTCTGCGCACTCAGCTACAGAGCCTCTTCCTACCACTATGACCCAATACACTTAGACTCTTACTCTATATTTGAATCATTCCTCTTCTTCTCTCTAATTCCTTCCTTTTACAACTGAGGGCCTTGCTCTATTTATACAGTCCCATGGTCCGTGGACCATGGGTGGGCCGACATGACTTTACTTTTCATTATAATACTTTAGGACGGACAATGCTATGACTCATCCTATACTTTGTGCTCCATGCCCGCAATTCGTGGAGTCTTACAAAATCTTTGACCAAAAGTTGGGCTTTGAGCCCCAAAACATGTTGTGGGGGGATTCCATGCCTAACACCTCTACCTATGGTAAGACCCAAAACACTTAGACTTCTTCCCCAAACTTATGACTCCAAACTTATTCTTCTTAGAGCTTACTTACTTAGCCAAATTTACACTTTACAAAATAAGGGTGGAAAACCATCTATGACTCATGAGACCTTCGTGCTCTGTGACCACAAAATGTGGAGACTTTACAACTTTATTACAAAACTTGACCCAAAAAATGGGTTTTTAGCCCCAAAACTCTCCTTGGGGGATCCTATTCCCAACATTTTAGAACCTTGCTGAGAGGTTTTTCTATATCGATAAGGGTTTCTTCACTCTTCCTATTCACCCCTAGGCTTAGACTCTCTCAGTATTATTTTCACTTAAGGAAGGAAAAATCCCCTTAGGATTTTGACTACACCTCTACCATTTAGTAGAAAATTTGCTCACTTGAGGAGTCTAGTTTGTAGAAATTTTAGCTACTACTTTCGAGTATTGTTGCCATCCCTTTTTAGTCCATTTTAGGCCATTTTTATAGAATTGTTTCCCTTTGTGACTTGTATTTCATTTCTTCTTTAGGATCCCCTTGAGCATCCTTCCTGTTGCAGTTTGTTTTATGTTATTTTCCAACAATTTGTCTCTTGTTGTTGTTGGTTTTTCTACATCATTTCAACATATTTGGCCTTAGCTCCTAGACCCTTAAACATTATATCTTTTGGTCTTTTAGTTTCTTTGGGTTTCTTTTTTTCTCCTCATTTCTTGTTACTACTTCATCACATTTCTAGGTAGGGAATTACGTGCTTTAGCTTATTGCTATTTTACTATTCGAGTTCTGTATTATTTATGCTTCATGCATTTTATTTCTAGGTAGTATCAAATCCAAGGAAAGACAAACATAATTACCTCAGGCTAAAAAACAAGGTAGAGGAATAGGAATGTAATGTTGATTTGCATGGAGAAAGCTAGGGTTTCCTACAATAGGTTATGCAACTAGGGTTTTGGAAAATACACAAATTGGCTCCATATAGCAGCCTAAGGCAATATGCCAACCTTAATGGTAGATGCAGTAGAAAGTGAATAGACATTCAATATAGAAGATGAACACTGAAACCCTGTTAGATAGTCATGCAAGTCTCCATGGACTCATAACAACATTGACAACAAGAACTCTAGGGTTTCCGATAAAATTATTATTCTCCTCATAACTCTTCCTTTCATAATGTAGATGATTCTCATCATGATTCTAATGTCTTTGTAGAGATCGATCTCAGCATGTAACAACCATTAGATAGTAGAGAATCATATGGAAGGTCAAGATTCATGAGGGAAGGAGAAATATCATAGTAGGTAGAGTCACCTCATCTCTATAAATATTCCCTCATGCCTCATTTGATGCATACTTTCAACACTTGAGCTAGGACTAAAATTAGATAGTATATTTGTTCTTGAGAGCTAGAGGCACTTAGCTCTTGCTAGCTATTAGGGTGACTTGTGGTTAGGCTATGTTTTTTCTTCAGATGATGGTATGAACAACCCATGTTCCACTATTGGGCCTTAATGGTTTGTAGGATATATATTTCTCTTTGTAACAACATTAATGATAAGCTCTTTATTTCTCACATTAATTCCCATGCTTACACATAGTGGTTTTATTAGTTGTCTAGTATCTTCATTGTATTTGTATGTGCGCTTTGTTAAAGGAAATATGTTATGGACTAGTTTGAAGTTGTTGTATGTGTGTTTTATTTTGAATCTATCGTTACTATACCAGGTTAGGCTCGTGACTTATTATGAACTATTTTCAAATTAAGCTCTGGCATGTTTTTGTTCATTTATGCCTAAGATAGGTTTAGTTCACTAAAACTTCTTGTCGCAGGATTCTTCTTGTTTCTTTATTGTTGCATTCTTGTATCTCATTCTACAGGTTGTCAATCATATGTTAACTTCATTCCTACTATTCAGGCATTTGTTTCTTACACTTTCTCTAACATTGTAACATTTGATAGTCAAGGGAGAAACATTTAGTGTGGCAGTCGAGCCCACATATCAGATGGGGTTGCAATGTCACCTAGCTCCTGATTTGAAATTAGATGGGTGGGGTAATTATTATTGTTATTAAAATTACATAATTTTGAATCCCATATATATATCCTTATCAAATTACTATGCCCATTGAAGACCCAACAACCTCCACTTCCTGCACTTTCCTATGCCTTCCTAGTTGGTCCCTACCGGACATGTCACCCTGTTACACAGTAATTTGTCATTGTCTTCCTCCAGTCTTCCTACTGTGTCATGTGTCCAAGTCAAGCATGCTCATATTAGAGAAATGCTCTCTGATGTTGCCAAATGACCCACTTTTCCTAAGTTATCTGCCTCATCACATCTGTGGACTAAATAAATGCGTTGAAGGGCACTCCTAAAGAGTCCAGAAGTGCTACCATCACAGAAGTACACCTGATTCCCACAATGGTCCGATTTCATGACTTAGCGCAAGGTTACTTGTAATCTTTAGCGATGACTTGACTGGCTGCATTACTCAATGGCGATGTTAGCGCTATAGATCAGTTATGCCCCCATGATGATCCAGATTGGGTGAATTTGTTCCAACGGTCGGCCTTCCAGATGACTTTAGACCTGGTTGTTGGCATAGTTTGTATCGCCCTCCTTTCTCTAGCATGGTTGTTCCGTCATTTGTGCTACCTTCCTTGGAGATAAGCTCACTCTTCCACCTTTCATGGAGACTCCTTCTCCTATTTAAACTCTCACCATTGCTATGTATTGCTAGTTTTCTGATAGTTGGCTAGCTGAGCAGTGCTGCTAGTGTTTGTGAGTTTGGTAGATAGTTGGTGTGAGTGCGACAAGTGTGGGATTGTTGATAGCTTGTGGAAGGTTGTGAAGTGCCCTTAATCTTGTGTAAAACTTGTGAGTGAGAGAGAGACTTGTGTATTGGGAGATCCATATTCAAAGAGTGAATGCTTGAAGAACAGGCTGGCTGGATCCCTCTGAGAAGGCTTGTGACGTCAAGACTTTGGCTGTAAGCATACTCTTATTTCATTATTAATACAATCAATGATGTTTTCCTATGTCTTGTATGTAATTTACTTGATAGCTCATGACTTCTTGACTTTGTGAGTAAATAGATCATTGTTGTTTTTCAATTACATGCTTTGTTGTATTTCCTTTGCATTGTTTCAGGTTGATCACTCATTCAGGAGAAGGAAGCCGAAGCTGGAGTAGTGCAATGGAACTCCATCAACCACCGGGTGAGGTAGGCCTCCAACTATGATTCTTTAAGGAAAGATATCGTTGATCTGTCCTTGTTTGTGACTAGAACCATTCTAGGGCTAGAGGGGTTGCCTCTGTCTGTAGAGGGAACACTTTCCTGCCTCACAAATTAGTGACTCTGCTGGGGAACTTTGGCCTTTGTTCTTTTCTTGCTTACTTTCGTCTTGATTTTTGATTTGGTCTCCTTTGAAGTTTGGGGATTAGTTATCAGTCTCCTAAGTTTCCTGGGTTGATCTAGGAAATACCCCTATTTGTCTAAAGGATTGTTTGCTTTTGATTTGGGAGTTTTGGTTCACCTGTCATTGTTTTGAACATCATCGCAGCTTTAAATTTAACAGTTGCGCTGTCACCGCACTCACCCTTTTGTAACATCCTGTTCATCGCGTAATTACACCTTACAGTTGCAACGGTTCTGAAAATTCGACCATTGCGGAAAATTCACGTACTTCCGCGCTGACATCGCTCTGTTGTTGCGGCTAGTGCATTATCAGCACTTGTTGCTTGTGTATTACCCGCACTGATTGCTGTAGAATTGATTTTCTCAATTCTGCCTCCTGAGTCTATCATTCCTGCTAGTCCCTTGCTTTTCTCACTTGTTTTATAACTTGTTTGTCACTGTTTATAGGTTGAGGCACTCTTTTGTGAGCTTTGTTGAATGAATCTTGCTTTTTTCTTATGTGACCTAGTTCATTATTTCAAGTCTCTTGGATCAGTTTGGCTTGGTTGCTTGTTTGCTCGAGATTTGTTTGCGGCTTGTTGTTGGTTTGATTGAGCCTTCCCCTTTGCTTGTTTTTGGTCGATTGTTTAGTGACTGTTATTGAACCAATCTTTGGAATTGATTCGATTTCTCTTCACTACTAAACATAGATCACAATTGTTTGGATCAACCGGTTTTTTCCACACTTTCTTGTTTCTTATTTGTTTCTTCTAGATTAAAAGACATCAAAATAAAAAAGATTGCATTCATTTAGTATACGAAAGTGAAAGTGAATTTGCATTTCAAGTTTACATATTGGAAAGTGAATTTTTAAATCTCACATTAGTAGTATCCGTGCACTTTAGGAATTGATGTCTGCTTGCATTGAGTGACTTCCTTTGTTGTCTTGGTTTTCTTGGTTTGGGAATGATCTCTCTACCCTCCCCTAGGTAGGTGTTCATCGAAGAAAAAGGATATTTCATTCATTCTAGCTGCATCCTAGGATTTGTTGTATACATACGATAAGGCCTGAAAACTGAAACATTATCTAATATCAACTCTAAAATGAACTGAATAAATCTAACAACACATTGGAACATAACGCACACTATTTAGAGGTCTAGGCTAGAGACGTGCTCTGACGTCGTTAAACCTAGTCACTTTTGTTTCCACTCAAGGTTGGGCGATTTCTCCTTCTGTGACTCAATAGTGGTTTAGCACAGAATTGTGCTCCCATGTTCCGTCGGGTATATGTTGGGAGACCCCACTAGGTTATCGTCCTTTATCCTTAGGAAGCCATGTCTGCCGCCTTACAAACCGTAATGCACCGAAAACAACATTTAGGAAGATTGACTGCCGTATTGAAAGTACTTGATTTTCATATGACTGCCAAGGTGTATATGCAGTTTTACGGATTTGTCTGGTAAACCTTTTGCCTAGTTCTCTAGAGTAGTCACTCTCGTTCCTTTTCGGACTCCCTAAAAGAAAAGGTCCATCTGAGCACTTGTCACTTCAGGCTCACTAAATATTTGAAGGTGACTAGAGTCATCTTTTTGTCCTTTTCTCGACTCTTTAAAGATGAAAAGGTCAAGTTCTGTTCCTATATCTTAAAATTTATTCGGCCACATTCACATTTACCCTGTTAGATCTTGTTTGCGTTAGCTTGAGTAGGGTTCTTTCTTGTTAAGTTTTCCTATGGTTTTTGAATCATCATCTTGGCAGAATCGCTAATCTCGTCGCCCATTCCAAGTGACCAAGGGTCTCCCTCTTCTGTTGCTCATGAGATACCGATTGTTAGTGATACTCTCCCTGTTATTCTGAGTATCCAACCGATTAACTCTCGCGCTCCAGAGGACAAGTCTTACGATATTCACTGGAACCCCATTTGGGAGCCTTCCAAAGAACATATTCCCGGCACTACTCCTAGTGTTTCGGTCCCAATGTATTCTTCTGACATGGAGGATACATCCCCCGTCATGAGTGAAGAATCCATTGCAACCAACAGTGAAATTCCTATCTCAATGGAAACTACACCTTTTTGTGTCACCCCTCTTAGTGTCATGTTGCCTTTACGCTATAAGGCTTTGAGGAATGTTATGGGTTCTAGGACCTCCCTTACGAGTTCTATGTGGTCTCAGACCGTCACTCTGACCTTGGAGTCTTTTATTCCTCAAATTCACAATGTGTCTGTCACTTTCGTCCCGACTATTCCAACTATCTATGTGGCTTCTTCAACCCCTGTTGTTGGTGCCATCACTGCATCCTCAGTTGTGACCACTATTGTTGGACCTTCCTCTGGATCGGCAAATAGTGGCCCATCAACATCTACACCGAGAATTGTTGATCCTACACTAAATGCCCCACCTTCTTCTGGTTCCATTCCAGCAGGGGGGGCATACGATCAATATTTGCATGCTCTTCAGAATCCAAACCCCCAAGATCCGTTTCGTTATTACGATTCTCGAGGAGCACATATTTATTACCCCGGACCTTTACCCTCTTAGCCTGCGGTTGAGGTTACAATCCCGTTATCTATTGCTTGGGGTACCACCAATTATCATGGTGCCAAAGTACCCCCTACGAATTTTCAAGGACCACCTTATCAAGGTCAGAAGTCTTACATGCAACCCTCCTATGGGCAGTAGTATTATGGGTAGCCTTATCTAGGGCAACCCGGAGGCCCACAAGGACAACCCTTCTAGGGACAAACTTTGGCCTCTGGTGGTTCATCTTGTACCTATTTCAGGCAACCTTCTGGTAATCTGGGACAACCTTACATGCAACAAGGCCAACCTGGTGTCCAACAAGGCTACCCTTCTGGGCAAGTCGGTCAGCCCTACATTCAGCAAGGCCAACCGACTATCCAGTATGGTCAACCATCTGTACAAGTTGGTCAGCCTCAAATCAAATCAGGCCAACCAATCGTCCAGTCTGCTCAGCCATCCAGTCCATCAGGACAACCCTCAGTTGTGCAAGGACAACCCAATACCCAACAAGCTCAACCTTCTAGGCAAATGGGTCAACCTCAATCTCACCTAGGTCAACCTTCTGGCCAGGTGGCTCAGCCTCAGTTCTCTCAAGGACATCCATCTAGGCCTGCTCAAGCGAGCACTCAAACGATTGTTGCTTCTCAAGCTCAACCTAGTTTTCAGCCCCAGTCTGGGCTCCAGACCCAATCTATTTTTCAAATGCAGGTTGGATCTCAATCTCAACCGACCTATCAAATGCAGCTTGGCTCTGAGGCTCAGTTTGGAGCCCAGCCACCTTATGGTTTCCAGCAATCCCAGGGGCAAATCCAATTTTCCCCGTACCAAAATTATCAACAACTGCAGGTGCGTCCTTATCAGAATTACCAGCAACCCTATGTTGCTCCTACAGGCCAAGTTGGTAATCAATGGAATGCTGGGGGGCAAATCCAGGGGCAGCCATCCTATAACCCCTATGGACAAAATCCCTACGGACAGAACCCTCCTGGGCCAAATTTGTCCGGACAGAATCAATAGGGGCAACAAGCAACTAGCTGGAACTCTAGTGCTACCTCCCACCTGCGGCCTTAGATGTCCTTTAACCCTCAATTACCCTTTTTAGCAACGTTGGAATTACTGGATGTGTCCAAACTGACAAATGATCCTATTCTTCATAATCCGTATTGGCCACCAGTTCCAACTAAGATTCCCAGTGATTGTCCCAAATTTGATGGTAAAGCTGGAGAAGATCCGCAAGCCCATGTTATGACTTATTATCTATGGTGTTCATCAAATTCATGGCTTGATGATTCAATCCGGCTCTGCCTTTTTCAAAGGACCCTCACTGGCTCTGCTGCTAAATGGTGTATTGAGTTAACTCGTAGATATTTTCAGTATTTTAACTTGTTGGCTATGGAATTTTTAACTCATTTTCAGTTGTTGATTCGATATGAAACGGGCACACACCTCCTAACATCCTTAAAACAAACAACGGCTACACATATCTCCAATCATATCCATGAATGGAGACGGTGTTTCCATTTGATTATGTTTTGGATTCTCGATCATATTCTCACCAACTGGTTCACGACCTCATTTGTCAGTCCGATAGCGTGGGACATCGCTATGGGGGCATGTGTAACTGAGGAGCAGGCTATCGTGCGTGCTCAGTACCTTGACTTGGTTTACTCCCAATCTGGTATGCTATATGATTATTTTCCTGATGCCCCAAGACCCAGAACTTCCAAAGCCCCGCCAACACCATCTATTGATGGTGTCATTGGTTCTGTTAATCCGCCTTCTAAGAAATCTTCCGCGAACCCTGGGAAGCAAAAGTCGAATGCTCCAAATGAAAATACTTCTCAGGCTGTATCCAATTCTGGTAATACTTCCGAGGTTAACGTCGTCCAGTCCACCACAGCGGATAATGTCTCAAAAGGAAAGAAGAAGGGAAAATGAAAGAATAAAGCTGATCAACCTAAGCAGGAGTGCCCTAAACCTCCACCCGACGAAGGTGCCAAACGCAAGCCCAAGTATCCTTGCCTTATTTGTGACGAGGATCACTATACCAAAGACTGCCCAAGGTGGTCTGAAGTTAGTTGTTTGTTGAAAGGTGCTCCTGAGACTCCTGTCGTGTTCAAAGAGCATTTTCCCTCGCAGCAAATGCAAATGGTGGATGATCCATCCCAATCCTCTTCTCCCTTTGGTTCTCAAGTGTTTATGGCTGGGACGATTCCTATCCACATTAGTACTCAGGCAAAAGAGTATCCTTCGCCTACCGGGAAAGAGCCTGAGGTACCCTCTAGCGCTCCTCCGTCCAGTTCTGGTCTTCTCCATATCAAGAGACCTAGCACTGAGATGCCCATCCGACCCCCTCCTAAAAATCTTCTTACAACCCTAATGCTCGTGTTGCTCAGCGCTATAGCATCGTTAAGGTCTTAGCCCAGGCTCCGTCAGCTATGTTCACTTTAGAAGTTCTCCAGAGCTGCCCCCCTCAGAGGAAGTCCTTGCTATCAGCTATTGGTGGCATCGACCCAGCCGACTCGAAGTTAATCACTTTTGACCTAGAGAGCCATATATTGAGACTGACTCACCAAATTGCTTTCCTTATCTACGTCATCATCAATTCTAAAACGATTCATCATATCGTCATTGATGAAGGCGCTTCAACTTGCATAATGTCTATTGCTTGTTGGAAGGCTATTGGTTCTCTGACTCTGAGCCAGTCTCCTATGCCCTTGGAAGCCTTTGATGGGAGAGAGTCTCTCCCTTATGGTATACTCCAACGTTTTCCTATTACTTTGCAAGGGAAGATGGTCGAAGTGGAGGTTGAAGTCATTGATGCTAATCTAACTTACAATCTCCTTCTGGGATGAAGCTGGACATATGCCATGCGAGCTATGGCTTCATCTCTATTTCGTGTCATTCGTTTCCCTCATCAAGGGAAGATCGTCACAGTAGACCAGCTGTCTTTCTTCGCCTCCTCTTCTGAAGGCAACGTGCCTTTTATAGAGCATACCTCTATCCCACGTGAGAGTGTGGGAGCTGGACCTTTTAAAGATCCTACTCTGATGGGTGTTTTTTCATTCCCACCTCATAACGTCGCTCCTATTAATATGATTTTTGTTCGCTTTAATCCTTGGGTTCTTCCCCCCGCCAATCAGATAGACTTGTGGGGCGATGAGATGCTGTTAAGTCCTGCTGAGCTCAACTATGTCAAAATTGTTACTACATCGGCTCCATCCTCTTAATCTACTCCTTCGAGCAGAGCTCTTGACTCGTACGCTCATTCCCCTTGGCTTAGAGACGATGCTTCTTCAGACCCTTTAAAGGAAATATTTCCTTCTGATGAAGCCATTATTGAGACCATGTCTCTCGAGGAACCCCCTTGGTCCGATCATCACCATCGTTCCTTGTTTCTCCCTGCCCATTAGGAAATTCTTACCCGTCTCAAGTGGTTCGCTCCTTGTCTCCCATCCCAACCCCTTCAGACACCCATTCAAGTTTATCAAGTGTCTTTTGAAGGGAACATGGGAAACATCATGCAAACCCAGCCCATCGACATCTTTGTCAAACTAGGGATTGTCGAGCATATTCATGTCGGAGTAACTTGTACTGCAGAGGAGATTCAGCTCTATATTGATCTTTTTCGCGAATTCCATGATGTTTTTGCTTGGTCTTACGAAGAAATGCCTGGCATCGATCCTAGTATCATGGTGCATGAGATATCTACATATCCAGGTGCTAAGCTGTCCGACAGAGTTTATGCCCCGTACACCCCCAAAAAGCCACGACTATTAAATTGGAAGTTGAAAAACTTCTTAAGGCTGGTTTTATTTACCCCATCCCACTCACAAATTGGGTCTCCAATATTGTCCTTGTGACTAAAAAATAGGGCACTATCAAAGTCTATGTTGATTACCGTGACATTAATAGGGTCTGTCCCAAACATAACTTCCCCACACCCTTCATTGACCAGCTCATTGATGAGTGTACCAGGAGTAAAATGTATTCATTCATGGATGGTTTTTCTGGTTATAACCAGATCAATATTGCACCCGTATATCAACACGAGACTACCTTTATCTGTCTGTGGGTCACTTTCGCCTATAAAAAGCTCCCTTTCGGTTTGAAAAACGCCGGTGCTCCCTTCTAATGCGCAATGTCTTATGCATTCCATGATATTCGACACATTGTGCAACCGTACCTGGATGATCTACCATCTCATTTAGCTAAACGCCAGGACCATCCCGCTCACCTTTGCGAAATCTTTCTCCGCTATCGACACTACCACATCAGGCTTAATCCTCATAAGTGTGTCTTCTGCATTGAGTCAGATAGACTTATCAGGTTCATCATCTCCCGAGAGGGCATCCATTTGGATCTCCTTAAAGTAGAGGCCATTCTGAATCTCCCTCCCCCTGCTTCTTTGTAGCAATTGCAGAGTTTGCAGGGAAAAGTGAATTTTTTACGACGATTCACTCTGAACTATGCCAAAGTGGCTAAAGGTTTTACACGGTTATTGAAGTGGGATACCCCTTTTCTTTGGGATGTCGCTGCTCAAGAGTCCTTCGAGCGCCTGAAGGTTCTCCTTGTTTCTGCTCCATTTTTGCGTCCTTCGAATTATCATCGCGACTACACTCTGTATTTGGCCGCTGCCGATACCACTATTGGCATGGTTCTCATTCAAGATGATGATGATGACACTGAGCATGTCATTTATTATCTCAGCTACAATCTTCTAGATACGGAAACTCGATACGCTTATGTCGAGAAGTTGGCATTGGCCACCATCTATGCTATCCAACGTTTCCACCATTGTATCTTATTGCGTACTACGACAGTGGTTTCTGATTGTAACCCAATGACGTACATCCTGTCGCGTCAGTTGCTGGGGGGAAGGTACTCGAAGTGGATTGTCATCCTCCAAGAGTTTGACTTGGAATTCACCACCGCCAAGCCTAAGAAATCCCTTGTCTTTGCTGAGTTTCTTTTCTCTCTGCCATATCGTACCACACCCTCTCGGTTAGAGGACCATATTTCGGACGAAACTCTATTCTTAATTAGCACCCTCGACCCTTGGTACGGGGATATCATTGTCTATCTGTAGACGTCCTCTTTTCGTCCTAATGTTTCTAAGGATGCTCGGCGACGGATTCGTCATCAGTCTCAGCCCTATCATATTATCGGAGACACCCTGTACTGTCTCGGCACCAACTCTGTCCTCCGCCGATGCTTAACATTCGAGGAAGCTGAGCGAGTTTTGAATGACTGCCATTCTAGCGCCTGTGGTGGTCACATGTCCGGATATGCTACTGCTCAAAAGATTCTCCTTGCTGGGTACTTTTGGCCCTCCATCTTCAAGGATTGCATTCTTGTCGTCCGCTCCTGTCACAAGTGTGAAATTTACCAGCGGAAGATGTGTGCACCCCCCACTCCATTGCACCCTGTTGTTACCATCGGCCCTTTTAAAAAATGGGGCATTAATTATATGACTTGTAACCCTCGCTCGGCCGGGGGGCATGGGTATATCATCGTTGCTGTTGATTACTTCACAAAATGGGCCGAGGCGATGCCCACACTATCTGAAGATTGTCACACAATGACGCAATTTTTGTTTAATCATGTTATCTCATGGTTCGGAGTCCCTCAAGCTATCATCACTGATCACGGTAATCATTTCCGTAATCACATGATGACTGAGCTAAAA
This sequence comes from Pinus tabuliformis, assembly GCA_031772625.1. Classification (NCBI taxonomy): domain Eukaryota; kingdom Viridiplantae; phylum Streptophyta; class Pinopsida; order Pinales; family Pinaceae; genus Pinus; species Pinus tabuliformis. Next base: position 353,707,833 of record CM062811.1, read on the forward strand.
ACCCAGCTAGGCTTGCGGCATGATAGCTTGACTCCATAATATCCTCAGGCCAATGGCCAAGTAGAAGCCGTCAACAAGGTTCTAGTTACGATGCTTCAACGTACCATTGGCATGCACAAGTCTAAGTGGCACTTGATGTTGTTCTCTTCCTTATGGGCCTACCGAACTTCTGTGAAGGATGCCACCAGTTTCACTCCATTCCAATTATTTTACGGACTGGAGGCTACCCTTCCCATCAAGTGCGAGATCCCTTCTTTGAAATTAGCCATTGACTTACTCCCCAACACTACTCTGGTAGAAGAATGCCTTCTTTACCTAGAACGGCTGGATGAGACTTGTCAACTAGCCTCTCTAGCGATTGAAGCATAGAAGAAGAGAGTGAAAACTCACTTCGATCATATTGTCCATCCTCATTCTTTTGTTGAAGGATATTTAGTCTTGCTCTACGATCAAGTGAAAGATAAGATGGGGGCAGGCAGATTCGAGCCCATGTGGCACGGGCCTTATATTGTAAAGCAAGTTTTGCAAAAAGGGGCCTACGAGCTGATTGATTATGAAGGGAATCCTCTAGATAAGCCCCGAAATGGCTTTACTTGAAAAAGTATTATGCGTGAATTTCATGCACTTCAATTTGTGCATACGTGTGTTTTAGCAGGTGTGTTGTGTGTGTGTGTGTGTTTTCATGTTTTGGCTTGGTCTGTAGGCATGATTGCCGCTTATTGTGTCTTTTGCTTCTTGTGTAGATGTCTGGTGCACCTTACGTTGGTTTCGCTGATGGTGCCTACCGCAGTACTCGCAACTTGTCTTCTGCGGCATGGGTGATCTACGATCCTCATGGTGAGTTGATAGACCTTTAAGGTGTTTGTCTAGGTTGCACCATGAACGATGTCGCTGAATATAGTGCTGTTATTGAGTTACTGGCCGAGGCAATCAATCTCGGTATTCGTACATTGGTTGTGAACCTGGACTCTCAGCTTGTCATCCACCAGCTCAATGGGAGATATTCCATCAGAGACCATAGGATTTTAAAGTTGTATTTACGTGTTAAATTGTTAGAAAGGAATTTTGATTTCATCACATATCAACATATTCCACGAAGATTAAACACGTTAACTGATGCATTAGCTAACAATGTATTAGACAGACATTTGCGTAACATGTAATTAAAACAGCATATAAGAAGCATGTAAAACACAATAATGAACCATAGGAATATGTATATATAGATATATATCTCATGTGGCGCACTGAGCAGCTCAAAAAATAAGTGTACATGTCCAAATAGATTCTGTATTCTCCATACATCCGAGACACGTGTCTCTCAAAAAATCATCAGCAGGAGCTAAAACCTAGCTATCTACTGCGGTGGGTTATGCTCCCTATAGCAGACCACTGCTCATGCCACCTGCCTCAACAGGCGGTGCACCTTGGGTTCCACTCCTACTGTGTGGATCTGGAATGCTATGGCGACCTCCTCAATCCCCATGTAATCTGGAATCCCTGATGTTAGGCCCTCAAGGTTCCGAACCACTATCTCCACCATATCATCAGCTGGGGGAGCCAAGGCTAGTGCTACAATGCCTTGCGCATCCCTCTGCACCTCTGGAGCCAGCCCTACAGGTCTCACTGGTCCTATATCTACATACCATAGCGTTCGTCATTAGGACATATACATAAAAAACCAAAAAACATCATAAAAAATAAAATGAAAAATGTGATCAAGTGTCTTACCACCATCATCCCACTGCTCTCCAGAAGGCAGCTGCATGTTAGGATCTTTGCGAATGTCCATGCCAGCATATGGCCAATCCTCAACGAAGATCGTCTAGCACTCCAGCCACTCTTGAAACAGTGTCCCCCATGACACTCGTCATCTGCCACCTCCTCGTGGCATGACGTGTGCCCACTGTGTGGCCCTAGGCTCACGTGGTCTGGGTAAATCCAGATCCATGTCCTGTAACTACAGTGCTGGCACCCATTCCAGGATGAGTGGGACTAAGATCGACCCATAGCCAAACTGCTTTGTCTCCCCTCGATGGCAGTTGGTAAGTTGCCTCTTCATGTTCGGCATCACCATTTCTGCCCAGTTAAACATGGTTGGATTGAGACATTCAAGATCCAGCCAGAGATGAGTCTTCAAAGCCTCGTGTTGGGCTTGGGAGCTCGCTGCCCGTGTCACCATGAATAGCATAGCATGAAGGACTACGTCCTCCACTATTGGGATTGCCACCTTCCTGCTCCCTGTCTTGTGTGACTGTGGGAACACTTGAGCCATCAGCATCTCTAAGGAATCGCCCTCGGGTCGCTGCCCGTCCAGAATGCTCCTCTCACCAAGATGGGATAGCCCAGTCAAAAAATATATGCTTATGGTGTCAAACTCAATATCTCAGCCTCAGGTAATGAATTTCCCATCTGTGGGATTCCAGGTCTGGATCAGTAGCTCCAGTAAGTCAGGTTGTGACTGAAGATGCGAAGTAAGGAAGAATTTGAGCAATCTGCATGCTCGTAATGCATTTCGGCACCCCACACCGGTGAAAACTTCCACATCATTGTCATCATGCTTTCGTTCTTGCCAAACAAATGCCATTATGGCCTGCATAACGAGGAAAAATGAATTAGCACTTTGTTTGCAAAATTCAACGCGTAATTTGCATAAAAATATAATTTCGTGTCGTCATCGCATCTGTTTTTAAAATAGACGCGATGGCGCGAGGTCGCTAGTTTCTATTTTTTTGTGGTCATCATGGAATTACATCACTTTCTCGTGATGATCGGAGCGCGTTATGTGTGAATTTTTTTGGTCATCGCGGACCCGAGCGGTATACCCGCGATGACTGAGCGGTGGAGTCCGGTCCAAAAATCCACCTAAACTAACACATTTAACATTCAAAATGCATGAAAAAGATATTGAATTGGAACGCAGGAAGAATTCTATCTACCTGGATGGAGTTTCGAGATAAACGGTTGATGAATGGGTCTGAAATTAGCTCGCCAACTTTGGTGCTCCAAAACGCTCCACAGTGGAATGAACAGTAACAATGGTAAAAATGAATGGATTAACCACTTTTTATAGTAAGTTTTGAGAATTTAAAAATTATATTTTATAAATGTGGGTTTCTTCTCATTTTTTGTCACATGGTTAGTCAGAATTTGGCTTTTTAACTATGTTTCTACATATATTGTTCATTTTATATCGAACAGGTTTAAATTTGACGTGCTTTGTGCAGAGCTATAGGTAGTGGAATTATGTCAACTTCGTGTACACTTGATCCAAAAAGTCGTCTTTAACACTCTTTTCCGACTTGAAAAATGAAAAGATAGATGAGTTGTTCCTCTTGACTCATTAAAAGAAGTAAGGGGCGGTCACCTTTAAGCTCTTTTCCGACCGTGTAAAAATGAAAAGATTGTGGGGCCTTTGTCGTTTCAAGCTCATTATTGGTTTTGAAATGACGTGATTCAGACCGCTTTTCTACTTTTTTGGGTCGAAGTCACTAGTTACGAAAAATACTCCTCGATCGTAATGGTTGGGCAGTTCTTTCGAGTATTGTTTTATACTTTTTCGGGCTCAACAGACACAAATCTACGAAAAAAGACCCCCCTGGAGTTTTCTTTTCCGTGTCTTTTTCAAACTCTCTAAATATAAAAAAGACTCCAAGTTTCACCTATGTCGGACTCGTTAAACCCTGACGACATTGGACTCGTCACCATGACGAGACTTGAGCTTCTCCTTCCTAGGGCTCGTTAAATTATTACTAGTTTGGACTCAACAACATGTTTATCATTGATTGTCTATCGCAGCTAGTCACTCTTGAACATTGACACTTTTGCTTCTTGTCGGGTTGGGGCATCCATACATCATCGTTTGGCCTTCTGTAGGTTGGGATTGTCATTTAGCCTCATTCCATCTAATTCACGCCTTTTCCGTCGTGCCTCTAATCCCTTGGTATCTGAATGCTGCCACCCTCCGGATTCGTGCCGCTGACATGTTCAAGAGTATAATCCTTCTGCAGTTTACACCCTCGCCTTCTCCTCTGATACTCTGTTTCACCATCTACTGCTTGTTCCTTATCTCGTGTCGTTGATGGGGGAAACATTATGGCCCTCCTACGGTGGGTCGTCTCCTGTTGACATCAACTCATTATCCAGGAGATTGATCTAGAGATCCCCTTTGGTACCTTAGAGCTTGCATGCGTCAATGGCAAGTTCGTCACACCTGACAATCGACTTTCATCATTGGTCATCGATCGGGTGATTCCACGAGTGTTCGACTTCAGATCCCTTTTCACACTTCGTGGATTATGCTAGATAGTACCTTTAGAACCATTGGCATTATTGGTGGTTTCTCTCGCGCTTGTTAACGGTTTTCATCATTGACTGGTAATCGAGCGATTTTCTATCATGCTTGACCTCAGCACATCTCTTCGCATGTTAGAATTTGTACTACGATTGGATGGGTTCAAGACCCCGAACTCAGATTACCTATGTTCGGGCTGCGTGGATTGGTTTATGATTACATGACTTATTAATGGATGGTTGCGACCATACCTTTGTCATTATTATGGTCTCATTAGCTAGATGGCTGCGTCCATACCACAAACCTATTTCGTATGTCTTTTGGATGGCTGCGCCCATGCCTAGACTACATGCGCTTCATTATCAGCGATATCAGTTGTACTTATGCATAGGTTCTTTCAGACGGTGTTCTAGCTCAGTCAGTTTCGTAAAGCATTTCACCCCTCCCACTCTCTCGGGCTTCATACTTTAGGGGGCATCTGTTACACAGTAATTTGTCACTGTCTTCCTCCAATCTTCCTACTGTGTCATGTGTCCAAGTCAAGCATGCTCATATTAGACAAATGCTCTCTAATGTTGCCAAATGACCCACTTTTCCTAAGTTATCTACCTCATCGCATCTGTGGACTAAATAAATGCACTGAAGGGCACTCCTAAATAGACCAGAAGCGCCGCCATCACGGAAGTACACCTGATTCCCGCGATGGTCCAATTTCATGACCCAGCACTAGGTTACTTGTAATCTTTAGCGATGACCTGACTGGCTGCATTACTCAATAGCGATGTCAGTGCTATAGATCAGTTATGCCCCTGCGATGATCCAAATTGGGTGAATTTGTTCCAATAGTCGGCCTTCCAGATGACTTCAGACCTAGTTGTTGGCATAGTTCGTATCGCCCTCCTTTCTCTGGCATGGCTGTTCCGTCATTTGTGATACCTTCCTTGGAGATAAGCTCACTCTTCCACCTTTCATGGAGGCTCCTTCTCCTATTTAAACTCTCACCATTGCTATGCATTGCTAGTTTTCTGATAGTTGGCTAGTTGAGCAGTGTTGTTAGTGTTTTTGAGTTTGGTAGATAGCTGGTGTGAGTGTGACAAGTGTGGGATTGTTAATAGCTTGTGGAAGGTTGTGAAGTGCCCTTAATCTTGTGTAAAACTTGTGAGTGAGAGAGAGACTTGTGTATTGGGAGATCCATCTTCAAAGAGTGAATGCTTGAAGAACAAGCTGGTTCGATCCCTCTGAGAAGGCTTATGACGTCAAGACTTTGGTTGTAAGCTTACTCTTATTTCATTATTAATACAATCAATGATGTTTTCCTATGTCTTGTATGTAATTTACTTGATAGCTCATGATCATTGTTGTTTTCTGGTTACGTGCTTTGTTGTATTTCGTTTGCATTGTTTCAGGTTGATCACTCATTCAGGAGAAGGAAGTGAAAGCTGGAGCAGCGCAACGGAACTCCATCGACCACCGGGTGAGGTAGGCCTCCAACTATGACTGTTTAAGAAAAGGTATTGTTGATCTATCCTTGTTTGTGACTAGACCCACTGTAGGGCTAGAGGGGTTGCCTCTATCCGCAGAGGGAACACTTTGCTGCATCACACACCCCCCTCACCTTCTCCTGGCAGTTCCCAAACTCCATGTTTGGTCACCCATCAACTTGTCTATTACAAGCTTACCTGGATAGTCGGACACTCTGTTATCTCCTCATTCACTCTTGGCCTGTCTGCTAATCATTGTCGTCACTGATTCACTTTATCTCGACACCCTCACCTAAATTGACTTATCTATCTATCTGTGTGTGTGTGTGTGTGTGTGTGTGTGTGTGTCCAGATTCACAGCATCAGGATTCCCTAGCTATGGGCCCTCCATTTTCCAATGAAAACCTTTTTAGACTTGCAGGTGTGGTTAGTGCTATTGGCCACATCATCTCGTGCAGTCCCTCTTGGCACACTCCCAACACCAACCCTTTGATATCTGCTAGCTTCACTCACCAGGGTTGCATTGATTGTGAGGTCGTATGGTCATCTTTCCCATTAGACCCTACTAACTCTTCTTAGCCACCATGTTCGCTCCCATTTCATCCCACTTCCCCTTTCCCGCTTTCCACCGCATATTCCCTTGGATCTCTCCTATTAGAACTTTCAACTCTCACCTCTAGGCCACATAATTTAGAGGGTCAAACCCTTGCATAGCCCTCATTCCCTATTGGGACACGTGGTGACACTTCCATTTCATCCTGCACCACTCACCCCACTACCTTCTGCTTGCACCCTTTGTGAATTATCTGGGGTGAACCTAATAGGATGATCTATTAGGTTGGTCCACCTTTGGCCAATCATGGAACTCCTAGGCTATCATGGTTTTCATCTCATCGTAGTTGGAGTCTTCCTAGTTAGCTATTATTTCCTCCCTTGACAATCTTCTTGGGTAACCTGTCTGAGCCATGTCAACGTTTTCATGACCAATCATAAGGGGAAAGTCAACTGTGCCAATAAGAGGGTTTCTCGTCTAGGGTTTTTGAATTATAATAGGACAAGGTATTTTGATCTTTTCTTATAAGTCTAGGGTTCGATCCCCATGAGATGCAATAAGTTTTTTATTCTCTCCCCATGCCATGGTTCATTTAAGGGCATGGAAAATTTTATGGGCTAATATTCACAGGTGGGCTAATTTTTCATGATTTCGCCAAAAAAGAGATTCAACAATTTCCATTTTTTATAAAAATTATTCGCCCAAATTTCACAATATAAAATTATTTTGGCTTAAAAATTTCCAACATTATATAGAGAGTATATATAAAATCATTATAAATTTGAATAATTTTACAAATACATTAATAAACATTTTATATTTTTCATATTATGGATTAGTGAGATTCACCAATGTTTTTAAACTTCAATATAATTTTCCATCCTTAAAATTTTCCCTAGCTAAGGGGATTAGGCTCTACCCCATGTGACATCTCAGATGGGGATCTCAGTGATCACCCCAAACATGAGTTTTTCTACTGTTCAAGCTTACTAGAGCTAGTATTCTCAACCATGGCTTTGTCGCATAGGTTCAATAAACCTCTAGATCATCTCCATAGTTTCATGACAATGTCAGAAACTTGTTAATGCATGTTTTGGTGCTACCCCTCCTGAGATTGTGTGAAAGGAGCTTCAAATAATTCCTAGCATGCTTGCATGCCCCATTATTGGACAAGGAATTCCACGCGTGCTAATGTAGGAGCTACTGTGTCCATTACCTACAATGAGATTTGTGTGGAATCCTAAGAGTTCTCCACCTCACCCACCACTCGTTGACAATGCCATAATGCATGATGAGATTGGAAGAAACTCCATGGCGCTATACGGAACCTTTTCATGCCTCACTGGTGGCACTAGGGTGCCAACCAAACACATCTAGCCTACTTAAAATGTAAGGTTGAAGGGAATTTAGGTAAATTTGATGAGCTCATCTCACCCCAAGGGAATCAATCGTCAATGTTCACACAATGTGTGTCGAGCAAAAAAAAAACTAGTATCTTAAGCAAAATAAATGGATGTAAGTGAGTGTAGGCCCTGCTGAGCAGATGATATTGAAAGTAAATTTTTCATATTAATAAAGGGTCTTTGAGCCCACTATTTCAAGTTTTACTCTAAGCACTTAGGGATTTTCTCGCAACCTGCAACGTGGCATTGTATTCCATTATTATTCTTTTTTTTGTTTTTCTCATTACAATTAAGCATTTAATTCAGCTTAAGGTTTAGTTCAGTGTTATAGATTGGTTCTTATTACCATACGGTTTATTACACATTTGTTCATCTATATTTCTGTGATAAAAACCAACAAGTTACTCGAACAACATGCATGCATATATATATATATATATATATATATATATATATATATATATATATATATATATATATATATATATATATATATATATATATATATATATATATATATATATATCAGCACATTTATCCATGTCGTATATATATATATATATATAGATATATAGATATAGATATAGATATAGATATTCAACACATTTATCCATGTCGTATATGCATAAAATGCATCCACATATTCATACATAAAAAACATGAATACAGTTTGAGAATCCAGAACTGTCACAGTAAAGAATGCATCATGGTTCATCAAGAAATAAACAACCACAAGCATATACATATCTTTAAACTTACTGGGTTATTGATTCTGGGACAAGGACTCTCCACCCAACCATCAACAATTGCATCCACACTTACTTATAGTTTTCACCCTCGAGCCAAATTCCAAAGTCCAAGGGGGATGTTTGCTTAAAACTTGAATACGAATTCTCAACTGACACATGGACTCTAGAAGGACACCTCCCTCAATCCCATGAGTTTAATTCAACTTCTTTGTCATGCAAGGAGTCCAAAGGTACTTTACCTCACCCTCAGGTTCACATACAATGTTTCACCCCCTCCTAGGGAGTCTAGAATCCACTACAACGATAATGTATTCACCAAGTCTTCAACCAGGTCTTATTTAGATACTACTTTAGGATCGCCTTTTCCCAAGCTATTACAAATATTTGAGCCCACTATGGTCTATCATAAGCATAAATTTCCTGCCAAGGAGGTAATTCCTCCACATTTGTAAGGCATGAATGGTGGAAGCCAATTCTAAATCATGTGTCACATAATTAACCTAAAGCTCATCCAACTCCCTAGAGTCATATCATACGACTTTCCCTTCTTGCATCAAGATTCCAAGGAGCCTCGCTTTGCAGGCATTTTTGCACACCACGAAATCCTTGTTAGGATCTATAATTCCTAGCACTAGTGCATTGGTGAGCAACTATTTTAACTTATCAAAGATTTGTTTCACATTGCACAATCCTCTCAAATATTTTTCCTTTCCTCTACAAGGTTGTAATGGGATGGCCTATCTTGGATAAATTCTAGATAAATCTTTTGTAATATCCTATCAGTACCATAAATGATTTAATTTCATCCACATCCTTTGGAGTTGGCCACTCCATTATGTCCTTTATCTTTTCAGGATCCACCGAGATTGTTGGAAATAATACTGAGAGGGGGGGGGGGGGGGGGGGGTGAATCAGTATTATCAGATCATTAAAACTTTTTCAATGCTCAAAAACATATACGCTACTTCAGTTAAGTGAACCCGCGTGTACACACTGCTGTGTCTAAAGCAACTAGCATATATCCAGAAATCTTATGATTCAGTTAGCTTATCTTCAGTAAATGCATCAGAACATTATTAACCATATTAACAGTAAACAGGTGCAGTATAACAGAACAGATCATCACACAAAAGCCACACACATGAACACAAAGATATAAGGTGGAAACCCAATGTGGGTGAAAACCACCTGCTGCAAGTCATCTCAATCTTCTTCTTAATAAGAAAATCCTTTTACAATATTTGTACTCGTGCAGTCTTATACCAGTACGGGAGCTACAACCCCCTTTGCTCTTGTACTAGCCGATCCATTTACTAGTACATAGGCTGCTACCTGCTACAATGCTCCAAAGATCTCCCTTAGCTTTTGTACTAGCTTAGATACTAGTACGTAGGTGCTTGCCTACAATCTTCTCTCCTCCAGGTACCACGTTTCATCAATTTTCAGACTGGATACACTGAAGCACAACACATAATCTGAAAGGCCACTATTCATCCAATTTTCATACTGGACCCATAATTATCATTGAAGCTCAAAACAATCATCAAACTCTGAATCACTGAAACCCTGTTAACAAAACCGTCACCAGAACACAGAGCAGACACAGAACTCTGTAATAACCATCAGACCCATCTGCAACTTCAAATTTCAAGCTTTACAATGTATACGCTACTTCGATGAATCAAACCTGCATGTATACGCGCTTTTGCCAAAGTCAACCCGCGTACAGATCTAAAAACAATTTCTCATAACTTGCAGCTGTACCAGACATCAGTCATACTCATAACACTTATAGAACAATACATGCATCAGTATGTAGATCTACAATAAGCATCATAAAGATAGTTCATTTCAAACCATTTGATCCCAATCTCTCCTTAGATCTTGTTCTCAATCAGCTGGTGAGATCCCTCCTTAGCTCAAATCAAGCAATGCATCATCAACCCATAACCTGCATACTGGATCTCATACTTCTTCAGATATTCAAGACATTTCAGATGCACTTGCCTAATGATTTCCTTCTCCTTATATAGCCTTAGGCCTTGTTCAATACCAAGAGCCAAAACCATAGAAATCTAATACCATCATCTTCAAAACTAGGGATCAACACGTCCGTCGAGACACCAAGGTCCAAAACCATAGGCACAACTTCCAAGGAATAACCGCCGTGGACCAAAGATAAGTTTTCCACATACATGGGCTTTTACTGAAGCCAACCTGCGTGTACACGCGACTTGGTATATAGCGAACCTGCGTATACGCGACTTGGTATATAGTGAACCTGCTTGTATACGCGACTTGGGCTTAATGAACCTGCGTGTATGAACTTTCTCTTCTTCTTATAGTCTGATCATCAATTCCTTGCTGCTGACCTTCTGTACTATGATTTGTCATCAGTGTGGTTTGCCATCAAGGACAACACTTATCTCATAATGCCAACAATCTCCCCCTTTGGACTTGATGGCAAAGCTAACTTGTCACACTTAGAACTATCATCTGATTCCTTTGAGCTGTCCTCCATCAGTCACATCTGATATCTCTTCTGAAGATTCATCCAGTTATACATAAGTGAGATATTCTTCTATGAGAGGGTTGCCATCAAGTACAACACATGCATCATAATGCCAACAATCTCCCCCTTTGGACTTGATGGCAACAACACCAAATCACTCTCCCCCTTTGACATCAAGGGCAAAGGGTGGACCAAGATGTTCTCTTCTTTTGCTGAACATTTCGCTGTCCATACTCCCCCTGAGTATCTGTTAAAATCTCTGAATGATCTCCCCCTTTGTATATGCCAAAGTGTACCAATCTGTCAATGCTCCCCCTGAGTACATGCCAAGTCTCTGTACTGCTGAAGTGTGCTGTTCATGCTCTTCCTTACCGTAGGCAAGATCTGCAAAAGATGTTCTTCAAGAAGAACATGACTCTATACATCATAAAAGACCTTCCTATCACCAAAGACTCATACATACATCCATCTCTCAACTAAGTGAGGATATACAAAAATTGACTCATCCACCCAACCAAGTGGGGATACATCAAAAGTTTACATATGAAAACCAATCATATTGCATCAATCATCCCAGGCATAGTGGGGAAACCAAAATAGGTCGTTACATGACCTTGACACCATGAAAGAGATACCACAAAAGAGATATATGACATAGAGACGAAAGAACTAGACCAAGACTTATGAAAGTCACCAGCAGTATTTGATAATCACCATTCAGATCAGCAACCAAGAGATCCTTCTATTCTCCTTTCGCCTTTGTTCCACCTGAAACCAACAACAAATGTGAACCAGAACCAAATGCCAACAATGCATCATTGGAAGATTATCTACTCCCCCTGAACCTGTGCCAGATGATCTCTGTCAGACCCATATCAGACTTTCTGCAACCAACATCTGTCCCTGCTGATTTCCTTCAAAAATCAATATACGCGCCTGCATCCATATAAACAAGCGTATATACGCGGATAGGCCTTATGAAACTCGCGTACAACCATTTTCATATCAGCAACCTGTAAATGTCCTGCAGCAAGGTATGTCTGAACATAGATGTCAACTCCTCCTTTTAAACATCATCATGAAATCATTCACATTACATGTGAAACCACCATAGCCATTTCATCAACGTCAAGATCTACATGATCCAAGTATCATTACTTGGGAACATCTACATCAATAATATGTAAGTATAAACCTATCATCATATAGACACGAACTCATCATCATGTCTCCAAGAAAGTGACTTTGAGGAGTCATCCATGTATCAACACTATGTATCTTGAGCTCAAACTCTTTTGACAAAGCTTCTTGCTATCATCATCAGCCACAATCCTTATCCACATGAGTGCATGCATCATAACTGTATGATCTTTATGCATATGACAACAACAGTATATAAGTGACTCATCATCAAGTGAGGAAGATGTGTATTCAAGCTTTGTACTTCTCCTTGTCCTTATGAAGATCACCATGTAAGCACCATATATGCATCATCAAAGAATCAACCATAAATCTGATCTGAACATCTTCTATGTAACTTCAAGAATCATATGAGAGTTTATCATAGACAACTCACAACCACATCATAGCAAGATATATCATTTAGCCATATAAGAATCATCACCAAGGATTATTACCCATAATGCCAACAATGAATTACTAAAGGCATATGCTCCCCCTCAACCAGTGCCATCTGTTAGATATGATCATGCATATATCAGTAATAAGCATCAAAACATCATCATCCTCAAGTTAGGATCAAAACACTTCTAGACATCATACAAGTAACAAAACATTTCCACACATCCTCAGCAGACTGTAACCAATAGAGCAAATAATAGACTGAATCATATCAGATCCTTTTTCTGATCCTGTCCCCACTGCTTTTCCTCAGACTGACATAACTTTGCAGTGTCTAACTCGCGTATATACGCGACTTCCCTTTAAGGAACTTGCGTATGAGATTCAGAACACTGAAGTTTTACACTTTCAGCTCCCCCTGAGTCTGATATGTCTGTGCTGTGCTGTGTCTCAGTACATTGTGCTGACTGTACTTCCTTCTTCCTCCATATCTTCAAGTGTGATGAGGTTTTCTCCTTTTGGTGTGATGTCCATCCTTTTTTCCTGCATTCCTTTGCTATATGTCCAAGCTTGTTACATACATAACATCTTACATGTTTCATATTCCTCCTGTAGCAATCAGCAGCTTTGTGACCAAACATATTGCAAGCAAAGCAATATCCATTAAAGTACCTTGAGTGTGATGATCTTTCTGCATGATGGTCTTGAACCCTTCTTCTTCTACATCTAGCTGCAACATGTCCAAGATTATGACATACATAACATTCAACATTATTCATAGGAGGAGTAAAAGATTTTCTTTGAGGAGTCTTTTTCCTTGATTGTTGATGGGGTTGACCTTTCATCTCCTTGTTGATCATTTTAGTTTTCTCTTTAGAGTTCCTTGCCTCACCTTGTGAGCTAGATTCACATTCAACAGATTCATGAAAACCAAGACCAGTCTTGATAGCAGGAGACCTTTGACTACTAAGAATATCATCCAAGGCTTTAGTACTATCTTGAAATCTCAAAAGTTTATCCTTTTCTTCTAATTTACCTTTCAAGATATTTACCTCAACTTGAAGTTGTTCCTCCTTTTCGAGACATTGCTTCTTCATGTCTTCTCCATCTTTCCTTCCTTCTTCCAACTGATGCCTTAGTTTGAGAATCTCCTTTTCTTGTTCTTCATTCAGATCCTGCTGTTTTTCAATAGCTTGGAGTAGATCTTTATTCTGCTTCTTTGATTCTTCAAGATCTTTCTTTAGCGAGCGGATCGTGGCTTCAAGACTTTCATAGTAACTGGATCTATCTCTGATTTTCTTGATGGTTGTGCTTCTTTCATTGACATCATCTCTTAATGATGTCACTTCACCCTACAACTTTTGACATTGATTTTCCTTGTCCTTGAGTAACTTTCTTACCTTGTTTCCTTCCTCTGATTGAGCTTTTAGTTTGGTAACTTCTTCTTTGAAAGCACATTCCCTTTTGTTCAATAGATCTTGTTGATCTTTAACTTTGTCTGTAAGCCTTCTAAATACTGCCTCTATTTGATACTTTTCTTGCTCACCCATAAAAGCATGTTCAGTAGTTTCACTATCACTTCCATCACTTTCACAAGGAAATATAGCAGGAACATCAGAGGATAACACATTCATACCTGATAATGATTCTGAATCTGAAGAACTTCTTATACCTAATCCCCAATCGACTCTCCCACTGTCATAGATCTTCTGAGATGTCTTCTTCTTCTTATGAGCTCTCTTCTTAAGCTTCTTTCCCATTGTTCCACGGATCTCCTTCAAGCGATCAAGCTTCTACCAAAGGACCTGCTCTGATACCAATTGTTGGAAATAATACTGAGAGGGGGGGGGGGTGAATCAGTATTATCAGATCATTAAAACTTTTTCAATGCTCAAAAACATATACGCTACTTCAGTTAAGTGAACCCGCGTGTACACGCTGCTGTGTCTAAAGCAACTAGCGTATATCCAGAAATATTATGATTCAGTTAGCTTATCTTCAGTAAATGCATCAGAACATTATTAACCATATTAATAGTAAACAGGTGCAGTATAACAGAACAGATCATCACACAAAAGCCACACACATGAACACAAAGATATAAGGTGGAAACCCAATGTGGGTGAAAACCACCTGCTGCAAGTCATCTCAATCTTCTTCTTAATAAGAAAATCCTTTTACAATATTTGTACTGGTGCAGTCTTATACCAGTACGGGAGCTACAACCCCCTTTGCTCTTGTACTAGCCGATCCATTTACTAGTACACAGGCTGCTACCTGCTACAATGCTCCAAAGATCTCCCTTAGCTTTTGTACTAGCTTAGATACTAGTACGTAGGTGCTTGCCTACAATCTTCTCTCCTCCAGGTACCACGTTTCATCAATTTTCAGACTGGATACACTGAAGCACAACACATAATCTGAAAGGCCACTATTCATCCAATTTTCATACTGGACCCATAATTATCATTGAAGCTCAAAACAATCATCAAACTCTGAATCACTGAAACCCTGTTAACAACACTGTCACCAGAACACAGAGCAGACACAGAACTCTGTAATAACCATCAGACCCATCTGCAACTTCAAATTTCAAGCTTTACAATGTATACGCTACTTCGATGAATCAAACCCACGTGTATACGCGCTTTTGCCAAAGTCAACCCACGTACAGATCTAAAAATAATTTCTCATAACTTGCAGCTGTACCAGACATCAGTCATACTCATAACACTTATAGAACAATACATGCGTCAGTATGTAGATCTAGAATAAACATCATAAAGATAGTTCATTTCAAACCATTTGATCCCAATCTCTCCTTAGATCTTGTTCTCAATCAGCTGGTGAGATCCCTCCTTAGCTCAAATCAAGAAATGCATCATCAACCCATAACCTGCATACTGGATCTCATACTTCTTCAAATATTCAAGACATTTCAGATGCACTTGCCTAATGATTTCCTTCTCCTTATATAGCCTTAGGCCTTGTTCAATACCAAGAGCCAAAACCATAGAAATCCAATACCATCATCTTCAAAACTAGGGATCAACACGTCCGTCGAGACACCAAGGTCCAAAACCATAGGCACAACTTCCAAGGAATAACCGCTGTGGACCAAAGATAAGTTTTCCACATACACGCGCTTTTACTGAAGCCAACCTGCATGTACACGCGACTTGGTATATAGCGAACCTGCGTATACGCGACTTGGTATATAGTGAACCTGCTTGTATACGCGACTTGGGCTTAATGAACCTGCGTGTATGAACTTTCTCTTCTTCTTATAGTCTAATCATCAATTCCTTGCTGCTGACCTTCTGTACTATGATTTGTCATCAGTGTGGTTTGCCATCAAGGACAACACTTATCTCATAATGCCAACAATCTCCCCCTTTGGACTTGATGGCAAAGCTAACTTGTCACACTTAGAACTATCATCTGATTCCTTTGAGCTGTCCTCCATCAGTCACATCTGATATCTCTTCTGAAGATTCATCCAGTTATACATAAGTGAGATATTCTTCTATGAGAGGGTTGCCATCAAGTACAACACATGCATCATAATGCCAACAGAGATTCCTTCCTTGGAAACAATATCCCCCAGGTCATGTATCTACGAATGGAAAAAGTCACACTTGTTAAGCTTTGAATAGAGCTTATGCTCTCTTAACAATAATAAAAATGTAGTCAGATGTTTATCATGCTCTTCTTCAATTTTTTAATATACCATTATGTTATCAACAAATACAATGAAAAAAAATGTCCAAATAAGGACGTAACACACCATTCATCAAGCTCATGAACATGGTAGAGACATTGCTAAGCCAAAAGGGTACCACTACGAACTCATACTGCCCATATCTTGTCCTAAAAGAAGTTTTATGAATGTATTCCTCCTTTATTCTTACTTCATGGTAGTCTGACCTTAGGTCAATTTTAGAGAAAATTGTTGCTCCTCTAAACTAATCAAATAGGTCATCAATCCTTGGTAATGGGTACCTATTCTTGATGGTCACCTTATTCAACTACCTATTATCAATGCATAATCTAAGGGTTCCATATTTCTTCTAAATTATAATATTAGTGATGCACATGGGGAGGCACTAGGCCTTATGTAACCTTTGTCAAGCATTTCCTTCAACTACAATTTCATCTCAACCAATTTTTGGGTGTTCATCCTATATGGAGACTTAGACACTGGTGTTTCTCTAGGTACGATGTCAATAGAGAAATATATCTCTCTGTGAGGAGGTAATCTAGGAACCACCAATGGAAAGACATATGTGTTTTGCTACAAAATAGGGTACTTTTTTTATCAATTCAGCTTCTGAATTTCTCCATCGGTTTCTGCATCCTTGGAAACTTGTACTATAAATAACATGCATCCTTTTCTACTACTACTTTTGGCTTGCATATCCATGATTAACCTCAATGAAATGGGATTTTTCCTGACCTGCAACATTTTAATTATTCCTTATTCATCCAAGAATTCAATTCCTTTTTCATAACAGTCCACCTTGGCCTGGTGTAAATACAACTAGTCCATGCCCGAAAATATGCCATATGCACCCAATGGAAATACATTCAAATGGGATTGTGTGGACATGCCACTGAGTTCAAAGGCAGATGAACTTATCCAATGGTTGATTCATATCTTTGTCTTAGTTTCCAATTGAACAATCCAAGGTTCTTCAAGCATATCCTTGCCCAAATCACACTTCTCAACAAGCTCTAAGATGACATAGCTATAATTAGAACCTAGATCAATTAAAATAGAAATGATTTTCTCTTGTAGCTTACCTTCCATCTCAAATATCGATGCCTAATGATCTACTTGGAATTTTTCCACTGTTGTGTAAATTCTTGGCATACTTCGAGCTACTTCACCTACCATAATCACTTCTTGATCAGTGAAAATGTTTTTCCTATTATACTGTGGATGTGGACAATCTCTCCTCCCATGGTTCCCACCACAAGTCCAACACATGATCAGCTCTCTAACTTTGAACGTGGGTTGATCTGACATTGTTTGCTGCACATTTACCTTAGTAACAACAATGGCTTTATGTTGAAACTATTTTGTATAATTTGGTTGCTTACCTTCTTTCCTTTGTGATCTTTTCTTCTGCCAATTCTTCTTATGTCAAGTGCTACTTTTATGCTACCAATTACTTTTAATATCAGGCCTATGTTTTGCTTGATCATAGCAATCTGATGGCTTCTTGATATCATCTTCGAGGGTTTGGGGTTAAAACAAATCAATTTTGGCCCTAAATTCCATAGGTGATCTATTGGGTAGCGGAATCCCTGCGCAATGGTTAGGGTAAAGACTCCGCTGAAAGCATGGAGCGCGAATTATAATAGGTTGAGTCAAATGGTAGTCCACCCGAGAATACTAAAAAGTAATGTAAATAGAGTTAGCCCGCGTAGGGAGCGCAGGCTAGGGAAGGGTATAAATAGAGCGCAGCTCTATGAGGGAAAGACAGTTGTGTTTGGAGAAGATGAATGGTAATGGGTACTTGAAGTAGAAAAATTGAAAGCGTCTGTAATTCTGAGTCGAGGGATAAGGGTAGTAGGTAGAGGCTCTGTAACTGTGTGCACAGAGGCCTGGAAAGTTCACAATTGTGTGTGCGGGACCCTGCAGCTGAGTGCGCAGGGTGGATCTGGATGTATTGGTGAAGATTGTTAATAAAGACAAGTTTACCATAAATTCTTTGTTAAATACAACTTTCCTCTTTTTGAATTGCTATGATCTATGCATTTCTACTGTTGAATACTTGTGAACTTGGTTTATTCTTGATGCGTGAAATTAACCAGAAATAATAAATAGTTTGCTTAAAGACCACTCTAACTAGATCAAAATAGTAATAATTGATCCAATCTGTAATATGCACAATAAGGGTAACTAAATCTGCACATCACAAGGTTGTTGATCGGTGCGCAAACCTCACAAACCACATCTAGACCTCCCAAGGGTGCGGAAACTTGGTTCTAGCACCCTCCCTTGCTACCTTGAGTGAGACCTTAGTCCATGCTTCGTGGGATGTTGCCGAAAGGGCCAGTAGCTACAGGATTTATTTGGCTAAATAACTCTTCCGAACCTGGGCAGGCCCCTATAAGCCAACAAATGGTTCCATTGCCAGGACTAGGATCTTCCTAAGGGGTGTCTAATGTGGGAACACTAGAATCCTACAAAGGAAGAACTCGAAGATTGATGGGATTTGAAGCTCCACGAGTTTTCAGTTCAAGAGAAAAAAAGCTCGCAGATATCAGAGGAATAGTGGTTGGATCGCTATATATTCACGGACATACATGAGATCTTCTTCATAACATTCTCGATAGAATTGTATGAGTGGATCGCGAAGTTAGCTGATAGTGTGAGAAGGTGCAGAATGGACCAGCCCATAGTGTGGACTCCAGAACCAGTGCAAAGGCTAGAAGCCACCGAAGATAGAATTGCGCTGCGGTAGACCACTGCTTAGATTGGATCATTGGGGTATTTATCACTAAATTTGCAATAGATACAACCATAAGTTACAGTGAAGCAGAAAGGCACTTTCTCCAACGATCGCAGGGTAGGTACATCAAATCATTGAAAACTTCGATTAAGATGTTGTTGTGCGAAAAATAGATTCTGCGCGTGTATTTATCTCTAGGGTAATGTGGAGTGGAAAGGGTTATCAAAGAATAGGAGAAGTAGAGAACAGCCCATTGTTTTCTGTCCCACGGGAAAGCGAGGAGGATCTTGCTAGGTTCTCGCCAGGAAGTGCGGTCTGATTGATTAAAGAACGCTTCCCACTGATACCACCTCCATCTACACTACCACCCACTTCACCCGCATCAAGTCCATCCACACCAAGACCTTCGCCATCCCCTCCACCACTAAAAGACGGGATGGCGACGATAGTCAAGTTACCTACCTTTTAGGGTAAAGGGAATGAAGAGCCAAGTCGGTTCTGGTTTGTGATAAAATCTATATGGGACGCGCAAGGCATAACAAATGAAAACATTAAAAAAGCCACGCTAGTTAGTGCACTACAATACTGCACACTGACATGGTATATAGAATACTCAACCAACCATCTGATTGAGGGAATAGAGGTGATCCATGATGTGCTGAATAAAGAGTTTGGCCGACCAAAGTCTGAAGCCCAATCAGTCATTGGATTCAAAGAGATAGCAATGTTGCTTGCTGAAACTCCATGGGATATGGACCAGATATTAAAAGGTACTATTTGCGAAGCGAACATGACCTTAACAGATGGGTAGCATTGTGCATGGTTTGTGGCATCCTTAACGCCCCAATTTAGGACGACTTTGTCACAGTGTAAGATCTCAACCCAAGCCGAGGCACTAGAGACAGCAATGAGGCTACACGCAACCCCAATACTAGACCCAGGGTTGGGAGTTCAGCAAATCCACGTGCAACTCAGAACTTGAGCTTGGAAGTACAGAGCCTGAAGCAAGGAAGAATGTCCAGACTAGATGTGCACCTAGAGATAGGTTGTATCAAATGTAAGAGCCAAACGCACGACAAGGACCATTGCCCGGTTTTCTCGAACCATCTGATAGAAGGATGCCCATTACCACTAAAAATGGAGGTACAAGCAGGGTCGAATGCTCCGCTTATGCTACGGTGCGCGATTTTCCAAGTAGGAGGAAAGCATGCCAGAGATAGTTGTCATCTATTGCCAAACATATGACAACCTCCTCAACACTTATTTTGTAACTTCTGTAGAACAATGGGTCATGAGGAAAGAGATTGCCGCATGTTGATGGATCGACCAGCTACATATAGGATGCAAATAGAGACACGCGGACAGGACCTAACTGTACCATTCGTGCGCAGGGGATTCCTGATGCGTAGACGAGGGTGGGGAGGATGGGGGCCCAGATGGGGCTGTGGACAGTTGATCTGTTATAATTGTGGTGGACAGGGACATTACACGCGGGATTGTACGAATCCGACTAAAGCCTGTTGTCTGTCATGCTACCAGTTTGATCACGATGCAGTTAATTGCCCCACGTTGATCGCTTAATGAAGGGATAAAGGGGCGCTTCCAGCTAGCCCCACCCAGAATGTATAGATGATGAAGGCTGAGCCCCGCACTAAAGACCCCAACATAAATATGATACTCATAAGTGGTGCAGCTATAGGGGGGAGATAAGGGGAAGAAGCCAGAAGAGGATACGTGGGTTCATAAGGCTCCCCAAAAACAACGAGAATTTGATTTGGCATAAGCAAAGGAAACCTTTTTGGAGGTGAAGAAAAATTGTACAAAGCATTGACTTTGGATAGTAAGGGGCAACTGGACCTGCAACAAGATAATTCCTTGATAATCGTCTTTTTAGAAACCTGTGTGAAGCTCCTGAGGGATGCCAATGCAATGAAAGGGTTACAAGAGTTAATAGTTAGATGTACGGAGGTAGATGAACCACGCATGATCTGGAAATTGGGAAAACACGTTTTACATACCGGACGGGAGATGCGGCTGACTGCCCAGATTGGCAACTACGAGATGGACCAGGTCATCTTAGATCTGGGTTCTGACACGAATGTCCTACCAAAATAGACCTGGGAACACATGGGCAAGCCTACACTGCAATGGTCCCCAATTCAATTATGGTTGCAAAACCAACAAAAGATCCTACCGATGGGAAGATTGCAAGGAGTTATCATAGATATCAACGGTGCCCACACGCACGCTGATTTTGAAGTCATAGAAATCATGGATGACAGTACCGCCTATCTGGCATTACTAGGAATAGACTAGGAAATATATATGAATGGAATTATCAACCTTAAAAAGCAAAAAATAATCTTCGAAAAGAACGCACTCCGAGTAGTCATTCCTTTGGATCCAGCTGAAGGAGCTCGCTATACTAAACCAATGCGTGACGATGATAGTGACAAGGAACTACACTGCATCTACTAGCTCATAGCATGAAATGGGGATAGGGTGAACCCAACTATGGATGGACGACTCTCATGGGACTGTGATAGCTCTTGCACGTCAGATTCAGATGAAGAAGTTGAACAATGGAAAAATCGACTGCACGAAGTAACCACATTGAATTGAAATAGAATGGTCATAGTAGGAGCCATAGCATCATCCGCAAAAGAACCAGTTGTCCCAGTGAAATCAAAACCCAGTGCGTTGAAGGTATTCGCATCCCGAGAGGCTTGGACATCGAAAAAAAAGGTAGTTGCGGCGAAGAATAACATAAAGTGCAGCGGTTGCCATCACACGTTAACACCGGTAGTCAGATAAACTAAGAAGAGCAACCCGCAGCAACTTGGATCGCCAGACGCTGACCACGGGGTTCGTGGAAGCCCAAGAGATAGCATACATCACGGCGATATGCTAACACAACTTTCTTGTAAGCTACGTATACTACGACCTAGATGGATCTGCATTAGGCAATGGAAGAGAAATTAGAGGAAGCCAGGTACCTACTGGTACTGCGCTGACAGCACCCTTGAGGCATGACCAGGAGATCAAAGCATGGTAGAGAGAACTAAACTCAGGAGGATATCAAGCCGCGATGCTTACATAAGCTTAGCCCTCTTTCATCTAAGATGACTCGGACCCTTGGAAAAAACTGCTAGGGACAACCGAATTGGGACAAGGCTATCAGGACAGCACACACAGCCGTGGCACAAAACCTTGGTTGTCCAAGCGCTCAGACGATGCTTGCAACCTGCGGCGACAGGGATAGTATGGATCCACATCGAAGGTGCAGACACCTAACTAGTCGTTAAGGCCATAGTCTCAGTGCCCTAAGCAGCTAAAAGAAGGTGCAAGACTATAAACAATTCTACAGGAAGCCGCTTTGGCGTAACGAGTTCCACCCACACTCTTTTGTCTTCTCGATCACAACAGTGGTTACTGAGTTGCACTACCACGTAGCCTAATCAAAAGATAACCGCTAGCACTTCTACCCATAACAGAGACGTGACGGTACGGTATGAAGGAGTAGGCGGCAGGTCATTAAGACGAAAGTTTCGAGGTGTATCCATTAAGATCAACCGAGGGAACATTGGTACGATACTGGAACACAAGAAAACAGAGTTGTTCAGGGTGACGGTCTCAATTTATGAATGTGGGAGTATACGGGCACATTGGCATTATACATCAACATCAAGCAGCATGCATCTGGCCACAAATCAACCTATGCGTACTATGGCCAGAGCTCAAGCACGATTCACCGAAGAGATGCAGTTGAATCAGGGAGAGTTAGCAGGTGCAAGCTGGACGCAGTAGGTTGCAAAATCCCCACAAACACCATGGAGGAAGAATATTAAGCAAAAGACCCGAATAGTCTGAGCCTCACCACGGCTCACCAAACAAGCTATAGCCAATAAGGGTAAAGTCGTTTCTGCAGACAACGATGAAGAGGATGAGGCTCTTTAGGAGCTCCTTGACCAAATTGATGAGGATGAAGTGGACGCATTCCAAATCCCGTCATTACCCCCATATCTGTCTCCATGGACAGGGTCAACTAAGATACCGAAGGACTTAGATGGAGTGAAAACCGAGCTTTAGACCTCGCTTCTTCCAGATAATATAAGGTTTGAAGGCTTGTTATTGGGACGTGTTCCAACCCTCAAATTTGAAGATTCGGATCTGGCCGATAGTGATAAGTTCCCAGAATTAGCCGCAGACATATTGCTACCACAGGTGTGGCTACTGGGTATAGAGAGGGCTGGGATCCTCAACCTCTAATGGCTACCTCACTACCACCACATGACTATTACTGCCTTTGTAATCCGGAAACTCCTCTGTCTTGTACATGATGGATTCCTATGGTTGGAGGAGCCAATTTCGATCACAGCTGAATTAATCCACTGCATAACACACCTACCACTGAAAGGAGATGATCCCACCAGTGCCGCAAGAACCAACAGTGAGGTTAGCCTCCCCGAAACAATGAAGACGCGGTACAAGTTGGAGAAAGGAAAGCACAGATATGTCATAGCTAGCATCAACGACCGCATCATCTAAGTGGCTACACAGCTCCTCAGGGGAAAAATCATGAGGAGGTGTCGTGCAGACAAGGTACCTGCTTCTGTCATTGCGCTAGCTGGGCAGTGTGCCCAAGGAGTTCAGTTCAATTGGGCATAGTTCTTATGCAAAGAGTTCTTGACCAACTACCGAGAAGCACGGGACAAAGGTAAGATATTTCATTATGCATGGTTGCTTCTATCAATACTCTTGGTAACAAACGAGCTGCCTTCGGATAGCCAGTTCCCTAGCATTACAGATGACCTACATGAGGCAATATGGTTTATGGTGCTATGCGGAACAAGGGACGTGACAAGGGTTTCTATAATTCAAGCAATTTGGACTTCCATGGCAGAACAAATAAGGATCTGGATTGCTCACCGACCATGCATGTCTCCCACAATCTACAAAAATTTCCAAAGCATGGAAAAGTTTAAAGCCGACAAGCATCATGTGTACAACCAGGCGCGAAAGAACTCGGACCAATTGTAGACAAAACTTCCGTTCATCACAACAGATGAAGCAATCTATGGGGTTTTGGTAAAATTGCCTCTTGAATGGAATGCTCTGGACAAGGCCATCCTAGACCAACTTGCTGCCAAGAAGTAGAAGAAGGAACAACAGGAGTGGCTCAAGCATCTTGTAGAAATAGCATGACAGGAATAGTAGCTCACTTTGCAGCAAGCGTTTCTCAGAACCCACCAGCCGAAGTGACTATAGTAACGCAGGAATTGGAACCAGAACAGGAGACAGACACTTAGGATCTTAGGGAACAGGTCAATCGGTCACATTGGGAGGACCTGCCAAGTGTCAGGAAAAAGTCCAAAGTAACAAAGGTGTTGGAGAACGACTTTAAAACAAGCCCTGCATTGCCCGCTTTACTTACAGAATAGACAACTGTGTTGGGGGAAATCCGGAAGCAGTTGGAAACATTGTAGGCATAGTCTCTAGGCAAGGTTCACCTCGCCAACAATACATGTATGACTAAGAAACTAATGGGTGTGCCTGCACTAAACACTGTAACATTGCCAGCCACTTCTATTATAAGGCCCGACAATGAGGGTAGTTGGGATTTAGATCTGGCCGCCCTATCTAGTAGCTTGCTTTTTCAATTACAAGATGGGATCACTAATGAACTCTACACTAGGGAAGGTCGCGCCCTCCACACTTTACAGGAGTAGAAAGTTGAGATAGAACAAGTCAATCTTCAGCACACTGTCTAGGTTGAGCATTATAGGAATGTCGAACAAGCCATTACAGAAGCTTGCTGCACAGTTCTAAGGGTAGCTATCCCTGACGATCTTCCAACTCTGACCAAGGTTCAACAAATGGCTGTAGAAGTCTGCATGGTCCAGGAAGAGGCCGCAAAAGCACAAGGGGAGCTTTCCCTACAGATTGTAGAGCTCTAGCTCCAGGCACAGCAACCTCTACCTGATGGTGGACACCGTCGCACCGAAATTCAAGAAGGCATGGAAACCATGAGAAGCGCGGTCCAAGAATATTTAGGACTTTTGGATCAGTCTATTGGACTACTTACATCTCTCCAGGAGGACCCCACCATTCAGTGCATTGAAGCTAAGGTATGCGTGTTACAGCAGGCCTATGATACAGCTCGCGGAGATGTACAAATGGTCACTATCACACAATGGATAGCTAAAATGAGGGAGGCCCAGCCTCTCAAGGACCAAATAGACGTTACACGACAAAAGGAGGCAGAGCTTAAAGACCACATTCAACCATGGCTCAATGAAGCATTTATCGTTTCTACAATGATGGAGGGTAGGATAGCATAGATGTAGGTAGTTTGTGATTCTGAGCAAGCGAACCCACTAGACTCGGATACATCAGCGACCCGAGTGGCACTGGTACAATGGACCGTTGTAGAATTTGTTGAAGAAACATGCATGGCACAGATATTGTTAACCGACCTTCACACAAAGATGGACACACCAGCTCAGTGACTCGGGACGAGACACGATGATCGTGTTGGGGGACTGTTGGGTAGCGGAAGCCCTGCACAATGGTTAAGGGGCGTGAAGCCGGAAATTTTGGGTAAAGTTAGGGTAAAGACTGCACTGAAAGCATGGAGCGTGAATTAAAATAGGTTGAGTCAAAGGGTAGTCCACCCAAGAATAATAAAAAGTAATGTAAATAGAGTCGGCTAGGGAAGGGTATAAATAGAGCACAACTCTATGAGGGAAAGGCCGTTGTGTTTGGAGAAGATGAATGGTAATGGATACTTGTAGCAGAAAAATTGAATGTGTCTATAACTCTGAGTTGAGGGATAAGGGTAGTAGGTAGAGGCTCTGCAGCTATGTGTGCAGAGCCCTATAGCTGAGTGCGCAAGGTGGATCTAGATGTATTGGTGAAGATTGTTAATAAAGATAAGTTTACCCTAAATTCTGTGTCAAATGCGACTTTGCTCTTTTTGAATTGTTATGATCTGTGTATTTCTACTATTGAATACTTGTGAAGTGTGTGTATTCTTGATGCATGAAAGTAACAAGAAATAATAAATAGTTTGCTTAAAGACTTCTCTAACTAGATCAGAATAGTAATAATTGATCCAATTTGTAATAAGCGCAATAAGGGTAACCGAATCTACACAATGCAAGGCTGCTAACCGGTGCGCAAACCTAAAAAACCACATCTAGACATCCCAAGGGTGCGGAAACATGGTTCCAACACCCTCCCCTGATACCTTGGGTGAGACCTCAGTCCGCGCTCCGTGGGATGTTGCTGAAAGGGCCAGTAGCTGTGGGATTTGTTTGGCTAAATAACTCTTCCGAACCTAGGCAGGCCCCTATAAGCCAACATGATCCATTGACAAATCTCTAATTTTTTTCTTTTTCATCCTTCAGATATGAAACATACCTCAATAGTTCTAAAAAATCACTTACATACTCATCACTTGTTAGCTGGCCCATTTTGAGTTCATAGAACTCTCTTTCCTTACTGTCATAATAGTTTCCATAAAAGTATTTCTCTCTATAGAGTTTATCAAACTCCTCTCAAGTCAATTCTTTCTCAGCACTATCTCCAACATTCTTCAAATTCTCCCACTATAGGTCTACTTTTCCCTTAAGGCTATAAGTGGTGACTCTAGCTTTAATATACTTATAATAGTCATGTATTCTGAAAAGCTTCTTCATTCCCAGTATCCAAGCTTCTACATCCTCTTCTTTCTTCATATCCCCATCAAATTTTTGTAGCTTGGATTTCTTAAACTAATTAGGCATGTGGTCCTTTCCTTTGTGATCCAAGTGGATATTGCTGGCCACCCACCAATTCCACTTGGACCCCCACCATTGCTTCTTTCAGTTTTTCAGTTTCCTTAATTGTAGCACAGTCTACTATTTTTAGCAGTTTTTTGGGTCCCTAAACTTCCAAAGCCATTTTGAGGCCCTAAACAAAGTTTTTTTGGAAATTTACTACCATTTATTGATTGTCTAAAATCTTCTTTTTTGTCGTAGTCCTCGGAGAGATCTTTCTAGCGGGCTATCATGTGTTTCAAGTGGAGATAATATGACCAAGTCACAACCCCAGGAAGTTGGTTGTCCAACTCACCTAAACAGGGCCCATAAACTCTTGGTTTTACATCTCCTCAGGTTAGGGTTTTGGTTTTTTAGGGTTTTCTCTTATTGTTCAATAATAAGAATGCCATTGAGCCTCATTATAGTTCAATTCGGAGGTAAGTAGCTGCCACATCTCTTCTCACAGATAAGCTACCATTGCCCTAGCTGGTGTATTTCCATTTCTATTTGTAAGCATATTTAAGTATTTTACTCTAATGAAATGAAGTATTATTTCCGTTGCATCTCTATGTTTATGGTTATCTCTGTAATTTGTTGCATTCCTGCTTAAATCTGAATCAGTGGTATCAGAGCAGTCTACTTTTTTTTCCTTTTCTTCTTTGCATGTCTCTAATGAGGTTGGGATATAAGGAGTTAGGGCTTCAACTGGTTGAACATTTGCAAGACGAGCCTCGCAAATCTCGACAGCCTCTCATGGCAGATGAAAAGAAAGATGAGGGGGCAGGAGATCCTATCAAAATCTTGCTCAAAGAAGCCCTCGAGCAACTAAGGAACATGATGATGGATAGCCTTGCCCATATCCTTCAGCGGCTACCCAAGGGTGACACATTGGCTTCCAATAGCTACTCTAGAAACACTACACCATTTAAGGTACAAGTTAATTTTGAAATCCCCATATTCAAGGGTCAAAAAGACGCAGATGCCATCGATAAATGGTTAAATTTACTAGAGGGTTATTTTTCTGTTCATGATTTTTCCAGTCGGGAAAAGATTATTTTTGCTCTTCTGTAAAGCAGCCCCCCACGTCAACGAATGGTGGGAAACCTACTGTGAGCAGAAGGATGAAAGTATAGGCTCAATATTTTCAGCCCCACCCACTTGGAATTCATTCCGGGATGACATCAAGGAGCAGTACTACCCTATCAAAAGCTATGAGAATCAATACATAAAGTGGACCATGCTACGGCAGGGAAGGGACCAAGACATGCTAGAGTTTACCAATATTTTCCATACCCTTTACACAAAGTTGGGCATCAAGGATTCAGAGCAACATTTGGTACTCAAATACCATGGCTGCCTGCACAAGTACATCCAGGAAGAAATAGAATTCCTGAACATCTCCTCACTTGGCACGACATATCGATATGCCGTCAAGGTAGAGCAAATGTTTAAACAGAAGAAGTGAGACTTTGGATCTGCGAATCTAAAGCAAGGGAAAGGTGCCCCCAAACTGCAGAACAAAGGACAAAGCCAAGGCAAGGCAGCCCAAGATAACCCACCAAAGCTGCAAGCAAAGAATAGCGTCGTGAAGCTGAAAAACAACATGGGAAAGTGATGTGAGTTCCACAAGAGCTCCACTCACAACAAAAGTGAGTGTCGGTTCAAGTAGTCACTAGTGGCCAAGCTAAAGGTTTCAGAATTAGATGCATTTTCTGACTCTAAGTTAGAACCCAATAAGGGGAATGACAAAGGGAATCACATTATTAATGTGGAGCCCAATGCCACCATTGACACCACAAAGATCCAGAAGGAGGAACCCGATGATCCAGAGGAAGAGGAGCGTCTCTTCCACTCCTAGATGTGGGTAAAGGGCTCCCTGCTACAATTCATTATCGATAGCAGGAGCCAAAAGAACCTCATTTCAATAGAGGCCATGAAGCAGCTAGGCTTACCAACCATAGCACATCCACAACCGTACGCCATTGAGTGGCTTCACCAAGGATAGGATCTTTGCGTGAGCTAGCAGTGTCGCCTTCCATACAACATCAAGCCCTTCACGAATGAGGTATTGTGTGACATTTCTCCCCTTGAAGTTTGTGATGTATTATTAGGACAACCATGTTGGGTTGTGTTATATTCTTTCCACGACTAGCCCACGTAGTTAACCAAGGGATTAAAAGGGGGATGGAGCCCCACCTATGTTGCGCTGATTGCATAGTGGGGGGGTCACAAGGGGTTTGAGGGGTGCAAGTAAGCCACTCTATGACGTCCGAACCAGCGCCCCAGAAAATTTTGTTTTTGGACCCTATATTAGGTTGGGCGGAACTACCTATGGTTTTGTGCATGATGTTTTTCACATGGTTTTGGATGCAATGGTTTTCAGTACATGGTATTAGTTGCTTCGGCATGTACAAATATGTATTGTAACATTGAAGGGAACAAAATAAAAAATCAAGCTAGTAGTCCTAGTTTTTGGATCCAGGGAAAAATATCTATGTATATGTGTTTTATGTGTTATGCTCTCATGTTGTTTATTTTTTGTGTTTTAGAATTCGTATGCAGGTAATTTTTGTACGGGTTTTAAAACCTACATTTGGTATCAGAGCTATTTTGGCTTCAAGGGGATGCCTTTGTTGCTGAGGGGTTTCACTCGGGCCTGTGGTAGACCTTGTTAGTGGGAGATCTGCGAGATCAATTCTAGTGGTGAAAGAAGATGGTGAGCAGTGGAAAGATAGAGATCGAAAAATTTAATGGTCAGAGTTCGAGTTATGGAAACTCAAGATGGAGGATCTATTCGTGGATAAAGATCAGCGGATTGTGATAGATCCAGGTACTAAACCAATGGGAGTGTCCGATGAAGAATGGAAGAAGTTGGATCAGAAGGCTAAGAGCACAATACGATTATGTGTCTCAGATTAAGTATTTTTGAATGTATCAGGGGAAGCTACAACGAAGGCTTTGTGGGACACGTTAGGGACCATGTACTAATCCAAGTCTCTGGTGAATAAACTATTCCTACGGAAAAAGCTGTATAACCTAAGGATGAAAGATGGAGACTCAATGACAGAACATCTAAACGCATTTAATATTGTGGTAATTCAATTATTATCTATTGATATTAAAATTTTAGATGAAGATAAGTGCATTAGTTTTTTGTGTTCTCTACCAGATTCGTGGGATAGTCTGGTTATTGCAATAGGTAGCAATGCAACTGCCTTATAGTTTGAAGAAATAGTCTCATCCTTGCTGATGGAGGAGATGAGACAGAAAAATATGGAGACCCAGAATGGTGATGCCTTGTCTGTACGAGGATGGTCCCAGAACAAAAATAGAAATAAGTCATCGAGTGGGAGATCTAAATGTAGAGCTAGATCTAAATCTCCAGGAAAGTCTGTAAAGGTGGTGTGCTAGAAATGTGGAAAGGAAGGGCACTACAAAAGGGACTGTAAATCTAAAGCTCCTAATAAAGGAAAGGGATCTAATGATGCTCCTTCTGTAGAGTCGAAAACCACCTCAGATAAAGGTGGGGATGTGTACTTGGCTTCTTCAAGTACACATTTAGATCATGAGGCATGGTTGATTGACTTAGGTGCATTGTTACATAGCAATTTGTCACCGTTTGTCACCGTCCCTGTTACCCCTCACCCGTACACTGGAGGACTCATTTCGGGACCTGTGAGAAGTGACATGACCTGAAACCACTTGCATCATATTCCTCTAAGTATGAGCTTCATATGCCCTGAAGACATCTCCTGTAGAATACCCATGAAAACAGCTCTTTTTGCATTAGCGCGGGTCCACAGTTCACTGCCCGCGCCAATGAGGGAAATCCTCTAAAAAGGGCGTGCCATTGGCGCTCTGTCTTAGAGTCGCACTTGCGCCAACCGAATTGAGTAAAGTTTTTAACCAACAAGCTCCTGAAGGTTCTCTTCAACCCATTCACCAACTGAATCTAGGTTGAGCTAGGATGGTTTGGCTTCGAATCTCCATAGAAGGGAAAGTGGTTTGCCACCTTTCATGTAAGTTTCCAAGTGATAAAGCAAATCCCATGAATACTGTCGTTGATCCTTTCTCTTTCTTCTCTATCTATAAAAGCTTGCCTCTATGCCTTGAGCAAGCTAGTTACAATAGTTCTAGTCCCAACATAGTGATAGAGAGTTTGAAGCTGTAAGAGCCTTCTTTGCACCCATAAGGCCAAATCTAAGTAAGGAGATTCTTGTCACCCAAAGAGAGAGGTTTGTTCCTCATCCCAACAAGCTTTGCAAGACTTGTGTAGCTGACTACCCAGCCAAAGGAGGATTTGATGTCAGAACAATGGTTGTATTCTTCTTTGTTATTTATTAATAATAGATGACTATCATTATGGTTCCACTCTCATTGTCTTATGTTTGATGTTGAGTTATATCTTTTCTGATTGATATATAATCGCATCTACTAGATTTTATGCTTGTTTTCGTGTTGTTCTTTGCATGTGTAGGTGTCCAATCACAGAGATCGTGGGGATTGTGACCAGCCAAGGCAAAGGAATGAGGGCGACATCTCTTCTACAAACACTAGCGTTGGAATCCAAGTAGGTTCTCACCATCCACTTTGTATTTGCAATTAGGAACTTGCGTGATAGCATTGTGTGATTGTTGCTAGACCCAGTCTGGGCTAGTAGGGATCGTCTCTCTCCGCAGAGAGGATTTACCTCCACAACAATTTTGCGACTCCGCTAGGGAGGTCTGGTCTCTTTGGTTTCTTGTTTGGTTGCTTAGATAGCTTTCTGGGTTGGTTTTCTTGTTGTTTCTTGCTTCCTGGTTTGCCTAGATACTGTTATCAAGCCCTGTGTTGCATGCTTTTGTTTTTGACTTAGAAAACTCGATTAGCACGCTTTTTAGCCTTACAGTCACGCCAATTGGTGCAAGTTGCTCAAAAACAACCCGCGCCAATCCCATAAAAGCGCGAGTTGCAGCCTGACAGTCGCGCCAGGCCTGTCAACTTTTCCAGTTCGCTTGTCTTCAAGCCCTCTGAGCTTGGATTTGTATTTTGCCACGTCTTTTTCAATTACTGGAGTGTGTTTGACCCTTGTTTGACTGGTTTTGGACCTTCATCCTTCGGGTGTTTGCCTTTTTCTATCGATTTCACATTTTAGCCCTAGGGCATCTAGTGGCCTTGTGCGTCGAGCCTTCCGTAGGAGTCTTGGGTTCTTTGATCGTCCAGTCGACTTTGTGATTACTTTTTGCACTTGCTCAGTAGTTGTCAAAGCCTTTTGTTGGTATTCAAGTGATTTGCTCCTTTTCCGCTTGGATTTCGCTTGACTTCGTTTAGGCTTGGATTACATAGCCCGTAGAGGTCTTTGTGTTTTCTTCTTGGTTTGAAGGACTGTTTTGGTGTTTTGGGGATTCCATTGTGTGCTCATTGAGTGAAATTGATCTTTTGCTCGGTGTTACTATCTCTCAAAATTTGTTTAGTGCACTTTGCCATTGAAAAGAAAACGAATAATCTCTTTTGCATTGCATTAGTTAATTGAAATTAGAAGCTTTTCATTGATTAAGCGATTTAAAACAAAGAAAAGTTTCGTTTATTTGTCATTAGCTGCATTAGAGTGGTTCTTGATTGTTTGTGGTCATTTTGTTTGAAAAATTCTTAACTCTCTTGTAGTTAGTAGTCATCGAACGAAATGATATTCTTTGGCATATAGTTTGCATTTAGGGAATTGTGAGAGATTACATACGGTAGGACCTGGAAATTGAAACTTAACTAAAGATCAACCATAAAATGAACTGAATGAACTTAAAAACGCATTGGAACATAACGATCACTAATTAGAGGTCTAGGCTAGAGACGTGCTCTGGCGTCGTTAAACCTAGTCACTGTTGTTTCACACTACGGTTGGGTGATTCCTCCTTTTGTGACTCGATAGTGATCTAGCATGGACTTGAGCTCCCACGTACCATCGTGTATATAGGGGAGACCCCACTAGGTTATCATCCTTTATCCACAGGAAGCCGTGTCTGCCGCCTTACAAGCTGTAATGCACCAAACACAGCATTCGGGAAGATTGATTGTCGTACGGGAAGTCCTTGGTTTTCATATGACTGCCAAGGTGTATATGCAGTTTTACGGATTTGTTTGGTAAACCCTTTGCCTAGTCTCTCCAGAGTAGTCACTTTTGATCCTTTTCAGACTCCTTAAAAGAAAAGGTTCACTTGAGCAGTTTGTCACTTCGGGCTCACAAAACATTCGAAGGCGACTAGAGTCACCTTTTTGTCCTTTTCTCGACTCTTAAAACATGAAAAGGTCAAGTTGTGTCCTTGCGTCTTAAAATTTATTTGGCCACAATTAACATTACCTGGTTAGATCTTGTGTGTGTTAGTTTGAGTAGGGTCCTTTATCGTTAGATTCCCTTAGGTTTTGTTTGCAGTTTGTCATCCTGGTTGAACCGTCGACTCCCGTTCCAAGTGATCAAGGGTCTCCGTCTTCCATTGCTCCTGAGGTACCGGTTGTAAGTGATACTCTTCCTGTCATCCCGAGTATCCAGCCGATCAACTCTCGTGCCCCGGACGACAAGGATTACGAAATTCATTGGAACCCCATTTGGGAGCCTAAAGAGGATGATATTCCTGTTACCCCCCCGGTGTTTCGTCTCCAATGTCTACCTCCCACATGGATGAGACATCTCCTAGAGTGAGTGAAACACCTGTTTTGTCGAATATCGACACTCCCATTCCAGCTACTTCTCCGCTCCCCCCACGCTACCAGTCGTTGAGGGATAGGGTAAGTTCTAGGACCCCTGCTTCGAGTATGTGGGACCCCCACATCACTCCCACCACGAGATCTTTTTTCTCACATGTCCACACTACACCTGTCACTTCAGTTCCTACAAATCCAACTGTTTGTGTAGCACATTCAACTCCGGTTGTTAGTGCCGTTACGGCGTCTTCAGCTTTGAACACTGGTGCTGGTCCCCCTCACGGTCAAGTGAGTAGCGGCCAGCCGGCACACACATCCAAAGTTGTTCACCCTGCACAAAGTGCACCACCCTCTTCTGCTCCCGTTCCAGGAGGGGGGCCATATGACCGATATGGACAAGCTGTTCAGGATCCGAACGCGCAAGGTCCTTTCTATTATTACGATTCTACTGGTCAGTTCCTTTATCGTTCCGGACCCTTGCCTACTCAACCTATTGTTGAGGTTTCGGTACCATTATCCATTGCTTGGGATGCCACCACTTTCCATGGAGGCCAAGCAATCCCTGCGCAGCTTCAGGGACCGCCTAACCAAGGCCAGCCATCTTATATGCAAACCCCCCAAGGGCAGCAATATTATAGCCAGTCTCACCCAGGACAACCTGGGGGCCTATAAGGACAACCCTATCAGGGACAACCTTTGGCCACTGGTGGTCCATATTTTACTTATCTAACTCAACCTTCTGGTTACCCGGGGCAACCTGATACCCAGCAAGGTTACCCATTTGGACAACCAGGACAACCTTACATCCAACAAGGCCAACCTGGTATCCAGCAGGGTTATCCCTCTAGAAAAGCTGGACAAACTTATATTCCACAAGGTCAACCGGAAATCCAATAGGGGTATCCTTCTGGTCAAGCAGGTCAGCTTTCTGCACAGCAGGGCCAACCCACTGCTCAGCCTAGTCATCCTTCTGGGCAAGTAGGTCATCTTCCTGCACAGCAAGGCCAACCCACTGCCCAGCCTAGTCATCCTTCTGGACAGGCTGGCCAACCTCAAGGTCAACCGGCCGTTCAGCCCGCTCAACCATCTGTTCCACAAGGAAAACCCTTGGTTGCTCAAGGACAACCTGGTACCCAACAAGCACATCCTTCTGGGCAAACGGTTCCGTCCCAAACCCAACCAGGCCAACCTTCCGGCCAAATGGTCCAAACTCAACCTGTTCAAGGACATCCTTCTGGGCCCCAGACTCAAATTGGTTATCAAATGCAAGGTGGGCCACGACCCCAACCTTATTACCAAGCGCAGCTTTCTTATCAGGCTCAGTATGGAGCTCAGCTGACGTATGGCTACCAGCAACCCCAGGGGCAAACTCAATTTACCCCTTATCAAAATTATCAACAAGTACAGGTCACTCCTTACTAGAATTATCAGCAACAGTACGTTGCACCTACAAGTCAAGTTGCTAGTTCATGGGGTGCTGGGGGGCAGACCCAGGGTCAACTGTCTGCTTATGGACAGAATCCTTATGGACAGAATCCTTATGGACAGAACCCCTATGGGCAAAATCCCTATGGGCAGAACCCTTATGGGCCAGGCCCATCCAGACAAAGTCCATGGGGGCAACCACCACCTGGTTGGAACCCTGGTACTACCTCTCTTCCACAGCCACAAATGTCCTTTAATCCTCAGTTACCTTTCTTAGCGACGTTGGAACTCCCAGATGTGTCCAAATTGACGAATGATCCCATTCTTCATAACCCATATTGGCCACCAGTTCCAACTAAGATACCCGGTGATTGCCCGAAATTCGATGGCAAAGCTGGTGAGGACCCTCAAGCCCATGTCATGACCTATCACCTTTGGTGCTCATCCAACTCATGGCTTGATGACTCCATCCGGCTCCGCCTCTTCCAAAGGACTCTCACCGGCTCGGCCGCTAAGTGGTATATTGAGTTGAATCGCGGAACATTTCAAGATTTCAATTCGCTGGCTATGGCATTCCTAACTCATTTTCAGTTACCCATTCGGTATGAGACAGGGACACATCTCCTTACATCTCTCAAACAGGACACAGCCACGCATATATCCGATCATATACATGAATGGAGACGGCGTCATTGCTTGATCAAATTTTGGATTCCTGATGAACTCCTGACCGATTGGTTCATGACTTCCTGTGTCCCTGCAATTGCACGAGACATCGCCATGGGAGCTTGTGTAACTAAAGAGCAAGCTATTGCGCGTGCTCAGTACCTTGACTTGGTATATTCTCAGTTAGGTACTTTATATGATTATTTTCCAGACGCCCCGAGACCCGAAACATCCAAAGCTCTGCCAAAACCATCTGTTGACGGTGTTATTGGCTCTGTAAACGCGTCTTCAAAGAAATCATCCACGAACCCTGAGAAGCAAAAACAGAATGCTTCTAATGGAAACATTTCTCAGGGTCAATCTAATTCTGAAAGTACCTCCGAGGTAAACACTGTTCAATCCACCACGGCGGATAAATCCTCGAAAGGGAAAAAGAAAGGGAAAGCCAAGAATAAATCCGAACAGCCCAAATAGGACTCCCCTAAACCTCCACTCGAGGAAGGAGCCAAACATAAACCTAAGTATCCTTGTCTTATCTCTGATGAGGATCACTACACTAAAGACTACCCTAGGCGGTCCGAAGTTAGTCGATTATTGAAAGGTGCTCTTGGGACTCCTGTTGTGCTTAAAGAACCTTTCCCTTCGCAACAAACTCAAATGGTGGCAGATCCATCGCAACCCTCTTCTTCATTTGGCTCTCAAGTCTTTATGGCTAGGACGATTCCCATCCATGTCACTACTCAAGCGAAAGAATATCCATCTCATGCCGGGAAAGAGCCGGAGGTCCCCTCCAGCGCTCCTCCGTCCAGTTCTGGTCCACTCCACATCGAAAGACCTAGCACTGAGACGACTATCCGACCCCCTCCAAAACGTGTACTCCGGAAGTCTTCTTACAACCCTAATTCTCGTGCTGCTCAGCACTACAACATTGTTGAGGACTTAGCCCAGGCTCTGTCTGCTATGTCCGCTCTCGAAGTCCTCCAGAGCTGCCCCTCCTAGAGGAAGTCCTTGCTATCGGCCATCTGTGGCATAGACCCGACTGACTCGGATCTGATTTCTTTTGATCTTGAGGGCTATACGCCGAGACTGCCTCACCAAATCGCTTTCCTTATACAGGTCATCATCAACGGTAAAATGATTCATCGTACAGTCATTGATGAAGGTGCCTCAACTTGCATCAAGTCTGTTGCCTGCTGGAAAGCTATTGGTTCTCCAACATTGAGCCAGTCTCCTACGACGTTAGAAGCCTTTGATGGAAGAGAGTCCCATCCTTACGGTATCCTCCAACGCTTGCCCATCTCCTTGGAAGGGAAGATGGTAGAAGTGGAGGTCGAAGTTGTCGATGCTAATCTTACCTACAACCTCCTCCTCAGACGTAGCTGGACATATGCCATGCAAGCCGTGGCTTCCTCCCTTTTCCGTGTCATTTGTTTCCCTCATCAGGGGAAGATTGTCACGGTAGACCAGCTCTCCTTCTTCGCCTCCTCTTCCGAAGGCAATGTGTCGTTCATGGAGCATACCTCCAAATCATTCGAGAGTGTGGGAGCCGAACTCTTTAAGGATCTCGCCCTAATGGGTGTCTTTCCCCTTCCACCTCCGAATCTCGCCCCTATTAACATGATTTCCATGCATTCTAATCCGTGGGTCCTTCCTCCCGCTAATCAGATAGAATCCTAGGGCGATATGATGTTGTTGAGTTCCGCCGAGCTCGACTACGTCGAAATCGTGGCTGCATCGGCTCCCCCTACCGGACCTGCTCTTCCGAGCGGTGTTCCCGATTCATATGTTCATTTCCCTTGGCTAGGAGATGATGCTACTTCGGATCCATTAAAGGAAATATTTCCTTCCGATGAAGCCATCATAGAGACCATGTCTCTTGAGGATCCCCCTTGGTCAGATCATCACCACCATTCCTCGTTTCTCCCTGCCCATCAGGAAATGATCGCATGTCTCGAACGGTTTGCTTCGTGTATCCCATCCCCGCCCCTTCAAACACCTATTCAAATTTACCAAGTATCTTCTGAGGGAAATATGGGAAACATTACGCAAACCCAACCCATCGACATCTCTGTAAAATCAGGGATTGTCGAGCACATTTACATTGGAGTCACTTGCACTCCAGAGGAAGTTCAACTTTACACTGACCTATTTCGCGAATTTCGTGATGTCTTTGCTTGGTCCTACGAAGAGATGCCCGGCATCGACCCTAGTATAGTGGTGCACGAGATACCTACGTATCCAGGTGCTAAGCCTGTTCGTCAGCGCCTACGCCCTGTGCACCCCCGAAAGGCCGCAGCCATCAAAGCAGAAGTCGAAAAGCTTCTCAAGGCTGGTTTCATTTACCCCATTCCACTGACGGATTGGGTTTCTAATATAGTCCCTGTGAACAAAAAGCAGGGCACCATTCGAGTCTGTGTTGATTACCGTGATATCAATCACGCCTGTCCTAAGGATAACTTCCCTACACCCTTCATCGATCAACTTATTGATGAGTGTGCAGGAAGCGAAATTTACTCGTTTATGGACAGTTTTTCTGGATATAACCAGATCAATATTTCGCCTGTTGATCAACATAAGACGACTTTTATCTTTCCTTGGGGCACTTTTGCCTATAAGAAGCTCCCTTTCGGTTTAAAGAATGTCGGCGCTACCTTCCAACGTGCAATGTCCTATGCCTTTCATGACATTCGTCACATTGTACAGCCGTACCTGGATGATCTTCCAGCTCATTCAGTCAAGCGTCAGGACCATCCTTCCCATCTTCGCGAAATTTTTCTCCACTGTCGACAATACCGTATTAGGCTCAATCCTCATAAATGTGTCTTCTGCGTTGAATCAAGCCGACTACTCGGGTTTATCGTCTCCTGAGACGGCATCCATCTAGATCCCCTCAAAGTCGAGGCCACTCTAAATCTTCCTCCCCCTGCTTCTTTGCAGCAGTTGCAGAGCTTGCAGGGCAAACCAAATTTCCTCAGACGATTCGTTCCAAATTATGCCGAGGTGGCCAAGGGTTTTACATGATTATTGAAGTGAGACACACCCTTTCATTGGGATGCTACCGCTCAGGAGTCTTTCGAGCGTCTCAAGGGTCTCCTTGTTTCCGCTCCATTATTGAGACCTCCAAATTACCATCGTGATTATACTTTGTATTTGGCCGCCGCCGATACCACTATCGGCATGGTTCTTGTGCAAGACGATGATGACGGCAATGAGCACGTTATCTATTACCTCAGCCGCAACCTCCTGGATATGGAAACTCGCTACGCTTACATCGAGAAGTTGGCATTGGCCGCTGTGTGTGCTGTCCAACGTTTCCGGCATTATATCCTGTTGCGCACCACGACCGTGATTTCTGACTGCAACCCGATGACGTACATTTTGTCACGTCAGTTTCTGGGGGGCAAATACTCAAAATGGATCGTAATCCTCCAAGAGTTTGACTTGGAATTTACTGCTGCCAAGTGTAAGAAGTCTCTGGTCTTTGCTGAATTACTCTTTTCTTTACCATCTCCTTCTGCACCCTCTCTTTCAGAGGATCATATCCTGGACGAAACTCTTTTTCTGATCAGCACCCTCGATCCCTGGTACGGGGACATTATCGTTTATTTACAAACATCCTCTTTCCACCCCGTTGTATCCAAAGATGCTCGGCGACGGATCTGCCATCAATCTCAACCCTATCGTATCATAGGGGACACCCTGTACCGCCTCGGCGTTGACTTCGTTCTCTGCCGATGTCTTACCCTCGAGGAAGCTGAGAGAGTCTTGAATGACTGCCACTCTGGCGCCTGCGGTGGCCACATGTCCGGATATGCCAAAGCTCAAAAAATCCTTTGCGCTGGTTACTTCTGGCCCTCCATTTTTAAGGATTGCATTCTTGTTGTCCGCTCATGTCATGCATGCCAGATATACCAACGGAAGATGCGTGCGCCACCGGCCCCGCTACACCCTGTAGTGACCATAGGCCCTTATGCAAAATGGGGCATTGATTATACAACCTGTAAGCCTCGCTCGGCCGGGGGGCATGGGTTTATTATCGTTGCCGTCGATTACTTTACAAAATGGGCCGAGGCGATGCCCACATTAACTGAAGACGGTCATACAGCGGCGCATTTTTTTTTCAATCATGTTATTACGCGGTTCGGAGTTCCACAGGCCATCATCACAGATCATGGAAAGCATTTCCGTAATCACATGATGACCGAGCTGACAACCCAACTAGGCTTACAGCACGATAGTTCAACCCCGTACTATCCTCAGTCTAACGGCCAGGTTGAAGCCGTTAACAAGATTTTGGTTACGATGCTTCAACGTACTGTCGACATGCATAAGTCTAATTGGCATCTGATGTTGTTTCCCGCCTTGTGGGCCTACCAAACCTCTATAAAGGACGCCACCAATTTCACTCCACTTCAACTAGTTTACGGACTGGAGGCTACCCTTCCTATAGAATGTGAAATTCCTTCATTGAAAATAGCCGTCGAGTTGCTCCCCAACACTACTCCGGTAGAGGAACGGCTTCTTTATCTAGAACGGTTAGACGAGACCCGTCGCTTAGCCTCTCTAGCCATCGAAGCTCAAAAGAAGAGAGTCAAAACTCATTTTGACCATACCATTCATCCTCGTTCCTTTGTTGAGGGGGACCTCGTCCTACTATACGACCAAGCAAATGACAAGCTGGGGGCAGGCAAACTCGAGCCCATGTGGCTAGGCCCTTACATTGTAAAGGGAGTGTTGCAAAAAGGGGCGTATGAGCTAGTTGACTATGAAGGTAATCCTCTTGATAAGCCCCGCAATGGGCTGTACTTGAAAAAGTACTATGCATGATTCATGCGCTTCGATTTGTACATGCGTATGTGTGTGTGTGAGTTTTCATGTTTTTGGTTTGGTGTGAAAGCGTGATTGCCCCTTATTGTGTCTTTTTGCTTCTTGTGCAGATGTCAGGTGCACCTTACATTGGTTTCGCTGATGGTGCCTGCCGCAACACTCGTAATTTGTCCTCTGCGGCGTGGGTGATCTACGATCCTCACGGTGAGTTGATAGATCTTCAAGGTGTCTGTTTAGGCTGTACTACAAACAATGTTGCTAAATATAGCGC
Organism: Pinus tabuliformis; assembly: GCA_031772625.1. Classification (NCBI taxonomy): domain Eukaryota; kingdom Viridiplantae; phylum Streptophyta; class Pinopsida; order Pinales; family Pinaceae; genus Pinus; species Pinus tabuliformis. The sequence goes on from CM062811.1 coordinate 353,748,533, forward strand.
TGTTATTGAATTATTAGCCGAGGCAATTAATCTCAGTATTCGTACATTGCTTGTTAACCTAGACTCTCAACTTGTCGTTCATCAGCTCAATGGGCGATATTCCGTCAAAGACCATCACATTTTAAGATTGTACTTACGTGTTAAATTGTTAGAAAGGAATTTTGACTTTATCACATATCAGCATATTCCACGACGATTAAACACATTATCTGATGCATTGGCCAATCATGTATTAGACAGACATTTGCGTAATTTATAATCAAAACATCATACAAGCAAGCACATAAAATCACAATAATAAACTATAGGCATATGTATATATATATATATATGTGTGTGTCATAATGTTTGCACTGCATGCATTACAAAACCCAAAAAATAATACATGTTCATCCTGATACATCCTCGGACAACATGTCCCTCAAAAAATATGCATGAAAGAAGCCTAGGAGTCTATTCGTGGTGGTGCTCATGATAGCATGTCACCGCGCGCACCAAGCGTCTCAACAGACGATGGATGCGGGTCAGCACCCCCACTGTGTGCCTCTGGTATGCAAAGGGCACGTCTGCCAATCTAGCGTAGCCTGGAATCCCTTGGGTAAGTCCCTCGAGATTCTGCACCAGCTCTTCCCCCACGGCACCCCTTGCCTGAGGATCAGCTGCAGGTTGGTCCCTCCGCGCTATAGGAGACAAGCCGGCTGGTCGCTCTGGGCCCACATCTGCATATACATACAACTGTCATCAGAACATGCATGTATTGACAAAAAAAAAATGAAAATACATAAAACATCAAAAGAGAAGATCATACCTAACTCCTCTTCCCACTCCTCTCCCTCTGGCAGTGGGAGGTTTGGGTCCCCCATGAAGTTGGTTCCCGCGTATGGCCAATCCTCTACCACGATCAGCTGACGGCAAAGCCATATGAAGAACTCGGGCCGCCAAGACATCTGTTGGCCCCCTCCTCCTCTGGGCATCAATGCTGCCCAGTGAGCCATCCTAGGCTCTCGCGACAATGGGTCCGCCACTACAGCTCCCTGGTACTGGAAGAGGGGTAATTGTTCCAAGAATAACGACACCACAATCGAACCATACCCGAACTGTTTCACTTCCCCGTGCTTACACTTTGTAAGGTGCCTTTTGATATTTGTAGTCACCGCTGTAGCCCAGTCAAAAATGGTAGGGCTGAGGCATTCTGTCGCTAGTAACAGATGATTCTTGCTCGCCTCATGGGGCGCCTGTACCCCAGCTGCACGCGTGATAGTGAACAGTATCACCCTAAGAACCAAGTCATGGATGGTGGCGATATCCACCTTGGCACTGTTTTTCCCAAATTGTGCCTCTGGACACACACGAGCCTTCACTTCACCTATCTTCTCTCCGAAAGGCCTGCTTCCGGTCAAAATGGGGCTCGCCCCTCTCCGTGACAACCCAGTAATGAAGTACACATCAGATACATCCAGCTCTAAGGTCTAATCCCGTAAGCGAAATACTTGGTCATCCACATCCCAAGCATCCACTATGAACTGTAATAGCTCCGGTTGAGCTCATAGATAAGAGGTGAGGAAGAAATTATTGAGACCACAGTCTCTCAAAGCATTCATAGATCCCTCATCCGCTATGGCCAAGGCATCTACGGCATCATGCTCCCATTCTTTCCATTCCACCACCATTTTTGCTTGTCTCCTGCACCCACAAGGATGAATAAATCATTATTGAAACCCTGGTAGGCTTACAAACCGGACAAATTTCAAAAATGATGGGCAAATTCAAGTAAAAAGTTAGGTCACGCGGTTGGCGCGGCACCTTTGGGCAAATCACCCCATTGGCGCGGACCCGTGCCCGATACCCGCGCCAATGGGGCGCAACCCTAAATTTTAACATCCCCCTTGCGGAGGCTCAATCAAGGGACAAAACGCATAAAAAAAGTGTGAAAATGGAGCTAAGGGAAGCGCCTCTTACCTGGAACTGGCGGAATCTCAAATGGTTGCACGGATTGGCGGTAATCACTGCTCGAAGTTCGCTCCCCAAATGGACCACTACTACTATGCAAGAGGTAAAAAGTAAAAGTAACTCTATTTTTACATTTTCACCATATTTATAGACTTTTTGACTTGTAATTAGGTTTAAAGAGTTCTTTTTTGAATATTTTAATATATTTTTGGTCGAAAATGGATTTTACGCTTGCTTCTGGTACTATGACAGGTCCTTTTTGCAACTTCGATGGTGAAACGAGTTGTATTTTATACTTTTTCGGACTCGGTAAATACACGAAAAAGTCACTACGGAGTCATCTTTCAGCTCTTTTCTGACTCGCTAAACATGAAAAGATCGCCGAGTTACCCCTCTTGACTCGTTAAACGTAAATAAGAGGCGGTCGTCTTTAAACCCTTTTCCGACCGTGTGAAAAATGAAAAGATCGTCGGACCCTTGTCGTTTCAGGTTCGTTAATGGTTACGAAATGACGTGATGTTGATCGCTTTTTTACTTTTTCAGATCGATGTCACTATGAATGAAAAGTACTCCTCAATCGTAATGGTCGGGCGGTTCTTTCGAGCATTGTTTTATACTTTTTCACGCTTGGGAGACACAACTTTACGAAAAAGGACCCCCCTGGAGTTCGCTTTTCTGCTGTCTTTTCAGACTCTCTAAATAGGAAAAGACGCTGAGTTCTTCCTTTGTCAGACTCGTTAAAACTTAATGACATCGGATTCCATCGTAATGACGCTCACAAGTATATGTTATCCCCGTCAAGCTTGCTAAAAATCACTGGGGTACTCGCCAGAAATGGTGGGGAAAATGGACCCATAATTATTGTCGTGTCCGCAGTATGTCGCTCTTGAACATGGCACTAGTCTGCATTCGTGTCTGGGTGGGAACATCTCATCTTGTTTTACACTAGCCTCCATGGGTTTGGGTGATCCTATTTGACCTCTCATCTGCTCATTGCCTTGTCACCATGACCTCTGCTCATTTGATGTCAAATACTGCCAAGTCCACTATCGTGCCGCCGATATGTTCAAGAGAAGTTGACCTCTGCAGAATTACAACCTCCCTCTGATACCTCACATAATTTTGAATCACCACAACATCCTTCCTCTGTCTCGTGTCAATGATGTGGGAAACACTATGGCCCACCTTTGATCAAGGTCACTTCCTGTCGACTTCAGCTCATTATCCAGGAAGCTGATCTAGAGACTCCCTTCGGTGCCTTGGAGCCTGCATGCCTCAATGGCAAGTTCTTTGTGTTCGACGAGAGGTTTTCATCATTGGCCTCCGATCGAATGATTCTACGAGTGTTCGACGCCAGCTCATTAATTCACACGCCGTAGATTGTACCTGTAGTACCTTGAGGGCCATTGTCATTATTGGTGGTACCTCTCGCATCTGTTAACAGTTTTCATCATTGACTGGTAATCAGATGATGTTCATGCATGTTCGACTTCAACTCCTGTATTCACATGCTTGGACTTGTACTTTGTTCGGGTCGAGATGGAGCGCAAGACCCTGGATTTTGTTTGTTGGAATCCAGGCTGCGGTTTGTGGTTCATTATGATCATTACATGACTCATTCACTGGATGGCTGCAACCATGCCTGAGTCTATTTATCGATCCTCTCTGGATGGCTGTGTCCATACCTTGGATCTGAATTATTATGTCCTCTGTTATGGATGGTTGCGCCCATACCACATTTATCATGTACTTGAGATATCAGTTGTACTTCTTTACGCAGGTTCTCCAGCGGTCGTGTTTTCAGTCACACATGTTCTTATAAAGCATTTCACCCCTCTCTCTCTCGGGTCTCATGCTTTAGGGGGCATCTGTTACACAGCAGTTTGTCACCGTTTGTCACCGTCCCTGTTACCCCTCACCCGTACACTGGAGGACTCATTCCGGGACCTGTGAGAAGTGACATGACCTAAAACCACTTGCATCATATTCCTCTAAGTACGAGCTTCATATGCCCTGAAGACATCTCCTGCAGAATACCCATGAAAACAACTCTTTTTGCATTAGCGCGGGTCCACAGTTCACTGCCCGCGCCAATGAGGGAAATCCTCTAAAAAGGGCGCGCCATTGGTGCTCTATCTCAGAGTCGCACTCGTGCCAACCAAATTGAGTAAAGTTTTTAACCAACAAACTCCCGAAGGTTCTCTTCAACCCATTCACCAACTGAATCTATGTTGAGCTAGGATGGTTTGGCTTCGAATCTCCATAGAAGGGAAAGTGGTTTGCCACCTTTCATGGAAGTTTCCAAGTGATAAAGCCAATCCCATGAATAATGTGGTTGATCCTATCTCTTTCTTCTCTATCTATAAAAGCTTGCCTCTATGCCTTGAGCAAGCTAGTTACAATAGTTCTAGTCCCAGCATAGTGATAGAGAGTTTGAAGCTGCAAGAGCCTTATTTGCACCCATAAGGCCAAATCTAAGTAAGGAGATTCTTGTCACCCAAAGAGAGAGAGGTTTGTTCCTCATCCCAACAAGCTTTGCAAGACTTGTGTAGCTGACTACCCAGCCAAAGGAGGATTTGACGTCAGAACAATGGTTGTATTCTTCTTTGTTATTTATTAATAATAGATAACTATCATTATGGTTCCACTCTCATTGTCTTATGTTTGATGTTGAGTTATATCTTTTCTGACTGATATATAATTGCATCTACTAGATTTTATGCTTGTTTTCGTGTTGTTCTTTGCATGTGCAGGTGTCCAATCACGGAGATCGTGGGGATCATGACCGGCCAAGGCAAAGGAACGAGGGCGACATCTCTTCTACGAACACTAGCGTTGGAATCCAAGTAGGTTCTCACCATCCACTTTGTATTTGCAATTAGGAACTTGCATGATAGCATTGTGTGATTGTTGCTAGACCTGGTCTGGGCTAGTAGGGATCATCTCTATCCGCAGAGAGGATTGACCTCCACAACATGCATCATTTCACTTCACTCCCCAGAGAGAGTGGTTCTGTGAGTATGAGAAATATGATGGTGGTGATGTCTTCTTGGGGGATGACAAGAAGGCTAGAATCATTGGTTGCGGAAAAGTAAAGTTGAAGTTGCAAGGTGGAAGGGTTAGAACACTTCCAGGTGTTCTGCATATTCTTGCATTAGCCAGAAATCTGATTTCTATAAGCAAGCTAGATGATGCAAGTGTAAAATAAGTGTTCGAGAAGGATACTTGCAAGATGGTTTGGGGGGCACTGGTATTGATGCGAGGAGTTTGAATTGGAACTCTGTACAAGCTGCAAGGTAGAACTGTTGTTGATGGGTGCAACAGTTCTGTGGTTCCTGAAAGTGGAGCAGAAAATCTAGTGGTCTCTGGAGAGAAGACCATGTTTTGGCATCAAAGTCTTGGACATATTGGAGAGAAGGGCCTTTGAATACTTCATGGTAAAGGTATGGTAGAAGGTATGAGTAATATCTCTCCAGATTTTGATTTCTGTGAAAATGGTGTATATGGGAAACAGAATAGGGTGAGTTTCCCATCTGGTTGTAAGAGGGCGAAATAGATATTAGAGATTGTGCACAATGATGTGTTTGGACTTGTGAAGATTCCATCACTAGGTAAGTCTGTGTACTATCTATCATTTATAGATGACTTCTCAAGGAATACATGGATATATTTCCTTAAAAAGTAATCTATAGTCTTTGACAGATTTAAAGAATTTAAGGCTCTCGTGGAAAACCAGACATAGAAGAAGATAAAGGTGTTGAGGACAGATAACGGTGGAGAGTTTTGTAGTAAGGAATTTGAATAATTCTGTAAGAAGTGTGGTATAGCACGACAGAACACTACTCCATATACACCTCAACAAAACGAAGTTGCAGAAAGAATGAACAAGACATTGATGGAAAGGGCAAGAAGCATGCTCAGTGTTGCCATGTTAGGATAGGAATTCTGGGTAGAGGCAGTGGAGATAGCATGTTACCTGGTCAGTAGATCACCTTCATGAGCGTTGGAAGATAAGACTCCACAAGAGGTATGGACTAGTAAGAAACCCTCTCTTTCACATCTGAGGGTCTTTGGATGTGATGCATATGTACATGTTCCAAAGGAGAAACTAACCAAGTTGGATAGTAAATATGAAAAGTGCATCTTTATTGGGTATAAGGATGGTTTAAATGGTTATGAGCTTTGGAACCTAGTAACAAGGAAGATGTGGTGTTCAAAGAGGTGAAAGATGTTACTAAACGTGAAGTCCAACCAAAGGAACCAGAATCATACTCTATAGCAGAGGAGGAATCAGAAGATGAAGAGCCACAAAGTTTGGATGTGAGAAGATCAGTTCAAGAAAGAAGGCAACTAGAAAGGTATAGTCCATCTACTTTTTGTTCAAATTTTTCTTTATCTATTACTGATGATGATCGCAGAACTGTGAAGGAAGCAGTAGATTCGGAGGATGGAAAACTTTGGAAAGAGGCCATGGTTGATGAAATGGCATCTTTGCACAAAAATGAGGCTTGGGATCTGGTGGAGTTTCTGGCTGGAATGAAACCCATTGGCAGCAAATGGGTGTTCAAGAAGAAGACAAATGTAGAAGGAAATGTGGAGAAATACAAAGCTCTATTGGTAACAAAAGGTTATTCCCAGGTGCCAAGAATTGATTCTGGTGATATTTTTTCTTCTTTTGCCAAGGTAATTTCTATTAGATTACTTTTATCTGTTGCTTCTACTTTTGATTTTGAGGTAAAACAGATGGTTGTGAAAACAACATTTCTTCACAGGGATCTAGAAGAGGAGATCTACATGAAGCAACTTGAAAGCTTTGTAGTGAAGGGTAAGAAAGAAGTGGTATGCAAGTTAAAGAAGTCTTTGTATGGGTTAAAACAGTCATCAAGGATGTGGTATCAGAAATTTGATACATTTATATGGGGACTTGGCTTCACCAAAAGCAAATCAGATCACTGTGTGTATTTTAAATTAATTGGTGACTGTGTTATTTATCTGGTCTTGTATGTGGATGATATGTTGCTGGTTGGAAATGACAAAGAAATTATCCAAGATTTGAAGACCCAATTTTCCTCTAAATTTGACATGAAATACCTTGGTGCTGCAAACTGTATTTTGGACATGGAAATTAAAAGAGAATGGGAAAAGAGGAAGCTCTGGTTAAACGAGAGGAAGTATGTCGAGACAATACTATAGAGGTTTAATATGCAGGATAGTAAATCAGTGAAGGTTCCTGTTCTTGTAGGTGTGAGGTTAGCAGCTGAATAGTGTCCCAAGACACAAGAAGAGGAAGAGGACATGTCCCATGTTCCATATGAAAGTGCAATCGGTAGCCTGATGTATGCAATGGTCTGTACAAGACCAAACATTGCACATGCAGTGGGAGTATTGAGCAGGTTTATGTCAAAACCAGGGAAGGAGCAGTGGACAATAGTGAAGCGAGTTTTTAGGTATTTGCGTGGCACTAGTGATTATGGTTTTTGCTACCAAAGAAGACTAGGATTGGACAGAGTGTTGGATATTTATGGCTTTGTTGATGCAGACTGGGCTGGAGATCTGGATCAGAGAAGATCTACAAGTGGGTATGTGTTTAACCTATTTTGAGGTGCAATCAATTGGATGAGTAAGAAACGATCTGTAGTGGCACTATCAACTACAGAGGCAGAATACATGGCAGCCACTCATGCAAGCAAGGAAGAAGTTTGGTTGCAGAGATTGTGTTCAAGTATGGGGTTAGTACAGGGAGCTATAAGGATAGACTGTAACAGCCAAAGTGCAATTTTCCTGGCAAAGAACCCTGCATATCATTCAAAGACAAAGCACATTGATCTTCACTATCACTTTGTGAGGGATATGATAGAAGACAAAAAGGTGCCGCTAGTAAAGGTGGAGACTTAGAAGAATACTGTAGATGCATTGAAAAAATCTATGATCTCTGAGAATTTCTCTTGGTGTAGATAAATAATGGGCATTGCAGGGCTGGATAAATGACTAAGCTCTCTTGTGTCCCCCTGTGGAAAGCAAACAACAAGTGGGAGAATATTGGGTTGTGTTATATTCTTTCCACGACTAGCCCACGTAGTTAACTGGGGGGTTAGAAGGGGGGAGGAGCCCCCCTTCATTGCGTCGATTGTGTAGCGGCAGGGGGGGGGGGGGTTCACAGGGGGTTTCAGGGGTGCAAGTAACCCCACTCTATGGGCTACCCCGAAAAATTTTGTTTTTGGACCCTATATTAAATTGGGCGGACCTACCTATGGTTTTGTGCATGATTTTTGCACATGATTTTGGACACGATGGTTTTAAGTCCATGGTATTGGATGCTTCAACATGTATAAATATATATTGTAACATTGAAAGGAACATAATAAAAAATCAAGCTGGTAGTCCTGATTTTGTGATCCAGGGTAAAATCTCTATGTATGTGTTTTATGTGTTATTCTCTTACATTGTTTATTTTTTGTGATTTAGAATTCATATGCAGGTAATTTCTGTATGGGGTTAAAACCTACAAACCATACTTGTTGAAGTGACATGCTGTGTATGAATCAAGGCCCCGTGATGTTGTTGTTATTTTGGGAAATAAGTTGTACAGGATACTGGAGGTAGCACCACCTACTGCTATCTCTTTAGTTACTGCAAAACAATGCAGTAAGCTCATTTCCAAAACTGGGAAATTTGTTTTCCTGATGATACGCCCTAAGGAAAGAAGAAGACCATGGCCACGACCTGGAGAGAAGGCCCCTCTGCATGAAAAGTACAGATGGACAAGGTCATGGAGGAGTACGAGGACATCTTCACCTCCCCAGAGGGATTCCTATGCATTGTCAGGTCAAGCACTCCATTGATCTGACCTCAGGTGCACCACTAGCCAATGGACCAATATATTAGTGCTCCATTCCAGAGAACAATGAAATCAAGAGGAAAATTTAGGAGCTGTTGTAGAAAGGTCACATCCATATGAGTTCATAGCCCTATGGGAGCCCAATTGTGTTGGTATAGAAGAAGGATGGGACTTGGAGACTCTGTATTGACTATTAGGCACTAAACAAGATCATTGTCCATAATAGGTACCCAATCCCACGAATTTATGACCTCCTAGACCAATTGAAGGGGGGGAAATATTTTAGAAAGATCAATTTGAATTCAGGATATCACCAAGTACCAATCAAACCCTCCAATGTGTGGAAGACTGCCTTCAAAGCTAAGGAGGGCCTTTTTGAATGGTTGGTTATGCCTTTCAGATTGACGAATGCTCCTGCAACCTTCATGAGGAAAATGGATGACATCTTGTGGCCATTCGCCAACTCATTTTTAATGGTATACTTAGATGACATCATGATCTTTTGCCAGAGTTGGGAAGAGCACCTCCACCACATCCAACAGGTTCTCCAAACACTGCGGCAACACAAGTTATGTGCCAATTTAGAGAAATGCACTCTTGGCATGACCCAAGTTTAATATATGGGATACATTATTGATGAACAGGGCATGCATGTGGATCCAGCCAAGATCCAAGTCATTCGGGATTGACCATCTCAACCACTCTGACAGAGCTCTGCAGCTTTCTAGGTCTTGCCAACTTCTACCGCAGGTTCGCGTTGGGATTTTCTCATATCACTTAGACCTTGAGTTAAGTCACCAAGGGAGGAGCAAAAGAAAAATTATTTTGGTCTGAATCTCAATATAAGGCATTCATAGAGTTGAAAGATTGCCTCTACTCGGCACCAGTGCTCAAATTACCAGACTTGCAACAACCATTTGAGGTCGAGACAAATTCCTCTAAGTATGCTATTGGGGCAGTCCTTACTCAACATGGGAATCTAGTGGCATATCACAGTGAGACACTTTCAAACACAGTTCAAAAGTATCCTAGTTATGACAAAGAGATGTATTCCATTGTACAGACATGCTAACAATGGAAGCTTTAAATTTTGGGGAAGGAAATGGTCATCCACACAGACCACCGACCCCTGCAGTTCATACAGACCCAAGGGAAATTGCAAAATGATCACCATCAGAAGTGGTCCACATACTTGCAACAATTCCATTTGAATATCAAGTATAAGAAGGGAAACACCAATAATGTTGCAGATTTCCTTAGTCGACCACCGATCATGGCGTTAACCACCGTGCTCAACTCTTGTGGGCATGAGACTTCTGATTGGCTACTTCTCTACAAAAACAACCCATAATTCGGCCACACATACCAGACACTCTTCGAGGGTCAGCACGTTCTAGATTTACACCTCTAGGATTTCCTATTATGCCACCTGGGTCACCTTTGTGTTCCTTCAAGTGAGCGTGCCAAGATGATTTCGAAAGCACACTACAATTGGGCTGCTGGGCATTTTGGGGTTGAGAAAACAGTGGCAGTACTACAGAAGTATTTTTATTGGCCAAATCTTCGACAGGATGTCAGGAAGTACATCAGATCATGCACTACCTGCGCCATTGCCAAACCAACCATCAAGAAGCAAGGCCTCTATACCCCACTACCTACCCCTAGTCGACCTTGGGAATCCATCTCCATGGATTACATGTCAGGCCTTCCTTCCACTAAGCATGGAAATGACTGTGTTTTTTTGGTCGTCGACAGGTTCTCGAAGATGGCCATTATGGCGGACTACAAGAAGAATATCACAGCCAAAGCCACTACTAAACTCTTCTTTGAATGAGTGTGGGTACACTTTGGGATCCCACAGTCTATCATCTCAGATCAGGACAGAAGGTTCCTCAGTACATTTTGGTCCAGTCTTTGTTCGATGCTAGACACCAAACTCACTAATTCAATAGCCTTCCATCCTCAAACTGATGGTCAGACAGAGGTTGTCAACAAGATGATCATACACATTCTGTGCATGTACAACTCAAAGCATCCACGCACATGGGACAAGATCCTCCCTAATGTTCAGCATAGCTACAACTGAGCTCTCCACAGCTCAACTAGCCATAGCCCTTTTCAGGTGGGCTTGGGATTCCAGCCACTATGTCCCATTGATGTGGCCATGCCATTTGTAGCTACTCATGCAGAGTCGGCTCATGTCTATTCTGAAATAGATAAGGAAAACAAATTCATTGAGCACATCCAACATATTTTCTAGCAAGTCCATGACATTCTGAAGAAATCAAATGCCAAGTACAAGCAGTGACATGATCAACATCGGGTGCCACACAAGTTTCAGGTGGGCAACAATGTTTGGTTGCATTTACAAAAGGGATGCCTTCCCGAAGCCTATCGGAAACTCAGACCACTCTGATATGGTCCTTACACCATTACCAAGGCTATGGGAGACCATTCATTTGAGCTCAGCATTCCCCCATTCATTGGTCTGCACCCAGTGTTCAATGTGGACCGCCTTCAGCCATACTTTCCACCATTACTAAACACATCCGACATTGGAGAACAACTCACACCCAAAGAGTTAAATCCAAATTGCATGGAACAAACTGCAACTACTCGGATCATGGAAAAATAGATCAAGTACACTCACCAAAAGAATATTTAACTGTATCGAGTTGTCAAAGCAGGCCAACTCCTTCACCAGGGCAAGTGGCTCACCAGGGACCTAGTTCAACAACAGTTTCCTCATCTCATGGAGGAACTCAACGCAATGTGGACCATTTCTTCCTAAGGGGGGAGGAATGATCTAGGTGGATATTGGTGGCCACCCACCAATTCCACTTGGACCCCCACCATTGCTTCTTTCAGTTTTTCAGTTTCCTTAATTGTATCACAATTTACTATTTTTAACAGTTTTTCGGGTCCTAAACTTCCGGAGTTGTTTTAAGGCCCTAAATGACGTTTTTTTCTTTGGAAATCTACTACTAGCAATTTTTTGTCTAAAATAATCCTTTCTGTCATAGTCCTCAGAGAGATCTTTCCAACAGGCTATCATGTGCATCAAACGGAGATAATATGACCAAGTTATGGCCTTCCTTCCACTAAGCATGGAAATGACTGTGTTTTTTTGGTCGTCGACAGGTTCTCGAAGATGGCCATTATGGCGGCCTAAAAGAAGAATATCACAGCCAAAGCCACTACTAAACTCTTCTTTGAATGAGTGTGGGTACACTTTGGGATCCCACAGTCTATCATCTCAGATCAGGACAGAAGGTTCCTCAGTACATTTTGGTCCAGTCTTTGTTCGATGCTAGACACCAAACTCACTAATTCAACAGCCTTCCATCCTCAAACTGATGGTCAGACAAAGGTTATCAACAAGATGATCATACACATTCTGTGCATGTACAACTCAAAGCATCCACGCACATGGGACAAGATCCTCCCTAATGTTCAGCATAGCTACAACTGAGCTCTCCACAGCTCAACTAGCCATAGCCCTTTTCAGGTGGGCTTGGGATTCCAGCCACTATGTCCCATTGATGTGGCCATGCCATTTGTAGCTACTCATGCAGAGTCGGCTCATGTCTATTCTGAAATAGATAAGGAAAAAAAATTCATTGATCACATCCAACATATTTTCTAGCAAGTCCATGACATTCTGAAGAAATCAAATGCCAAGTGCAAGCAGCGACATGATCAACATCGGGTGCCACACAAGTTTCAGGTGGGCAACAATGTTTGGTTGCATTTACAAAAGGGATGCCTTCCCGAAGCCTATCGGAAACTCAGACCACTCTGATATGGTCCTTACACCATTACCAAGGCTATGGGAGACCATTCATTTGAGCTCAGCATTCCCCCATTCATTGGTCTGCACCCAGTGTTCAATGTGGACCGCCTTCAGCCATACTTTCCACCATTACTAGACACACCGACATTGGAGAACAACTCACACCCAAAGAGTTAAATCCAAATTGCATGGAACAAACTGCAACTACTCGGATCATGGAAAAATAGATCAAGTACACTCACCAAAAGAATATTTAACTGTATCGAGTTGTCAAAGCAGGCCAACTCCTTCACCAGGGCAAGTGGCTCACCAGGGACCTAGTTCAACAAAAGTTTCCTCATCTCATGGAGGAACTCAACGCAATGTGGACCATTTCTTCCTAAGGGGGGAGGAATGATCTAGGTGGATATTGGTGGCCACCCACCAATTCCACTTGGACCCCCACCATTGCTTCTTTCAATTTTTCAGTTTCCTTAATTGTATCACAATTTACTATTTTTAGCAGTTTTTCGGGTCCTAAACTTCTGGAGTTGTTTTAAGGCCCTAAATGACGTTTTTTTCTTTGGAAATCTACTACTAGCAATTTTTTGTCTAAAATAATCCTTTCTGTCACAGTCCTCAGAGAGATCTTTCCAACAGGCTATCATGTGCATCAAACGGAGATAATATGACCAAGTTATGACCCCGAGAAGTTGGCTATCCAACATACCTCAACAAGGCCCATAAACACTGGGTGTTACATCTCCTCAAGTTAGGGTTTTGGCTATTTATAGATTGCTCTTATTTTTCAATAATAAAAAGGCCCTTGAGCCTCATTGTAGTTTAGCTCAGAGTCATGTAGCCGCCACATCTCTTCTGAGAGATAAGCTACCATCGCTCTAGCTGGTGTATTTCCATTCCTATTTGTAAGCATATTTTAGTATTTTACATTAATGAAATGAAGTATTATTTCTGTTGCATCTCTCTGTTTATGGTTATCTCTATAATTTTTTTCATTCCTGTTTAATTCTGGATCACTTTTCTTCTTGAGTGATGATGGTGGTAATGGTGAGAATGGTGGTTCCTCTAAGCAGCATAGCTAGATGGCTTTCTTGAATAATGCACTTGTGTGCTAGTTCCTCCTCTTGGAGTTCTCTAAGGCTCACCTCATTGGTTCTCATTTCCTTTCCTGTGCCTTCTTTTGGGCCTACCACCATCTACTTTGTTGGTGTTTTTCTCTGACTTGTGGAGGCTTCTCTTGTCTCTATGACTGTTCCTCCACTCATATTACCTTTATCTTGGCCAATACAACAAACATTGTAGAATGGTTGCATTGATCTCTACTTTAATTTCTTGGCCTCTTACTAGCATCTCATTATCAGCCTTACAACTTCTCACCTTAGCCCTCGAGCTCCTCAAGGTGTCTAAAGGAATGATTCCCTCCCCCTTGGCAAACTGATGTCTCTTCTTCATTAGCTATGACCCCATCACTTGCATGTTGTGATTGATTGGAACTGTATTCAACCATTCTCATCGTGATTGTTGTAACTACTCTACTTTATGATGTTTGTGATGTGTTGTCAACCACACCCAGTGTTAGACATTTCAAAATAATAAATCAAAACATTATCATGACCATGCATTTCCATTCATGGTTCTTCTATGCGGTTTTTTGATGTGATAAAATAGCCATGTTAGTGTGAAAACACATTTACAAATCATGTGCATCAATCATTCAGTCCTTTTATCATGATAATTAACAATAAACAACATATTTATGGTCATAACCTTGCTCCCGTTGAGTTTCTGTCAGCCAAACAATTCACATTAACACAATTTGATCATCACGATAATAATCAATAGCTCAAAGTGGTTTTTAACACCTAATATTTAATTAGTAAACCTTTCAAAAATCATCACTTTGTCTGTGACAAATCCCATCTAATCCAAGAATTGAACCTGGATGTTCTGATACCACTCTGTAATGTCACCCAACTCCGAAATTGACATTAGAGGGATGGGGTTATTATTATTATTATTATTATTATTATTTTAATTAAAAAATTCTTAATATCTATATATATATATATATATATATATATATATATATATATATATATATATATATATATATATATATATATATATATATACACACACACACGCACACACACATATATCTATATATATATATAGATAGATAGATATAGATATAGATATATCAACATAGTTTTCTCATTGAAAACCCAATGGCCTCTATTTCTAGCACTATCATATGCCTTCTGGGTGCTTCCCTACAGGACATATCACTGTGCACAGCTTTTGTCTATAGTTCCCAAACTTCACATTTATTCACCCACTAGCTTCGATGTTCCAAGTTTACCTGGATGGTGGGACCCTCTGCTATCTCCTCATTGGCCCTTGGCTTGTTTGCCAATTGTTGTGGCCACCGATTCACTTTATCCAAGCGACTAGTAACCTAACACCCTCACTTGAAGTGAATATATATATATATATATATATATATATATATATATATGGGACTTGCAATGTCAGGTTAACCTGGCTTTGGGCCCTCCCTTGAAAAATGAAAACCTTGTCAAACTTGCAGGTGTGGCCAGTTCTCTCGACCACATCATCTTATTCAGTCCCTCTTAGCACACTCCAAATAAAATCCCTTTTCTATCTGTCGGATACACTCACAAAGCTTGCGTGGATGGTGGGGTCATATGGTTGTCTTTCCCATTTGACCCTAGTGTCAACTCTCCTCATCCATCGTGTTCACTCCCATGTCATTGCGATTCCCCTTACCTAACTCTCTGTTGCATGTATGCTTGGATTGCTATGGTTATAACTTTCGATTCTTATGTACATGCCACGTAATTTACAGGGTCACAACCTTGAATAGTGCTTGCTCCCTATTGGGACACATGGTGACACTACCATTTCATCTTGCGCTACTCACCCATCTCCCTCTTTCCTACACCATATGTCAATGCTCCACGGTGAACCAAAGAGAATAACCTATTAGGTTGGTTTTCCTTTGGCCAATTAGGGAACTCCTAGATGGCGTGGTTTCCAACTCATCCCAAATGGTCTCTTCCTGATTAGTTCCAATTTCCTCCCTTGAAAACCTTCTAAGATAGCCCCTCTGAGCCACGTCAAAATTTTTGCGACCATCCATGTAAGGGGAAAATCGGTTGCGTCAATAGGAGGCTTTCCTAGCTAGGGTTTTGATCTACAATAGGACATGGTTGCCTAAACTTTTATTATAAGTCTAGGGTTTGATACCCCTGGGCTACAACATGTTTTTCATTCTCTCCCCATACCATGCCTTAGCTAAGGGGATTAGGCCCTTCCCCATGTGTCATCCCATATGAGGACCTCCATAATCACCCCAAACACGAGTTATGCTACTACTCAAGCTTCCTAGAGCCAGTATTCTCAACCGTGGATCTATCTCAGAGGTCTGACAGACCTCCAGATCATATCCATGGTTTCATACTAATGTCAATGACTAATTAAGGTGTGTTGTGGTGCTACCCCTCATAAGCTTGGGAAAAAGGATCTCCCCACATTTCCTAGCCCACTTGCAAGAGATCCAACAGCCCTTACCTACCACGGGCTTGGACTGGACACCTAAGAGGTATCCACCTCGTCCACCACACGTTGATAGATCCTGAATTCATGATGAGCCTAGAAGTAGCTCTATGGTTCTATAGAGAACATTTCAGTGCCTCACTCGTGGCACTAGGGTACCAACAAAAGGCTCTCTAGCCTGCTCAAAATGAAAGTCTGAAGGGAATTTAGGTAAATTTGATGGGCTCATCTAACCCCAAGGGAATCAACCCTCAATTTTCATGCAATGCTTGTTGAGCAAAAAGAAAATTGTAACTTAAGAAAAATAAATGCATGTAAGAGAATGCAAACCCTACTGAGAAAATGGTCTTCAATGTAACTTTCTCATACTAATAATGGGTCATTGGGCCCACTATTTCAAGTTTTTCTCCGAACTCTAATGGGTTTCTTCATGACCTATAACATAGTCATGTATTCCTCTATTATTAATTTATGTGTTTCTCTCATTACAGCTAAGTATTTCATTTGACTTAAGGTTCATTTCAACATTATTTCTTGGTTCTTATTATCATATTGTTTATTACATATTTGTGCCTTTGTTGTTTTGTGATCAACACCAGCAAGTTATTCACACAACATCTTATTTCCAATTCAAAAGCTCATGCTTAGTTTATTTAACAGTACCATTCGTTATAGAGAACAACACACACACACACACACACACACACACACACACACACATATATATTCCACATGTTTATCCATGCCGTATATGTATAAAATGAATCCATATATTCATACATAAACAACATCAATACAGTTCCAGAATCCAGAACTATCACAGTCAATAATGCATCATGGTTCATCAATAGATAAAAAACTACAAGCATATAAATATCTTTAAACTTGCAGGATGACTAATTCTAGGACAAGGACTCTCCACCCAACCATTAACAGTTGCAGACACACTTACTTGTATTTTCAGCCCCGTGCCAAATTCTAGAGTCTGAGGGGGGATGTTTGGTTGAAACTTGAATACAAGTTCCCAATTGACAAAAGGACTCCAGTGGGACACCTCCCTTAATACCACAAGTTTAATTCCACTTCCTTTTCATGCAAGAAGTCCAAATGTACTCTACCTCACCCCCAGGTGCACACATAGTGATTCACCCCCTCCCAGGGATTCCAAAATCCACTGCAACGATAGTGTATTCACCAGGTCTTATTTTCATACTACTTCGGAATGGCCTCTTCCCAAGCTATTAAAAATATTTGAGCCCACTATGGTTTGATATAAGCATAAATTTCGTACCAAGGAGGTAATTCCTCCACATTTTTAAGGCATGAATGATGGCAACCAATTCTAAATCATGTGTCACATAATTCACCTAAAGCTCATTCAACTTCCTAGACTCATATAATACGAGTTTCCTTTCTTGCATCAAGGCTCCAAGGAGTCCCTCTTTGTAGGCATTTCAATTTTCTACACACCACGAAATCCTTGTCAGGATCTAGAATTCTTAGCACTTGTGCATTAGTGAGAAACTATTTTAACTGATCTAAGCTTTTTGCACATTGCACAATCCTCTCAAATATTTTTCCTTTCCTCTGCAATGTTGTAATGGGATGGCCTATCTTGGAGAAATTCGAGATAAATATCTTGTAATACCCTGTCAGTACCATAAATGATCTAATTTCATCCACATTCTTTGGAGTTAGCCACTCCATTATGGCTTTTCTCTTTTCAGGATCCACCGAGATTCCTTCCTTGCAAACAATATGCCCCAGGTAATGTATCTACCAATGGAAGAAGTCACACTTTCTAGGCTTTGCATAGAGCTTATGCTCTCTTAACAATTATAACAATGTAGCCAAATGTTTATCATGCTCTTCTTCTATTTTTTAATATACCAATATGTCATCAACAAATACAATGACAAAAATTGTCCAAATAAGGATGGAACATACCATTCATCAGGCTCATAAACATGGCAGAGACATTGGTAAGACCAAAGGGTACCACTACGAACTCATAGTGCCCATATCATGTCCCAAAAGTAGTTTTATGAATGTATTATGCCTTTATTCTTACTTGATGGTAGCATGACCTCGGGTCAATTTTAGAAAAAATTGTTTCTCCATTTAATTGATCAAATAGGTCATCCATCCTCGGTAATGGGAACCTATTGTCGATGTTAACCTTCTTCAACTACCTATTATTAATCCATAATCTAATGGTTCCATATTTTTTATAAACTAACAATATTAGTGATCCACATGGGGAGGCACTAGGCCTTATGTAACCTTTGTCAAGCATTTCTGTCAGCTGCAATTTCATCTCCACCAATTTTTGGGTGCTCATCCTATATGGAGACTTAGATGCTGCGGTTGCTCCAAATACAAGATCAACAGAGAAATATATCTCTCTGTGAGGAGTTAATCTAGGAACCTCAAATGGAAAGACATTTATATATTGTTGCAAAAAGGGTACTTTTCTAGCAATTCAACTTCCCCATCCTCTATTTCTCCATCAGTTTCTACATCCTTGGAAACTTGTACTATAAATAACATGTATCATTTTCTATTACTACATTTGGATTGCATAGCCATGATTAACGTCAATGAAATGGGATTTTTCCTGCCCTGCAACATTTTAATTGTTCCTTACTCATCCAATAATTCAATTTCTTTTTCATAGCAGCCCACCTTGGCCCGGTGTAAATACAACTAGTCCATGCCCAACAATATGCCATATGGACCTAATGGAAATACATTCAAATGGGATTGTTTGGGCATGGAACTAAGTTCAAAGGCACATGACCTTATCAAATGGATGATTCTTCTCTTTGTCCCAGTTTCCAACAGAACCATCCAAGGTTCCTCATGCATCTCCTTTCCCAAATCACATTTCTCAACAAGCTCTCGACTGACATAGCTATAATTAGAACCTAGATCAATTAAAATAGAAATGAATTTCTCTTGTAGCTTACCTTCCATCTCAATGATGGATTCCTGGTGATCTACTTGGAAGTTTTCCATTGTTGAGTAAATTCGTGGCATACTTACAGCTACTTCACCTACCGTTCTCACCTCTTGAGCAATGCAAATATTTTTCCCAACATCCTGTGGATGTGGACAATCTCTCCTCCCATGGTTCCCACCACAAGTCCAGCACTTGATCGGCTCTCTACCTTCGTATGTGGGTTGTTCTGATGACGTTTGCTGCACATTTTTCTTAGTAGAAACATTGGCTTTATGTTAAAACTATCTTTTATAATTTGGTTGTTTACCTAAATCGTTCCTTTCTATTGGGCATGGAATACACCCAAGGCATGTTTTGGGGCTTAAAGCCCAAGTTTTGACTATGTCCACTATAAAGACTCCACGATTTGTGGGCACGAAGTCATAATAGATTGATAGGGTTGTCTACCCTTGTTTTTGTAATGTAATGTCGGTTTGAAAGATCTACCCATGGTCCACGGACCATGGGATTGTATAAATAAAGCGAGGCTCTAAGTGTAAAAGACATCAATGAATCGATGGAATAGAAGCATTCAGTCAAAGTGTGAGTCGTGTCTTTGGGTCGTAAAGTAGGAGAAGGCTCTATAGCTCAGTGCGCAGAGGCCTAGTAGTCCACAGCTGAGTGTGCAAGGCAGGTTGAGACTGTAACCATTGGAAGTACTAATAAAGAGATTTTTTACCATATTTCTTTGTATCTTTTCCTGTTTTATGCATTATTGGGAATGAATTGCAAGTTTACTATTTATTTACACTGTGAACTCATATTAATGTGTTGTATAAATAAATATAACATAAGGCATCCATTGACGTGAAGATAAATAACTGGTGTAAGAAGATAAGTAAGATCTCAATTGTGAATTAGGGGAATAGTGTAGAGTGTTGTTCTAGCAGCGTGGAAGCCCCAAAGCCCCTGATTAGGGCCGTGCGAAGGCCAGGGAAGTGTGCAAAGTAACCTATGCGCAGGGCCTAATAGTTGGACTGAATCCACCCCTCAGACATCTCAAGGGTGCAGAAACCTAGTTCCAGCACTCCCCATACTACTTCGGGTGAGAACTCAGTCTGTGCTCCACAGAGTGTTTTCAAAAGGTCCAGGAGTATAGGGATTTGTTTGGCTAATTAACTCTGAACTTGGGTCAGACCCCAACAAGCCAAGAAATGGTTTCATTGCCGGGACTGGGATCTGCATAGAGATGTCTAATGTCATATCACTGGAATCCAACTATGAAAGTAATTGAAGATTGGTTGGATAGGAAGACTCACGAGTTCACAGCACAGGAGAACAAGAATCTGCAACTATCAAAAGAAGAGTGGTTAGACTGCTACTTATACACGGAGATCCATGAAATTTTCTTCGCATCTTTCCCTACTGAGCTATACAAGTGGTTCGTGAAGCTAGCAGATAGCCAAGGAAGGTGCAAGCTTGATAGATCTATTGTGTGGACCCCAGAGTTGATGTGTATATTGGAAGCATTCAAGGATAAGATCGCGTGCACTGTTGATCACTAGCTCGATCAAATTATAGGAGGATTCATCACTAAGTTCACGGTAGATACTTCAATCAGCTACATCGAGGCAGAAAGATACTTCCTCAAAGGACCACGAGGTAAGTATGTTAAGTCTTTGAATGCTTGGATTAAAATGATATTTTGTGAAAAGAAGGTTATGCAAATAGATTGATGTTTGGGGCTATGTGAAGTGGGAGAATTTACAAAAACGAAGGTAGTGTAGAACTAGAAACTAACCCCTTTATTTCACCTCCGCGAGGGGACGAGGAAGAGCTCGCAAAGGTCTCACCAAGAAGTAAAATCAATTTGATGAGGCAACGGATTCCACACATACCATGCCCACCTACACCACTGACAGTTTCACCATCCTCATCCCCATCTTCTCCCATACCACCATTTCCACCACCACGAACTAATATGGCAAGCACAATAAAGTTTCCAATGTTCAAGGGAGTAGGAAATGAAGATCCGGACCAGTTTTGGTTCATGATAAAGGCGACATGGGAAGCACAAGGAGTCACATATGACAATATAAAGAAAGCAAAATTGGTCAGTGCTCTACAAGATCATGCATTGATCTCGTACATTAAGCATTCTAATGACAATCCAAATGCGGGGACTGCAGACATCCAAACTGCACTGAACAGGAAATTTAACAGGCCAAAGTCAGAGGTGTAGTTGATCATTGGGTTCAAGGAGATCACGATGCTACTAGGCGAGACCCCTTGGCAGTTGGATCAGAGACTGAAGTGCACAATTCACGAAGCTAGCATGACATTGACGGATGGACAACACCGCGAATGGTTTGTAGCATCGTTAACATTGCATCTAAGGAACATGCTATCACAACAGAGGCTAACAACTCAGGTCGAGGCCTTGGAGATCGTGATGAGACTGCACGAGACCTCGATATATGATCCCAACCTGGGAGTTCAGTAGATTGACGTGCAGTTGAAAAGCTTGTGCCTTGAGATGCAGAGTCTGAAACAAGACAGGACAACTCTCCTAGAGGTGCACGATGAAGTATGGTGTGTTAAATGTAAAAGTCAAGAACATGACAAGGACCACTGCTCAATGTTCATGACTTACCTCATGGGAGGAGGACCAATGCCACTGAGACCAGAGGCATACTTAGGACATAACACAATGCTGGAATTATGGTGCACGATTTATCAAATAGGAGGAAAGCATGCTACGGACAACTTCCATTTATTGCAACAGTACACGCAGAATTCGTAGCAGTTGTTCTGTGATTTCTGTAGGTAAATGGGACATGATGAGCGCACATGTAGAAGTTATGAGATGATGACGGATAGGACTCCTACCTATAGAGTTTAGGCCAAAACACATCGCCTTGACCAGAATGTAGGGATGGCATGAACCCAATCTCAGGGGTGCGGACAAGGTCAAGGTGGAGGAGGACCTAGAAGAGGTCGCGGACAACTGATATGTTACAATTGCGGAGGGCCAAGGCATTATGCCCGGGATTGTACAAATCCAGCGTGTCCATTATGCTTGTATTATACATTGTTTGATCATGAGACAGAGGATTTTCCCACGCTGGTAGCACGATTATGTGACAAGGGAGTGCTCCAACCTCCCCTGACTTAGAACCTACAAATGATGAGGTCTGAGCCACGTGAGGAAGACCCTAATGTGAATATTGTGCTTCGAAGTGGAATTACGATAGGGGATGACAAAGGCAAGTAGCTTGAAGATAGTACTTGGGTTCGCAAGGCTCCAACAAAAGAACCAGAGTTTGATTTGGAGCACGTTAAGGAAACCTTTATGCAAGCTAGGGAGAGCTTCACTAATGCCTCCACTTCAGGAAGCAAAGCTAGACTAGAGCTGGAAATGGACCCATCGATGCTCACAATGTTCCTGGAAACATTCATGAAGCTATTGCATGACAACAAGGATATAAATGGACTGTAGGAACTTATAAATAGATGCATTGGGACCACGCCAGGAGAACCGTGCATAGTCTAGAAGATCGGAAAGCACGCAACGAGAGAAAGAAGGGAGATGAGATTGACCCTGTAGATTGGAGAATATGAGATGGACCAAGTGATTCTGGACCTAGGATCAGACAGGAACGTTCTACCAAAGAAGACATGGGAGCGCATGGGGAGGCCTACATTGCAATGGTCTCCTATCCAACTGCGAATGTCAAACCAACAAAATATCCTACCTATGGGGAGATTGCAGGGTATCACGGTGGATATCGAAGGGGCAAGTGCACTGGCAGATTTTGAAGTGAGAAAGATTGTTGATGATAGTATTCCCTACCCTGTACTATTAGGAATATATTGGGTAGCTAACATGAATGGAGTGATAAATCTGAGGAAGCACAAGATGATTTTTGAGAAAAAGTCTCTGCACGTAGTTGTACCTTTAGACCCTATAGAAGGACCATGCTACACGGATCCAGTGCAGGACTATGAAAGTGATGACGACTATGGTCATGTGTCGGCTTCTCTATTACAAGCTTACCTAGATAGTGGGACACTCTATTATCTCCTCATTCACTCTTGGCCTGTCTGCTAATCATTGTCGTCACTGATTCACTTTATCCCGACACCCTCACCTAAATTGACTTATCTATCTATCTATGTGTGTGTGTGTGTGTGTGTGTCTAGATTCACAGCATCAGGCTGACCTAGCTATGGGCCCTCCCTTTTCGAATGAAAACCTTTCTAGACTTGCAGGTGTGGTTAGTGCTATCGGCCACATCATCTCGTGTAGTCCCTCTTGGCACACTCCCAACACCATCCCTTTGATATCTGCTAGCTTCACTCACCGAGGTTGCATTGATTGTGAGGTCATATGGTCATCTTTCCCATTGTACCCCACCAACTCTTCTTAGCCACCATGTTCGCTCCCATTTCATCCCACTTCCCCTTTCCCACTTTCCACCGCATATTCCCTTGGATCTCTCTAGTTAGAACTTTTAGCTCTCACATCTAGGCCACATAATTTAGAGGGTCAAACCCTTGCATAGCCCTCACTCCCTATTAGGACATGTGGGGACACTTCCATTTCATCCTGCACCGCTCACCCCACTCCCTTCTGCTTTCACCCTTTGTGAATTCTCCAGGGTGAACCTAATAGGATGATCTGTTAGGTTGGCCCACCTTCGACCAATCATGGAACTCCCGGGTTATCATGGTTGTCATCTCATACTAGTTGGAATCTTCCCAGTTAGTTACTATTTCCTCCCTTGAAAATCTTCTCGGGTAACCTGTCCGAGCCACGTCAACGTTTTCATGACCAATCGTAAGGGGAAAGTCAACTATGCCAATAAGAGGGTTTCTCGTCTAGGGTTTTGATCTGTAATAGGACAAGGTATTCTGATCTTTTCTTATAAGTCTAGGGTTCGATCCCCGTGAGATGCAACAAGTTTTTTATTCTCTCCCCATGCCATGGTTCATTTAAGGGCATGGAAAATTTTACGGGCTAATATTTGCAGGTGGGCTAATTTTCATGATTTCTCCAAAAAAGAGATTCAACAATTTCCATTTTTTATAAAAATGATTCGCCCAAATTTCACAATATAAAATTATTTTAGCTTAAAAATTTCCAACATTATATAGAGAGTATATATAAAATCATTATAAATTTGAATAATTTTACAAATACATTAATAAACATTTTATATTTTTCATATTATGGATTAGTGAGATTCACCAATGCTTTTAAACTTCAATATAATTTTCCATCCTTAAAATTTTCCCTAGCTAAGGGGATTAGGCTCTACCCCATGTGACATCTCAAATGGGGATCTCAGTGATCACCTGAAGCATGAGTTTTTCTATTTTTCAAGCTTACTAGAGCTAATATTCTCAACCATGGCTTTGTTGCATAGGTTCAATAAACCTCTAGATCATCTCCATAGTTTCATGAAAATGTCAGAAAATTGTTAATGCATGTTGTGGTGCTACCCCTCCTGAGATTGGGTGAAAGGAGCTTCAAATAGCTCCTAGCATTCTTGCATTCCCCATTATTGGACAAGGAATTCCACGCATGCTAACGTAGGAGCTACAGTGTCCATTACCTACAACAAGATTTGTGTGGAATCCTAAGATTTCTCCACCTCACCCACCACTTGCTGACAATGCCATAATGCATGATGAGCTTGGAAGAAACTCCATGGTGCTATACAAAACCTTTTCGTCCCTCACTGGTGGCACTAGGGTGCCAACTAAAGACATATAGCCTACTTAAAATGTAAGGTTGAAGGAAATTTAATTAAATTTGATGGGCTCGTCTCACCCCAAGGGAATCAATCTTCAATGTTTACACAATGTGTGTCGAGCAGAAAGCAACTTGTATCTTAAGCAAAATAAATGGATGTAAGTGAGTGTAGACCCTGCTGAGAAGATGATATTGAATGTAAATTTTTCATATTAATAAAGGGTCTTTGAGCCCACTATTTCAAGTTTTACTCTAAGCACTTAGGGATTTTCTTGCAACGTGTGACATGGCATTGTATTCCATTATTATTCTTTTTTGTGTTTTTCTCATTACAATTAAGCATTTCATTCAGCTTAAGGTTCAGTTTAGTGTTATAGATTGGTTCTTATTACCATACGGTTTATTACACATTAGTTCATCTATTATTGTGTGATAAAAACCAACAAGTTACTTGAACAACATGCATGCACACAAATATCAATTCCGCTTCTGAATCTTCTATTTCTCCATCAGTTTCCACATCCTTGGAAACTTGTACTATAAATAACATACATCCTTTTCTACTACTACTTTTGGCTTGCATATCCATGATTAACCTCAATGAAATGGGATTTTTCCTAACCTGCATCAATTTAATTGTTCCTTATTCATCCAAGACTTCAATTGCTTTTTCATAACAGTCCAACTTGGCCCGGTGTAAATACAACTAGTCCATGCCCAAAAATATGCCATATGCACCCAAAGGAAATACATTCAAATGGGATTGTGTGGACATGCCACTAAGTTCAAAGGTAGATGACCTTATCCAATGGTTGATTCTTATCTTTTTCCCAATTTCCAATTGAACGATCCAAGGTTCTTCAAGTATATCCTTTCCCAAATCACACTTCTCAACATGCTCTAAGGTGACATAGTTATAATTAGAACCTAGATCAATTAAAATAGAAATGATTTTCTCTTGTATCTTACCTTCCATCTCAAATATCAATGCCTGATGATCTACTTGGAATTTTTCCACTGTTGTGTAAATTCTTGGCATACTTCGAGCTACTTCACCTACTATACTTCGAGCAGTGAAATTGTTTTTCCTATTATACTATGGATGTGGACAATCTCTCCTCCCATGGTTCCCACCACAAGTCCAACACATGATCAGCTCTCTAACTTTGAACATGGGTTGATCTGACATTGTTTGCTGCAAATTTATCTTAGTAGCAACAATGGCTTTATGTTGAAACTATCTTGTATAATTTGGTTGCTTACCTTCTTTCCTTTGTGATCTTTTCTTCTGCCAATTCTTCTTATGTCAAGTGATACTTTTATGCTACCAATTACTTTTAATATCAAGCATATGTTTTGCTTGCTCACAGAAATCTGATGGCTTCTTGATATCATCTTTGAGGGTTTGGGGTTAAAACAAATCAATTTTGGCCCTAAATTCCATAGGTGATCTGTTGGGTAGCGGAAGCCCTGTGCAACAGTTAGGGTAAAGACTCCGCTGAAAGCGTGGAGTGCGAATTATAATAGGTTGAGTCAAAGGGTAGTCCACCCGAGAATAATAAAAAGTAATGTAAATACAGTCGGCCTGCATAGGGAGTGCGGGAGGGAAGGGTATAAATAGAGCGCAGCTCTATGAGGGAAAGACAGTTGTGTTTGGAGAAGATGAATGGTAATGGGTACTTGAAGCAGAAAAATTGAAAATGTCTGTAAGTCCAAGTCGAGGGATAAGGGTAGTAGGTAGAGGCTCTATAGCTGTGTGCGCAGAGGCCTGTTAAATCTATAGTTCTGTGTGCGGACCCCTACAACAGAGTGACCAGCGTGGATCTGGATGTATTGGTGAAGATTGTTAATAAAGATAAGTTTACCCTGAATTCTTTTTTAAATGCGACTTTCCTCTTTTTGAATTGTTATGATCCATGCATTTCTACTATTGAATGCTTGTGAAATGGGTTTATTCTTGATGCGTAAAAGTAACCAGAAATAATAAACAGTTTTCTTAAAGGCTACTCTAACTAGATCAGAATAGTAATAGTTGATCCAATCTGTAATAAGCGCAATAAGGGTAACCGAATTTGCACAACACAAGGCTGTTGTCTAGCACACGAACCTCACAAACCACATCTAGACATCCCAAGGGTGTGGAAACCTGGTTCCAGCACCCTCCCTTGCTACCTCGCGTGAGACCTCAGTCCGCGCTCCGCAGGCTGTTGCCGAAAGGGCCAGTAGCTGTGGGATTTGTTTGGCTAAATAACTCTTCCGAACCTGGGCAGGCCCCTATAAACCAACAAATGGTTCCATTGCCATGACTGAGATCTGCCTAAGGAGTGTCTAATGTGGGAACACTAGAATCCTACAAAGAAAGAACTCGAAGATTGGTGGGATCTGAAGCTCCACGAGTTTGTAGTTCAGGAGAACAAAAACTCGCAGATATCATAAGAACAGTGGTTGGATCCCTATATATTCATGGACATACATGAGATCTTCTTCATAACATTCTTGATAGAATTGTACGAGTGGATCACAAAGTTAGCTGATAGCGTGGGAAGGTGCAGATTGGACCAGCCCATAGTGTGGACTCCGAAACTAGTGCAAAGGCTGGAAGCCACCAAAGATAGAATTGCGTGTGTGGTAGACCACTGGTTAGATTGGATCATTGGGGGATTTATCACTAAATTTGCGATAGATACAACCATAATTTACAGTGAAGCAGAAAGGCACTTTCTCCAAGGATCGCAGGGTAGGTACATCAAATCATTGAATACTTCGATTAAGATGTTTTTGTGAGAAAAACAGATTCTACGAGTGTGTTGATGTCTAGGGTAACGCGGAGTGGAAAGGGTTATCAAAGAACAGGAGAAGTAGAGAAAAGCCCGTTGATTTCTATCTCATGGGAAAGCGAGGAGGATCTTGCTAGGTTCTCGTCAGGAAGTGTGGTCTGATTGATTAAAGAATGCTTCCCACTGATACCACCTCCATCTACACTGCCACACACTTCACCCACATCGAGTCCATCCACACCAACACCTTCGCCACCCCCTCCACCACCAAAATATGGGATGGCAACCACAGTCAATTTACCGACCTTTTAGGGTATAGGGAATGAAGAGCCAAGTCGGTTCTGTTTTGTGATAAAATCTATATGGGACGCGTAAGGCATAACAAAAGAAAACATTAAAAAGGCCACGCTGGTCAGTGCACTACAAGACCTCACATTGACATGGTATATAAAATACTCAACCAACCATCTGAATGAGGGAATAGCGGCGATCCATGACGCATTGAATAAAGATTTTGGCTGACCAAAGTCTGAAGCCCAATCGGTCATTGGATTCAAAGAGATAGCAATGTTACTTGTTGAAACTCTATGATGCAGGAAAGTGTTCCCTCTCCGGACAAAGGCAACCCCTCTAGCCCTAGAGTGGGTCTAGTCACAAACGAGGACAGATCAACAATAGATTTCCTTAAACAGTCATAGTTGGAGGCCTACCTCAACTAGTGGTTGATGGAGTTCCGTTGCACTACTCCAGCTTCCGCTTCCTTTTCCACAACGAGTGATCAACTTGAAACAATGCAAAGGAAATACAACAAAGCACGTAACCGGAAAACAACAATGATCTATTTACTCACAAAGTCAAGAAGTCATGAGCTCTCAATTACATTGCATACAAGACATAGGAAAACATCATTGATTGTATTAATAATGAAATAAGAGTAAGCTTACAACCAAAGTCTTGATGTCACAAGCCTTCTCAAAGGGATCCAGCCAGCATGTTCTTCAAGCATTCACTCTTTGAAGATGGATCTCCCAACATAGAAAATCTCTCTCTCACTCATAAGCTTTTACACAAAGTTAAGTGCACTTCACAACCTTCCACAAGCTATCAACAATCCCACACTTGTCACACTCACACCAAAGCTATCTACTATGCTAAAAAACAAGAACTAGCAACCAACAATCCAAGAATTAGGAACTAGCAGATCATAGCAATGGTGAGTGATTTTATAGGAGGAGGAGCCTCCATGAAATGAGGGAGAGGGAGCTTATCCTCAAGGTAAGTAGAAAAAAAAGCGGAACCACCATACCAGAGGTGGAAAGGCGACCCAAACTGACCCAACAACCAAGTCCAAAGACATCCAGAAGGCCAACTGTTGGAACGGATTTTCCCAATCTGGATCATCGTGGGTACATAACTAAGCTTTAGCACTGACATCGCTAGCAAGCAATGTAGCCAGTCAGATCATCCCTAAGGATAACAATTAGCCCCATGCTAGTGCATCAAAATGGACCATCACAGGAATCAGATGTACTTCCACGTTGGCAGTGCGGCTGGACTGTTTATGAGCGCCATTCAGCGTGTATATTAAGTCCATATTCGTGATGAAGTAGATAACTTAGGAAAAGTGGGTCAATTGGCAGCATAAGAGAGCATTTGTTCAGTATGAGCATGTTTGACTTGGACACATGACACAGTAGATTGATTGGGAGTGAAGGCAGTGACAAATAACTGTGTAACAGATTCCCCCTAAAGTATGAAGCCTGAGAGAGTGGGAGGGGTGAAATGTTTTATGAAACCGATTGAGCTGGAACACCATCTGGAGGAACCTGCACACAAGTACAATTGATATCTCTGATAATGAAATACATGTAGCCTGGGCATGGGCACAGCCATCCAAAAGACATACGAGCTAGGTCTGTGGTATGGATGCAGCCATCCAGCTAATAAGACCATGACAATAACAAAGGTATGGTCACAGCCATTCATGAAGACTCACGTATGGTCGCAGCCATCCATGAAGACTCAAGTATGGGCACAGCCATCCATCAATGAGACATGTAATCACGAACCAATTCATGAAACCCGAACATGTGTGATCTGAGTTCAGGGTCTTGAACCCAACCGACCATAGTAAAAATTCTAACATGCGAATAGAGGTGCTGAAGTCGAGCATGAGAGAAAGTCGCTTGATTACCGGTCGATGATGTAACCATTAACAAGTGTGAGAGAAACCACTGATAATGCCAATGGTTCTTAAGGTACTGTCCAGTACAATCCATGAAGTGTGAAGAAGGAGCTGGAGTCAAACACTCGTGGAATCACCCAATCGATGGCCAAGGATGCAAGTCGACTGTCAGGTGCGAAGAACTTGCCATTGAGGCATGCAAGCTCCAAGGTACCAAAAGGGAACTCTAGATCAATATCTTGGATAATGAGTTGATGTCGACAGGAGATGACCTGTCACGGGAGGGCCATAATATTTCCCCCATCAATGACACGATATGAGGAACAAGAGGTAGATGGTGATGCAAAGTATCAGAGAAGGAGACAGAGCTGTAAACTATAGAAGGATTATACTCTTGAACATGTCGGCGACACGACTCCGGAGGGTGGCAACATTCAAGTACCAAGGGATTAGAGGCTTGATGGAGACGGCATTGATCAGATGGAGTAAGGCTAAATGACAACCCAAACCTGTGGAAGGCCAAATGACGATGTATGGATGTCCCAACCCGACAAGAAGCAAAAGTGTCGATGTTCAAGAGTGACTTGCTGCCATAGACAATCAATGATAAACCTGCTATTGAATCCAACCTAGTAATAGTTTAACGAGCCCTCGGGAGGAGAAGCTCGAGTCTTATCATGGTGATGAGTCCAATGTCATCAGGGTTTAGCAAGTCCAACATAGGCAAAAATCTGAGTCCTTTTCATGTTTAGGGAGTTTGAAAAAGACACGGAAAAGAAAACTCCAAGGGGGTCCTTTTTCATAAATTTGTGTCTCTCGAGCCCGAAAAAGTATAAAACGATACTCAAAAGAACCACTTGACCATTACGATCAAGGAGTACTTTTCGTGATTAGTGATCTCAACCCGAAAAAGTAGAAAAGCGATCGAAACCATGTCGTTTTGTAACCAATAACGTGCTTGAAACAACAAAATCTTAGCAATCTTTTCACGTTTATACGATCAGAAAAGAGCTTAAAGCAGACTGCCTCTTATTTCATCTAACGAGTCAAAAGGGAAAAACTCAGCAATCTTTTCATCTTTAAACAATCGGAAAAGAGCTGAAAGCAGATCTCCATTTTTATTCTCTTTAACAAGTCAAAAAGGGAAAAATACTCGGCAATATTTTCATATTTTACGAGTCAGAAAAGAGCTTAAAGGAGACTTGTCCTGGAGGAACGAGTGGTATAAAGGGTAGCAACGGGTTCCGAAAATGGTGGAACTGCTCAAAACATGTAATGGTCAAGAGGATGGCTAATAAAACCACTCATCACTGCGGTTCCTTAGGAAAGGAAAAACAACCAAGTGAAAGCATATGATCGGCCAAAGAGATGGTGGCAATGGAATGAAACAACCAAGGCTCATCTAGCAGAATTTAGCAGATAAAAACGACAATCACGAGGTGTAAATCAGGTATGGGTTCATTTTTACACAAGCTTGAACCATGGAGAACTCTGCTTGGATTCGGTTTCATGTTTACACAAGCTTGAAACGAAAAAACTATGCTTGTTATCAGTTCGCATGCCCCCAGCATAATTACGCAAATTGAGGTACATGCCCCCCAAGCTTCATTGCATGCAACAAGGTGGATGGAATGAAGGTTCACTTTCAAGATCTTGGAAAGACTCGACTTGGATTTTATGAGATCTTAATCAAAGACTGAATTTTGAAAGGGAGTTGTTTCATTTTTTAATGAGGTTGACACAGTAAAATAACTATCCTCATAACCCTTATTTCATTTTTTAACGAGGTTGACATAAGATCAAGAACTTTCCTCAAGACCCTTGTTTCATTTTTTAACGAGCTTGACACAAGACAAGGAACTGTGCTCCAGGATCCTTGTTTCATTTTTTAACGAGGTTGAGAAAGGAAACGAACCATCCTCGGTACTCCTCGGTTTCATTTTTTAACGAGGTTGACACAAGAACAAACTATCCTCAGTACTCCTTGTGGCTCATTGGCCATATGAGAACATGGCTCCCAAGAGGTCTTCGAAGGATGGAAAAGACACACTCTGGGAGGAAAACATGTCATGAGGCACTAATGACAGATTAGGTTCCAATGCCCCCAATATAGGATGTACGAGACAATCTGTATGATCATCAGCAGAGGCAGAGACGGAACAGGT
Organism: Pinus tabuliformis; assembly: GCA_031772625.1. NCBI lineage: Eukaryota > Viridiplantae > Streptophyta > Pinopsida > Pinales > Pinaceae > Pinus > Pinus tabuliformis. The sequence continues at coordinate 353,780,519 of CM062811.1, forward strand.
AGCCACATAATTGACTTGTGGCAAATAAGGTACTGCTTGTGAGCAAGAACCGAGAGGGTATGTTAGCTGCGCAGGAGGCACCGGGGGACTAAAGAACAATAATTGATTGATGGTCACCATTCTTCCATCATGTAGAAAACAAACCACATGGAAAAGTGAAGAGACAAGGGCCCCCATGGCATAAACATAGTCACGGCCAAGGAGAAGACTGAAATCTAAAGCACCTTGGACAATCAGCACGTCTATATAGATGATTTTGCCTCCTAACTCTCTGTTGCGTTCACATTACCTAACTCTCTGTTGCATGTACGCTTGGATTGTTATGGTTAGAACTTTCGATTCTTATGTACATGCCACGTAATTTATGGGGTCACAACCTTGAATAGCGCTTGCTCCCTATTGGGACACATGGTGACACTATCATTTCATCTTGCACTACTCACCCATCTCCCTCTTTCCTACACCATATGTCAATGCTCCACGGTGAACCAAATAGAATAACCTATTAGGTTGGTTTTCCTTTGGCCAATTAGGGAACTCCCAGATGGCATGGTTTCCAACTCATCCCAAACGGTCTCTTCCTGATTAGTTCCAATTTCCTCCCTTGACAACCTTCTAAGATAGCTCCTATGAGCCACATTAAAATTTTTGTGACCATCCGTGTAAGGGGAAAATCGATTGCGTCAATAGGAGGTTTTCCTAGCTATGGTTTTGATCTACAATAGGACATGGTTGCCTAAACGTTTCTTATAAGTCTAGGGTTTGATACCCTTGTGTTGCAACATGTTTTCATTCTCTCCCCGTGCCATGTTTTAGCTAAGGGGATTAGGCCCTTCCCCATGTTTCATCTCATATGGGGACCTCCATAATCACCCCAAACACGAGTTATGCTACTATTCAAGCTTCCTAGAGCTAGTATTCTCAACCGTGGATGTATCTCAAAGGTCTGATACACCTCTAGATCATGTCCATGGTTTCATACTAATGTCGGTGACTCATTACGGTGCATTGTGGTGCTACCCCTCGTAAGCTTGGGAAAAAGGATCTCCACATAGTTCCTAGCCCACTTGCAGGAGATTCAACAACCATTACCTACCACGGCCTTAGAGTGGACACCTAAGAGGCATCCACCTTGTCCACCACACGTTGATAGTTCCTGAATTCATGATGAGACTAGAAGTAGCTCTATGGTTCTATAGAGAACATTTCGGTGCCTCACTCGTGGCACTAGGGTAACAAAAGGCTCTCTAGCCTGCTCAAAATGAAAGTCTGAAGGGAATTTAGGTAAAGTTGATGGGCTCATCTGACCCCAAGGGAATCAACCCTCAATTTTCACACAATGCTTGTCGAGCGAAAAGAAAATTGTAACTTAAGCAAAATAAATGCATGTAAGAGAATGCAAACCCTACTGAGCAGATGGTCTTCAATGTAAGTTTTTCATACTAATAATGCGTCATTGGGCCCACTATTTCAAGTTTTTCTCCGAACTCTAATGGGTTTCTTCATGACCTGTAACATAGTCCTGTATTCCTCTATTATTAATTTATGTGTTTCTCTCATTACAGCTAAGTATTTCATTTGACTTAAGGTTCATTTCAACATTATCACTTGGTTATTATTATCATATTGTTTATTACATATTTGTGCTTTTGTTGTTTTGTGATCAACACCAGCAAGTTATTCACACAACATCTTATTTCCAATTCAGAAACTCATGCTTATTTTCTTTAACAGTACCATTCATTATAGAGAACAACACATATATATATTCCTCATGTTTATCCATGTTGTATATGCATGAAATGCATCCACGTATTCATACATAAACAACATGAATACAATTCTAGAATCCAGAACTATCACAGTCAATAATGCATCATGGTTCATCAATAGATAAAAAACTACAAGCATATAAATATCTTTAAACTTGGAGGATAACTAATTCTGGGACAAGGACTCTCCACCCAACCATTGACAGTTGTAGACACACTTACATGTATTTTTCAACCCGTGCCAAATTCTAGAGTCTGAGGGGGATGTTTGGTTGAAACCTCAATACGAGTTCCCAACTAACACAAGGACTCCAGTGGGACACCTCCTTCAATACCACAATTTTAATTCCACTTCTTTGTCATGCAAGAAGTCCAAATGTACTCTACCTCACCCCCAACTGCACACATAGTGATTCACCCCCTCCTAGGGATTCCAGAATCCACTCCAATGATAGTGTATTCACCAGGTCTTTTTTTCATACTGCTTTCAAATGGCCTCTTCCCAAGCTATTAAAAATATTTGAGCTCACTATGGTCTGAAATAAGCATAAATTTCCTACGAAGGAAGTAATTCCTCCACATTTTTAAAGCATGAATGATGGCAGCCAATTCTAAATCATGTGTCACATAGTTCACCTAAAGCTCATTCAACTTCCTAGACTCATATAATAAGAGTTTCCTTTCTTGCATCAAGGCTCCAAGGAGTCCCTCTTTGTAGGCATTTCAATTTTTTGCACACCACAAAATCCTTGTCAAGATCTGGAATTCTTAGCACTTGTGCATTAGTGAGAAACTATTTTAACTGATCTAAGCTTTTTGCACATTGCACAATCCTCTCAAATATTTTTCCTTTCCTTTGCAATGTTGTAATCGAATGGCCTATCTTGGAGAAATTCCAGATAAATATCTTGTAATATCCTGTCAGTGCCATAAATGATCTAATTTCATCCACATTCTTTAGAGCTAGCCACTCCATTATGGCTTTTATCTTTTCAGGATCCACCGAGATTCCTTCCTTGCAAACAATATGCCCCAGGTAATGTATTTGCAAATGGAAGAAGTCACACTTTCTAAGCTTTGCATAGAGCTTATGCTCTCTTAACAATTATAACAATGTAGCCAGATGTTTATCATGCTCTTCTTCTATTTTTCAATATACCAATATGTCATCAACAAATACAATGACAAAAATTGTCTAAATAAGGATGGAACATACCATTCATCAGGCTCATAAACATGGCAAAGACATTGATAAGCCCAAAGGGTACCACTACGAACTCATAGTGCCCATATCATGTCCTAAAAGTAGTTTTATGAATGTATTATGCCTTTATTCTTACTTGATGGTAGCGTGACCTCAAGTCAATTTTAGAGAAAATTGTTGCTCCTCTCAATTGATCAAATAGGTCATCCATCCTCGGTAATGGGTACCTATTGTTGATGTTAACCTTATTCAACTACCTATTATTCATCCATAATCTAATGGTTCCAGATTTCTTCTAAACTAACAATATCATTGATCCACATGGGGAGGCACTAGGCCTTATGTAACCTTTGTCAAGCATTTCCTTCAGTTGAATTTCATCTCCACCAATCTTTGGGCGCTCATCCTATATGGAGACTTAGATGTTGGGGTTGCTCCAAATAAAAGATCAATAGAGAAATATCTCTCTTTGTGAGGAGTTAATCTAGGAACCTCAAATGGAAAGACATTTATATGTTGTTGCAAAAAGGGTACTTTTCTAGCAATTCAACTTCCTCATCTTCTATTTCTCCATCAGTTTCTGCATCCTTGAAAACTTGTACTATAAATAACATGTATCATTTTCTACTACTACGTTTGGATTGCATAGCCATGATAAACCTCAATGAAATGGGATTTTTCCTGACCTGCAACATTTTAATTGTTCCTTACTCATCTAAGAATTCAATTTCTTTTTCATACCAGCCCACCTTGGCCCGATGTAAATACAACTAGTCCATGCCCAACAATATGCCATATGGAGCCAATGGAAATACATTCAAATGGGATTGTTTGGGCATGCCACTGAGTTCAAAGGCATATGACCTTATCAAATGGATGATTCTTCTCTTTGTCCCAGTTTCCAACATAACCATCCAAGGTTCCTCATGCATCTCCTTTCCCAAATCACATTTATTAACAAGCTCTCGACTGACATAGCTATAATTAGAACCTAGATCAATTAAAATAGAAATGAATTTCTCTTGTAGCTTACCCTCCATCTCAATTATGGATTCCTAGTGATCTACGTGGAAGTTTTCCATTGTTGAGTAAATTCGTGGAATACTTAGAGCTACTTCGCCTACTGTTCTCACCTCTTGATCACTGCAAATATTTTTCCCAACATCCTGTGATTGTGGACAATCTCTCCTCCCATGGTTCCCACCACAAGTCCAACACTTCATCGGCAATCTACCTTCGTACGTGGCTTGTTCTGATGACGTTTGCTGCACATTTTTCTCAGTAGAAACATTGGATTTATGTTAAAACTATCCTTTATAATTTGGTTGTTTACCTGAATCTTTCTTTTTTGTTGGGCATGGAATACACCCAATGCATGTTTTGGGGCTTAAAGCCCAAGTTTTTACTAAGTCCATTATAAAGACTCCACGATTTGTGGGTGCGGAGCGCGAAGTCATAATAGAGTGATAGGGTTGTCCGCCCTTGTTTTTGTAATGTAATGTCAGTTTGAAGGATCTACCCATTGTCCATGGACCATGGGATTGTATAAACAAAGTGAGGCTCTAAGTGTAAAAGACATCAATGAATCGATGGAGGAGAAGCATTGAGTCAAAGTGTGAGTCGTGTCTTTGGGTCGTAGAGTAGGAGAAGGCTCTGTAGCTGAGTGCGCAGAGGCCTAGTAGTCCACAGCTTAGTGTGCAAGGTAGGTCGAGGCTATAACCACTAGAAGTATTAATAAAGAGAAGTTTTACCATATTTCTTTGTATCTTTCCCTGTTTTATGCATTATTGGGAATGAATTGCAAGTTTACTATTTATTTACTTTGTGAAATCATATGAATGTGATGTATAAATAAATATAACATAAGGCATCCATTTACACGAAGATAATTAACTGGTGTAAGAAGATAAGTAAGATCTTGATTGTGACTTAGGGGAATAGTGCAAAGCATTGTTCTATTAGTGCGAATGCCCCACAGCCCCTGATTAGGGCCATGCGGAGGCTAGGGAAGTGCGCAAAGTAACCTATGCGCAGGGACTAATAGTTGGACCGAATCCACCCCTCAGACATCTCAAGGGTGCAGAAACCTGGTTCCAGCACCCCCCATACTACTTCGGGTGAGAACTCAGTCTGTGCTCCACAGAGTGTTACCGAAAGGTCCAGTAGCACAGGGATTTGTTTGGCTAATTAACTCCAAACTTGGGTCAGGCCCCAACAAGCCAAGAAATGGTTCCATTACCGGGACCGGGATCTGCATAGAGATGTCTGATGTCATATCACTGGAATCCAACTATGAAAGGAATTGAAGATTGGTTGGATAGGAAGACTCACGAGTTCACGACACAAGAGAACAAGAATCTGCGACTATCAAAAGAAGAGTGGTTAGAATGCTACTTGTACATAGAGATCCACGAAATTTTCTTCGCATCTTTCCCTACTGAGCTATACGAGTGGTTAGCGAAGCTAGTAGATAGCCAAGGAAGGTGCAAGCTCGATAGACCTATTATGTGGACCCCAGAGTTGGTGCATAGATTGGAAGAATTTGAGGATAAGATCACGCGCGCTGTTGATCACTGGCTCGATCGAATTATAGGAGGATTCATCACTGAGTTTGTGGTAGATACTTCAGTCAGCTACATCGAGACAGAATGATGCTTCCCTAAAGGACCACGAGGTAATTATGTTAAGTCTTTGAATAGTTGGATTAAAATGATATTTTGTGAAAAGAAGGTTATGCAAATAGATTGATGTTTGGGGCTACGCGAAGTGGCAGAATTTAAGGAAACGAAGGTAGTGTAGAACTAGAAACTAGCCCCTTGATTTCACCTTCGCGAGGGGATGAGGAAGAGCTTGTGAAGGTCTCACCAAGAAGTACAATCAATTTGATAAGGCAATGGATTCTGCACATACCACGCCCACCCACACCACCGATAGTTTAACCATCCTCACCCCCATCTTCTCCCATACCACCTTTTCCACCACCGCGAACCAATATGGAAAGCACGATAAAATTTCCAGTGTTCATGGGAGTAGGAAATGAAGATTTGGACCAGTTTTGGTTCATGATAAAGGTTGTATGGGAAGCACAGGGAGTCACATATGACAATATAAACAAAGCAAAATTGGTCAGCACTCTACAGGATCATGCACTGACCTGGTACATTAAGCATTCTAATGACAATCCGAATGCGGGGATTGCAGACATCCAAACTGCACTGAACAAGAAATTTAGCAGGCCAAAGTCAGAGGCGTAGTTCATCATTGGGTTCAAGGAGATAATGATGCTACTAGGTGAGACCCCTTGGGAGTTGGATCAGAGACTGAAGTGCACAATTTGTGAAGCTAACCTCATGTTGATGGATGGACAACACCACGAATGGTTTGTAGCATCGTTAACGTTCCATCTAAGGAACACGCTATCACAACAGAGGCTAACAACTCAATTCGAGGCCTTGGAGATCGTAATGAGACTGCACGAGACCCTGATATATGATCCCAACTTGGGAGTTCAGCAGATTCACGCACAGTTGAAGAGCTTGTGCCTTGAGATGCAGAGTCTGAAACAAGACATGACAGCTCGCCCAGAGGTGCACGATGAAGTATGGTGTGTTAAATGTAAAGGTCAGGGACATGACAAGGACCACTACCCAATGTTCGTAAATTACCTCACGGGAGGAGGACCAATGCTGCTGAGACCGGAGGCATAGGTAGGACATAACACAACACTGGAATTATGGTGCACGATTTATCAAATAGGAGGAAAGCATGCTACAGACAACTACCATTTATTACAGAAGTACATGCAAAATTTGTAGCAGTTGTTCTATAATTTCTATAGGTCAGTGGGACATGATCAGCGCACCTGTAGAAGTTATGAGATGATGACAGATAGGACTCCTACCTATAGAGTTCAGGCCAAAACACATCGCCTTGACCAAAACGCAAGGATGGCATGAACCCAATTTTAGAGGCGCGGATGAGGTCGAGGCGAAGGAGGACCTAGAAGAGGTTGCAGACAACTAATATGTTACAATTGCAAAGGGGATTGTATGAATCCAACACATCCGTCATGCTTGTATTATAGATTGTTTGATCATGAGAAGGAGGATTGTCCCATGCTAATAGCGTGACTATGCAACAAGGGAGTGCTCCAACCTCCCCCGACATAGAACTTACAAATGATGAGGTTTGAGCCACATGAGGAAGACACTAATGTGAATATTGTGCTTCAAAGTGGAATTACAACAGGGGATGACAAAGGAAAGTAGCCTAAAGATAGTACTTGGGTTCGCAAGGCTCCGACGAAAGAACCAAAGTTTGATTTGGAGCATGTTAAGGAAACCTTCATGGAAGCTAAGGAGAGCTTCGCTAGTGCCTCCACTTCAGGAAGCAAAGCCAGACCAAAGCCGGAAATGGACCCATCGATGCTCACAATGTTCCTGGAAACATGCATGAAGCTATTGCGCGACAGTAAGGATATAAATGGACTATAGGAACTTATAAATAGATGCACTGGGACCGCACCAGGAGAACCGTGCGTAGTTTGGAAGATCGGAAAGCATGCAACGAGAATAGGAAGGGAGATGAGATTGACCATTTATATTGCAGAATATGAGATGGACCAAGTGATTCTAGACCTGGGATCAAACACGAACATTCTACCGAAGAAGACATGGGAGCGCATGGGGAGGCCTACACTACAATGGTATCCTACACAATTGCGAATGGAAAACCAACAAAATATCCTACCTATGGGGAGATTGTAGGGGATCACGATGGATATCGAAGGGGCAAGCGCACTGGTAGATTTTGAAGTGATAGAGATTGTTGATGACAGTAATCCCTACCCTATGCTATTAGGAATATATTGGGTAAACATGAATGGAGTGATAAATCTGTGGAAGCGCAAGATGATTTTTGAGAAAACGTCTCTGCGCGTAGTTGTACCTTTAGACCCTATAGAAGGGCCACGCTACACAGATCTAGTGCACAACTATGAAAGCGATGACGACTTGGACCGCATCTAGAAGATAACCACGCGAGAGAAAGACTGTGTAAATGCAACCGTGGATGGACGAATCTCATGGGAGCATGAAAGCACCTTTACATTGGATTCTGACAAGGGGATAAAGCGATGGCAGAACCGGTTACACGAGGTAACCACACTGAACTACAACATGATGACAATATTGTTGCACTGCGTATCAATGAAGGTAAGGGATCTACCTACATATGATGGGTTAAGTGAGGTAGATGACTTCCCGAACAGATTCGAAAGGTAGGTGTTGGAACAACAATTGTTCAAGGCTTTGAAATGGGTTCTACGCACTACACCTGCGAGCTGGTGGGGTGCACACCAAGGAAGCTTCGAGGACTGGTGCAAATGCAGGAGATTGATGCGCATATGGTTTGGGAAGCCTCAGATGCAATTAATAGAAAATATTGTCGAACGAAATGGTCTGCATGCCCACCTGTTCGGATGGATACAAGCATATGTTACGAAACCTGTGCAGATGCATGTAGCCTTAGCGTTAGGAGACACGATCAGTAAGCAGGTGTGGGCAAGGTAATGGTGCGAACGACCCCTCCAGTTGGAAACATGGAGTATGGAAAGACCAAGTGTGTAGAAGGTTATCCACGCAAAAGCCTTTAACGAAGTATGTGAAGCGCTGAACAAGGTACACAACGCACGGTGAACTGATTGGGACCTACACGTACCAGCAGTTCTATGGGTTTAAAGGACAACGTGCAAGAAGTTGACGAAGAAAGCGCCTCCGAGATCGGAGTATGGAGTGAACGTTGTAACCCCCATAGAGTATAAAATGACTAGTCTGTGCATAGCAGCGCTCACAAGTATGACAGACCATGGAACCCTGGAAGAGAGGCTCGCACAGTTGGAATAAATTGAAGAGGAACGGTTCCTGGCTGGCTTTCATCAACATGTACGAAAGCAGCATGAAAAACCCTGGCACGGTTTCGACATTAAGTTGCACACCTTCAAGGCAAATGATTTAGTGTTACTATATGACAGTAAGTTTTATAAATTCCCTGGAAAGTTCAGAATGCATTGGTTGGGACCGTATGTTGTTAAGGATGTCACAGACCAAGGCACGGTGCAGCTAGTAAAGTTAAATGGAGAACCTTTCCCAGGAAAAGTGAATGACAGTCGATTGAAGCCATACATAGGTGGCCCAACTATCTGTCTAACCGACAGAAGAACAGTCTTCACGCTCCAAGTAGCTGGAAGAAGGTGTGGGACTGTAAATATATATAGGGGATGCAGGAACAGATCCAGGGAAGCAGTTCCGACACCACAGTCTCGAAACAACGTGTACAAGAGATTCAATAGGCAGCCGCTCAGTGCGCTGCCAAAATTGCAGCTGTTCGAGTAGAGTTAGAGGGTCTCCATGTGAAGATCTCCTTATGGATGGAGTGACTCAAGGGTGATTCACGATGTTTATGTTCGGCGCCTATTGGGCATGGAATCCCCCCAATGCATGTTTTGTGTCTTAAAGCCCAAGTTTTGACTAAGTCCATTGTAAAGACTCTCCGATTTGTGGGTGTGGAGCGCAAAGTCATAATAGAGTCATAGGGTTGTCCACCCTTATTTCTGTAATGTATTTTCGGTTTGAAAGATCTACCCATGGCCCCCGAAACATGGGATTGTATAAATAAAGAGAGGCTCTAAGTGTAAAAGACATCAATGAATCGATGGAATTGAAGCATTGAGTCGAAGTGTGAGTCATGTCTTTGGGTCATAGAGTAGGAGAAGGCTCTACAACTGAGTGCACAGAGGCCTAGTAGTATGCAGCTGAGTGCACAGACCCCTCTAGCTGAGTGTGCAGGGTAGGTCGAGACTATAACCATTGGAATTATTAATAAAGAGAATTTTTACCATATTTCTATGTATCCTTTCCTGTTTTATGCATTATTGGGTATTAATTGCAAGTTTACTATTTATTTACTATGCGAACTCATATGAATGTGCTGTATAAATAAATATAACATAAGGCATCCATTTACGCAAAGATAATTGACTGGTGTAAGAAGATAAGTAAGATCTCAGGTGTGACTTAGGGGAATAGTGTAGAGCGCTGTTCCAGTAGTGCAAAAGCCCCACAACCCCTGATTAGGGTTACGCGAAGGCCAGTGAAGTGCGTGAAGTAACCTGTGTGTAGGGAATAACAGTTGGATTGAATCCACCCCTCAGACATCTCAAGGGTGCAGAAACCTGGTTCCAGCACCCCCCATACTACCTCAGGTGAGACCTCAGTCTGCGCTCCACAAACTGTTGTAGAAAGGGCCAGTAGTGCAAGGATTTTTTTGGCTAATTAACTCGAACCTGGGTCAGGACCCAACAAGCCAACACTTTTTGAGCTTTTCTTTATCCAATTATTCTTATGTCAAGTGCTACTTTTAGCCTGTCAATTACTTTTAATATTAGGATTGTGTTTTTGCTTGCTCGTAGCAATGTGATAGCTTCTTGATAGCATCTTCTAGGGTTTGGGGTTCCAACAACTCAATTTTATCCCTAAATTCCATAGGTAATCTATTGATGAATCTCTAAATTTTGGCTTTTTCATCCTTAAGATATGGCACATACCTCAAAAGTTCTAAAACATTAGTGACATACTCGTCACTCGTTAACTAGCCCATTTTGAGTTCATAGAAATATCTTTCCTTTCTATAATAATAGTGTTTGAACAAGTATTTCTCTCTAAAGGGTTTCTCAAACTCCTCTCAAGCCAAATATTTCTCAACAATACCTCCAACATTCTTCAAATCTCCCACTATATGTCTACTTTTCCCTTCAAGCTATAAGTGGAAATTCTAGCTTTCATATTCTCATAATAGTCATGTATTTTGAAAAAATTCTTCATTCCCAGTATCCAAGCTTCTACATCCTATTCTTTCTTCATATCCCCATCAAATTTGGGTAGCTTGTATGTCTTAAACTAATAAGGCATACGATCCTTTCCTTTGCTTCTTGAGTGATGATGGTGGTAATGGTGAGAATGGTGGTAGCATAGCTGAATTGTTTTCTTGAATAATGCACTTATGAGCTACTCCCTCCTCTTGGAGTTATCTAAGGCTCACCTCCTTGGTCCTCACTTCCTTTCCTATGCTTCTTTTTGGACCTGCCACCATCTTCTTTGTTGATGTTTTCTTCTAACTTGTGGAGTCTTCTGTTGTCTCTATTACTGTCCCTCCACTAAGATCACCTTTGTCTCGGCCAATAAAACATACATTGTAGAATGATTTCATTAATCTCTAATTTACTTTCCTAGCCTCTTACTAGCATCTCAATATCAGCCTTACAAATTCTCACCTAAGCTCTTGGGCTCCTCAAGGTGTCTATCCAATCCAGGGAATGATTCCCTCCCCCTTGGCCAACTGATGTCTCTTCTTAATTAGCTATGACCCAATCACTTGCATGTTGTGATTTCTTCGAACTATATTCAGCCATTCTGGTCATAATTGTTGTAACTTATCTCTTTTATGATGTCTGTGATGTGTTGTCAAACCACACCCAGTGTTAGACATTTCAAAATAATAAATCAACACATAATTATGACGATGAGTTTTGCATTCATGGTTCTTCTATGGGGTTTCCTAATGTGAAAAAACAACAATGTTAATGTGAAAACACATTTACAAATCATATGCATCAATAGTTTAGTCCTTTTATCATGATAATTAACAATAAACAACATATTTATGGTCATAACCTTGCTCCCACTGAGTTGTTCTCAACCAAACAATTCACATTAACACAAGTTGATCATCACGATAATAATCAATAGCTCGGAGTGACTTTTAACACCTAATAGTTAATTAGTAAACCTTTCAAAAATAATCACTTTGTCTATGACGAAGCCCATCTAGTCCAAGAAATGAACTTGGATGCTCTGATACCACTCTGTAATGTCACCCGACTCCTCACTTGACATTAGAGGGATGGGGTTATTGTTATTATTATTATTTTAATTATAAAATTGTCAATACATACATACATACACACATACACACACACACACACACACATATATATATATATATATATATATATATATATATATATATATATATATATATATATATATATATATATATATATATATATATATATATATATATATATATATATATATATATATATATATATATATATATATATATATATATATATATATATATATATATATATATATATATATATATATATATATATATATATATATATATATATATATATATATATATATATATATATATATATATATATATATATATATATATATCATTATCAACAGAGTTTTCTCGTTGAAGACCCAATGGCCTTTGATTCCAACACTAGTCTATGCCTTATGTGTGGGTCCCTACAGGACACGTCATTGGGCACACCTTTTGACGGTAGTTCCAAAACTCCATGTTTAGTCACCCATCAACTTTGATGTTCCAAGCTTACCTAGATGGTGGGCCCCTTTGTTATCTCCTCATTGGCCCTTGGTGTTTCTGCAAAACGTTGTTGCCACTGATTCACTTTATCCAAGTGCCTAGTAACCTGGCACCCTCACTTGAAGCGTATATATATATATATATATATATATATATATATATATATATATATATATATATATATATATAGCACTCACATGGTCAGGCTGACCTGGTTGTGGGCCCTCCCTTCAAAAATAAAAACCTTGTCGAACTTGTAGGTGTGGCCAGTGCTCTCGGCCACATCATCTTACTAGATCCCTATCAACACACTCCAAATAACATCCCTTTTTTATCCACAAGATTCACTCATCGAGCTTGTGTGGATTGTGGGGTTGTATGGTTTTCTTTCCCATTGGACCCTAGCACCAAATCTCCTCAGCCATCGTGTCGACTCTCATATCACCCTACTTTCCCTTACCTGACTCTTTGTTGCATGTGCCCTTGGATTGCTCTAGTTACAACTTTCGGTTCTGACCTATGGGCCATGTAATTTAGGGGGTCACAACCTTTCATAGAACTCTCTCCCTATTGGGACACATGGTGACACTATCATTTCATCTTGCGCTACTCACCCAACTCCCTCTTTCCTACACACTATGTGAATGCTCTAGGGTGAAACTAACAGAATGACCTGTTAGGTGGGTCTGCCTTTGGCCAATCACGAAGATTTTGGACTAGCATGGTTGCTAGCTCATCTCGGATGGTCTCTTCCCAAGTAGTTTCAATTTCCTCCCTTTATAGCTTTCCAAGATAACCCCTCTAATCCACGTCAACATTTTTTCGACCATCCATGTAAGGGGAAAATTGGCTGCATCAATTGGAGGCTTTCTTGGCTAGGGCTTTGATCTACAACAGGATAAGGTTGTTTAATCATTTCTTATAAGTTTAGGGTTTGATCCACCTGTGATGCAACAATTTTTTCATTCTCTCCCCATGCCATGGTTCAACTAAGGGGATTAGGTCCTTCCCCATGTGTCATCTCATATGGGGATCTCCATGATCACCCCAGGAATGAGTTATTCTACTACTCAAGCTTCCTAGAACCATTATTCTCATCCTTGGCTCCGTCTCAGAGGTCCGATAGGCCTCCAGATCATGTGCATGGTTTCATACCAATATCAGTGAATTGCTAAGGTGTTTTTTGGTGCTTCCCCTGATAATACTCGGAAAGAGGATCTCCCAAGAGTTCCTAGCAAAGTTTCATTCCCTTATCTCTGATAGGGAATTCCAAACATCCCATTGCAGGAGATCCAATGACCATTATCTACCACGGGCTTCGCGTGGACTTCTAAAATGTATCCATGTCGTCCACCACACATTGATAGTTCATGAATCGATGATGATCCTAGAGGCAGCTCCATGGTGCTATAGAGAAAATTTCAGTGCCTCACTCGTGGCATTAGGGTGTCAACAAAAGACTCTCTAGCTTGCTCAAAATGCAAGGCTGAAGGGAATTTTAGTAAAGTTGATGGGCTCATCTGGCCCTAAGGGAATCAACCGTCAATGTTCACGTAATGCTTGTCAAGCGAAAAGAAGCTTGTAACCTAAGAAAAATAAATGGATGTAAGATAATGCAGACCCTGCTGAGCAAATGGTCTTGAATGTAACTTTTTCTTATTAATACAGGGTCATTGGGCCCACTATTTCATTTTTTTCTAAAAGCTCTTATAGGTTTCTCTACAACCTATAACATGGTCTTGCATTCCTCTATTATTCATTTATGTGTTTTTCTCATTACAGATAAGTATTTCATTCAACTTAAGGTTCATTTCAATGTTATAGCTTGGTTCTTATTATCATATTTTTTATCACATATTTGTGCCTTTGTTGTTTTGTGATCAACAACAACAAGTTATTCACACAGCATATTATTTCCAGTTTAGAAGCTCATGCTTAGTTTATTTAACAGTATCATTTGTTGTAGATAAAAACACACACACACACACACAGATATTTAGCATGTTCTTCAAGAATCATATCTACATAAAATGCATCCACATATTCATACATAAACAACATGAATATGGTTCCATAATTCAAAAATATTGTAGTCTAGAATGCATCATGGTTCATTAACAGAAAAACAAGTACAATAATATACTTATCTTTAAACTTACAGGGAATCTTAGTCTAGGACAAGTACTCTCCACCCAAGTGTAAATAGTTGCAACCACACTTACTTCCAGTTGTCACCCCCAAGCTATATTCCAGAGTTTGAGGGTGATGCTTGTTTGAGAACTTGAATCCAAAATTCTAACTGAAACAAGGTCTCCAAGGGGCCCCTTCCTAAATCCCACCAGCTATCTACCACTTCTTTGTTAGGAAAGGATTCCATAGGCACTCTACCTCACCCTAGGAGCACACGTCGTGATTCACACCCTCCTAGGGAGTCTAGAAGCCACTACAATGATAGTGTAGTCACCACAATTTTTCAAATGGTTATTCCTTAGATATTGCTTCTTGATGGACTCTTCTCAAGTTGTTATAGGGCTCCAAAGTTCGCCATCTCAACCCAAAACCTCCAGGGAACCCAAGTTGTTACATGGCTCTAGATATTCCATCCCAACCCATAGACTCCAAGGACCTAAGTTGTTACAGGGCTCAAGAGACTTATGTCTCAACCCACAGACTCTAGGAACTGAATCTATTATAGTGCTCCAAGGATCTTATCTCAACCCATATCCTCAAAGGAACCGAGAACCAATCCTCTTCTCTTCTCTTCTCTTCAGAGCTGTTTTCTTATTTTTAACTCACTAGATGCTCAAACTCCTCTTCCTTATTTGTCTATCTCTATAATGCATGATTTTGAGTACCTCCCCTCCATAGGTGCCTTCCAATGTTCTCTTTCTTGTTTTTCATTTACTATTTTGTCCTTACTGACTTTCCATGCACAGTTTCTCTGTTGGACTATTTGTCATCTTTTCTTGTTATTGTTTCTCAAGAAATTAGGGCATGAATACTTTCTCTTGCAACCCATGTAATCTCAAGAACCAGTCTCACCAATTTTAATGGTTTTCCTACAATTTAGGTTTCTTGCCTAAAAAACCACAACATCCTAATCAAGCAATCCTCCTTCCTAGCTCTGGAATATGTGTCCCTTGTCTCACTCTCCCTTTTTCAAATTTCACATATAGAAAAATATTTACAATGTATTATATGAGAGGGTCATGGGTGGGGTTGAAACAAGGGCTCTTATCCCAAACAGTGTGAGGCCTAATTGGTACTTCATGTTGGGGATACCCACTAGCTATTAGTGCTACATTCCATCTAATCAACATATTTTTGGTGCTATAACAAGGGCCAGATGATAAATTGAGCCCGTGAATCCTTTATTGTAGCTTCATATATTAAATGGATCCATCCCAAACCTCTATCCTGGATTGTGCTTCTAAAATTTTTAATCTTTAGGTCTCCACACAAATATTTCACCTCTTGTCGAAGAATAACTTTGATGGAAATGGAGGAATATATGTGTTTTAACGTACACATCAGTTTCCTTAGTTTTGCGTTTCTAATAAAGTACATTGTGAATATGTATCTCTCAGAATTTTCACCCTTACCCTTGGAGGTTGCGTTATGGAATGGTCAAAAACTTTAACAACTAATTCCATCCATGCATTAAAGCAGATCATCAAGAAACTCCATCACATTTTCAACAGGTATGATTTTAAAAGTTTATTTAAAAATATTAACAATATTAGATGGAAACCATATGAATCATTGGAAGATTTTGTTGATTTTCTTGTTCACCTTTGTTGCCAATTCCCTGAGAGAGATGTGGATTTTTTGTATTTGAATTAAAAATTTTAGCGATTGTTTTGCATGTCTCTACAACAATTTGAATCTAATATCAATCTTGATTTTCATGATAATATGCAATTAATAAATCAACCAAATATTATCCTTGATTTGGTCTTTCCCATTTCTATGGGTTGGGGAAAACCTCAAGCTTCTAGGGAGGAAATTACTGCTTGTGAGATTTTTCACCCTCCTTCAGCTTCATTACCTAATGAAATATCTTTCATTAATAATCTAGGTGATGAAGAGTGTTTGTAGTGTAAGAAATCAATTTGTCTCACTTCTAAAAATATCACACATCCTAATGAATTTGAGCAGCCAAAAAATTAATTTGATAAAACAACTCTCCCTATTGACAAGATTCAGATTGAGCACATTGAGAAACTACCTGAATCTACTCTTAACTCCCATCAGATTATTCTCCCTCATAAACCTATCTGCAATGACCTAGGTATTGTCTTAGATCAAGATGAATACTCTATCAATTCCATAGATCATAGCATGCACGTTGACACATCGCTTCCTCAAGCTAGCACTAATGTGCAGGATTTGAGTTCTGGACTATACTTAGTGGAAAGTGATTTCCATTCGTATGATTATTTTCATCCATTGTACCCTAATTTATTTGATGAATCTGCTACACCAACCCTTTCTTCAAACCCTTTAGATCTCAATTCTACTAGTTTAGGTTTAAATCATGTATTTAATAGTATTGTCTCACAATCATAAGATGAAGATATGGAATCCCTTGTTCATGACCTTTTCAATATTCAATATTTTATAGGTGAAGAGTTATATTCTACATCTCTAAATACTCACAAAATCTTGGCAATTGATTCATCATCATTCTTAATCCTTCAAGAGTCTCATGTGTCATATTCCCAATCTGATCAAATCAGTGAATTATATGACTATCACCCAATCAATAATGTCTTAATGGATACTACTATTGATAACTCTCCATGTTCTCTTTTTGACCTCACTAATCCATTGTGATTTGATGATAAACCTTTTTAGGGTTCAAGGACTCATTAGGAAGTTGAGTCACTTCGGCTTCAACTAATTATTATGTCAGGTTCTCATGATTCTGACAAGATCCATAAACTAAGTCAAAATATGGTTTTTGACGTTAGGGTTGCCTTGCATGATTCTCATTTTAGTACCATATTTCCCAATAAAGGCTCATTTTTTAAATATTATAAGATTCATCTCTCCTTGTAGTATGATTTGTTTGTTGAAGAGAGGATAATGAGCATTGTTTCAAATCCTTCTGCTTCTCACCTAGCTGGTGTATATTTTCATCAAGTACAAGATGGTAATGTCTTGTATTCCATTGTATGTGATAAAGGGAAGCACATTACTCAGGTTTTTTTCATGAGACTCATCCTATTGATTCATCTCCATCTGATATTTTGAACAACCAGTCGGTCAATACTAAAACACTGGGGAAAACTAGCGATGTACTCATTGATGATCTTCCTATCATAGCTAATGATGACCATATGTATTCATATGTTGATTTCACAAAAATACCCCTATTTGATGATATACCATTTCAAAATCCAAAGCTTTGTCAAGACAAAAAGGAACTTCGGAACTTATTGATCGCCATGTGAGGTCCTCACATCCATGACAAAATCCATAAACAGACTCAAATTCAGGTTTTTGAAATTAGGGTTTTCATGATAAAGTCCTCTCATATCTCAGTTGCACCTGATGGAAGTCCATATTTGGAAAATTCCTCTGTAATCAAGCACCATCTTGCCTCTCTTGTGCATGCTTTAGGGTTGAACATGAATAAATTCATATTATGGATGAATGTTTCAGGTTTTCAAGTTTATCATGTGGTTTATCAGGATAGGTTTGCAACTTGGTTGGAATAATCTCATTTGGCACATTTTCCGACCCACAGGTTTGACCTTCTTTCTTTGGGCATGTTTTACTTGTAAGCATCCTTGCTTTCACACAATATGTTATATTGGTTCGAATTGTTGACATCTTTGTTTTGGAAAGTGAGGAACTACTTTGGTGGTTGCATTAGAATTTTTACCTCACATAACCTGACCTTCTCTCTAGTTAAATTGGGGTTTATATTTAGAGTATTTTACAATTTTCTAATTAGGGTTTAATTATTACCATTTTCTAATTAGGGTTTACTTGTTATTGACAACCCATGACATATTGACAAAAATACATATATTTTCAGCATTGAATATGACTGATGATACAAGTAATAATATTGAACTCATCATAGACACCATCATGCAACAAGTAATACTCAAGAAGACCATAATACCAACAATGAATCATTAGAAGCATAGAATATGCTCCCCCTGAACCTATGCCAACTCTTCATCACCAAGTTTGATCAAATTATATCTTTCTCATCAACAACAATAATAAAACTTGTAAAAACTCAACATTCATCATGAGCCACTATTATTTCACACATTTATAAATAACATAAGGACATCATCATCAGATTGTAGCAAACTAATATTATACCAGAAAGAAAATAATGAACTGGTGGAAGCATATGAGAATCTCCCCTTGAATTTGTGCCACTTCTTTTTCATCGTAGAGAAGCATACATGACTGTCTAGATAAAAAACCATATATACATGTGATTGTATTTCATACGAACCATGCAAAAAATATAAACTACTGATTTTATAACCACATCCCCCCCTAAACATGCTATGTTTGTTCACGTTCATATTCTCTTCAACAATGCAACATCAGTAATAGAAAAAGACTAACAACATATGAAATCATGATCAAAGTACACATGCATAGCTCCCCCTTAGATCATGCACCATTGGTCCTATGGAACTCATAGTCTTCCTTTCTTCTTGATAAGGTTATGTATTGAACATTCACTTCTGCAGTCACTATTAGAAGTATACTTTAAGAATAATGGACTGCATTAGGAACAATTTTTCCTACGTATCTAACTGTTGTTCCCTATTCCTCCAAATTTGTCTACAATTTCTAACCATGTGCTAGAATTTGTGGAACTTATCCCATATTTTTCTTCCATGACCTGCAATCAGTGACCTTATGTCCAAATTAGTTGCAAGAAAAAAACTATCGATGAAACCACCCTTTATACCTAGGGACTGATCTTGACTTTGATCTAGGTGATTTCCTTTTAGATGTGTGGTTTGATTTAGGTTTCACATGACATTTTGAATATAAAGCCATGTGGTTGTATCCAATGCATGTCCTGATTAGAGGAGAGAATTGTTCATTGATAATCTTCCCTAGTGATTGATATGCCTTTACCCATTTGTTTATTTTCTCATAATCTTTCCAAGGTGTCACAACTTATGATTCTAATCTTTCTAAATGCCTTTCCTTTTCTTGAAGTTGTTTTGCTAAGACTTATTTTCTTCTATTGGTTGCTTCCAAATGCATTCTTAACATGTTTATTTCCTTGACCATACTTCTTTCTTTAGTTTCCAATTCTTTGTTTTCATTCCTAAGTCTATCAATTTATTTCAATTCTTTCATTAAATCATCTTCTTAAAAATTATTTGATTTGCTAGTTGGTTGATATTCAAGGGCCATAAGTATTTAATAACAAGTGTTAGAATTTGAATCTAAATCTTCCTGACCATCAGATGTTCTTTGACTATCCTCATTAGAATACAAACTTTGCTTGGAAAAAAACTTCCTTTTGGCATTTTTCTTTTCAACATCCTTTTATTTTTCTTACTTATCATGATTTTCTTTCTAAGGACATTTGGATGCATAGTGACTTGCTCTTCCACAATAAATACATTTAAAGGGAAGCTTACCTTTGAATTTACCAGCTCCCACTTCCAAATTTCTCACAAAATTTGCTTCATCGTCATCTTAAATGTAGCTTGTATCTTTACGCTTTTATTTTTATTTCCCATTGTATGTAGCTTTGAAGGCTTCTTCTCTCACACCTCATGTATCCCATTATTTCATTTCATAAGATATTAAGACCCATGGATTTGTTAAAGTGTAAGTTTCTTCAAATCCTACATATCTTCAATGGAAGAGACTTTGGAATCGAACTTTAGGGTTAGTGATCTCAAAATATTTTCAACAACAATAATATCCTTTATTTCATCACGAAGACCTTTAATTATGTTAAAAATCTCGTCTACTCCAAGGAAAAATCTTGCAACTACTTCATCATCATGCATTCTAAGAGACTCATATTGAATTCTATATGTTTGAAGTTTAGCACTTTTTACCTTAGTGTCACATTCATAGCTTTGGACAAGCTTATCCCATATTTCCTTTGTGTTGCTCAGCTGCAATGAATTTCACAAACTCAAATTCTGTTAATCCTCCTAAGATAAAATTTACTACCTTTGCATTGTTCTCTTACTACTTATTTCCTGCATTATCTATGGGAATGGACGTTGGGTATTGATATCTACCTTCAACAACTGCCCATGCATCATCTCCAAATGACTACAAATATACTCTCATTCTCACCTTCCAAAGCACAAATTTAGTTCCATTAAACAAAGGTTGCTTTGTGGGGAATACTCCTTCCATCTTGCTTCTCCCTTTAGATCTTCCTTTAAGCAATCAAGCTTCTTCTGAGAGACCTGCTCTGATACCAATTGTTAGGAAAAATATTGGTCGAGGGGGTGAATCAATATTTTTAACTTTAATTTAACCTTCAAGTTCAAATTCAGGATGATGTACGTTATTGTTATTTAAGAAACCCACTTTTGTATGCGACGTCAATGAATGCAAACCACATATATCTACATTACTAACTTCTCATAAATTCTCTTATATGATTATCTTTTCTCAATGCATTATTAATTCAGTATTCATTCACTATGCAGTAACCATGAGGAGTAAAAAGAAGATAAACCATAACATATAAGAAACACATCAATCACATATGGACACCAGGATTTTAGGTGGAAACATAATGTGGGAGAAAACCATCATTGTTTTCATCTTTTTCTTCTTAACTTATTATAAAGAAAATATTCATTAATTTTTTACTGGTGCAGACTCTTGCTAACAAGAAAACACCCACCTAAAGGAGGCTACAGCCTCCACTCATTCTCCAACACCCACTGGAAGGGAGCTACAAACCCCTTATCTCATTTATCGGCTCCTACCGGAATGGAGCACCTACCCCTTGAACAAGTTTACCAGCTACCACTGGAAGGAAGCTCTGACACCCTCACTAAAGGCTCAAACCCTTAGCACCCTTCGTGGACCACATTTGATAATATTTCATACTAGATCCACCTATATCAAACAAACATCAAAAACTCTAGGCCACCATTCATCATATTTTCAAACTAGAACCACACCAACAATAAGCCCAAACCAATATGCCAAACTGAAATAATCAATCTCAAATTTGAATAATTGAAGCACTATAAACTAACTGAAACATCAAGCCATTGAGTACTGAAGAAAACCACTATAACTAGATCAAATCAGTGCACAACCAATCCAAAACTGATGCAAACCTTCTTGATCAAGACATCATTAAAAGACAACAACAAATACAACGGAACTCATCAATTGTCATCATCAAACAACAATTGCAAACCCTAGTAGATATATGCAATCCCCATAAAACATATATGTGTATGTACGTGATTACCATGCATAACACCTATGTAAATATTTTAACATACTAAATAAATTAACCCATAATTTATACGCAATAGCACTGAACCAGATCTGCATACTTATGTGGCATTTTTTAATCAAACTTGTGTACATATCTTAAATTACTGAGACCAACATTCACTACAAACATAACATACTTTCTAAAAAATGTACTGTCAAAACACATGTTACTTCAAACACATTCAGACAGTTCTTACATCATTATATACTCAAACATAAACAAATCAATCAATTATAACCATTAGTACTCAATGCACTTTCAGATATCTTAGATCTAAGCCTTCTCCTTGCTCCGTAGTACATACTTGTTACAAATAAAATGACAAATGAATAGCCCATTACATTTAAAACATAGCACCTTCACCTTCATCTCCTTATATAGATTTTTCCTTTGCCAATACCTCATGAAAATCCTTTGGTAATGTCACTAGTATTTGTTGATGGGATCAAATAGACATTGTCAACACAATACCATGGGTAATTACCAAGGTAATGGCCCCTCATATCTAGTTTTCCATGGTTCAAATTATGTACGTGACTTTTGTTCAGAGTACCTACATATGTACGTGACTCCTTTTCATAGGGGTCACGTATACTTTTCAAACTTCACATTTTTCATCCATTTGTAATTGAACTTCCTTTTCTCTTTCATATCCTCTAAAATATTTGTACCATTAAACATGCCATCTGTAATATTTTCACAATCATCATATTATAACCATGTTGACATCAAGGACATATTCGTCAATCAAGTTTCCATTAAGGACAACACATTCACCATAATTCCAACAAGGGATGTTGACTTATTTTACAGGCAAGAAAGGTTGTTCCTTATTTTCAAAAACTAAGATATCTTCTCACTTAGGTTTTTCTCTCATTCCATGCTTCTACATGCCGTCTTGGATTGACAAGTGAATAGTGAAAACATACAGTTAAATATTCAATACCATGCCAGACACGTGGTTTAGTTTATAGTTATAGGTCATTTAAATTGATTAGGGTTCCCCACGAGCACCAATTTGTATTTTCTTCATTAGTGGGTTAGAATCATGGGAAGCTTTTTCGGTGCGTAGTTTAGATTACTGGTTCTATGAGAGGCCACCTATTAGAGCAGCCACCATAACCATGGGAAACCATTGGAATTATGGTTTCAACATTAAGGAAAAGTGACCAGAGAAGCATATTCTATGGTTTTGGTAAGGCAAAGAGCCATATGATGAGCTCATCATGGCCTATAATATTTGTAGAGACCATGAATAAAACAAGGTTTGGATGAAAGTGTGAAATCTCAGGCATCATAGAGGACAAATGCAATGTTAGGCAATCGAAGGTAATTCAAGGAGAAGAGAGTGTTAATAATCAAACAAATGCATGATGTAAAGTAGTATACCAGACTACAGGAAAAACAAAACAGTGTGTATATAGTGTAATGCAAGGAATGATTAGCTAATTGTAATAAAAGAGGCATGCAATGCATATGCAGATATTTCATAAATACAATGCAATGAAGAGTAGTTTAGGAATATGAATGCAAGATAAAAGGATAATGTGATGCAATAGATTAAACCACCTAGAACAAATAAATTGCAAAAATAATTATAAACCTTAATTAACCTAAACTCAAACCCTAGAAAGAAAATCCTAATAAGAAAACCCTAAACTAGCCTAAACCTAAACCTAATTTAACCAAATGAGAGATCAGGTCATGTGAAACCAAGCTTCCAATGCAACCATTGTAGTTCTTCCCAAACTACGAAAAAAATATGTGAACGAATAGAACCAGTATAAAGAATTGTGCAAATACAAAAATGCTTTCCTGTAAAACATGCACAAAAGCAAGAAGGTCATGTATGTTGGTAGGAAAGCATGTTAGAACAAACTATTCTAGCCAAATTCCATCTCTATCCTAGTAAGCTAAATGATATAATTGAAAACCATAAGCATCAACCTAAGAGATGCATCTATTTGTGTTCAACCCTAAATCATGCACAAGAGAGGCAAGATGGTGCTTTCTTGCACTACAATTTTCCTGATAAGATTCTTTAACCCATTTAGAAATCTTATCATGAAATTCAAGATGATAAACATGAATACCCTCAGGACATCCATTAGGTGCAACTAAGTTACCATAGGATTCTAGCAAAGAAACACTAATTTGAAAAACCCTAATTTATGGTTATTCATGTATTTTGTCAAGGATGTGAGGACCTAACATAACCATCATTGAGAGTCAAAGTGCCTCACCATCCTCCCAAATTTGTAATCCTTCAAATGGTAGATCATCAAAAGGTAGTACTTTTATAAGATCAACGAATGAATGCACATGGTCGTCAGCAAATATGTCATCAGACTCATTATTTAATATATGGTTGGTCTAATCAAATGTTACAGATTGACATACTGGTTGTTAAATAGGTAGGATTATTTTGGCTTAGTCTCATGAGATAGGTGCATTATGTGACTTCCCTCAAAGACGTTGAAATGTAAAATAACATCAACTTGCACCTTATCACAATAAACACCAGCTAGGTGAGAATCACAAGGATTTGAAACAATGGTTGGTGTAATCTCTTCAACAAGTAAATCAAAGTACAAGGAGTGATGCATATCAGAGTCTTTAAAAAATTATGTTTCATCGGGCGAGATGGTGCTGTGATAGGAATGATGTGAGGAAACCCTAATTTGACCTAGTTTATGGATCTTGTCAGGAACGTGAGAACCTGACATAACCATCAATGGAAGTTGAAATGCCTCAACTTCTTGTCAAGTCCCTAAACCTTCAGAAGTTTGATAATCAAAATTCGATGGCTTCATAAGATCAACAGGTAGACATGAATGACGATCATTGGGTATCAATGAATAAGTTGTCAATAGGAGTACAATTGTTAAAGCCAATAATTTGACTAGATTAGGCATCTGATACATGATACTATCAAATAATTAAAGATTCATATAGATCAAACAGAGAAATTCCTTGATCCTATGGACATGTATAATCTTCTTCTTCACTTGTTGAAGACTACAGACAACACTACTCAGTACTTGATCACAATCTAAACTAGTAGGATGAAGACGTAAAGGGTTAGAGAAAAGGTTAGTATAGTAAATTCATCAAATAAATTAGGGTAAAATTGGTGAAAATGATTAGGTGAATAGGCATTAGTTGTAGTTAAATTAGAATACGAGAATGATGGGTCAAAGGTTTACAATCCAGAATCAGAAGTTTGATACAGGTGAATTTTGAAAATATATACGCGGGTTCATCAAGGCCAATTCACATATACACATGAGTTTGGTGAAGAAAAGTAGCATATGGTTTTTTCACCATGGTATTTTAAATACCAAGGGTCTTTACACTATAAGAAAAAAGGTCATTGGTGAGGGTCATGCCAGTGATAGACCTTTAAGGTTTGTCACCAATGTCGCATATGGTGACGGTCCTTAAAAAAACGTTGTTGTAAGTGTATATAGTGATGGTACTTTAAGGTTTGTCACCAAATCCATTTTCAATGACACTTTTGGTGAGGGCCGTTAAACTCCCATCACTAATTCTCTCTTTGGTGACACTTCTAGTGACGAGATTTTATTGACCATCACCAAAGGTATTTTTGGTTACTTTTGGTGATGATCAAAAAATGTTCACCATCATTGATCATTCCAATGAGTTTTTGATGGCACTATGTACCTGTTACCATATTTTTTATCAAAAGATAATGATTTAAGACCATTGTTGTGGAGTCCTTTTCATTATATGTCCAAGGCTATAGTAGTTAGAGTTAGTCAATTTGTTAAGAAGCAACTAGTGTGTATTATTTCCCTCAAGAAATAAGGATATAGTTTTCCTATGAGTCAACACATGATTCATCTCTATTAGGTTTATTACCTAGCAAATTCCCTTTAGATAAATTTCCACTAGTGTGTGTAGGAACTATATTATTTCATACATAATCAAGATCTGTCAATTGAATTAATGAGAGAGACCTAACACTCCTCAACACTCATGGAAAATCTTAACATGCTTTGGCACACACTAACATTCCTTGGCACCTTGCATGTCTTAGAACATATTGTACCTAGAACATATTTTTACCTAAAACATCTTTCCATGAGTAGGATTCCCAAGCACATGTTGGCATGCCCTATCATAGCATAATACTCCCCTAACATATGTTGGCATGCCCTAGAACACCTTGGCATAACATTGCGTTGGCATACATTAGCACTTGGCACCATTGGCACTTGGCATATATTGGAACCTATTATTAGTGTGCCTAGCATGCCCCTTTTGAAAAAGATAAAGTCCTCACTTATTAACCCTCTTATTTGTTCATTTCCTTGCATTTTCACTTGGTTATTGCTTTTCTTTCCTTGAAACTCCTTGACACATATTGGCATACTCTAGCACCCTACACATCCTAGCATGTCTTAGGGCCTGACATGTCTTAGCATGCCTTGGCACTATTTGGCACATGTTAGCACACCTCGGAACTATCGAGCACACTCTAGAACTTCTTTACATTCCCTCATATTCCCTAGCATGCCTTACCAATGTTAAGAATACCTTGTCACTCCCTCCTCAGCATGACAACTAGCACTCATTGACACTCCCTGACACACCCTCATATTCATTCACTTCCATGCATTTTGACCTTGTGCTCCTTTGTGTTTTCCTATTACTCCCTAACACTCCTTAGCTAACTTTGGAACTCTCTAGCACACCTTAGAACTCTTTGACATACTCTTCCACTTCAGAGAATGCATCACACTTCCTGACACACATTGGCACTTGGCAAGTCATAGCATGTTTAGCAGGCGTTCAAATGACTTGGTATTCTTTGGCATGATTTTATATTAAATTTATTTGAGATCAATTATTCGAAACTAGATGAGAAGCAATGGAGGAAGATTTGGCACTTAGAATGCACTAACACTTGGCACTTGGCACCTATTGGAGCCTAGTGTTGGTGTGCCTAGCATGCCCTTGTGGAAAAGGTCAATTGATGACTTATTAACTTTATTATGTTTTCATTTCCTTGTAATTTAACTTGTTTCTCCCTTTTGTTTCCTTGAAAGTCTCTGGCATGCATTGTCACACCCTTTCACATCTTGGCATGCCTTATAACTTGGCACATCTTAGCTTGTTTGACATGCCTTTGTACTATCTGGTACATGTTAGCATTCCCTAACACACCATGGCAGCCATGCCCTCACATGTAACATTACATTTTCCCATGACTAGGGAACCTTACATTCCCTAGAACATCTTGGCACTCCCTAGTTGTCATGCCCTCATAGATAGTATTACCTTTTTTTGCGACTTGAGAACCCAACAAATTCATTAGCAAAACAATATTGTGCCCAACCCAAAGTCTCCCTTTCTCTAAAATTTCTTTGTCCACGCCTTATCACAACCATAGGATTACCTCTTGTAAGTCCTATTGTGAACTTCTCCTAAAACACTTTATCCTTGGGACACTTGGAATTCACTAACAATCCTTGACACACACTCTTATTCCTTCATTTCCAAGCATTTTGACCTAGTTCTCCCTTGTGTTTCCCTGAAACTCGCTAACACTCCTCAACATCCATTGACACTGTCTGCCATGTGTTAGCACACCTTTTCATTTCTTGACATGCCCTGGCACTCCTTAGCTATCATTCCCTCACACCTACCCTTACTTTGTTTTAGACTTGGGAACTCAACCAAGTCCTACCTTGACCACAACAACTTAACCAAGTTATAGACACTATAACTAGACTATGCCTTATTCAACTAAGAACTTCATATAACACATCTTAGGCTACTCATGTCCAATCTCAACTCATCCCACTTAACAAGTTACCATGTCATGGCTCACATCCAACCATGGCCATAAAACAGCTAATCAACACAATTTACATCTTGACATGCCATAGCACCTGGTGTGTCTAGCAATCCCTTAGCACTATGTGGCACGTGTTAGAATCCCCTCCATTTCTTGGAATTATTTTCACTCCCTAGCACACCCTAGCACTCCCTAACATTCCCTAGAACTCCAGCATGCCTTGGCACTTCCTAGCATATAACCTTGTCACTCCCTTCTTAGAACACTTGGAACTCCCTGACACTCCCTATTACACACTCTTATATGTTCATTTCCATGCATTTTCAACTAGTTCTCCCTTGTGTTTATGTGGCAGTCCCTAACATTCATTGGCATGCATTGGAACACC
Source organism: Pinus tabuliformis (assembly GCA_031772625.1). Classification (NCBI taxonomy): domain Eukaryota; kingdom Viridiplantae; phylum Streptophyta; class Pinopsida; order Pinales; family Pinaceae; genus Pinus; species Pinus tabuliformis. The sequence continues at coordinate 353,808,656 of CM062811.1, forward strand.
CTTGAACCTAGCACATCTTCGTATGTTTCCCTGACACTTTGGCATTCCTTGGCACTACCTAACATATCTTGTCACTCACTCCTTATCACACCTAGAACTCACTAAGACTCCCTATCACACACTCTTATTGATTCATTGCCATGTACTTGAAACTAGTGATCCATTTTGTTTCCTTGACACTCCATAACACTCCCTGGCATGCATTAGCAAACCCTAGTGTCTGGCACATCTTGGCATGTTCCCTGGCCTCTAGCATGCCTTAGCATTGCCTACCATACCTTGTTACTCCCTCAGCACACATGTAACTCATTAACATTTCGTATCACAAACTCTTATTTGTTCATTTTCATGCATTAATTTGACCTAGTGCTCCCTTGTGTTTTCCTGGCACTCCCTAACACTTCCTAGTACATGTTGACACACCGTGGCACTTGGCACATCTTGGATACATGTCGCCCTAAAAATTTGGCATGACTTACCACAGCCTAGCATATCATGTCACTCTCTCCTTAGCCACACTTGGAACTCGTTAACACTCCCTATCACACACTCTTATTCATTCATTTCCATGCATTTTAACCTAGTACTCCCTTATGTTTCCTTCACACTTACTAACACTCCTTAGCATGCATTGGCACATCTTGGTATGCTTCCCCAGTACTCTAGCATGGCTTGACAATGCATAGCATACCTTGTCACTCCCTCCTTAACACACCTGGATCTCCTTGACAGTTCATTTCCATGCATTTGAAACTAGTGTTCCTTGTGTTTCCTTGGCACTTGACCCTAACACTCCCTAGCATGCATTCGTGCCACACCCTGGAACCTGGCACATCTTGGAATTCCTTAGCAGTTGGCTTGTCTTAGCATTCCTAACATGCATTGCAATTGTCTAGCGTGTGTTAGTATTTCCTGGCATTCCCTCACACACCTTGGTACTCCATAATTTTCATGCCCTCATAGATATCGTTACTATTTTTGCGACTTGAGAACCCAACCAATTCATTGGCAAAACAATGTTTTGCCCAATCGAAAGTCCCCCTTTTTCTGAAACTACTTTGACCAATCCCTTATAATTGTAACCATAGGCTTGCCTCCTACAATTCCTATTTTGACCTTCTCCTAACACACTTTGTCCTTGAGACACTTGTAATTCATTGACACTCCTTGGAACACACATTTATTTGTTCATTTCCATGTATTTTGACCTAGTTCTCCCTTGTGATGCCCTAACACTCCCTAACATTCCTCAATGTGCATTAGAAATGTTCTACATGTGTTAGCATGCCTTTTCATTCCTTGGCATGCCCTGGCACTCCTTAGCTATAATTCCCTCACAACTACCCTTATATTTTTTGGGACTTGGGAACCCAACCAAGACTTGCTTCGACTACAACAACTTGACAAAGTTACAGTTACTAAAACTAGACTATGACTTGCTCATCTAAGAACTAACTATAACTCATCTTAGGCTACTCATGTATAATTTCAAATTTTCCAACTTAACAACTTACAATTCATCATGTCAATGCCCACATCCAATCATGGCTATAAAACAACTGAGCAACATAGTTTACATCTTGACATGCCATAACACCTAGCACATCTAACAATCCCTTGGCACTATGTACCACGTTTTAGAACCCCATACATTCCTTGGCATGCTTTGGCACTCTGTAGCACTCCCTAACATGCCCTCACAATCTAGCATGCCTTGGCCCTACCTAACATAGAACCTTGTCACTCCCTCCTTACCACACCTGAAACTCACTAACACTCTTATCTGTTTAGTTCCATGCATTTTGAGTTATTTCTCCCTTGTGTTTCCATGGCACTCCTTAACGCTCCCTGATACCTAACACATCTTGGCATGTCACCCTAGCACTCTAGCATTCCTTTGCACTACCTAGCATACCTTGTCACTCACTCCTTAACACACCTATAAATCACTAGCACTCCATGTCACATACTCTTATTCATTCATTTCCATGCATTTGAAGCTAGCACACCCTTGTGTTTCCGTGGAACTTCCTAACACTCCCTCGTATGCATTAGAAAACCCTAGCACTTGGATCATATTGGCATATCGTTGCCCTGGCCTCTAGCATGCCTTAGCACAGCAAATAATATATTGTCACTACCTCAGCACACCTAGAACTCACTGACACTTCCTCTCACAAAATCTTATTCATTCATTTCCATGCATTATTTTGACCTAGTGGTCCCTTGTGTTTACATGGCACTCTATAACACTTCCTAGCACGTGTTGGCACACCCTGGCACATGGAACATCTTGGTCGGATGCTCCTCTAGCACTCTAGCATGCCTTAGCACTATCTAGCATACCATGTCACTCCCTCCTTAAGACACTTGGAACTCGTTACACTCCCTGTCATACACTCTTATTCATTCATTTCCATGCATTTTGACCTAGTGCTCACTTTTTGTTTCCCTAGCACTCAATAACACTCAGCACACAATGGCACACCTTGGAACTTAGTACATCTTCGAAATATTCTTCCCTAGCACTATAGCATGCCTTGGCACTACCTAGCATACCTTGTCACACCCTCCTTAGCACACTTGGAACTCGCTAACGCTCCTTGGAACACACTCTTATTCGTTCATTTCTAAACATTTTGACCTAGTTCTCCCTTGTGATGCCTTGGCACTAGCTAGCATATAGTTTCACTCCCTCCTTAGCACACCTAGAACTCGATGACACTTCATTTCCATGTATTTTAAATGAGTCCTCCCTTTTGTTTCCCTGGCACTTAGCCCTCATGCTCCCCAGCATGAATTCATGCCATAGCGTGGCACCTAACACATCTTTCCATGGCTATCATGCCTTGGAACTGTCTAGTGTGTGTTAGTACTTCCTAGCAATCCTTGGCACACCTTTGTACTCCCTAGTTGTCATGCCCTCGTAGACAGCCTTAATTTTTTGCGACTTAGCAACCCAACCAAGTCATTGGAAAAACAATGTTGTGTCCAACCCAAAGTCTCCCTTTGTGTGTAATTGCTTTATCCAGCGCCTTATTGTAACCATAGGCTTGCCTCCTACAAGTCTTATTCTGACCTTCGCCTAACACACTTTATCCTTGAGACAACTAGAATTCATTGACACTCCTTGACACACACTCTTATTCGTTCATTTCCATGAATTTTTACCTAGTTCTCCCTTATGATGTTCTGTCACTCCCTAACACTCCTTAACATGCATTGACATTGTCTGGCATGTGTTAGTACACCTTTTCATTCCTTGGCATGCCTTGGCACTACTTAGCTATCATGCCTTGACAACTACCCTTAATTTTTTGGGGACTTAGCATTACCTAGCATACCATGTCAGTCTCTCCTTAACACACCTGAAACTCCCTGACACTCCCTGTCACACACTCTTATTCATTGCTTTCTAGGCCGTTTCACCTAGTTATCCCTTGTGTTTCCTTGGAACTCCCTAACACTCTTTAGCACACATTGGCACACCTTGGCACTTGACACATCTTGGTATGCTTCCCTAGCACTTTGGCATGCCTTGGCACTACCTAGCACACCTTGTCACTCCCTTCTTAGCACACCCAGAACTTGCTAACACTTCACTTCCATGCATTTGAAACTATTTCTCCATTGTGTTTCCTTGGTACTTGGCCCTCACTTTCCCTAGCATGCATTTTCACCACACCATTGCACTTTTCACATCTTGGCATGCCTTAGCACTTGGCTTCTCTTGGCATGCCTATCATTCCTTGGAACTGTCTAGCATGTGTTAGTACTTCTTAGCATTCTCTGGCACACCTTGGCACTCCCTAGCTCTCTTGCCCTCATAGATAGCCTTATTCTTTTTGCGACATAGGAACCCAACCAAACCATTGGAAAAACAGTGTTGTGCCCAACCCAAAGTCTCCCTTTGTTTGAAATTTCTCTACCTATCCCCTTATTGTAAAGAGAGGCTTGCCTCCTACAAGTCCTATTTTGATCTTCTCCTAACACACTTTATCTTTGAGACACCTAGAATTAGTTGACACTCCTTGTCACACACTCTTATTCATTCATTTCCATGTATTTTGACCCAGTGCTCCCTTGTGATGTCCTAACACTCTATAACCCTCCTCATCATGCACTACATTGCCTAGCATGTGTTAGCACATATTTTCCAATACATGGTCCTCTTTTGTCAACAATCTGGGCCCATTGTCTCAAGATATCTTATATTCTTTGGAAATAGTACATAAACAAGTTGTTCTTGATATTTCAAAATGGAGCACTCTTCACCTATGTTCCTCTGCTTTTTGCCACATGTGATGTGAATGTCAATTTTCATTTTCTTGACTTAAACATTCTTTTTTGTAAATGTGACCCTTGGCTATGCCATCAAAACCCTCCAAAACATTTTTAAACTATGGGAGTTCTTATTCATGTGTGAATCTAGTGGAATGTGACAAGTCATCCAAGATACCTCCAAATATTTGATTTGTGCCTTGAGGAATGTGAAAGATTCCCTCAATAGAAAACATGCATACAAATTTGTAGCCGAGTGCCCCAAATGTGAGATATTTCCACTTGTGCAATTTTTCTTCCAAATATGTGAACTCAACATTAAAACACACCTTAAAATACATGAATGTCTCTCAACATGTGAAAGAAGTAAACCCTTAGCCTAGTCTTCCTTTGTTGGTAATTTGGACTTTTTTTCACAAGATATCTCCTTTTCTTTGGAAATATGACATAAATAAGATTTTTTATGTTTCTAAATGGAGTACTCTTCACCTATGTCCTTCTCCTTTATGCCATGTGATATAAATGTCAATTTTTTTATTCTTGGTTATCATGTTCTTCTTTCATACATGTGACCCTTGACTATGCCATGAAATCCTCCAAAATCTTCCTAAAGAATGGGAGCTCCTCTTCACGCATGAAGCTAGTAGAATGTGACAAGTTATCCAAAATTCATCCAAACATGTAATTTGTGCCTTGGGAAATGTCAAAGGTACCCTCGGTGGAAAAACATGCATAAATATTTGTGACCAAGTGCCCTAAATGTGAGATGTTTCCACTTGTCAATTGTGCCTCTTGTTGATGATGAAACCGACACCCTAGTTGTGCAAGGCTTACAAAGTATCACTTTGTGTCAACTCAAGGTTGTTTCCACTATCACATCAATAACAAATCCTCTCACTTTGGATTAATTATTGAATCCTATGGGTGTCCCAAAGCACAAATTTATGGGGTCTTTTATGTCAGTCGATCACTAGCATTGAAAACAATCTTTACATTGGATGGTTTAACATCTTGATGATCCCTGTCCTATTGACCACAACTTTTGTATTCATTAGTTCTTTCATCGCAACACCTCCAGTAGATATTGATGGTTTTCATGAGCCTATTTCTAGTTGTGATAAGGGGATTAGGGGCTCCCTTATAACAAAACATAACCACTAATGTGTTTAATCCCTTAGCCAACAGGGCCCAAGGGTGTAGTTGTAGGGGCCCTGGGACCAAATTTTTGGGTTCATAACATTAAAAAAAGTGGAATGGCATGACCAAAAAGGTTGTTGTTGAGGGGGGGGGGGTATGTTATGGTGTATTGAACGGGGCAAGGGGACACAAGGGTAGTATGGATGGTATAATCCTAGCATTAGAGAATGAGAAGGGGGCTTAGTACTTAATTTCATAGGATCTAGTGGACCTAGAGGGAAGGTAGAGAGAGCAATTGATAGGAGAACCCCCAATAGTGGTGATAAGGGAATGAGGAGTAATCATAAGCCCTTAATCCATAACCACTAAATTCCCTATCCCCTTAACCCCCAATCCATAACACCTTAACCCCTACACTCACAACTCATAACCCATAAACCCCTTGACTCATTAAATCTTAAGGCACTAACCCCTAACCTATAATCCATGAACAAAATCCTAAGCCACAACTCCTTATCCTCTTAACCTTTGACCCTTAACCCATAACCCTTCACCGCCTAAACACCTTAACTGCTAACCCCTTAACCACCAACACCTAAATCCCATAAATATTAATTCCTTAACCACTAATCTCAATTGTGTCAATGTAGAATAATACACATAACAGAAAATAAAATGATATTATCCACATAAATGCTTGAAATAGCCTTAAATTAGCCATGAGTGGTGAGCGAGGAGGTGAATGTGGGGCACTATTAAAGTTACATCATGTTTTAATTCCTTTTACATTGTGAGGTTGTTCTCCAATAGGGTTGAAGCATCATCACAAGGAAGCATGACACATTTTTGTGGGGGAGTGATTAAAGTTGTAACACAATTCAAGTGATATACACCTCCAATGTAAATGACATCATTGTATGTTTGTGTCAAGTTTTTAGAGAGGTTATTTATAGACAACACATTCAATGTCCTTAGACTTCATCTTTTCGGAGCCTCGACTCTAACATGTATTTATACCATGAACACTTCATGCAAATGAAAGGGGGCTTTTTTGTTTAATCACATACATAAAAGAGCACCAGATGCTGCCCTTCAGATCCCCCTTGATGTGTTCAATGTGGGTTTACATTCGTGTCAAGTTGAAACTAATCATAATGACCTTCCTCTTCTTAATAATATCTACTAACTTTTCCATATACACGAGATAGAATTAAAATATCACCTCATCCGTAGATGTCGTCATTTATTATGAGATTCAAGGGATATTCTATTGTCTTTATCAACATTTGGATGAGTTGTTATCTACATTCTTTAAATACATGTCTAGAACTTTTTATGAGGGAGTAGCTTTATAATCTAATAAGAAGTTAACCAAAGATAAATGTCTCAACAACTGTGAACCCAAGGGTGAATCATACTAGTTGTGACATAGCATAATACAAATGCCTAGTAAACTTGTTTTCACATCGCCATTATGATCATTGACGTGGTTGAGAAAAATAGAACCTGAATAAATCTTTAGAAGGTCATATATTTCTACGCATGACTCATAATTAAGCCATATTATAATGGTTGGAAAGTTTTTATTGAGAAAAAAATGTATACAAGCTCAAAAGAGACCCTATAATAGTATGCATAGAGGAAAAAAATCCATTAACTCACCTCCTTAATGCCACTTAGAGGGATGGGTACATGATAAGAGAAGATGAATTTTCCTATCATATTAAGCAAAGAAAAAACCACTTAGAGGGATGGGTACATGATAAGAGAAGATGAATTTGCCTATCATATTAAGCAAATAACAAACCCAATAAGTCGTTAAGAAAAGATGAATGTCTCAACAAGTGTGAACCCAATGGTGAATTATACTAGTTGTGACATGGAAAAATACAGATGCATGGTGAACTTGTTGCCACATCACTAGTATGATTGCTAGTGTCGTTAAGACAAAAAGAACTTGAAGAATTTTTTAGAAGGTCATATCTTTCGACGCGTGACTCATAATTAATCAATAATACAATGGTTGGAATTTTTTTGTTGAGAAGAACACATATACATGTTCAAAAGGGACCCTATAATAGTACTTAAAGAGGAATAATTCCATTAACTCACCTCCTTAATGCCACTTAGGGGGGTGGGTACATGATAAGAGAAGATGAATTTCCCTATCATATTAAGCAAAGAACAATTCTTGGATTTAGTTCTCAAGGGTCACATCAATGTCCTTATTGAAACTATTCCTTCAAATTAGGATAGATATTGAATTTCTTCCACAATAATTAGATGTATGGATAGCATGGGGACTAAAAACATCCAAAAGGAACTTTCACTTTTTCTATGGTGAAATAATTTTTTCCTTGAGCTTTTCAAAGTTTAATTTTGGAAGAGTCCCAAGATGGTTTGAGTGGACTTAAATAAATTTCTCATGATATTATTGGATTCATGATATTATTAGTGTGTAACATCTAGCTTGGGACTTCGACTTTATTCATTAGGGATGATTTCATATTCATTATAATAAATTATCTTTTGAGATCTTTAAAGATAAATTGAACTAAATATAAAAAGAGAAATAATATAGGTAAAAAAAATCACTTCTCCTTAAAAAAAATATTCTGCTAAGTCACTTAATGGAGTGATTTCTAATTTGGTTATTGTCTTTCATCCCAATTGAGACTGCGGGATGAGTTTTGAGTTTAAATATTGTATCCTTTATGTTAATGTGTTACCTATTTGAAGTAGTATCTACACAATTTGTTGTCAAACCGTCTTCTTTTTCTTTTACGGTATTTGAGTTTTGAATCCGTTTTTCGTAGCCTATTTAAGCAGAAGTTGAGTTTCGAATCCATTTTCTCAATTGAAAAATTGAAAATGTGGGCCATTTAAGCATATATTTGTAAACATTTAAGTCGGAGTTGAGTTTAGAATCCTTTTTCTCAATTGAAAAATTGAAAATGTGGGTCATTTAAGCGGATATTGTAAATTTTTTGACTTTTTCTTTTCAAAAGGAGATATTTTATTCCCAACCAAAAAAAGAAAAAGGGAGTGAATGAGGTGGATTTATATGGTTAATTCTCAATTCTCTTCCAACAAACAATATATTTTCTTTCTTGAATTGGAAGACTATGCACCGCAAAGCAGCAACCATGGATAACAGAAAGGACGTGATGAAGGAGAAGGATGAGGATTCTCCCAATCCAAATCTTCCATCTGAGGAATGAAGGAAGGTTGTTTTTATTCACTCTAGGTTCTAAATCGTGCTCTTATTTCATATTTCGAACTATATATACCGTTCATTTTCTATGTTTTTCCCACTTACTTTACAGAGCAAGCGAGTATCTTGATACATATCATGTGAAATTTCATTGTGAACCCTTATCATTTCTTGTGCTTTCAATTACTTTTGTTGCATCCAACACGTTTATAACCACTCTCCGCGGTCTATTATGATACTATGCACTCTGCAATAATTAATGGTGAACTTCATGAGGTGATGCTTGGTTTAGTAGCTGATGATGCATGTGTTATTTTTCATGCCATTAACATCACTCAACTCCTTAGAATTCCCTTATATAATTTTAATTAGCTTATTCCCTAAACTCTTAGTCACAGGTATCACCTTGATTGACGGTGCGGGGAGGGAAGAGAAGGGGGTGTCTCTGTTTCTAGGTATCGATCTTGATTTGCCAGATTTGCTTATGGATAAACTCAATCGGCACATAATATGCACGTTCTATCTCTAGCTAACTATCCATCAAGAAGGCTTGATGCAGCTTGATGTGACCTAATGTGAAATTTTCCATCTCCATCTACCAATGGTTATGCCAGATTCTAGAAAGAAAGCCCTGGTGATTCGACCAACTAGCAATCAATTGATCAGTAGGTAGTTGTCTTGTGTCCTTTTTAGGGATTCTAAAAGCTAGAGAGCAAGTTTCTTTCAAGTTCATCACTCTCTTTAGGAGACAAGCTATACGTGGGTACGTTAGGCAGAACCCCACCAGGTAAAGGGTTTGTCTATCTCTTTATTATTCCCATCCATCTAATAGTGATATGTATACCCATCTATTCCATTTGTGTGGACTAGAAAGTAGTCTAAATCTTTATTATTCCTATTGAAAAATGACTCCTTCCTTTGCAAGTTTTGTCCAGCCAAGTTTCTCCACCCCACCTATTCAGATTCATCACCACATTTCCATTAGCTAGCTAGCCCAACTAAGGCATAAGTGTACACCTTGAATTGAGACTGATATGTAGAGATCGATGTTGGTAGTTATTGCACAGACTCACACATTCTTTATTCAAATTTTTTGCCTCTTTTAGATAAGGGAAGGGAAATATTCATGTTAAAATTAGATTTTAATTTGCATGCTTGAAAAAGGTGATAGACAAACTCACTTTTGTGCAGCTAGTTTATCAACATTTGGCAGAAGCGTAAGGTGCTGTGAAGATCAATGAGATAGATAAAGTGAAACAACATGCTACTGCATTTACAAAAGCTCTTAATGCTATTAACACATATGCTGAATGGGCTCCTATATCAGCACTGGGAAGCTCTGGTTTGATTGAAGTGTAAATTACATCCTTGTCATACTTCATCTCAGCAAATGATTTATCTCTTCCTGTATTGTCATTGTAAGAGTGTAAAAGGATTTATCACATCTCCCATCCATCCCCATTAACAAAACCAATATAGGAACATTGAGAATTAAAATACGTGACCATGATGAGGTGGAATTGAATGGTAACCTCCACAACGCCCCCACGCAATCCTCTTTGGAATGTGATGAAGAGAACTCAGAAGTCGTAGAACTTGAAATGTTATTTATATTTTTATTATTCAATAAAAAACATCGAGATAGGATTCTTTCCATTTGATTAAATGCAATATGTACTCATGGTACATTTTGAACTAAACTTACTTAATCTATATTTCTGATACTATGTTGTCTTTAGTATAATAGTTATAATTTTTATCTATTAGTGTGACTACGAGGAAGGCCAGAATGAGCCAACTTTACCATTAGCATAAAAAACTTACTAATTATAGTTCTTACCTGTTGAAATACAAGATTCACAATGGCTTCGGTAAGAGTCTTGACACAAAACCTGCAAATGAAAAAATGGAATAGAACAGTGGCAACAACAATAATAACAAAATATAACAGTAACAACAAAATTAAAAATAACACAATTGTAGCAGAGAGAAACGGCTTTGCCTTACATTCCTCTACCTCCCAGCAGAGGAACCTCACCAAGATCTCTGCAACCATCGTAAAAGCAATGCATTTAGTACCATGGTCATTGCATAAACATAACGATGATTATAATAATGTTAGCATTCATATATACTTACACCCAACCATAGCAATGGTCGAATATGAGTTGCTTCTTCTTCTGTCTGCCTTTAGAGGATGAGGCAATTCCTCTTTTGAAGTGCCCCTTATTTTGTTTTGTTTATAGACATCATCAAGATATATATATTTATTTCGCAATAATAATCTAACAAAATAAAACCATATGCTATTAATAAAATTTAAGATGAAAAAAACAAATAAATAAAAATATGCATAGCTATTTGACTTACTTCTTGGTGAGTGACGTGCCTCAGGTCAGAATCTACTCTATAAAACATTACACAAACTATAACAATCTAGATTTATCTAAACTCTCAATCTAAAAAGGTCGAGAGGGATCATCTAAGCTGCAAGCCTCTTTTAAATTTAAATATATTTGATCTAAATTGGAGTTAAGCTCTGTTTAGAAAAAAAATAGTCACATCCATATGTGGATTTGTAGAGCGATTTCATATGCACAACTTTGATAGCATGTCATTTTTCTACACCATATTTCAGATCTTTACTCAAAGAATGAACTTTACAACTCCTAAAACTTTAAAATTTAGATTTCACCTATCAAAAATTTAGATGAGTATATACTAAAATACTGAAATATTCAGTAGTGCAAAGACTACATTTCATGAGCTAATTTACAACGACAGATAAATAATGTCTACACGACATAAATTCTGCAATTTGGAAATTATGACAGCAAGCTATAGTAGCTAAATAGGGCTTGATATAACACCATGCAACAATATTAAATGTTCTATATGGCAAGGACAAACTCCAACAACAATCACATGGTTTTCATATTACTTAAAAAATAATGTGTTATACCAGCTTGGTATCATGCTCAAGCTGTACACATGTCTGAAATATACAACACAAACAAATGTGTTATCTGAAATATTAGTCTGCCCTCTACCTTTTTATAAGCCAAGAGGAGGGGGTTAAAAACTGGCCACTAATGGCCTCAAGGAGTGAATCATTCTTGGCTAATTAAATCCCTTAGGGAGTGTAACTCCTAAAGTAAATGTAGCCATCTACTTAGCAATAAATTCTCCTTGATTAGTGCAGCCCTACTAAGCAATTGTAACTTCCACGCATAAATGTGCCACAGATGGATGTATACCCCACTATGTTACAAGAGAAGATGATTTATGGTATGTACCCTACCTCATGAATACACAATAACCCCTGTAAATCCAAAATAGAGGGAAGGGCCCATAAGGCAAATCAAACTCATGAGGACCAACCTTACAAGTGTGTCATCTCTCTCCAATTGTTGTTGTTGTTTGTCAATGTGGAAATGACCTTCTGCTAATTCAAATCAAAATATCAAAACATGCAATTAGAATGTGGGTATGGGAATAGATTTTTTCTATAAAATAATCTTCAATGGCACATGATGAAAACTGCATCCTTTGTGAGATTTCTCTTACAAATTTCACTCCACATACCTCCAATATATATATTACAAATAATAGGTAGGGTAAGAAAGTTAGTTGGAAAAATAAAAAATTTATAAGTTCCTAGAAGATAATCACATGTGGATAAATATGTTTTACCACATGGTTATTCACATGTGGATAAATTCATGTGACTACATATATAGAACCGGGTTATGTGAACCTAATGGACAAGTAAAATTAGACACAATAGACATAATAGACAAAAATGTCTAAACATATGTCATAAAGGCTAACAATAGCCATCTCATCAAATTCTCAACATGAAAACAGTCTACCATCTCTGTTTTCTTCAACTCTCTCCCAATGTCTCAATTTCCTTGCCCTTGAAGATGGCTACGTGATTTATGCATTGATATCAAGCTCACCACTCGACAAGTCTTGGTTGCAGCAAGAAGTTACCAAGAGGGAAATCCTTTTAATTTACAAGATTGGTTTGTTGCTTTCATGGCTAATCATGCCAAAGTGAGCATCCAATCCTGGATAATTGTCCCTGTAGTTGTACCAATTTTCTCCAGCAAAAGAAATTTGGCTGAATTCCATCAACTAAAGCCTTTTACCATGGAGTGGTAGGCAATGAAAGCTTAGTAGTGTACCATTTTTAACATAAAGCCATCAGTATCTTGGAATTTATTATTTTTGTTATCAAAAGCTTGGATTGCAGCCAAAAAAAGGTTGAAGACTTTAAAAATAGAGCCCTCAATAATTTGGAAATCATGTTTGATGATATGTACAAGTGTCGTCCTGAAAAAGAGTTTCTATGACAGCCTAAGGAGCTATAGAAAAAATTCAAAATTCATCTGCCACTGAAGCATCAAAATTCAAACATTTTGACATCTACTTGGATGAAATTTTGTATGGCACTAACTCTATATTTGGATATTCTGATGTCTTGTTAAGGCGAGTTTTTGTAGTGTTGTTTTTAGATAGTGGAAGTATTGGAAAATCTTTTGTATTCTTTGTAGGAAGTATTAGAAAACTCACATACTCTGATCCGAGAGTGCTTGTAAATTTTGTTTCGATAGTAAATTGGGTTCTGTGAGGTCTATGCTACAACTTACAAGTGAAGACCTCTGTTTGGCCAAAACTATTTGGCTATTTGGTTGTACTTCTATCTCTTCTTCAGAAGAGATCTTATAAATAATATATATTTTTTTTCTCTTAAATAGGAGTCAACCTATATCTGTCTTTTGTAGAATTTTATAGAAATCCAATATGCACTGAATTCATTGTTGTTGCTTATTTGTTCTAATTTTCCACATTAGATTGAGTTCTGTGGAGACTTTGATGGATAGTTTCACAAAAGCTTGTAGTTAGATTTGGATTTATAATCTACTTTTCTTGGTCATCACACACTAAGGTGATGTATAAATTCTAGAACCATGTTTAATTTGTTATTTCCTTTTTGGTACTCTATAGAATAGTTTAGACTATTGTTCTAACTTCTATTCTATCACTTCTCTCAAAAATGGCTCCTTTTCTATCCCAATGTAGGTCAAGTAAGGACTCTTACATTTAAGTAAAATTTAATAAAATGCTTGAGATGAATGTTATTTAACTTAATGATCACACTGACACAAATCAACTTGAAGATAAGTGGAAAAAGATTCCATATTTGATGTCCAAGGAGAATTGCTTGCAAATTTTAGCATTTCTATTATACCAATGAAGCAACAGTTGTATCCATTTAAACATTAAGTGACCCAAAGTTGTTACAAACCCCAATGTCGCATTATTGTGTTGTAAACCCAGGTTAGCATGAGGAGAGGGAGATTTGAACCCTACACCTCTCCCAAGCATTAACTTTTTTTTTTGCTGAGGCAAGGGTCATACCTTCTATTTCATTAAATCGGAAAACAAATTACATAAAATACAACAGTCCCAAAGGAACTGTGGGCCAAACAAATAACTATCCACGTAAGGCCTAGGTTACTGAGCTAAAGGCTTAAAAGCTGAGCCAAGGGCCCACAAACAAAACTACCAAACCCTTGAAATACAAACAAAAGCCAAGACTGTTCGATCCCCCCTCAGAGATCTGACGAACGAGGCTCAAATTAGGGCAAGAACATGCAACCATTTTAAAATAAGAATCAGACGCGATCAGGAAATAGGGATCATACTAAAAAGATTTCAGGTCCAAATGGGGGGATAACCCTCGAGCATGTAGTCCACCCGAAATCCACCAATTTCCACCATGAAGCGAAACATGCACAGAAGATAATCCTCATCCGGACCTGCATACTTTTCCTTAATCATCGATTCTCCTCGCCACATCCAACAGCGGAGGATAATATCACAAGACCTAAAAGCATGGAGAATTACCACGCGATAAACTCCCTGGACCCACCAACATGTTCGCTTAATCTTGATCGTAGATTCATCATGCTTGATCCAAGGGCTATGAAACAGATTCCACGAGCCAAAAGCACCGAGAATTACCTCACGATGAGGGCAGTATTCCTTCCCATCCCTTGGTCACGTGTTACTTTGTGAGTGGAATCGCTCCCAACTCCAAAAAACTGCTTTCAGCTTGAAGGGTCTGCGATAAACCCGAAACCACCCCACGAGTGGTATTGCCAGCACAGAAAGAAAAATAGGGGTTTTGAGTCTACTGTGAAAGCCAGGACTCCAGCCCCTCGCACCAACACATCTCCTCAGGTGAATGAACAAAAGGAAGATGAAAATCCCTCCGTCCAGTCATCCATCTAAGAAACAGCATCTGGCGAGCAACATCCACCTGAAACTTTTGTGTTTGTACTTACCAAGGCTAAGGAGGCCAACAGTGACCTGCATCCCAAAAAGGACCTCACTACAGAAATAAAACTTCATAAAAAAACCAAATAAGCTAGACCACATCTTTGTGGCTCTATTACGAAACACCATTCTATCCTCATCTGCCTGATCTTGACAATGTGCCTTTAATCTATTCTGAGGCATCTCTTGCCATTTTAGCTCGACCCTGCTTTTGGTGTAGAGCATCCCTTGATTGGCTAGGATGTTCACCAATTTGTTTGGGTAAAAATTATTGTACATAAGCTTAGTAGGTGAAGCTAAATCCGTTGAAAAACCTGAAGCAGCCTCCAGTGTTTTGAGACTTTTTTCGGCTCCATGCCATAGCTAATTTTCTTGACCAAGTTAATGATTAACTTAGAATCAACTTCAACTATTATATTATGGAGACTATTCTACTTCAAGAATTCTAAACATTGCTCAAGTGCCATTAATTCCTCCTTATTATTAGTGCCTCTTCCCAAATGGCAATGCAAAATAAAAAGGATGTTTCCATTTTCATCCCTTAACACCCCTCCAAAGCCAGCAATACCCGGGTTTCCTTTTGAGGCCCCATCAATGTTGTATTTCAAAAAACCCTAATGGGGGGGATGCCAGTAATCCTACTTAGTGTCCAGTTTCAGAACCTTCCTATCCAAGCCATGTGGTATAAGCCCCTGCATACCCAACTGAAGAAGTATCTGCATTTCAGCTTCTGAAGGTGGATTCTTTAGGGAAGTTCTCATAATAGTACCTACTGTCTCCTTAAGCCATCTTAAGATCTGCTCAAAAATGCGTTGAGAGGAGCTTTTTTCATTTTTGAAGATTTTGTTATTCCTTTCTTTCTAGACATTTCATATTATGAAGCTTGGCGTTAAAGCCCAAGCTGAGCAAAGATCTTCATAATCAGAGAAGTTTCATCTCCAGTTATTTAAGGTGTTGATAATGCTTCCATTGTCCCTGTCTGTCTATTGGAAAATAGTGGCAAAAATATCCCACCAATTGGAGGTGAAAATGCAATTATTGAGAAGGTGCTCCATTGTTTCCTCCTGGGCTTCACAGAGCTGGCATCTAGAAGGACCCAAAACACCCCTCTTCTGAATGTTTTCCCAAATCAGAATTTTCTTATGATGAACCGGCCACATGAAGAGTTTGATCTTCATCCATCATTGATGCCTCCATAGGTTCTGCCAAACCCTGTCCAGGACATTGGAGTCCAGCTCAAGGAGTATGCGTTTTGCCTCCTTAATATTGAAGGTACCTTCGTTATTGTTGCCCCATCTAAGTTGGTCATGCCCCCCTATCACTAAAATTTTTCTTTGGTCCAACATATTCAGAAGTGCCTCAGTTTTTGCTTTCAAGGGGCTACCATCCCTGTAATCTATAATCTTCCAGGTTCTCCATTTTCCTTCACTATTGGTTTGCTCCCAAAAATATTTTACCCTAAGTAACCCTTTGGTATCAGTTTCTTTCTTGAGGTCCAGAAAATCCTCACTTAACGGTGTGGGTTCTTGTTGCCATTTATCCTCCCAAAACAAAGCAAGATCTCCCTCTCTGATTTCCCAAAAGCTATTTTTTTGTACTAAGCCTCTATTTTCCCAGGCCTTATTCCAGATGTGTGAGCCTTTTATAATTCCAGTCATCCTTATGTGATCATTATCTTGCCAAGACCTGGCATATTTTTCTGTCCAGATACTAGCCCACTGAGCCTTTGGATCTTTTACCCAATGCCACCATAATTTTTCCCCTAAAACTTTTCTTAGTACTTCAGGATCATCTAGTCTAAGACCCCCACGATTTTTCGGTTTGAAAATCTTATCCTAGGCTACCAAGGCCCATTTCTTTCTCTCCTCCCCCTTACCCCAAAGAAAGTCTCTTTGAATGGTTCTAATTGTTGCAAAATTCCTTTTGGAGCTGGAAGGGCTAATAGCATGAAGACGGGGATTGATTGAACTACAACTTTTGTAAGCACTAACCGACCAGCCAAGTTTAAAGATCTAATAGTCCATTTCTTGATTTTATCTTACATCTTATTAATCACCAACTCCCAAATGCTCTTGTGCAAAGGTTTATCAGTTAGAGGAACTCCCAAGTGTTTGGAAGGAAGGACATCCCTTTGAAAGCCCATAATTCTAGAGATATTTCTTTGAATTGCAATATTAGTATTAAAGAAAAAAAATCTTAGATTTGGATAGATTGACTTCCATACCTGTAGCCATGGCAATCTCACACGGGATTTGTTTATAAGCTAGTGATTCTTTGACCATGGGGATTCCGTGCAGCATGGTATCATAAACAAATTGTAGATGGGTCAGAGCCTGTCCAGTCACAAAAAGTTGGATGTTACCAACTTCTTTCACATGCTTGATTGACCTACCAAGTTCTTCCATCATGAGGATAAAGAGAAAGGGAGAGAGCAAATCTCCTTGCCTGAGGCCTCTTGAAGGAGTAAAAGTCTTGGAAGGAGAGTCATTAACCAGAATTGAAAAGCTAGAAAACGTTACTAGGGCCATGACCCATATAACCCAGTTATGATCAAACCCAAAGGCTATAAGGACCTTCTTGATATATGTCCAATTCAACTTATCGTAAGCTTTGGCTAGGTCCAATTACATAATCATGCCAACCTTCCTATTGCTTAACAATGAGTGCACCACCTCATGCACTTGAATGATGTTCTTGAGAATTTGTCTTCCCTCCACATATCCAAATTTCTCCACAGAAACTAGAGTAGGAAGAAGTGGTTTGAGTCTATTGGCAACAACCTTGGATATTATCTTGTATGCCACATTGCACAAAGCTATGGGTCTAAACCTGTCTGGAGTCTGAGCATTGTCCTGTTTGGGGATCAAGGAGATGAAGGAAGTATTGAGCACCTTCAAAATGGTTCTATTCATCCTGGAATCCTCCACCATATTCAGAATGTCTTGTTTAACAATGTTCCAGCAAGCTTTAAAGAAATCCACATTCCTCTCTTGTTACAAGCCTAGGTATATGCCTTGTTAAGTCCCTGATAAAATGATCTCTGTCTGAGATGGTTTCCTTTGCTATACCTCGAAAGTGTTGAACTAACACAGTTTCTATATCTTCATGGGAATTAAGTAGATGACCTCCCTCGTCCTTGATCAAAGAGATCCTATTATGAGATCTATTCACCATGGTGGATTTGTGGAAAAATCTAGTGTTTTGCTCCCCTTCTTTTAGCCATTGAACTCTAGATTTTTGTCTCCAAAATATTTCCTCTTGTTTACATAAATTCTCCCAGTCTTGATGATGTTTGGTGACTTGATCATTTCTGACTTTATCAAAGCCATCCATGATAAGGGCTTGATTGAGTTCCTGCATTTTGTCTTCAACAGGCTTTTTCACTTCAAAAATATTGCCAAATTCATTCTTGTTCCAGTCTATAAGTCTGAGCTTGATGTGCTTTAGCCCTTTGTGTAGTAGAAACATTCTTGTGCCCTGAATATGAAGCTCTTCTATCCACCATTTTACAATGTTGCTGATGAAATCTAGGTGGGTAAGCTAGATATCCTCAAATCTAAAAGGTCTGTTCTTGGGGGTACCAATTCCCTAAACATCAAGTTGTACAGGCCAATGGTCCAAGCCTCCAAAGGTGAGAATTCTCGCTATCATTTCCTTGTCGGTGAGCATAAGGTCCTCTGAGATTATGAATCTGTCTAACTTTGAGGCTACTTGAGACTCTCCTCATTTTTTATTGTTCCAAGTAAATAGGCCATTACTCATATCAGTGTCAACTAGCTTCATGTTATCTATAAAAGTTTGAAATGTTGTAGAGTCTTTGCTTAAAGTTTTGGTTCCCCCTTTTTTTTCGAAAGTGATTTGATCATGTTGAAGTCCCCACCCATGATCCATGGTACTCCTACATGTATATCTCTTAGATCCACAAGAGAATCTAGAAACCTAAGTTTATCATCCATTCTTTGAGGGCCATAAACATTTGTGACCAGATAAGTCTCCCTATCTCCCACAAGCTATATAACCACCGATAAATAATTCCTAGATGCCTCAGCATCTATCATGCCAATATTTTGGGGGTTCCAAAGAGTGAGTATGCCTCCTGCTGTATTATCTGCTTTAACTTCTAGAAACTCAAATCTATTAAGCCATTTGCTGTGAATTTCCTTTATGTTTTGAATGGAAGATTTAGTTTCCTAGATAAAGATCATATCTGGAGATTCTTGTTTCATTCTATTGCTAATTATTCTTTGTTTTCTTTTACTACCTAGACCTCTGATATTCCAAGATGTGAAATTCATTATTAAAGATTTGTAAAGGAGTAGCTGGTTAGATCTTCCATCTTACCTGAATCTATCATTAGCTTTCGACATTCCAATAATAACTCGTTCTTCTTTTTTCTACCTCTTTTCTTTCCTAGGTTTCTAGGAGCTAATCTTGGTGTGGTTTTCAAAGTTTTAACACCTTCCTTACCCTGCCTTTCATTGTTTCTTTGCCTCTCCAGCCTTTTATCCTTAGTTTTCCATAGGAATAGTTGTTGTACTCTATTTAACTCTTCTTGAGGTAATGACTCTATCCCTCCCATGATCCCATGTTTCAAGAACCCTTCCAGATCCAGTTGTTCTCTGTCAAGAATCTCCTGCAGTTCATGATCCTCCATTTCCATCTCACTCTGGGTCATTTCTTGGTCCATCTCTAGTTCTCCATCGCTCAACAGAGTTTCCTTTTGTTTATTAATTTCTTGTGTTTTTTCACTATCTTCTTCTTTCTCCTTCTCCCCTGGGCTTCCTTCCATTACCTGATCAACTTTTGTTATCTCTTCCTCTTCTTCGAGTACTTGGAACCTGTTCAGATGGGCCTGTTTCCCTTCTGTTTGATGTTGCTTTGGTCCCCTTTTGCCTCCTTATCCTCTATATCGCACTTTGTGAAATATTTCAGTATCTTTCATTATGGTAGTTTTACTTCCATTCTCTATTTTACTGAGAGGGCAGTCTCTAAATAGGTGCCCATGCTCATGGCACCTGCGACATCTGAAAGGAATATGTTCATAATCTACTGTTTGCACCCATTCTTCATCAAAAACTTCCAAGATGACCTCATCTGGTAGAGCTCCAGAGAGATCCATCTCCACACATATTCGTGCAAAGGAAGTGTATTTTCCCCTTCTAGTGGCCTCAGAAGCTTTGACAAAACGCCCTAGTTTATTTCCTATGGCAGATAATGATTCCTTTTTTCAGTAATTAAGAGGTAGGGAGTAGAGTCTTACCCAGACCGGGACCAAAGTGAAAGTCTCTCGCTTTGAGACAATATTCATCATCCACAGCCGCATGTAGAGGCCTGTTGCTGCATAGAAGTAGGGCCCTCCTTCAAACACCCTGTATTTGTCCTCAATATTTGTAAAGACCACAGTGAAGAAACCCTTTGACCCAAGATGTAGGTCTATGCTTCCTTTTGGTTTCCAATGGTATTTAATCCATGCTTGTAATGCCTTTTTAGTGGGCCATAATCCCATGAATTTACAAATGATAGCATAGGTCCTCATGTGGTCCCTGTGCACCTACAGAGCAGGATCATTTAAAACTACTATGGGCGTGACCTCAACCTTCGGTTTACATGGCCCCTTTTGCGCTTTGTTTTCTGCTCCCTATTTCTTGTCTTCTTCCTTATTTTCCTTTTTGTTGTTGTCCTCCCTTGATTGGTTACATCTTGATCCTCTTCCATTTTCCTTTTCCCTTGTTGTAAGGGACCTCTAACAGATTCTATTGGTTTCTTACCTCGGCTAGCCATGGCCTACCTATAGGAGGGAGTGGAGCTCCCCCCTTTGCACCCCTCCATGGAGTTCAACACTTGTATAAACTTGAAACCCTAGCACTTAATTTTCGATCAGCCTTCTTCCTTCAATAACTCAACTCGACATTAGTGCTACTTACTAGTGAGGATTTCCCACTCCCAAGTCTTAACATTACCTTTACTAATACACATTTTTTCAATCTTGGGTTAGAAACCATTTCAGCTTTGAGCCTTGGAGACATTAGTCGGAGAGTTTTATCTAATAAAGGCTTAGAGGGGTGTTTGTAGGTGCAATTTCAATTGTAAAGGTTTACTAGGTAGCTCATAATGATAAAATCCATTGTTAAATCTGAAGATGTAGCTGACATCATGTTGACAAGGGTAAAGGTGATTTTTTATGTTATGATCTAGGTCCAATGCTCTATGGGTTGCATGTCATGTCAAAATGGCATTTTCTGCACTTATTGTACTTGATAGTGAAATAGATCTGAACCTTGAAACTTCAAAGAGCAGGAAATAGAGTAAAGATCTGTGTAATTTTGAAGTATAGTAGCCATGTGTAGGGAAAGTGAAGAATGACAATACTAGAAAAAAAAGGCACGACTTGATCAAGAAAAAACGAGAACCATAAGTTAACAAAAGTGTAATAATACATAAGGATGGTAAGAGATCTTTTCATGTTTGAAGATTGGGCATGTTTGAAAGTTGGGAATATTTTAAGGTTTCAATGTAGAAAAAATGATATATGAAGCATATTAAGGAAACAAGGGAATGAGTTGTAGAATACAAAACATATAGATTAAACAGGGGATAAGAAAATAGAGCAAATTACACTAAACAACAAGAGAAATAAAAAGCACATAGCTTCATAAGTCTCCAAACCTGAGTATCCTTTTAAAATGGTGGCCTTGGGCTATAGTTTAAGGGTGGCCGATATTATAAAATTTCTTTTAACCACTCTTTTCTAAAGGGTAGGGTCATCTGACAGAGGACATTGACTAATATAAATTAATTAATTGTTTGGACCAATGACAATTATGTTTGCAACCCATTCTTGGCTATGTAATAATGAATCCCTTAGGCCTCTTGTAGGGACAAAAGGCTAGTGCGTGCCTAGACCATAGTGGGAAAGGTGACATTACCTGGTTGTATATTTCTCTCCAGTATTTGAGAGGAAAGGCGAAGGACTTCCTCACTAAGCCATTTCCTCGCATACCCTTTAATTATTAGATTCCATAAGAAAACATCCCTTGGGCATATTTTTTCAAATAGTTTATAAACTTGTTAAACATTTCACCCATATGCTTCATATTTAGTCCATGTAGTCCCACTTGGGATCTCTGATCTCTCAATATGATCATGAGAAGGGTTTCCCTTTTACAAATTTGAAATGGTTGCATAGGTATAAATCACACTAGCTAACATGGAATCATTTACCTTGATTCCATACACATGCATTACATCGATAGTTTCTAAACGTTTATAACATGACCACTTTGAACATCTCTTGGAGTGTCATAAATTCCCCAAAATTATGAATACCTCTTGTCGAAATAGAGACCCATACCTGTAATTTATGGAAACCCTACCCCTATCAAACGCTAAAAATACCCTACAAAACTGAATATTTCTAATTTAAAATAGATTGGGTCAAACTGTTGTCCCTTATTTGTGAATGAACGGTGAAATTGACCCAAAAAATCCATGTTCCTTATTTGATAATGGCCAAGAAAATGGAAACCATTCCAAAATTTTTCCCCTATGCTATGTATGTGTGTTGTCTCTGGTCCATGTAGGCTTAGTGATGCAACTTGGATTTGATACCACTTGTAACGTCACTCAACACTCTCGCTAGGTGACATCACTCACCCAAGCTCCAAATTCCACAATTTCACCAGAAACATAAGCATAATTTAATCACAATTGCACAAAATCATAAATAAACTAGGCATAATTAACCCTAATGCACAAATCATAAACCACAACATAATCCAACAAACACATAACCATGTAACAATACCAATAATAACAATTTATTATTATCATATGCATAACTTAAATTTAACACATAGTATGAGCACGGTTAAATCACTAGAATACCAATCCATGTGTAAGTACAACGAAACCAAATGTGCACATAAACAATTCTAAACATTTATTTGTATGAATTGTTGGATGGTTGTTGTGTTGGCATTATGGCTAAAGTGTTGTCCTTGATAGCAACCCATACAGGTGATAGATCACAGTACTTCAGGTTAGTAGCAGAGATTGATGATCAGCTATCAAATATTGAAGAAAATAAGGGGTACGCAGGCACACCGTACAAAAGGTGCGGACACGCAGGCATGTCTTAGAAAAGGTGCGTACATACCTACAGGTACACCATGTAAAAGGTGCGGACCCCAGTTCACGCACTTTCATGCAGTGAAAAAGTATTCTCACGTGGGAATCCGATGGTGGACCATAGTATTTAGCCCGACGTATTTGATCCTACGGTTTGGTCAGTGGTATTGTTTTATATTATTATTATTATTATCATTGAGCCCCATGTTTCTGGGCCCCTTGTATTGGTTATCTATGATATTGATCCATGATTTTAGGAAGAGCTTGCCTATATAAAGCAAAGGAGATCATTTGGCTAGACATGTGTGTGAAAAGAGAAGATCTTAAGAGAAGCTAGATCTGAAATTCTTGTAATCGGTTTGTGAGAGAGAGTTGAATCAATATCAAGGAGAAACATGAGAATTACAAGTCGGATCTACTAATGGGTTGATATCTCCGCGGCGCATGTTCAGATCTGTAGATCTGACAGTCTGGGTTATTCTTGAAGTCTTGAAATTATCTATACCCGCAGGACCGCAAGTACAGTGAAAGAAAAGTGCGGAGATACGCAGGCGCAGAAGCGCTGCAGGTGCGCAGATACGCAGGCCCAGAAGCACTGCAAATGCGGAGGTGCGCAGGCAGTTCATAAGACACAGAGCGCAGGTACGCAGGAAGTCAGTGAGGCACAGTGCGTGGGTACGCAGGGAAGCAGTTGGAAACAGTGCGTACTTCTACGCAGGTGTTCTATGGGTGAAGCTGCGTACTTCTCATGAAATCTATTTAGCTGCCCCTATTTATTATTGTTGTGTTCTGGGTTTTGAAGTGATGTCTGGTTTCTGGTATTAAGTTCTGATAACAGCAGTGATTGATTAAATGTTTATACATTGATGGATGAATGGATCAGGTTCTTATTGACTCATTTTATGTGATCTGATGGACTAGATCTGATTGATGACTCACTTGTATATGTATTGATCTAGTGCTTGGGTAATTCAGAAGGTTGTTTGATTATGAGCTTCAATGTTGTTGGGCCCAGTATGAAAATTGGATGAAATGTGGCCTTTCAGATTATGTGTTGTGCTTCAGTGTATCCAGTCTGAAAATTGATGAAACGTGGTACCTGGAGGAGAAAAGATTGTAGGCCAGCACCTACGTACTAGTATCTAAGCTAGTACAAGAGCTAAAGGAAATCTTTGGAGCATTGTAGCAGGTAGCAGCCTGCGTACTAGTAAATGGATCGGCTAGTACAAGAGCAAAGGGGGTTGTAGCTCCCGTACTGGTATAAGACTGCACCAGTACAAATATTGTAAAAGGATTTTCTTATTAAGAAGAAGATTGAGATGACTTGCAGCAGGTGGTTTTCTCCCGCATTGGGTTTCCACCTTATATCATGGTGTTCATGTGTGTGCCTTATGTGTGATGATCTATTCTATGTTACTGCATCTGTTAACTGATAATATTATTGATAATGTTCTAATGCACTCATTGAAGATCAATTAACTTAATCATAAGAAGTTGTGGAAGTAGCATATATGAATCTGATTATGGAAATGAAAAAGTTTTATTAATGTGATAATACTGATTCACCCCCCCCCCCTCAGTATTATTTCCAACATGTTGATAAAAGGTATGAAGTATGAAGTATTTTGATATGTACGAAGTGATGTGCTAAAATTTTCCGTATCAGTGTTCAAGCATATTTGATGGAAAGTTTGCATTTATACTTATGTATGAAACAACACAAAAAAAATGGATGGAGTCATATGCAAGTTCTGAGCATCTTTTGGCAGAATAAATGCTCCTCACTCACAATCTCTTAGTGGACACTATTGGTTCTGATTTTTATTTTTTATCTAGCCACATTGTGGTAAGAGGAGACTAGTTCAGATTCTCTATTTGAGACATACAAAAATGGAAAAATTTTCAAAATATGTCAAAGCAATCATCTCTATCAAACTTCCTTTTCAAAATCCTAGGTTAAACTTGTTGACTAGCTTAGGCAAACATAAATAAGCTCATCGCATCTTGGTCGAACTTGATAAGATTTGACTAGGTGTGGTCCAAGATCAAACAAATCTGTCATATTTAGAAACAAATTTTGGAACTCTTATTTTAATGTTGGAGAGTAAGGATAGAGTGTAGCACAAAACCCCAATGCCATACATACAGCATTTATTCCAAAGGACAATAAAAAATAGGGTAATATTTTCTTCCTTGTTACTAAAGAAGTAAATACCATTTTATCAAGTGCATAATCAATCAAGCTGGGTTCTTTTGTTTCCTCTAATTTCTGAGTACATGTGGACACATGTTCAAATTAGTATATTTTGTTGCTGGTTATTTTTTTCTTATCATATTTAATTTCCCCACTATAATCCTATTCTCTATGGATGTTTTTGTTATTCCCCTAGATCTATTCTATAAAGGTAGAGGGGGGATGAAGTGTATTATTGTATTCCTTGTATTCACACAATTGCATCTTTGGATACTTTTTTATTTTTGTATTGTGTAGTTCTTTTTGCTTTGATGTTCTTGTATTCACACCCCTTTACTATTTGAATTAGGAGGACATAATTACCATTGAGAGGTAGATATTTATTTCCTTGTATCCATGCAATTACATCTTTGGATACTCATGGATACCCCAAGTGGATACTTACATGGAACATTAGAAATGTAACTTTTACTTTAGAATAAACATATCTCCTTGAGTGAAAACAACTGTTGCATATAACGGGTCAAACATGACCACTCTCCCATAGCTTTTACTCTTTATATATGCCTTAGTACAAATGGGTTTATAGAGATGTGGACAGTTTCCGCAATCTCCTCTAGTACTTGCATACTTTATTTTGTGAGTATTCACATTGTTGGTAGTTTGCTAATATGAATAATGTTCATAAATATGCCATCTCATTTCCTATGTAGATTCCTTGTTCAAATTTCTACCCACACTCTCCAAATTGTAAGATAAACTGCTTTGAATGTAAATTGATAAGGTAGACAAACCTTTTCATTGGAGTAATTTTTTACTTTTTGGATTTGGTGCTTCAAAAAAGATAATTTATGGCTCCATTTTACAGTTTTTTCATTGATCTCATATCTATAGAAAAGTGTGTTCCCATTACAATTCTAGAAGTTGCAATCTTAAGATTTTACTATTAAGGTTTTATGCCTTTAGGTCTCTCCTCCCCTTTTGCAAAGGAAAAGGATGAATTTTAGTTGGATTATGTTGGGCTATATATAAGTAAAAAAGAACATTTTTTGAAGGTGCATGGTTTCATTAATAATTTTTTTTTAATGTACATTCTCTTAATCATAAAAGATAATAGGATTGATTGTGAGTATGATAGATGAAAACTGCCTAATGCATTTGTTATAATATAATGGGCATATTGTGGATAGTGCAATATGTGTTTCAGTGTTGCAGAGCACATTGATAAATCACCAAGGTCAAGCCAAAATGAGAACTAGGCCTGAAAAATTGGTAGATTCACAATTTATAAAAATTAGGAATGTGCCATTTGTTTTTAAGAAAGTTGCACAGGTAGGAGGCAAAAATCTATCAAATCTTAAAGTGACCTTCTAGGTCTCATTTTACCCATTTTTGTTTTCATATTTCATTTTCATGAATGAGAAATTCGCTTCATTGTTCCAATAGAGGGGAAACATGGTGTTAATGCATGGAGAGTATCATTACTTGAAAGAAAAAAAAAATCATTTTAAAAATCTTAACAAGATGTTCGTTGGTTTTTTTCTAAGCTTTTCCTTAGTCAACAATTCAAGATGATGTTCAAGTCACTATAATTTTTTTGAATCCAAGTCTCATATTAATAGTTCCAATTGCCCTGTATCATAGAAGTAAAAGCCTATTTTTATCCCTTTGGGATAATCATCTAATTGAGTTTCTGTAATTTTAATATAAGGACAATGCAACTATTTTTTCCTTTTCAATTATTTCTTCATTTCCTTTTACTTTTCTCCAAATATCAATTGGAAGCAATGCTACTTGTCTACTGGATTTCTCTTTGATAGAGGTTTCTAGGAAAAATGGTGGCAAACATATTGTCCCTTTAAACTCAATGTTTGTTGCTAGAGATTAATGATTGAACTCTTGAAGGTATTTCATTGTCATTGCTAGAAAATTTGGTGTTTACACCTTGGGGAATCCTACTTTCCTTCTTATTTTCTAATCTCTCTCTCTCTCTCTCTCTCTCTCTCTCTCTCTCTCTCTCTCTATATATATATATATATATATATATATATATATATAACTACTTGGGTATAAGTTTGTTGTTAATACAATGCTAGAAATTTTGGTGTTTACAACTTCAGGACTCTTGCTTGCCTTGTTATTTGCTAATATATATATATATATATATATATATATATATATATATATATATATATATATATATATATATATATATATATATAGATATTGGTATAGGTTTGTTCTTAATACAATGCTTCACAAAGACTTTGGATGACTCTTCTTGGACCTTTTCTAATTAAATTTTGGTTATGCTTGGCAAGTAGTGAGGGTCAGACACTGGAATAGGCCAAATCCATTAATCTTTCCCTCACAACACATCCATGCACTCACTGAAAATAGTTCCCCATATTCCTATAGGAGATTCAAAGCTGACGAGGTTTCTTTGTGACTCATTTGGAGGTAACTAAATTACCTCTCTACCATTTGTTTTTTTTGTTCTTTTGTTCTTGAATTTGCTTCTCTTTTTTTTTTCTCCTTTGTAAGCTTTCCCATGTACCGTGCTGATAATATACAATTTTCATTTAATGTTCAATTTATATGTGATGGTCATATATGTGAAAACTTGTTAATGTGTCTTTTCAGAGTATAATTTTGTAATGTATAAATTAAACAAATAAATAAATAAATCTCCACATTAACGTCCAAGGCTCACCAATTGAATACTCTGGATATGGAGTTCCATCTCCTTTTAGACTTTGAGGTCAAAATAATAATAGCCTATTTCTTGCTGCTAAATCTTTCCCCATGATGAGTAGGTTCTGCAAGGACTTAGTTATAATAGTTGCAACATTACCGCGACATGAAGGAGAGAAAACAAACACAATTATATTTGGTATGAGAGTGATTCATAAGCTTAGTGCTATTTTGTATGTTGGTTGTTTTAGCATACAATATATGTTTGATTTAAACTTCATTGTTTACTCTTAATATCTTCCAATGCTAACGTAGAGAATCAAATGCAATTTAAGATGATTCCATTTAAAACTAAAAGCTTTGAGCCCATGGGAGTGTGCTCTAGAGGCAAGAAGTGAGGTGTTTGGACTTTGTATTTACATGGATACCTGGGTTCAAAATCCCCCAAGTGTATTTCTGTATTATGTAGTTCATTTTACTTTGAGGTTCTTGTCTTCACACCCTTTTGCTAATTGAAATACTTATGGGAGGACATGGTTATAATTAAGAGCTAGAGAGTGCTTTCCTTGTAGCCATGCAATTTCATCTTTCAATACTTGTTGAACCTAAGAATTACCCTCTCCTTGACAACTTTTCTCACTTCTTTCCCTTGCTTTTCCATAATATTACAGATCCCCATCTATGATAACTGATAGTTTTTGTCTTAAGGAGGGCATTAAATGATTGACATGTTATATTTTTATGTTTTCTCTATTTGAATAATTTTTTGCAAATTTTCTACAGAATGCAGCCTATTCTGTAGCTAACTATGTATTCCTTAGTTACTTCCATGGTCTAGAAAGTTCCAGGTGTTAAAAGAAGAAATTGGCCACATGGGCATCTCTGGAATCGTCTCCACATGGATTCTATCCTAGTCACTCAGCCCAGATCAATAAGGAAGCAAGCTCAAGATCGTACTCAAAGGTGGAGTCAAATGTATGATACCCAGAAGCAATAGGACTCTTCGTCTACTCTTTCGTGGTTAATCAATAAATCCAACAGTTCTGTTGCAGCATTAACTTGGATCAGCCACCTGTGTTAACAGTTTTGTTGCAAACATCTTGCTCAAATTCAAGACTCCTGTAGCTGATCATACATTTACGCACTCTTGTTGTAATATGTATAGGCCACCTATAGCTAGTTTTCCTCAAAAACAGTTATGATTATTTCCTTTTAAATACTGGTTGTACAGAACCAAGGGGGGTTCGAAGAATTTGATGTATTAAGTTCAGACTTTCAGCTCTGTATTTTTGGACTTTGTTCCTGTTTATAATATAAAATCATGTGCTGACCAATGATCGTTTAAAAAGAGCATTTTCAATTATTTAGCAGCTCGAACCAGTCAGTTGCAGAGGGCCCTTGCACTGAAGGAGGTTTTCTTTCCATTTGTTTTATGTTTAGTTTTAATTTCATCACTTACTTTTAATAGTATTTATAACTTAGGTTGATTTCTTTTAGTTTGATTTTTTTTAGTTTTGATCAATAGCATAATGTTAAAACTCAATTGTGCAATCTTTTTTCTCCAACACATTTCATGGAAGGAAACGATTTTGTTTCTAAACAGAGTAAGGTTGAAGTTATGAGAATGCATTGTTGACTAGTTTACTCACTGTTTTGTTATTTATTTTCTAGTTCAAATTGTCAATACACTACGTTAATGAATGTTTTTTTATCGCCATTTCAAGTTGATACTCATCCTAAACTAAATGGTTAAGCATTCACTTCACACAATGATGGGAATCAATCAGTTACCTTCTGCATGTTTTCATTTAGTTCTCTAGATCATAAAGTACAAAAAGTTGCTTGTATTCCATCTCAAGAAGGTTATCTTTCAAAATTGAAGGTTAGAGTAACTAGAAGTACTTCAGTTGATTTCATTCTCTGTATTTATTTCAACATGCATTACAATTTCATATTTTTAAGAATTAGATTCATGACTTAGGATTAATGACAAGATAGGACAAATGCTCTGTTTTTCCTTCTTTTAAATTAGATTTTGACTAGTTTTAAGCTCTTGGTTCACCTTTAGGAAGTTTAGATTCAGTTTCTCATAGTTCAGATTGTACATCATTAGGAATCAAAGAACAGAAACCCCCAAAACAATATAAAAATACAAAACAATGAAGTAAGAAGGGTTAAGTAAGTGCATATAGTGCACTACACTTCATCATCTTACAAACCTCGGTTGATAATTTATGCAAGAAATTTAGGACACTAAATTGACTAAACAATACTCATGCTTGTTGTGGATTTGGAAGTGTTTTAATACCCCTTGAATATTTTGTTGTTATAACGAATATTAGCCAAAATTTGTGCTTACAATTTTAACATATTTTCAGTGGTTACATTTTAGAATCATTTGTTATTGATCATTGTATTTTGACATCTTAAATTAATTAATAATGAGAAGCACTCCCAATTAGTTCTCTATAGTCCATAGATAGTTGGATTTAAGCATATAGCTCATTATTCATAATTACATCATATGTACTCACTACTGTTTACTTCTTGGCATGAAAATCAATGTTTTAGAGTCATATTTTTATGTTGTCATAACATATTTACATGATTCATAATGTGAGAAATCAATCATCGGTATAACTGCAGATTTTAAGTTTGATATATATAGGTCATTTATAGGCTATGGATATCATCAATGTTTCACTTCTAACTGAGTATTCAACTAAACATATTTAGTATCTTATATGTAACTATTTTTCCCTCCACCCACTTTTCATAACTTCCATAACCATTAGGTAGGGACTTGAAGCTTCGATGTTATTTTGCTTTATTAGTAAAATATTTGTTAATAATTTACGAAGTTTTAGAATTGATTGAAATTTGTAGAATTTAAAATTTATAGAGTTTCAAGGTCTAATATTTTAAAGTGTAATTTTTTAAAGGGTGCTAGCTGAATGGAAGAGCACCTGATTTACAAGAAGGAAGTTAGTGGTTCGATTCCATCGTGCCCTAATATTCATATGGAATGGCAACGATTAGTTTTTGGTGACAAAGGCTCTTTTTACCATCACCAATGAGATTATAGTGACATTTTTCGACCCTCACCAAAATATGAAATGGTGACGGTAAACGACTGCCACCATATATATATGCATCAATATTGACGACCATGAAAGGTCCATCACCATAAATCATTGTTGGTCATATGAAATGGTGATGTTCACTATATGTCATTATAATAATTATTCATGATAGAGCTTGAATGTCACCACA
Source organism: Pinus tabuliformis (assembly GCA_031772625.1). Lineage (NCBI taxonomy): Eukaryota > Viridiplantae > Streptophyta > Pinopsida > Pinales > Pinaceae > Pinus > Pinus tabuliformis. Next base: position 353,839,924 of record CM062811.1, read on the forward strand.
ACACCTATACGTTTGTTGATGCGGTCATTGGTGAATTTCTTTTTTTGGTGAAAAACACTCCTTTGACCATCACCAATGAGCTTATGGTGGCATTTTTTGACACCCATCAAAATATGAAATGGTGACGGTCAATGAACATCACCATATATATGCATCAATAGTGACAACCATAAAAGTTCCATTAGAATAAATCATTGTTATTCATATGCAATGGTGACAATCACTATCCGTCATTATAATCATTATTCATGACGAAACTTGAATGTCACAAAAACACCTACACTTTTGGCGATGCCACCTTTGGTGACGTTCAATGTTTTGGTGATGGAGGCTAATGTCCATCACCATTACTCATGAAATGGTGACAGTCACTATCTGTCATTATAAATCATTATTGGTGATGGACCTTGAATGTCACCAAAACACCTATACTTTTGGCAACGCCACCTTTGGTGACAAAGACTCTTTTGACCGTCACCAGTGAGCTTATGGTGACATTTTTTGACCCTCACTAATGTTATTTTTTATTTTAGTGTTACCATGGTATTGGCCCATAGTAATGAGTGAGACAACAAATATTGATCATATCAAAGATTACCACCGGCACTAGTTTAGTTGTCACCTGTGGTATTAGATAAGGGTTAAACTATATAAAGAGGTGAAGATCAAAGTGATAAGTGTGCAAGTGAAAGTGTTTTTGATGAATACATCAATCTGAATTATATTTGCATTGTAAGGGTGATAATTATTACATAGACATGAAATAATTATGCACCGATGAAAACAATGATGGATCAGGATCATGAGACCTGACATGACTTTTCATTTTATGATCTACTCATGGATTGAGTAGATATAAGTAAAAATAGTGTTCAAGAAGGATGCTTACAAGATGGTTCGAGGAACACCGGTATTGATGCGGGGAGTTCGGATTGTAACTCTTTACAAGTTGCAAGGTAGCACTGATATTGATGGGTACAACAGTTCTGTGGTTCCTCAAAGAGAAGCAGAAAATCTAGTGGTCTTTGGAGAGAAGACCATGCTATGGCATCAAAGGCTTGGACAAATTGGAGAGAGGGGCCTTTGAATACTTCATGGTAAAGTTATGGTACAAGGTATGAGTAATAGCTCTGGATTTTGATTTCTATGAAAATTGTGTATATGGGAAGCAAAATCAGGTGAGTTTCCCCTCTGGTGGTAAAAAGGTGAAACAGATATTAAAGCTTGTGCACAGTGATGTATTTGGACCTATGAAGGTTCCATCACTAGGTAAGTCTATGTAGTATGTATCATTTATAGATGACTTCTCAAGGAATACATGGATATATTTCCTTAAGAAGAAATATGAAGTCTTTCAAAAGTTTAAAGAATTTAAGGCTCTGGTGGAAAACCAGACAGAGAAGAAGATGAAGGTGTTGAGGAAAAATAACAGTGGAGAGTTTTGCAGTAAGGAATTTGAAGAATTCTGTAAGAAGTGTGGTATAGCACAGCAGAAGACTACTTCATACACACCTGAGAAAAATGGAGTTGTAGAAAGAATGAGCAAGACGTTGATGGAAAGGGCAAGAAGCATTCTCAGTGGTGCCAGGTTAGGACAAGAATTCTGGGTAGAGGTGGTGGAGACTGCATGTTACCTAGTCAACAGATCACCTTCATCAGCATTGAAAGATAAGACTCCACAAGAGGTATGGTCTGGTAAGAAACCTTCTCTTTCACATCTGAGGGTATTTGGATGTGATGCATATGTACATGTTCCAAAGGAGAAAAGAGCCAAGTTGGATAGTAAATCTAAAAAGTGAATCTTTATTAGGTATAAGGATGGTTTAAAGGGTTATAAGCTTTGGAACCCAGTAACAAGGAAGGTTGTGTACAACCAAGATGTGGTGTTTAGAGAGGTGAAAGATGTTATTAAACATGAAGTCCAACCAAAGGAACCTGAGAAGATATTTGAGCTAAAGGAGGAAGAATCAAACTCTACAGTAGGGGAGGAATCAGAAGATGAAGAGCCACAAACTCCGGGTGTGAGAAGATCAGTTCGATAAAGAAGGCAACCAGAAAGGTATAGTCCATTTTCTTTCTGTTCAAATTTTTCTTTATCTATTACTGATGATGATCCCAGAACTATGAAGGAAGTAGTAGATTCAGAGGATGGAAAACTCTGGAAAGAGGCCATGGTTGATGAAATGGCATCTTTACACAAAAATGAGGCATGGGATCTGGTGGAGTTTTCAGCTGGAAGGAAACCCATTGGTAGCAAATGGGTGTTCAAGAAGAAGACAAATGCAAAAGGAAAGGTGGAGAAATACAAAGCTCAGTTGGTAGCAAAACGTTATTCCCAGGTGTCGGGAATTGATTTTGGCGATATTTTTTCTCATGATGCCAAGGTAACTTCTATTAGATTACTTTTATCTGTTGCTACTGCTTTTAATTTTGAGGTAGAACAGATGGATGTGAAGATAACATTTTTCATAGGGATCTAGAAGAGGAGATCTACATGAAGAAACCTAAAGGTTTTGCATTGAAGGGTAAGAAAGAACTGGTATGCAAGTTAAAGAAGTCTTTGTATGGGGTAAAACAGTCACCAAGGATGTGGTATCAAAAATTTGATACATTTATACAGGGACTTGGCTTCACCAAAAGCAAAGCAGATCACTATGTGTAATTTAAATTAATTAGTGACCATGTTATTTATCTGGTCTTGTATGTGGATGATATGTTGATGGCTACAAATGGAAAAGAAATTATCCAGGATTTGAAGACCCAATTGTCCTCCAAATTCAACATGAACAATCTTGGTGTTGCAAACTATATTTTGGGCATGGAAATTAAAAGAGAAAGGGAAAAGAGGAAGCTCTGGTTAAACCAGAGGAAGTATGTCAAGACAATACTACAGAGGTTTAATATGCATGATAGTAAACCAGTGAAGATTCCTATTCATGTAGATGTGAGGTTATCTACTAAACGGTGTCCCAAGACACAAGAAGAGGAAGAGGACATGTCACATGCTCTATATGCAAGTGCAGTCGGTAGCCTGATGTATGCAATGGCCTTTACTAGACCAGACATTGCACATGCAGTGGGAGTATTGAGCAAGTTTATGTCAAAACCAGGGAAGGAGCACTGGACAGCAGTGAAGGGGGTTTTCAAGTATTTGTGTGGCACTAGTGATTATGGTTTGTGCTACCAAGGAAGACTAGGATTGGACAAAGTGTTGGATATTCATGGCTTTGTTGATGCAGACTAGGCTGGAGATCTGGATTAAAGAAGATCTACAAGTGGGTATGTGTTTAACCTATTTGGAGGTGCAATTAGTTGGATGAGTAAGAAACAATCAATAGTGGCACTATCAACTACAAAGGCAGAATACATGGCAACCACTCATACAAGCAAGGAAGCGGTTTGGTTGCATAGATTATTTTCAAGTATGGGGTTAGTACAGGGAGCTATAAGGATAGACTATGATAGCCAAAGTGAAATTTTCTTGGTAAAGAACCCTAAATATCATTCAAACACAAAGCACATTGATTTTTAGTATCACTTTGTGAGGGATATGATAGAAGACAAAAAGGTGGACACTTTGAAGAATACTGTAGATGCATTGACAAAAGTTGTAAGCTCTGAGAATTTCTCTTGTTGTAGAGAAACAATGGGCATTATAGGGCTAGATAAATGACTAAGCACTCTTGTGGCCCCCTGTGGAAAGAAAACAACAAGTGGGAGAATGTTGGGTTGTGTTATATTCTTTCCATAACTAGCTGATGTAGTTAACCAGGGGGTTAGAAGGGGGGCAGATCGCCACATTCATTGTGCCGATTGCATAGCGGGAGGGGGCTCATAGGGGGTTTGAGTGGTGCAGGTAACCCAAGTCTATGGGTTCCAAGGCAGCACCCTAGAAAATTTTGTTTTTAGACCCTACATTAGGTTGGGCAGACCTACCTATGGTTTTGTGCATGATTTCTCGCACATGGTTTTGGATGCAATGGTTTTCAGTCCACGGTTTTGGACGCGATGATTTTCGGTCCATGGTATTGGATGCTTCGACATGTATAAAAATGTATTGTAACATTGAAAGTAACATAATGAAAAATCAAGCTGGTAGTCCTGATTTTGGGATCCAGGGGAAAATCTCTGTGTATATGTGTTTTATGTCTTATGCTCTCACATTGTTTATTTTTTGTGTTTTAGAATTCGTATGTAGGTAATTTCTGTATGGGGTTAAAACCTACACTGTATATATTGAAAGGTGTCTAAGAACAATTTTATCTAGGCAAGGTAGAGGAAAAATAGTTATGGCACAGAAGGTTGGGACATCTAAGCTTCTCTCAAATAAGCAAATCAAGGAGGCTCAAACTTGTTCGTGATCTACCCAACATCACCGTACCAAAAAGTACCATATGTAAGTCATGTCAATTCGATAAGAAAATTAGAGTTCAATTCAATGCCAAAGAAGGATCAACAAGTAAGCCTCTTGAACTTATACATACTGATTTTTTTGGAACGGTAAGGAAAAAGTCACCTTGTGGAGAACAATATTATATCTTATTCATTTATGACTTTTCTAGAATGTGTTGGATCGGTTTATTGAAACACAAAGATGAAGAATTTGATAAATTTAAAGCCTTCAAAGCATTAGTTGAAAATGAATTAGATCTAAAAATCAAACGTGTCAGATCTAACTGAGGAGGAGAATACATATCAAATGAATTCTATGATTTCTATGAACAACATGGCCTAAAACGCCATTTTTTTGTTGCTAAAACTCCTCAACAAAATGGCGTGGCAGAAAGAATGAATAGAATTTTTCAACAAATGGCTCATGCTATGCTTAATGAGTCTAGAACTCCTGACACCTTATGGGGTGAATTTGCACATACTACAGTAAATATTCTCAACAAGGCCCATGTTCTTGTGAATAGTGATAAAAATATGTATGAACGTTGGTATGGTAAGCCTCCCACTGTAAAGAATTTTAGAGTGTTTGGAAGAAAATGTTTCATAAAAAATAATGATGAAAAAATTGGTTAGTTTGAAGCTAGAACAAATGAAAGAATACTTCTTGCTTACTCATTTAGAAGCAAAGGCTACAAATGTTTTTTTTTTTCTAAGTAAAAGTAATCTATTAATATGTACAGAAGGTTACAAAGAGGAGAAGGCCTCAAACAAGGTATCGAAGAGTGTCAACATAATCTGGACTACCCCAACATCAGGGAAACCAGTCCAGTGAAAGCAGAAATTTCAAAAATGGTATCACTTCTCAAGTCTTGACCCCACAAAAAACAGTAAGATGGTTCCATATAGGAAGCCATAACCCAAGAAACACAAGCAGAGAACAAAGAAACCATATAATGAACACTTGGGCATCCACAGTTGGCCTCGTACTATCATCAAGCATCCCCTGCTTATTCTCAATCCCTTGGTTTCCACCCCTTGGATTCCACCGATGCGAAATTGCGATGCGATCTGAACGCAATCGCATATTGCTAGAAGTAATGGACTTTCCCTTTGGTCTACCCATACTGCAATCTGCGGATGGGTCCGTGACATCACATCACATAGGAGAGAGTGTGTTGGCTTCGCCTCTTGGAAATAGCCCGATGTGATATTGCGATGCGATCTGATCGCAATCACATATCGCTGGAAGTAAAGGCCTTTCCTTTTGGTCTGCCCAAACTGCAATCCATCGTCGGGTCCTCGCCATCACATCACACATGAGAAAGTGAGTAGGCTCCGCCCCTTGGAAACCGCCAATGCGATATTGCGATGCGATCTGATCGCAATCGGATATCACTATTAGTTAAGGCCTTGCCCTTAGGTCTGCCCATTCTGCGATCCGCCAAAATAGCGATGTGATTAGCTTGCAATTGCATATTGCTGGTTATCGATTTGTGATCCACCATTACTGTTGCATTGAAGCGAGCCGAAGTTTGCGATATGCTGGAGCGAGCAGAGGCATGAACCGGAGCTAAGGATAGGATATGATGTCCGAAACGACTTAAAACAAAGCCAATGAACCCTGCTCTTCTCAAATGCAGAGGTCCATTGATCAAAATCCAAATATCTGGCTTGTCCTAGGTAGGCTAGTGCCACCCCATCTCGCCCCACCCCTGGCCCATCATATTTAACACCCACCTATATATCCGCATCCAAGAGAGCTGCATCCCTTTGAACCAGTATTTTGCATTCCTGATTTTGATCATGATTTTGAATTATGCCTAGAGCACCAGTAGGAAGAGTGTGCCCAGTTTCCACCCCCAAATTGGCAAGTAGATCAACGACCTTGTTTCCTTCCCGTTTAACGTGATTGAATATGATGGCACGATTGGTATGAAGCAATTGTTCTATTGCATTCAATCTGGCTTCAAGTCTCCAACTGTTGGCAATTTTATGCGCATGTGCCCCAATGAGGAGTTGATTGGCCAGGTTGATGAGGATTAGGGAATCACCTTCGATCTCCAGAGGTTGGAAGCCATGACGCTGGGAAAGGAGTAATCCTTGCCAGAGACCCTCCAATTCAGCTGAGTTTTTCGTGTCCCAGCCAAGGTATCCGAAGTAGATTAGAAGAGGTGAACCCTTATGATCTCTAAATATGCCACCAAATCTTGCTTTGCCAGGATTTCCCTTTGAAGCTCCATCAAAGTTGAGTTTGAAAGTATGCTTTGGAGGGGGGATCCATAAGTGCTTTCTAATGTTGTTGCCTTCTGAAGGTCTGTGATTGTGAGTACCTTGTGGGAGTTGTATGTTCCAATTTTCCCAGATGGCTTTCTCATTTGCAAGAGTGGGAAAATCTTTCGTGTGCCAAGTTTGAAGCGCCAAGGTCTCTTTAAGATTGAGACAGAAGTTGCCCCAAATGATTTCTACAGGAGTGCTTTGATCTTTGAATATGCGCTTGTTTCGTTCTTTCCATATTGTCCAGAGGAGAAGGTCGGGAATCAATCTCCATAATTGATTGAGAAGTTAGATTTTATAAGGGTTATGGTGCCAATGGCGAATGGAGTTGATTATATCTTCGGACACTCTACATCTTTTTTGACAACGGAAGCTAGCTTTCTCCCACAGTTGGTTGGTAAGAGTACAAGAGTCCAAGAGGTGTTGGAGCGATTCCTCCTGAGAATTACAATTGGGACATATGGAGGGCCCGTGAAAGTTTCTTCTCCTAAGATTGTCCCAAGTGAGGATTTTCCGGTGCCCAACAAGCCAGAGGAAAAGGGAGACTTTGGGCCACATACCTGGTGACCAGATTCTGCCCCAGATAGGATCCAGGGGCATTGGATCATTGCAAATAATTTTATAAACCTCTTTGGTGGTGAAGGAACCTTTTGGGGTATATCCCCATATTAAGATATCCCTGCCTATGGGACGTCGATTCTGGAGCTCACTCTCCATGACCTCCTTAGTCTAGTTATCTACATACCTGATCAGCCTGTCGATCTGCTTCCATTGCCTGTACCCCTGTTCTGTCTCCGGCATCCATTGTTGCTATACGGATTCCTTTTGTTGCTCCTCCCACTCTTGGCAAGGAGGCGGTCTATAGATGTCGTTGAGCTTTGGTAATTGGTTCCAGGAATCCGTCCAGAACCGAGTAGTGCTGCCATTCCTTATTTCCCAAAAGCTGTGTTGTTGGATCATCAAGAAGTGTTGTCTGGTCGTGTTCCATATTAATGATCCCTTTTCAGTTGGAGTGAATTTGATTAGCTCCTCCGTTGGTCTGTGATTGGCATATTTGGCTGTCCAGATGGCTGCCCATGGCTTATTGGGAGAAGAGAGCCATTGCCATGATATTTTTGCACCCATGATAACATTGCTGTGATGAGGATCTCTTAGGCCTATACCCCCTTGTTCTTTGGGCTTGCATGTTGTCGTCCATTTTGCCAAGGCCCATTTGCAATTTGTGCCAGTTGCACCCCAGAGAAAATTGCCTATAGAGCTTTTATTTTTTGAAGGACCCATTTAGGCGCTGCCAAGATTGAGAAAAGGTAGAGAGGCATTACCTATAGCACAACTTTGATTAGCACTAATCTGCTAGCTATGTTCAGAGTTCTTTGAGTCCATAAAGCGAGACGAGATTCAAGTTTCTCAAGGAGCATATGCCAGGAGGCGTGTTTGATGGCGGAATCTATTAAGGGAGCTCCAAGGTATTTGGAAGGTAAGGAGGCTATGGAGAATCCCAAAATGCGGGTAATAGCATGCTGAGTAATAGGGGGCTGTGAAAAAAGAGGATCTGCGATTTGGCTATGTTTATGCTCATCCTTGAAGCATCAGAGAAATCATTCAGAAGGGATTTAAAAAGGGAGGCTTCCTGAACAAAAGGGTATCCAAACAACATGTTGTCATCCATGAACTGTTGATGAGTGATGGTTGGAGAATTGTGTATGGATAGACCTTTGAGATGCTGGGAGAGGAGGGCATGTTTGATATGGCGACCCAGACCTTCCGCCATTAGAATGAAAAAGAAAGTGGATCTCCTTGTCTGATGCCTCTAGAGGGGCTGAAAGGTCGAGAGGGTATGTCATTAATGAGGATAGAGAAAAAAGTTGTGGAAATTAAACTCAGAATCCATCAAACCCACATTGGGGAAAAACCAAAGGCTGTTAGCATTTTTTGAATATAAGTCCAACTCAACTTATCAAAGGCTTTAGAGAGGTCAATCTTGAGAATCATACTTGCCTGTTTGGAGTGCTTGAGGGAGTGTATGATTTCATGCGTGAGGATGATGCCGTCCAATATTTGTCTGCCTTCTACGTATCCAGCTTGTTCAGGCGATATGAGCAAGGGCAAAAGCGGCTTCAACCTGTTGGAAATGACTTTAGATATCACCTTGTAAATGACATTGCAAAGTGTGATTGGACGAAATTTTTCTGGAGTGCTGATGTTCTCTTCTTTTGGGATGAGAGCGATGAAAGTTGAATTTAGGGAGGGCAGAAGCCAATGAAGAGTACGTGATTCCTCCACCACTTGCCACGCCTCTTCTTTTATAAGGTCCCAGAAGGTGTGGAAGAATGTAGTATTGAAGCCATCCGGGCCAAGAGCTTTGCCCTCCTTGAGCTGGTTCATAGCCAAATCCACCTCCTGAGGCATGACTGGTCACAGAAGGAGTTGGTTGTGTTCTTCTGTGATGATTTTCGGCACATTTTGAGTGATCCTTTCTATAGCAGGCCGTCTATCAATTTGGGGTTCTTGATGGACTTCCTGGAAGTGACTGATGAACTCCTATTCAATCTCTGCATGGTTTTCCACTCTTTCCCCTCCTTGCTTTTGTATGAAAGAGATGGTATTGTGCATTCTTCTCTGTATTGTTGTTCTATGGAAGAATTTAGTGTTCCTTTCTCCTTCTTTCAGCCATCTAATCCTTGATTTCTACTTCCAGAGGATTTCTTCCTACTTTCTTCTCTCCTCCAATTGATTTTGAATGTGCTTTTCCTGTTCCAAAGTCCCTTCCTTGTATCCCTCTGTGATTATCTGTTGCTGGAGTTCTCTCATTTCTTTGTTAAGTTCTTGTTGAGCCTGGAAGATGTTGCCAAAAGTCTCTTGATTCCATCGTTTGATTTGGAAATTCAAGAATTTGAGTTTCTGTTGAAACTGAAACATTTTTTAGCCTTCTGGCATAGGGAAGTTTTTCCAAGTGGATTTGATGAAGTCTTTGAAAGCGGGATGTGTGAGCCAAAAAGCTTCGAAATGGAATGGACGCCTGATCGAGTTTCTTGGTCTTTTCCATTGGAGAGAGATAGGCCAATGATCAGAGCCTGAAAAAGGAAGAATTGAAGTCGAGATGTCGCCTCCAAGATGCACTGGATTATCAGAGATGAGGTATCTGTCTGGTTTGGACGTGATTTGTTGCCTTCCAGCCCTGCAATTGCTCCAAGTGTGCATTACATTGCAGAATTTCATATCAATAAGCAGATTGTTTTGGATAAATTCTTTGAAGTGGCCATTTTCCCATTCGAGCTTAGCGCGACCTCCCTACTTTTCCTCCAACTTGGTGATCATATTGAAGTCACCTCTGATGATCCACAGTGGATGGAATTTATTGAAGTTAAGCGCTTGTATTGTGTCTAGAAGAGCAATTTTGTTACCTGCCTCCTGTGGGAAGTAAACATTGGTGAGATGGCCATGAATGTTGGTGCCGATTATATGAAAAGTAGCCTGTATAATGTGATGGGAAGCATGAAAGTCTGAAAGCGTTATGGCTTGCGTGTTCCAAGCAATAGCCAGTCCCCCGGAGGCACCCAAAGCATCCACTGCAACCGAATGACAACCCGGCCATGCTCTTGAGAGGATGTTTCCAAGAGTGTTACTATTACATTTCATTTCCTGCAAAAAGAAAATCTGAGGCTGCTCCTGTTTTATCATGTTTTTTATCATCCTGAATTTCCCTGGGCTATTGAGCCCTCTTATATTCCATGAGGTGAGCTTCATGGTTCACTATTAGTGGTGGACTTGTAATACTTAGTCAGCTTAGCATATCTACCTGAGTCTACCAGGATTTTCCCTATTGCAATAGTTCTTTGAAAATTTGTCTTTCTTCCACGTTTTTTGGAGTCTTTAGGAAGGAAGCTGCCATCCCATTGACTGCCTGGCTGTATGCCTAGTTGTTGTTGTTGGTAAGCCCTGGAGATGATGACTTCCAGTGTACTGAGCTGATGCTCTTGAATCTTGTCATAGTCTTTCTTTCTACATGCTTGCTCAAGCTCGAAAATGTCAAGTCCTCCCAAATCAATACTTTCCGGTTCTTCTTCCATGTGTTGCATCTGACTTCTTTCTGCTGAGGTGATTACTAGGGGCAGATATTGACCGGGGAGACCGTCAACATCCATTTCATTATGTTTCTGATTAGGGTCCTTTTGGGCTGCCTCAAGGATTCCAAAGCTATCTTTTAGGGGGACAGGAGTGGGAGAGGAGCCAAAAAGAGGGGGGAGAGGATGAGATGATCAGCGGTGGGATTGGCATCGAGATCTGAGGTGGGTCTTCTGAGGTTTTAGCAAGAACCTCAAAGCTGTTGCTTGTGGAGGGAATGGAGGCAGTGTCCTGCTGGGGATTTTTCCTGGTGGAAGGTTTTTTATGCGATCTCTTGCAGTTGGCGACCTTGGTGAAGCCATCATGGGATGACTTGTCTGAGAGGTCAGAGGCTTGGGGTTTGGAATTTAGAGGACAATCCCAGAAAAGATGCCCATGGGCATGACACTTACGACAGCGAAAGGGAACATGTTCAAAATCCAAGGGCTGGATCCATTCATAGTCATCATGGAAGAGACTTACCGAGTCTGGGAGGGCTTTGTCCAGGCGCATGAAGACACAAATACGAGCATAGGAGGTGTATCTGCGCAGCTTCGTTTCTTCAGCAATTTTTATAAATTCCCCCAGCCCCTTGCCTATGTCTCTGAGCGATTCTTCGTCCCAATATTCTGACGGGAGTGAGTACATCCTGATCCATACTGGTGCCTAGCTGAAATCCTCCTTGTCAGGGTTAAATCTCTCTACCCAGTCCCTTAAGTACAAACCAGCTGAGTTGAAGAAGTAGGGACCTTCATCCATGACCCTGTTCCGATCTTTGATGCAAATGAATATTGCAGTGAAAAACCCTTTAGGTCCTAGCTGCAGGGTGACATGTCCCTTGGGTTTCCATTTGGTAGAGATCCATCCTTGTAAAGCTTTTTCAGTTGGCCAGAATCCAATAAATTTTCCAATGAGTGCATGGTCTTTCATGTACTGGATGTGTCCATTGATTCTTTGGCTGGGAAGTTCTATCTTGGGTCTTTCAGCCGCTATGGGTTTGCATGTCGCTGATGTAACCTTGGGCGGTTCCTGTTGCCCATTCTTTTCTTCTTGTACTTCACTGCGCCTGTCTGACTGATCAATGGAAGCATTTGTCATTTCTTGCATTGTGGAGTCTCTATTGTTTGAATCTTCATGTTCTGGACTCGTCGGCTTTGTCAAGTTCTTCATTGGAGGAGATTTTGCAGTTGAAGGGGAAGGCTTTGAGGTCCCCCCCTTAGGGAAAACCATTGCAGAGCGGACTATGCCTGCAGTCTGTTGTCACGGTGAGGAGGGTGGACGGAGGGCGGCGGCAGAGAGGGTTCAGACTGCGCCATTGCAAGGGCGTTCATAAATCCTATGTTGCAGAGCACCTTCGACTCTAGTTCCTCGCAAAGGCTACAAATGTTACAATAAGAGACTTCGGAAAATTGCTGAATGCATTGATGTTGTGATTGATGAAGAATGCACAGGTCCCAAAAAGGTAACATTAGCAAAAGAGGATTATGATGATGAATGTTTTCCCATATCAAATCGTAATGATATAGAAGAAGAAACTAATGAAGCATCAGAATAAGACACATCAAACAAAGAAAAGGCTCCATCCATCTATGTTCAAAAGAATCATCCAGAAGCTCAAATTCTAGGAGAAAATGAATCTTGGGTACAAACAAGAAGAACCCTTGTAGGATCTTCCATTTATCTAACTTTATTATCCACCATTGAACCACAAAATGTAAAACATGCTAGTAAAGATGAATGTTAGTTTAAGGCCATGAATGAAGAACTTGATCAAATTGAGAAGAATGATACTTGGGAATTGGTTCTAAGGCCACATGATAAAAATGTTATTGGGACAAAATGGATATTCAATATTAATTTGAATGAAAATTGAGAGTTCGTTAGGAATAAAGCTAGACTTGTTTGTAAAGGTTATGCTCAACAAGAAGGTATAGACTTTGAAGAAACATTTGCACCGGTAGCCAAACTTGAAGCCATAAGAATGTTTCTTGCATTTTCAAGTTTTTAAAATTTCAAAGTTTATCAAATGGATGTAAAATCTGCTTTCCTTGACGTAAATCTAGAAGAAGAAGTATATATTGAACAACTAGAAGGATTCATTTTGCAGAATAATGAAAACCTTGTATGCAAACTCAAAAATTCTTTATATGGGAAAAAAAAATCTCTTTGAGTATGGTATTGTCGTCTTAACAAATATCTTCAACAACAAGGTTTCATAAAAGGATCCGCAAACAACAACTTGTGCACAAAAATTGAGGGTGATCAATTGTTAATTATTGTTGTTTATGTTGGTGATATCATCTTTGGCAATAATGAAGAATATATGAGTCAAAATGTTTCTTTTGTTATGCAACAAGAATTTTAAATGCCTTTAATTGAGGATCTAACCAATTTTCTTGGTCTACAAGTGCAACAAGCAAAAGATTGCATCTTTCTCTCACAAACAAAATATCTCAAGAAAATTCTGAAGAAGTATGGGAAGGAAAATTGCAAACCTGTATGTACTCCCATGATGATAGGATGTAGCCTTAGTTCTAATTATTATTCTCCTGCAGTAAACCAACCAAAGTACAGGTCTATGATTGGAAGTCTGCTCTATATAACATGTACCAAACTAGACATCATGCATGCAGTTGGGATTGTTGGACATTTCCAAGCCAATCCAAACAAATCACATCTTCAAGCAGTAAAGAGAATATTCAAATATCTCCAAGGAACCCAAGACTTTGGTCTATGGTATCCTAAAGATGCAGATCTTACCCTTCATGCATACATATATGCAAATTAGGCTAGAAATGTTGATGACCATAAAAGCACTAGTGGAGGTGCATTTTACATGGGGCCCTAATTGATATCTTGGTTCAATAAGAAACAAAGTTCCATTGCCTTATCTACATTAGAAACAGAATATGTGGTTGTTGCATCTTGTTGCACACAACTTCTCTTGATGATGCAAACATTACAAGATATACAAATCAACTGTTCTCCACCCATATCCATCCTATGTGATAATACAGGTGTTATTAGTATTTCAAAAAATCTTCTTATGCACCCCAAGACCAACCATATTCCCATTAAGTATCACTTTCTACGAGAACAAGTGCTTGGGAAAAAGGTAAAATTTGATTATGTTCCCTCCAAAGAACAAGTTGTTGGTATGTTTACTAAACCCCTTCCCAGAGAAGAATTTGAATATCTCAGATAGAAACTGGGAGTTGTCTCTGCCTTATTTTGTTGTTAATCTAGTCTGCTATGTCTACAGGTGAAAATTCAGAAGGTTTTTGTTTATGCGCAGGTTTCATGTAGTATATTCGCATATATACGTGAGTTTCTTTACAGACAGTCGCGTATGTTTTTCTCTTATAGAGAAACAATGGGACAGACTCAAGATCAACCTTATGCTTCTAACAACTCTGATTTGATTTTTCTTAGTCTGGTGTTGATGGGCATAGTCTGCTGATATGGTATTGAGTTATGTTTTTATCATTGATATTTATATGATTAATGAAGATGCTTTGACGAATGAGTTGTTAAAAATGAACAGGTAGCACAGGTTCAGGGGGATCATTATCCTTGTAGAATATAATGCATTATTGGAATTCTGGTTGTTGAATTATGTTACTTTTAAGATCTTTTGGTCTCAGTTATTAATGTCATATATGTCATTTGATGTAAATTTCATGTGGAGACCTATGATGTAATAATTGTCATATTCAGTCATGTATGGAATTTTGAGGTCATGTCAGATATGTAATCCTACTTGGTTGGATGGTAGTGCAAATGTAATCCCACTTAGTTGGGTAATTAATGTAAGTATAATTCCTTGGTGATAGAAAGGTCATACTTAGTTGAGTTATAAAGTCATGTTCTTCATTTGAAAATCTTTCTAATGGTTCAACATGTGGACAGGGGGAGCATGGACAATATAGTGCAAATCATATCCAAAGGGGGAGATTTGGTCCACCCTTTTCCCTTGATGTCAAAGGGGGAGAATATATTGGCATTTGAATAACAGTTATTTGATGTATATAACAAGTTTCTAAGGGTCATGGTGATCAACACCAACATGGTTGCCATCAAGTCCAAAGGGGGATATTATTGGCATTTTTATGCATATGTTGTCCTTGATGGAAACTCACTTGTAAGAGAACAAGTATATGGTACCTAGATGAATCCACTAGTCAGTTCAGAGGTGACAAAATGATGGAAAAGAATACTAGAATGATGGGTTAAAGGTTTATAGTTCAGAATCAAAAGTTTGATACGGGTGACTATTAAAAATCTATACACAGGTCTTTCATTGTGTATAAAAGCAAGTTTCGTGAAGAAAAGTAGCATATGGCTTTTGCACCATGGTATTCTAAATAACAGGGGTCTTTACCATGGTATTGGTCCATAGTAATGAGTGCAATAATGAATCCTGATCACGTCAAATATTACCACTGGCACTAGTGTAGTTTTGACCCGTGGTATTGGATAAGGGCTAAACTATATAAAGAGGTGAAGATCAAAGTGCTAAGTGTGAAAGTGAAAGGAATTTGATAAATACTTTAATCCGAAGTATATTTGCATTGTAAGGGCCATAATTTTCACATAGATCTGAAATAATTATGCACTGATGAATACAATGATGGATCAGGATCATGAAACCTTAAATGAATTTTCATTGTATGATCTACTCACAGATTGACAAGATCTAAGTACTAACGCATGTTTTTATCTCTGAATATTATGATCTAGGTCTTTTTGAAGTTCTGAAGAGATGCACAACTTTAGTTCAAAATTTATAGATCTATATTTTGGTCGGTCTCGGAAAAGTGTGTATACATGCGAGTTCGCTTCTTCAAAGTCACGTATATAAAGTAAGGGCTTCTATTCTTAAATGAATGATCAACATGATCAATGTTGTTGCTTCTCTATTGTTTATCAATGATGTCCTCATGTTGATTTGGTTTGAGTGATAATGTCTGAATTAGAATTGATTGAATGATGAAGTTGAATTTGTTTACATGTTGAAAACATTATTGATGTTGCTGACTGTATGAGGGTTCTGTAAGCTAATGAAATATTTCATAATAACTCTGGTCAAATCTGTGTATGATTTAGAATTACAAGTTTTCAGTTTTAAGTATATTAAGATCTGTACGTGGGTTTCTCTACAAAAAAGTGGGTATACACGCAGGTTGCCTTAAGTGAAGTAGCGTGTACATTTTGGCATTTGAATGATCAGGGTCGCAGTTGATTCTATGTGTTGATGCTATATTCTGAGTGTAGAATTTCCCACTGTAGATCAACAGATTATGCAATATACTAAAGAAAAATACAAGATCTACTTCTACAACAAACTTTGTGAAAGCTTAAACGAATATGAGCAAGATCAATAGAACACATATAACTGATAAAGAGAAAGCAATAACACATGAAAACATAAGAATAATCCTGGGGAAAGCCTCAGCCTAAAACACCAATCTCTGTAATATCATACAAGTGGAAATGTGTTCAGATTACAAAACGAATCGGCTCTTAAGCTATCCTGCACTCTCTGCAATAAAACAATACAGCTCACAAACTGAATAGACACAACATATGTCTTCCTCAAGCCCTCCAAGCCAGCTATTTCCTTGCACAACTTTCCTTGGGGTCTGGTGATGCCACATGTGTGAATTGGCCTCATTCACACTCGCTAAACTGAAGAAGTAACTGTGCAATCCTCAAGGAATGAATTCCTTCTGCAGGCAAGAGATATCCTCTAAGGAATGTTCCTACAATTGATAGTACACTGTCCCATCACCTGATCTCAACTGGGTCTCTGACTGAACTGATATGCATGAGTTATTTATGAGAAAATATTTAGTTATCTGAAGTGCATCAGTTACATGCATGCATGCATTAACTAACTGAACTCACAATTAGTTCAACAACCTATTTGAACTAATCTAACTAGACTTGACTTAGTTAATTGAGCCAACTAATTACAACTCAATATTACAACTCATCTGTATCTCTTTAACTGATGGATAAATTCCTCAATCAATGGAGAAACTATTGCATGTCCTCACATGGACTTCATGTTTGATTTTCTACAGCTAATTAAGTCATGGTGAATTAATTAATTATTTTACAAACAACTGCTAATATCAAATTCGAATTTTACTTTTCTATTTTAGTTTGGGGACTGACTAAAATAGGAAGATATCTCGAAGTGCTATTTATAGCAATACTAAATTTAGCACTTCTATATTTAGCATTTCTTGTTGCTATTTTCAACATTCCCTCTCAAGAAGAAAGGGATTATCAATAACCCCAATCCCATCTCTGTGGAACTTAAACTTGCATTTTGAAAATGCCTTCATCAAAATATTTTCATCCTATTCCTCACTCGAAACATACAAAAAAAACATGATCCTCTTGACCACACTGTCTCGAAGATGGTGATACCGAATACCTATGTGCTTGGACCTATTATGAAAAATTAGATTCTCAGAGAGTTTGATAAAACTCTGGTTATCACAGTAGATCACTGTAGGATCCATCCTCTGACTAAACAATCCCACTAGAATCTTTCGCATCCAAATGGCCTCACATGTAGCCTGACTAGCAGCCATGTATTCAGCCTCTACTGAGCTAAGTGCAACTGATCTCTGTTTCCTGCTGTACCAGGAAACTGCAGTTGAACCAAGGTTGAATATTCCTCTAGAAGTGCTCTTTCGGTCTAATGAAATCCCTGCCATATCTACATCTGTGGAGCCCTGAAGCTTCACTTCCTCTGTCTGTCTGTACCACAAACCATACTGAGATGTGCCTCTAAGGTATCTCAGCACATGCTTTGCTGCCTTCCAAAACAACTTGGTAGGCTGAACCATAGCTTGACTCAGCTAGTTCACCGCAAAGCATAAGTCGGGTTGTATGTTCACCAGATACATAAATGAACCCACCAACTGCCAATAAAGAGTAGCAGCTACTACCTCACCTGAAGTAGCATCCTCCTTCCTCCAGTTCCCAGCTAGAGAAGTCTGCATGGGTTTACACTTTTGCATATGGAACCGCCTGAGGATCTCATTGGCATACTTGCCTTGAGACACAAAAACTTCTCCATCTCTTTGCCACGCCTCCATGCTTAGAAAGTAGTGCATAAGACCCATGTATTTCATTTCAAACTCTCTTGCAAGGTCCTCCTTGCAAGACTGTATCAACTGATCATCACCTGTCAAAATCAAACCATCGACATAAAGAACAATGATCAATGCTTTACCTTCTACCATGATGTGGTAAAGGTTCGCATCTACTTCACTCTTGGTGGAGCCCAACCCGGTGAAATAGATGTCGATCCTGGTGTACCAAGCATCTGGTGCTTGCTTCGGTCCATACAAAGCCCTCTTGAGTTTGCATACATGCGACTCACGATCGAAGGTCTCGAAACCTTCTAGTTGTTCAATGTACACCTCCTCCTCAATCTTCCCATTGAGGAATTTTGTCTTCACGTCCATTTAGTGGATCTTCCACCCCATCTAAGCTGATAGTGCCAACATCAATCTAATCGATGAGTACCTTGCTATGGGAGCAAAAGTCTCATCGTAGTCGATCCCCTCGACCTGTGAGAAACCTCCGACAACAAACCTTTCCTTATGTTTCTCAACACTGCCATCACCTACCTTCTTTAACTTGTTAAGCCATCTGGAACTCACCACTGAATTGTCCTAAGGTCTTGGGACAACATCCCAAACACAGTTCCACACAATGGAGTCATACTCCACCATTACATCAACCCATACTAGTTGCTTTACTGCCTCCTTGAATGAAGAAGGCTCAGAATCTACACACTCCCCAACGAGGGCTATGTAACCAGTGTATTGCTCAGGCGACTTCCTCTATCTGTGCTGAGAAGATGGTTGTCCCAAATTCTCCCATGCATCCAGCATCAACCTGTTAGCTTCCCTTGAGCATTTCCGCCCATCTCTGGAAGTATCAGCATGAGTGGATTTCTCCACTCCTGGATCCTCTGCATGTGACTACTCTGCATCAATCTAAGTCTCCTCCTCCTTAGGAACTAAAAGCTCCTCATCTGCATGCAACTTGAGCTCCCTCTCAAGTGATACTCGCATGGATTTCTTCTCATTGAACTTCAGATCCCTGTGTACCACAGTCCTCTAAATGGTAGGCAGGTACACCAAATAGTTGTGGGGTGTATCCGTGTACCCCACAAGTATTCCCAACTCATTTGTGGGATCTAGCTTTTTCTAGGCATCTTTGGTCACATGACAGTAAACTCATGATCCAAAGATTTGGAAGTGACTCACATCTGGTCGCTTTTTGGAAAAGGCATCCATAGGTGTCTTCATTCCCAGTATATGGTGTGGGCTTCTGTTCTGCATGTATACTGTTGTATTGCATGCCTCAGCCCACAAATGCAGTGGTAGACTTTCGTCATGCAACATTGCTCGAGTTGCTCCCACAATTGATTTGTTCTTCCTTTCAGCCACCCCATTATGCTGTGGGTTATGGGGTGTCGTCAACTCCCATTTAATTCCTTCTGCAGTGTAGAAGTCCTTAAACTACTGGGAGACATACTCTCCACCATTGTCACTACGCAAGGCTTTTATATTCTTTCCAGATTCTTTCTTTGCCAGGGCTTTAAACTCACAAAACCTTAAGAAGGTCTAATCCTTCTTTTGCATAAAGTAGATCCAACATCTACGAGAAAATCATCAATAAAAATAACATAGTACCTTTGTTTAGCAGTGGAGACTGTAGAGAATGGTCCACAAAAATATGAGTGAACTCGCTCCAAGATTGCTCCAGCTCTATTGTCTCGATCCAGAAAGGAAAATTTCACATACTTTCCCAAGGTATAACCTTTGCATGTATCTGTCTGCTCTAGTTTTCCCTTAGGTAATCTAGTAGAAATCTACTGCATGATCTTCAGGGCTCCATGGTGCAAGTGGCCCAATCTTCTATGCCATAGCTTGCCAACATATTGGCTCTGCACCATCTCAGCTTTGGAACTCAAAGAAACACAGTCGTCTACCTCCAGCTTGTAGAGATTCTTAACTCAAATCCTTATTCGCTTTGTCTTTCCAGTGCCGATATGCCTTAGGAATACCTTTCCTTTGCTAAAGACTACATCATAGCCTTTATCTTCTAGCATAGCAATGGACACAAAATTTTTCTTCAGACCTGGTACATACTTAACATCAGTCAGGGTGAGAGGAGCTCCATGCTCCCTTTGAAACAAAACCGTACCTTCACCTGAAACACGGTACTTTCCATCATCTCCCATCTTGATCCACATTTGGAGATCCTTCTCCTCAAAGGTACTAAAAATATTCTTGTCACCTGACATGTGGAAGGAAGCTCCATTGTCTAGGTGCCAAACACGTCCCACCTTGGATAAAACCATGCATGCGATAAAAGAGAAATCTAGCTCAAACTATGAGGCCAGTGCCTCATCATCAGATACCTTAGAGGAACCCTTCTTGGATTTCTTGTGTGGAAAATTCGTAGCATAATGGCCCACTTCATGAGAATGAAAGCATCACCCTTTCGATTTCTCAAACTTCTTCATACCATGGGAAGAACTGGAATTGTATTGGGATACCTTCCCTTTCCCCTTCCTCACATTACTCGCTAAGGCTAGATTTTCCTCATCATTTTTCTTTGATGAGGATCCATCTCGGATGCTTCTTCTTATCTCCTCTTGCATCAGATCTGACCAAAGTCGTTCCCAATCTGACAGTTTTTCTCTTCCATTAACCGAGTCTTGGTAGCTATGCCAGCTCTTAGGAACACCAAGGAGTGCAAGACTCACCATGACATCATCAGTTGTCATGATCCCTACACTTCCAAGCTAATCCCTGCAGGTGGTGAGCTTGTTCAGATACGTAGAGATTATGTCGCCCTTTTGACACTTGATTTTCTGAACCTTTTCTTTTAGTGCCAACTTCCTCTAGTTGCTACTATTCTGATATAGATCTTTCAATGTTTTCCACATCGAAATTGGTGTCTCCTTCCCATGGAGACTCGAGACTATGTGGTCTCGAACTCCCTCCAGAAGGATCTCCTTGCTCTAGCTGATGAGCCCCAAAAATGGATAATTATATGGGCTCATTCATCCTCCTAATTTGACTTAATCCACCATTCTCATTAGTTATTGCATGTTTTTTATTATATTTATGCTAATAGAGTGAATTGGGTTAGTCATTATGCCAACAAGTCTAATGTGTGCTTTGTGTAGTATTTTTGGTCAATTTGGAGACAAAATCAAAGGTCTTAATGAGCACTTGGCAGCCAAATTCGTGGGAGAACAAGGGAGAGGATTTGTAGGAAGGTGTCCCCTTCATTTATGGGCCCTTACCTTGAATTCTCCACCATCAGCTTGGAGTTCAAGGGCCACCAAATCAATTATCACAAGGGCAGCCAAGCAAGTGCTAGTAAAAGTGTTGTTAACTACAAGTTTTGGCAGCCAAGTTCCTAAAGTTTAGGAGGGCTGTTGGGGTCCTCAATTTGTATAAATAAGAGGGCTTAGGGCCTCATTTCAGTTAGTCACTTTGAAGGTAGAAGTTAGCTAGCTTGTAGTTCGATTTTAGTCAATAGATTAGCTTTGTATTTCAGCACATTTTCAAGCTTTCCCTTGTGGACAGTTTTTGATGTAACTCTTCTTTTCTTGCTCAATAAAGATGAATCTAGCTTTGCACCACCTCCAAATCTCTCTTAGGGGGCTGTAGCTCTTGCGGTTGGGCCCATCTCAAGTTCCTAGTACCTACTTTGTTTATCTTTATGTGTTTTTGCTGCATTCTTACAATAAAATCTGCTATTTAGATTTAAATCTTGCTTTGTTATTTAGATTTCTTTTGATGGTTAAAGTAGCTTTTCATGTTTAGATTTAGTTGAGAGGTTAATAACAGAGAATATCTTCAAAAAAGGGCCATCAAACACCTCTGATTTCGCCTCTCCCTCAGTGGGATTAGGAGTTGGTATCAAGGTGACCTTGCTGCCCACAAAAACACTAGTTTGCTTCACCATGCAATCCTTAGTGTATTGTTTTCATTTGCAGAAGTTGGTTATGTGTTCAGATCTCTGAAATGTTTCATTGCATAGTTGATATACATGGTTCTATTTCAAATAAAGCTGCTGTTCATTCACTTTATTGTTAGTTAGATTAGATTAGCTAGGACTTTGATTACTCGCAAGACTTTGTTGATTCAGTTGAATGTATACAGTGCAGAGCATCTCTACCACTCTTTCATCCACCTAAGCTTCATCAAATCCATTTGCTCCATCTCCTAGCTAGGTTCCTCGTCTCACATCTGTCCTCTTGCCCACGTAACCCTACCTTTTTGTGCAATCATTGTTTCAGCCTTCTTTGAGCCAATTTAGCCATCTACACCTCCTCACCACTCCATCCACCAGTCCCTGGGCCACTTCAGACCCCTATCCTACCTCCATATCCATTCGTGCATCTTCCCTCACTCACCCATCCTCCAAAATCCAATTTTTAAACATCCTGTAGAAATTTCTGAACATCCTGTAGAAATTCCTGAGCATCCTGTAGAACCCCTGCAGACTTCCTGTAGAAGCTCACAAATGAGGTTTCTTGATAGCCAAAATCTGTGAAACTCTCTGGAAGGGTGCTAGGGACCCCTTAGGCCCTCTCTGAACCTTCTCGACCTCCTGCAAGCATTTCCTCTCGCCAATCCACCTCTGCACAGTCAAAAACAGTTAAATCGCATGCATAATAATTCTGCCAACTTACTCAAAAATACAAAAAGATGGTTCTTTCATATTTGACTATAAAGGTAGCTTAGACACATGCATTTCATCTTCTTAGAATTCAATATCATCTCTCCCAGTAGCTTGCATCCTCTTTCTTGCATCAGTAGAGCTAGCTGGTAAAATTAGGGTTTGT
Source organism: Pinus tabuliformis (assembly GCA_031772625.1). NCBI lineage: Eukaryota > Viridiplantae > Streptophyta > Pinopsida > Pinales > Pinaceae > Pinus > Pinus tabuliformis. Next base: position 353,862,596 of record CM062811.1, read on the forward strand.
TAGGGTTTGTGTTTTCTTTCAGCTTTCCAGTTTATTTTTGGAAGTAGATTAGCCTTCTTTGAGTTAGCTTTCATCCATCAGTTAAAAAGCTTCTTCTAAGAGCCCATAGAAGTTGGCTTAAGCTCCTAGCAGACTTGTGCCAGCTGATCAAGTGACAGCCGCGGCAAGAGCTAGTACTTGTGCATACAACACCGTCGCTTCCAAGTTTGTTACGAACTACTGGGTTGATAAAATTAAAGAAGGGAGTCCCAGGAGTTGCAGCATTATTGCTGCAATACTGGGGCCCACCACTCTTTCTGGCGCCGTTGCCGGGGAAGCGTCAGAGTATTGGTGATTACTGTTTTTCTTCTATTTTCCACTACAACCTTCTACTAATTAGTTTATTTCATTTCCATTCTGCAGTTTCATTTCCACAAAAGTAGAGTAGATATTTCATGCTTTCATAGATTAGCATTTCAGTTCCACAATTTCAATTCTGCAAGTGTAGATTAGCATTTCAATTCTGCAAGCGTAGACTAGCATTTCATTCCTGCAATTTCATTTGAACAAAATAGATTAGTCCTTTCCTGCTTTCATTTCAATTCCGCATTTTCATTTCATCAAGATAGTTAGTTGCAGTTCAATCTATTTTAGTTTTTGCAGGTACAAGCAGAAAAAAGAAACAAAAATCAACCAAAAAGATTTCCTTTCATGCCTTGTATGAGTAGAGATAATTCAGAAAAATGATTGCACAACACCCCCACTGCTTCACACAGCCAACCTTCTCTCTTCTTCTATGGCTGTGATTAAAGAACCCTTAGGTGGATAGCAAGACATATTTGAAGAACCTCAAGGGAAGAAGAAGAAGAAAACATTCATTTGGAGCAAATGGCTACAAGCGGAAATGTTGGGAGCAGTACCTTATCCAAAAATGAATTTGCAAATCAGATGGAAGATTTCAAGAGTGATCTGAGGTAGTTTCTTGCCATGCAATTGGATACCCTGCGGATCCAAAGGAAGCAAGAGGAAGCCAAGAGGGCTTTGGCCATCTTTTGTCCCAGGTGCACTAGAAAGCATCCTAGGGACGAATGTCCAATGCACTCCCTAGAAGTATGTTTCGTCTGCAAAGAATACCATCCTACGAATCAGTGTCCTTCCTTGCCTGGACTTAAAGCTGCATATCAGAGAGCCAAAGGAGCCACTGAACCACTCTATTATATGAACCAAAGGAGGCCACATGGACCTAGATCTTACCAGCAGGAACTGCAAGGGACATCCGAGACCTATTATGACCCCTATCAAGCCACTTTCATGCCTTATTGGGGTCCCCCTACTCATCCTTCCCGGTTCACACCTCCTCCTTGTTCCTTCACAGATCCATATTATGCCCTACCAGTTGCTCATTCATTTCACTCTTATGCTCAGCCACAGCCTCAGTGGAATGCACCTCATCAGCGGTGGAGGCTCCAGTACAACTCTCATCCTGCTCCTTTGCCTCCACCACCTGCCCAACCACAGCTCCATCCACATCCATCTCAAAAATACACCCCCACTCAACTACCCGTACCACCATTTCCAAAACCATACAATAGAGTAGCTCAACCCAATTGCAAAGCTGAGGCATAACATGTCCAAATGACTCCTCTTGAGCTCAATGATCTTCACCATAGCTCAGGAAGAGTGTTTCAAAACAGAGATTGTATTGACAACATTGAAGGACCAAAGGAAAAAGAAGATTCAAAAGAGGAGATCAAAGAACCATGGGCTGCACTTGATGAAGAGAAGAGATCAGAATCAGAGATCGAGAAAGCTTCCTCATGGTTACCATCAAACCCTCCATGTAGTCAAGAGAAAAATCAGCAAAAAGCAGAAGATGTGAGGGTCATGATAGAAGGTGACACGAAGAATGATCCAGATCAGGAAAAGGACCAAGGATATCAAAGCTATATTGAGATATGGTTCCAGACAGTCACTAAGTTGTAGCAGTACTCTCTTCCTCAACTATGTTTGATCCCTTCAAAGTCAGATCATTTGGTCTCTGAAATCCGGATAGCTGTCAAAGCATGCATTTCAAGCCTCCACATCGTCTTGTCTCTAATCTCGATGTGAACATGGCTCCATTGGAAGTATTCTTATACTTGAAAAAAATTTTGTTTTTCAAGTAGGGTAGGGTAGAGAAAAAAAAAAAAAAAAAGAGAAAAAAATGAAAATAAGAAGAAAATAAAAATCTAAGGTGAAAACCTCCTCGAAGGCGCCTTAGATTGGCTCATTGATTAAAAAACTCCATGAGGCGGTCAATGGGTTGGAAAGAAGAGGAAATAAAAAGGGATTAAGATCCCTGGGTGAAAACCTCCCTTAGAGGCGCCCAGGGCAGGCAATTAGGGTGAAAACCTCCATGAGGCGCCCTAGTTGTTTTTCAAAAAAAAGAGACAAAGAAAAAGAAAAATAAACATAATTTCCATTGAATAATTGCAGGTTGTAGCAAGGACATTGCAGGTCAGAAGGATCGCTCAAAACAAAGACAGAGGAAGTTCTGTGCCTTCTACAGGAAGTTCTGTGTTTTCTACAGGAAGTTATGTGTCTTCTACAGGAAGCCTACAAACAAGCCAAAATTGATCTCTGAAGAGGACCTGAAGGCCAGGAATCTATCCATGAGGCCTGCAAGAATCCATGTTTCCATCCCTCACCCTTCTCCATCATTTTTTCCATCTCATTGTGCTTCTTTCCTCAAAACGGTGTGTTAAATTACAGGATTTCTACAGGAAGCTAGAAATGGATTTGAAAAAAGGTAGTTTGGCTAACATGATAGCTTCCTCAAGGGTTTAGAAGTCCTCCTGCAATCTTCAAACTCCTCCTCCATCATCTCCATGCCTGCATCACAGCCCAAGCTCAGTTTTTCTTTCCATGCAAAAACTTGCAGAATGCTTTGAAGAAAAAATACATAGAACAGAATTTGTTTTTGCCCTAACTTGAGAACCATGCATCCATTTGAAAAACCATTTTACAGGGAGTTGTACAGGGATGATGGAAACATGCCCGAGCAGTTTCAACCAATCTCGGTGCACAGTTTCCAAGAAATCAGCCTCCATCACCTTCAGCCATTTTTACATTTTCTCCATATCTGTGTATCCATTTCAAAACCTGTTTCATGGGGAGATGCACATGGGTGATAGTAGCCTACCCAAGCAGTTTTAGCCAATTCCAATGCACGGTTTCCGAGAAATTGATCTCTGAAATCTTCATCCATTTTCCGTTGTTCTCAAAATATGTGCATCCATTGATCGCAATTTTGCTATGGGAGGAGCATAATGATGATAGGAACATGCTTAGCAAGTTTCAGATCGATCCGATCTATCGTTCGGGAGCAATGGAAAAAACAAGTTTCGGTCTTGTGAAAATTCAGCAGCAGTAGCTTGAGGGTGTAGATCTGAACGTGAAGCCAGCTCCTACAGCATGGATCCAGCCAGAGGATACCTGCACAAGAAAAAATAGCCATGAATCAGCCACCAAGCCCTCATGCAACCACAGAAACCAATGCATGCAGCAAATGAAAGGCCACAGCACCTCACGACAGCCACATTCGACTTCCAGGTATGTGACTAAAACTCGTTCCTCTATTGCATGAATCTAATCTAAGCACTGCATGAACGAATGATATGGTGGGATTCATCTAGGAAGCTAGCCAGATTCGATTGCACTCATCCAGGCAAAAATCACGTAGCATACGTGTATAGTCGTTCACGTGAAATTTGAAAAACACAGGTAGTGGTAGACGTGTTGAACTCCAGCGCACAGGACATCAAATGATTAACAGATAGAAGAGAACATGCAGTTCATAACATCACTGCAGTTCGAATAAAGCCAGCGCACATTTTTTCCACCTCACCACAAATCACGCAGCAATTAACGAACGCTCGGCTGAAACTCACAAACTGCTATTAACTTGCACTTGCAACATTTTCAACTGAACTATGCATCCTCTGCTTCCATAAAATGATTAACCCGTCATCCTCCATTGAGCTTCGCGGCCTGGTTCACAATTCTCCAACGTATCAGGCTCACTCAGAGGCGCAAGGGTGTTCTACAGGAACACGTTCTGTAGGAAAGTACAGCAAGGCCTTCCAGAGCAGAAAAGCCCGAGTTTTTCTTCATCAAATTTGGAGCTTGAAGAGAGGTAGGCTCAAAAACACCATTCCCATGCATGATATTTCGAAAGGTGGTGAACTAGCTTGTTTGAAGTGGGGAAAATTAAAACCAGTCTGCCTGTGGGTCAAGAATGGTGGTTTTCTTACATGATACACATAATTTCTTTTAAATGGTGTTGCGTCATATTCACCTCCATGGTTCCTGTTAACAAACTCTCCCTATTATAATGACAAACCGCTGTAAGTGCTATCCTGTGCATAAAGAATGTGCTTGTATGAGGTTGGGGATAGAAATTAAGCTTTGCACTCTGTCTGTGAGAGCCTAATTCCCTTTTGACAGTCGAGTTTTGGGTAGCAACAACATTCTAACCAGGGATTTGGTGCAAAGTGGAATATATACACCTAAGGGATACTGTCTTCAAAGTTCTGGGGAAGAAACCATACACAGAATTACCCTTCTGATCAGAGCACAAGCCAAAACAGAGCATTATATCCGAATTATGGCCGAGGAACTCACTTCATCCAGCTGTGAGGAAAGGGAGCACATTGAGGTAGAAGAGAAAGCCAGGGGTAAGGAAACCCAAGACAAACCACCACAGGAAAAGCCACAGGTAAAGTAGCAGGAAAAGCCAGAGGAAAAGCAAGAAAAAGGACAAGCTGCTGAGGCCAAAGCTGTGGGTGGAGTAAAAACACAAACACCAAGGGAGAAACGGTTGCAAATCAGGACAGAGAGGACTGAAAAAGTACAAACAAGTAAAGGCACACCCAAGGCAACCACAGCACAAGTCAAAGAGAAGGCACCCCCAGCCAAGCAAGCCAAATCAGGGAAAACTGGTTCTACAGGAAGCCAGCAGATTGTTTCTACAGGAAGCCAGAAAACTGCTTCTACAGGAAGCCAGAAAATGACCACTACAGGACTTTCTAAAGGAAGTCTAGGGAAAGGGAAGAAGAAGGAGAAATCGGCCGAGATTTTAGCTAGGGAGGCAGTAGCTGTGCTGGTCACCCCAAGCACATCCCCAAAGCAGAAGGAAAAGTGAAAGAGGGAGCCTCCCCTGTACTTTAAGGCAAGAAGAAGTGTAAGAATTAAAACCGGCAGACCCCAACAACCGTCCAAAGAACCAATCACCATTGTCGATACCCCTACCACACCAAGGGAGAGGTCCCCCTCCAATGCAGCCATCACTTATGAATGGGGAAGCCTGAAGACATCCACCTGCAGATAAAGAATGAAAATGTTGGACACAAAGACCTCTCTACAGGATGCTGAGACAGTTCTACAGGAAGCTGAGAATTCGATAGGAAAAAGAGCACAGGCAGCGGGAAGAAGCAAAGAGAAAAGCATGGTTTCATGACCGAGAAGAGGACATCACTTTAGAAGCTTGGCATGACAGGGAGGCCACCAGGACCATCAAAGATGAGGAGATAGATTGGTTGCTCAGACGATGAGCAACACTTTCAGTAGGGGGGTGATGATGAGCCCCAAAAATGGATAATTATATGGGCTCATTCAACCTCCTAATTTGACTTAATCCACCATTCTCATTAGTTTATTGCATGTTTTTGATTATATTTATTCTAATAGAGTGAATTGGGTTAGTCATTATTCCAACAAGTCTAATGTGTGCTTTGTGTAGTCTTTTTGGTCAATTTGGAGACAAAATCAAAGGTTTTAATGAGCACTTGGCAGCCAAATTCATGGGAGAACAAGGGAGAGGATTTTAGGAAGGTTTCCCCTTCATTTATGGGCCCTTACATTGAATTCTCCACCATCAGCTCGGAGTTCAAGGGCCACCAAATCAACTATCACAAGGGCAGCCAAGCAAGTGCTAGTAAAATTGTTGTTAACTACAAGTTTTGGCAGCCGAGTTCCTAAAGTTTAGGAGGGCTGTTGGGGTCCTCAATTTGTATAAATAAGAGGGCTTAGGGCCTCATTTCAGTTAGTCACTTTGTAGGCAGAAGTTAGCTAGCTTGTAGTTCGATTTTAGTCAATAGATTAGCTTTGCATTTCAGCACATTTTCAAGCTTTCCCCTGTGGACAGTTTTTGATATAACTCTTCTTTTCTTGCTCAATAAATATGAATCCAGCTTTGCACCAGCTCTAAATGTCTCTTAGGAGGCTGTAGCTCTTGGTGTTGGGCCCATCTCAAGTGCCCAGTACCTCCCTTGTTTATCTTTATGTGTTTTTGTTGCATTCTTAGAATAAAATCTGCTATTTAGATTTAAATCTTGCTTTGTTATTTAGATTGCTTTTGATGGTTAAAGTAGCTTTTCATGTTCATATTTAGTTGATAGGTTAATAACATAGAATATCTTCAAAAAGGGCCATCAAACACCTCTGATTTCACCTCTCCCTCAGTGGGATCAGGAGCTGGGATCAAGGTGACCTTACTGCCCACAAAAACACTAGTTTGCTTCACCATGCAATCCTTAGTGTACTGTTTTCATTTGCAGAAGTTGGTTATGTGTTCAGATCTCTGAAATGTTTCATTGCATAGTTGATATACATGGTTCTCTTTCAAATAAAGCTGTTGTTCATTCACTTTATTGTTAGTTAAATTAGATTAGCTAGGACTTTGATTACTCGCAAGACTTTGTTGATTCAGTTGAATGTATATGCTGCAGAGCATCTCTACCACTCTTTCATCCACCTAAGCTTCATCAGAGCCATCTGATCCATCTCCTAGCTAGGTTCCTCGTCTCACATCTGTCCTCTTGCCCACGTAACCCTACCTTTTTGTGCAATCATTGTTTCAGCCTTCTTTGAGCCAATTTAGCCATCTACACCTCCTCACCACTCCATCCACCAGTCCCTGGGCCACTTCAGACCCCTATCCTACCTCCATATCCATTCATGCATCTTCCCTCACTCACCCATCCTCCAAAATCCAATTTTTAAACATCCTGTAGAAATTTCTGAACATCCTGTAGAAATTCCTGAACATACTGTAGAACCCCTGCAGACTTCCTGTAGAAGCTCACAAATGAGGTTTCTTGATAGCCAAACTCTGTGAAACTCTCTAGAAGGGTGCTAGGGACCCCTTAGGCCCTCTCTGAACCTTCTCGACCTCCTGCAAGCATTTCCTCTCGCCAATCCACCTCTGCACAGTCAAAAACAGTTAAATCGCATGCATAATAATTCTGCCAACTTACTCAAAAATACAAAAAGATGGTTCTTTCATATTTGACTATAAAGGTAGCTTAGACACATGCATTTCATCTTCTTAGAAGTCAATGGCATCTCTCCTAGTAGCTTGCATCCTCTTTCTTGCATCAGTAGAGCTAGCTGGTAAAATTAGCATTTGTTAGGGTTTGCGTTTTCTTTCAGCTTTCCAGTTTCTTTTTGCAAGTAGATTAGCCTTCTTTGAGTTAGCTTTCGTCCATCAGTTAAAAAGCTTCTTCTGAGAGCTCATAGAAGTTGGCTTAAGCTCCTAGCAAACTTGTGCCAACTGATCAAGTGACAGCCGCGGCAAGAGCTAGTACTTGTGCATACAACACTGTCGCTTCCAAGTTTGATATGAACTACCGGGTTGATAAAATTAAAGAAGGGAGTCCTAGGAGTTGCAACATTATTGCTGCAATACTGGGGCCCACCACTAGCCACACATTTCTTCCATTCTGCCAATTCAGTAGCATCAGTTGGCTTGGGGACTTCTTGATCAATGAAGTCCTTTAGACCGTTATCCTCTAATACTGCTTCCATGTGATCCTTCCAGGCTAAATAATTCGAATTGCCATCAAGAGCATATTCGAGTCTTAAACCGTTGAACACCATTGGATAAATTGAGATGTGATAAGAACTCGATTTCCATATTCAGGAACCAAAAACTTCGAACTTATCCCTTCTTGTATATAGTTCTTTCATTTGATCACCTTTGCTCTGATACCATGTAGAATTTTCCACTGTAGATCAACAGATTATGCAATATACTAAAGCAAAATACAAGATCTACTTCTACAACAAACTTTTTGAAAGCTTAATTGAATATGAGAAAGATCAATAGAACACATATAAATAATAAAGAGAAAGCAATTACACATGAACATAGAATAATAATCCTAGGGAAAGCCTCAGCCTAAACCCCCAATCTCTGTAATATCATACAAGTGGAAATATGTTCATATTACAAAAAAGAATCGGCTCTCAAGCTATGATGCTCTCTCTGCAATAGAAAAATACAGCTCACAGACTAAATAGACACAACATATGTCTTTCTCAAGCCCTCCAAGACTCCTATTTCCTTGTCTAGTTTTCCTTGGGGTCCAATGATGCCACATGTGTGAATTGGCCTCATTCACACTCACTAAACTGAAGAAGTAATTGCGCAATCCTCAAGGAATGAATTCCTTCTCCTTGCAAGAGATATCCTCCAAGGAATATTCTTGCAACTGATAATACACTATCTCATCACCTGATCTCAACTGGATCTCTTACTGAACTGACATGCATGAGTTATTTATGAGAGAATATTCAGTTATCTGAAGTGCATCAGTTACATGCATGCATGCATTAACTAACTAAACTCACAATTAGTTCAACAAACTATTTGAACTAATCTAACTAGACTTGACTCAGTTAACTGAGCCAACTAATTACAACTCATCCTTATCTCTTTAACTGATGGATAAATTCCTCAATCAATGGAGAAACTGTTACATATCCTCACATAGACTTCATGTTTGATTTTCTACAACTAATTAACTCATGGTGAATTAATTAATTATTTTACAAATAGCTGTTAATATCAAATTCGAATTTTACTTCTCTATTTTAGTTTAGGGACTGACTAAAATAGGAAGGTATCCTGAAATGCTATTTATAGAAATACTAAATTTATCTCTTCTATATTTAGCATTTCTTATTGCTATTTTCAACACTGAGTTTAGTTCTGTGTACTGATTACAGTGATCTGATTGTTCCAGTTGATTGGTTGAGCTTTTATTAAGTTGATTGGGTTTTAGTGATTGGTTGATTTAGTTGTGTTAGAGATTGATGAGTTACAGTTTGGTTATTTATATTGAGCTTAAGTATGGATATTGGATCCAGTGTGAAAATTTATGAAACATGGTCCACGGATGCTGCTGAGGGTTCAAGCCTTCAGTGATGAAGTCGAATCTTCCTACCAGTAATAGTTGGTAATCAGATCAGGGGGTTGGAGCTCCCTTCTAGTAGGAGCTGGAGAATGAGTGAAGGTGGTAGCCTTCAGCTGGTGGGTGCCTTCATACTGGTATGAGTCTACACCAGTACAAGAATGTAAGAAATTTTTTATATCAATAAGTTTTGAAGACTAAGACGACAACAACGGTGGTTTTCTTCCACATTGGCTTTCCACCTTAAATCCTAATGTTCATGTGTGCTACTTATGTGTGATAATTTATTATGTTCTTACTACACCTATTTGTTGATGCCTGATAATTCTCTTACATTGTGGTTCAAGTTTAAGAGATAAATAACTAGTTGTTTTACAAGTTTACTAGGCATATGCTAGTTTCTTTTACAATAGTTGTGTATATACACTAATTGGGTTCATTCATGTTGTGTATACATTTCATAAATCAAAATTATTATTCTAAGTTTTTAAAATATGGATTCAGCGCCCCCTCTCAGTATTTTTCCCAACAATAATATGAGAGACGACCTAAGTCATTGCAAATAGACGTATGACATATCATCACATGAGGAATTTCAGGAACAGATTTTGGAAGATTTCTCATGAGCTCAAGTTGGGTCTCATCAATAGGGAGAGGTGTTTTATTAACTTGATTTTAAGGTTTCTCAATTTCAACAGGATGTATGAGAGTTTCGAAAGTAAAAACCCTTGGTTCATTTCCTTGGAAACACTCTTCATCACCTGGATGGTTAATGGAAAAAGTTTCATTAGGAAATGAGGCTGAATGAGGATGTGGAATTTCATGGGAAATAATTTCCTCCTTAGAAAACTAAGACTTTTCCCAACTCAGAAAAATTGGCAAGACAATATTGGGGATATATGGCTAATTTGTGACATACAGATTATGATGATGATCATTAGAATTAGGATTCATTTTGATTTGAAATTGTATACAATCGTTGTAATTTATCACCCAAATACATTTAATCCATGTCTCTTTCATAACAAAGACGGACAAACCTATCAACGAAATCCTCTAATGATTATTTTGTTTCATATAATATAATTGATCTTACAAACTTTGAAAATCATACCTATCAAAAGAATAATGAAGTTACTTGATGAACTACTTGAATGAATGGATGGATGTAGCTGGCAATGCTTTGCACCATTCCTTAACATGTGTTGAGCCTCCATTTTGTCCAGATTTTCATGCTTTTTGTTAAATTATTAACTCTATGCCTGAACTGGGGGTTTATAGTCATTATTATCAATTTTATGCACTATTGGGCTATTATCTAGAGGCATTCAGAGGTAACAATTATTGATTTATGAATTCTTCTTGTTTTGTTAATTTGAAAATTATTTAATGTGAAAATGTCATTAATAGTAGGCTTTCTTTGTGGCAGATGAACAATTCCTATTCTAACAATGCAGTTCTTGTACCATTAGTGAAAATCTTGTTCTCACCTCCACGATTTTCATACTTTGGGCTATCGTGATGGAAAATGAGCATATGGGTTTTGAGGAGAAGATGCTCGAGATGGTGATGTGTTCCCTTGATCACACCCAGGTCTTCCAGATAACGCGCAGAGTGAAAGTCAAAGAATACAGTCAAACTATTTCTAGAAGCCACAAAGTCATTAGCAGCGTGATACTCTCATGGAGAAGATCTCATGACTCAGCATTAGTCATTGTGATTATCTCCATATCAATACGAATCCAACTAAAAGTTAATTTTCTTATTCTTATACAAAATTTGGTTTTCAAACTCTAAAAATATATGCACCCATAACCTTCGGTTCGAGTAGCTGGGAGGCATCGTTATTGGATGAGGAGCATACGGTGTGGCCTACTCAACACTGAAGAAACCAATGAGCGAGTTGCATTAAAAAATATCCAATGCCTTTGAAAATTTTATAGATGCACGGAGGACCCTACGAGAAATAAAATTTCTTTGACACATGCAACATGTGAAGATTAAAATACATGCATTCAACAAATATATCCTGCATCAATTGAAAACCAGTCAGAATTGCATCTCCTTATTCTCATTCTAAATCAATTTGTATTCACGTCCATTCTAAACTTGTATACATGTGATCTGAGTAATTGGGTAGCGCTATTGTTATCAGCATGAGGGCTGCATATTGGAAAAAAAATGAGATTATATCTTATAGATCGCACTTTTTGCAGAACAGGGGGATCAATTTCATTGTGCAAGGAAGGCAGGAGCCTGTGTGCCCAATGGGATGATCCCTGGAGGGGGGCCCTAGATCCTAGCGCTGCCATGCTCAATGATTATGTAACAAGATTCATCTTTAATCAAAATTGGCATTCGATTTATGTTTGTAGACATTCTAAATCTTCCAGTGTTGTAATTTAATTGTTGCAAGGGCAATGAGATGGGTGGTTTGGGCCCACCAGACAGTACATTGCCCCATACCTCTTAGGATTTCTCTACATTTTATTTTGATAGATGCATGGTGTGAGTGTGATTTAATATAGCTCCGCAATTTTATTTCATAGCTCTTTCCTATGCTTTGATAATTTGACTTGTGATTTTATTCCACAGTTCTTTTTCATAGCTTTGATCATCCGAGTTTGATTAATAATATTTTCATGTATTTTTATAAAGATTGAGGCAGAGGATAAGCAGTGAATGTTTTTAACTACATCTCTTATTTATCTTACAAGTTAAGTGTGACACTTACCCTGATCCCATTTGTTTCATAACAAGGTTTACTTTCAGAATATAATGATAAAGGAAACTATGGCTTATTAAGAGTTCTGGTTGATTTAACTCATTATGCATTCATGACTGCCTTAAAACTGTTATTTATTATGTGAAACTGATTCTCACACTTTGGAGAAAATAGCATTCATTTATGAAATCTTAATAATTAAATGCAGGGGTCAGCTTGAGGAGAAATTGCAATCTTGTTTTATTGGCAAAGTAAAGTGCTCACAGAACTCTTAGAATGTCTTGAGGTTAAAAGTTGTGATTAATATTCCTTTCCTCATAATTAAATATTTATGTGTTGAAGAGAAACTACTTAATGATTTTATAAGATCAGGGTGAGATTGAAAGCAGCATAAATGTAATTATCTTGTTTGTTTCTATTGCACACTTTCCTTACAGTTGAGTACTGAATAATTTCCAGAGAAGTAGTGCACATATACTCTAGATTCTTTTTAAAGCATTCAATGATTTCCTTAGATTGGTTAGAATGACGTTGCTTTATGCTTCCTAGTTTTATTTCATGCTTTCCATTTTTGCAAATATAGCATGTAATCCTTAGAGGTTTTGAAAACTGAATCACATTATTTTGAGTGGAATCTACATTCCCTTGTCTCTTGTACAACTGAGGAAGACTTTCTGCAGTAGTCAACTCAACCCAGAAGAGGATCCAGAAGTAGATTCATTGTGTTTTTACTTTGCTTTGAAGAGTCTTGTTCCTTTTTCCTGAATGATTCCTTTTTGAATTGTTTTCAAGAGCTTCATTCCACATATCCCTAAGGTCTTCTTCTGGCATATATTGTGCTACGCCTCTAAGTTTACCAACCCAGATGGAAAATTTAAATGTTGGTGTAAATATTGTATTTACACTGCCCCACATTTTAGTGCTATTGTCGGGGACGGCTTGTAGGATAAAGCCTCATGATTTGTCATGCTTTTCCCTTTCCTTCACAATTTAGTTTTTAGATTAACAAGATTCCCCTTGCTTGTTGAAGCATACTAGACAGTATTTCCAGAGAGCTCACAGTCCAGGTTTTCTTTACTGCAAATGAATGATTTCCTTTACTGTAAATTGTGATGCCTGATTTGTTTATTTTAATGCAATTGAGTTTTTAAGAATAATTTTCTTTACTACAAAGTGTGATATGGGGTTTCTTTCTTTACTCCAATTGAGATTATTTTATTTATTTTTCCGCAAGTGTGATTTTCTTAGTTTACAATCTTGGTTTGTTCCTTTAACTATAGTTGAATTTTTGAGTTAGTGTGTTTCTATTTTTCTAGTGTTAAAAGAACCGGTCACTCTAAATCCATGCGCTAACAAGACCTTCCAAATAGTAGGAAAATTCCAGGAAGTGTGATGCTATTCCAAGAACTATCTCAAAGTCTAGCAGAAGCTGGGGTCTCTGCTCCATAGAAAGAACACATTTTGGCATCAATTAGAGATAGTTCTATTCCTCTAAAAGAAAAGGCTCATGAAGATCCAGAATATCTTCCTAGGGAAACTGAGAAGCTATGGATCATGCTTGATGAGGAGAAGCCATTAGAAGCAGAGATTAAAGAACATCCATCTGATCCAACCTGCACTTTAGGGGATAAACAAAGAAATTTGGAGGATTTGCATGATGCACTGGATGTTGCCCATGAATCAAGTGACCAAGAGTATATGGATCCCATAGAATCTTGGTTTCAAATGATTGTCAGTATCCACTCCTCCTTTATCATTCGACAATATCTAGCATCACATCAATTAGTTCAGTTGGTTCCTCATGTTCTGGTATTTTCTTGAATATACTTTTCAAATTTGAACATGGGTAAGATTATCCTCTTGTTGTGCACATGGTTGCATTGGAAGTAATCCTATACTTAAAATGAAGTCTTCCACTTCTTAGGATAGAGTAGGGTAGAAGAATAAATCAATGCCAGGAATAAATATGTTACAATAATGTTATTAGGGCTTTGACTTCCAAAGGATAGCCATTGAAAGTGCTTTTGATCCACACTAGTTGTTAACACACACAACTTTGACAAGTCTTGTTGAGTATGATTCACAATAGTACCTCATGATTTTGCAAAAGTGACCATGATTAATCACTCTAATGAGTTGTCATCTTAGATATATATTTTTAGTTTCCCTTAGAAGGTACCATTGGAGAGCCTCCTATGGTGGACCACTCTTGTAAATATCATAATGAGCTATTCATGAGAACACTAGCATTATTAACTCAAATAATCTTTCAGTCATTATCTGGGATCTCTTATTAAAATAAGTCTTTATGGTAGAGGAACTAGCCAGTAATGATTAGTCATTAAAAACTTTTCACGCCATCCCGTACTCTTAAGGAGTAGATCTTCCTCCCCACTTATTAAGTAACCTTTGAAGTTAATCATAATCAGAGTTTACAAAGGATTGATTGGAGGATAGGAGGTCTCAGGATGAGCCAACCTACCATGATCATGAGATCTAACATGTATGACATTACTGCGACTGGTCACCAAGCTAGAGTAATGGATTTCAGCCGAAAAGCTGGAAGACTGGAGGTCTCATCACACGTTGGCCTGTTCATCCATGTTACTTCTTATTAGTAGCACTTCCATCAGCTAGTTACCAAGCCGGGATAGTGGCCTTCATCTACTTTTTAAATTAAATAAGATAACTCTGAATCTATATCTAGTAAGTGGGACACAAGCATATCGCTAGGGTCAAAAGACATCCCTACGGAGGCTATAAATGCCTACGAGTAGTAGGTCTATGTTTGTGGTATTAAATTTAATTGCATACTATGATTTACTCGGTTATCTTTCTCTTTCCCTAAAACTCATCATTTTATTTCTTGGACAATGGTTTTAAGATAATTTGAGCATGATGATTTGAGTTCTATTTTTCAAAAATTAGGAATCTTTAATGATGTGGTACCCTTAGTGAAGGTAATTCTTTGTATTGGATTAAGAAGAAATTTAGTTTTTGCATCTAGATGACAACAAAATTTAGAGTGTTCATTGAAGAAGTTGTTGATTGGTCCACGAAGGTGACATCTTGTTCTATCTTTATTTCTATGGTATCATAACTCACTTTAATTTTTTATGGTATTTAGAGTGATGAATTACTCAGTGATGATTACTCACAAGGTGTTGATGGACAACAAAGTGTGTTGATTATGGCTATCTATAAATAAGCACTACATGTTCTAGGTACAGAATTGCTATCATAAGTGCAGGAACCTTGTGGTAGTCTTCTTGAAATTGCACCTTTTCAACAAAGATTTTATTTTTTTATCATGGATGTTAATAAAACTATGGGAAAAAAAAAAACTATGACAAATAGGGAGTTCATTTCAGACATGAAAACATGTATGTAATATCTATCATAAAGGTACAATACTCTTTTTTTCATAATGTCTTGTACAAAGTATTTCTTCCCTATAACTGATCTTGTTGCGTCGAAATTTTATCACTCCTGCAGTTGATGCCTTCATAAGGGTTGTAACATGGTTTAGTTGGCATCGTAATAGTGATGTTGCAGACTTGATGAATGCTTTAAAAATGATGACATACCAAGTATCTTAATATTTCCTTAATGGATATTTTTTTGACACTTTTATTAGGAAGCATATTATGATCATTAATCTTTAAGCATCCCCCCTTCCTTCTTCCATGATTTTATATCCTTATGGTTTGGCTTGCATGTGGACATGTGTTGGCTTATGGGGGCTTGACCTAGGTTCAAAGTTATTTAGCAAAACAAATCCCTACACTACTGGCCCTTTCGGCATCAGCCCAGGGAGCGCGGACTGAAGTCTAACCCGAAGCAGTATGGGGGGATGCTGGAACCAAGTTTGCACACCCTTGATAGGGTTGTGATGTCGGTTTATTCCAACTAGACCTTGCCTTCATGCAGGTCGCTTCATGCACTATTCTAACCTTCAATACATCGCGATCTATTATCACTGGCTTTCGCACAGCCCTAATCAGGGTTTGAGATGCTTCACGCTGCTAGGGAAGCAAACTACGCTATTTCCTAAATTAGACAAAATATCTTACTTATCGTATTAACATATCTTAATTATCTTCGCATAAAAAGATATTATAACATGCATTCACTTAACCAATACAGTTATACACATTCGTGCATGATATAAGCATTAGAAATGAAATTCATACCCAATATAACAATGCATAAAACAGGAAATAAAGATGCAGAATTGATAGAAACTTCTCTATATTAATACTTCCAGATGATTAATGACTCGACTTGCCTTGTGCACTCAGCTGCAGGCTACTAGGCCTCTGCACACTCAGTTGCAGAGCCTCTTCCTACGCTACGACCCAAAACTAGACTTTACACTTCAAAGCTATCTCCCATACATCCTTATTCCATCTCTTTCCTATTAGATACCTTAGACTACTTAGAGCTTTGCTCTATTTATACAATCCCATGGTCCACGGACCATGGGTAGATCTTCTATAGCCGACATTATATTATCAAAATAAGGGCGGAAACCCCTATGACTCTTTAACAACTATGCACTCCACGCCCACAAAGTGTGGAGTCTTTACATTGGAATTACAAAATCGGACCAAAATCCAGGCTTTAAGCCCCAAAACTTCCCTTGGGGGATCCCGCACCCAACAACATGCAAGAAGGTCAGCGTGGGGGAATGTTGAGCCTCCATTTTGTCTAGATTTTCATGCTTTTTGTTGAATAACTCTATGCATGTACTGGGTGTTTATAGTCATTATTATCCTTTTTATGCACTATTGGGCTATTATCTAGAGGTAACAGTTATTGATTTATCAATTCTTATTGTTTTGTTAATTTGAAAAGTATTTAATGTTAAAATTACATTAAAAGTAGGCTCCTTTTGTGGCAGATGAATAGTTCCTATTCTAACAGTGCAGTTCATGTACCATCAGTGCAAATCATGTTCTCACCTCCACGATTTTCATACTTGGGGTTGTCATGATGGAAAACGAGCATATGGGTTTTGAGGAGAAGGTGCTCGAGATGGTGATGTGTTCCCTTGATCGCACCTAGGTCTTCCAGATAACATGCAGAGTAAAAGTCAAAGAATACAGTCAAACTATTTCTAGAAGCCATAAAGTCGTTAGTAGAGTGATACTCTCATGGAGAAGATGTCATGACTTGGCATTGGTCATTGTGACTATCTCTAGATCAATATGAATCCAAATAAAAGTAAATTTTCTTATTCTTATACAGAATTCGGTTTTCAAACTCTAAAAATATATGCACCCATAACCTTCGATCTAAGTAGCTGGGAGGCATCGCTATTGGATGAGGAGCATACAGTGTGGCCTTCTTAGCACTGAAGAAACCAATGAGCAAGTTGCATTAAAAAATATCCAATGCCTTTGACAATTTAATAGATACAAGGCGGACCCTGCGAGAAATAAAATTTCTTCGACACATGCAGCATGTGAGGATTAAAATACATACATTCAACAAATGCGTCCTGCATCAATTGGAACCCATTCAAAATTGAATCTCCTTATTTTGGTTCTAAATCAGTTTGTATTCACATCCATTCTAAACTTGTATGCATGTGATCTGAGTAATTGGGCAAAGCTACTGTTATAAGCATGAGGGTTGCGTACTGGAAAAGAAAACCGGAATTATATCCTATAGATCGCATTGTTTGTAGAACAGCGGGATCGATTTTGTTGTGCAGGGAAGGGAGGAGCCTGTGTGCCTAGTCGGATGATCCCTGGAGGGGACCACTGGAGCCTAGCATTGCATTGTTTAGTGATTATGTAAAAAGATTCAACATTAATCAAAATTGGCATTCGATTTATGTTTTCAATCATTCTAAATCTTTTGGTGTTGTAATTTAATTGCTGCAAGGGCAACGAGTTGGGTGGTTTGGGCCCACTAGCCAGTCCGTTGCCCCATATCTCTTAGGATTTCTCTGCATTTTATTTTGATAGATGCATGGTGTGAGTGTGATTTAATATAGCTCTGCAATTTCATTTCACACTCTTTCCCATGTTTTGATAATTTGACTTGTGATTTTATTCCACAGTTCTTTTTCATAGCTTTGATCATTCGAGTTTGATTAATAATATTGTAATTTAGTTTTATAAAGACTAGGGTAGAGGATAAGCAGTGAATGTTTTTAACTGCATCTCTTATTTATCTTACAAGCTTAGTGTGACACTTACCCTGATCTCGTTTGTTGTATAACAAGGTTTACTTTTAGAATATAATGATAAAGGAAACTATGGTTTATTAAGAGTTCTCATTGATTTAGCTCATTATGCATTCATGGTTGTCTTAAAACTATTATTTGAGATGTGAAATTGATTCTCGCACTTTGGAGAAAATAGTATTCATTTGTGAAATCTTGATAATTAAATGCCAGGGTCAGCTTGAGGAGAAATTGAAATCTTTTTTTATTGGAAAAGTAAAGTGCTCACAGAACTCTCAAAGTCTCTCGATGTTAAAAGTTGTGATTAATATTATTTTCCTCATAATTGAATATTTCTATGTTAAAGAGAAAGTATTTAATGATTTTATAAGATTAGGGTGAGCTTGAAAGCAACATAAATGTATTTATCTTATTTGTTTCTATTGCACACTATCCTTACAGTTTAGTACTGAATTATTTCTAGAGAAGAAGTGCACATATAGTCTAGATTATTTTTAAAGCTTTCAATGATTTTCTTAGATTAGTTGGAATGAAGTTTCTTTATGATTCCTAGTTTTATTTGATGCTTTCCATTTTTCCAAACATATCATGTAATCCTTAGAAAGGCTTTGAAAACTGAATCACATTAGTTTGAGTGGAATCTACATTCCCTTGTCCCCTAGACAACTAAGGAAGACTTTCTACAGGAGTCAACTCAAACCTGAAGAGGAGCCAAAAGTAGATTCACAGTGCATTTACTTTGCTTTGAAGAGTGTTATTCATTTTTCCTGAATGATGCCTTTTTGTGTTGTTTTTGAGAGCTTGATTCCATAGATCCCCGAGGTCTTCTAGCATATATTGTCCTACGCCTCTAAGTTTACCAACCCAGATAGACAATTTAATTGTTGGTGTAAATCTTGTATTTATGTCGCCCCACATTTTGGCGTTGTTGTCGCGGACGCGTTGTAGGATAAGACCTCACGATTTGACATGCATTTCCCTTTCCTTCACAATTGAATTTTTAGATTAACAAGATTCCCCTTGATTGTTGAAGCATATTGGACAGTATTGTGAGAGAGCTCACATCCTAGGTTTTCTTTACTACAAATAAGTGATTTCCTTTACTGCAAAGTCTTATGCATGATTTGTTTCTTTTACTGCAATTGAGTTTTTAAGAGTAATTTTCTTTACTACAAAGTGTGATACATGGTTTCTTTCTTTAATGCAATTGACATTATTTTATTTGTTTTTTTGCAAGTGCGATTTTCTTAGTTTACAATCTTGGTTTGTTCCTTTAACGGCAATTGAATTTTTGAGGTAGTGTGCTTCTATTTTCCTGGTGTTAAAAGAACCCATCGCTATAAATCCATGCGCTAACAAGACCTTCAAGATTGCAGGAAAATGCTAGGAAGTGTGCTGTTATTCCCAAAACTATCTCAGCTTCTAATAGAGGCCCAACAGTGGAACATGGACTACTCATACAATTATCCAATACAAAAACCTAGCCTCACCAAAACTCATCCTACTAGCTGATAAGAGTTGAGTTCCTCATTAGTAGAATTTGGTGGTCTAAAATGGGCCTTCTAAGAAAAATGTACATCCAAAATAAAAAATTTAAGAATCAATAGGATTAAAGATGATGATGTCAACCATGGGGGATGATTTACCATTTTTGGGGTAAAAATGTAAAAAGACTAAAAATAATAAAATAATAAAACTAATTTTTCAACTTATCTCCCTAAGATTTTACTCAAATTTTGAGTGGGGGTACTCGTTAGATGCAAAATTTAATTTCTCATCCAAGGAGTACCCATGTTGCATACTTTCGATGGACCCTACTACATAAAAAATGAGAAATACATGAAAAGTTGTGATTACAATCATTTTTTTCATGTATTTCTCATTTTTCTTGTACCAAAGTCCATCGAAAGTATTCAACATGGGCACTCCTTAGATAAGGAATCAAATTCTGCATCGAATTAGTGTTTCCACTCGAAATTTGAGTAAACTCATAAGGAGATAAGTTGAAATTACGTGTTGAAAAAATAGTTTTTTTTTTTCTTTTTCCCCTCTAAAATTTGATGATGTAATCTAATATTATTTTATTATTTCCACTATTATTTTATAATTTCCTTATGGAGCCCATTTTTGGCCTGAAAAATCCCCTAATGCTAGATCTTTACGCACAGATAAACAATATAATGTTATTTTTAAAAATCTGTGGAAAAACCTGTTATCAATTTTTTGGAAAACCAACATTTCATACTAGCTTAGTGAGTCGATAATCAGGGCAATGTGATTTGCATTTTTAGAAGAGAAAGCGTGAACGCATGGAGCAATTAATAGTTAATTGAGATAAATATCTAATGTCGGCTTAATTAATTAATATAAAATTATTACTAATTTATCTATTAATTTTTTTTTGATATTGTAAATATATAGATGTTAGATATTATGTATGTTAGATATTATGAATTTGAAGATTAAAGTTAATTTTTATGGTTTATCTATTCCTGGTCCTAGCTCAAGTGCTAAAATTCCTCCAAACAATGAGACATGAGGGTATATTTCTAGAGTGGAGGTGATTATTCACCTATTGTGACCTTTCATCTACCCTCATGACTCTTGAACTTCCTCACTGCTCTCTCATGTCTAATGACTAATACATTTTCAAATCACTCCTATCATAGTTGTTGGCATTATGATGATCAATATTTTACATTATGGTGAAAGAGAAGTTATGAGGAGAAGGCAAAGAATTCTTTGAAGCCCTACAGTACTCATCACCAATGTTGTTTCTAGGTCACAAGACAAGCCTATTTTCCTACTGCTACAGCTCACTTGCATCCAACCAACCTTTGATGTTGTGTCATTGGTATTACTAATTGATTTCAGCAACCTTCGTGAGAAACTCTAGTTTCCTCTACACAAGACAACATTATTGTTCCCTGCAAAAAAAACACATAGGTCATATACTGTAACAACCTTGGTGAAAATTCCATATATATATATATATATATATATATATATATATATATATATATATATGCCACGGTGATGGGACAAATATTCCAAGCTAAATGGTGGGGGAAACTTCCTAATGAGTGTTGATTCGGTTTATTATGGCTAAGAAAATTGGCAAAGGAAATGGAAAAGGCTTTGGAAAGGAAAAGAGGCATTAATTGGCATTTTATTTATGAAATTAATGGAAATTAGGAGAAAAGGAAGTTGAAATTTAATAGGTTTCATGTGAGGAGGAAAATGTAGGAAAATAATGGAAAATTAAGAAAATAGAGGCCTCATTGCTAAAAATGCTTTTGAGGATCTGTGGGCAAGATATTGACAAGTTTTGTTGGAGCTCTATTCTATTCTCTCTAGCTCATACTCTTGAAGACTTAGATTTTTCTTGGAGCACTCTTGGTGGGTGTGGCATATTTGGATTCTTGGAGCAAGAAGGATAAGGAAGAGTAGAAAAGTGCAAGAGGGCATTGGGATCAGTAGCTATAGCATTTTTTCTTACAAGTATCAAGTTGCATGTATGTTTTCCTCACTAGTTTTGACAAGCATGGCATATGCATGTGGATTCCTGGTAATGATCTGTCATTGGCATGGAGAATTGCTTGGATTGATAGTGGATTTCCTAGCCTTGCCATTTCCTGGATACCAATGGTGATTGTGGGTTTATTTTCATTGTTTATTTTTGGTTGGTTCTCATGTTTTCTTAGCTTGGGTTGAGTTACTATTCCTGTAAGCCTTGGTTGGACAAATTCTCTGGATGCCCTTGGTGGGTTGAATTCCTAGTCCTAGAAGCCCTAGTTGGAAAAATTATATCAAAGCCCTGTATAAGTTTTGGGTTGAGTTACTAGTCCCGGAAGCCTTTGTTGAACAAACGCTCTCGAAGCCCTAGAAGGCTTGGATGGAGACCAATATGATGATGGTTTTTCGATGTCCGGTCATGAGGTAGAAAAACTATTTGATGGGTTGAGGTGGATGGCCTCTGGAAGCCCTGGATGAGTTTTCATTGATGTGTTCTATGAGATCCCACATTCATGCTTGGAATATGGCACAGCGCTGAGTGGCTGAAGAGAGATTTGGCTCAACCATTCTACGATCGAGTGGAACATGGAATTCCCATCTCGGGTTTGGATTTTTCATCATTAATGAAAGGTGATATCTCATTGTATTTATATGAGAATTATACTGGATTATATGTGGTCTATATGGTTTTGATTTCATTGATATTTCTGTCCCTATTATGTTGGTTATGTATATGTTTTATGACAACAGTTATGTATGGATCTCATCATGTTTTTACTTGTAAATGAATGAACAATGTATGTATGACCTAATGGATGGAATGGCAGTTAAAGTGATAAGGAAACAATGCTTCATGGAAAATCTCAGATAAGTATGAGACCCCTATGCTCATATTTTTTATTTACACCTGTAGGTTGCATATTTGCTAAGTTTTTCACAAAATGTATGTCATGGTTTGGCTTTGTTAGGTTAATCCCTTTATCAAATTTTGTGGTAGAGGCTTTACCCTGGTGTCATTTATTATCCTAGAAAGTATCCTCAAGTTCTAGGCATTGGTTTGGAGACTAGCCCTGAGAAAGTAGATCAAATCTCGTAGTCTTTGGCATAGAACTAGATGAAAAATACTACAGCCTCTCCCTTGTAGGCATTGTGGGAGTGACTATAGGGTTCTATTCACAAGCATGTCTTGTCATGGGAGCGACTATGGGTTTAATTAATTGAAAGTTTAGGTTAACTCAAGGCGTGGGCACTTGGAGTGGTGGATTATCTCCTAGGGGTCTTGAAGCACCTAAGGAAGGTCTATAAGATCTTTTTTTGCCACCTTCATTTTCTTAAGGTTACTTAGGAGTTTGAGTCTTATTATAGTGGTCTCTCGTCGCATGTTTACCCCGGCTAGCCAGTTGCTTGGGTATATGTGGGAGGAGGGTGTTACCTATACTTGCAATACCCTGATCCACCATTTATGATGACAAACCCCTGTGACTGACATTAGTTTCTATGATGGTGACTTGAGAGAAAGAAAAACTAACATAGATCGCAAATTTATGCCTAAGTGAAACTCACATTTTGATGCATTTATCTCACTGCAAATTAAGGATGTGACCAACAATTTATAAATGAAACATGCACGTTCTGATTTCCCTTCACATCTCTTTAATACAATGAGTGTATGCTTCCTCCAGAATTGTGATTAGAAGTTCTAGGCAGGTCAAGGTTATAGTCGCATTTTCTAGAGCATATCACATTTTCCTGGGATTAGTAACTGGATGTTGCAAATGTGATTGTTTAGTCAATTTAGTGTCCTAAATTGCTTGCATAAATTATCAACCAAGGTTTGTAAACTGATGAAGTGTGGTGCACTATATGTGCTTAGTTAACCTTTATCTTACTTCGTTGTTTTGTATTTTATGTTGTTTTTGGGGGATTTCTGTTCTTTGATGTCTAAGAATGTACAACCTGAAACTATGAGAAAATTTTAGTGGATCTAATGAATTTTAAAGGAAAGGAAATGTTCCTAAGTTAATCTAATTTCCTAAAAATGGACCAAGAACTATTGGTTAGTTAGAACCTAATAAGAAAATAGAGCATCTATCTTATCTTATCATTAGTCCTAATCAATGGATCTAATTCTTGAAACCAAGAGTGAAATTGATACATAAGGTAACTCAGTAATTGCATTCATTAAACATTCAACCATTCAATTTTGGAATATGATTAAATCAATCTCCTTGAAATGATTTTTGGGAATATCAGTGATGCAACTAAGGATATGAAAGCAAAAAGGTAAAAGCATGTAAAACTAACAATGCACTAAGTAAATTCAATCAATGTATGAATTAGACATTTAACGATTTAGTTTAGGATCATCATCATCTTGAAATGGCTTTTGAAAACATCCATTAACACAGTTAATTGACAATTCTGTTCTAAGAGAATGAATGACAAAACAGTAAGAAAACTAAGCAACTGTGTATTCTTATTACTTCAATCTTAATTCAGTTTGGAAACAAAGTCATTTTTCTCCTCGAAATATCTTAGAAGACCAAGGCTGCACAATTGTAATTTTATCCTTACGCTATTGGTTAAAAATCTGAAATGAAATATCATTATAAATTAGAAAAAAAATTTGTTGAAAACAGAGTAATGGAAATTAAACTGAAAACAACAAATGAAAAACCTCCTTCAGTGCAAGGGCCCTCTACAACTGATGTGGCTAGAATAGAAGCTAGTTAAGGATGCACTTTAAATGATAATTGACAAACGAAGTTTGTATTATGAACAAAACAAACTCTGAATACAGAGTATCAGCGAAAAGCCTGAACTTAATGTAATTCCTTATAGCTTCTAACTATTTCTCAGTTCCATGCAACCGATATTTATAGGAAAATAACATAATTGTTTATGAGATAAACTTGCTACAGTTGGATAATTCGAATTACAATAGCACTGTTTAAACTCTTGATCAGCTACAAGTGGCTAATTCGAATTAAATCTACAACAGAACTGTTAGAATCTTGATTAGCTATGAAAGAGAAAATCAAGAGTCCTACTGCTACCAGATAACGTATTTTGACTCCATCTTTGACCATGACCTTAGGCTTGCTTTTCCATCGATCTGGACCGAGTGAATAGGATAGAATCCATGTGAATATGATTCTAGAAATGCCCATGTGGCCCAATTCTTCATTTGACACCTGGAACCTGCCAAACCATGAGAGTAGCTACAAAATCCACAGTTAGCTGCAGAATAGGTTGTGTTATGTAGCTAATTTTCAAAAATATATTCAAATAGCAAGAACATGAAAATATAATATGGAGATCATTTTAATGCTTTCCCTAAGACAAAGCCTAGCATTTATCATTGATTGGGTCTGTAATATTATGAGAAAGTGAGAGAAAAAGGTGAGAAAAAAATGTCAAGGAGAGGGTAATTATGAGGTTCAACAATGATGTACAATCTAGGAGCTACAAATCGCATGCTTCAATGTAAGTCACATTTCACATTCCATTAGAGGTTGTATTTGAATGTAGATGGATCTCTAGGTGTGATTTGTGTCCCAAGGTCAGTTCCAATGCACACTTCCCATGAAGATCACATTTTTCCTTTTATGATGAATGTCATTACACTGTGCACTTACACCATTCTTCAAAGTAGTGTTATTTGGTTGAGGGCACTTATATGTAGCCTATTAGTTCGATAATGATAAATTTTATAGTTATTCACCTTTTTTCATGTGCAACGTGCATTATCTGGGGACTTCGACACATTTATTACCTCAAAAATTCAACACATTTCTGATTTAGCCTTGGAGTAATTTTAGTGTTAGTATTTTGTGGTTTCGAAATATTTCACTGGCATGGAAGTCTAATGTCCTTAATTTTCACGTCACTCACTTATTCCATGATTGTATGTCATTTTCACTATTGCTACACCATGTATGTGCATTGGGTTTCTTCTTGTGTTGCACTTAGCACTGGTTACAACCATTGTAACTGTGTTATACCCTTCATGCCCTTGATATAACTTGTAGCAAGGTTTCATGTTTTTTATTACCTTAGGCTCATTGCATGTTGTTGTTTCTTCTATTTTTGGCACATATGTATTGTAACATGAGGCTTAAATTTTCCAATGTGGCCTTTGAATAGTCTTTATGATTTAGGGTAACTTGTATCATTTATGCGATGAATGTATTGTATTCTCATTATGTGTTTGATCAGTCTATCTGGTTCATTTGGAATTTCTCATGTTTACCCCTTGCAATGAATTACTTGCGCATTAGTGTATACATTATTGGGCTTATAATATTTATTTCCATCAGCTTTCAACGTAGCTCTTAAGTGAGGTCTCGATAATGATTCTTGATGGCACCCCATCAACACTTGTTGTTGCCTTCACATTATCGCCCTTGAAATGTATTCATGCATCCCATAATATAAAAATCTTTAATGTTTGTCTTTGTCGATACCTGGAATAGTGTGCTTTATGATAATATTGATGCATATGAAGTCTCTAGGTAAGTCGTGTATTTGGAATTAGTGTAATTATGCAACATACAATCTGAGGATGGTCACATAGTCACATTGTAGCATAGGATACATCTTCTGGTTACTTCCCTAAGTTTTATCAGGAAATCTAGTGTCTATGCAGAGCTTCTAGTCCCACTAAGACAGGTAGCTATCTTAGAAACAAACAGATTAAAGTTACTTTCGCTTTCCTTTATGAGAAGTAGATAGGAGAGGATCAAAGAATACCAACCTTGATCTTGTGCTTGGTTCTTTGCTTGTTCCTTCTCCTCACCGACAGGTCTTTGCCACTTCTCCCTTGACCACTCCACTTCAAAGAGTACCTGTAAAGTCAAAGAAGCATAATACCTTCAAAGTGCAGAGATCTACAATCATAAACAATATAGAACCAGATATATATTGACCATGTAAATGCATATATTGTCAGACATACAAGAATGTGGAGGAAAACTTGAATAGCTTTATTGATATAAAGATTAGAAGAGAGGATTACAACCCATTGATCTGACCCAACGTCATCCTCCCAGCATGAAAGCCCTTCTTCACCTCATGAAAAGCTTAGATCACCCAACACTATGTGTCAGGCGGAAAGAGTCGATTGTGCGGACACAACCAACCTCCCTAGGAGCCTAAGACTCTCTAGTGACAAACAAGACAAATAAGAGCAATCCTTCTCTAAACATGTATTTGCTATATAAGAAATCAAGTGTTTAAATCCTACCTGTAACCCAACGCTGTTGTAGCAGTCCAGCTCCGCTGATCCGGATGAGCTCCTCCTTCACTTTGAAACCTGCATACACTAACAATCAAACGATTAAATAGCACTTGATAATCTCATAGAATAAAACATATTTAACACATAGACCAAGGAGTACATGAAACAACTCATAAATAACAAGTTATTGAGAAGAATGGACTCATTTGCATTAATAGGTAACAAAAGGAACAAATACAACCTGAGCCTTGGTGTTGTGCAAGTTCCTCCCAGGGTCCATCAAGAGTTCTCCTTTACTTTGACAAAGCTCACCCACTTCCAAATAGAACAAGCAAAGATGGCAATCTCTCCTCACAAGCTTCTAAATGGGAGTCCTAATTCCAGCAGCATCTACCCATAGAAATGTATAGCTTCCAACCTCTCCTCCTTCTGGCCCAATGCCTGTATTTATAGTGCTCAAGAGGAAGTTAATCAGGTCCACCATCAATGGGATAATCCCCTCTTTGGATGGGATAGCTCCCTTATTGATGGGATAAGTTC
This sequence comes from Pinus tabuliformis, assembly GCA_031772625.1. Taxonomy (NCBI): domain Eukaryota; kingdom Viridiplantae; phylum Streptophyta; class Pinopsida; order Pinales; family Pinaceae; genus Pinus; species Pinus tabuliformis. The sequence goes on from CM062811.1 coordinate 353,890,024, forward strand.
CTCTTTGGTAGGGGTGCATGAACCATCTGGAGGCGCTCAATACACGTCGAACAACCTTCTAGAATGCTCTAGAAATGACCACAAGTAACTTTTTTAAAGATGAAACTTGCGCATTTTGACCTTTACAGGGGGACGCACCTGCCCCTTTACATACAGAGCATCCAAAGACGCAACTTTTGTGAACATTGGGTGCGTACCCGCAGGTAAGGTTGAGAGAACCTGCGTACCCAGAGATAAATACATTTGTAAAGACTTTCTCTCTTTTTGGAGTTTGACATGGAGAGCAGAGGCATAAGACTTGCCTAAGAGGATAGCATGACTGTTGATAGAGCCATACTAACTGTAAATAGCCATGGTGACATTTTTTAGTGTAACAGATTGCCCCCTAAAGTGCGAAGCCTGTAATAGATTAGGGTTTTGTATTATCTAGGAAGGGTGAAGCGCTTTATCATTTCAAGGATTATCTCGTGGAGAGCCTGGTCAGAACCTGCAATTTTCAACACAAAATACATGTATAAGATTATATCATCACTGAGGTAGGCATTCCCATACTCAGATCAAAACTTTAACTAACAGACTAACTACTCTGATACAGGAATGATCTTGTAGTACATCATAATCATAGACTTTTGTAGACACAGTATGGGCGCAGCCATCTGTTTATGATTAGTCTACTTAGATAATGAATACAAAACTCCTCGCAGCCTGGATGGTGGAAACTAGATCCAGGGTCTTCATTTCTACTTCCCGAATTGGTACGATTCTAGCCATGCGAATAAATGAGTTGATGTCGAACATGGTAGAAACCACTTGATTACCAGTCGATGATGAAAACTATTAACAAGCGTGAGAGAGACCACCAGTAATGTCAATGGTTCTCAAAGTACCCAGTACAATCCATGAGATGTGAATAAATGAGTTGATGTCGAACATTTCACGGAATCCTTCGATCGAAAGTCAATGATGTAAACTGACGTCAAAGGCGAGAAACCTGCCATTGATGCATGCAGACTTCAAGGTACTGACGATTTCTAAGTCATCTCTCTAGATAATGTGCTGATGTCGATAGAAAGCGACCCGTTGCAGGCAAGCCCACAACACGAAATCATTGTTCAAGTTGAAGAAATGTTGCTGTAAGGACTGACTCAGGGATGGTCAAATGGATGACAAGTATTTTGCAGATGAAAGTTTTGCTTGCAGACCTCTTGAACACATAACGACACGACAGATGGCTTGGTGATAAACGACTCAAAGTTAATCCCCGGAACCCGGCTGAAGACTTTCAAAGTGGTTTGATCAACTGTGAGGCAAAAGATTTCCCAACCCAGGTGAATGAAAAGTGTCGTGTCCAAGAGTGGTAATAAAGTTTCTTCTGAGACAAAAGATAACAAACAGGTTCATTCTTCTCTCTTTTCCCCCACCATTTCTGGCAAGTACCTCTTTATTTTTAACAAGCTTGAGGAGGATAACATATGCTTGATTATAAGCTCATCCTTCGGATGAGTCCAACCTAGTTTTGATTCGAACCCTAGGAAGGAGTGGTTCGTTCCTGTTTGTAATTGAACAGGTCCTTTACTGTGAAATGTTTAACGAGCCCAGTATAGGAGAAACTCGGCGTTTCTTAATTTTAGAGAGTCTGAAAAACTTAAGAAGACTCCAAGTTGAACTTTTTCGTAGATTTGTGTCCCTCAAGCCTGAAAAAGTATAAAATAATACCTGGGGGAACCGCTTGATCTTGCGACCAAGGAGTACTTTCATAATTAGTGTCACTGACCTGAAAAGTAAAAAGCGATCAAGGACACGTCGTTTTATTTCCGTATCGAGTTTGAAACGACAAAAACCCGGCAATCTTTTCCTGATTTTACAGTCAGAAAAGAGCTATAAGGGGACCGTCTTTTAATTCCGTTTTAACGAGTGTAAAAGAAACGCTCGGCAATCTTTTCATTTTTTAGGAGTCAGAAAAGGGCTTAAAAGATGACTCTGATATTTTGGTTTGTGAAAAATGACAATTTTCCCTCTAAATCCCTTTGTCCTGCACAAAAACGACACATTACTCATACCTGTTTAAGATAGGCAAAAATACATTGAAAAATATCCTTCCATGGTGAAAAATGAACAAACCTAGCATTCATTCATCCAAAAAACCTATAAAAAGACTTTTTACTATGTCATTTTTACCATTTTACTGTTGAGGTTGAAAAAAGGGCTTTTGGCAAGAAACTTCCGTGGTCACTGTGGAGAATCCGACCGTCAGAATCGAACGCCGTCTCTTCCAGGTATTTCACAACATCCTCCTCTTCAATTTCATCTGATTAAAATTTTGTTTTAGGTTTTAGTTTTGATTTTTGGGGGGTTTTGGGTTTCAAAATTCGCTCTGCGGGGTACGCAGGTGCCCTTAGGGTGACCTGCGTCCCCCGACCTTTTTATTGTACAGGAAAAAGGTCGAGGGACGCAGCCCACCTTCAGGCCAGCTGCGTCCTGACGCTCTGTGTCCTAAACGCGGGGTGCGTCCCCCGCGAAAGGCGGAATTTGAAACCCCAAACTCCCCAAACAACCATTTAAAATTTCCCAAATCAATTCTAATCTTTGTCTCTTGGATTGGAGAGAAAGAGAGCACGAGGACGTTGATTTAGCCGCAATTGAACATCAACCTTCCATTGATGCCCTAAAAGCATGTGGACTATATAAATACTGGGCCATACCTGGCATGAGGGCTCAGGTGAGATTCTTGGAATGGCTGGTTGAGAGATGGAACATTCATGAGCAATGCTTTTACATCGGAGGGCACCAGCTCGAGATAGAGCCCTCTGACATATACTTTCTCACTGGCTTGCCAAATAGAGGCGAGCAACTCAATCTAACCGGGACTAGGCCGGGTGGCCAATCCCTTGCTAGTCTCCAGGCAGATTGGTGCACACCCAATGCACACCATGCGAAAGGCGTAGAAATCAAACACATCTCTCTGAGCGAACTCAAAGTTATCACTTTCACGGTTACCAGAATTTGCGGTGCAGCTGCTTTACATATTGCCACCGGGTCCCAAATGCGGATGGCGATTGACTGTTTCCAAGGCACCATTTTCAACTGGTGTGAAGCTGTGTCAGCTAACATGAAGAGCCAACTGACTCGGGCAAAGAACGGACAACTGAAGACCTTTGGATATGGGCCTCTAGTTGTGAGCTTTGCCTTAGAGAGAGTTCCGATGCTGATCCCTCAGCAACTCACTGTTGAAAACTTGGGTCCTCGGGAGCCAAAGCTGATACGATGGGTTACGGTGATGGCCCGGCATCCTGACGAGGGCACGGCGATTGTTCGATTCTCTGATAGTTATTTTCACTGGTTAGAGGACCAGGTTTTCTCGATCCAGGACTTTCCGTATGCCGGAGTAGATTTTCGAGGTGATTCGGACATGGTTCTTCCACAGGGAGAACAATGGGATGATAGAGGTACTTTATTTTTCACAAGTTTTCAAATTATGTATTTTTTTTTTTGTTTTTTATATATATCGTCTCAAAACTGACAGTAAAAATTTTCAAAATGCAGATGTTGGTCCACAGCGCCCAGCCAACCTCCGGCCTTTTGAGAGGAGACATCCAGTTGCACCGGTACCGGCCCCACAGGACGCGGCTGCAGAGTCGCTAGCTGAGTTGGAGCAGGATCTAGAGCGTCTGACGGTGGATATACCTGAGACTACCATAGATGATATTCCTATCATACTTCAGCGCTATGTAGTCGCAGTCCCTGGACCGTTTAGGAGATTTTTGTGTAAGGTAGCCCGTGCAGTGGTGTCGTATAGGGAGCACCACCAGTGATTGGCTAGTCACTTTGTAGACACATGTGACATTTTTGACTTTTTTGTACTTATCATTTTGCCGATCATAAGGTGTTTTTCAACCTATGATCGAAGACGATGTATATTTTTTGACACACTCCTATCTATATATATATCACTATTACCGGCTTATCTTGTTTAACATATGTGATGAAATGTTTTTAAATTTACTTGCATGATTATCGTAAATGTCTGTCTAACATTCGAGAAGCAATTGCATCTGCTAATGTATTTAAAGACCTCGAAATATGCTGATATTCAATGTAATCAAATTCACGTTCCAAGAGACGCACTCTCAAAAACAACCTTAATAACACAGGATTTCTAATGGCATATACTCTATTAAGCTGTAATACAACAAGTTCATAATCTAACCTCACTATCAAACGTCGAATTCCAAATGAAATAGATTCGGATAATAATTCAACCACTGCACTGTATTCTGCAATGTTGTTCGTTGTTTGACCGAGGCTTACCCCATGCATAGAAACTAACTCGTCAGAGGGCGAATAGATAACCCAGGCTGCGGAAGAGATATTCTGTGTACTACGACAAGCACCATCAGCAAATCCGATGTATGTTTGGAGAGGCGTCGACATCTGCAATATCAAGAGTAAAACCAAGATAAGCCAGAATAACAACGAAAAACACACTCTCTAAGCTAAGCATACTGACTAAACTAACAAACACGCTAGCTGGAAAGAAAATCTAACCTAACTAAAAATTCTCCATACCCACCATTTAAGCATAATACCTCTTTAGGTAAAGTCCATTTCTGGGTTTACCCAAAGAGTCCCCATCAAAATCTACCAGCTCATAAGCCCCTTTTGCTAGCTTTCGCTTTACAATGTAGGGTCCATGCCACATAGGAACGAATTTTCCAGCACCTAGCTTATCGTTAGCTTGATCATATAATATCACTAGGTCTCCCTCCGAAAAACTTCGAGGGGTCACATTTCTATCATACTGAGCTTTCATTCGCTTCGCGTGAGTCTCGATTGCCAATGTAGCGTCACGTCGAGTCTCATCTAATTTAGCTAAGTACAATAAACGTTTCTCCTCTTCGGAAGTAGCTGGAAGTAATTCGACAGCCATTTGAAGTGATGGGATTTCGCATTCAATGGGTAACACAGCTTCCAAGCCATAAACTAGCTGGAAAGGAGTGAACCCTGTTGAAGTTTTCACTGAGGTTTGGTACGCCCATAGCGCTAAAAATAACATGTTGTGCCAATTCGACCGATGAATACCAATGGTTCGTCGGATCATGATAACTAGAACTTTGTTGATAGACTCAACCAAACCGTTGGCTTGCGGATAATAAGGAGTAGAGCTATCGTGGCGCAAGCCAAGCTGGCTTGTAAGTTCAGTCATCATGATGTTTCGAAAATGGCTCCCATGGTCAGTAATGATTGCTTGTGGGACACCAAACCTAGTTATAATATGATTGAATACGAAAACTGCAGCTGTTTTGCCGCTTGCGTCGAATGTAGGCATCGCCTCGGCCCATTTAGTAAAATAATCAACCGCGAGGATGATATACGCATGCCCCCCGGCCGAGTGAGGGTTACAAGTAATAAAATCGATACCCCATTTGGCGAATGGACCAACGGCAATTATAGGGTGGAGAGGAGCAGGTGGTGCACGCATCTTGCGATCAAACACTTGACAGTTGTGGCACTTCCGGACTGCAATGATACAATCTTTAAACATAGACGGCCAGAAGTAGCCAGCGCGCAACACCTTCTGAGCTGTGGCATACCCAGACATATGACCGCCACATGCTCCAGAGTGACAATCATTCAAAACCCGCTCAGCCTCTTCGTGAGTTAAACAACGTCGAAAAACTAAGTCTGCCCCCCGGAGATAAAGTGTATCTCCAATAATCTTGTATTGCTGGGATTGAAACCGAATTTTTCGACGTTCCGACTTTGAAGCTTCAGGCCGAAAGGTTTGGGTTTGGAGATAGATGATTATATCCCCGTACCACGGATCTACAGTACTGATAAGAAACAAAGATTCGTCCGCAATGGACTCCTCTGCCACAGTTTCTGTGTCAGCACGCGGGAAATCACACATCAATTCCGCGAAAACTAAGGATTTCTTAGACTTGGACTTCTCAAACTCCAAGTCGAACTCTTGCAGGATAACGATCCATTTAGAGTACTTGCCCCCTAGCAGTTGTTTTGTCAAAATATAAATCATAGGGTTGCAATCCGAAATAACTGTAGTTTTACGGAGAAGAATGTAGTGACGAAAACGCTGGACAGCTTGAACGGCTGCCAGGGCCAATTTCTCCACATGCGAATATTTTAGCTCGGTGGGATTTAAGGTCCTACTAAGATAATATATCACATGTTCCGCTCTGAATTCATCTTCTTGAACTAACACCATTCCAATGGTGGAATGCGAAGCTGCGAGGTATAAGAAGTAGTCTTGGTTGTAGTTGGGAGGATGCAACAACGGTGCATGGGTCAATGCGTGTTTAAGTGCATCAAAAGATTGTTGGGCAATCTCGTCCCAAAAGAATTGAGCGTTCTGTTTCAACAACCGTGTAAAACCTTTAGTGACCTCGGCGTAGTTTGGAATGAATCGGTGTAAAAAGTTTGCTTTCCCTTGCAAACTTTGGAGTTGGCGCAAACTCGAAGGAGGAGGCAATTCGATGATAGCTTCGACCTTCGAGGGATCGACGCGAATGCCGGCTTTTGAAACAACAAATCCCAGCAATCGACCTGTTTCTATACAGAAAACACACTTGTGGGGATTCAACCGAATTCGATAATGCCTACACCTCATAAAGATTGCTCGTAAGTGGACAAGGTGATCAGCTCGATGTAAAGAATGAGCAGGCAAATCATCGAGATACGGCTGCACAATGTGCTTGATGTCATGAAATGCATAAGACATCGCCCGTTGAAAAGTGGCCCCGGCATTCTTAAGCCCAAAAGGTAATTTACAATAAGCAAATGTCCCCCATGGACAAATGAATGCCGTTTTTGGTTGGTCGGCAGGTAGAATATTGATTTGATTATAGCCCGAAAAACCATCCATAAAGGAAAACATTTCACTTCCGGCACAATCATCAATAATTTGATCGATATAAGGCGTAGGATAGTTGTCTTTTGGACAAGCTCGATTTATATCCCTATAATCGATACAGATTCTTATTGTTCCTTGTTTCTTGTTGACCGGAACAATATTTGATACCCAATCCGTTAACGGGATCGGATAAATGAAACCTGCTTTCAACAGCTTTTCGACTTCTGCTTTAATTGCAGCCGCTTTTCGAGGGTGAATCTGACGCAACCGTTGCCGGACGGGTTTAGCATCCGGGTAGGTCTTTATTTCATGAACAACAATGGCAGGATCGATTCCCGGCATTTCCTCGTAAGACTAGGCAAACACATCGCGGAATTCTTGGAATAGGGCCTTGTAAGTTTGGATTTCATCTTTTGTACATGCGGCACCTATATGAATGTTCTCCTCAATTCCGGGCTTCACTGAAATATCAATGGGAATAGTGCGAGAAATATTCCCTAAATTCAACTCTGAATCAGAATGTTTCGTTGGATCCTGAGCGTCTTTGACATATTCAGCGGTAAAGATAGATGAGAAATCATTTTCAAAAGCATCATCCTTAGGTAAAAACGAAGATCTGTGATGGAGATCTTCCCATGGTAGATCGTCTACACTTAGGATTTCGCGAAGTTGTTCGTCAGATGACACGACTTCGGGAAACGCTATCCGTTCTAAGGCTGAGGTGAAAAGTGATTCTTCACTGACCACATTCATTTGGTCGACCTGGGTTGAACGCGAGTCGGTAAAAGACATGACAGCTTCATAAGCAATTTCATATGGACTCAAAGGCATAGCATCACCGAATGAGTCTATCTCAGATTCAGATGGGACAATCCAAGGATCATCGTAAATAATGTTTTCTGATGTAATCATATGAATTGATGCAAATGAAGGGTCTGCGTTGATTGGAGGGAAAGGAAAAGTTCCCAGTAAACCGGAATCTTTAACTAAACCTACGCCAACGTCCCTATAAGGAATTGTCGTCTTACCGACATGCTGGATACTCTCTGAAGAGGTTGGGTCGGATGAAAAGTATGTCAGCTGATCAATAGTCACGATCTTACCGTTATATGGAAACTTAATTACTCTGAAGACCGATGAAACGACTGCTGTCATATCATATGACCAACTTCGACCCAAAAGAAGGTTGTAGTCTAGAGGGGCATCAACCACCTCCACATCCAGACTAACGGTTTTACCTTCTACCCCTATAGGTAATTCCTGTAGAATACCAAACGGACGGAACCCACGGCCATCAAAGGCCTTAAGGATGGTGGGGGATTGGTTCAACGAAGGAGAACCAAGCGATCTCCAACATTGAATCGACATAATACACGTAGAAGCTCCCTCATCAATCACAGTCCGATGAATAGGCCTGTTTTTTACTATCACTGGAATCTGGAAAGCCATTTGATGGGGGAGACGCGGTGTACTATTTTCTAGATCGAAGATTATCAGGTTCGGGTCCTGAACATCAACAGCTCCGATAGCCGACAAAAGTAATTTTTGCTGTGCTGGGCATGATTGCAGCACTTCTAGAGCCGACATTGCTGAGGGTGAAACAGCTAAGTCCTCAACAATGTTGTAATTCTGGGCGCTCTCGCATGTGGATTGAAAGTAGACCTTCGAAGTACACCCTTGGCGGGCGGTTTGATTACTAGATCCGGGTTAGGTTTCTCGATCTGTAGTGGATCAGAACCAGAAGTTGAGGTTGATGGGTTAGAGTGAGAAGATTCTGCTTCCTTACCATCAACAGGATTTTTACTACCATAATCTTGCATTCGAGTCGCAATCCTCACATGAGACATCATCAAAATGGGTTCTTCACTGGCATTCGAGGAAGAACCTATCATCTTATTCTCCTGCTCCGGAAATGGATTTTTAAACACAGCAGGAGTGGGAGAACCTTTGACTATTTTCACAACCTCGGCCCGATGAGGGCAATCTCTCGTAAAATGATCCTCTTCACAAATAAGACAAGGATATCGAGGTTTGCGCTTTTCATCATTGGTTTCCGACTTTTCCGTTTTCTCCTTCGGAGCCTTGTCTGCTTTAGCCTTCTTCTTTCCTTTCTTCTTTCCACCGTTTTTTGATTTGGCCGTAGATGACTCTACAGCGTGAATATCGGCGGTAAGTTCAGGAGAAGACTCTCCTGTCGGGGAATCAGGCAAAGTGATTATAGGAGTAGTTGAAGCCTTGGAAGACTTCTTCTTGCTCTTAGTATTCACGATACCAATCATACCATCAGCGGCATGAGATCCCGAAGGAGCAGCAGCGATTTGATTCGATTTTGGAAGATCTGGAATCTTCTCGTGTAACGTACCCGACTGAGTGTAAACTAAGTCAAGGTATTGTGCCTGAGAAATGACTTGCTCCTCAGTAACTACTCCGGCCTTGGCTACATCTTCAGTAATCTTCGGTAATAATGATTTAACAAACCATTCAGCTAAGATTTGGTCCGGGATAAAAACTTTCACTAACCTTCTTCGACGTCTCCACTCATGAATGTGATCAGAAATATACGTGGACGTCGATTGTTTTAGTGAAGTTAATAACTCCGTGCCGTTATCGTATCTGACCGGCAACTGAAAGTGAGTTAAGAACGAAGTAGCTAACTGGCTAAAATTGTAAAAAGAGGCCCGTGGTAACTCAATGTACCACTTGGCCGCGAGACCAATGAGTGTACGCTGGAAAAGACGTAAGCGGATCGAATCATCCGAGATAGAATTTGAAGCACACCAAAGGTGGTAAGTCATCACATGATTGGACGGATCCTCTCCAGACTTACCTTCGAACTTGGGTATATCACTGGGCAACTTATTTGGCATTGGTGGCCGGAACTGAAGATATTGAATTAGATCATTCGTTAGGCGCGTCAAGTCTGGTAAATCCAAAGTTGCGATAAACGGTAACTGCCGGTTAGGATCTCTAAAACTCTGGGTCACAAGACCAGTCCCAGGAGGAGGATATCCAGGATAACTAGGAACAGGAGTCGCATTTGGGATATTATATCCTCCTGGAAAACCAGGATTAACCGGACCGTACTGGGGTTGTTGAGGTTGTTGATAAGTGTACCCAGGATACGGTTGATACTGGTAAACCGGCTGTTGGACAGCTTGCCCAGGTTGGTACTGTCCCTGGTACGGTTGGTGAACAAATTGAGGTTGAGTAGTGACAACCGTACTTGTACCAGGTTGACCTGTAGGCATCTGGACCGTGGTTTGAATCGTAGATCCAGACAACGGTAAAGATGTCTGAGGCGTGGTCGCAGAGACAGTAGAAACCGGAGCCGTCGATACTCCAGAAGTAAGTATGGTAGATGTGGCGGTAGTTGCAGCAGCCGTTTGAGATGGAGTACTAGGTGCAATTGGCGGCTGAGTAACTACCGAAGTTGCAGAAGTTTGAACATTTGACTGGACAGGTTGCGGTTGCTGGGGTGGACCAGAAACTACGGGTTGTCCAGCTTGAGGTACCAACTGCATACTTGGCTGCAACACCTGTTGACCCTGTGATGGATCCCACACTAACATTCCGGGGTATTGACCCGTAACAGGTTGAGGATACTGAGATCCATAACCGGATTGAGGATAGGATTGATAATTGTAAGGTACGGTTCCCATACTTGGAACATATGACTGACCTTGAGGCGGTTGATAACCTTGACTCGAGTATTGACCTTGAGGTTGATAACCTTGAGGTAAATACGGATACTGGGGTTGACCTTGACCTTGAGGTTGGTACCCTTGAGGTTGGTACCCTTGGGGTTGATACCCTTGGGGTTGCCATCCTTGAGGTTGCCATCCTTGAGGTTGATATTGATACTGAGGTTGACCCTGGGGTACATATTGAGGCTGGGGTTGACCTTGAGGCATGTATTGCACCATAGGTGCATACTGACCTTGAGGTTGCCCCCTAGACACGATTTGTGTACCTTGAGGTTTCCCCCCAGGCGTTAACTGAGGTTGCTCCCCAGGCGGTAATTGGCCACCTTGAGGTTGGGAAACGGGAACTGAACCTGACATCATGTAAATGTCTCCTACACCCAATGGTATATTACCACTGTTTCCAGCTAATAACCCATGATCAACGGGTTGAGGAGATGCCCCCGCAAAGGTACCAGAAAGAGATTGATACCCGGTGGGAACAGAAGGACCGCCGTGTAAGAAAGATTCAGGACTTTGAGTAAACACAAACGACTGACCAGACATATTTACAGGAGTATAAATACCTCCAGGTGGAAAAGGAGTACGAGGTGTAGAAAAACCTACCCCTGAGTTGTCTAAATAATTGGTTAACGAAAGGTACCAAGTAGTACTTCTAGGAGGACTGTAAAAGATGGATTCACGCTCCCTTAGATCAATAGTAAGTTGATCGTCAAGGTTAGAGACGCCAATATCTTCCTCTGGAGCAAGTTCTTCAATAGCAATCAAACCAGTAGGAAGATTTTCGGTGATAACTCTTTCTATTCTCGGTGAATCTGGAACACTAGAAGTTGGAGTAACAGGTTCAGATATTTCAGGTTCTTCGCCTGTATCACTAGCAGACGAAAAACTACCAACAAGTTCAGAAACTGTAACAGCTTCGGGATTATAACCTGTCTCTAAGCCTTGGTAATCTGAATGGACTACCAAGGAAGATTCTCCTTCTTCAGGTGAACCTACTCTACTGCCACTAGGAGGAGCTACAAGGACCTTTAAACCTTCTAGATTACCCGGGTCATCTCGAGGAGGTGATCCCCTAAGTCTACGGGATCTTCTCAACAATTCGGCCACAGAAACAACTTCAGGAGACTGGCCCCGAAGTCTACGGGACTGTCTCGGTAATTCCGCAAACAAAGTAAAATCTCAAATCAAACCACCTAAATTCTCTAAAGAACCAAACAAATTTGAATCACACGCCTAAAGAATCTAGGGCGTCAAACCAAGCACAAACAGTAACCTTCCAGACCGAAAGCGCTAGTTGGTGATGAAGCCCAACATCACCGGATTCAGTACAGAAGTGGCGGGTGGAACAGTTACCCCGGCAACCTGCTTAATGAATAGACCGGCACAAGTTCCTCCACTTTAACCGTCTCGAGTGAAGTGAACCCCCCGGAAAATCCAAGTGAGTCTAGCCGACGTCTGCTCCAGGTACAGTGGGATCTTCCCTCAACCATCACCTCGGTAGAATCCTAAAGATAATGGTCACTAAGGTTACCAACCGCAACAAATGCACCTGGGGGAACAGTCTACACTCCGACAGCACGCAAGGGCAGAGTATCAAGCTCAATCCCCTTGCCGGTTCCTTGACAATAATCCAAGGTTTACCGACAAGTGACCCCTGGCTCCTCGACAATGGTTAATCCGAGGTTTACCGTTTGTAATACGTGCGTGTCTGGCGTCATTCCCAACGAGGGGGGATTGATCCCCTCACTGGTTCGGACACGAGCTCGTGCTTCTCCTTTAAGAGGAGCTTTCCCAGAGTACATCCCAGAGTACAAATGAGACAATTGGATTTATTCTATCACAAGATAAGCTACTTGTTTGGTTTTGTTGTCTTAGAGAGTTAATTACTCACCTACTCCAAGACACTAGCCTGATCTAAATTGGTGTTTCAGAGCCCTAGTAAATAAAAGTTACTACGTTGTTTTTACTTTAAGCGTTAATTTTATGGTTTTCCTTAAAGACAAAAGGTAGCGGAAGTGAAACCAGTGGTGTGTAGACTCGACTCAAACCACTACAAAGATGCACCTAAGATGATTTACGCTACTTTCCTTTTTCAATGAAATTCTTAACTAAGAGAGTTGAGAGATGCAAATTTTATAGAAAACAACTTTCTTAGTAAAGACAATCAAAGAAACAATTCTCTTTATCTTTCCAAGCATACAAGCATGACCACTCCTTACGTGCACGAAAAACTCTTTTTCTTTCAAAACTCTTCAAAGCTACTTGAAACAAAACTTTTCAAAGGAGATGTTTTTGTATTTTCTCTTTTTAATAAAGCATATAAATCTATTTTAACGAAAATCAATCTTAAAAACTATAAAATCTATGAAAACTTGACTCACAAGCAAATCAAAAAGGAAATTACTCTAAGCAAACCTAACGAGGCAAAAGCCTACAAAGATGATTCTAGGTTGTTTTACTTGACCAAAATCAAATCAAGGACCAGCTAATGCAGAATCAAAAGACTAGTCAAAACAAAACTCAAATCTTTTTGTTCTTTTTGTAAAATGGAATTCAAGACTTAATCAACAAGCACTTCGAAATTTGCCCAAGAGACCAATCAAAGGTAAGTTTCTCTCACAGGTAGACTTTATGACAGGTCTGACTTCTAAGAATGCTGACAAAACCAGAGAGATCTAAGGCTTGACAACTTCTACCGCCAAAGTCACTACAAGACCTACTCAAAAATCAAACCCTAGGGCTTAAACTTCTATGAAATCCACTAAAACAGTCAATGCTATCGAAACAAGTTCAGGTGAAGATCTTTGACAAGAGACTAATGAATCTGGGCAGTAAAAACTAAGAAAAAGCAAAATCTAAGAGAAAAAATGCAAAAAATGGAATTTCTCAAATTTTAGCAGGGGACGCAGGCAACCCGTTAAGACAGGTGGGGGCCCGCTCTGTGCACACAGCGACAGTGCGTCCAGGGACGCACTGTGCAATACTCAGAGGGTGAGTCCTACTGGAAAATTCAAGAAAAACTAAAATGAATCTAACCCTAAGCTAACCCGCCCAAAAACAAAGTCACAGAGCCAAAAACCAGAAAAATAAACCAATTTTCTCAGAGCAAAGTTCATACAAAGGAAAAGACTTTCACATCAATGGATTCCCCAGCGGAGTCGCCAATTTGTCAGGCGGAAAGAGTCGATTGTGCGGACACAACCAACCTCCCTAGGAGCCTAAGACTCTCTAGTGACAAACAAGACAAACAAGAGCAATCCTTCTCTAAACATGTATTTGCTGTATAAGAAATCAAGTGTTTAGATCCTACCTGTAACCCAACGCTGTTGTAGCAGTCCAGCTCCGCTGATCCGGATGAGCTCCTCCTTCACTTTGAAACCTGCATACACTAACAATCAAACGATTAAATAGCACTTGATAATCTCATAGAATAAAACATATTTAACACATAGACCAAGGAGTACATGAAACAACTCATAAATAACAAGTTATTGAGAAATATGGACTCATTTGCATTAATAGGTAACAAAAGGAACAAATACAACCTGAGCCTTGGTGTTGTGCAAGTTCCTCCCAGGGTCCATCAAGAGTTCTCCTTTACTTTGACAAAGCTCACCCACTTCCAAATAGAACAAGCAAAGATGGCAATCTCTCCTCACAAGCTTCTAAATGGGAGTCCTAATTCCAGCAGCATCTACCCATAGAAATGTATAGCTTCCAACCTCTCCTCCTTCTGGCCCAATGCCTGTATTTATAGTGCTCAAGAGGAAGTTAATCAGGTCCACCATCAATGGGATAATCCCCTCTTTGGATGGGATAGCTCCCTTATTGATGGGATAAGTTCCTCTTTGGTAGGGTGCATGAACCATCTGGAGGCGCTCAATACACGTCGAACAACCTTCTAGAATGCTCTAGAAATGACCACAAGTAACTTTTTTAAAGATGAAACTTGCGCATTTTGACCTTTACAGGGGGACGCACCTACCCCTTTACATACAGAGCGTCCAAAGACGCAACTTTTGTGAACATTGGGTGCGTACCCGCAGGTAAGGTTGAGAGAACCTGCGTACCCAGAGATAAATACATTTGTAAAGACTTTCTCTCTTTTTGGAGTTTGACATGGAGAGCAGAGGCATAAGACTTGCCTAAGAGGATAGCATGACTGTTGATAGAGCCATACTAACTGTAAATAGCCATGGTGACATTTTTTAGTGTAACACTATGATATTCAACTAGGAAACCAACAGCACTTCCTTACAAGATACAAAATTCCAGCCTCTGGATCTCTAGGATGGGGGATCCATATATAGATGATTGTAGGGAGGTGGGTCAGCTTCTGGGATTTTGATTAGTGTCTTCTCTCTGATATTTCTTGATTCCATTTGGAGATTGATGATCTCTTACTCATCCCTGGGCGAATTCGGAGAGGCAAGTGTCATAGGAGAAGTTTCTGGAAGATTCCATGATCATCCACCTCGCAAGTTGTCTCTGCCATTTTTCCATTCTCACCCATCACACCCTACAGAAGGGCTTTCCAGTATGCATCACACCTTTTACACTGGGCAGGTGAGATGCATCACACCCTTAGCATTGAACAACCTATATGGTTCAGTTTTGATCAGTTCTGAGCAGTTTCCTGTGGAGAAATTCTCGGAGATAATGTAATCAGTTGACCTTGTTCCTTTAGGGCATGAAACGACACTTTTAGGGACTCAAAAGCTCTTGGTTTATGGACATATATGATTGGGGTTGCAGTACCCAAAAATGTTTATATCAGTTTTTTGATGTCGGGTGAAATGCTTTATCATGAGGATCTGAGGTCTTTCAAACTGGAAGGCGACCTGTAATAAGATACAATGCAATACATTATCTTCATAACTTTTTCATGATCTAGTTAAGGCAGCCATTCCCATGCTCAGCTTTATAAGTTCATTTTCATGTACATAGGACAGACAACCGTCTGTGTAGCAAACTGATGATTATGATAGAGCCATCATCCTTTGATTCGGATGATCATCTGTGCAGCAATGATGTACATTTGATGTCTTTATTTTCCTGAATATATCGCAGCCCAGATGGATGTTACTAGATCTGGGGTCTTCAAACTCGTCCAATCTTCGCCCGAAGTACAAGTCGATCCATGTGAAAAAATGTTTTGGAGTCGAACATGGAAAGACATCGCCTGATTACCAGCCAATGATGTAAGTTGTTAACAGGTGCGCGAGGAATCACCGATAATGATGATGACCCTCAAGGTACGACAGTACAATTCGCATGGTGTGAAAATGAGACTTGGCATCTAACACCACGCAAAATCTCTCGGTCGAAGACCATTGATGTAAACCTGTCACCGAAAGTGAGAAACTTGCCATTGAGGCATGCAAGCTTCAAAGTAGTGAAAGGGTTGTTCCTAGGTCGACTTCTTGGATAATGAGCTGATGTCGAAAAGAAGTGAAATGTTGTAGGAGGGCCTTAATGAATCCCACATCTATGACACGAAACGGAGAAAATGACTTTTGGAGGTGAAAACGATCTGATGATACAGGGTTCAGGGTGGCGGTCATGAAAGAATGAAGCGTAAATGTATTGCAGCAGATGAGACACAAGATGGGTTGGTGAATTCTCTGATCGACTTCTCTTGAACATATCGGTGACACTTGAAATGGATTGGTAGTGTTAACCCCAAAGATGGATGGTACGATGGACCAATGGTAATATGACCGGTGAACGGAATAACCCAACCCGACTCAGACATGGAGTGAAAGTGTCATGTTCAAGAGCGTCTTTTCCACCAATAAAGTTTCTTCAAGTTTTCTTCCCAATTTTTCCCCAGTCATTGCTGACCAATACCTCTTTATTTTTATCAAGCTTGAGGAGGATAACATATGCTTGTTATATAATTTTCCCTTCGGGCAAACCCGTCGCTATGTTTTAACGAGCCTAGCGATAGTGAAACTCGTTCTTGTCTATATGGACAAGTTTGTCGCTATTGGTATTAACGAGTTTAACAACAAAGATAACTCAGTCCTTTTCAATTTTAGAGAGTCTAAGAAGGAACGTAAAGGAAACTCCAATAATCCTTTTTCGTCATATAATCCCTTAAGTCTAAAAAAGTATAAAATAATATGAAAGGGATGAATTTTCGATAATTTTAACGAGCCAAACAAATCAAGCACTCAATATTTTTGTGTAATAATCCCTCAGTTCCAAAAAGATTAAAATATAGAGGAGGGATAGCACTCTCAGTAGCTTTAATGAGCTGGAGAGGCTAACTGCTCAGCAATCTTTTCATATTTTACGAGTCAGATGAAAAGAGCTTAAAGGAGACTCATTTTTTGAGGAATGAGTGATAATTTCAGGTAGTAGCTGATTCCAGGTAAGGTTTGGAATTTTCCAATCACGGAAGTGTCACAAGGATGGCTAACAGATCACTCTTCACAGTTGTTCCTCAAAAGGGGTAAACAATCAAATGGAGGCGAAAGATCGGCTAAAACAGAGTGGAGGTGATGACGAGAACATGACCAAGGCTCAAGAGTTGATGATAATGCATTCACAATGGTTATTTACCAGAAATTGGTTCATTTTTTAATGAGCTTAAACTCTGGGGGAAACATTTGCTCATTGCTTAGGTTTAATTTTTAATGAGCTTGAACTTCACATAAAAACTGCTCGTGCCAGTCGTATAATAAGGATGTCTCATCGAGAGATTCCACTTTTATGGAGCTTGCACCTTTCGAAGCTTTGCTCCGTATCCTTCCTTTATGTAAGCTAGGAATGACCAATCCTACGAGTTTAAAGGGTTTGAGAATATACAAACTAAGAAAATAAATGGTCGCTCTTCACTTGCACGCAAAAAGGTTTGCATGCCCCCAGGTATAGTGAAGTAGAGTTTCGAGGTTACCTCTCAATTTGCAAACAAAACATTTGCTTTGTCAGGAAAGGCCTACCTTTTACAGGTTACCCCTCAATTTGCAAACAAAACATTTGTTCTATCAGGAAAGGCATACCTTCTAACGGAGGTATCTTATCCGGTCTAATCCCATTTTCCTATACGGACAGGTGTCAGACTAGTCATATATCCTTCGTAGAAACCTACCCTATACCCAGAGTTTTCCTGCCGAAGTAGACCAGGGTGCATGCCCCCTGGGTTTCAGTCACGACCTCCCGAATTACTCGTGTTCTTCAGGTGGACGGACTGGAGATTGATGAGACATTCCTTGCATGAAAAGACCATTTAGGGACGGTATTGGACTATTTGCCATGTGTGAGCCGAGGAATGAAAGCTGGTCTACAAGCTGGACCACTCTGCCTTCATGCGGAAAACACATTACTCGAAAGAGTGAGGAGACAATGGCTCCCATGCAATAAATATAGTCACACCCAAGGAGTAGATTGTAATCTAAAGGCCCTTGGACTACCATTACGTTCATATACACGGTTTTCCTTCTCAAAGTTATAGGCACATTTGGAAGGATCCCTAACAGTCGACTGGTTCCTTTGTCGAAGCCTGTCAGATTTCTCATCTCAGGCATAAGCGATGGTGAACCAAGCGCTTTCCAAGTAGTCGAGGAAAGGATACTCACAGAAGCCCCTTCATCTATGATAGTACCAACCATGACCATTCTATAAGCTTGTACAATGATTCAGAATGGTACATTAGACGGTAGACGGGGTCTGCCTAGTAGATTCCAATCGAAGGAAACCACTAGGTTGCTTGGAGGTGGGACCAAATAGATGGCCAAATATGACTCTGGTGAACTTCCTTCCTACGGTAAAGGAATGGGTAGATTGCCCCCATGTTCATCGGAGTCTGTGTTTACGAAAAGAATTTGAACGGTGTCGTTCTCGTTCTCTTCGGTGATTGTATCGTCTGAAGATGGACCTTCCAAAGACAAGACCGGGTCGACTGCGGCCTCAACCTTTGGACTTTCGTCTAGTATGGATTCAGCGGGTTTTTCTTCAATGATAGATGCTTCGATCGACCACAAAGTTGTGTCGGTCATATTTTCAACTAGCGATGCACTAGGCAAGAGTTTCTTGTATCTAGGAGGAAGCCGCAGCGGTGAAGCGGGATGGTTATCCAAGACTCCTTTTGCTTCATCTAGGAAGGGACAACGATGGACGACGTGGTCGCCTTCACACAGTTTACAAGGAAATTTACCTTTCCTTTTTTGCCCAAATCCTTCGCTTTCGCTAGTTGATGGTGTACTTTCAACATGATTTTCAAAGGTTGATGACACCGGATTGTGCAAACGAGGAGACCAGTCCCTTAAGATCCGAGGGATACAAGGACAATATCGATGATAGTGGTCTCCTTTGCAAATGACACATGGAGATTTAGGCTTGGATGGTGCAGTGTGTGGATTTTCGCTAGACGACGCACGGTTACCCCTTTTTGCCTTTGGCTCCTTCTTCTTTTCCTTCTTCTCCTTCCCCTTCTTCTCCTTCTTAGTTACTTGATTTTTGGCTTTACTAGCTTCATCAAGCAAAGAGGAAGGAGGAGAGGGAGAATTGGACAAAGTAGAAGGTTTGGGGGTAACTTTAGTATCATCTAGTTGCTGAATTGATTGTTAAGGAATCACGGTGTTCTGAACGACGGACGTCGAGAAGAGCCATATTGGCAAGCCAATTGTCAATCCTGGAAGTGACAATGTGGCCATATGAGGTGCACCAACATCTCCCCAAGAGGAGAAAGGACCAGGATTTCCCCCAAGGGAAAATCCTTGATTGGTGGAATCCATTTTCCTCAACCTAAGACCAACATGGGAATAGTGACGTTATTATGATTAAAATAGATTTTAGATGCTTTGACACAACTTGCTTTTTCAATTTTTCAAAGTCGAGAAAAAACAAAAGATGACTCTAGTCGCCTTCGATTTTTAATGAGCCTGAAGTGACAAGTGCTCAAATGGACCTTTTCCTTTAAGGAGTCTAAAAAGGAATGAAAGGGACTACTCTGGAAATCTAGACAGAGGGATTACCAAGCCAATCGCAAAACTGCAAAATACTTTTTACGGTACGGCAGTCAATCTTCCTGAATGCTGTGCTCAGTGCATTGCAATCGATAGGGCAGTAGACACAGCTTCCTATGGATAAAGGATATAGCCTATTGTGGTCTCCCAATATATACTCAACAGTACGTGGGAGCACAAGTCCGTATTGGCACTTGTCTTCTCAAAGAGGAGGAATCACCCAACCAACAATGAAAGCGATAGTTACCAGGCTTTACGATGCCAGAATACGTCTCTAGCCTAGACTTCTAAATGTTGTGCGTTAGGTTCCAAAGTGTTTTTATGTTCATTGAATTTATTTTACAATTGATCTTTCTTAAGGAATTTGCCTTTCAGGTTCACCGCGTGATGTAGATATACAATTCCTAAAATGCAATCTAAGATGATAAACAATCGTTTAATCTTCTTTTTGCAATGAAAATCCTAGCTACTAAAGAAAGAAAGATGATATTATTTCAACATAAAGCAGAGAGCACACACTAGATGCACTGTCCTAAATCAAACCAACAAGCAGTCTAAATGCAAATGCACATGCATGTATTTTTTTCAGCCTTCTTAATGTGTGAATGACAAGAAGAATGCTAAGTACAAATGTGAATTATCTTTTCAAAGCGACAGTACTAACAAATTTCTCTTTAAAAACGAAAGGAAGATAATGATGACACTTTGTGACTTTCAATTGAAAACTGCTTTCGACACTTGAAAAACTACTAATTCAAATCAAATATAAGAGTAACTATATAATTGACTATCAAGAACAATAGAATTCTTTTCTTTGACTGAAAACGACACTTGTGACATTTCCAAATCAAAAGACGATAGTTTGATTACGCTACTTTTGTAAAAGAGAACTGTAAATGGCGCACAATACATAAAAAACATTCCCAATTCTTTGTACAATGGAGGCAAAATCATGCAAAGGAAGGGGGTTTCCACAGTGGTATACTGATCACAGACAGCAAAACTCCTAAATAAAGCTAAAAAGAGTGAACAAAGAAACCAAAATCTAGAAGCAAAAGAGGTCTTATCTGATCAGCGCACCTGCAACACAGGGAAAGTGCGATGCAGCGCACCTACTGCACACGGGAGGTGCGATGCATCTAGATTCCCAAGAGGAGAAAGTTTGATGGTCCAGGGACGAGACTTCAACTTGGTTCTTGGTCACAGTTTGCAGCTTAGTTCACGGATTTAGGCCGAGCTAATGATAGTCAATAAATAGAAATCACAGGGGCTGATCTAATAAGGTTACTAGAGCCACCACTAGGGCAATTAGGATGTTTGCAAATTGATTTTTCAGTTTATAAACAAAACTCGGAGATAGACTGAAGCAACATTGATCTACTTTGCACTTGCATAGCAAATGTAGTTCGAAGGCTAGCTGGCTTAACTTCAGGCTCCGTCTATAAGTTTATAAAGCAAACAAGTATAAACAAGAAAACAAGCTATTCGCTCCCCAGTGGAGTCACCATTTTGTTATTGGGAAATCTAGTGTCTATGCAGAGCTGCTAGTCCCACTAAGATGGGTAGCTATCTTAGAAACAAACAGATTAAAGTTACTTTCGTTTTCCTTTATGAGAAGTAGATAGGAGAGGATCAAAGAATACCAACCTTGATCTTGCGCTTGGTTCTTTTATTGTTCCTTCTCCTCATCGATAGGTCTTTGCCACTTCTCCCTTGACCACTCCACTTCAAAGAGTACCTGTAAAGTGAAAGAAGCATAATACCTTCAAAGTGCAGAGATCTACAATCATAAACAACATAGGACCAGATATATATTGACTACGCAAATGCATATATTGTCAGACATACAAGAATGTGGAGGCAAACTTGAATAGCTTTATTGATATAAAGATTAGAAGACAGGATTACAACCCATTGATCTGACCCAACGTCATCCTCTCAGCATGAAAGCCCTTATTCACCTCATAAAAAGCTTAGATCACCCAACACTATGATATTCCACCAGGAAACCAACAACACTTCCTTACAAGATACAAAATTCCAGCCTCTGGATCTCTGGGATGAGGGATCCATATATAGATGATTTGTAGGGAGGTGAGTCAGCTTCTAGGACTTTGATTAGTGTCTTCCCTCTGATAGTTCTTGATTCCACTTGGAGATTGATGATCTCTTACTCATCCCTGGGCGAATTCAGAGAGGCAAGTGTCATAGGAGAAGTTTCTGGAAGATTCCATGATCATCCACCTCGCAAGTTGTCTCTGCCATTTTTCC
This sequence comes from Pinus tabuliformis, assembly GCA_031772625.1. Lineage (NCBI taxonomy): Eukaryota > Viridiplantae > Streptophyta > Pinopsida > Pinales > Pinaceae > Pinus > Pinus tabuliformis. The sequence goes on from CM062811.1 coordinate 353,911,839, forward strand.
ATTCTTTCCCATCGCACCCTACAAAAGGGCTTTCAAGTATGCACCGCACCTTCTACACTGGGCAGGTGAGATGCATTTCACCCTTAGCACTAAGCAACCTGTATGGTCGAGTTTTGACCAATTCTGAGCAGTTTACTGTGGAGAACTTCTGGGAGATGATGTAATCAGCTGGCCTTGTTCCTTTAGGGAATGAAACAACACTTTTAGGGACTCAGAAGCCCTTGAATTATGGACATATATGATTGGGGTTGCAATGCCCAAAAATGTCTATAACACTAAGGCTCTGAAATTCAATTTTGAGACCTGTGGGAGAGATTGTGACTTGTGGGAGACTTTACAACCTGTGGAAGATATTTTGAATTCTTAAGCTCACATATTCACATTCCAATGTTGGTTGCATTTTTTGGTCACTTTTCTAAGACTCTGAAATGCAATTATGCAACATGTAGTGTTGACAGAGTGATCTAGTAATAATTCTAACAAAGAAGGATGATCACTGTCGAAGTCACATTTCAAAAGTGCGACCTTATCAAAGGGTGATCTAGAAGTGTGACTACAACCTGGAAGTACAATTTCTCATGTCGTAATCTCTAGTATCATTTTGAACCCAAAGCACCTAATCATCCCAAAGAAACATTTATTGCTCTCTCTCTCTCATAAATGTCATTAATCTGTTGGGCTTGTAAGTACAATTACCTCACAAATGGTCTCATACTTTACACAGTTGGTTTTACAGTACTAATCCTGGGGAAGTTGTCTCACACAAACACCTCTTGGTATCAAGAAAAATATAAGTACAAAATGGGAGAAGGCCCCCGCCACATTGCACAACACATTTTCTGATGGCTCATAATACTTCTTCGAATTGTCTTTCAGTGCATTTCTTAAAAAATGTTGCATAGGCATGTCATTGTATTTGATCCCTTAGTCCAAATCCTTTCAAAACATTTGACATGTGTCCAATACAATTTCAATACATTGTTCTAATGGTCATCAAAGAATTTTTTTGATGCTTCAAATGCTCTCATCACTACTTTTATTTATCTATTACTCCATAGTTACCTTTGAGTCAATGTGATGGATATATCCAATTACATATCTGAGTAATGTGTCACATGTATGCCTCTGTGGTTGATCGATTGGTATGTATGGGATTTCAAGGCTCCCATCGCATTTGTTAATGCATTGTTTTCCATTGTAGTTCAATCCTCTTACTCCATATTCCATTTATGTGATGACTGTGCAAACCAACACATCATTTGGGAGCCATCATCCAATGTCCAACACATGGGATCGACATGATTGTCACATGTTTCCCCTCACACATCCTTTTCACTTGTGGTATCCATTTTTCTTCATATTAGTGAACAGAGGGCTAAACATTGCCTTATATTTTGTGGGGTTTTACAAAAAGATTCCACACGTAATGTATAAAAATGATTGGCATTTATGTATATGTCCCACTGTTGTAGTGGCTACAACCATCCTCCAAAATTTTGCCTTCGCTTTGTTTTGGAGCCTCCCTCCTCAAAATCTTAGTAGCGTGTCTTTCACTGCTCAGTGACTTGTGTTTTTATTTGAATTTATCTTCCACTTTGCATCTTGTTTTTGCCAACTTATTTTGTTGACCAACCACAAGCTGATCCTGCGACTTAGTTCACATCTAGTTCTTGCACTATCTTGAAAAACTGCGCAATCTCGGAAGGAAACCAACCTTGCTCTTAGTGATTGCATAGAGTAGCCTGGCAGTCAACCCTACTCTCCAGAAATTGCAAAGCAGTATGGTAGATAGCCTTTCTCAGAGAAATTGTGTAGAATATCCTGACACTCGGCTTCCACTCAGGAATTGCACAGACTCAACTGACAGCTTGTCTTAAGCTAAGAAACTGTGTAGAGCATGAAAGGAAATTAGAGCCACTCAGCCCAAGAATTGCGAAGAAGAATTCCTCATGTTGTTGTCTAATGCATGTGTTGACAACTTGCTTGGTTCCCTCCAGAACTACGTAATCTTCCCATGCATGCATGGCAGCCCTTTGCCAAAAAAAAAAAAGAAAAAAAAAAAAAGCAAAAAACATCCCTAAAAAATAGGGATATATTTTTAGCACTGGGAGTTACATGCAAGGTGATTTTAGAAACTTCCCGGCAAGTGTCACATTTTCCTAGATTTGTGGCATGCACGCCATAAATCCTAAAACTACCAAATATATTTAAACGACACCCCAGAGCTCATTCTACACATTCGATCTTGGAGCTTTGGCATTCCCAAGGCATATAGAAACCGTCGGCACAGTCGAAAAAACTTTTCCAGGTAAGTTTTGCTCTTCAATTCTTTTGGTTCTTTTGCTGTTGCTTTTATTCTGTATGCTTGTGTGACTGTCGTTTTGCATGTTTGATTGAATTAATGTTGTCATTTTAGTTTTTTTTAACTTGTATAAGTGTTGTTTCAAGTTTTTCATTATCTTTCTTAAGTGTCGCATGCATGACATTGTTTTTGCACTAACATTCGTCGTTGTGGCGACTCTCCCCACCATCTTCATTGTTCATCCATTTGACTGATTCCTACATTGGCTTTGATTGCATGCATGATAATTCACTCTTTTCTACAACATTCTTTTCTTACGCATTCAAGCTTACTCATTTTCAAGTTCCTCTTGGGAAGATCTAGGTTGCCTTGGCTCAGGTCTTACTTTCACTGGCATGCAGCGCACATTCCTGAACTCAAGGCTCTACCTTGGCTACCAGAATTGTGGAGAGGCTGCCTATCACTAGCCCTAGCTGTGCTCTGTGCAGTTCTGGGAGATAGTTCCCAGTCTTTCCCACTTGGATTGCGCAATGTGCAGTCCCATCTAGTATTCAAGCTAGATTGAACTGCGCAATGCGCAGTTCCAGACCACATTCAACCCAGTTGGACTGTGCTCTACGCAGTTCCAGTCAGCAGCAAGTCTCACTAGCAGTTGGGACTGCACAATGTGTAGTTCCGACTGACAGCCTCCCAGCCTCTCAGAGTCACTACTACGCAATATTTCCCAACAGTCACCCAACTTGTTGCATGATTGATCCTTGAAGTGAATTGTGTTTTTTAATTGAAATTTTCTTATCGTGAGTGTCCAATTTGTCTCCAAGTACATCAATTGCTAAGAAGTCTCTCAATAGTACAAGCATCATGGTTTCTAAAAGAGCTAGATCAAATGACACTGTAGAGAGTAGCACTGGAGACATGGTTGAACATGTGCTAATAAACTTGCCCATCTACACAGACATGTAATTGTTTGTAGAGAAGTACATGAAGATCACATGGCAAGAAATAAAGGACATATTTTCAAGCACTTTCAAGGAATATCTGGAAGATCAAAAATTCTATGTCAACACTCACAAGTCAGGCTTGTATAGTGTTGCATGTAAGTACCCCTCCTTCCCATGCATGGATATCATTCACTGGGTTGTCTCACATATTGATCTTGAGACGATGACATTGAGCATCACGAATGGGATACCTTGTGACCTTCAGGATGGAAAATTGTCGTCAGATGTATCACATTCCGCATACAGTGAACTACAAGGATGCATTGTTCTTCACTCCAAACAATAATGTACACTCTAGAGATATCATGAAGTGTTCGGTAAAAGAGTCATCAAAGTTCAGGATGACACCCAACCAAGTCTACAAGGCGAAGTCACTTGGGAAGGCTTACCAACTCCTAGTCATCTTTTCATGTCCCTTATATGGCTAAGAGAGTGCAGATACCTTCCTGCATATTTGGGTTTTTATGTTAGATTAGTTGGAAAATGAAGGAAGGTCTTTCAACTAGTCAGACATGTTGGCTCTTCAACTGAAAGTCCATGTGTCAAATTCACGAATCCTCCTAAGGATGGACAAGAAAGATTCTATATGTTCATGTACCTTCTTGATGAAATATGTGCCTAACAGTAGTTCCCTGACATGGGTTGGACATGGACACCATCAGAGGAAGCTGTGAATTTGTATTGCAATTTGCTCTCTGAGTGCAGCTAATGAGGAGTCATGGAAAGGTTATCTGACCACTTCATCACCCTATTGAATAGGATTATATTTGAACGAGACCCACCTTACATGTCTAAGGAAGAGATGCGGGCATTGCTCAACATAGTAGATTGATATGCCTCACTTGATGGAAACTTTACCAAGATGTTAAGAGTAGAGAAGCCTCTACATGAGCTACCAAGGTTTGCGATGGACAAGCTGGTCATGCAAGAGGTTTCATACCACATCTCCACAGGGTTATCAACAGGATTGCACAAGAGGAAGAAGGCACCATGTCCCACTCTTCCTTTGCAGATTGGGTTGTACGAGATTCGTACCTTGAAAGATGTAGATTTCGAGACCAAGGACCTGAAGAAGTTCAGATTTGGCACCAAGAGTTTTAACCCATATGGTTCACACTGCATATGCAAGAACCATTGTTTAAAGGTGTACTACCCATGGATCCACGGGGTATGTCATTGGCTAGAGGAAGATCCTTGGAGGTATTTATATAACTCGTCTATGCTCAATGAACCGGTCAACATGGTTGTAGAATGGAAAGAAACCCTGGAGACAGTTCCACCACAGGAAGCAACAACGACAGCAGGAATGAGAAGAAAACCAGTGCAAGACAAAGGCAAGAGGAATACTTCCAAGAGAGCAAAGGCTAAGCAAAACTATAAATTCAAAGAAGATCCACTTGTTGAGAGAGTATCTTTGGAGATAGATGCAAAGAGGCGACAACGTGAAAGGAGAGTAGCGTAGAGAAAGATGGAGAAACAAAGATTGGAAGAAGCAGAGAGGAAGTTGCAAGAGATGGAGAAAAAGTTGAAAGAAGAACAAGAGCTCAGCAGAAGAGAAAGGGAAGAAAGGCTGAAACAGGAATAAGAAGAAGGAAAAGGTGCACTGACAGAGAAAAATGCGTAGATACAGGTTGAGACAGCAGAGCGGCCAGTAGATGAAGAAGAGGGTGAGAAGGTACAGGTTCAGGACCTTTCTCAGCATGTTGAGTAGTTGGTTGAGGCAACAGACATGGAGACAGAACAAGAGCCAAAGGACCAAGACATCGATCTCATTCTGAGAGCATTCGAGATCGCACCACAGTATCCACCACCTCTAGAATCACAACCATTCTCGAGCAAGCAAGGAGAAGTTTTTCTCCTTGATGATGATCTGGAAACGGATGTGTACAATATGGTATTTGATGAGTCACTGTAGAGGATTGTAAAGGCATGAAGAAAGCATCTCCTGGATGATAATACATCACTTGTGCACACAGAATAAAGGGTGACTATACCAGATGCTAGAAGATATCTAGCTTCCATGGTCTAGGCTTCTAAGGTTTATACAGAAGCCATGAATTCAACGGTTAAGTTCTTCATAGTAGAAAATGATCGTATGATGAAGGACTTGTAAGAGGCTAGGGAAAGAGTAGAGCGGCTCAAAAGATCTGCTATGATAGAGATGAAGAAAGAAATAGTGGTGGAGATATCCACTTTGGAGGCCATCATGCAGACAATGTACATAATATTTCTCACTGTGCACAAAGCAATTGTCCATCTATACAGTTTTCAAAAGTAGTGCATGCAAACAGACCAATCTCTCAAAATCATTCACACTACTATTGTGCACATGCAAGAATGGAAAAATGAGGTATAAGGGAGCCCCAATTTACTTGCACAAGAGGATGAAACTAGAGGTTGAGCTAGACAAAGCATGGATTCAAATGTTGATCCATAACTATGAGCAGCTCCCTCTATTCATCTCTAGAATTGAGGTTTTATATGCACGGTTGTTCAGGAATCTGGACGTCATAGTGTGAATGCACAAGATCCCTTCCATCGAAACCCTCACTTAGGCCATGAGGAAGAACTAAGTCATGCTAGATGTAGACAAGTACAAAGAGAAGTTGATGCACATAGCCACCAACGATGACTTGCAGCTCAGAGTAGAGAACAGGCAAACGTACATCAATGGTCCAGCCACACTCAGGGCAATGATGCAAATGCTTCAGGATGATTTGGAGAGAGGTTTCATAACCATATATCTAGAAGCCATGGAGGCAAGAGTCCGCTTCGACAAAGATGTCATCAAACAGTATAGGGACACAATAGTGCAATACTAAGCTTGGTATTAGTTCGCCACCAAAGATCACCGTGAGGAGGTTACCGAGTTGGTATTTCCCCGACCCTGAGTGATGTTGTTTGTCTTGTTAGGCTAACTCAAGCCTATTTTTGTGCCACATGGGTATATGTGTAAATTTTATTATTGTAAATATCTTGTAAGTGAAATTCCAAGTGTCATTAGTGGAATGTGAACAACCACTGTTGTAATGTGAAGAGTCATGAGGGTAGTCCAAGAGTCAAAGGGGGATGTCAAGGGTCACCCCACCCTTTTCTATATATAGAACCTCATAACTCATAGTACGGGTTTTTGGGAGCCAATCGTTTGGCTAGGCATTTCTTAGAGAAGGCAAGGGGATTATTGTGATGAGCTTTGGATTTTCCACAATGTAGAGTGAGTACATCTCTTTGGAGGAGTAGGCGGTGTTGACTATAATGTTCCACTACTCGGGCTAGAGGTTGTCAATGGTGTATGTAGGGATGGAACTTTGAATTTATATATATATATATAACACAGCCAACACGTTTCATGCATATGTTGTTATTGTATTTAGACTATTCTAATTTCTTTAGAAATGTATGTTATTTAACTTATGCATTTGTGTTTGAACTATTTTGTATGCAATTGTATGAATCTTGCTGCAGACGTGTTGTTGGCTTAACCCGTCACTTTGGATTGTGGACTGTTTTTCTTTCTATCCTTTGATTTAGGCTACATACTATTAGAGGCTTCTAAGGGACACACCTCCTTTTCTCATCTGTGTGTTATAACCCCCATGCATCTCACTTGAATCGTTGCAAGGTCACACACTTGCTTCCGACAAAGATACCACACTTACTTCTGTGCGCTATCGTAGTGAAGGTATTACTTTACTACCCAATGTTGGGACTCCTACTCCAAATGGTCTGAGGTCTAGCTGGGACTTCTTCATGGGGAGATCCCCTGACATGTTCGTGGGTCCAGCACTGTCAACATTTCTGGTGCTAGGAGGACTAGATGACAAGCTGAGTCCTCAAATTTTGTTTTGAATCTCTGCACATTCTTCATGACTTACATTACAGTTAATCCTCCAACATGTGTGTCTCACGGAAGTTATTTTGAAGTGTCAGAGGATCTAGTCAATGTCTTGTCACGTTTCATGTATGATGGTGATGGAGGAGCAACTTTTCTTAGTCATGGAGTGGCCTTCATGGGCTTCTGTGAAAGGAATGAAATCCATGAGGATCACATTGCATGTCCATTTTTCGCATTCACGTTCTGAGGGCACGCGCTTCCATGGTGTGTCACATTGCTTGCAACCTCCATTCACTCTTATGATTAGATGATTAGAAAGTTAGCTCATGCTTTCTATCATTATGATTGTAAATCACTCAATAAAAAGAAATTGGAATTATGGAAAGCACCTAACGAATCCCTTTTGTAATTTTGGAAATGCTTCCAAAATCTCGCTTTCCAAATCCCATAAGATCAAATTAATTGGAAATTTCTTCATGAAATATTACAGTATCTTCTTCACATATTTACAAATCCACATGTGTTAGAATCATTCGAACCCGTCCTAGCATACCTTGGTGTTAGAGCTTCCAAATCCAAGATGGAAAAGGTTGCTGTCACAGGTGACCCTCTATCTACTTCTCATCAAATAGCTCTATCTTTGCAGAGCGAGGTGGGAGAAGTTGCGAACCCATCTATTGACCTATCACATCCTCCCACTCCACATGCTCTGGATATATGTGTAGATTTGGCATTCAAGCTTGCTGGTTGTCACGTGAACTCATTTTCTCAACCTCAATCCTCTCGTTCTATTGATCCTCCAGATTGTAATGTGTTGTGTTCTCCCGTTCCGAACTCCACATTGGTTGTTCACAAGGATCAAATTTTCGATGGAGTTGGTGTTGAGTAGCCAACTTGAATTTTCATTTATGATGAGTATGTGTGGGAATCTGAAGAAGAACATGCGGTGAAGGATGGCCTCCTTCCATCTGCAACTCATCCTCTGTTTTCTAACATCTTTTTTTATTCTGCCACTTTTTATTTTTCTTGTGAAAATTCATCCCTGGATGTTTCTACTTCTGATCCAGTTGGATACTGGTGTCCACCCAACTATTCAACCTACACCCCCCAATCAATTTCATATGTTTCTTTAATTGTAGCATGGTTTACTATTTTTGGCAGTTTTTCAAGTCTTGAACTTCCAGAGTCATTTTGAGGCCCTAAACAACGTTTTTTGGGAAAATTTTCTCAACGATTTCTAGGGAAATTGCATCAGCGACCATATTCCTCATAGAGATATTCCCAACAAAGTATCATACGTGTCAAACAGAGATAATATGACCAAGTTACCACCCCAGGAAGTTGGTTGCCCAACTAACCCCAACGGGGCCCATAAACTTTTGGTGTTACATCTCCTCGGGTTAGGGTTTTGGTTGTTTAGGGTTTTATCTTACTGTTCAATAATAAAAAGGCCCTTGAGCCTCATTGTAACTCAGTTTAGAGGCATGTTCCTACCACATCTCTCCTGAGATATAAGCTACCATCGCTTGAGTTATCTTATTTCCATTCTAGGTGTAAGCATAGTTCATTATTTTTATATTAATGAAATGAAGTGTTCTTTTTTTGCATCTCTATGTTTATAATTATATATGTAAGTTGTTGTGTTCTTGTTTAAGTTTGGATCAGTGATATCAGAGTGGTGTGCTCTTTCTCTTTTTTTCTTTGCATGTCCCCAACGAGGTCAGGGTATAATGAGTTAGGGCTTGATCTGGTTGAACCATTGCACAATCAACCTCGCAAAACCCGACGACCTCCCACAGCAGAAGAAAAGAAAGATGAGGGGATAGGAGATCCTTTCAAAATGTTGCTCAAGGAATCCCTCAAGCAACAAAGGGATGAGATGATGGATAACTTTGCCCAGATCCTTTGACGACTACCCACAAGCGATGCATCTTCATCCAACAGCCACTATGGAGGTGCCACTCCTTTTAAGGTACAAGTTAACTTTGATATTCCCATATTCGAAGGCCTGATAGATGCATACGACGTAGATTAATGGTTAAATCTATTGGAATGGTATTTTTTAGTTCATGAATTTCTCAATCAAGGAAAGGTTATATTTGCACTTCTCAAAGATACCCGACATGTCAAGGACTGGTGGGAAACCTACTATGAACAATAGGACGAGGGTGAACCCTCACTGTTTTTAGCTGCACCCACTTAGAATTATTTCCGAGACACCATCAAGGAACAGTATTACATTGTCAGGAGCTATGAAGATAAATACATAAAGTGGACCATGCTACAGTAGGGAAGGGACCAAGATATGCCAGAGTTCACAAAATATTTTCCATACCCTTCACACGAAGTTGGGTATCGAGGATACTAAGGGGGATTTTCTACTCATGTAACATGGCTATCTACACAAATACATCTAGGATGAGATGGAGGTCCTAGAAATTTCCTCGCTCAGCACGATGTATCGATATGCTGTAAAGATTGAGCATAAGTTTAAAAAGAATAAGTAGGACTCTGGATTTGTGAATCCAAAGCAAGGAAAGGGTGCCCCAAAACCACAGAACAAGGGACCAAGCCAAGGCGGAGCTACCCAAGATAGATTGCCGAAGCCGCAAGAGAAGAACAACACCACAAAGATGAATAAGGACACGGGAAAATGGTGTGAGTTCCATAAGAGCTCCACTCACAATAAAAGTGTGTCGGGCCAAGCAGTCACTAGTGGTCAAGCTGAAAAATTCCGAATCAGATGCAGGTTCCCACTCTGAATTAGAACTCGATAAGGGGACTGACAAAGGGAAGAATATCATTTATGTGGAGCCCAGACCCACCGTGGCCACCACAAAGATCCATAAAATTAAGCATGAAGATCCAGATGAGGGGGAACTCCTCTTCCAATCACAAATGTGGTTGAAGGGTTCTCCGCTAGAGTTCATTGTTGACAACGGGAGCCAAAAGAACCTCATTTCAACAGAAGTCATGAAGATATTGGACCTAAAGACTACATCACATCCACAACCGTACACCATCAGGTGGCTTCACAAAGGATGAGATCTTCGCGTTAGCTAGCAGTGTCACCTTCCCTACAACATCAAGCCCTTCATGGAGTGTGATGTTTCTCCTCATAAGTTTCTAATGTATTGTTAAGACAAACATACTGGTGGAAACGACATGTTGTATATGAGTCTAGACCTCGATTTGTGATTATTAGTTTGGGTAATAAGTTGTATAGGATACTGGAGGTAGCCATGCCTACCGCTATCTCTTTGATCACTGCAAAGTAATAAAATAAGATCATTTCCCAGACCAGAAATTTGTTTTCCTTATGATTCACCCCCAAGGCAAGAAGAAGGTTGTGGCCACGGCTTCCAGGCAGGGCTCCTCTACACAACAACAACATATGGACAAGATTGTGGAGGAGTACAGGGATATTTTCGCCTCACCCACAGGGGTACCTTAGCACTGTCAGGTCAAGCACTCCATCGATCTGACCCCAGGAGTGTTTCTTCCCAATGGATTGATCTATTGAAACTCTATTCTAGAAAATGATGAAATCAAGAGGCAGATTCAGGAACTACTCTAGAAAGGGCACATCAGGCCAACCTCATCACCCCGTGGAAGTGTCATTGTATTGGTACAGAAGAAGGATGGGACCTGAAGGCTCTGCATTGACTATCAGGCACTGAAAAAGTTCACTATCATGAATAGGCACCCAATCCAGCGGATTGATACCTTCTTGACCAGCTCAATCAAGCCAAATATTTTAGCAAGATTGACTTGAAGTCAAGTTATCACCAGTGCCTATCGAACCCTCCGATGTGTGGAGGACTGCCTTCAAATCCGAGGGAATTTTCAAATGGTTGATTATATCATTAGGATTAATGAATGCCCCTACCAACCTTCATGAGCCTAATGGATGACATCTTGCGGCCCTTGACCAATGCATTCATGGTGGTGTATTAAGATGTCATCTTGATCTTCAAACAGATTTGGGAAGACCACCTCCACCGTATTCGCCACGTCCTTCAAACCCTTTAACAACACAAGTTGTGTGCTAACTTGGAGAAATGCACCTTTGGCCTCACCTAGGTTCAATATCTGGGGTACATCATTAATGAGCAGGGTGTGCATGTGGACCCATCCAAGATAAAATTCATTCTGGATTGGCTAGCCCCAACCACTCTAACCGAGCTCCATAGCTTTTTGGGTCTTTCCAATTTCTACCATAGGTTCGTGTTGGGGTTCTCCCATATCACTTAGACATTAAGTCAAGTCACCAAGGGCAGAGCGAAATCAAAGTTCTTTTGGTCAGAAACCCAACAGTGAGCATTCTTTGAATCAAAGAATCACCTCTGTTCTACACCAGTGCTCACATTACCTAACCTGCAACAACCATTTCAGATTGAGACAGATGCCTCCGTCTATGTTATTGGTCTAGTTCTTCCTCAACATGGGCATCCAGTGGCTTACCACATTGAGACACTTTCAGACACAGTCGAAAAGTACCCCACTTATGACAAAGAAATGTATTCCATTTTGTAGGCCTACTATCAATGGAAGCATTACATTCTGGAGAAGGAAACAGTCATCCACACAGACCACCGGCTTCTACAGTTCATACAAGCACAAGGGAAGTTGCAGAATGATCACCATCAAAAATGGTCCACCTATCTGCAATAGTTCCATTTTAACATTCAGTATAAGAAGGGCAACACCAATAATGTCGTTGATTACCTCAGCTGACAACCGGTCATTGGGCTAATCATTGTGCTCAACTCAGCACATCAAGGTGGCCACATATTTACAAGACCGATCTAGAATTCGGCAACATGTAGGAGACAATCCTAGAAGGGATGCAAGTTCCAAATTTTCACCTTTAGGATGCACTATTATGCTACTTGGGACACATATGCATTCCTTTAAGTGAGCGTGCCAATATTATTTGGGAGGCGCACTACATTTGGGTCGTTGGACATTTCAAAGTAGAGAAAACAGTCGTGGTATTGCAGAAGTATTTGTATTGGCTGAAACTTCATCGGGATGTTGGGAAGTACATTAGATCTTGCACCGACTTCGCCATTGCCAAACCAACCATCATGAAGCAAGGCCTGTATACTCCTCTACCTACTCCTAGTAGACCTTGGGAATTTGTCTCCATGGATTATATGTCAGGCCTTCCTTCTACTAAGCACAGCAACAATTGCATTTTCGTGGTCATCGACAGATTCTCTAAGATGGCCATCATGGTGGCTTGCAAGAAGAGTATCACAATAGACGCCACTGCTAATCTCTTATTTGACTGAGTGTGGGTACACTTTGGGATCCCACAGTCCATTATCTCAAATCAGGATAACAGATTCCTGAGTGCCTTTTGGTCAAGTCTCTGGTCGATGCTAGATACAAAACTAACTAAGTCCACAGCTTTCCATCCCCAAACTCATGGCCAAATAGAGGTTAAAAACAGGATGATCATACAAATTATGTGCATGTACAACTCAAATAATCCACTCACATGGGATGAAAGTCTCCCCTATGTCCAACATAGCTACAACAAAGCTCTCCACAACTCAACAAGCCACAACCCCTTTCAGGTAGGGCTGGGATTTCAGCCATTATGCCCCATTAATGTGGCCATACCATTTGCAGCCACTTAGGTAGATTCGAATCACGTGCAGTCTGGAGCTAAAAGGGTTAATAGCTTCATTAAGCACATTCAACACATCCACCAACAGGTCCACGATATATTGGACAGAGGCAATCCTATCTATATGCAACACCATAATCAACATCGAGTTTCGCACAAGTTCAATGTGGGTGAAAAAGTTTAGCTTCATTTTCAGAAGAAGCACCTTGCTGGACCGCACCGCAAGCTTCCTCCACTCTGATATGTTGGGTTGTGTTATATTCTTTCCATGACTAACCTACATAGTGAACCGGGGGGTTCTCCGCCCCCCCTTCGTTGCGCCGATTGCGCAGTGGGGGGGTCACAGGGGGGGCGGCAGCCCCCCCTATCTGGGGGGTTTAAGGGGGGCAGGTAGGCCCCCTCTACGGGGTTCAGGGCAGCACCCTGAGAAAAAAAAAAATTGGACCCTATATTAGGTTGGGTGAACCTACCTATGGTTTTCGGTCCATGGTATTGGATGCTTCGGCATGTATAAATTTGTATTGTAACATTGAAAGGAATATAATGAAAAATTAAGCTGGTAGTCCCGATTTTGGGATCTAAGGGAAAATCTTTGTGTATATGTGTGTTTTATGTGTTATGCTCTCGCATTGTTTATTTTCTATGTTTTAGAATTCGTATGCAGGTAATTTCTATACGGGGTTAAATCCTACATTTGGTATCAGAGTTGTTTTGGCTTCAAGGGGACGCCTTTATTGCTGAGGGGTTCCGCTCGGGCCTGTGGTAGACCTTGTTTAGTGGGAGATCTGTGAGATCGATTATGGTGGTAAAAGAAGATGGTGAGTAGTGGAAAGATAGAGATCGAAAAATTTAATGGTCAGAGTTTTGAGTTGTGGAAACTAAAGATGGAGGATCTGTTAGTGGATAAAGATCAGTGGATCATGGTAGATCTGGATACTAAACCAATGGGAGTGTCCAGTGAATAATGGAAGACGTTGGATCGGAAAGAAAAATGCACAATACGATTGTGTGTCTCAGATTCAGTATTGTTGAATGTTTCAAGGGAAGCTACAGCGAAGGCTTTGTGGGACAAGTTAGGGACTTTGTACCAATCTAAGTCTCTGGTGAATAAACTGTTCTTGCAGAAAAAGCTGTATAACCTGAGGATGAAAGATGGAGACTCGGTGACAGATCATCTGAACGTATTTAATACTGTGGTAAGTCAGTTAGCATCTGTTGATATTAAAATTTCAGATGAAGATAAGTGCATCAGTTTGTTGTGTTCTCTACCAGATTCGTGGGATAGTCTGGTTATTGCAATAGGTAGCAATGCAACTGCCTTGCAGTTTGATGAAATAGTCTCAGCCTTGTTGACGGATGAGATGAGATGGAAAAATATGGAGAGCCAGAATGGTGATGCCTTGTCTGTACGAGGACGGTACCAAAATAGAAACAAACATAAGTCATCAAGTGGGAGATCTAAATCTAGATGGAGATCTAAATCTCTAGGAAAACCTGTAAAGGTGGTGTGCTGGAAATGTGGAAAGGAACGACACTTCAAAATGGACTGTAAATCTAAAGCTCCTGATAAAGGAAAAGGATGTGATGATTCTCCTTCTGTAGAGGCGAAAACCACCTTAGATGAAGGTGGGGATGTGTACTTGGCTTCTTCAAGTACAAACGTAGATCATGAGGCATGGTTGATTGACTCAGTGCATCCTTTCAATTCACTCCCCATAGAGAGTGGTTCTGTGAGTATGAGAAATATGATGGTGGTGATGTCTTCTTAGGGGATGATAGGAAGGCTAGAATCATTGGTTGCGGAAAAGTAAAGGTGAAGTTTCAAGGTGGAAGGGTTAGAACACTTCCAGGCGTTCTACATATTCCTGCATTGACTAGAAATTTGATTTCTGTAAGCAGGCTAGATGATGCAGGTGTAAAGACAGTGTTCAAGAAATATACCTACAAAATGGTTTAGGGAGCACTGGTATTGATGCGGGGAGTTTGAATTGGAACTCTGTACAACCTGCAAGGTAGCACTGTTGTTGATGGGTGCAATAGTTCTATGGTTCCTGAAAGTGGAGCAGAAAATATAGTGGTCTCTGGAGAGAAGACCATGTTGTGGCATCAAAGGCTTGGAAATATTGGAGAGAAGGGCCTTCGAATACTTCATGGTAAAGGTTGGGTAGAAGGTATGAGTAATAGCTCTCTGGATTTTGATTTCTGTGAAAATTGTGTATATGGGAAGCAGAATCGGGTGAGTTTCTCCTTTGGTAGTAAGAGGGCGAAACAGATATTAAAACTTGTGCATAGTGATGTGTTTGGACCTGTGAAGGTTCCATCACTGGGTAAGTCTGTGTACTATGTATCATTTATACATTACTTCTCAAGGAATACATGGATATATTTCCTTAAGAAGAAATCTAAAGCCTTTGACAAGTTTAAAGAATTTAAGGCGCTCGTGGAAAATCAGACAGAGAAGAAGATAAAGGTGCTGAGGACAGATAATGGTGGAGAGTTTTGCAGCAAGGAATTTGACGAATTTTGCAAGAAGTGTGGTATAACACGACAGAAGACTACTCCATATACACCTCAGCAAAATGGAGTTGCAAAAGGAATGAATAAGACTTTGATGGAAAGGGCAAGAAGCATGCTCAGTGGTGTCGGGTTAGGACAGGAATTGTGGGTAGAGGCAATGGATACTGCATGTTACTTGGTCAACAGGTCACCTTCATTAGTGTTGGAGGATAAGACTCCACAAGAGTTATGGACTAGTAAGAAACCCTCTCTTTCACATCTGAGGGTATTTGGATGTGATGCATATGTACATGTTCCAAAGGAGAAACAAACCAAGTTGGATAGTAAATTTGAAAAGTGCATCTTTATTGGGTACAAGGATGGTTTAAAGGGTTATAAGCTTTAGAACCTAGTCACACGGAAAGTTGTGTACAACCAAGATGTGGTGTTCAGAGAGGTAAAAGATGTTATTAAACATGAAGTCCAACCAAAGGAACCTGAGAAGATAGAGTTTGAGCTAAAGGAGGAAGAATCAGACTCTATAGTAGAGTAGGAATCAGAAGATGAAGAGCCACAATCTCCGGGTGTGAGAAGATTAGTTCAAGAAAGAAGACAACCAGAAAGGTATAGTCCATCTGCTTTCTATTCAAATTTTGCTTTATCTATTACTGATGATGATCCCAGAACTGTGAAGGAAGCAATAGATTCGAAGGATGGAAAACTCTGGAAAGTGGCCATGGTTGATGAAATGGCATCTTTGCACAAAAATGAGGCTTGGGATCTGGTGGAGTTGCTAGTTGGAAGGAAGACCATTGGCAGCAAATGGCTGTTCAAGAAGAAGACAAATGCATAATGAAAGGTGGAGAAATACAAAGCTCAGTTGGTAGCAAAAGGTTATTCCTAGGTGTTGGGAATTGATTTTGGTGATATTTTTTCTCCTGTTGCCAAGGTAACTTCTATTGGATTACTTTTATCTGTTGTTGCTGCTTTTGATTTTGAGGTAGAACAGATGGATGTGAAGACAACATTTCTTCACAGGGATCTGGAAGAGGAGATCTACATGAAGCAACCTGAAGACTTTGCGGTGAAGGGTAAGAAAGAACTGGTATGCAAGTTAAACAAGTATCTGTATGGGTTAAAACAGTCACCAAGGATGTGGTATCAGAAATTCGATACATTTATACGGGGACTTGGCTTCACCAGAAGCAAAGCAGATCACTGTGTGTATTTTAAATTAATTGGTGACCGTGTTATTTATCTGGTCTTGTATGTGGATGATATGTTGCTAGTTGGAAATGACAAAGAAATTATCCAGGATTTGAAGACCCAATTGTCTTCCAAATTCGACATGAAATATCTTGGTGATGCAACCTATATTTTGGGCATGGAAATTAAAAGAGATCAGGCAAAGAGGAAGCTTTGGTTAAACCAAAGGAAGTATGTTGAGACAATATTACAGAGGTTTAATATGCAGGATAGTAAACCGGTGAATGTTCCTATTCCTGTAGGTGTAAAGCTATCTGTTGAATAGTGTCCCAAGACACAAGAAGAGGAAGAGGACATGTCCCGTGTTCCATATGCAAGTGCAATCGGTAGCCTTATATATGCAATGGTCTGTAATAGACCAGAGATTGCACATGCAATGGGAGTATTGAGCAGGTTTATGTCAAAACCAGGATAGGAGCATTGGACAGCAGTGAAGCAAGTTTTCAGGTATTTGCGTGGCACTAGTGATTATGGTTTGTGCTACCAAGGAAGACGAGGATTGAACAAAGTGTTGGATATTCATGGCTTTGTTGATTTAGACTGGACTGGAGATCTGGATCAGAGAAGATCTACAAGTGGGTATGTGTTTAACCTATTTGGAGGTGCAGTTAGTTGGATGAGTAAGAAACAATCTGTAGTGGCACTATCAACTACAAAGGCAGAATACATGGCAACCACTCATGCAAGCAAGGAAGTAGTCTGGCTATAGAGATTGTGTTCAAATATGGGGTTAGTGCAGGAAGCTATAAGGATAGACTGTGACAGCCAAAGTGAAATTTTCTTGGCAAAGAACCCTGCTTATCATTCAAAGACAAAGCACATTGATGTTCAGTATCACCTTGTGAGGGATATGATAGAAGACAAAAATGTGTTGCTGGCAAAGGTGGACACTTTGAAGAATACTGTAGATTCATTGACAAAATCTGTGAGCTCTAAGAAGTTCTCCTGGTGTAGAGAAACAATGGGCATTTCAGGGCTGGAAAAATGACTAAGCTCTCCTGTGGTCCCCTGTGGAAAGAAAATAACAAGTGGGAGAATGTTGGGTTGTGTTATATTCCTTCCACGACTAACCTACGTAATGAACCATGGGGGTTAGAGGGGTGGCGGATCCCCCCCCTTGTTTGCGCCGATTGCACAGTGGGGGGGTCATGGGGGGGCAGCAACCCCCCCTATCTGGGGGGTTTGAGGGGGGGCAGGTAGCCCCCCTCTACGGGGTCCGGGGCAATGCCCCGGGAAATATTTCTTTGGACCCTATATTAGGTTAGGTGAACCTACCAATGGTTTTCGGTCCATGGTTTTGGACACGAAGGTTTTTGGTACATGGTATTGGATGCTTCACCATGTATAAATATGTATTGTAACATTGAAAGGAATATAATGAAAAATCAAGCTGGTAGTCCTGGTTTTGGGATCCAGGGGAAAATCTCTATGTATATGTGTGCTTTATGTGTTATGCTCTCGCATTGTTTATTTTCTGTGTTTTAGAATTCGTGTGTAGGTAATTTCTGTACGAGGTTAAATCCTACATGATATGGTCCATACACCATCACCAAGGCCATCAGTGATAATTCCTTTGAGCTCAGCATCCCACCATTCCTTGGTCTGCACCTAGTGTTCAATGTAGATCGCCTTCGGCCTTACTTTCCACCATTGTTGGACACATCTAACATTGCAGAACAACTCATGCAGACAAATCTCAACCCAGACTGCATGGAATAGGCCACAATTGATCAAATCATGGAAAAATAGATCAAGAACACTTGGCAACATATGATACAACTATATCGAGTTGTCAAATCAGGCCAACGCCTTCACCAGGGCAAGTGGTTCACCAGGGACCAGGTTCAACAGAAATTTCCTCACCTCATGGAGGCTCTGCACGCAATGGGGACCATTGCTTCCTAAGGGGGGAGCAATGATCAAGGTAGATATTGGTGGCCACCCGCCTAGTCCAGCTGGGCCCCCCAATCAGTTTCATATGTTTTCTTAATTGTAGCACAATTTACTGTTTTTGGCAGTTTTTTGGGTCCTCATCTTTTAAAGTCGTTTTGAGGCCCTAAAATATGTTTTTTTGGTAACATTTCTTAGTGATTGCTACATCAATCAAGTCATCTATCGTAGTCCTGGGAGAGATCTTTTGAAAGAGGTATCATACGTGTCAAACAGAGATAATATGACCAAGTTACAACCTCAGGAAGTTGGCTGCCCAACTAACCCCAATGAGGCCCATAAACCTTGGTGTTACATCTCCTCGGGTTAGGGTTTTGGTTGTTTATGGTTTTCTCTTATTATTCAATAATAAAAAGGCTTGTGAAGCTCATTGTAACTCAGTTCAGAGGCATGTAGCTGCCACATCCCTTCTCAAAGATAAGCTACCATCACCCGAGCTATATTATTTCCATTCCGTTGTAAGCATAGTTCAATATTTTTCTATTAATAAAATGAAGTGGTTTTTTGTTGTATCTCTATGTTTATAACTATATTTGTAATTTGTTGCATTCTTTTTTAATTTCAAATTAGTGGTACCAGATCGGTCTGCTCTTTCTCAATTTTTCTTTGCTTTTCCTCAACGAGGCCATGGTATAAGGAGTTAGTGCTCAATCTAGTTGAGCCATTGCACGATCAACCTCGCAAAACCCAACGAGCTCCCATGGAAAAAGAAAAGAAATATGAGGGGGCACGAGATACTTTCAAAATGTTGTTCAAGGAAGCCCTCGAGCGACAAAGGGTCGCAATGATGGATAAAGTTTCCCAGTTCCTTCGACAACTACCCACAGGGGATGCATCTTCATCCAGCAACCACTCTAGAGGTGCCACTCCTTTAATGGTACATGTTAACTTCAATATTCCCATATTCGAATGCCTGATAGATGCATACACTATAGATAAATGGTTAAATCTATTAGAAGGATATTTATCAGTTCATGACTTTGCCAATTGGGAAAATATTACGTGTTCACTTCTCAAACTTGCCCTACACATCAAGGACTGGTGGGAAACCTTCTATGAACAAAATGATGAGGGCGAACCCTCATTGTTTTTAGCTACAAGCACTTGGAATTCTTTCCGAGATGCTATAAAGGAACAGTATTACCCTGTCAGGAGCTATGAAGATAAATACATAAAGTGGACCACACTATGGCAGTGAAGGCACCAAGATGTGCCAGAGTTCAAAAATACATTCCATACCCTTTGCAAAAAGTTAGGTATCAAGGATAATGAGTGACATTTGATGCTCAAGTGGCGTGAGTGTCTACAAAAATACATCTAGGATGAGATGGAGTTCTTGGACATTTCATTGCTTGGCACGATGTATTGGTACACTGTAAAGATTGAATAGAAATTTAAATAGAAGAAGCAGGACTTTGGATCTGCGAATCCAAAGTAAGGAAAAGGTGCCCCCAAACCATAGAAAAAGGGACCAAGCCAATGCGGGGCTACCCAAGGCATCCCTTCGAAGCCACAAGAAAATAACAACACCACAAAGACAAAGAAGGACATGGGAAAATGGTGTGAGTTCCATAAGAGCTCCACTTACAATACAAGTGAGTGTTAGGCCAAGAAGTCACTAGTGGTCGCGCTGAAGCCTTCTAAATCAGACACAGGTTCCAACTCTGAATTAGAACCCGATAAGGGGACTGACAAAGGGAAGTAAATCATTGATGCAGAACCCAGTGCCACCGAGGCCACTACAAAGACCCAAAAAATTGAGCCTGAATATCCAGAGGAGGGGAAACGCCTCTTCCACTCACAGATGTAGTTGAAGCGTTCTCCGCTATGGTTCATTATCGACAACGGGAGCCAAAAGAACCTAGTTTTAGCAAAAGTTGTGAAGCGGTTGGGCCTAAAGACTACAACACATCAGCAACCATATACCATCTGGTGGCTTCACCAAAGATGAGATCTTTGCATCAGCCAGTAGTGTCGCCTTCCCTACAACTCAAGCCCTTCATGGATGAGGTAGTGTGTGATGTTGCTCCTCATGTATTTTCTAATGTATTGTTAGGACAACCATACTTGTGGAAGCAACATGTTGCATATGATTCTTGACCTCACTATGTGATTATTGCTTTGGATAATAAGTTGTACAGGATACTGGAGGTAGCCTCACCTACCGCCATCTCTTTGATCACTACAAAGCAATGGAGTAAGATCATTTCCCAAAACAAGAAATTTGTTTTCCTTATGATTCGCCCCCAAGGCAAGAAGAGGTTTGTGGCCACGGCTTCCATGGAGGGCTCCACTGCACAGCAACAGTAGATGGACAAGTTTTTGGAGGAGTACAAGGATATTTTTGCCTCACGCACAGGGGTACCTTTGCACTATTAGGTCAAGTACTCCATCGATCTGACCCTGGGCATGCTACTGCCTAATGGAACGATCTATCAATGCTCTATTTTGGAGAATGATGATATCAAGAGGTAGATTCAGGAACTACTCCAGAAAGGGCACATCAAGGCAAGATCATATGGGACCCTCATTGTTTTGGTACAGAAGAAGGATGGGACCTATAGGCTTTGTATTGAATATCAGGCACTGAACAAGATCACTATCCTGAATAGGTACCCAATCCTGCAGATTGATGACCTTCTGGACCAGCTCAATGGGGCCAAATATTTTAGAAAAATTGACTCGAAGTTAGGTTATCACCAAGTGCCTATCAAACCCTTCAATGTGTGGAAGACTGCCTTTAAATCCAAGGAGGGCCTTGTTGAATGGTTGGTCATACCGTTTGGATTGAGGAACACCCCTGCATCCTTCATGAGACTAATGGGCAACATCTTGTGGCCGCTCACCATTGCATTCATGGTGGTGTATTTAGATGACATCTTGATCTTTAGACAGAGTTGGGAAGAGCACCTCCGCCATATTTGACAGGACTTTCAAACCCTTCGACAACACAAGTTGTGTGCTAACTTGGAGAAATGGACCTTTGGCCTAACCCAGGTTCAATATTTGGGGTACATCATTAATGAGCAAGGTGTACATGTGGACCTGTAAAAGCTACAAGTCATTCAGAATTGGGTAGCCCTAACCACTCTAACAGAGATCCACAACTTTTTGGGTCTTGCCAATTTCTACCGTAGGTTCCTGTTGGGGTTTTCTCATATCACTTGGCCTTTGAGTCAAGTCACCAAGGCTAGAGCGAAAGCAAAGTTATTTTGGTCGGAAATCCAATAGTGAGTGTTCTCCAAATTGAAAAATATCCTCTCTTCTACACCAGTCCTCACATTACCTAACCTACAAACACCATTTGAGATTGAGGCAAATGACTCTGATTATGCTATGGATGTAGTTCTTACTCAAAATGGGCATCCAGTGGCTTACCACAGTGAGACAA
This sequence comes from Pinus tabuliformis, assembly GCA_031772625.1. Taxonomy (NCBI): domain Eukaryota; kingdom Viridiplantae; phylum Streptophyta; class Pinopsida; order Pinales; family Pinaceae; genus Pinus; species Pinus tabuliformis. The sequence goes on from CM062811.1 coordinate 353,933,718, forward strand.
TTTGAGACACAGTCGGAAATTACCCCACTTATGAAAAATAAATGTATTCCATTGTGTAATCCTACCATCAATGGAATAATTACATTCTGGAAAAGGAAATGGTCATCGACACAGACCACCAGCCTCTATAGTTCATACAGACATAAGGGAAGTTGTAGAACGATCACCATCAGAAATGGTCAACCTATCTGCAATAGTTTCATTTTAATATTCAGTGTAAGAAGGGAAACACCAATAATGTTGTTGATTGCCTCAGCCGACCACCGGTCATGGCGCTAATAACTGTGCTCGACTTTTTTGGGCACAAGAAATTCAGGTGGCCACATCTTTACAAGACCGATCTAGAATTCAACATCATATACCAGCCACTCCTGAAATGGAAGCAAGTTCCAGCTTTTCACCTTCAGGATGCACTCTTATGCCAATTGCGACACATATGTGTTCCTTCAAGTGAGCGTGGCAAGATGATTTCAGAGGCAAACTACAGTCGGGTCGCTGGATAGTTCAAAGTAGAGAAAATAGTGGAACTATTGTAAAAGTGTTTTTATTGGCTGAAACTTCGTCATGACGTTGGGAAGTACATCAGATCTTGCACCGCCTATGCCATTTCCAAACCAGCCATCAAAGAGCAAGGCATGTAGACTCCTCTACCTACTCCTACTCAGCCTTTGGAATTTGTCTCCATAGATTATATGTCAGGCCTTCCTTCCACTAAGCATGGCAACGATTGTGTTTTCATGCTCACCAACAAATTCTCTAAGATGGCCATCATGGCGGCCTGCAAGAAGAGTATCACAACATAGGCCACTGTTAAGCTCTTCTTTGAGCGAGTGTGGGTACACTTTGGGATCCCATAGTCCATTATCTCAGATCGGGATAGCAAATTCTTAAGTGAATTTTGGTCAAGTATCTGGACAATTTATGATACAAAACTTACTAAGTCCATGGCTTTCCATCCCAAACTGATGGCCAAAAAGAGGTTCTCAACAAGATGATCATACACATTCTATGTGTATACAACTCGAAGCATCCACGAACATGGGATGAAGGTCTCCCCTATGTCCAACATAGCTACAACAGAGCTCTCCACAGCTCAACAAGCCATAGCCCCTTTCAGGTAGGGCTCGGGTTTCAGCCATTATGCCCCATTGATGTGGCCATACCATTTGCAGCCACCCAGGTAGATTCGGCTCATGTGCAGTCCAAAGATGAAAGGGATAATAGCTTCATTGCACGCATTCAACACATCCACCAATAGGTCCGCGATATATTGGACAGAGCCAATCCTAAGTACAAGAAGTGCCATGATCAACATCGAGTGTGACACAGGTTCCAGGTGGGCAACAATGTTTGGCTTCATTTGCAAAATAAGAGCATTGATGGACCACACCACAAGCTTCACCCTCTTCAATATGCTCCATACACCATCACCAAGGTCATCGGTGATACTCCCTTCAAGCTCAGCATCTCACCGTTCCTTGGTCTTCACCTAGTGTTCAATGTTGATCGCCTTCAGCCTTACTTTCCACCATTGTTGGACACATATGACATTGTAGAAAAACTCACACTAATAGAGATCAACCCAAAATGCATGGAACAAGCCACAATTGATCATATAATGGACACACAAATCAAGAACACTCAAAAATAGAGGATACAACTATATTGAGTTGTCAAAGTATGCCAACTCCTTCACCAGGGGAAGTGGTTCACCAAGGACCAAGTTCAATAGATATTTCTTCACCTCATGGAGGCTCTAAATGCAATGGGGACCATTTCTTCCTAAGGGGGGAGGAATGACCAATGTGGATATTGGTGGCCACCCACCTATTCAACCTATACCCCCAGTCAGTTTCATCTGTTTCCTTAATTGTAGCACAATTTACTATTTTTGGGAGTTTTTCGGGACTTGAACTTCTAGAGTCATTTTGAGGCCCTAAAAGACATTTTTTTTCGCAAAATTTCTTGGCCATTGCTATAGTAGGCATGTCAATTTCCATATTCCTCAGAGATATATTTCCAATGAGGTATCATATGTGTCAAACAGAGATAATATGACCAAGTTACGACCCTAGGAAGTTAGCTGCCCAACTAACCCCAACAATGCCCATAAACTCTTGGTGTTACATTTCCTCCGGTTAGGGCTTTGGGTTTTTGGGGTTTTCTCTTATTGTTCAATAATAAAAAGGCCCTTGAGCCTCATCGTAACTCATTTTAGAGGCATGTAGCTACCACATCTCTTCTCAGAGATAAGTTACTATCGCCCGAGCTATATTATTTCCATTATGTTTATAAGCATAGTTCAGTATTTTTCTATTAATGAAATGAAGTGTTTTTGTGCTGCATCTATATGTTTATAATTATATATGTAAATTATTGCATTCTTGTTTAAGTTCAAATCAGTTGTATCATAGCGGTCTAATCTTTCTCTATTTTTCTTTACATGTCCTCAACAAGGCCAGGGTATAAGGATCAACATCGTAAAACCCGATGACCCCCAATTGTTGTAGGGAAAAGTATCCGACTCGGATGACCCTATCCCACTCTAAGGGTGATAGTACCTTAGCAACAACTGTAAAACAAACTACTTAAGGTTTACTTCTTTATGAAAGCAAAAGAGAATGGGGAAATGCACTAACCGTTGCCTTGCGCTTAATGTCGAATCCAAACTCTTCTCTTTAGCTGCTTGCTCCCAGCTCCTTGCTCTTTTGCTGGCCCAGCTACAATGAGATCCTGCAAAATAACAAAGAAGGAAACTACAAGAAGCATGCAATCATAACTGGTTCAAGGATTAGTGTAAACCAAACATGCAATTATCACAATATATTATTGAAACAAGAGCACATAGAAGAACCTCAATATATTTTATTAATGAAGAAGTAAAGGTTCTGAGAGTATTACAACCATTGAAGGCTCCAATCCAGCAACACCTCCCAGCAGAAAGAATTTCTCTTCTTCACCTCTCTCAAACAATCACCCAATAGCTCTATAGTGAAACCAACAGCATATCATTACTTTGCACCAAATTCCAGCCCCCTGAGCTCATAGGAGAGAGCTCAATATATAGATGAATTGAGAAAGGATGAGTCAGCTTGCAACTGATGTGTAGCTGCCTTGTGTCCTCTCTCTCTTCAGTTAATCTTTAGTTGATCTTCAGTTCTTGAGTCCACTTGGAGAACCTTGCTTCCACTTGGAGAAACAGAGCCTCTGACTCATCACAAGGCGAAATCCCTGATCCAAGTGTCATTTTTGGAAGATTCCAGAGCAATGACTCATTGTGCCACTTGTCCCATCTCGCTCAGCGCAGGTGGCCTTTGTTCCACTTGCTTTGCAACGCAGGTACACCATGGAGCAACTGAGTTTCAGCGCAGAAACCTAGTGGAGCACCTGCTTTGATTTCAGGATTGCTTGTTTTTGAGTGTTTTCAGGTGGAGAACTGATCTGAGAGCTGTTGGTTTGCTGACCTTGTTCCTCTAGGGGTAGGAACATCATGTTTAGGGAACTTTGGGTCCCTTGGATTATTGACAATTCATGCTTGTTGCTGTAAGGCACAAAATTGTCTATAACAGATGCCCCCTAAAGTATGAGGTCGTTTATCGGGTGAAATGCTTTATTGAGAGGATCCGAAGTTCATTCAATCTGCTGAGAAGTGTCCTGTAATAAGATACAATACAATACATTATTTTTCATACATTTTCATGATCTAGCTGAGGCGGGCATTCCCATGCTCAGCTTTATAAATACATTTTGGTACATAGAACAGACGATCGTCTGATTGTAGACTGATAATTCTCTGCTGAAATTATCATCCTTTGAGAAGGATGATCATCTGCTGTAATGATGTACATATCAAATGTCTTTATGTCCTGAATATATATCGCAGCCCGGATGGATGAAACTAGATCCGGGGTCTTCAATCTCTTCCGATCTTCACTCGATGTACAAGTCGATCCATGTGAGAATTTCTTGAAGTCGAACATGGAAAGACATCACTTGATTACCGGTCAATGATGTAAACCATTAACAAGCGCGAGAGGAATCACCGATAAGGATGATGACCCTCAAGGTACGGCAGTACAATCCACATGGTGGGAATAAAGGTCTTGGCGTCGACCACCATGCAAAATCTTCTGGTCGAAGGTCATTGATGTATACCTGTCGCCGGAAGTGAGAAACTTGCCATTGAGGCATGCAAGCTTCAAAGTACTGAAGGGTGTGTTCCTAGATCAACTCCTTGGATAATGAGCTGATGTCGACAAGGAGCGATCCGTCAAAGGAGGGCCTTAATGAATCCCACATCAGTGACACGGAACGGAGCTAATGATTGTGATGAGGTGAAAACAAACTGTGATGTATGATTCAGGGTGGCGGTCATGAAGTGGATGAAGGATAATGTATGGCAGTGGATGGGACGCGGTTGACTCTTTGCAGAACCACATCTCTTGAACATATAACGACACTGATGTGATGGATTGGTAGCATTACCCCAATTGTGGATGGTGTGGCGAGGACCATGGTTATGAGACCGGTGAATGAAACAACCCAACCCGATGTGATACGGAGGACAAAGTGTCATGTTCAAGAGCGACTTGCTACCATTAATGCTGTGAGGTTCTCCCAATTTTTCCCCAGTCATTGCTGACCAGTACCTCTTTATTTTTGTCAAGCTTGAGGAGGATAACATATTCTTGTTCTATAACCTGCCCTTCGGGCAAGCCCATCGCTATGTTTTAACGAGCCTAGCGATAGGGAAACTCGTTCTCGTCTAAAGACAAGTTTGTCGCTATTTAATCATTTTAACGAGTCTAACGACAAGTAAAACTCGGTCCTTTTCATTTTTAGAGAGTCTGAAAAGGTACGGAAAGTTAACTCCAAAAATTCCTTTTTCGTCTTCTAATCCCTTAAGTCCGAAAAAGTATAAAACCATACAGAAGGGATGAATTTTCGATTTCTTTAACGAGCCGATCAAAACAAGCGCTCGATCTTTTTGTGCAATAATCCCTCAGGTCCAAAAAGATTAAAATCTAGAGGAGGGATAGCTCTTCCGGTCCTTTTAACGAGCTGGAAGGCCAAAACTCGGCAAACTTTTCATATTTTACGAGTCAGTGAAAAGAGCTCAAAGAAGACTCGTCTTTTGAGGAACGAGTGATAAACGGGGATAGCAGCAGATTCCAGGTACAGGTTGGAATTTTCCAATCACGGCAGTGTCACAAGGATGGCTAAGTGAAATCACTCTTCGCAGCTGTTCCTCAAAATGGGTAAACACACATATGGAGATGAACGATTGGCCAAAATGAACGGATGGAGGTGATGGCATATAAACACGACCAAGGGCTTTTAATATGGATTTCAAAGGTTACTTTTCTCAATGGTTATTTACCGGTTCATTTTTTCTGAGTGAGCTTGAACTGCTAGGGAAAGATTGCTCACAATTTATGTTTATTTTTTAACGAGCATGGACTCTACACAAAAACTGCTCGATTCTTGCGTTTATTTTTTAACGAGCATGAACATTGCTAAAACTGCTCAATTCTTGCGTTTATTTTTTAACGAGCATGAACATTGCTAAAACTGCTCAATTTATACCAGTCTTAATACAAGGAATGCTTTAGGTGAGGTAATCTTATTTAAGGAGCGATACCTCACTAATTATTCCAATTTGGCAGGTTTTAACTTTTGCCTTTCATCCTTTCTTTATGCAAGCTGGAAACGGCTAATCCTACGAGTTTAACGGGTTAGACCTACGGGTTTAAAGGGAGGACCTAAAAATTTAAAAAATAAATAGTCGTCCCGCGCTTGCACTCCAAAAGGTTTTCATGCCCCCAGGTATAAAGTATAATTTCGAGATTCTGTCCTCTTACTTATTATCCGAAAATGGTTTTGTTTGCTGCCGCAAACTAAACTCTCTTTTCGGCGATGTCTATCATTAGGTTGCTAAGGATGGTGACTACTTGTTGCAGCAATTTCCTCTCTTTCTTTGAAGACTGCCCCTACTCTCTTTCAAAACATATTGTTTTAATGGGTGAGGCTTGACATTCAAAGATGGTGCCTTCTTGCTGCCACAAATAGATCCCCTCCTTAGGAGAGCCTACTTTTTTAGACAAAGGGAGCGATTCTTCCGCTTCACATAACTTTGACAAAAGAATTTTATCCTAGAACAACCCTCTCTTCCTTTTTCGGACGGGGTACGGACTAGTCCATTCTTCTGCGGAAATTAATTTTATACCCAAGGTTTCCTCTGCCCAAGGCAGGCCAGGGTGCATGCCCCCTGGGTCCCAGTTCTTTCTTTCCGAATTACTCGCATTCATCGGGAAGTAGAACCGGGGGCGGTGGCATTCCTTGAGTGAATAGACCGTTAAGGGATGGTATTTGACTATTTGCGATGCGTGATCCTGGAAATGAAAGTTGGTCTACGAGCTTGACCATTCTTCCTTCATGCGGAAAACACATGACTCTAAAGAACGAGGACACTATTGTCCCCATGCAATATATATAGTCTCGTCCAAGGAGTAAGTTATAAACTAAGGGTCCCTGGACGACCATGATGTTCATATGAACTGTTTTCCCTTTCAATGTAATTGGAACATTGGGGAGAATCCCTAACGGGTGACTGGTTCCTTTATCAAAACCTGATAGATTTCTCATCTCAGGTAAAAGCGCCGGGGAACCCAGTGCTTTCCAAGCAATAGAGGAAAGGATACTCACAGATGCCCCTTCATCAATGATAGTTCCAGCCATCACCATTCTGTAGATTTGGACTATGATTCTGAATGGGATACTGGCTGGTAACCGGGGTCTGCCTAGTTGATTCCAATCAAAGGATACAACTAGGTTGCTTGGTGGTGGGACCGAATATACGGCCGGATAAGACCCTGACGATGTTCCTTCCTGCGATAAAGGAATGGGCGCATTGCCCTGATGCTCATCAGAGTCTGTGTTGATGAAAAGAATATGGACGGTGTCATCCTTATACTCTTCAGTGAGGGTGTCATTTGAAGATGGGTCTTCAATGACAGAGTCATTGGAGGATGAAACCTCTGAAGGAAGAACCGGGTCAACTGCCGTTTCGACCTTTAGACTTTCGTCTGGTCTGGATTCAGTAGGTTCATTCTCAATGACCGACACTTCAGCCGACCACTTGAGCGGGTCAGCTGGATTTTCAACTATCGAGGGATTAGGCGCGAGTTTTTGGTATCCAGGAGGAAGTCGTAACGGTGAAACCGGACGATCTTCCAAAACTCTCTTTGCCTCATCTAAGAATGGACATCGGTGGATGGCATGATCGCCTTCACACAACATACAGGGTGATCTTGGTCTCCCTCTTCGTCTTTCACTCTCGCTAGTTGACGGACTGCAATCAACATGACTACCAGAGGTTGATGCTACCGGATTGTGCAACCTTGGGGACCAGTCCCTTAGTATCCGGGGAATACAAGGACAATCACGATGGAAGTGGGTCCCTTTGCAAATGACACATGGCAATTTAGGCCCAGTCGGTGCAGTGTGTGGGTTTTTGTCAGCTGTCTTTTGCTTGCCCCCAGTCGCCTTCGCCATAGGCCCCTTCTGCTTCTTTTCTCTTTTCTTCTTTTCTTTCTTCTCCATGGGAGGCTGACTTTTGCCGGCTCTACCTTGTGAAGATGAAGGATCAGAGGAAGAATTGTAAGAAGTGGAAGGCTGGTGGGTAGTTCTAGACTGGTCTGACTGTTGATTCGACTGCTCAGGATTAGTGGCGATCTGAACTACATTAGTTGAAAAGAGCCATACAGGTAGGCCGATTGTCAATCCTGGAAGTGACAATGTGGCCATATGAGGCGCACCAACATCTCCCCAAGAGGAGAAGGGATTTGGACTTCCACCAAGGTTACTTCCTTGGTTGGTGGGCTCCATACTTTTCAACTGAAAGATCAACGTGGGAATAACAGGTGATTATGTTCCGTTTAAAATAAATTTTATTAACGACGCTTTTAGACACAAACTTGCTTTTTCATGTTTTAAGAGTCGAGAAAAAGCTAAAGATGACTCTAGTCGCCTTCGATGTTTTAACGAACCCGAAGTGACAAATGCTCGGATGGACTTTTTCAGTTATAGAGTTTGAAAAAGGCCAAAAGAAACTTCTCTGGCGTTCTAGGGAGAGGGTGTGCCAAACTTTTCGCGAAACCACAGAATACGTTTTACAGTACGTGTGGTCAATCTTCGTGAATGCTGTGTTCACTGCATCGCGATCAGTAGGGCGGTCGACACGGCTTCCTATGGATAAAGGATAATTGCCTATAGGGGTCTCCCAATATATACTCGACGGTACGTGGGAGCACAAGTCCGTATTAGTGCCACCGACTCTCAGGAGGAATCACCCACCTTCGTAGAGATCGACAGTCACTATGCTTAACGACGCCGGAACACGTCTCTACCTAGACCTCTATGTGTTTGCGTTATGTTACAAAGCGTTGTTATGTAAATTGGATTTATTTTAATGTTGATCTTGCTTAGCAGTTTGCCTTTAAGGATCACCACGAGATGTATATAACAAATTCCTGAATGCAGTCTAAGATGAGAAGCAAACTTTTCAATCTTTCAACTTTGAAAACCTTAACTACTGAGGGAAGAGAAAGGCAAATCTTTTCTCACAGATCATAGAGCACACACTAAATGAAAATTTTTTCTAAATCGTCAAGCAAACAGTCAAATGCAAAATGCACAATGCATGTATTTTCTTTTCCCTTTCTTAATGTGGATGGGTTACAAAAAGAAAGTTGTTATATAACTTTGATTTCGATTTAAAGCGAAAATAAACAAGCTTGTCCAAAATCAAAAGACACCTTAAGATTTACTTGCTTAATCACTGGAAATGCATGAAATCAAACCATAATGACGAAAGTAAAATGACTAATCAGCTATGGACAGCAAACAAGCTAACTCTTTAGACCAGCAAAATGCCTAACACAGGTTCAGATTTAAGAGGCCAAAAGCAAGACTAGTTTACTCTTCGTTATGGGAAATTGTAAATGAGTAAGAAATACAAAGAACAAGTACAATTTCGTTATATAACAGAGGCAGAATGATGGCAAGTAATATTGGTTTCAGAACAGGTGCAAGACTGGTAACTGGTAGCCAAATCAATGGTGAAAACAGGCAAGAGAAAAGGAGGAAACCCCAACAGCACTAGGCAAAATTGGGCCAACGCAGGTGCTGCACAGCCAGTCTGGCTCTCAGCGCAGGTAGCCCCTTCGGGACCTGCGTTGCAAAGCAGGTAGCCTGTGTACTACCTGCTTTGGAAAACGAAACTTGCGTTTTCACAGTTTCCGGGTCATAATTTTCTCAAAAATGCACAGTTTTTGCTCAAATCAGAGACAATCAGTCAAGCACACTCAAAGGGATGATTAGGAAGGTGAAAAGCTATCACTAAGAGCTTACAAGGATCCTTGTAGATAAGCTCTTCAAATCATGAACTTGCTCAGAAATGAGCTAGAGTAGTTGCCCTCTACTTCACTTTTGATATAGTCAAAAGCTTTTCGATTTGGTACTCTTTTGTTCAGGAAATGAATAGCAAAATACTACAAACACAATCAAACGGATACGATCCCCAGCGGAGTCGCCAGTTTGTTGTAGGGAAAATTATCCGACTCGGATGACCCTATCCCACTCTAAGGGTGATAGTACCTTAGCAACAACTGTAAAACAAACTACTTAAGGTTTACTTCTTTATGAAAGCAAAAGAGAATGGGGAAATGCACTAACCGTTGCCTTGCGCTTAATGTCGAATCCAAACTCTTCTCTTTGGCTGCTTGCTCCCAGCTCCTTGCTCTTTTGCTGGCCCAGCTACAATGAGATCCTGCAAAATAACAAAGAAGGAAACTACAAGAAGCATGCAATCATAACTGGTTCAAGGATTAGTGTAAACCAAACATGCAATTATCACAATATATTATTGAAACAAGAGCACATAGAAGAACCTCAATATCTTTTATTAATGAAGAAGTAAAGGTTCTGAGAGTATTACAACCATTGAAGGCTCCAATCCAGCAACACCTCCCAGCAGAAAGAATTTCTCTTCTTCACCTCTCTCAAACAATCACCCAATAGCTCTATAGTGAAACCAACAGCATATCATTACTTTGCACCAAATTCCAGCCCCCTGAGCTCATAGGAGAGAGCTCAATATATAGATGAATTGAGAAAGGATGAGTCAGCTTGCAACTGATGTGTAGCTGCCTTGTGTCCTCTCTCTCTTCAGTTAATCTTTAGTTGATCTTCAGTTCTTGAGTCCACTTGGAGAACCTTGCTTCCACTTGGAGAAACAGAGCCTCTGACTCATCACAAGGCGAAATCCCTGATCCAAGTGTCATTTTTGGAAGATTCCAGAGCAATGACTCATTGTGCCACTTGTCCCATCTCGCTCAGCGTAGGTGGCCTTTGTTCCACTTGCTTTGCAACGCAGGTACACCATGGAGCAACTGAGTTTCAGCGCAGAAACCTAGTGGAGCACCTGCTTTGATTTCAGGATTGCTTGTTTTTGAGTGTTTTCAGGTGGAGAACTGATCTGAGAGCTGTTGGTTTGCTGACCTTGTTCCTCTAGGGGTAGGAACATCATGTTTAGGGAACTTTGGGTCCCTTGGATTATTGACAATTCATGCTTGTTGCTGTAAGGCACAAAATTGTCTATAACACCAATGGAAGAAGAAAAGAAAGATGAGGGAGCACGAGATCCTTTCAAAATGTTGCTTGAGGAAGCCCTCGAGTGACAGAGGGATGCAATGATGGAAAACTTTTCCCAGATCCTTCCATGGTTACCCATAGGTGATGCATCTTCATCCAACAGCCACTCTGGAGAAGTCACTCCCTTTAAGGTACAAGTTAACTTTGATATTCACATATTCGAAGGCCTGATAGATGTAGACACTATAGGTAAATGATTAAATATATTGGAAGGATATTTTTTAGTTCATGACCTTTCCAATTGGAAAAAGATTACATTTTCACTTCTCAAAGCCACCCCACACATCGAGGACTCGGGGAAAACCTATTGTGAACAAAAGGACAAGAATGAACCCTCACTATTTTCAGCTACATCCACTTGGAATTCTTTCCGAGATGCCATCAAGGAAAAATATTACCATGTCGGGAGCTATGAAGATAAATACATAAAGTGGACCATGATATAGTAGGGAAGGGACCAAGATGTGCGAGAGTTCACAAATACTTTCAATACCCTTCACATGAAGTTGAGTATCAAGGATATTGAGCAACATTTGGTGCTCAAGTACCATGGTTGTGTACACAAATACATCTAGGATGAGATGGAGTTCCTGGAGATTTCCTCGCTCGTCACAGTGTATCGGTACGCTGTAAATATTGAGCATAAGCTTAAATAGAAGAAGTGTGAATTTGGATCTGCGAATCCAAAGCAAGGAAAAGGTGCCCCCAAACCATAGAACAAGGGACCAAGCCAAGGTGGGGCTACCCATGATAGCCCGGCGATGCCACAAGAAAATAGCAACACCACGAAGACAAAGAAGGACATGGGAAAATGGTTTGAGTTCCATAAGAGCTCCAATCACAATACAAGTGAGTGTTGGGCCAAGCAGTCACTGGTGGCCAACCTAAAGGCTTCCAAATTAGATGTAGGTTTCGACTTTGAATCAGAACACAATAAGGGGATTGACAAAATGAAGCACGTCATTGATGTGGAGGTCAGTGCCCCTGTGGCCACCACAAGTATCCAAAAAGTTGAGCCTGAAGATCCAGAGGATTGGGAACGCCTCTTCCACTCATAGATGTGGGTGAAGGGTTCTCCGCTATAGTTCATTGTCAATAGCGGGAGCAAAAAGAACCTCATTTCAGCAGAAGTCATGAAGCATATGGTCCTAAAGACTACAACACATCCAGAACCATACACCATTAGGTGGCTTCACCAAGGACGATATCTTCACATCAGCTAGCAGTGTCGCCTTCCCTATAGCATCAAGCCCTTCATGGATGAGGTACTATGTGACGTTGCTACTCTTGAAGTTTATGATGTATTGTTAGGGAAACCATACTTTTGGAAGTGACATGTTTTATATGAGTCTAGACCTCTCTCTGTGATTATTACTTTGGCTAATAAGTTGTACAGGATACCAGAGGTAGGCTCGCCTACTGTCATCTATTTGATCACTGCAAAGAAATGCAGTAAGATCATTTCCCAGACCAAGAAATTGGTTTTCCTTATGACTCACCCCCAAGGAAAGAAGAAGGTTGTGGCCATGACTTCCAGGAAAGGCTCCTCTGCACAGCAGCAACAGATTGACAAGGTCGTGGAGGAGTATAGGGATATTTTTGCCTCACCCACAGGGGTACCTCTGCATAGTTAGGTCAAGCACTCCATCAATCTGACTGTGGGCATGCCACTTCCCAATGGACCAGTCTATCAACTCTCTATTCTACAGAATGATCAGTTCAAGAGGCATATTCAGGAACTATTGCAGAAAGGGCACATTAGGCCAAGCTCATCACCGTGTGGGAGCTCGATTGTATTGTTACAGAAGAAGGATGAGACCTGGAGGCTCTGTATTGACTATCGGCACTGAACAAGACCACTGTCTGAATAGGTACTGAATCTCGTGGATTGATGACTTTCTGGACTAGCTCAAGTTGATCAAATATTTCATCAAAATTGACTTGAAGTCAGGTTATCACTTGGTGCCTATCGAATCCTCCGATTTGTGGAAGACTACCTTCAAATCTAAGGAGGGCCTTTTCAAATGGTTGGTCATGTCATTTGGATTGACGAACGCCCCTGCTACCTTCATGAGACTCATGGATGATATTTTGCAGCCCTTCAACAATGCATTTGTGGTGGTGTATTTAGATGACATCTTGATCTTCAACCAAAGTTGGGAATACCGCCTCCACCATATTCGATAGATCCTTTAAACCCTTCAACAACACAAGTTATGTGATAACTTGGAGAAATTCACCTTTAGCCTAACCCAAGTTCAATATTTGGGATACATCATTAATGAGCAGGGTGTACATGTGGACCCATCCAAGATACAAGTCATTCGGGATTGGCCAGCCTCAACCACTCTAACAGACCTCCACATCTTTTTGTGTCTTTCCAATTTCTACACTAGGTTCATGTTGGGGTTCTCTCATATCACTTAACCTTTATGTCAAGTCACCAAGGGTAGAGCGAAAACAAATTTCTTTTGGTCATAAACCTGACAGTGAGCATTCTCTGAATTGAAGAATCGCCTTTTTTTGCACCAATGCTCACATTACCAGACCTGCAACAACCATTTGAGATTGAGGAAGATGCCTCCAACTATGATATTGGTGCAGTTCTTACTCAACATGGGCATCTACTGTCTTACCACAGTGAGACACTTTCAGAAACAGACTCAATGTACCCCACTTATGACAAATAAATGTATTCCATTGTGCAGGCCTGTTTTCAGTGGAAGCTTTACATTCTAGAGAAGGAAAGAGTCATGCACACAAACCACTGACCTCTACAGTTCATACAAAGACAAGGGAAGTTGCAGAATGATCGCCATCAGAATTGGTCCACCTATCTACAATAGTTCCATTGGAACATTAAGTATAATAAGGGCAGAACCAATAATGTCATTGATTGCCTTAGCTGACCACTGGTCATGGCGCTAATCACCATGCTCAACTTCTTTGGGCACAAGACATCGAGGTGGTCGCCTATTTAAAAGAGAGATCCAGAATTCAACATCATATACCAGACACTCCTGGAAGGGAAGCAGGTTCCAAATTTTCACCTTCAAGATGCATTGTTATGCCACTTAGGAAACATGTTTTCCTTCAAGTGAGCGTGCCAAGATGATTTGGGAGGCGCACTATAGTCAGGTCGCTAGACATTTCGGAGTAGAGAAAATAGTGGCGATATTGCAAAAGTATTTTTATTAGCCGAAACTTCGTGAGGATGTTGGGAAGTACATTAGACCTTGCACCACCTACACCATTTCCAAACCAACCATCAAGAAGCAAGGCCTGTATACTCCTCTACCTACTCCTACTTGGCCTTGGGAACCTATCTCCATGGATTATATGTTGGGTCTTCTTTCCACTCATGGGGGCTTCACTAAATGAACCTCCGACATAGCATGTGCATTCATGGCATACTAAACAATACCCTTAATTTGAATACATATTGGAAAATACCTGTAAATATCATAGTATTTAACCCCCTACCAATATAAACGCAATACACCTTCCTAATTTAAAAAACCCCTACTTTTATTAGATATTGTAGGTATCCATTTTTTCATTAACATTTTTTATTCCCCTTTATATTTTTCATTAACTTTCAACTCCATTTTTATACCTGCCAATATAAAAACCCTTTACCCTCTATTATATGCTCAATATATTATGTTGCTTTTTACTCAATATATATCCCCCAATATGAATTCATGTGGTATGGTATTGCTCCCCTAGTGAAGCCCCTACACTTCCACTAAGCACGACAATGATTGCATTTTCGTGGTCATCGACAAATTCTCTAAGATGGCCATCATGGCGGCCTACAAGTAGAGTATCACATTAGAGGGCACTGCTAAGCTCTTCTTTAAGCAAGTGTGCATACACTTTGGGATCCCATAATCCATTATCTCAGATCAGGACAGTAGATTACTGAGTGCATTTTCGTCAAGTCTGTTGTCGATGCTGGATACAAAACTTACTAAGTCCACGACTTTCCATCCCAAATTGATGGCCAAACACAGGTTGTCAAAATGATAATCGTACACATTATGCGCATGTACAACTCGAAGCATCCATGCACATGGGATGAAAATCTCCCCTATGTCCAACATAGCTACAACAGAGCTCTCCACAGCTCAACAAGCCATGGCCCCTTTTAGTTAGGGTTGGGATTTCAGCCATTATGCCCCATTGATGTGGCCATATCATTTGTAGCCACCCAGGTAGATTTGACTTACGTGCAGTCCAAAGCTAAGAGGGCTAACAACTTCATTGCACGCATTCAACACATCTGCCAATAGGTCCACAATATATTGGACAGATCCAATGTTAAGTACAAGGAGCACCATGTTGTAGGGAAAAGTATCCGATTCGGATGACCCTATCCCACTCTAAGGGTGATAGTACCTCAGCAACAACTGTAAAGAAAACTACTTAAGGTTTACTTCTTTATGAAAGCAAGAGAGAATGAAGAAATGCACTAACCGTTGCCTTGCGCTTAATGTCGAATCCAAACTCTTCTCTTTGCTTGCTTGCTCCCAGCTCCTTGCTCTTTTGCTGGCCCAGCTACAATGAGATCCTGCAAAATAACAAAGAAGGAAACTACAAGAAGCATGCAATCATAACTGATTCAAGGATTAGCATAAATCAAATATACAATTATCACAACACATCATTGAAACAAGTGCATATAGAAGAACCTCAATAGCTTTTATTAATGAAGAAGTAAAGTTCTGAGAGAGTTACAACCATTGAAGGCCCCAATCCAGCAACACCTCCCAGCAGAAAGAATTTCTCCTCTTCACCTCCTTCAAGCAATCACCCAATAGCTCTATAGTGAAACCAACAACATATCATTACTTTGCACAAAATTCCAGCCTCCTGAGCTCATAGGAGAGAGCTCAATATATAGATGAATTGAGAAAGGATGAGTCAGCTTGCAACTGATGTGTAGCTTCCTTGTGTCCTCTCTCTCTTCAGTTAATCTTTAGTTGATCTTCAGTTCTTGAGTCCACTTGGAGAACTTTGCTTCCACTTGGAGAAACAGAGCCTCTGACTCATCACAAGGCGAAATACCTGATCCAAGTGTCATTTTTGGAAGATTCCAAAGCAATGACTCACTGTGCCACTTGTCCCTTCTCACTCAGCGCAGGTGGCCTTTGTCCCACTTGCTTTGCAACGCAGGTACACCATGGAGCAACTGAGTTTCAGCGCAGAAACCTAGTGGAGCACCTGCTTTGATTTCAGGATTGCTTGTTTTTGAGTGTTTTCAGGTGGAGAACTGATCTGAGAGCTGTTGGTTTGCTGACCTTGTTCCTCTAGGGGTAAGAACATCATGTTTAGGGAACTTTGGATCCCTTGGATTATTGACAATTCATGCTTGTTGCTGTAAGGCACAAAATTGTCTATAACAGATGCCCCCTAAAGTATGAGGTCGTTTATCGGGTGAAATGCTTTATTGAGAGGATCCGAAGTTCATTCAATCTACTGAGAAGTGTCCTGTAATAAGATACAATACAATACATTATTTTTCATACATTTTTCATGATCTAGCTGAGGTGGGCATTCCCATGCTCACCTTTATAAATACATTTTGGTACATAGAACAGACGATCGTCTGATTGTAGACTGATAATTCTCTGCTGAAATTATCATCCTTTGAGAAGGATGATCATCTGCTGTAATGGTGTACATATCAAATGTCTTTATGTCCTGAATATATATCGCAGCCCGGATGGATGAAACTAGATCCGGGGTCTTCAATCTCTTCCGATCTTCACTCGATGTACAAGTCGATCCATGTGAGAATTTCTTGAAGTCGAACATGGAAAGACATCGCTTGATTACCGGTCACTGATGTAAACCGTTAACAAGCGCGAGAGGAGTCACTGATAAGGATGATGACCCTCAAGGTACGGCAGTACAATCCACATGGTGGGAATAAAGGACTTGGCGTCGACCACCATGCAAAATCTTCTGGTCGAAGGTCATTGATGTATACCTGTCGCCGGAAGTGAGAAACTTGCCATTGAGGCATGCAAGCTTCAAAGTACTGAGGGGGGTGTTCCTAGATCAACTCCTTGGATAATGAGCTGATGTCGACAAGGAGCGATCCGTCAAAGGAGGGCCTTAATGAATCCCACATCAGTGACACGGAACGGAGCTAGTGATTGTGATGAGGTGAAAACAAACTGTGATGTATGATTCAGGGTGGCTGTCATGAAGTGGATGAAGGATAATGTATGGCAGTGGGTGGAACACGGTTGACTCTTTACAGAACCACATCTCTTGAACATATAACGACACTGATGTGATGGATTGGTAGCATTACCCCAATTGTGGATGGTGTGGCGAAGACCATGGTTATGAGACCGGTGAATGAAACAACCCAACCCGATGTGATACGGAGGACAAAGTGTCATGTTCAAGAGCGACTTGCTACCATTAATGCTGTGAGGTTCTCCCAATTTTTCCCCAGTCATTGCTGACCAGTACCTCTTTATTTTTGTCAAGCTTGAGGAGGATAACATATGCTTGTTCTATAACCTGCCCTTCGGGCAAGCCCATCGCTATGTTTTAACGAGCCTAGCGATAGGGAAACTCGTTCTCGTCTAAAGACAAGTTTGTCGCTATTTAATCATTTTAACGAGTCTAACGACAAAGAAAACTCGGTCCTTTTCATTTTTAGAGAGTCTGAAAAGGTACGAAAAGTTAACTCCAAAATTCCTTTTTCGTCTTCTAATCCCTTAAGTCCGAAAAAGTATAAAACAATACAAAAGGGATGAATTTTCGATTTCTTTAACGAGCCGAACAAAACAAGCGCTCGATCTTTTTGTGTAATAATCCCTCAGGTCCAAAAAGATTAAAATCTAGAGGAGGGATAGCTCTTCTTGTCCTTTAACGAGCTGGAAGGCCAAAACTCGGCAAACTTTTCATATTTTACGAGTCAGTGAAAAGAGCTCAAAGAAGACTCGTCTTTTGAGGAACTAGTGATGAACAGGGATAGCAGCAGATTCCAGGTACAGGTTGGAATTCTCCAATCACGGCAGTGTCACAAGGATGGCTAAGTGAAATCACTCTTCGCAGCTGTTCCTCAAAATGGGTAAACAAACATATGGAGGTGAACGATTGGCCAAATGAACGGATGGAGGTGATGGCATATAAACACGACCAAGGGCTTTTAATATGGCTTTCAAAGGTTACATTTCTCGAGGTTGTTTACCGGTTCATTTTTTCTGGATGAGCTTGAACTGTAGGGAAAGATTGCTCACAACTTGTGTTTATTTTTTAACGAGCATGAACTCTGTACAAAACTGCTCGATTCTTGCGTTTATTTTTTAACGAGCATGAACATTGCTAAAACTGCTCGATTATACCAGTCATAATACAAGAAATGCCTCAGGTGAGATAGCTATTTTTTAAGGAGCTTTATCTCACGAAGCTATGCTCCTATTTGGCAAGTTTTGACTTTTGCCCCACATCCTTTCTTTATGCAAGCTGGAAACGGCTAATCCTACGAGTTTAATGGGTTAGACCTACAGGTTTAAAGGGAGGACCTAAAAATTTAAAAAATAAATAGTCGTCCCGTGCTTGCATTCCAAAAGGTTTGCATGCCCCCAGGTATAAAGTATGATTTCGAGATTCTGCCTCTCTTACTTATTATCCAAAAAATGGTTTTGTTTGCTGCCACAAACTAAACTCTTTTTTCGGCGATGTCTATCATTAGGTTGCTAAGGACAGTGACTACTTGTTGCAGCAATTTCCTCTCTTTCTTTGAAGACTGCCCCTACTTCTCCTTTAAAACATATTGTTTTAATGGGTGAGGCTTGACATTCAAAGATGGTGCCTTCTTGCTGCCACAAATAGACCCCCTCCTTAGGAGAGCCCACCTCTTTAGACAAAGGGAGCGATTCTTCCGCTTCAACATAACTTTGACAAAAGAATTTTATCCTAGAACAACCCTCTCTTCCTTTTTCGGACGGGGTACGGACTAGTCCATTCTTCTGCGGAAATTAACTTTATACCTAAGGTTTTCTCTGCCCGAGGCAGGCCAGGGTGCATGCTCCCTGGGTCCCCATTCTTTTCTTCTTGAATTACTCGCATTCATCGGGAAGTAGAACCGGAGGCGGTGGCATTCCTTGAGTGAATAAACCGTTAAGGGATGGTATTTGACTATTTGCAATGCGTGATCCTGGAAATGAAAGTTGGTCTACGAGCTTGACCATTCTTCCTTCGTGCGGAAAACACATGACTCTGAAGAGTGAGGACACTATTGCCTCCATGCAATATATATAGTCTCGTCCAAGGAGTAAGTTATATGCCAAGGGTCCCTGGACGACCATGATGTTCATATGAACTGTCTTCCCTTTCAATGTAACTGGAACATTGGGGAGAATCCCTAACGGGTGACTGGTTCCTTTATCAAAACCTGATAGATTTCTCATCTCAGGTAAAAGCGCCAGGCAACCCAGTGCTTTCCAAGCAACAGAGGAAAGGATACTCACAGATGCCCCTTCATCAATGATAGTTCCAGCCATCACCATTCTGTAGATTTGGACTATGATTCTGAATGGGATACTGGCTGGTAACCGGGGTCTGCCTAGTTGATTCCAATCAAAAGATACAACTAGGTTGCTTGGTGGTGGGACCGAATATACGGCCGGATACGACCCTGACGATGTTCCTTCCTGCGATAAAGGAATGGGCGCATTGCCCTGATGCTCATCAGAGTCTGTGTTGATGAAAAGAATATGGACGGTGTCATCCTTATCCTCTTCAGTGAGAGTGTCATTTGAAGATGGGTCTTCAATGACGGGGTCATTGGAGGATGAAACCTCCGAAGGAAGAACGGGGTCGACTGCCGTTTCGACCTTTAGACTTTCGTCTGTTCTGGATTCGGTAGGTTCATTTTCAATGACCGACACTTCAGCTGACCACTTGAGCGGGTCAGCTGGATTTTCAACTACCGAGGGATTAGGCGCGAGTTTTTGGTATCCAGGAGGAAGTCGTAACAGTGAAACCGGACGATCTTCCAAAACTCTCTTTGCCTCATCTAAGAATGGACATTTGTGGATGGCGTGATCGCCTTCGCACAATATACAGGGTGATCTTGGTCTCCCCCTTCATCCTTCACTCTCGCTAGTTGACGGACTGCAATCAACATGACTACCAGAGGTTGATGCTACCGGATTGTGCAACCTTGGGGACCAGTCCCTTAGTATCCGGGGAATACAGGGACAATCACGATGGAAGTGGGCCCCTTTGCAAATGACACATGGTGATTTAGGCCCGGTCGGTGTAGTGTGTGGATTTCTGTCAGATGTCTTTTGCTTGCCCCCAGTCGCCTTCGCCATAGGCCCCTTCTGCTTCTTTTCTTTCTTCTTCTTTTCCTTCTTCTCCATGGGAGGCTGACTTTTGCCAGCTCTACCTTGCGAAGATGAAGGATCAGAGGAAGAATTGTAAGAAGTGGAAGGCTGGTGGGTAGCTCTAGACTGGTCTGACTGTTGATTCGACTGCTCAGGATTAGTGGTGATCTGAACTACATTAGTTGAAAAGAGCCATACAGGTAGGCCAATTGTCAATCCTGGAAGTGACAATGTGGCCATATGAGGCACACCAACATCTCCCCAAGAGGAGAAGGGATTGGGACTTCCGCCAAGGTGACTTCCTTGGTTGGTGGGCTCCATACTTTTCAACTGAAAGATCAACGCGGGAATAAGAGGTGATTATGTTCCGTTTAAAATAAATTTTATTAACAACGCTTTAGACACAACTTTGCTTTTTCATGTTTTAAGAGTCGAGAAAAAGCTAAAGATGACTCTAGTCCCCTTCGATGTTTTAATGAGCCCGAAGTGACAAATGCTCGGATGGACTTTTTCAGTTATAGAGTTTGAAAAAGGCCAAAAGAAACTGCTCTGGAGTTCTAGGCAGAGGGTGTGCCAAACTTTTCGCGAAACCACAGAATACGTTTTACGGTACGGGTGGTCGATCTTCGTGAATGTTGTGTTCACTGCATCGCGATCAGTAGGGCGGCTGACACGGCTTCCTATGGATAAAGGCTTTGTTCCTATAGGGGTCTCCCAATATATACGCGACGGTACGTGGGAGCACAAGTCCGTATTAGTGCCACCGACTCTCAGGAGGAATCACCCACCTTCGTAGAGATCGACAGTCACTATGTTTAACGACGCCGGAACACGTCTCTACCTAGACCTCTATGTGTTTGCGTTATGTTACAAAGCGTTGTTATGTAAATTGAATTTATTTTATTGTTGATCTTGTTTAGCAGTTTGCCTTTAAGGATCACCACGAGATGTATGTAACAAATTCCTGAATGCAGTCTAAGATGAGAAGCAAACTTTTCAATCTTTCAACTTTGAAAATCTTAACTACTGAGGAGAAGAAAGGCAAATCTTTTCACACAGATCATAGAGCACACACTAATGCAAAATTTCCTAAATCGTCATGCAAACAGTCAAATGCAAAATGCACAATGCATGTATTTTCTTTTCCCTTTCTTAATGTTGATGTATTACAAAAAGAAAGTTGTTATATAACTTTGATTTCGATTTAAAGCGAAAACAAACAAGCTTGTCCAAAATCAAAAGACACCTTAAGATTTACTTGTTTAATCACTAGAAATACATGAAATCAAACCATAATGACGAAAGTAAAAAGACTAATCAGCTATGGACAGCAAACAAGCTAACTCTTTAGACCAGCAAAATGCCTAACACAGGTTCAGATCTAAGAGGCCAAAGCAAGACTAGTTCACTTTCGTTATGGGAAATTGTAAATGATGTAAGAAATACAAAAGAACAAGTACAATTTCGTTATATAACAGAGGCGGAATGATGGCAAGTAAGGTTGGTTTCAGAATAGGTACAAGAAAGACAACTTGCTGCAAAAACTATAGTGAAAACAGGCAAGAAAAAGGGAGGAAACCCCAACTGCACAAGGCAAAATTGGGCCAACGCAGGTGCTGCACAGCCAGTCTGGCTGTCAGCGCAGGTAGCCCCTTCAGGACCTGCATTGCAAAGCAGGTAGCCTGTGTACTACCTGCTTTGGAAAACGAAAGTTGCGTTTTTTCAGTTTCCGGGTCACAATTTTCTCAAAAATTCATAGTTTTTGCTCAAATCAGAAGCTATCAGTCAAGCACACACTAAGGGATGACAAGGAGGGTGAAAAGATATCACTAAGAGCTTACAAGGATCCTTGTAGATCAGCTCTTCAAATCATGAACATGCTCAGAAATGAGCTAGAGTAGTTGTCCTCTACTTCGCTTTTGATATAGTCAAAAGCTTTTCGATTTGGTACTCTTTTGTTCAGGAAATGAATAGCAAAATACTACAAACAATCAAACAGATACGATTCCCCAGCGGAGTCGCCAGTTTGTTGTAGGGAAAAGTATCCGATTCGGATGACCCTATCCCACTCTAAGGGTGATAGTACCTCAGCAACAACTGTAAAGAAAACTACTTAAGGTTTACTTCTTTATGAAAGCAAGAGAGAATGAAGAAATGCACTAACCGTTGCCTTGCGCTTAATGTCGAATCCAAACTCTTCTCTTTGCTTGCTTGCTCCCAGCTCCTTGCTCTTTTGCTGGCCCAACTACAATGAGATCCTACAAAATAACAAAGAAGGAAACTACAAGAAGCATGCAATCATAACTGATTCAAGGATTAGCATAAATCAAATATACAATTATCACAACACATCATTGAAACAAGTGCATATAGAAGAACCTCAATAGCTTTTATTAATGAAGAAGTAAAGTTCTGAGAGAGTTACAACCATTGAAGGCCCCAATCCAGCAACACCTCCCAGCAGAAAGAATTTCTCCTCTTCACCTCCTTCAAGCAATCACCCAATAGCTCTATAGTGAAACCAACAGCATATCATTACTTTGCACAAAATTCCAGCCTCCTGAGCTCATAGGAGAGAGCTCAATATATAGATGAATTGAGAAAGGATGAGTCAGCTTGCAACTGATGTGTAGCTGCCTTGTGTCCTCTCTCTCTTCAGTTAATCTTTAGTTGATCTTCAGTTCTTGAGTCCACTTGGAGAACTTTGCTTCCACTTGGAGAAACAGAGCCTCTGACTCATCACAAGGCGAAATACCTGATCCAAGTGTCATTTTTGGAAGATTCCAAAGCAATGACTCACTGTGCCACTTGTCCCTTCTCGCTCAGCGCAGGTGGCCTTTGTCCCACTTGCTTTGCAACGCAGGTACACCATGGAGCAACTGAGTTTCAACGCAGAAACCTAGTGGAGCACCTGCTTTGATTTCAGGATTGCTTGTTTTTGAGTGTTTTCAGGTGGAGAACTGATCTGAGAGCTGTTGGTTTGCTGACCTTGTTCCTCTAGGGGTAAGAACATCATGTTTAGGGAACTTTGGATCCCTTGGATTATTGACAATTCATGCTTGTTGCTGTAAGGCACAAAATTGTCTATAACACACCATTATCAACATCAAATGTCGCACAAGTTCGAGGTGGGCAGCAATGCTTGGCTTCATTTTCAGAAGGAACGCCTTGTTGGACCCCACAACAAGCTTTGCCTGCTCTGATATGCTCCATATATGATCACCAAGGCGTCAGTGACAATGCCTTTGATCTTAGAATCTCACCATTCCTTGGTCTTCACCCAGTGTTCAATGTTGATCGCCTTCGGCCTTACTTTCCACCGTTGTTGGACACATTGACATTGCAGAAGAGCTTACACTAATATAGCTCAACCCAAACTGCATGGAATAGGCCACAATTGATCAGATCATGGACACATAGATCAATAACACTCAGAAGCAAAGGATACAAATATATCGAGTTGTCAAAGCAGGCTAACTCCTTGACTAGGGAAAGTGGTTCACTAGGGACCAGGTTCAATAGAAATTTCCTCACCTCATGGAGGCTCTGCACACAATGGGGACCATTGTTACTAAGGGGGGAGGAATGATCCATGTGGATATTGGTGGCCACCCACCTATTCCACCTATACCCCCCATTTAGTTTCATATATTTCCTTAATTGTAGCATAGTTTACTATTTTTGGTACTTTTCAAGTCCTAAACTTCCAAAGTCGTTTTAAGGCCTTAAAACACGTTTTTTTGGAAAAAATTAACTATCAATTGCTAAAAAAATCATGTCGGTTCCCATAGTCCTCATAGAGATATTTCCAACGAGGTATCATATGCATCAAATGAAGATAATATGACCAAGTTACAACCCCAAGAAGTTGGCTGCCCAACTAATTCCAATGGGACGCGTAAACGCTTGGTGTTACATCTCCTCGGGTTAGGGTTTTTGTTGTTTAGGGTTTTCTCTTATTTTTAAATAATAAAAAGGCCCTTGAGCCTCATTCTAACTCAAGTCAAAGGCATGTAGATGCCACATCTCTTCTCAGAGATAAGCTACCATTGCCCGAGCTATATTATTTTCATTATGTTTGTAAGCATAGTTCAGTATTTTTCTATTTAATGAAATGAAGTGTTTTTCTGTTGCATCTCTGTGTGTATAATTATATTTTTAGATTGCTGCATTCTTGTTTAAGTTCAAATTAATGGTATCAGAGCGGTCTACTCTTTCTTTGTTTTTCTTTGCATGTCCTTAACAAGGCCAGGGTATAAGGATTTAGGGCTCAATATAGTTGAACCATTACAAGATCAACTTCGCAAAACCCGACGACCCCCCATGGAAGAAGAAAATAAAGATGAGGCAGCATGAGATCCTTCAAAAATGTTGTTCGAGGAAGCCCTAGAGTGACAGAGGGACACAATGATGGATAAATTTGTCCAGATCCTTCAAGGGATACCCACAGGTGATGCATCTTCATTGAGAAGCCACTCTAGAGGCATCACTCCTTTTAAGGTACAAGTTAACTTTGATATTCCCATATTCGAAGGCCTGGTAGATGAAAATTCCATATATGAATTGTTAAATATATTGGAAGGATATTTTTTAGTTCATGACTTTTCCAATTGGGAAAAGATTACGTTTTCACTTCTCAAAGCCACCCCACACATCAAGGATTGGTGGGAAACCTACTATGAACAAAAGGACGAGAATGAAACCTCGATGTTTTCAACTACACCCACTTGGAATTCTTTTCGAGATGCCATCAAGGAACAATATAACCCTGTCAAGAGCTATGAAGATAAATACGTAAAGTGGACCACACTACACTAGAGAAGGGACCAAGATGTGTCAAAGTTCACAAATACTTTCCATACCCTTCGCATGAAACTAGGTATCAATGATACTGAGCAGAATTTGGTGCTCAAGTACTGCAGTTGTCTACATAAATACATCTAGGACGAGATGGAGTTCCTGGACATTTCCGTGCTCAGCACAGCATATCGATACGCTATAAATATTGAGTAGAAGTTTAAATAGAAGAAGCGAGACTTTGGATCTGCAAATCCAAAGCAAAGAAAAGGTGCCCCAAACCACAAAACAAGGGACCAAGTCAAGGTGGGGCTACCAATGATAGCCTGTCGAAGCCGCAATAAAATAACAACACCACAAAGACGAAGAAGGACATGGGAAAATGGTGTGGGTTCCATAAGAGATCCACTCACAATACAAGTGAGTGTCCAGCCAAGCAGTCACTGGTGGCTAAGTTGAAGGCTTCTGAATTAGACGCAGATTCTGACTCTGAAACAGAACCCAAAAAGGGGATTGGAAAAGGGAAGAAGATCATTGATGTGGAACTGAGTGCCACCATGGCCACCACAAAGATCCATAAAATTGAGCTTGAAGATCCAAAGGAAGGGGAATGCCTCTTCCACTCATAGATGTGGGTGAAGGGTTCTCCACTACAATTCATTGTCAATAGTGGGAGCCAAAAGAACCTCATTTCAGTAGATGTCATGAAGTAGCTGGGCCTAAAGAATATAACACATCCATAGCCATACACCATTAGGTGGCTTCACCAAGGAGGAGATCTTTGCATCAGCTGGTAGTGTTGCCTTCCCTACAGCATCAAGCCCTTCATGGATGAGGTATTGTGTGACGTTTCTGCTCTTGAAGTTTCTGATGTATTGTTAGGAAAACCATACTTTTGGAAGCGACATGTTGTATATGAGTCTAGACTTCGCTCTATGATTATTACTTTGGCTAATAAGTTGTACAGGACACCAAAGGTAGCCCCGCCTACTGGCATCTCTTTGATCACTGCAAAGCAATGCAGTAAGATCATTTCCCATACCAGGAAATTTGATTTCCTTATGATTCACCCCCAAGGAAAGAAGAAGGTTGTGGCCATGGCTTGCAGGCATGGCTCCTCTGAATCGCAACAATAGATGGAAAAGGTCATGGAGGAGTACAGGGATATTTTTGCCTCACCCACAGGGTTACCTCTGGATTGTCAGGTCAAGCACTCCATTGATCTGACCTCGGGTGCGTCGCTGCCCAAGGGACCTATCTATCAACACTTTATTCTAGAGAACAATGAGATCAAGAGGCAGATTCATTAACTACTAGAAAAAGGGCATATCAGGCCAAGCTCATCACCCTGTGAGAGCCCGATAAAAATAAGGATGGGACCTGGAGGCTCTGTATTAACTATTGGGCACTGAAAAAGACCATTGTTCAGAATAAGTACCCAATCCCACGAATTGATGACCTTCTTGGACTAGCTCAAGGGGGCCAAATATTTCATCAAGAATGACTTTAACTCATGTTATCACTACGTGGCTATCGAACCCTATGATGTGTGGAAGACTACCTTCAAATCCAAGGAGGGCCTTTTCTAATGGTTGGTCATGTTGTTCGAATTGACGAATACCCCTGTAACCTTCATGAGACTGATGGACGACATCCTACATCCCTTCACCATTGTATTCATGGTGGTGTATTTAGATGACATCTTGATCTTCAGCCAGAGTTGGTAAGAGCACCTCCACCATATTCGACAGGTCCTTCAAACCCTTCGACAACACAATTTATGTGCTAACTTGGAGAAATTCAACTTTGGCCTGACCCAGGTACAATATTTGGGGTACATCATTAATGAGAAGGGTGTACATGTGGACCCATCCAAGATACAGTTCATTTGAGATTGGCCAGCCCCAACCACTCTAACAGAGATCCACATCTTTATGGGTCTTTCCAATTTTTACTATATGTTCGTGTTGGGGTTCTCTCATATCACATGGCCTTTAAGTCAAGTCACCAAGGGCGGAGCAAAAGAAAAGTTTTTTTGGTTAGAAACTCAACAGCGAGCATTCTTCGAATTGAAGAATTGCCTTTTTTCTGCACCAATGCTCACATTACTATACCTGCAACAACCATTTGAGATTGAGGCAGATGCCTCTGACTATGCTATTGGTGCAGTTCTTACTCAACATGGGCATCTAGTGGCTTACCATAGTGCGACATTTTCAGACACATTCTGAAAGTACCCCACCTACAATAAAGAAATGTATTCCATTGTGCAAGCCTATTGTCAATGGAAGCATTACATTCTGGAGAAGGAAACGGTCATCCACACAAACCACCGACCTCTATAATTTATACAAACACAAGGGAAGTTGCAAAATGATTGCCATCAAAAATGGTCCACCTATCTGCAAAAATTCCATTTAAACATTAAGTATAATAAGGGAAGCACCAACAATGTCATTGATATCCTCAACCGACCACCATTCATGGCGTTAATCACTATGCTTGACTTCTTTAGTCACAAGAAATCAAGGTGGCCGCATCTTTACAAGAGCGATCCAGAAATATGCAGCATATACCAGACACTCCTCGAAGGGAAGTAAGTTCAAAATTTTCACCTTCAGGATGCACTGTTATGCCACTTGGGACATATATGTTTTCCTTCAAGTGATAATGCCAAGATGATTTGGGAGGTGCACTACAGTTGGTTTGCTAGATATTTCAGAGTAGATAAAACAGTGGCATTATTGCAGAAGCATTTTTATTGGCCGAAACTTTGTCAAGATGTTTGGAAGTACATTAGATCTTGCACAGCCTATTCCATTGCCAAACCAACCATCAAGAAGCAAGGCTTGTATACTCCTCTCCCTACTCCTAGTCAGCCTTCAGAATTTTCTCCATGGATTATATGTCAGGCCTTCCTTCCAATAAGCATGACAACGATTTCATTTTCGTGGTCATCGATAGATTCCCTAAGATGGCCATCATGGCGACCTACAAGAAAAATATCACATTAGAGGCCACTGTTAAGATCTTCTTTGAGCGAGTGTGGGTGAACTTTGGGATCCCATAGTCCATTATCTCATATCAGGACAATAAATTCCTCAGTGCATTTTGGTCAAGTCTCTGGTCAATGCTAGATACAAAACTTACTAATTACAGGGCTTTGCATCCCAAACTAATGGCCAAACAGAGGTTGTCAACAGGAGGATCATACACATTCTTCTTATGTACAACTCAAAGCATCCACGCACATGGGATGAAAGTATCCCCTTTGTCCAACGCAGCTACAACAGAGCTCTCCACAGCACAACAGGCCGCAGCCCCTTTCAGGTAGGGATGGGATTTTACCCATTATGCCCCATTGATGTGTCCATACCATTTGCAGCCACCCAGGTAGATTCGGCTCATGTGTAGTACAAAGATGAAAGGGAAAATAGCTTCATTGCATGCATTCAAGACATCCTTCAATAGGTCCATGATATATTGGATAGAGCCAATGCTAAGTACAAGCAGCGCCATGATCAACATCAAGTGTCGCACAAGTTCCAAGTGTGCTACAAAGTTTTGCTTCATTTGTAGAGGGAGCGCCTTGCTGGACCCCAGCACAAGCTTCACCTGCTGTAATATGCTCCATACACCATCACCAAAGTCATTGGTGACAATGCCTTCGAGCTCAACATCCCACCATTTCTTGGTCTTCACCTAGTGTTTAATGTAGATCACCTTCGGCCTTACTTTCCACCATTGTTGGATGCATCTGACATTGCAGAACAACTCACACTAATATAGCTCAACAAGGAATGCATGGAACAAGCCACAATTGATCAGATCATGGACACAGGGATCAAGAATAGTTGGAAATATAGGATACAACTATTTCGAGTTGTCAAAGCAAGCCAACTCCTTGACCAATGCAAGTGGTTCACTAGGGATTAGGTTCAACAGAAATTCCCTCACCTCATGGAGGCTCTTTACGCAATTGGGACCATTGCTTCTTAAGGGGGATGAATGATCCATGTGGATATTTTTGGCCACCCACCTATTCCACCTAGACCCCCCAGTCAGTTTCATCTATTTCCTTAATTGTAGCACAATTTACTATTTTTGGCAGTTTTCCGGGTCTTAAACTTCTGAGCCATTTTGAGGCCCTAAACGACGTTTTTTTGGAAAATTTTCCTTGAAGTTGTATTCCTTGGAGAAATATTTCCAACGAGGTATCAAAACGGATATAATGTGACCAAGTTATGACCCTGGGAATTTGGCTGCCCAACTAACCCCAACGAGGCCCATAAACTCTTGGTGTTACATCTCCCTGGTTAGGTTTTTTGTTGTTTAGGGTTTTCTCTTATTTTTCAATAATAAAAAGGCCCTTGAGCCTCATTATAACTCAGTTCAGAGGTATGTAGCCACCATATCTCTTCTTAGAGATAACCTACCATCCCTCGAGCTATCTTATTTCCATTCTATTTGTAAGCATAGTTCATTATTTTCTATTAATGAAATGAAGTGTTTTTTTATTGCATCTCTGTGTTTATAACTATATTTGTAAGTTGTTGTTTTCCGGTTTAAGTTCAGATCAACTTCTGATCATTCACAGAACACATCGAATGTTGGTTTCTCATTTGATTATGGAGATGACACATCTTTCTTTTTGAATCCGCTCAATCTTTCATCAGTTATTTCTAAAAACTCAGAGGGTGAACGTTTTTGTTTCTCATCAACCCCTTTGTATGATTCATCAAATCACGAGGATGCAAATGAACATATCGAATGTTTTGATCATGGCTGTCATGATCTCTTCACTTGTTCATTCGATCAAAATGTTCATTCATTCACTATTGATTTTTCTAAGCCACAGGACTTTGATGATCTACCCGCTGATGAAGTAGAAACCCCTCAAGCTATCGAGGCACTTCAGCCTACACTAATGGTTATGTTCGGTCCTCACTATCTTGAGATTAGTCCCACCTCCAATTAGAAATATGTTGAAACACCACAGGCTCCTCATCACTCTCCCATTTGGATTGAAGATCAATCTAGTTTATAGATTCCACATCCTCCACCTCAATCACATGATCCCATCACTCATGGATTGGAGGAATCATACACAACGAGAACTCTTGCTAAGAGAATTTTTTCTTCCTTTTTCATGTTTTACCATGTGTCACTGTCAAAAGAGTGTACATTCTCATTGTCTAAACATAGTGTGTTGCAACACCATGGTATATCCGCAGAATGTTTGTCTTGCACTTTTACTCTTTTCTTTTTTGTGGACACTTTCAAACTTCGAGCGTGTTATTCTTTACTATCTTATATATCTTATCTGTTGGTTTACTTGAATATCTTTCTGGTTGACTATGCCTTCACCAACATGGGTCAACCAATGCGTCGATGGCTACATTGGAAATATCGCTTTACATGGGTAGGCCCATGCACTATTTAGCATAAGAGTAGGAGTAGTGTTCACTTTCTTGTTCTATTTGCTTTCTTGTTTTCTTTTCTTGCATGCTTTGATTTGCTTTCATGTTTTTCCTTCATTTACATCTTTCCTTTTCTTGTTTGTTTGTTTGCTTATTATGCACCCATAGGTTTAGCTTCACATGAAACCATATTTGGCTCTTGAGACAAGCAAGGTGAAGTACAAGAGGACTTGTACAACTATCAACAATTGGCTATATTTTTTCCTCTATTATGAAGATATTGTTGTCTTTCGGCGATGATACCTTGATGGAAAATATGTTCTCTTCAGAGTGAGTCGTGGTGAAAACTCAATTCCTGCACATTTAACTAGTACCACCTACTCCAATAGGTTTTTCTATTTTCGGTTAACCCTTGTCAACCAAGTTAAGTAGAGTAAGGTGAGGGGGGAAACCTTAACAAGTATGTCAGAGGTATATATCAAATACTTCTTTGAAGGGACAACCTCTTCTGCTCTCACTAAGTCGATATCTCTCTTCCGCCTCATAAAATAAATAAGTTCCTATGCACAGTTCTCTTAAAATGAAAAAATGACAAATGAAAATGAAAAAAGGTGAAAGAAGAGAAAGGCTTCCTGTGTAAAGAGGTGATGCAAGTAACTCCACCGGGGTACTAACTCGGCTCGCTGGAATCAGAGAAATGCTTGTGTTCCTGCATGACTCCATTAGGGTACTATCTAGGCCTCCTGGCAACGGAGAAACACCAGAGGTGAAACTAAAACTCTGACAGTTATATTACTTGTGCATCAATATACCCCTCTTCCCCAATCAAAACAAATTAGTTGACTTAGCTTGGTCCATGTGATAACAAATTAGTTATCTTTAACTCAAGCTAGCATAGAAGCCATGATGATCAAATAATCGAACAATACTTCCATAGGAGTTAGAATTTATTTTCACGAAAGAAGGTCCATACAGAGAAATGGAGTTTTTCCAATGCATCACCAATGTTGTAGTGACTACAACCGCCCTCCAAAAATTTTCCTTCACTTTGTCTTGGAGCCTCCCTCCTCAAAACCTTAGTAGCTTGTCTTGCACTACTGAGGTACTTGTCTTTTTCGTTGAAGTTATCTTTCACTTTATAGCTTGTGTTTTCTAACTTGTTTTTCTAACCAACCATAAGTTGACCGCGTGACTTGGTACACATATGGTTCTTGTGTTGTCTTGGAAAACTAAGCAATCCTGGAGGGAAACTAGCCTTTCTCTAAGGAATTGCGCAGACCAGCTTGGAAGGAAGCCCTACTCTCCAAAAATACACAAAGTAGCCCAACAAACGACCTTTCTCACAAAAATTGAATAGAATATCCCGACTCTAGGCTTCGGCTCAAGAATTGCGCAGACCCAACTGGCAACTTCTCTTCAGCTGGGAAACTGCGCAAAGCATGAGAGGCATCCAGAGCCACTCAACCTAAGAATTGTGCAAAAGCATTCCTCATGTTGTTGTCTAAAGCTTGCACCAACAAGTTTCCCGATTCCCTCTAGAACTGCGCAATCTTCCCTTGAATGCATGGCAACCCTTTCCCAAAAAAAGAAAAAAGCAAAAAGCATCCCTAAAAATTAGGGACCTATTTTTAGCACTGGGAGTTACATGCAAGTTTATTTTATAAACCTCCCATCAAGTGTCACCTTTTCCTAGATTCATGCACGTCATAAATCCTAAAACTACCAAATCTATTTAAACTATGCCCCAGATCTCATTCTATACATTCAATCTTGGGTCTCTTGCATTCCCAAAGCATCTAGGAACCTTCAGCACAACTTTTCCAAGTAAATTTTCCTTTTTTAGGTCTTTCGCTATTTTTTCTGTCACTTTTATTCCCTTGGCTTGTGTGATTGTTGTTTTGCATGTTTTATTGAATGAAGATTGGCATTTTAGTTTGTTTTAACTTGTAGAAGTGTTGTTTCAAGTTTTTCATTATCTTTCTTAAGTGTCGCATGCATAACATTGTTTTTGCACTAACGGTCGTCATTGCGAAAACTCTCCCCACCAACTTCATTGTTCATCCATTTGATTGATTCCTACATTGGTTTTGATTACATGCATGATCATTCACCTGTGTCTGCACCATCCTTTTCTTATACGTTCAAATTTACTTGTTTTAAAGTTTTGCTTGCGCAGATCTGGGCTACATTGGCTTAGATTTTGCTTTCACTAGCATGCACTGCGCATTCTAGAACCCGAGGCTCTACATTTGCTCCAGGAATTGTGTAGTAGCTACCTGGCACTGGACCTAGCTATGCTCTAGAAAATTCTGGGAGATAGTGTCTAGTCTTGCCCATTAGGATTGTCCAATGCATAGTCCCAGCCAACAGTCAAGCCAAACTGAACTGTGCATTGCGCAGTTCTAGTCCATAGTCAACCTAGTTGGACTATGCTCTACGTAGTTCCAGTCAGCAGCAGGTCTCACTAGCAGTTGGGACTGTGCAATGCATAGTTCCAATTGACAGTCTCCTAGCCTCTAAGAGTCACTACTGTGAAATTTTGCCTAGTAGTCACCCAACTTGTTGCATCATCGATACTTGAAGTGCATACTATTTTTAAACTGACATTTTCTTGTCGTGAGTGTCCACTTTGTCTCCAGGTATGTCAGTTATTGAGCAGTCCCTCAATTGTACAGGCATCATAGTTTCCAAGAGAGCTAGATCAAATGACACTATAGAGAGAAGCACTGTAGATGTGGTTGAGAATGTGCCAATAAACTTTCTGATCTATGCAGACATGCATTTATTCACGAAGAAGAACATGAAGATCACATGGCAAGAAATAAAGGACATATTTGCAAGTACTTTCAAGGAAGATCTGGAATATCAACAAGTCTATGTCAACATTCACAAGTCATGTTTATATAAGGTTGCATGCACGAATCCCGCCTTCCCATGTGTGGATATCATTCACTGGGTTGTCTCACATACTGATCCCAAGATGATGACACTGAGAAGCACTAGTGGGACACAACTTGCCACCTTCAGGGTTGAAAACTATCATCATATGTGTCACTTCCCGCAGCCGGTGAACTTCATGGATGCACTATTCTTAACTCCCAACAATAATGTAAACTCTCGATATATCATGAAGTGTTCAGTAAAAGAGCCATCGCAGTTCAGGATGACACCCAAATAGGTCTACAAGACGAAGTCACTCAAGAAGCCATACCAACTCCTAGTCATCTTGTCATGTCGCTTGTATGGCCAAGAGAGCATGGAGACCTTCCCGCAGAGTTGGGTTGTTATGTTAAATCAATTGGAAAATGAAGGAAGGCCTATCAACTGGTCAGACATGTTGGCTCTTCAGCTGAAAGTGCACGTGTCAAATGCCTGAAATCCACCTAAGGATGGACAAGCAAGATTATATATGTTCGCGTAGCTTCTTGATGAAATATGTGCCCAACAACAGTTACCTGGCATGGGTTGGACATGGACAGCATAAGAGGAAGTTGTGAATGTTTATTGCAAGTTTCTCTCTGAGTACAGCTATCGAGTAGTCATGGCGAGGTTGTATGACAACTTCACCGCCCTACTGTACAGGATGACATTTGAACAAGACCCACCTTGCATGTCCTAGGAGGCGATGCAGGCATTGCTCAACATTGCAGATTGGTATGCCTCACTAGGTGGCACTTTCATCAAGATGTTTGATGCGGAGAAGCCTCCACATGATCTACCAAGGTTTTCCACAGACAAGCTCGTCATGCAAGAGGTTGCATACCACATCTCCACAGGGTTATCAATCGGACTGCACAAGAGGAAGAAGGTACCATGGCCCACTCTTCATTTGCAAATTGGGTTGTACGAGATCTGTAACTTGAAGATGCAAATGTGAGACCGAGGACTTGAATAAGTTCAAATTCGGTACCAAGATTTTCAATCCATATGATCTGCACTGCATATGAAAGAACCACTGTGTGAAGGTGTACTATCCATGGATCCATGGGGAATTTCATTGGCCAGAGGAAGATCCTTGGAGGTATTGTTATAACTCCTCTAGGTTCAATGAACTAGTTAGCATGGCTGTAGAATGGTTGTAGAATGGAAAGAATCACTGCATGCAGCAGCACCATAAGAAGCAACAACAATAACAACAATGAGCAGAAAAATTGTGCAAGACAAAGGAAAGAGGAATATTGTTGAGAGCATAGAGGCTGAGAAAAGCTACAAGCTCAAAGAAGATCCACTTGTTGAGAGAGTAGCTTTGGAGATAGATTCAAAGAGGCAAAAACATGAAAGGAGAGTAGCACATATAAAAAGGGAGAACCAAAGGTTGGAAGAAGGAGAGAGGAAGTTGCAGGAGACAGAGAAGAATCTAAAAGTAGAACAAGATCTCAGGAGGAGAGAAAGGGAAGAAAGGAAGAAATAGGGACAGGAAGAATGACAAGGCGCACTCACAGAGAATATTGCATAGAAACAGGTTGAGACAGTAGAGAAGGCAACAAAAGAAGAAGATGGTGAGCAGGTGCACATTTGGGACCTTTCTCAGCAGGTTGAGAAATTGGTTGAGGCAACAAACATGGAGACAGAATAGTAGCTAGAGGACCAAGACATCAATCTCATGCCAAGAGCATCCGAGGTCACACCATAGTCTCTGCCACCTCCAGAATCAAAAACAGTCCTGAGCGAGAAAGGAGAATTTTTTCTCCTTGATGATGATCTAGAGATAGATGTGTACAATTTGGAATTTGATGAGTCACAACAAAGGATTGTATAGGCACGAAGAAAGAAACTCCAAGATGATCATACATCACATGCACACACAGAAGAAAGAGTAATTTTACCAGATGTTAGAAGATATCCAATTTCCATGGCCGAGGCTTCTAAGGCTTATGCAGAAGCCACAAGTTTAATGGTCAAGTTCTTGATAGCAGAAAATGATCGTATTGTGAAAGACTTACAAGAGGCCAGGCAAAGAGCAGAGCAGTCCATAGGATCCTCCATGACAGAGATGAAGAAATCAATATTGGTGGAGATATCAACTTTGGAGGCCACCATGTGGAGAGTATATATCATATTTGTCATCGTGCAGAAAGCGGTTGTCCATCTATAGGGTTTTCAGCATCAGTGCACGCAGACATCCCAAACTCTCAAAGACATTCACACTGCTATTGCACACATGGAAGAATGGAAAATGAGGTACAAGGGAGCCCCGCTTTAGTTTCACAAGAAGATGAAGCCAAAGGCTAAGTTAGACAAAGCATGGATTCAAATATTGATTCAAAAATTTGAGCAAATCCCTCTGCTCATCACTAACATTGAGGCTTCTATGCATGGTTGTTCAAGAGTCTAGATGCCATAGTGCGAACATGTAAGATCCCCTCCATCGTAAACCTCACCCAGGCCATGAGGAAGAACCAAGTCATGCTGGATGTCGATAAGTACATAGAGCCGTTAATGCACGTAGCCACCAATGATGACTTGCAGCTCAGCGCAAAGAAGATGAAAAGGTACATCAATGATTCAGTCATACTCAGGACAATGTTGTGCATGCTTCAGGATGAGTTGGACAGAGGTTTCAGAACCATATACCCAGAAGGCATGGAGGCAAGATTCCACTTCAACAAAGATGTCATCAAATAGTATTGGGACACAATAGCACAATACCAAGCTTCGTATTAGTTCACCACCAAAGATCACCGTGAGGAGGTTACTGAGTTGGTGTTTCCCCAAGACCCCGAGTGATGTTGTTTTTCTTGTCAGGCTGACTCAAGCCTATTTTTGTCCCACATGGGTATATTTGGAAATTATTGTATTGTAAATATGTTTTAAGTGAAATTCCAAGTGTCATTAGTGGAACGTGAACAATCATTTTTGTAATGTGAAGAATCATGAGGGTAGTCCAAGA
The DNA here is from genome assembly GCA_031772625.1 of Pinus tabuliformis. Lineage (NCBI taxonomy): Eukaryota > Viridiplantae > Streptophyta > Pinopsida > Pinales > Pinaceae > Pinus > Pinus tabuliformis. Next base: position 353,969,897 of record CM062811.1, read on the forward strand.
GTCAAAGGGAAATGTCAAGGGTCAACCCACCATTTGCTATATATAGAACTCATAACTCATAGTACAGGTTTTTGGGAGCCAAGATTTTGGCTAGGCATTGCTTATAGAAGGCTTGGAGAGTGTTGTGACAAGCCTTGGCTTCTCCACAACATAGAGCGAGTACATCTCTTTGGAGCAGCAGGTGGTGTTGAATTTAATGTTCCACTATTGGGGCTCGTGGTTGTCAATGGTTTATGTATGGATGGAACTTTCACTTTATCTATATATATATATAAATATATATATATATATATATATATATATATATATATATATATATATATATATATATATATATATATATATATATATATATATACAGAGCTAGAATGTTGCATGCATATGTTGTTATTATAGTTGGACTATTCTAGTTTCTTTAGCAATGTATGTTATTTAACTTATGCATTTGTGTGTTAACTAATTTTTATGCTATTGTATGAATCTTGTTGAATACATGTTGTTGGTTTAACCCATCACTTTAGATTGTGGACTATTCTGCTTTCCATCTTGCGATGTCATTCATCTCGTGTTGTCCTTTCAGGTTGCATACCATTACAGGCTCCTAAGGGACAACTTCCTTTTCCCTTTCATGTGTCAAAACCCCCATGCATCTCACTTGACTCGCTGCAAGATCACACATTTGCTTCTGACAAAGATATCACACTTACCTCTATGCGCTATCACAATTAAGGCATTTATTTTCTACCCACTGCTAGGACTCCTACTCCAAACAGTCTGAGTTCTAGTTGGGACTTCTTACCGGGGAGATCCCCTAACACGTTGGCGGGTCCAACACCATAAATACCCACATATATATTCTTTCAAGCCTTATTTTCCATCACAATAAGTGTTTCTTCTTAGATCATATGTTACACCTGTCAGGTTCTTTGGATATCCACATCATGACAATTATTGAATATACTCTCCATGTCCCAACCTATATTTAATATTGTAACATAGATTAGTCTCAGGGTGCTTCACATGATAATGTTTTATAATTTTAATGTTAGAATGTTTAGTGAATTATAACAATTGAAAATGTGAGCTTAAGTTGTAAGAAGTACCTTAATAGAAAATTTAGAAAAGCCATAGTGCAATTGTTTGTAATACCCCTTTAAAATGGTGACATGTCAAAAAGTAGCCTTGCATTCATAAACAAATAGTTCTACAATCCTGTTGGAGAAATGTAATGTTGATAAGAATGCACCCATAGGGGCATATGATTAGGTTAAAACATGATAGGATTTCTGTTTTGACAGTCCACGATTTCATGGGTGTCAACTAACATGTTTTCAAACCCTAATGTGAACCATAAAACACTTAACATAATGGTAAGTGGGATGAAGCACATAGGAAAAGCACTATGCATAATGTGAGTATGAGCATCAATGAGGTTTGGTGACATCTACGCTATTGGAGAATTTGAACAATCTGAGACATCAGTATAACCCTTAAGACCCTAATGAGTGGGGGGGCTAAAATTTGAAAATTGTGAAAAGTTTTGGGTGGTGTTGTAACAGCTACAACAAGGATGCTTGGAGGCTATATTTTACATGTTTTGATGTTTTAGGGGTTTATAAGCAAGTTTTAGGGCTTATGAGTAGGTTGTACATTCTTTACCAAATCAGGATCCAAGAAAGGTGTCATGGTACCAAATTGATGAAGTGGTTGTGATGATAAACATGTTCAAGACAATTTGATGAGTGTTATAGCTCAAAATTTCACCCCCTAGGGTCAAGAAGAAAGTAACATCCTTTGCCAAGCCAAAGGATTAAGTTGTTAGTGAATGATCAAAATTTAAGTGTTTTGAGGATTCAACGCTCCTTTGCGGATCTATGGAATGAACCAAAGGGCCTAGAAATGCTCCCTCTTAGTGCCCTGGACCAAAAAATAATCCCATCAACACCCACTCTGCACTAGAGCTCTGAAACAGTGTGGAAATTCGACTAGATAAGCCTTGATTTGGTCCAATTTGAAAACTTTGATTAAAATAGCCATTGTTGATCAAAATAAATATTGATTTGGTATATCTTACTCATCACCTTGATAAGGTCAAGAATTTTTCCAAGTGCAATGGAGGCCAATCATAAATAGATCTCTTCACTAGTCACACAGGAGGAAAAGATATTATGCTCAAATGCTGGAGAAATTCTTCTACAATAAACTAACAATAGCAGGTGCACATACCAGTGAGTGTTGATGTTAGGAAGGTGATCCGAGAAAGGACCAAAGGAGTCTCAACTATGTACTTGTTCACATGATTAATGCAAAGTAAAAGAAGTTTTCCCCTATTACAATTATGTTTACTTATATTTGCATGAATATATTGGTTTGCATGTGCTAATATTTATGGTTGGAGGATAAAAGAGATTTTTTTTTGTTTATTGTATGTAGGTGTCAAAGAAGATCTAGAGAAAATATATCAAGAGGATATCTTCGTGAAGGTGGCATCACCAAAAGAGTTAAGGATTATAGCTATTTCCTGTTAATTCTCTTTCATTTCTTGATAGTTTCTTGCGTGTGTTTGGTGATTTTTTCTCTTACATGATTTATCATTCATCCACACACACATTCTAGGCAAAGATTTTTCCTTTGGGAAAATCTTTTTAAGGATCAAGTATCCAATTCCTATAGGTGAAAATTCTCTCTTAAACAATGAACATATCATTATGTTAACTAGGTTATGAACAGGTTATGATAACATTGTGACAATAACAACATCATCAATTTTTAAATAACTACATTATTTGAGGTACATGTGTATCTAGTTTGAAATATTTTGAAAAGTGGTCCACACCAGATTGAAGAAAAAGGTGGTTTCCTCCACCGAGGTTTATTACTCAATCAAGTTGAATCTTATAAAAATTTGAAGCTTACAAATTTTTAGGGTTGGTGCCTCAATCAAGTTATAACCTTTTGAAAGTGGGTGCTTGCACATTTTGGAGGTTGGTGCTTGTTGGGAACAGGTCCCCTAGGGTCAATTTTGGGTTACAAACCCAAGTTTTTGGGCGCAAGGCTTGAATTTTGTATGAAGAATGTAAAGTATCCGAATTTTTTGGTCATGGAGCATGAAGATATCTAAAGTCAAAAAGGGTTTTCCGCCCTTAGTTTAGATAGGTTGTGTCGATTTTGGAGATCCGCCCTTAGTTCGTGGACCATAGAATTGTATAAAAGGGAGAGTCTTAGAGAGTCTAAGGGAGTTTAGTAGTCATGAGTCATTAATGTGATAGGTTGGGGAGAGCTAGGAGTGAGAGTCTTAGTGGAGAAAGAGGCTTTGCAACTGACTGCGCAGAGGCCCAAGGCAGAAGTCCGCAGCTGAGTGTGTGGACCCATATAGCTGTGTGTGCAGGGCAGTTAGAGTCCGTATTGAAAATATAAACCATCAATAAAAAGAAGTTTTCTAAACTTACTGTGTACTTTCAATCTGTTTAGCATTATTTTACTGTTGTTATGAATGCTGCAATTATGCTATGTTGAATGTTAAGTTTCAGATATAATGTTAAGTTGATGTGCAAAAATATATGTTTCCATTTGTTACATGAACGGAAGTAATAATATATGCTTACGTGAGGATAATCTTACTGGTATGATAAAGTTGGCTAATACCTAAGACAATTTGGGGACTAAGTAAGTAACCTAGTTATAGGGGCGTGTAAGTTCCTAAATCATCGTCTAAGGTTGTGCAAAGGGAAATTGGGTACCTTCGCGGAGGTCCTGAAGAAGGAAAAGGAAGTAACTCGATAATCCCTAAAGGTTTATTGATCTGTGTGAAGACAGGAGTGAGGATATAAAATCGACATCACAACTATCTTAGGATGCAGAAACTTAGTTCCTGCATCTCCCCATACTGCTTCGGGTGAGACTTCAATCCACACTCCACAGATTGATGCTGAAAGGGCTAGTAGCGTATGGATTTGCTTGGTTGCTTAACATTGAACCTGGGTCAGGGCCCATCAAGCCAACAAATGGTTCCATTGTTGGGACCACGATCTGCATAACAAGATGTGTGATGTCGTATCATTGGAATCCAACTAAGAAAGAGATCGAAAACTAGTTGGATAGAAAGATCCACAGATTCGCGGCGCAAGAAAACAAGAATCTGTGATTGACGAAAGAATAGTGGTTAAACAAATACCTATACACAGAAATACACGAAATCTTCTTTTGTTCCTTCCCGGTTGAGTTATACGAGTGGATCGCAAAGTTGGAAGACGACCAAGGAAGTTGGAGGCTTAACACTCTGATTGTTTCGACATCGGAGTTAGTAAGGAGATTGGAAGCATCTGAAGATAAGATCATGTGAGTTGTCGAGCATTGGCTCGACTACATCATAGGAGGATTTGTGACAGAGTTCATGGTCGATACCTCTATCAGTTACAGTGAAGCAGAGCACCGCTTCTTTAAAGGACCGCGAGGTAAGTATTTAAAGTCAGTAAATACTTGGATTAAGATGCTCTTGTGTGAGCAACGTGTTATGTGGTTACCTTGATATTTGGAGCTACACAAAGAGGAAAATATATCAGGGATGGAGGAAGAAAAGGTCCTGAGTATAGCCCACTGATCGAGCCTCCTTTGAGTGACGATGAAGGAGCAGCGCAGTCTTCTCCACTGAGCGTTGTTCAACTGATAAGACAAGGGTTCCCGCAAATACCTACACCACCTCCATCCTCATCCCATCCATCCACACCACCTCCATCCTCACCCCCACCTCTCACCCCATCGCCCACACCACCCCCACCTCCACCGCTGTTCAACATGGCAAACTCTGTAAAGCTACCTATATTCAAGGGCATAGGAAATGAAGATCCAAACTAGTTTTGGTTCATCGTGAAATTTGTATGGGAAGCTTAGGGTATCATAGTGTTTTGGAGAATTTAGTATCTATGAATAAATACTAATTCCCTAGATAAGTATCTATATCTAGAACAATAGTTTAAAGTGTTTTAGACTTTTCCTATAAGCAATAGATAAGATGAGGAGATAGAAGGCCTACCTGTAGTTCCGCTTTCCTCTCTTCTCCCTTGTATCGATTATGTCGCTCCTTCCCATACTTAATCTGCTTGAGAAGTACCCTGTAAACACAGTAGAAGACAAAAATCGATCAAAGCACATGATCTATTGAATATAAGTGAAAGGAATCATATACAATTCACACACATAAGAATTATAAAACAATACAAACATATGGGAAAAGGTTCAAATACTTTATCAGATATAAGAAGGAATTACAGAAATTGGTGTCTGATTCAAAGCCATTCCTATAGCTTGGATCCCATTGACATCACATCAAAAGCATGACAAACTTGTAGCATACAATACTTGCTTCAAAGCCAAATCTCATAGCAGCATTATCTCCTTACAATTCAACATAGTCCAGCCCCTGATCACTTAGATGAGTGGTCAATTTATACGAAGACGAAGGAGGTTTTGTCATTAATGGTGGCATTGAATGGCCTTCCATAACTAGAATTAGTTCAATGGAGGAAGGGATGAGAGGATATGATGCACCTTAACTTATTCCTCATCCATTTTTGAGGTCATAGGAGCTGATAAGTGAGGGAAACTTCTAGATGACTCCAAAAGATAAGAATATTCCCCAAACCCTATGTGAATTTCGTTCATTCTCACCTAGCGTAGGTGAAAGGAGGCCTAAGTGCTCTATATAGCACCCTAGAAGTGGACTTAACTACTCTGCAGCACACCTTCATAAGGGCTTACCTGCGCTGGTCCCTTTAGAGGCTATTTCTAAAAGTCTTCAAGTCATGAAACTATCTGGGAAGGAGGAATTCAAAGGGGTGACTTATTTAGGGCAGGAAACAACTGAAATTAGGATTTGATGAACCCTAAAACACTGATCTGAATGTTGGGATTTGATGTGCCCAAATGGATCTATAACACATCACCGACCAGATGAAGAAATTTACGTTGGTCAGTGCTTTGTAGGACCATGCACTAATGTGGTACATTAAGTACAATATTGATAACCCAACGTCCACGTTGGCAGATATCTAGGACACGCTGAATAGAGAATTAAGTATACCTAAGTCTCAAGCACAGTCAATTGTGGGGCTTAGGGAGATCATGATGAAACATGGGGAGATGCCTTGGGATTTGGACCAAAGGTTGAAGTGTACGATCTGTGAGGCCAACATGAACCTAACTGATGGGCAGCACCATGAATGGTTTGTAGCCTCGCTCCTGCCCCACCTAAAGGTTGCACTATTACAACAAAATATTGGAACCCAAGTAGAAGCTCTGGAAATCACGATGAGGCTGCATGAGACACCAATGCAGGATGCTAATATGGGGGTTTAGCAGATTCATGCACAATTGCAAAACCTTTGTCTGGAAATGAAAAGTCTAAAGAAGGACAGAACATCTTAGCCAGAGGCACCCGAAGAAGTTTGGTGCCTAAAATGCAAGGGTCATGGGCATGACAAGGATCATTGCCTAGTCTTCGCGAACTCTATTGCTACAGGGGGACCAATGCCTCTATAGTAGAAGGTTGTGGTAGGGCTAAGTACAGGGCCCATGCTATGGTGCTTTATATACCAGGTGGCTAGGAAACATGCAACCGATAATTGCCATTTTCTTCAGAAATTCATACAAATATTACAACATCTCTTTTGAAATTTATGTCAATCAATAGGTAACGATGAGCACAATTGTCATAGTTACGAATTAATGATGGAAAAGGCACCTGCATACAAGGTGCAAGCAAAAACGTGGCATCCGGACCAAGGCGTTGGAAGAACGTGAGGTGAGTATTAGGGACACCGCAGAGGCCGAGGCGGAGAAGGGCCTGGTAAAGGCCGAGGACAGTTATTATGTTACAATTGTGGAGGCCCAAGACACTACGCGAGGGACTGTCTGAATCTAAAGCGATTGTCATGCGCTATTGTACTCAGTTTGACCATGTGACTGAGGATTGCCCAATATTATTCACTAAGCTTTGGGAAAAGGGGGCACAGCCTCCGCAGCTGATGCAGAACCTCCAAATGATGAGGGCTGAGCCTCGCGAGGAAGACCCTAAGGTAAACATTATGTTGCAAAGTGGAACTATGATGGGGGAGGATAAAGGCAAGCAGCCTGCGAAAGGCGAATGGGTCCGCAAAACACCAAAAAAAGAGACTAGGTTTAATCTGGGGCTTGCAAAAGAAACATTTATGGAAGAAAAGAAAAGCTTCATTGAGGCCTCTACCTCAGGAAGTCAGGAGAAACCAGTTGAAGAAATGGACCCATCCATGATTACCACATTCTTGGAGACCTGCATGAAACTACTCCACGATAGTATGGCTGTGAAGGGCCTATAGGAACTGATCAATCGGTGCACTAGTAAGGATGGCTCTACTGGTGAACCGTGCATGGTCAGGAAGATTGGAAATCACAAGGTAAGAACTAGGTGTGAATGAGAATCATTATACAGACAGGGGAATACGAAATGGACCAAGTTATCCTAGATTTGGGGTCTGACACGAATGTTTTTCCAAAACAGACTTGGGAAAGAATGGGGATACCTATTGTCCAGTGGTCTTCGATCTAGTTAAGAATTATGAATCAATAAAAAATTATTCGAATGGGGAGGGAGTAAGGGGTAATAGTTTACATTGAGGGCGCGAGTGCACTAGCGGATTTTGAAGTTATAGAGATTGTGGATGATAGGAATCCCTACCCTGTGCTCCTTGGAATTGATTGGGCTACTGACATGAATGGGGTAATCAACTTGAAGAAGCGAAAGATAATATTTGAAAATAAGTCACTCGATGTGGTGGTGCCACTGGATCTTGCAGAAGGACCGCACTATACAGAACCCATCTGAGATTATGAAAGTGATGACGATCTGGTTTACAAGATAATGACATGAGACTATGAATGAGTAAATTCGACAGCAAACAAACGTATTGCATGGTACCATGAATGCTCTTGCACATCAAATTCAGATTAAGAATTAGAGCACTGGCAGAACCAGCTGCATGAAGTATCTACGATGCATTGTAATATGATGACCAAGTCATTGCACTGCATGTCATCTGAAGTTAGGGATCTACCTCACTATGATGGGCTAATTGATGTTGATTGCTTTTTGGATGGATTTGAGAGAGAAGTTTCAGAGAAACATCACTTCTAGGCCTTGGACTGGGTACTGTACGCTACACCCACAAGATGGTGGGGTATGCACAAGGATAATTTTGGTGATTGGCACAACTATAGGAGGATGATGAGAATACGTTTTGGGCAGCCAAATGTGCGGATGACATATAAGTATGATGGAAGAGATGATCCATGGGATCACCTGGCCAAATGGACTAAGGCTTATGGAGTGAAGCCCCGGCCTGAATGGGTGCATTTCATTAGTCATTCCCTGGATGTCATACCAATTAATTGGTACTTGGAAACAGAGCTCCGCCATGGAATTGAAGAACGGGGAATCTTGCACCAGGGATATATAATGACATTCAACTTTGAGGATGGGTTTAACTGTATTGATGCGGAACTACAGGAGGTTAAAGCAATGATCTTTAGGATACCACAAGATCCTTTGGACCTGGTCCAACCTGATTCGACTACCCAGCTGAGTCACACACTGGAATGCTATAACATGACCGATGAAGAAGAAGACAAGGATCTCAGAAAGATTAATATTTTGGAAACTGAAGGTCACCACGAGGTTGAAGGTCTACAGATAGAGGATCCAGACATAACCACACCACTGAAAACTAGGTAGGTCAACATTGGCATAGAGGCAGAACCGAAATTTGCAAAGATTGTGGCTATTGGGATGATGCGATAGTAAATAAGGTCACTGAGCTTCTCCGCGAATATCACGATTTGTTCCCCAGGAAGTTTTATGATTTAAAAGGGATAGTAGGAGACCTAGTTGTCATGAATATCACCCTGAAACTAAAAGCAAAACCTATAAAATAAAGACCTTACTGCCTTAATCCTAAGTATAAGGAAAGGGTTCGCGCTGAGTTAGATAAGATGCACACTGCAGGAATTATTGAAGCAATGGAAGAATCTGATTGGGTAAGCCCGATAGTGGTTCAAGAAAAGAAACAGAAAGAAGAAATAGGGATATGTGTGGATCTCCGGAAGCTAAATGACACTTGCGTGAATGATCCTTTCCCAACCTCGTTCACTAACAAGGTCTTGGATAATGTAGGCGGCCAAGAAGCATACTCTTTTATTGATGGGTTCTCTAGGTACCATCAAATCAAAATCGCACCTGAGGATAGAAGCAAGACAACCTTCGTGACTGAATGGGGATGTTTTCAATACACCATCATGCCTTTTGGGCTGAAGAATATGCCAGCAATCGTTTCGCGCGTAGTCATTGTGGCATTCAAAGACTTCATTCATAAGTTTCTGGAGGTATACTTTGACGATTGGAGAGTGTTTGGATTGCTTAAGCGTCATGTGGCAAGTCCACACTTGATGTTAGATTATATAGCTCAGCAACGAATTCGTTGGATTTGCTCGAGAAATGCCCATTATTCTTAAGATGGGAGGGCCTTCTTCTTCTTTCATCTCGGAATTAAGGCTTCGCCCTCTATGAAATGCTTTATTAGGGGGTGGAGAGAAAGATTTCACGGACGGAGGAAATGGTTGGTTTATCACTCACTGGATCAGGGGAAAGGGAAAGGATTTCTACTTCTTCTGGAGGGGCCCGGGGAAGGGAAAAACGAGTGTTTTAGTTATATAGTCTATTTCTTTATTGAGAGTGCGACAAATAGTTGGTTCCCATTTCTCGTTGCACAGGCCCCTCTTATGAAAAACATTTCAACCGCCTACTCGAAGAAATCCGGAACGACTCAATCTGCTGCTCTGCAGAGCCCCGTAACATCCCGGCCTCCCTATAGTGGTGACTTGCTAAAGTTAAAGTGAGGTGTCAACTCCAGAGAAGTTTATCAATTGAATTCATGGAGATTGTTCCGGAAATGAGATATGGTATAGATGCGTGCACGCCGCGAGGAAGAGTAACAAATTCTACAGTAGATCCAGTAGCAGCAGAACTCTTCATTGGAGATACAAGTCCAGTTCACCGAGATGATGAACAACCATGACCCGGATGCTTGAGCTGCGGTTCAATACATGGTTTTCCCCATAGAAACAAATAGCGCTTCCACACTATATATTAGTGCCTATCCGATTCATCACTATTCAATAACCAAGCGGGCACCAACCTTACCACCTGTGGGCTTCGTTCACTGGGAGTGAGACTCCATTTACTTAGGAAATTGACAGGTTATGGCCGATAATCACCCGAGACTATTGAACCGAAGGAATTAACCAGGTTATGATAGCGAGTAGATTCATCATAGGCATGATAGGTAGAAACAAAAACAAAGGTGGATGTAGTAGTGTAACCATGTAAAGATGAAGTTCCAGATGATACAAAGGCAAAGGCTGCACTTCGCCTAGTGTACCTTCCATATCGAAACCCTAAAGCAGGGAGGGTAGCATGGCTAACAATAGTAGAGGTGGAGACAGGAGAAGCTAGGGTGGAGGCACCGTGGTTGCATTTGACCGAGTGGTTGACCTTAAATCAGAGGCGAAGGGAGCAAAGAGAGCATTGGTTTTGATTCAATCTCCACCGCAGCGACAGGACCAGGTTCAGGTTATACGGATCCAGAGCTACCAGCATCATATTGAGATCCCTTGCCATTAGTTTGACCGCGTAGCAGAACCGGTCCTAAACCCTGAATAATTACTGTTTGCTTTGCTCACATCGCATTCGTGGGCTTAATAACGAAGCTAGGCAACTACGGGCAGTGAAAGTTTGATCAGCAGCATCTGAGCCAGGTACATATCTAGATGCGGAGTCTGCATCCCCGCCAGTTCTACTATTGCACTTAATATCTAACATACTATGCCATGTCTGGTGCTTCTAAGATAAGGTCTTCATGGGTTGTTGGGCATTCATATCCTGATGAAGCGGTAAAGAAAGTCAAGAGTAAGGCCGAATGATCAATATATCAGAAAGGGAAGGAAGGAGACGAGGAATAGAAGTAGGGGACCTATATACCTTACCTTGTTTCTACCCACGTAATGCACGTAGTTATGAGAGAACGTTATGAGCCCTAGACCAGGAATGCACGTAGTTATGAGAGAACGTTATGAGCCCTTACCTTAGAAGCAACGAATGGGATGAGTTGATACCTTGCCTTATGTCTAGAAACGTCCCTCACTGTCTGCCATATGCCCTAGTGTAGTGGTGTTCCCTTATCCTTCCCTTACTGCCCCACACATAGCGTAGTAGAACCATCACATAGCAAGTACATGTTTTCACACATATGCTTGATTAGTTTCCATTCATCACCCTATCAGCCCTATCTGCATTTGATTAGTGCCATCCATCTATCCAGTTTGCTCATCCACACCCTGGGGTAGGGGGCCCCTATCTGTCTGCCATCCCCCTTACCCTATTAGTTCCATCTATTCAAACAATCTTACCAATCTGCAATTATCCACCTGCTCGAATGAATAGGGCTTGAATGAACTATCTGTCTGCCATCCCTTACCCTATTAGCTCCCATCAGATAGGTGAACCATATCCGATCTTGATTGGCCTTTCACCCCTAGCAGCCACGGATTCATCCCCGTATTTTGCCACATACGCGGGTTCGGTCCTCCAAGGCCTTAAGGAGCTCACTTCAACCTCTCCCTATCGGTCGTGCACTCCGTTCCTATCACACGGCTCACTAACTCTGCCCCAACCCCAGAACTACGCAGTCTGCTGTCGCTCTCTGCACTTTGCTCGTCTTTGGCTAACTAAATCTGCCTCAACCACAGAATGGCTCACTAACTCAACCCCAACCTAGGAATGGCTTTGACACGGTTTCCCGATCAGAGGATATCCAAGGTGGATCATGGACGGTATATCCCATTTACTGCTCTAGCCCTAGGTTCTCCAATGAATCGTTATTACATACGTAATATGACCTGCTCCCATTCACTCATCCGCCGTAGTCGTTTGTATCATAGACGTATTAATACGACTGACTTAGTTCGTTGTCGCTAGGGGTCTCCTTTTCCTGGGGCCCCGAAGGTGAATTCGGTCATCATCCATGCTGTTTTCTAAGAAAGTAATGGATTCCACTGGTTGTTTCTTTATATGGAATGGGTGCCATAGATATGCGATCATCATATAAAATATATTTGGATTTTGGATTATTCCCCACTGACTAACCTCACACTCACTAACCTTACTGGGCATGTGGTAACCTGAATAGCTGCTGCTATAGTACCTTCTCCCTTAGGTCTGGTCTACATGTCTGGTCTGGCGTGCCCTACCACCCTACCCTATGCGGTTGTGGAACTTGAAATGTGTGGAGTAGTTAGGGTAATGGGTGCACCTAACACTGTTACTAAATCACCCACCTCCCTACTGGCTCTACCCCCTCCCCTCTTATAAGACTAAATAAAGCCCTTCGCAGAAGACTGGCTCTGGCATGTGGACTCATTCGTCCAGCTCCTAAAACTCTTCGTAAAGGGGTGAAAGTCTTTTCCTGACTGGGTTTTCCAGGGCAAGTGTAATGACGAGTGAACTGTCTCACGAAGGGGCAACGGGAAAGCAAGCAAACGGTGGAAAGTGATTCGTCTCCAGGGAGAGCAGGAATATTGAGAAAGCAAGAGACCTTCGGCAAGCAGCAAGTTCTAGATCAGCAGATAGGTTCACCGTGGAAGGTGTTTTCACTGTTTAAGGGGTCCTATCGCGTATGATGGGGTCCTTCTCTCACGTCTGGTGCTGGCTAAATCCTCTCATCAGGGAGGTTGAGCCATTCAGGAAGATGGGCTAATTGGATGGTGAAATTAGAGGAGTCTTATTTGGAAATAAAGCCCTACCCACATGTTCCAAAATATCATCTGCAAATGGTGTAGCGAAGGGGTCATGTACATACACATGCTTAATTCAATCCCTCCCTTATGAAATCCACACAGATCTAGATCTCACCTGTATTCTTAATGATCACGGGGATTATCCACAAAGATTCCTCGATAGGGAAGACGAGTCCTGCCTTCAACATCTTATAAAGCTCTAGTTCAACCTTCTCTTTGATTCTTGGATTTCATCTGTATGACCTCTTTTGATAGGCTTTGCATCAGGTTTCAAATGATTTTCATCTCACCTACTAGTGAGCCTGCTATGCCTTGCCCGATGCGGACAAGCGGGTCAACCCCCTTAGGAGAAGTCTTTAGGAAATAGTCTCCATATTCTCTAAGTAATTCTACCGTAACTGGTATTTATCCAATCACACTCGGATCTTATTCATAGCAAATAGCCATGAAGCTAACTACCCAGATTTCCCATAAAGACGTTTACACCTGGACTAGCCATATCCACATTTTCACGTCTGATATCGCCATATCTACGTCCTTGCTAAGAATCAATCTAGTCTTCCCTTTGCCCCATAGGTAGAACCTTCGCCAGTCATATCTACGTGGCTATATATGATGTCACATAGATACGTGGACCACTTGGATTTGCCATCTCGATATCGCCATATCTACTACTACTAAGCCAGCAGGTTGCCAATGCCAGTGCTGGGCCTCACTCAGAGACTACTCCACTTGGACTACTTGCTCGGCTGGGCTACTTGAGATAAACTATGTAGCATGGATAAGTTTTCACCTCTGATATTTGCCTATCTATGTCTGCTAGTGGATCCCCGGCTGCTGGATCCCTGGCTGCTTAGCTTGGATCTGGTCTGCCAACTTGAACTCCACGGAGGAAACATAGCCCTCGACCCTCTCCTCGAAACTAGACCTCGAAACAACCGTGGCCCTACACTTCCACCTCGATCCTCAACCCTTGACCTATAACTTGACATCACTACGCTGCAGAACTTTCCTACCTCAACTTGATGGGCCATGCATTATATATGAGGCATCCGTTGAGGATAGATCAGGCGCCATACACATAGTTTCATTCACGCTAGGATGGTTTTGACGGCCAGGGAAGTAGGTTGGGCTTGGAGATATATTGATTGATTGGACTTGATTGATTCACTTTAGAAAAGATTTTGAGAATAGCGTTCCCACCTGCCCCATCTTCCGAGAATAGTTTGACACCAAACTCCCCATAGCACGTCCCAATAAACTAACCATCTAACGTCCCAATATTAGGCGACAAGAGATGCGGGGTCCACCGGATCGACCAATGAGTGACAGCAGACCCAACCAGGAGACCTAAACTGAAGTAACTAAAGGGTGGTCGAGCCTGCTTGCGCATCCTCATCCTTTTCTCCTTTTTCATGGGCAAGTGAAGGCATATTAGTATTTATACATTGCGCTTCTACCTCTTTCCGGTCCCAGACAGATCACTTCCCCTTCTTCCTGCAAGTCTCAGTCAGATCCTAACCCGAATGAACAGCTTCCCATCCATTGAGATAGTCTCAGGCAGAGTCCCGCCCAGAAGAAAGATCCCTATTGGATTCAGACAGCGAATTGAAATCGGGAGATCGCCAGATGGAATTCGACCATCACGAACACAGGTTCCTCCATGTCGTCCGAGAAAACCCAGATCTGAAATACCCTCCTTCCATTGCTCAATCCAGCCTTTACGGTTCCCAGATCTCCACACATGGGCGAGTTGTACCTCCAACCGATCGGCTACCCGACCACCCTACTTTTATCTAGCCTTCATCACAGCGGAGTAATCCCGAGGGGCTTCCCGGGAGAGCGATTAGGTGCTCCTTTTCCTTTTGAACAGTTCAGGACCTTGCCGGATTTATGCCTGTGGAAAGCTGTCAAAATCTCTTTCGAGCCAGCAGCTTCATCTCTTCCTTGCACTAGGAAGCGCAAGACCCTACCGGACCTTGGATTTCCTTGGATTCGAATCTGCACTTCCTGGTCTACCGTAAAAGGTCCCTACATCTGCCTTGGGATATGGAGATTCCTTTCTCCTTCAGCTGGTAGATCCCCTTGTCCTTGGCGCCACCAACCCTAATTTGAGGCGAGCTAGGAATTGAGAAATAAGAAGTACCCGTGGTTATTTCTCCTCCTCTTACCCCAACATCCCCTACCTACGGACCCATCCCCAGACGAATGTCGGTTGAGGAAAAGTCAGTCCTAGATGCTTATTGGGTGGGGGGCGATGGTCGAGCAAGAAATTGATTTGACTTATTGGGTGGCCCCTCTCAAATAAGTAACTAAAAAGCCATGCGTTAGCATGATGGCGGCCTTATCAGTCGAGCGATTTTCATTCATTTGACTTATTGGGTGGCCCCTCTCAAATAAGTAACTAAAAGCCTGCTTCCTTGATGCTTATTGGGTGGCCCCTCTCAAATAAGTAACTAAAGGGTGGTCGAGCCTGCTTGCGCATCCTGAAAGGTCAACCCCCAGGACCAACTTACTGCCTGACCGGATGGCCAAATTCTTAGGGTTATATTCAGCCTACGCAGGGTAACCCGCTTGGGCGTTTCAAGTAGCCATAAAACGCACGCAAATGCCCTCTCCTCTCCCTCTCCTCTCCTTAACAGTCGAGCACCTAAAGGTGATGGCGGCCTTAACAGTCGAGCCTGCTTACGCATCCTTAACAGTCGAGCCCCTGACGGACCTTATGGTCGAGCACCTAAAGGTGATGGCGGCCTTAACAGTCGAGCCTGCTTACGCATCCTTATCAGTCGAGCCTGCTTACGCATCCTTTCAGACGATTTCTGAGGTCTACGCAGCCTTTGGAACCCCAGCTTGAGCGTGTCAAGTAGCCGTAAAACGCGCGCAAATTCCCTCTCCTTATCAGTCAAGCCTGCTTACGCACCCTTTCAGATGAGATTCCACGGGGCTCTCTATGCATGCCTCTGGAAAACTACCGCAACATAGGCTAGCTAAAGAGAGATAGATCGAGTAAGTCTACATTGAATTATATATGCCATTACGATCTGAATCTCTATTTTATGAAGCCGCAACTACCACATGCTCATATATAACTACCACCATAACAAGTTGGATTGGTGATATGGAAGACCGGAAGTCGTCGATCTCTGCTACAGTTGTCTTATGCGCTTGGAAAAGGCATGTCAGAGATACTAGATCGCGCTCAATCTAAAGAATTGTCTATTTTGTGTCCCTTTCGGGATCCTGCTGGGTCATGTGGTATGTAGACAAGGATTGATGGAAGACCACTACAAGAAAAAAGGACATTGGTGAGGGGCGAAAAATGTCACCATAAGCTCATTGGTGACGATCAAAAGAGCATTCTTCACCAAAAACTAAACGTCACCAAAGGTGGCGTCGCCAAAAGTATAGGTGTTGTAGTGACATACAAAGTCCATCACCAATAATGATTTATAATGATGGATAATGACTGTCACCATTTCATATGAGCAATGGTGATGGACCATAGCCTCCGTCTCCAAAAATTGAATGTCACGAAAGGTGGCACCGCCAAAAGTATAGGTGTTGTAGTGACATTCAAAGTTCGTCAGCAATAATGATTTATAATGACGGATAGCAACTGTCACCATTGCATATTAACAATGGTGATGGACCATAGCCTCGGTCACCAAAAACTGAACGTCACCAAAGGTGGCGTTGCCAAAAGTATAGGTGTTATGGTCACATTCAAAGTCCATCACGAATATTGATTATAATGATGGATAGTGACCGTCACCATTTCATATGAACAATAATGATTTATTGTGATGGATATTTAATGGTCGTCACTATTAGTGCATACATATGGTGACGTTCATTGACTGTCACCATTTCATATCAATAACAATGATTTATGGTTACAGACCTTTGAGGGTTGTCACTATTGATGCGTATATATGGTGGCGTTCGTTGACCGTCACCATTTCATATTTTTGGTGAGGGTCGAAAAATGTCACCAAAGCTCATTGGTGATGGTTAAAAGAGCCTCCGTCACCAAAAATTGATCGTATCCATTCCATATGGATGTTAGGGCATGATGGAATCGAACGACCAACCTCCTTCTTGTAAAGCAGGTGCTCTTCCATTGAGCTAGCACACTTTAAAGAATTATATTTTTTTAAATTAGACCTTGAAACTTTATAAATTGTAAATTCTACAACTTTTAATAAATTAAAGTCTCAGTAATATTTTACTAAACAAGAGAAGCAACATCGAAGATGTAGGTACCTACCTAATGGTTATTGAAGTTATGAAAATTGGGTGGAGGGAAAAATAGCTATGTATAAGAGAATCAATATGTTTAGTTGAATACTCAATTAGAAGTGAAACTCTAAAGACATTTATAACCTATAAATGACCTATAACTATCAAATGCACCAAATATTGAAAAGGAAATGTCATAAGTGGATATCATATGGAAGAAGAGGAGGCAGGGACTTGGAACCCTTGTACATCTTGGCATGCCTTAACACTTGGCACATCTTAGCTTGTTTGACATGTCTTCGTACTATCTGGCACATATTGACATGCCCTATCATTCCATAACACACCTTGGCAGTCATGACCTCACAACTTGCATTGCATTTTTCCATGACTTGGGAACCTTACATTCACTAGAACACCTTTGCACTCCCTAGTTGTAATTCCCTCTATTATCCTCCATAATGTTCCAGGCTGATGAAGAGATCGACAGAGGTAACCACAGACCAAGCTTTTAGTTTGGTAGCTAGCCCTACCAAACCAGAGAGAGATCTCTCTATGAAATCACAACCAAGAGATGACTAGAATGCAAAGGATTTTAGGCTAGATAGATAGGGTCAGGTGGGTTGTTGGAAAATTTATGGACTTGGAACTCTATCCACCAGTGTCTTGTCTGGCAGGGACTTTGTCAAGGAGGCAAGGACTTCGAACTCTGTCTAGGATAAATCACCTAACATGCATGACAGAATCTCTCTAGAATAGAGTACCTCCTACCTAGAAGAGTGTCCCCTGCTCAAAATATATAACCCTTCTCTACTGTGCACTTTTCTTAAAGATAAATTTGTGCATAAAATAGTACTAAGAAAAACACCTAGATTAAGAAAAGTGAGCATCTAAGTAAAAATATAAAAGAATAATAAATATGGCTCTATATAAGTTTGGGAAACACTAGACAAGCATGCTTTCATACAACAACAATAAGACGCCTAAAATCGATGTGATTATTTCATCGTTGCTATACCCTCACAACAAAACTGGAATCTATAACATGTACCCCAAGGCTGTATGCATTTGCTGAAGGTGTAGATTGAAAGGATCTGCGGAGATGAAGTACTGTTGAAGGAGAAACACCTTCAAAACAATAGATAAAGTCTATTGTGAATTCAACCCATTTGCACACAGACCAAGGCTGCTACTGGGTACACGTCTCCACTGAATGGAAACTACAATGTATTGTAGTGCTGCTGAAGGAAAAATACCTTTAGTTCAACACGGATAAAGCTCTAACAGATATTGTCACTATGCCCTCGGTTGTCAATGATCTCATCAATATAGGTAACAACTTCGATAATTGAAAAACCAAAAGGTGAGATGCATAGATCATTTGAAATGACAGATTTGGGCATACTTTATTATTGTTTAGGAGTGCTAGTATAGAAAATTCAAGGTAACTTGTTGCATCTTAATGTCACAGGCCAAGGATATGAAGAAATACATAAAATATTAAATAGCATGGTATAAGTCGACTACAGGTTATTTTGAAACAGGAATGGAATTCTCCTTGTTCAGGTTCTAATCTATTGGGTATAACTTTAAATAAGAAACTGATAGTTATGGGGTTGAAATTGTCTCACAATTCATGAAAAGTCCCAAATTTGTTCACTAGAAAGAAGTAGAGCAATTCATCAGGTTTATGGAAGGGAACACCCTATTCACAAGAACATAACTTGAAATTAGTTGGGCATATTATTTCTCGTCTTCTTGTACATGTGTGCTTTGAAAAGATAACCACATCCAAAGACTCAATAACAACTCTGGTAAAGTTTATAGATGTGAATCACTTCTGAGAAAAGCCATCGCTTAATGACAATTGATCAAGGAATATGTCGAAGGATTCAATCTTGCACTCAGTCTTAAAAAGGAATTTGGGGTATCTTGAATCTTACCAACAAATTGACTCCAACCATAATGTGAAAGGCAGGTTAACTATGAAACCTCTTTCCCACTTTGTAGTATTGTTCCTTCTTGAATTCCAATAGGTATCTAGCTACTTAGATCTACAAAAGTCGTGCCAGGTAAACTTTACATGATACAATTGTGACGTGCAAGCTTGACACACACTATAGTTTCCCTCTAAAAGAGGGTAAGTCAAAATATTATGACAATCTTAATTGTAATTTGATCATACAATATTGAGGTATTGCATGGAATAAACAATATACTATCAATGCACTAATGAATAACTCAAAATAAATAAATTTCTTATTGCTACGATAGCGTCTCTTGGGATTCTCGGATAAAGCACCTAACCTGCATGGCAAAAGCTTCCTAGAATAGAGTACCTCCTACCTAGAAGTGTATCCCCTGCTAAAAATATAGAACCCTTCTCTACTGTGCACTTTTCTTAAAGATAAATCTGTGCATAAAAAAAAACTAAGAAAAACACCTAAATTAAGAAAAGTGAGCATCTAAGTCAAACTATAAAAGCATACTAAATATGGTTGTATACAATATTAAGGTATTGCATGGAATAAAAAATATACTATCAATGCACTAATGAAGAACTCAAAATAAACGAATTTCCTATTGCTACAATATCGCCTATTGGGATTCTCAAATAAAGCACCTAAACTGCATGGCAAAAGCTTCCTAGAATAGAGTACCTCCTACCTAGAAGTGTGTCCCCTGCTCAAAATATAGAGCCCTTCTCTATTGTACACTTTTCTTAAAGATAAATCTGTGCATAAAACAGAACTAAGAAATACACCTAAATTAAGAAAAGTGAGCATCTAATTCAAACTATAAAATCATACTAAATATGCCTAAAATCGATGCAATTCTTTCATCGCTACTACAACCTCATAGGAAAACTATAATCTACAACATGTATCCCAAGGCTACATGCATCTACTAAAGGTGCAAACCGAAAGTATCTACTAAGATGAAGTATTGTTGAAGGAGAAACACCTTTAAAACAACAGATAGAGTCTAATGTGCATTCAACCCATCTGCACATCGGCCAAGGTTGCTACTAGGTACACTTCTACCCTAAATGGAAACTAAAGTGTATTGCTGCTCTACTGAAGAAGAAACACCTTCAGAGAAACATGGATAAAACTATAACATATATTGTCATTGTGGTATCAGTTATAGAATTTCTCATCAATATAGGTAACAACTTCGATAATTGGAAAACCAAAAGGTCAGCTACATAGATCATTTGAAATGATAGATTTGGGCATACTTTATTATTTTTTAGGAGTGTTAGTATAGAAAATGCAAGGTAGCCTATTGCATATTTATGTCACAGACCAAGGATGCAAATAAATACAAAAAATATTAAATAGCATGGTACAAGTCGATTGTAGGTTCTTTTGAAACAAGAATGGAGTTCTCCTTATGTCGATTCTAATCTATTGGGTATAGATTTAAATAAGAAATTTATAGTTATGGGGTTGGAATTGTCTCACGATTCATGGCAAGTCCCGAAGTTGTTCACTAGAAAGAAGTAGAGCACGTCATCGGGTTTATGAATGGGAACACCCTATTCACAGGTAGGTAACTTCAAATTAGCTGGGCATATTATTTCTCCTCTTCTTATACGTGTGTGATTTGAAAATATAACCACCTTCGAAGACTCAAGAACAGCTCTAGTAAAGTTTATAGGTGTTCAATACTTCTGAGAAAACCCATCACTTAATGACAATTGACCGAGGAATATGTCGAAGGATTCAATCTTGCACTCATTCATAAAAAGGAAGTTTGGGTATCCAACATCTTGCCAACAAACCGACTCCAACCATAATGTGAAATCCAGGTTAACTGTGAAACCTCTTTCCCACTTTGTAGTATTGTTGCCTCTTGAATTCCAACAGGTAACTCAATGCTTAGATCCACAAAACTTGTCCTAGGTAAACTTTGCATGAGACAATTGTAATGTGCAAGTTTGACACGCACTCTAGCTTCCCTGTAAAAGAGGGCAAGTCAAAATATTATAACAAGCTTAACTGTAATTTGATCATACAGTGTTGAGGTATTATAGGGAATAAACAATATACTATCAATGCACTAATGAAGAACCCAAAATAAACGAATTTCTTATTGCTACAATTGTGCCACTCTTGGGATTCTCCAAGGAGCCACTAATTTATACACATTTGGAATCTTTACTTGGTTTGCAGAAAGATTAAGCAATGGTAGTGATCACTCTTTGCCCTCCCATGGAAGGTCTATGTAGAGTCAGTAATAAATTGATTTAAAAGTGAGGTATATGCCAGAAAAATAGGAGTCCGACTCTTCAACTCTAATTTAGTGGCAAGGAAATATTCAATTGTAAATGCTTGATCTTCTACAATGTAAATTTCTAGATAAATTGTTAGCGTAAATCTGTCCATTGTCCACATATCCCAAAAAAACATGTATGTCTGGACTCTGATTGTGTGTAAGAGAGGGGAGATCACATAAATAATTCATTATCAAAAGAAAAAGTTAAAGCACAACATTATATGGAGAATTTTTTAAAATTTTATTACATACCTTATAAAGTTTGAAAGGACATAACTTAAACTTCCCTCTCCTTCCACACTTCATTAAATATGCCCCTTTTCCCATGCAGATGTGGCCTGCAAAATCACAATCAACAAATAGAATATGAAAAGTAATTTTAATGAATTAAAGTAGCTTTGTTATACCTCAAGAAAATGGACTATGAGAAATTGGATTCATTCTCTACAAAAGACGATATAGCAAGATCTAATTACATTTTTAACTGAAACAAAGGTAAATTGGATTCATGCTCTACAATAGACGATATAATCAGATCTAATGACATTTTCAACTCAAACAAAGGTAAGTTGAGTAAGCTCAAGCTACAAAATGATGGCATCCAACTTCTGAGTGGTAGTTACTATATATATCTAGCTAGAGGCTATAACATAAAGATATTTGTTATATGTGAAGATAAAAAAATGAAAGGAATGTGAAATTTTGACCATCAACTATAAGTTCCTTTCAAGGAGTAGATCAAACCATAACATTGTTATCAAGATAATCAACTCACCCATTCTAGTACACTTCTAGTAGTTTCATGATAAAACTCAAACTCAATAAACTTCAAACAACATAAATTAACCAACAATATGTCTGAGGTTGGTTACCTAAGGATTATATCATACTAAATTACCTTTTGCATCTAACATTGAAAATGACTGTGAAAGAAATGAATAAAAATCAGTGATTATGATGGATGCATGTGAAATAAAATTAAAAAAGTCCTTTCTTCTTGCTACTGATGAGCCTTCTAGGGGATTCTTGGAAGAAGTTGATCCTGATCTGCTTTCTGAAATCAAAGAGACACTTTCTAGCTACTATGATTTGACATACAACAACCCTAATGCTTATGAAAATGAATATGGAAAGAAATAAGCATCGATGAACCTAATCTTGAAGAAGGTGTCTCAAAGTCTAATATGGATAGTATTTTAAATTTCTACAGCTACCAGAGGGTTTTCCCAGTTGGGTTCCCTAGAAAATTTTGTTTTTTTTACTATTGTGCGACTATGTCTTATTTATGTTCTATTCCACTACAAATTGGTAGAGATATTTTTTGTCTTCATGTAATAATTAGTTTAAGATTTATTCATTCAAGCAGTAGCAGAATTTCAAGGAAATTCTACACAAGGGACAATCAATCTATATTTTCACTTATATCTTTTGCAAGTAAAATTCACAACTAAATTTTCATCCAAAGTGTTTAGGTTACTAGCAAGTGGTATCATAGCATATCTCAACATTGCAAGGAATAAATCATACTATTCAATAAGGTTGAGACTTGAGATACAAAAATCTTCCCAAGTTATGCAAGCAAGAAAACTGTTGATTTTTAGTTCTAAATCTATCCAACCAGAACAAAATTATGCCATTTTCAACACCCTCTAGTCAAAGTTATTCCTGGCCTCATTCAACTCAATTACGAATATGTCAATATCATTGATATTTACTCTTCATTTCATGCTTCTAAGTTATATATTTATGAAACCTAATATATCATTTATGTTAAGTGATTATTCATTAAAAATTATTTAGTATGTCCAGTGCATCTACCTAATTTCCTGATCAGTTTCTGGGAAGACTCTATCAGACATTTGCAACAGAAAATAGAAGATTGTTTTAGTACCTAGTGTTATAAAACTCTAACCTAGAAAAATTATTTTGGGTTGTTTCCCTAAAAATATTTACAAAATTTTCAATCCCAAGCCATTTCACAAAGAATTTTAGTCAAGGAGAAATTTAGTATTATTTTTGGAAAATTTGAATGCAACTAAAAGAAAGTCTTCCTGTTTTCTCAAAAGATTCCAGCACCAAATATGAGTGAATTCACAGAACTTAAGATTTGGAAATAATTAAATTTCACTTCACTTTTTTAAGACCGTATATGAGTGAATTCACAAAACTTGATATTTGGATTCTAGAAACACTTAAATTTCACCTCATTTATTAGGATTGGAAGTTCCCTGAGATACAAACATGTAGCATTAAGGATCTACTTTGCTTGTTTAAGGATAATGTTTAGTTTATAAATAGTGATACAAGAATCCTTGTATACATGCCTGACACAGCTCTTTGGTCACAACTAATGAAACTGAACTCCATTAATACATAACAGACAAGGTAGAATGTAAGAGAGCATCTACTTTTCAACATATAGTCTAACAAAAATAAACATCTATACAGTCATATAAAGTTGTCACCACACCAAAGAAGGAATTAAAGACCAAAATAAAAATAGGAACGAGCTTGGATTGTTATGGTTACTCTAACAAAATGTTAAATAGGATCAATATGTTAATATGGAAAATAGTGTAGTTGACTATGATTTATTGAGCCCAAGGGGTTAGCCCAACTGAATGTCATTAAAGTTACTGGGTATTTGGCTAGTTCTATGCTGGCAGGTGCCCTATTTGAAATCCCTTAGGTGAGGTGCACTAGCCAATGCCAATGGGTTTACCAGAGATGCCATCCATGAATGTGGGGAAACATCCATTGGGATTCCCCAAAGAGTTTTTCTTGGAAAGAATAAAAATAGGATTTCCTAAAGAGAATTTTGAATGTACACCTAGTAAAATCAAATCTATAGAGACAAACCATAAAAGAAGGAAAAATACATATGATTTTACCTATGTTCCCTCGTTTTCCATCCCACCCTGTGAAAAGTGAAAATATGTTACTCTTAAACTTAAAAGAAATGATGAAAAAAATAGTGAATTTTGAACCAGTCCTCCTTGTGTGGAAGAAGACTAAAAGTGGGGGTGAAAAGTGAAAATATGTTACTCTTAAACTTAAAATAAAGGATGAAAAAAATAGTGAATTTTGAACCAGTCCTCCTTGTATGGAAGAAGACTAAAAGTGGGGTGGAAATGCAGTGATGTTAGAAATGAAACATACCTGGGAACCATTAATGGATTGAAGAGGTAAAACCTTAACTCACAACTCTCTTCAATCTCGTTCTCCCTCCCGCCCGTGAAAAGTGAAAATATGCTACTTGTAAACTTAAAAGCAAGGATGAAAAAAATAGTGAATTTTGAACTAGAGATCTGAGGTGTGTGTACTCCTCCCTATGTGGAAGAAGACTAAAAGTGGGGTGTAAATGCAGCGAGGTTAGAAATGAAACATACCTGGGCGCCATTAATGGATTGAAGATGCAATGGTGGAGGATCTGAGGCGTGTGTACTCCTCCCTGTGTGGAAGAAGACTAAAAGTGGGGTGGAAATGTAGCGAGGTTAGAAATGAAACATACCTAGGCACCATTAATGGATTGAATATCCAATGGTGGGGTTCAATAGTCTACTACTGGTAAAACCTTAATTCACAACACTCTTCAATCTCGTTTTCCCTCCCACCCTATGAAAAGTGAAAATATGCTACTCTTAAACTTAAAAGAAATAATGAAAAAAATAGTGAATTTTGAACCAGTCCTCCTTGTGTGGAAGAGGACTAAAAGTGTGGTGGAAATGCAGCGAGGTTAGAAATGAAACATACCTGGGCACCAGTAATGGATTGAACATCGAATTGTGGGGTTTGATATTAGTCTGCTACTCGTAAAAGCTTAATTCACAACTCTCTTCAATCTTGTTTTCCTTCTCGCCTTGTGAAAAGTGAAAATATGTTACTCGTAAACTTAAAAGCAAGGATGAACAAAATAGTCAATTTTGAACCAAAGATCTGAGGAGTGTGGAAGAAGACTAAAAGTGGGGTGTAAATGCAGCAAGGTTAGAAATGAAACATACCTGGGCACCATTAATGGATTGAAGATCTAGTGGTGGGGTTCGATATCAATCTGCTAATGGTAAAACCTTAATTCACAACTCTCTTCAATCTCGTTTTCCATCTCGCCCTATGAAAAGTGAAAATATGCTAGTAGTTTTCCCTCCCTCCACCTTATGAAAAGTGAAAATTTAATTCACAACTCTCTTCAATCTCGTTTTCCCTCCCGCCCTGTGAAAAGTGAAGATATCTACTAGTTTTCCCTCCACCCTCTGAAAAGTGAAAATATACTACTTGTTTTAGAAAGTAAAAGAATAATGGAAACAGGAGGGCTTTGATACATCAAAATTAAGGCTGAATTTTTTCAAAAATGTTAAAATTTCCTTCCCTAAAAAACAATAAATACAATATTTATAGAGAATAGAGTAGATGTGTAGGTGTAATGTATGTAAACAATACTAAATATGGGCTTAGTTAAAGAATAATAGTAATAATAATAATAATAATCGAAGTATGCGGATGAGTGCAAAAATCTAAATGTTGGCTCAATTAATAATAAAAATAATAAAATTCAATTTGTTATATTTTGATTTTGTTATTAACTTGTGAATAGGTTTTGTTACAATACCATGAGCCAATACCATGGCTTATCAATACCTGAAGCCCAAAAACCATAACTTATTTCACAACCAAGATATTTTATAACAATATGACAAGATTCTTAACCATGGATATTCACCCACACTTTACAGTGGATATTATTAACTTGTAAGAAATTGGTTTTGTTATAATACCATGGGCCAATACTATGGCTTATCAATACCACATGCTCTAAAAACATAACTTATTTAACAATGGAAATATTTTATAACATTATGAAAATATTCTTAACCATGGATATTCATTTTCACTTTACCATGGATATTATTAACTTGGAAATAGACTTTATTACAATACCATGGGCCAATGCCATGGCTTATCAATATCACATGCCCAAAAACGTAACTTATTTCAAAATCAAAATATTTTATAAGAATATGACAGGATTCTTAATCATGGATATTCACCCCCACTTTGTCATTGATATTATGAACTTGTGAATAGGATATGTTACAATAGCATGGGCTAATACCATGGCTTATCAATACCACATGCCAAAACGTCATATCTTATTTCACAATCTAAATATTTTATAACAATATGACAAGATTCTTAACCATTGATATTCACCCCCACTTTACCATGGATATTATTAACTTGTAAATAGGCTTTGTTACAATACCATGGGCCAATATCATGCCTTATCAATACCACATGCCAAAAAACCATAACTTATTTCACAATAAAAATATTTTAATTTAATTTAATTTTATAACATTTTTTATTTGAAGCTAATAGTAAAATGGTTGTAATTAGTTTTGAGATATATATAAACCCTCTATCCTCACGACTACTAAAGTTATTCCCATATAAATTAAATTAAGGTTCTAGTAAAATTAAAAATGAGGATACTTTTGTATTTAAAGATGTGAAATTTATATAATACAAATATTAGTAAGAACCAACATAGATGTATCTTAACTAAGGATCCAAGTGATGATAGCAAGCAAAGTGAAGGGAAGAGAGGGGGAGGGAGATAGTGAAAAAGTTGGAGGGTGGAGAGGGAGGGAGAGAGAGAGAGAGAGAGAGAGAGAGAGTGATGGGGGGAGATGGAGAGAAGGAGGTAGGAAGAGAGAGAGGGGAGAGAGAGAAGAAGAGAGTGGGGGAGAGAGATATGGAGTTGGAAGGGAAGAGAGAGGGAGGAAAGATCTATGGTATAGGGAGATAGAGGTGGAGAGAGAGGGAGGAAAGAACTAAGGCATAGGTAGATAGAGGTGGAGAGAGAGAGGGAGTGACAAGGGACATATGGATAGGCAGAGGGGGAGAGAAGAGAGGAATGGAGAGAGAGAATAGGTGGGGATAAAGATAGGGAGAGAAGGGAAAGAGAGAGAGAGGGAGGCACAAAGATGGAGGGGGGAGAGAGAGAGAGTGATGGGGGGGGACAGAGGGAGGTGAGAGAGAAAGGGAGAGAGAGGAATAAGAGAGAGGAGAGAGAGATGAAGTTAGAGGGGGAGAGAGAGGGAAGGAAGAAGAAAGACATAGAGGGAGAAAGGTAGAGAGAGAGAGGGAGTGTCAAGGGAGCGATGGAGAGAGGAGAGATAGAGGGAAGAGAGAGAGGCCGAGAAGAAGAGGGAGGGAGAGAGAGATAGATATGGGGAGAGAGTGTGTATGTTTGGGGGGTGAGATAGAGAGAGGGAATAAGAAAGAGTCACATAGATACAAATATAGATATTATATAGTATTATATAACCAACCTAGATCCATCTTAACCTAGATCTACCAAGCACCAAAAAAGAGGCTTTCACATCAAGTGATTGGATCCCTCTCGGTGCTTGATAGATCCGAGTTAAGATGGATCTAGGCTAGCTTAATAAGTTTGTAGTTGTATTTGATAAACTAACATTTTTTTATGGTTGTGTTTGAAAACAATTTTTCCATATTTGGTGTATTTATCATAATAATAATATTCTAATTTTAATTTAATTTTAGGCTTACCTTTTTTATGCAATGATTTTGTTGTTAGTTTATAGAGATGGACATGTTATACTTTTGGAATTTGAAAAGGAAACATGTGCTCTTAACTTGGTTGTATTGAAAACATTTAAGTGTAAGAAAGAAACATGCCCTCTTAACTTGGTTGTATTAAAAACATAAGTGTTCTTGTATACTAGGTGGGTGCAAACAAGAGAGAGTATATGGTAAGTGGATTAAATAGTTAAAAAACAAATGCTAGTTAAGGAGAAAGTTACATCTAACAAATAGGCTAGTGTTGGGATATTACTGTTTTGGGACATCTAAAGTTGAAGGTACATTTTATGGAGGTGTAGTCTAAGCCCTTGGGTGTAGGGCACATATTATGGGTATCTTGGACTTTTGGTGTGTGTTAGTGGTGTCAACTAGTGGTGGAATGTCCAACCAATGAGTAGGCAAAGTTTGTCATTTACAAGGTTGGCATCAATCAAGTATTCTCCCTCTCTACCCAACTCCAAGATGAGGAGTGTGCATAATGGACTTATTATTGTAAAAAATTGCAAATATTTGATTATCTTTAAGTTCAAGGGCTTGAAGTGGCTGCCTAAACCTACAAATATTTAAAGGAACTATGTGTTTTTCAATTAAACCCTTGTGGTCAATGAGCTGTAAAAGAGGAAGGCCCTATGGCTATTTTTAAGGGGTTGTAATGACCCTCATCTTGTGGTAAATATGTAGATATGATGCTAATGGTCCTGATCTTAGTACATTCACATATATAATGTAAATATTTTCCTATCACCTTGCATTGTGTAAATATGATAAATATTTTTTGGTTACCCTAATGTACGTGTTGAAGTTCCACTTGCATGATTATGGGAAACACTTCTCAGTTATCCTTGTGTACATGGGGAAGATCATAATTACTCTATGCGATAAAAAAACCTAGTAATATTTTCACACTGAACACTATACAATAAACTTAACCCTAATATCTTGGTGAAGAACAAGTAACTAGGTAGACTCTAGAAGGGTTTTTGGATTGAATGTTAGTGAAACTCATTTCAGTTAGGTGTACCATTAATGTGTGGTGAGTGTTATTGAGTGCTAGGGAAACACAAGGGAGCACTAGGTCAAATTGCATGGAAATGAATGAATAAGAGTGTGTGACAAGGAGTGACAATGAGTTCCAGGTGTGGTAAGAGGGGAGTGCATTGGTATGCTAAGCAGTGCTAAGTCATTCTAGCGTGCCAGAGTGATATGCAGCCAATATTTGCTAGGTGCCAAGGTGTGCCAAATAGTGCTAGGAAGTGCTAGGGAGCATTAGGGAAACACAAGGGAGCACTAGGTGAAAATAATGATGCAAATGAACGATTAAGATTTTCTGACAAGAAGTGTCAGTGATTTCAGGGTGTGCTAAGGAGGGAGTGACAAGGTATGCTAGGCAGTGCTAAGCCATTCTAGAGGCCAGGGAAACATGACAAGATGTGCTAGGTGCTAAGGTGTGCCAATGCATGCCACAGAGAGTTATGGAGTGTCAGGGAAAAACAAGGGAGCACTAGTTTAAAATGCATGGAAATGAATTAATAAGAGTGCATGACAAGGATTTCCAGTGAATTCTAGGCGTGCTAAGGAGGGAGTGACAAGGTATGCTAGGTAGTTCCAAGGAATGCTAGAGTGGCAGGGCGACATGCCAAGATGTGCCAAGTCTTAGGGTGTGCCAATGTGTGTCAGGGAGTGTCATGAGAACATAAGGGAGAACTATTTCAAATTGCATGGAAATGAATGGATAAGAGTGTGTGATAGGGAGTATTAGCAAGTTCCAATTGTGTTAAGGAGGGAGTGACAAGGGTATATGCTAGGTAGTCCCAAGGCATGCTAGAGTGTCAAGGCATGTTAGGGACTGGTAGGGTCTATTAGGGAGTGGAAAATAATGATAAGGAATGCAAGGGATGATAATGTGTACCATGTAGTGCCAACGGATTGTTATACATGCCAGATGTTATGGCATGTGAAGATGTAAACTATGTTTCTTAGTTGTTTTATGGGCACTATTGGATGTGATCCTTGACTTGGTAACTTGTTAAGTGGGGTAAGTTAATATTGGACATGAGAAGCCTAAGATGATTTATAGTCCATTAGGGGAACAAGGCATAGTCTAGTTGTAGTAAATGTAACTTGGTAAAGTTGTTGTAGTCAAGGCAGGACTTGGTTGGGTTCCTAAGTCTAAAAGAAAATAAGGGTAGTTACGAGGGAATGATAATTAAGGAGTGCCATGGCATGCCAAGGAATGAAAAGGCATGCTGACATATGCTAGATAGTGTCAATGCATGTCAAGGAGTGTTTGGGAGTGTCAAGGAATCATAAGGGATAACTAGGTCAAAGTGCATGGAAATGAATGAATAAGAGATTATGCCAGGGAGTGTCAGTGAATTCTAGGTGTCCCATGGACGAAGTGTGTTAGGAGAATTTCATATTAGGACTTGTACGAGGAAATCCTACGATTGTGATAAGAGGATGGAAAAAGCAGTTTGAGACAAAGGGAGACTTTGGTCTAGGCACAACAATATTTTTTCAATGGCTTGGTTGGGTTCCCAAGTCACAAAAAAGTAAGGTTATCTATGAGGGCATGAAAACTAGGGAGTGCCAAGGTGTGTAGGGAATTTCATGAAGTGATAACACATCTTATAAAGTTCCAAGGAATGTTATGCATGTCAAGTCATGCCAAGTGCTAAGGCATGCCAATGTGTGCTAGGTTCTAGGATGTGGCACCAACACATGCTAGGGATTGCCAAGGAAGCACAAGGGAGGACTCGTTTTAATTACATGTAAATGAATGAATGTGCATGTGTAATAGGGAGTGTTAACAAGTTATAGGTGTGCTAAGGAGGGAGTGACAACATATGATAAGTTGTTCTAATAGACAATAGAGAGCTAGGAAATCCTACTAAGATGTGACAAGTTCCATGGTGTTCCAATGTGTGCCAAGGAGTGTTAGGGAAACACAAAGGAGCACTAGGTCATAATGCATGGAAATGAAGGAATATGAGTGTGTGGCATGGAGTGTTAGTGAGTTCCAAGTGTGTTAAGGAGGAGTTACAAGGCATGCTTGGCAATGCTAAGGAATGCTAGAGACCAGGGTGACATGGGGCCAAGATGTGCCAACACATGTAAGGAAGTGTTAGCTGGGAGTGCCAGGGAAACACAAGGGAGAACTATGTCAAAATGAATGGAAATGAACAAATAAGAGTTTGTGATTAGAATTTTGAGTGAGTTTTAGGTGTACTAAGTACAAATTGACAAGGTATGCTATGCAGTGTTAAGGCATTCTAAAGGCTAAGGCGACATGCCAAGATGTCATAGGTGATAAAGTGTAACAACACGTGTTAAGGAGTGATAAGGAGTGCCAAGGAAACACAAGGGAGAACTAGGAAAAAATGCATAGAAATGAGTGAATAAGAGTTTGTGACCAAGAGTGTCAGCGATGTCTAGGTGTGCTAAGGAGAGAGTGACAAGGTATACTATGTAGTGCCAATGAATGCTGGAGTGGTAAGGTGGTAGGCCAAGATGTGTCAGGTGCTAGGGTGAGCTAGGGAGCGTTAGGGGGTGTCAAGGAAACATAAGGTAGAACTAGTTCAAATTTCATGGAATTAACGAATAAGAGTGTGTGAGAGGGAGTTTCAATGAGTTCTAGGTGTGTTAAGGAGGGAGTGACAAGGTTATATGCTAGCCAATGCCAAGGTATGCTAAACTACCAAGGCATGTCAGGAAGTGCTACGGTGTGCTAGGGTGTGTCAAATCATGCCAAGGAATGTAGGGGATGTTAACGCATGCCACATAGTGCCAAGGCATTCTAAGACATGTCAGGTGCTATGGCATGTCAAGATGTAAATTATGTTGCTTAATTGTTTTAGACCAAGGTTGGATGTGATGAGCCTTGTCTTGGAAACTTGTTAAGTGGGATGAGTGAGATTGTACATGAGTACCCTAAGATGAGTTACAAGTAGTTGTTAGGTCAGCAAGGAATATGTTGAATTTCCATGACACATGAGAATCTAGGTTTGGCCTGAGAATTTTTTATGCGAACACACTCAACTGCCACAACACATCTACTATGTAGAACGAAATCTGCCATGAAAGAAAAAGTAATGGATTGAATGCACATAGTTTAGGGTCTGCACATATTCATATGTTAATGCTTATTATTGTGATATACAATAACCATTTATATGTCTGGTGTAAGACTCCTCTGGAGATTTATATCTGACAACAACATCTCTGTGGTAAAAGGTGTACTGTCAGAGGTTGCTCCATCAAAAATAGCAACCAAAAGGGACCTTACTGTGCACACAGATGAAGAATTAAGAATATTGTTATCTATGAGTGCTGATGTGGAGGTATGGGACAAAATTACACAGGCATCGAACCTTTTTGTTCAACCAATCAAGATCTAAAAAGGAAAATGTGTGATTATATATACAAGTGTGATAGTATTTGGATAAATGCCAACCTACCCCACAAATTTGTTGACATTTTGCTGGAGCTGACCTATAATTGTTCCTAAATTTAATAAACATGTAAAATAGGACTGACTTTTCAATACAAAATATAAATTGATAGGAACATGGCCAAATTGTGAAAGTGTAAAAATTGGTATGGTTTAAAGGGACCGATCCCTTTGAAAAGTCTTAAATGTGGTAATGAAGGTTGAGCCTTGTTCTAGAACCCTTTTGGGCATCCATCTTAGGAATTGGTGTAGGATGAAACACGTCAGAATAATTTTCGTAGCATTGATGTCAACACTTGTATAGTGACATGGGGTTGGATTTGGCCTGTCAAAACTCATTAGTCTACTTTGGAACTTCTCCAGGGTGGTGCCTTAGATGATTTGGACTACGAGGGCATGATTTGATATTTAGTTTCCATTGAAGAAGCTTTGGAGGCCAGATACTGCAGAAAAACCCCTTGTTCTGAACAGGGAAGCACATGCCACTGAAAAAAGTAACAGCAAGTACACAGATTTGAAACTCAAATCACATCACTATTTATTACTCTTTGAAACAAGAAATAACTAAAAATTTAAAACACTACTATTCACTTTTCCTTTAGTCTAGAA
This sequence comes from Pinus tabuliformis, assembly GCA_031772625.1. Taxonomy (NCBI): domain Eukaryota; kingdom Viridiplantae; phylum Streptophyta; class Pinopsida; order Pinales; family Pinaceae; genus Pinus; species Pinus tabuliformis. The sequence continues at coordinate 354,002,961 of CM062811.1, forward strand.
GGTACAATGAATCTGGAAACATGTAGAACAATGTCTCAACTGCCTTAACTCCTAATCCTAATGCACCTTCCTTGCATGGATAGATAAGATAATTAAAATATATCGCTAGTGAATATGACATGAGATATGCAAACATGCTTCCTTAGCTAAGGCTGAGAATTAATAACTAGGGAAGTGCTCCTTTTAACTTTGCATGCAAAAAATAAATAAAGAAAAGAGTTTCGCTACTCCAGGTGCCAGAAACGAATCCACTGTCTACGGTAAGTTCTTTCCCCATAACAAGATATTAAGGACTCAAAAACTTTGTTGCTTCTTTCAAGAGAGGTGTATGTCAAACAAAACTAAGCTATCATGCACTATCCTCCAAAATCATTCAACTTTAACAGAAATTTTGTGCCCAGAAAAAGACAAGAGACCAGTATCCAACAGAATTCGCTGACCAGCTAGAGACCCTTGTGCTCAAACAGCGAGATAACAAGGGAATGTCAACTAGGGTGGAATATTTCACCACCAAAATTGACAAGAGATAGAAGGGGTCAAAAACTATCAGACCTAATGCTCAAGAACAAATGAATTAATCCACACTTGGTGATACAAAATGAATTCAATCCTTCTTTATTTATAGATTTTCCAGAGGGGTTTCATATTTTTAAGTGATTGAGTAAAACTTACTCCAAACCCCAAATTTGGGGTTTTTAAGCCCAGTTTCCCAAAAAATTGCCCAACAATGGGTATTTTGGGGTTTTTCCCTTTATGGAGGACTATAGTCTACGAGGATGGATAGGATATTATGTCCCATTTGTCCTCAATTTGTAGAGGACGTTACATGGCACCTAATAAAAGAAACAATGCTTTAGTTTAGGAGGTATTAAATAAATGCTTATTTCTTTCCACATAGGACATACATCTTGTAAAAATGATCATGGGGTACAAATACTACAAAAGGCCTAAATCTTACTAGCATTGTCATAGTCCATGAATAAAAACCCTTTCAGGTGAAACAAGGTCAGTACCACATACTGCAAGCACAAATGACAAATTAAAAAACAATATACTTATTCAATGAAAGAATGATGAATCATATTAGTGCACGTCAAATTTAATAGCCCTTGAGTTGCAGTGTCAACCGAAATTTCTCGAGTTGGATCATAATTAAGTACTCAATGTTGTTTTGGGTCCAATTTGGGGAAAAGGAGGAGCTCTTGGTGACAATGGGATGATCAATCTTTCTAGAAGGGAGCTCTACTATACTTTTCAACATACAAGCCATTCATTTTAGTGGAGGAGATATAGAGAAGCCTTTAATAAGGACCTTTCCAAGATCAATTTGGAGGAAAATCCATTTTCAAAGCTTAAACATAGTTCTAGATTCAAACAAGAGTAGTCATTTTTCAAAACGGTTATTAATTCCCAAGAAATTGGAGCCAAGCTGACATGCTGACCATTTATTCTTCTACTAGACAAGGAAGCATTTATGAAATGTCCTTGGCCCTTTGATCTAGTATTTGATGTAAATCTCTTGATTAGAAATGTAATAAGAGATGCAGTTTATATTAAGGAAAAGGGAAAAGTAGAGGGCCAGTTAATAATTATCTCTAAAAAACTCTCAATAGAATCCTAGCATATTTGAAATGGAAAAGGATAACTCCATGGTTATTTTTTGCTTTAGAAACTTTGCTAATTTCCATGATTGAAGCATGTATTTATGCCTTGAAAGAAGCTAACAAATGCTTTTGATATTGGTTGAAGCAAAGAAAATGTGCAAAGTTACACTCACATAGAGGTATGGAAAAAAAGTATGTGGAGTTTGTTGTCCCAAACTCCAAACAAAGAATGGACAAAAGGTGAAAAAACCAAGTCAAAAGGTATGTTTAGCTTTTGTCATGCAGAGGTAGGCGTCAACTCCACACTCTACAGTGAAGGCTTTGCGGCGCAAGTGACACAAAGGTTTGCATGCAGAACTTTGGATTAAAAAGAGTGGAACTTGATGCTACATGTCCACTATTACCCCACTTTCTGTATGAGTTACAGGAGATAAAAATAATGAGATACGGGAGATACAGAGTAGATACTATTGTTATTCAAATTTAATAAAAAATATTACTATGTCTTCCTCAACATAAAACAAACATCTTCCATAAAATATTTTCTCCATGAACTTGATTTAAAATGAATCTCTTCTGTTGATGCACCCAACCACAAATAGAAACGATGCCGATGGGCCAATTTCAGTTTAGAAAATTCACGATTAGTTTCAATTGTAAGATCTCCTATTTTCAGTGCAGATTTAAGTTACAAGCAGTGAAACATGACTCTCTGATCAATCGCGATTAATCACGAGTCAGAATCTGCTCGCTCTCCAAACGATCTGATCTAAATATTTGCGAGTCAAACTCACGTTGACCAAGTTTAACTCATGTTCAATGCAAGTTTGACTTGAGACTTGCCGATTAAAGCAGATTCCTTCGATTGATTCCAATTTATTTGATTTTCAGCCTTGACTCAACAAGCACGAGTTTTTCAAGTTTAGGTATGCCACATTACTAAAAATTAAACATCAGTCATTCCAAAATTTATTTCTCATTTCTCAAGCCCAAAACTCATACATAGATACCTTAAATAATCAATCACTACTCACTATTATACAATCCAGACTCAATATTTGGGAACCACCAAGGTAAGCCTAAGTCCAGACTCCATATCGGGTAGTCACCAATGTGTGCTCTATCCATACTCCAAATTGACCCTCGTGCAGTTGCACATCACCTTCGCTGTGTGTTACCTTTAGGCTTAGCCGCTTCACTATTCAATAATCGAGGTACATTAGCACTTGGCTTAAATAATAGGTATATTACTATATTGAAGTTTCAATGTCATTTTCAATCGCAAGTTTCAAGTTTCATTGTTCAGCAATCGAATGTTTGGCGTATTCCTTTGGTTATGACTTTTCAACCCTATAAATGGGGCTTAAATAGATTTTAAAAATGCAGTAGGAAATGGTTTCATACCAACCATCGCCCCAGTCATCAAGAATTCCTTCCTTGGTCGATGTCTTGCCGACTTCAAAGGCTTTAACCATGCATTCAAAACTTTTGGGTATTTTTGTTCTTCCATAATATGTTATTGATGTATTGGTTCAATTGTCTTAAGCTAAACGAACTTGCAAATTCAAGATTACAATGCAATATATGTTGATAATATTTCCTTTAGGTAGAATTTCCTCATATATACCTAATTGTGTGTCAAGGTCATAATGATATATTAGGACGAAATGTGCTTGTGTTGCTGGACAGACTCCTCTTTGATCCTTAACAAAACCTCATATCCTTTAAAACCAACCCTCTTTTTTGTGAAGTTATATATGGAATTTTTAATTTTAATTTTTTTATTGTATTTTACAGGAGTCGAATTAAATAGAAGGCACAACTCCAAATCTAAACAGAAGCCATAATTTAAACACAAGTCCAAAACAACAACAATGACGAGGGAGAAGGAATTTTCTTGGGCTTATTGTGACAAGATTCTTGGAGACCCTAAGCTCATTTGTAAATTTTGCAAAGCGAAATGTAGTGGAGGAATTTATAGATTCAAGTACCATCTTGCACAAATAGCCAGCCATGATATAGGTCTCTGCAAAAGCATTGACGAAAATGTCAAACACCAAGCAATCTTGACCATTGATATGTTGAGTCAACATAATTCAAAGAAAGAAAAGCAAAAAAAAAAAAATAGGAACTCCTGGAGTTGACAATTCTTCTTCCACTACCCCATTGTCATATCCCTCTATTGAATCCTCAATGTAGTTCCCAAGTTTCCCACACATGCCTCCAAGTCCAAGTCAAACTTAAGGCCAAATGAATCCTCCTACATTCAACATTGGAGGTGGAAACATAAACAATTATTTTCTCCCCGCACAAAACCCAATTCCCAACCTACCTTGGATACCACTAGTTGGAAAAAAAATATCCATAGCCAGCCAAGGAAGGCAATTGCTAACTTTTGGTACTATTCTGACATACCTTTCCACTATCCCATAAGTCCTTATAGGCAAGCTATGATTGATGCAGTTTCAGGTCCAAGGTTCAAAGCTCCTTCATTAGAGAGAATTAGGACAAATTTGCTATTAGAAAGTGTTGAAGATGCCATGCTTGTGCTATCTGAGTTTCATTCATCATGGGTAGAAACAGGGTGCACGATCATGAGTGATGGATGGACAGATCAGAGGAATAGAACTTTAATAAATCTCCTTGTATCTCGTCCAGTAGGTACAATTTTTCTCAAATCAGTGGATGCCTTAGACAAGGTTAAGACTACACAACTTATTTGTGAAATGATGGAGGAAGTCATTCAAGAAGTGGGAGAGGAACATGTTGTAAAAATTGTCATCGACAATGCAGCTAATTATATGGCTACTAGTAGAATTTTTGAGATTAGGCACCCCACTATTTTTTGGAACTATTATATTGCCCATTGTATAGATTTAATGCTTGAGGACATTGGTAAGCTTCATTGGATACATGAGCTTATGGAGAAGGAAAAATCCATAACCAAATACGTATACAACCACATTATTGTCCTAAAAACCATGAGAAAATACACTGAAGGTAAAGAAATTGTTCGACCGGTGGTGACTAGATTTGCAACAAATTTCATATCTTTACAATTTGTGGTTGAGCAAAAGATAAAGTTGAAGAGGAGTCCTTGGGACCTGAGTGGATGGCATCTAAACATTCCAAGACCCTTGAAGGCATTGAAGTTGTTGCACTTGTGTTTAATGAAAGTTTCTAGAAAGATGCTAAAGTGATTATTGTTGTGATGGAGTCCCTTGTTAGAGTTCTCAGATACTTCAAGTCTTTTAACTTTTTCATGTTTTAAATTTCATTTCAAGCTTCTTTTTATTTTCAATGTTTCATATTAATTTAAATTTGAAAGCTTGAACTTTCAGGATGGTTGATGGTGACAAACCCGCTATGGGTTACATTTATAAGGCGATGGATCTCGCAAAGGAGGCCATCAAAACAAGACATGGGGATGAGGAGGAAACATATATGACTCTTTGGGACATTATTGATGCACATTGGGATAGGAAATTTCATTCCCCCTTACATGTTGCTAGGTACTTCTTAAACCCATAGTATTTTTATGATAAGAGAAAATTTAATGAGGATGGGGAGGTTCACAGAGGACTTATGACATGCATGGAAAGGTGCTTCCTTGATCCAGAATTTCAAAGTTGTGTCTTTTCCCAACTATAGGATTATAGAGCACCAGCTAAATTATTTTCCTATAACAGTGTTATACGAGAAAGGTCTAAGGTGTTTCCAGGTACCCTTTGAGGCTTGAAGGCTTTATCAGTTCATTAAATTTGTTTAAACTTTATTTTGTATGTTAAATGTTTTATTAAATTTTGTTGTCTTTTTAAGTTTTTACTATTTAGTATTTAGTACATCTACTCATGAACCCTTGCGACTTGCTAGGTCTTTGGTGGAAAAACGTTTGTAGTGATATGCCAGATTTGAAGAGATTTGCCATTAGAATCTTAAACCAGGCATACAGTGCCTTAGGTTGTGAGTGCAACTCGAGCATGTTTGAGAAAATACATTCTAAGAAGTGCAACCGATTTACACGAAAGCGCTTAAATGACCTTGTATTTTTCCATTACAATCTACAACTTTGCAACAAGAAAATACTATGTGAGAGCTTGAATTTGAAGGTTTCATAATCCGATTTGGAATTTAAAGTTTAAACTTTAAAGTTCAAAGTCAAAATTAAATTCACATTTCAATGTGTCATGATAATGATAGGTTTGGATCATTCACCAATAGACCTTGAAGAGATAGATTTGCAAACTACAAACGCAGTAGATTGGGTCCAATTAGAGGAGACTCCTCTTTTAAGCCTACATGACTTGAAGAACCTTGAGAGTCAAGAAAGCGGAGGATTGTTATAGACATTTTTGGGCACTGCAACCCCAATCAAACATGTCCATAAACCAAGGGCTCCTAAGTCCCTAAAAGTGTTGTTTCATACCCTAAAGGAACAAGGTCATCTGATTACATCATCTCCCAGAAGTTCTCCACAGGAAACTGCTCAGAATTGGTCAAAACTAGACCATACAGGTTCCTCAGTGCTAAGGGTGCGATGCATCCCACCTGCCCACTGAAAAGGGTGTGATTCATACTGAAAATCCCTTCTGTAGGGTGCGATGGGCGAGAGTGGACAAATGGCAGAGATAGTTTGCGAGGTGGATGATCATGGAATCTTCCAGAAACTTCTCCTGTGACACTTTCCTCTCTGAATTCACCCAGGGATGAGTAAGAGATCATCAATCTACAAGTGGAATCAAGAACTATCAGAGAGAGGACACTAATCAAAATCCCAGAAGCTGACTCACCCCCCTGCAATCATCTATATATGGATCCCTCATCCCAGAGATCCAGAGGATGGAATTTTGTATCTTGTAAGGAAGTGTTGTTGGTTTCTTGTTGGAATATCATAGTGTTGGGTGATCTAAGCTTTTCATGAGGTGAAAGAAGGGATTTCATGCTGGAGGATGATGTTGGGTCAGAACAATTGGTTGTAATTATCTTTGCTATTCTTGATATTAATAAAGTTATTCAAGTTTTCCTCCACATTCTTGTATGTTTGATGATATATGCATTTGTGTGGTCAATATACATCTAGTCCTATATTGTTTATGATTGTAGATCTTTGTTCTCCGATAGTATTATGCTAATTTGATTCCACAGGTGCTCTTTGAAGCTGGGTAGATGAAGGAGAAGCGACAAGGATCTGTCAGAAGGGAGAGGAACCGAGCAAGGAACCAAGCGCAATACTGAGGTTGGTGTCCTTCATTCCACTCTTATTTACTTCTCATAAAGGAAAACGAAAGTAGTTTTAGTTGTTTGTTTCTAAGATAGCTACCAGTCTTAGTGGGACTAGCAGCTCCAAGTGGACACTAGTTTTCCTGATAAAAAAATGGCGGCTCTGTTGGGGAGCGTATAGATTGTTTGTTTGTCTATATTTGTTTGTTTTATAAACTTACAGACGGAGCCTGAAGTCAAGCCAGCTAGCCTTCGAACTGCATTTTCTATGCAAGTGCAAAGTAGATCAATGCTACTTCAGTCTATCTCTGGGTTTTGTTTATAAACTGAACAATCGATTTTCAAACTTTCTAATTGCCCTAGTGGTGGCTCTAGTAACCTCATTAGATCAGCCCCTATGATTTCTATTTACTGTACATCACTTGCCCGGCCTAAATCCCTGAACTGAGCTGCAAACTGTGACCTGAAACCCAGTTGAAGTCTCGTCCCTGGACCATCGCACCTTTTACTCTTGGGAATCTGGATGCATCACACTTCCCATGTGCAGTAGGTGCGCTGCATCGAACTTTCCCTGTGTTACAGGTGCGCTGATCAGACAAGACCTCTTCTACTCTCAGATTTTGGTTTCTATGTTCACTCTTTTCAACGCTATTCAGGACTTTTACTATCTGTGATTAGTATACCACTGTGGAAACCCCCTTCCTTTCCATATTTCCACATCCACTGTGCAAAGAACTATGAATGTTTTTATGTATTTTCCGCCATTTTCAGTTCTCTTTTACAAAGTCGTAGCATAGTCGAATTGTTGTCTCTTGATTTGGAAGTGTCGCAAGTGTCGTTTTCAGTCAAAGAAAAGAATTCAATTGTTCTTGATGGTCGATTATATAGTTACTATTGTATTTGATTTGAATTAGTATTTTTTCAAGTGTCAAAAGCAGTTTTCAATTCAAAATAGCAAAGTGTCGTCATTATCTTCATTTCGTTTTTGAAGAGAAATTTGTTAGTACTGCCGCTTTGAAAAGATAATTCAGATTTGTACTTAGCATTCTTCTTGACATTCACACATTAAGAAAGCTGAAAACAAATACATGCATGTGCATTTGCATTTAGACTGCTTGTTGTTTTGATTTAGGACAGTACATCTAGTGTGTGCTCTCTGCTCTATGTTGAAAGAATACCATTTCTCTTTCTTTAGTAGCTAGGATTTTCATTGCAAAAAGAAGATTAAACGATTGTTTATCATCTTAGATTGCATTTTAGGAATTGTACATCTACATCACGCGGTGAACCTGAAAGGAAAATTTCTTAATAAATATCAACTGTAAAATAAATTTAATGAACCTAAAAACACTTTGGAACCTAACGCACAACATCTAGAAGTCTAGGCTAGAGACGTATTCCGGCGTCGTAAAGCCTGGTAACTGTCGCTCTCACTGTTAGTTGGGTGATTCCTCCTCTTTGAGACGAAAAGTGCCAGTACGGACTTGTGCTCCCACGTACCATTGAGTATATATTGGGAGACCACAATAGGCTATATCCTTTATCCATATGAAGCCGTGTCTGCCGCCCTATCGATCACAATGCACTGAACACAACATTCAGGAAGATTGACTGTCGTATCATAAAAAGTATTCTGTAGTTTTGCGATTGGTTTGGTAATCCCTCTGTCTAGATTTCCAGAGTAGTCTCTTTCGTTCCTTTTCAAACTCCTTAAAGGAAAAGGTCCATCTGAGCACTTGTCACTTCCAGGATTGATGATTGGCTTGCCAATATGGCTCTTCTCGACCTCCGTCGTTCAAAACACCGTGATTCCTGAGCAATCAAGTCAGCAACTGGATGATACTAAAGTTACCCCCAAACCTTCTACTTCATCCGATTCTCCCTCTCCTCCTTCCTCTTCGCTTGATAAAGCTGGTAAGGCCAAAAATAAAGTAACTAAGAAGGAGAATAAGGGGAAGGAGAAGAAAGAGAAGAAGAAGGAGCCAAAGGCGAAAAGGGGTAACCAAGCATCGTCTAGTGAAAATCCACACGCTGCACCATCCAAGCCTAAATCTCCATGTGTCATTTGCAAAGGAGACCACTATCATCAAGATTTTCCTTGCATCCCTCGGATCTTAAGGGACTGGTCTCCTCGTTTGCACAACCCGGTGTCATCAACCTTTGAAGACCATGTTGAAATTACACCATCAACTAGTGAAAACAAAGCATTTATAAAAAAGGAAATGTAAATTTCCTTGTAAATTGTGTGAAGGCGATCACACCGTCCACCATTGTCCCTTCCTAGACGAAGCTAAAAGAGTTTTGGATAACCGTCCAGCTTCGCCGCTACGGCTTCCTCCTGGATACAAGAAACTCTTGCCGAGTCCATCGCTAGTTGAAAATCCAACCGACACGGCATTGTGGTCGATCGAAGCATCTGTCATTGAAGATAAACCTGTTGAATCCATACCAGACGAAAGTTAAAAGGTTGAGGCGGTAGTCGACCCAGTCTTGTCTTTGGAAGGTCCATCTTCAGATGACACAATCAACGAAGAGAATGAGAACAACACCGTCCAAATTCTTTTCGTAAACACATACTCCGATGAACATGGGGGCATTCTACCCGTTCCTTTACCACAGGATGGAAGTTCGTCAGAGTCATATCCGGTCGTCTATTCGGTCCCACCTCCAAGAAACCTAGTCATTTATTTCGATTGGAATCTACTAGGCAGACCCCGGGTACTAGCCAATGTACCATTCCGAATCATTGTACAAGCTTACAAAATGATCATGGTTGGTACCATCATAGATGAAGTGGCTTTTGTGAGTATCCTTTCCTTAATTTCTTGGGAATCGCTTGGTTCGCCATCGCTTCTGCCTGAGATGAGAAATCTGACAGGCTTCGACAAAGGAACCAATCGACCATTAGGGATCCTTCCCAATGTGCCCATAATGTTGAGAAGGAAAACCATTTACATGAACATAATGGTAGTCCGAGGACCTCTAGATTATAATCTACTCCTTGGGCGTGACTATTTTATTTCATGGGAGCCGTTGTCTCCTCACTCTTTAGAGTAATGTGCTTTCCGCATGAAGGCCGAGTGGTCAAGCTCGTAGACCAGCTTTCATTCCTCGGCTCACACATAGCAAATAGTCAAATGCCATCCCTAAATGGTCTTTTCATGCAAGGAATGTCTCATCAATCTCCATTCCGTCCACCTGAAGAGCGCGAGTGATTCGGGAGGACATGATTGAAACCTAGGGGGCATGCACCCTGGTCTGTTTCGGCAGGAAAACCTTGGGTATAGGGTAGGTTTCCGCGGAGGATATATGACTAGTCTGACACACCCGTCCGTTTAGGAAAATTGGATTAGACTGGAATAAGATTCCCTCGTCAATGTTATGTGATTGGATGCGACCACGCCACTCACCTTTGTCTATTTCGGTAGACATCGCCAAGGAAGTGTTTTGTCTGCAATGCGGATGGAGAGCTTTCATATGGTAACCTAGAAATTTTTCACTATACCTGGGGGCATGCAAACCTTTTTGCATGCAAGCGAAGAGCGACCATTTATTTTCTTAGTTTGTAGTTTCTCAACCCTTTAAACTCGTAGGATTGGTCGTTCCTAACTTGCATAAAGAAAGGATCCGGGGCAAACCTTTGAAAGGTGCAAGCTCCATAAAAAATGGCATCTTAGATGAGATATCCTTATTATACGACTGGCACGAGCAGTTTTTATGTGGAGTTCAAGCTCGTTAAAAATTAAACATAAGAAATGAGCAAATGTTTCCCCCAGAGTTTAAGCTCATTAAAAAATAAACCGATTTCTAGTAAATAACCATTGTGAATGCATTATCATCAGCTTTTGAGCCCTGGTCATGTTCTCATCATCACCTCCACTCTGTTTTAGCCGATCATTCACATCCACTTGATTCTTTACCCCTTTTGAGGAACAGCTATGAAGAGTGATCTTGTTAGCCATCCTTGTGACACTGCCGTGATTGGAAAATTCCAAACCTTACCTGGAACCAGCTGCTACCTAAAATTATCACTCGTTCCTCAAAAACGAGTCTCCTTTAAGCTCTTTTAACCTAACTCGTAAAATATGAAAAGATTGCCGAGCGATTGGCCTCTCCAGCTCGTTAAAGTGACCGGAAGTGCTATCCCTCCTCTAGATTTTAATCTTTTTGGACCTGAGGGATTATTACACAAAAATATCGAGTGCTTGTTTTGTTCGGCTCGTTAAAATTACCAAAAATTCATCCCTTTCATATTATTTTATACTTTTTTGAACTTAAGTGATTATATGACGAAAAAGGATTTTTGGAGTTTCCTTTACGTCCCTTTCAAACTCTCTAAAATTGAAAAGGACCGAGTTATCTTTGTCATTAAACTCGTTAAAACCGAATAGCGACAAACTTGTCCATACAGACAAGAACGAGTTTCAGTGTCGCTAGGCTCGTTAAAACATAGCGATGGATTTTCCCGAAGTGAAAATTATAGAACAAGAATATGTTATCCTCCTCAAGCTTGACAACAATAAAGAGGTACTGGTCAGCAATGACTGGGGAAAAATTGGGAAGAAAAATTGAAGAAACTTTATTAGTAGCAAGTCGCTCTTGAACATGACACTTTCAATCCGCATCCGAGTCGGGTTGGGTTGTTCCATTCACCGGTCATATTAGCATTGGTCCATCACACCATCCATATTTGGGGTTAACGCTACCAATCCATATCAGTGTCGCTGGTATGTTCAAGAGAAGTTGCTCAGAGAATTCACTTGTGTCTCATCCGCTGCAATACATTCACGCTCCATTCTTTCATGACCGCCACCCTGAACCCTATATCATCAGATTGTTTTCACCTCCAAAATCATTTACTCTGTTCCGTGTCGTAGATGTGGGATTCATTAAGGCCCTCCTATGGTGGGTCGCTTCTTGTCGACATTAGCTCATTATCCAAGAAGTCGACTTAGGAACACCCCTCTCAGTACTTTGAAGCTTGCATGCCTCAATGGCAAGTTTCTCACTTTCGGCGACAGGTTTACATCAATGGCCTTCGACCGAAATATTTTGCGCGGTGTTCGATTCCAAGTCCCTTATTGACACCACGCAAATTGTACTGTAGTACCTTGAGGGTCATCATCATTATCAGTGATTCCTCTCGTGCCTGTTAACAGCTTACATCATTAGCTGGTAATTAGGCGATGTCTTTCCATGTTCGACTCCAGAACATCTTTCACATGGATCGACTTGTACTCCGAGTGAATATTGAACGAGTTTGAAGACCCCGAATCTAGTTTCATCCATTCGGGTTGCGATATATTCAGGAAAATAAAGACATAAAATGTACATTTGTTGCTGCACAGATGATCATCCGAATCAAAGGATGATGACTCTATTAGAATCATCAGTCTCCCGCACAGACGGTTGTCTATCTTATGTACATGAAAATGAATTTCTAAAGCTGAGCATGGGAATGCCCACCTTAGCTAGATCATGAAAAATATTATGAAGATAATGTATTGTATTGTATCTTATTACAAGTCGCCTTCCAGCTCGAAAAAACTTCAGATCCTCATGATAAAGCAATTCACCCGACATCAAAAGATTAATGACCTCATGCTTTAGGGGGCAACTATTATAGACATTTTTGGGCACTGCAACCCCAATCAAACATGTCCATAAACCAAGGGCTCCTAAGTCCCTAAAAGTGTTGTTTCATACCCTAAAGGAACAATGTCAGCTGATTACATCATCTCCCAAAAGTTCTCCACAAGAAACTTCTCAGAACTAGTCAAAACTGGACCATACAGGTTGCTCAGTGCTAAAGGTGCGATGCATCCCACCTGCCCAGTGAAAAGTGTGCGATGCATACTGAAAATCCTTTCTGTAGGGTGCGATGGGTGAGAGTGTACAAATGGCAGAGACATTTTGCGAGGTGGATGATCATGGAATCTTCCAGAAACTTCTCCTGTGACACTTGCCTCTCTGAATTCGCCCAGGGATGAGTAATAGATCATCAATCTCCAAGTGGAATCAAGAATTATCATAGAGAGGACACTAATCAAAATCCCAGAAGTTGACTCACCCCCTACAATCATCTATATATGGATCCCTCATCCCAGAGATCCAGAGGTTGGAATTTTGTATCTTGTAAGGAAGTGCTGTTGGTTTCTTGTTGGAAGATCATAGCGCTGGCTGATCTAAGCTTTTCATGAGGTGAAAGAAGGGATTTCATGCTGGAGGATGACGCTGGGTCAGAGTAATTGGTTGTAATCCTCTTTGCTATTCTTGATATTAATAAAGATATTCAAGTTTTCCTCCACATTCTTGTATGTTTGATGATATATGCATTTGTGTGGTCAATATACATCTGGTCCTATATTGTTTATTATTATAGATCTCTGTTCTCTGATAGTATTATGTTGCATTGATTCCACAGGTGCTCTTTGAAGCCGGGTAGACGAAGGAGAAGCAGCAAGGATCTGTCAGAAGGGAGAGGAACCGAGCAAGGAACCAAGCGCAAGACTGAGGTTGGTGTCCTTCATTCCACTCTTATCTACTTCTCATAAAGGAAAACGAAAGTAGCTTTAGTTTATTTGTTTCTAAGATAGCTACCAGTCTTAGTGGGACTAGCAGCTCCCAGTGGAAACTAGATTTCCCGATAACAATGAGTGGGAGGAATTGCTTCTAGTTCTCACTCTAAAGAAGTGCTAGAGTGTGCTAGGTAGTTCTGGGGTGTGCTAACATGTGCCAAATAGTGCCAAGGCATTCTAGGTGCTAAGACATGCTAGGATGTGCAGGGTGCCAGAGTATGCCAATATGCGTCAAGAAGTTTCAAGGAAACAAAAGGAATAACCAAGATAAAATGAAAGGAAATGAACACATAAGAGGTTTAATAAGTCGGGACTTTATCTTTTTCAAAAGGGGCATGCCAGGCATGCTAATAATATGTTCCAATACATGCCAAGTGCCAATGTGTTCCAAGTGCCAATTTTTGTCAATGCAATATGATGCCAAGGAGTTTCAGGGCATTCTAGGGACTACAGGGAATCCCAACACATGATAGGGGAGTGCTATACTATGTTATGGCATGCCAACATGTGCTTTGGCGCCCTACTCATGGCAAGATGTTCTAGGTACAAAGATGTTCCAAGTACAAATATGTTCCAAGACATGCGAGGTGCCAAGGAATGTTAGTGTATTGTTCCAAAGAATGTTAAGGTGTGCCATGAGTGTTGAGGAGTGCTAGGTCTCTCTCATTAATAGAATTGACAAAGATTGATTATGAATTATATAATATACTTCCTACACACACTAGTGGAACATTATTTAAAGGATATTTGCTAGATAATAAACCTAATAGAGATGAATTATGTGTTGACTCATAGGAAGACTATATTCTTATGACTTGAGGGAAATGATACACACTAATTACTTCTTAACAAATTGACTGGCTATTATAACCACTATGACCTTGGACACATAATGAAAAAGACTCCACAACAATGGTCTCAAATCATTATATTTTGACAAAAAATATAGTAACAGGTACATAGCATCATCAAAAACTCATTGGAATGATCAATGATGACGAACATTCTTTGACCGTCACCAAAAGTAACCAAAAAGAGCGTTGGTGAAGGTCAATAAAATATCGTCACTCGAAGTGTCACCAAAGAGTGAATTAGTGATGGGCCTTTAATGAACATCACCAAAAGTGTCACCAAAGAGAGAATTAGTGATGATAAATTAATGACCCTCACCAAAAGTGTCATTGAAAATGGCTTTGGTGACAAACCTTAAAGGACCATCACTATATACACTTACAACAACGAATTTTTAAAGACCGTCACCATATGCGACATTGGTGATGGACCTTAAAGGTCCATCACAGGCATGAAGTGTCATCAAAAACTCACTGGAATGATAAATGATGACGAACATTTCTTGACCGTCACCAAAAGTAACCAAAAACATCATTGGTGACAGTCAATAAAAGATCGTCACTAGAAGTGTCAACAAAGAGAGAATTAGTGATGGGCCTTTAACAACCCTCACCAAAAGTGTCACCAAAGAGAGAATTAGTGACGGGCCTTTAATGACCCTCACCAAACGTTTCATTGAAAATGGCTTTGGTGACAAACAGTAAACGATCATCACTATATACACTTACAAAAACGCTTTTTTAAAGAACGTCACCATATGCGACATTGGTGATGGACCTTAAAGGTCCATCACAAGCATGACCCTCACCAATGACCTTTTTTCTTGTAGTGACCCCATGAAGATCGCGATGATAATCAACTTGGAGGCGCCAAGGAATGTGAAATAGCTGCACGAGACTCTAGGGCATACCAGATACTATAGGAAGTTTATCAAGAGCTATGCCCAGATCACCATGCCCATGGAGAAGTCATTGAAAAGGGATGCTACGTTTTGCTGGAATGATGAATGCCAAAAGAGCTTGGATGTGCTGAAAGAGAAAATGGTCACCATGCCAATCCTAGTCTTCCTGGACTGGAAGAAGGAATTTCATGTGCACGTGGACGCCGTATGTATTGCGCTATGGATCATGCTGACACAGGCAGGCGAGGGGGAATTGGACCATCCTATAGCATTCGTGAGCAGGAAGTTGTCCAAGGCTGAGAAGAACTATTCCACTACAGAGCACGAAGGACTAGCCATGGTGTATGCGCTCCAAAAGTTCAGGCACTATTTGCTAGGTGGACATTTTAAGATGTATACGGATCATTCTGCATAGAAATACCTGATCAATAAGCTTGTGTTGGAGGGGAATATCTGTAGATGATTTTTGTTGTTCTAAGAGTATTATTTTGAAGTTATTGTGAAGCCAAGATGACTGAATGTGGGACCTGACCATCTGTCGCTCCTTGAAAAGGGAGAGGAACCTACTAATTTGGAGGAGGGGTTGCCTAACGTACAACTCTTTAAAGTGTGCATCGCGGATAGTCACTTTGAAGATATCATACATTTCCTGATGATGGGAACTATTCTAGAAGGGTATACAAGCCAGCAGAAGAAGGAGTTAGTAGTGTGCATGACAAACTTCTCCGTCATTGCAGGGCACTTGTACAAAATGGGGTGAGATGAAATATTGTGACGTTATGTACCTAACTTTTAACAAAGCAGCATTCTCACGGAGGCTCATGGAGAAGTTGCAGGACGACATTATGCAAGAAAAGCAACAACACAGAAGGTTCTATTTGCTAGGTTGTAGTGGCAAACCCTGCATAAGCATGCGAAATCATATTGCAGGGCATGTGACACATGTCAAAGGACTAGCAGGCCATCACGGAGGGATGAAAAACCTTTGATGCCACAGGTGACATTACAACCATTCGAGAAATTGGCGATTGTCTTTATGGGTCCAATTCAACGTCAAGGAAAGAAGACAGGTGTGCGGTACATCATCACTGTGACTGAGTACTTGACCAAGTGGGTGAAGGTGCAGCCTGTGAAGGACTGTACAAGCACAACAATAGAAAAGTTTATTTTTGAATATGTATTGGCAAGATTTGGTTGTCCAAAGATCTTGATGAGCGATCGCGGTATGCACTTTCTTAACAAAACAATCAGTGCATTGACAAAAGAATTTCAAGTATATCATCAGAAGAGTATGCCTTATCACCCGTAGGCCAATGGGATGGTGGAAGCATTCAATAAGATACTGGAGAACATAGTGATGAAGCTCTACAATGCTTAGAGAAATGACTGGCATGTGCACGTACCAGCGGTGTTATGGGCCTAGAGAACGACTTCCAAGAAGTTGACTGGGAAAATGCCTTTCAGGCTCGTGTATGGCATAGAAGCTCTGATGCCAATGGAATACATTGTACCTAGTCTACACATGGTGGAACTCACAGGAATGACGGACCATGGAGCCCTGGAAGAGAGGCTCGTGCAGCTAGCAAAGCTTGAGGAGGACCAATTTCTAGCTACATTTCATCAACAAGTTCAAAAGGAGCACGAAAAGGCATGGCATGATTGACACATCAAAATGTGCACCTTCAAGGTAAATGATCTCATCTTGTTATATGACAGTAAATTTGATAAATTTCCAGGGAAATTTTGGATGCACTCGCTAGGGCCATATGTCATCAAGGAGACTATTGTTGGTGGAGCAGTTCAGTTGGTCAAATTGAATGGAGAACCCTTCTAAGGGAAGGTGAATGGCAGCCAATTAAAGCCATACACCGGTGATATAGATAGGTGACTATATGAGTGAAGCACAGTCTTAGCACTCTAGGCAGCTGAAAGGAGGCGCAAGACTATAAACTACACTACCCGAGTTGGAGAGCTGTGTGAAGAAAGAACTGCACAGAATGAGGGAATGACACATAGGCCACAACAGCACGTAAAGGGCTATGCTACCAGGGAACAAACGTGCAGAGTAGCCAGAAAGTGACCGTTAAAGTCACTGTTCATGACTTGATGATGAAAGAACAGCCAAATGGAATGGGGGGTGACATTTAAGTCAGAATTTATGGGCAAGATCTTTGGAAATATTCCGCCAATCTAACATTAATGAACCGATTTTGGGGGGAATGGTCAGATTTTTGAATTTGGAAGTGCCTATAAATTATAGGTGGCTGCCCAACAAAAAACACTTGGCATTTTTAGAATTGAGTTTTTGATCTCTCAAGCATGAACCATGAAAACTTTGAAGTTTTGCTAGAAAGTTCTATGTTTGAGACATTTCCACAGGCAAATCAGGAGCTATTGTGTAGCATTATGTCGACACCCACTGAAATTATGAGCGTGGAAGCAGTGACAACTGAGGTATTTGTTCCAGATGTGGATATCACAGCAGAAGGAGCTACCCCGGAGGTTGCGCCTACAAAGATACCATCTAAAGTACCAAATTAGCCAAGGTCGCCTAGACCAAGGCCTACCTCGACCAAGGAGGGTCTCAAGAACAATAAGAGAAAGCAGTCCACGCCACAACAACTGGTGTGTGCATCTCCCAAAAAACACCCACAAAAGGATAAACCCACTGCACACAAAAAGGGAAAGATGATTAACCTGGAGTTGGAAGAAGAAGACATTGGGGATATCCCAATGGATGATGAGGATGTGGGGGTGGAAACAAAGGATGTTGAGATTGAGGGGTCTGACCCCATCACTAAGTTGCCTTAGTATGTTCCTCCGTGTAGGGGCAAGACCAAGGTGCCCAAAGACATTGATGAAAGTAAGGTCACCGTACACACGCCCCTCTTGCTAGACCAAATTGTGTTTGAAGGACCGCGCTTGGGGCATGTCCCCCTTTTGAAATTAGAAGACTGGGATTTAGCAAACACGGAGTAGTTTCCTTGCATAGAAATGGATCAACTCATGCACCGCGTGTTCCACAAAACCACTACAGTAACTGCGTTGGAGCTGCAGAAGTGGATGAGAGGCATGCATAAGGTAGGACTGCTAAACCTGTTATGGGTGCCGCATCACAGCTGCTTGCCCATCACAATGGTGGTAATCAAGCAACTTTTGTGCTTGGTACACAATGGGTGTTTATGGTTGGAGGAGCCAATACCCATCACTGATATGTTGATCCATAGGATCACGCGGCTGCTATACACAAGGGAAAATCTGGCAATGATGTTTGGCAAGAAGGCTTGCGAGCATGCCCTCACGAAGACCATGAAGGAAAAATTTAAGTTGGTAAAGAAGCCACGTGGTTACACCATTTCGAGCATCTGTGACCCTACGATCAAAGTGGAAACGCAAATCTTAGCAGGGAAGGTTATGCAGAAGTGTCGTGCAAACAAAGTGCCAGCACTAATCATAGATTTGGCAGCCCAATGCACAGAGGGAGTTCAATTTAATTGGGCGCGCTACCTCTATGGTGAGTTCCTCGTGAACTATCGTGAGGTGCAGGATCTCAACAAGACATTTCACCATGCATGGCTCTTGTTGTCCATAGTGTTGGTGGCATGGGAGCTACCTGAAGACAATCAGTTTCCTTCGATCGCACCAGACCTACCAGAGGCCGCGAAATATGCTTCATTGCGGGAGACCAAGGATCCTCAGAGGATAAAAGAAAACAATATCTTTTGGACCTTAATGGAGATGAATGTGCATATGGCCATCAATCGCAAGCCGCGGTTATTGCCCACTAATTTTGACAGGTTGCAGGAGTACGTGGAATTCAAGGCTAACTTCCACCACGTCTCAATACGAGCACGAAAGGACCCTGAACAGAAGTGGCATGAATTTCCTATTTGGCCATAGATAATGCAATAGGCATGGTCCTTGACCACTCGCCAGCTGAGTGGCGCATTGCCTTGGACTTGGGTGCGGGATTGAGCAAGACCGCCACACAATGCAAGAAGGAAGAGGCCAAGCTGAGGATGGAACAACTGGGAGGAAAAAGGAGGTTGACGACAAGGCTGAGGCAGAGCATGCTACCGCGCAACAGTTGGGTGGGTAGGCAGGAGAAGAGGAGCGTAGCTCCAATGGAGGTTAGAGGTTGCCTTCACTAAAGATAGAGGAAGAAGAGGACGAACAGACGAAACAGGGAGGAGTGGACTCAGAGATGACTTCATTCTGTATCAAGCACACCAGAGAGCTAGAAAAGGTAGGGCCACAAAAGAAGTCCAAGGCTAGCAAGACATCTCTGGATCCAATCACCCTGGCAGAGGGCGATCTGCATGATATAGGGGATACGGTGGGGGATGCCACTGCAAAACTGTTGCAACAGTTTGAGTAACAGTAGTAGAAAGCATTGGGGGCCATTCAAATGGGTCTGCGGGAGCTGCAGATCCATGCATCAAAAACTTATACGAGGGTAGCGACCACTAGTTTGGCCCTTGGCACCTTATAAGCCGCAGGGATGTTGTGCACACGGGACCCCCGAGCCATAGTGCTACCAGATGGAGCATTGATGACGGTGACCAAAGCTGACAAGCCCACTATTAGTGCCCTCATGGGAGTGGGAATTAACTTGGCCACGCTTCCTACTAAGGCGCTTCATCTTCTGCAGGATGGAGTAATTGCGAAACTTCAGGCCCGCGAACAGTGCACTTTATAGGTGATCAGTGAGAAAAAGGTCTGTTATAGACATTTTTTGGCACTAAAACCCCAATCATATATGTCCATAAACCAAGGGCTCCTAAGTCCCTAAAAGTGTTGTTCCAACCCCTAAAAGAACAAGGTAAACTAATTACATCATCTCCCAGAAGTTCTCCATGAAAAACGACTCAGAACTGGTCAAAATTGGACCATCTCACCTGCTCCATGGTCAAAGTGCGCTGCATCCCACCTAAATGCACACAGGAGGTGCGATTCATACTGAAAAGCCCTTCTATGGGGTGCGATGGGAGAGAGTGGACAAATGGTAGAGTCAATCTGCGAGGTGGAGGATCATGGAATCTTCCAGAAACTTCTCCTGTGACACTTGCCTCTCTGCATTCGCCCAGGGATGAGTAAGAGATCATCAATCTCCAAGTGGAATCAAGAACTATCAGAGAGAGGACACTAATCAAATCTCAGAAGCTGACTCACCCCCCTTGCAAACATCTATATATGGATCCCTCATCCCAGAGATCCAGAGGCTGGAATTTTGTATCTTGCAAGGAAGTGCTGCTGGTTTCTTGGTGTAACATCATAGTGTTGGGTGATCTAAGCTTTTCATGAGGGGAAGAAGGGCTTTCTTGCTAAGAGGATGACGCTGGGTCAAAACAATTGGTTGTAATCCTCTTTGCTATTCTTGATATTAATAAAGCTATTCAAGTTTTCCTCCACATTCTTGTATGATTGATGATATATGCATTTGTGTGGTCAATATATATCTGGTCCTATATTGTTTACGATTGTAGATCTTTGTTCTTGGATAGTATTATGCTGCTTTGATTCCACAGGTTCTCTTTGAAGCTGGATAGACGAGGAAGCGAGTGGCAAAGATCTATCAGAAGGGAGAGGAATCAAGCAAGGAACCAAGCGCAAGACAGAGGTTGGTCTCCTTTGTTCCCCTCTTATCTACTTCTCATAAAGGAAAACAAAAGTAGTTTTAGTTTGTTTGTTTCTAAGATAGCTACCAGTCTTAGTGGGACTAGCAGCTCTGCATAGACACTAGATTTCCCGATAACAAGGTCCACAATGCTTAGTTGGTTATGCAAAGAGACTCCGCCATCAACCTTGTGACTGACCTCACAGATAAGATTCAACACCTAACTAAGGTTGTAGATGAAGCATGTTGGACTGTCCTGAAGCTGCTCATCCCCAACGCTGAGCCAGTCAATGTGCAGGTTCGAAAACTCGCTGCGGGAGTGTGCGATGCACACTTTCAGCTAGAGCTAAATCTCAAGATCATGGAATTGTAGTTGAAGGCCCAGCCTTCGACTCCGTCAAAAGTTAGGGAGCAGTCTGTTGTGGCAGATGCGATAGTAGTGGCAGCAAGTGTAGTGATAGAATGCACAACACTTTTTGAGCAGTCGCTCGAGCTACTCACCAACCTGCAAGAAGACCCCAATGTGTAGAGGCTGGAGACAGAAGTGCGGGAACTACAACAGCACTACGATGAGGTTAAAGCAACAGTGCGCATTGTCACCATCAGGCAGAGACTAGAAAAGCTGCAGGAGGCCAAGGCATTGAAGGAACAGGTAGACGCATCTCAGCACAAGGAAGTCGTGTTTAAGGCTTGCTTGAAGCCTTGGTTGGACGAGGCTTATGCGATCATAACCACCATTGAAGGAAAATTGGCTAGTCTGCAGGAGACTCAGTAAAAGCTACAGGTTGATAGTGCAGGAACAACGACAGAGCAGTTGGTCAAAGAAATGAAGCAGGTGGCAACACAGTGCGCCGCCGAGGTGGCAGTTGTGCAAGTCGAGCTGGGCAGTCTTCGCGATAAGATCTCCACACCAGCCGAGTGAATCGAGGGCGAGTCACGTCAATTTTGGTTTACAAAGCTAAGTTTTGGGGTGCAAGGCCCAAATTTTGTATGAAGAATGTAAAGTTTTCACATTTTGTGGTCATGGAGCATGAAGATACCTAAAGCCAAAAAGGGTTTTCCACCGTTAGTTTAGATAGGTTGTGTCGGTTTTGGAGATCCTCCCTTGGTTCGCAGACCATGGGGCTGTATAAAAGGAGAGTCTTAGAGAGTCTAATGGAGTTCAGTAGTCATGAGTCATTAATGTGATAGGTTGGGGAGAGCTAAGAGTGAGAGTCTTATTGGAGAAAGATGCTCTGCATTTAAGTGCACAGCGGCCTAGGGTAGAAGTCTGCAACTGAGTGCGCAAACCTCGTAGCTGTCTGTGCAAGGGGGTTAGTGTCTGTATTGAAAATATGAATCATTAATAAAGAGAAGTGTTCTAAACTTACTGTGTACTTTCCATCTATTTAGTGTTATTTTATTGTTGTTATGAATGTTGCGATTATGCTATGTTGAATGTTAAGTTTCAGATATAATGTTAAGTTGATGCACGAAAATATATGTTTCCATCTCTTGCATGAACACAAGTAATAATATATGTTTACGCAAGGATAATATTACTGGTATGATAAAGTTGGCTAATACCTAAGACAATTTGGGGACTAAGTCGGTAACCTACTTATAGGGGCGCGTAAGTGTCTGAATCATCATCTAAGGTTGTGCAAAGGGAAATCGAGTACCTTCACAGAAGTCCGAAAAGACAGAAAAGGAAGTACTTCGATAAGAGTTAAGGTCTTATCGATCTATGCGAAGACATGAGTGAGGATATACAATCAACATCATGATTATCTCAGGGTGTGGAAACTTGGTTCCTGCATCCCCCCATACTCCTTCGAGTGAGACTTTAGTCTGCACTTCGCGGATTGATGCCGAAAGGGCTAGTAGTGTAGGGATTTGCTTGGCTGCTTAACTTTGAACCTGGGTCAGGGCCCATCAATCCAATAGTGCTTCTAGTAAGTCTGTGCCTATAAGTTTTCTTTTGGGCGCTAGTGCCTCCAATAGGTTGGTGCCTACAAATCTATGTAATCAAATTAAAGTAGACAAAAAAAATTGTAGTTTTGAATCTAGACAAATTAAATAAAAGCTATTGTTCTCATGTGTTGACGTGAATGATGGTTTCTTGATGCATAATTTCATTTATTTTTATGATGCTCATTATTTTTTGATGTGCTGCTACATGGTAAATTATTCATGAAATTTTTCGAATCCAGAAGAACTCACTTTCTTTCCTATTATATCCCTATGTCATCACAATTTCAAACTCATACTGATAGGACTTTTAAATCAAAATTACTCATACAAACTTCTTTCTTTCTGCTCCACTTTGGTATTTTTCAAGATTTCTTCTACTTCTTCTTAGATCTGTTCTGGACCCTAGTTCTTTATTGATTCCTTATATTTTAAATTAACTAGATCTATAGATATCCCATACTACAATTATTTATCCTTGTTTTGCGGTTAGAATCTACCTATGCACTATGTTTCTTCACCTATGGCCTAGATCTAATCATAGCATTTAGATAAGCTCTAGTATACTCTACATCTCTTATCCTCTACCTTAGATCTAATTTCAACATTTATATATGATTTTAATCTCTTCTTTTGAATTTCCTCCTTACTCACTGTAGTTGGGATATTTTTCTTATACACGGGTCCAAAACTGTCTCGAGTGTTGTCCTCTACCTGTATAGTTTTGGTTCTCCTTTTAACAGGGATGCCAATCCATGGAAACAACACATGGTATTACATCTTGACTATGTTACTCTTCCCTTTTGATAAGTTGAGCATGCCATCTCTTCTTCACACAACAATATCATAGTTCTCTCTGAGATCTTTATTTGTCTCAACTTAAGTAAATCAAGCACTCAAATCATATTTATTTTCTAGAGTGCAGCTTCTTCTCATGAGCTACCAAAACTCTATCTATCCATAGTAGTATCTTTGTTCTTAGTCCTCTACATTCTCTTTCATATGCACCTTGGCATCTTGCATTCATAATCTGTCTTTTTCATAGTCAGAAATTTCACTGCTTCTTACATTATCCTTGAGGACTGCACTTTTATGTGTCTTCCAAACTTGGCACACACTCCAATCGTGTGTTTAAAAATGGCACGTGAGGGATTTTACCCATTTCTTTAACACTCAGCCACATAACCATTTTCTATGACCGAGGGTTGTAACCAACTGCTCGTTAGATCACTACTTGACATTCAAGTCCAAAAATAATTATTACACTCAAACTAGGTGGTCCAATAGATGGATCCATCACTTAATATTTGTTGCATTCTATAGATTACTTTCAATATATTGCTCCTTCACTCATCACCCACATTTATTAATGTTTACAAATCCTTCCATCATGGAGATCTGATAAATGGGCACTTCAGCTGACAGTGATCTTGTTTCTTGTAGATGAAAGTAATTTCATTGTCTATTTGTAACAGCTTAGGGTTAAAATTTCATGTAATAAAGTTAATAAAGGCAAAATGAAACAAAGGTCATGGGACATGTATTCCAAGTTGAATGTTCGGAAAAATATCCTAGTGGGTGTTTATTGGGTTTATTATGGCTAAGGGGAAATTGACACAAGCTTTAAAAAGGCATGAGGTATTAATTGGCATTTTATTTATGAAAATAATGGAAAATAGGAGAAAACGAAGGTGAAAGGTCATAAGTTACATGTGAGGAGGAAATTGAAGGAAAATTAGATGAAATTGAAGAAAATAGGGGCCTAAATGATAAAAAGGCTACTAAGGATAAGTTCACAACTTTTGTCAGTTCAGTTTTGGAGGTCTCTCTCTATTCTCTCTATTATCTCATACTCTTGCACACTTAAAGAATTCTTGGAGCACTCTAGCATTGGAGAAAGGAGGGCAAAGGAAGGGAAAAAAAAATCAAAGTGAAGCAAGGATCAAGCAAGGAAGTGTTGGATCAAGTGGCTACAACAGGATTACTTTGCAGGGATTGAGTTGCATGTATGATTTCCTTTCTAGTTTGGACATGCATGGAACATGCATGTGTGTATTTGGTTCTCTTGCTATCATTGGCATGGGATTTTCTCCGTGTGATAGTGGTTTCAAATTTTCCTTTTGCATTTCTGAATAGCCATGGTGTGATGGGGTTCTTTTACTTGGTTGGGCTTTGTATTACCGAATGGTTTTAGAACTGGGTGAGGTAGTCTCAGGAAAATTCGCAAGGTCCTAGGAATCCCTTGACCGGTAATGGTGGGATTGCAGTAAAGCCTAAGGGTGGAGAGGGGAAAATTCCTCAAGGTATTGGTGAAAAAATCCGGAGGCATCCAAGCTTGTTTAGGGCCTAGTGATCTCTTGACTTGTTTTTGTGGGATTGTGGTAAATCCTGGTAGTGTATGTTTTTGTTTAGGCCTAGGAATCCCTTGACCGGTAATGGTGGGATTGTGGTAAAACCTAGTTGTATAGGTGACAGTTTTGGGCCTAGGAGTCCCTTGATAAGCTTTGGCATGATTGTGGTAAATCATGAGGAAGCCTAGGTTGTTTTGTTGTGAGTCCCACATTCATGCTTAGAATATGGCACATGGGTGATTTGCTGAAAGAAAGACTTGGTTCAACCCAATCTATGGTCAAGTGGTAAGTGGAAGTCCCTAACTTGGTTAGATTTTCATATGTTAAATAGATCTCTTTTTCTCTTGCATTTCATGAGTAAATATACTTGTTATGATGTGGTTTTGATGGTTGTTCTATCGTTGTTATTATTATGGTTATAAACATGATTTTATGACAAATTCTAGTTATAGCTCTTTTCATGTTTTGATTGGTAAATGTTTGGTTATTGAATGCATGACCTAATATATTTTATTGTAGCTATTGTGAGAGGGAATTAGAGATTCTTAAGGATTTTCAAATAAGTATGAGACACTTATGTTCAGATATGCATCTAATACCTATAGATCTCATGCTTATTATGTGTTTGACGCAATTCCTGTCATGGTTAGGTTTTGTTAGGTTAATTTATTGTCTAAGTTTTGGATTAATGGCTTTTTCTTTGTGTCATTCATCATTATGGAAAGTTATATCAAGTGCTGGAAAGAGGTCTAGATCCCAGCCTTCAAAAAGTGGCTTATATATTGGGGTCACATGCACATAACTAGTTAATTTAGACTGTAGTCGTTGGTTGGAAGGGTTATCCATGCGACTAGAGGCTTACAATCACCGACTTTCCTTGTTATACAAGTGACTGGGAGTCTAGGTCAATGAAAAAGTAATATGACTCGTGGTTTGGGCACCTAGAGAGGTGGTTTACCTCTTGGATGTAGCTCTTGAGGAAGGTCAATAAAGTTTTAGTTTGTCGATTCCACTTCGTTAACTATACCTACGAGGTTGATTCATATCATAATAACTCTTCATCACATATTTACCCCGGTGGACCAATGAACTTGGGTAAGTGTATGAGGAGGGTGTTACATTGTCAACCACTGCCCATCAACCAAGTTAAAAAATGTGTGCAACACTCTCCAACCATGCAGTATGATAAATGGCCATGTCATTTAATGGTGATATTCCTTTTTGTTGTAGATGATATAAATTTATTTTTCTACTATCCAGCTCCTATCCGCCAAGTTCTGTAATGTGTGTAATTCTCTCCAACCAAGTTCTCCAATATGTGGACATGTCATTTGATGGTTATTTTCCCATTTATTTCACCTAATGGTAGTTTTTCCTTTTTCCATCTTCCTAATTGTTAGTCATATTATGTG
Source organism: Pinus tabuliformis (assembly GCA_031772625.1). Lineage (NCBI taxonomy): Eukaryota > Viridiplantae > Streptophyta > Pinopsida > Pinales > Pinaceae > Pinus > Pinus tabuliformis. The sequence continues at coordinate 354,029,446 of CM062811.1, forward strand.
TTATGTTCTTTATAACACCATTAGACTGGGCAATTAGGCAAGGGACCCAAGAATCACCTCATCTACCACATCATACATACACATCATATACTATAGCCAGTAAGTTTTTTCGACATGTCCTCTTGCACACTTTTTCCTACCATGTGTCACTCACCAGCTATCCATTTGGCCCATCAAAAATGTAAAATACACATACCACATGTCATAGTTACAAGTCACCGTATCATTTATCTTGGCACTTGGTTTCCACGTCATCCAAGCCACCTGGAATATACATCATCTGGGGTCCACCTAAAATGTTCCATCTAGGAGACTACTACTATTGTGGGGGGGGGGGGGGGGGGAACCTTCCTGGTTTTCATATGGAGAAAGGGGGTCCTGCAATCAATCATAGGCTACAACATGGTCGGTGGTAAACGATGATAGTTTCCACTGTGGGGGGTACCTTCATTTTAACTATGGAGGGGCCTATGCCATTTCCTATCATAGATCAAAAGAAGCCACCTAATCGAATGGTGCAACCGATGAGGTATGTTGATTAGGAGAGAAGATTACGAGAACTTACCAATGGGTACTTTATGACTTCAAGCTATGATCAAGAGCTCAGTTTGTCGCCCATTGGCTCTCCTTCCTAATATTTTGTTTTGGGCTTTAACCAAAAATGTCTCACGTTGATTCATTGAGGGTCCCACACTCCACACACATGCATGTATAGAACCATGACTATAAGGCTAGACCTTTTCTTGCACTACTTCACTTCAAACCTAGTTTCCTTCTCGATATGTGGGAGTTATACAAAGTTTCACATACCGTTGGAAAGGTATTTGATAAGGCTAGACAATTGCACACTTTGCATTCTCATTTGGACCAATGAACTAAAGAATAATTTCCTTCAAATATGGATTGTGAAACTCCATCTATGACATCAAGCTGCACAAATTACACTCAACAAGCCATGAGAACACACATACAACACTGTAGAAATGACATCAACAACATCATGTTCAACAAGCTCCCCCTTAACTTGACATCAATGATAACAAATACTCAAAATTATTCATCATACTCAACAAAATGTAAGGAAAACTGACTTGCATAGCATAGATTACATATTTTAGTGTATTTGTATTAGATTTGTTGTGAGGAACTATATAGTGGAATATCCAAGGTCGTTTATAGATCATATTGGTATTAGAATGATTTTCTTCAGGTATTCTTTGGGAAGATGCATGGGATGAAATTGGTCTAAGAGAAATGTCATAAAACCCAAGCCATTTCCAATGAATTAGTTTATGATAATCCAGTGGAGGAGATATTTGTGCAACTGGAGGCACACATCACACATATAAACCATAATGTGAGCCTCCACATGGTGGCCCCAATCAATAATCATTGTATCTTTGGAGAAAATTCATTTTCCAATGTGATGGTTAGATCAGAGAGGATCAGTTGATCAAGAAGACCTAGAGGAGTCTAGTAAACATAAAAATTAGTGACCTAGTTTGAGTATTGTGAACAACTCATAGTCTCCTTTCTAGAGGAATATGAAGGTGGATATTAAGACATACAAAGGTGAGATATATTACTTAAACTTAAACCACTCATTACAACCATTATAGGCTTATTTTAGTGTTCACAACATAGAGGAGGAAAAAAAAAATTAATTTGTTCATTTGAAATTAGAGGGTTATGCCCTAACCTAGTGGGAAACCACATGGAAACCTTGAGGCTAGAAGGAGATCCTATAGTAACTAAGTGATTGGATTCTGAAACAATCACAATGTTCTAATTCTACCTTATTGACTATGTAGAATACAAATGGATCCAAGGGAATTACTTTAGGTAGGGACAGGGGTAGAGGGTATATGAGAACACCACAAAATTCAATAATATGGAAATAACATTGGGTATGTCTCCCATGAACCTAAACATAATCCTCAAGCATCTAGGGTGTCTACATCACCATCTTTGAAAATAAGTAAGTAATGTTTTTCAAACCAAAAATAGTGGATTAAGCTTGTTTACAAGCACAATACCTAGAAAACATAGTTTAGAAGAAAGGTCAGTCAATTGGTAAAAAGTAGAAGGAATGCCAAGAAGCTTCCAAAGAAGAGAAGAATAAATAAAAAGGGGGTGAGTACAATAATAAAAAACCACAACACACCACTGGAAATATCATAGCAACCACTAAAATAAATGTAACATTTATGGTCACACAAAGAAAAAGTGTTCGAAATTGCATCCATAACTCAACCTATAGAACTAAAATATGGGAAGAAGAGAAATCTCATGGCCACATACTTAATTAATTAGGTTTAAGGTAGCTAAGATGTGGATGGAAATTGTTTCTACACATCAATGTAGAGGGAGGTAAGTCTAAGTAAGATTTAGCAGTCAGAAAGGAAGTTCATGAACGAACTTTTAAATATAAATAGATAGTCCAAGTACACAAAGATTGATCATATATTCTACTTAGTTTCATAGGAAAATAGCATTGCATTAGAGCTAGTCAAAAAACTAGGATTGGAGGTTTGATATCATCCTAGCCCATGTCCATTGAGATGGCTAAATCACGATGAAGAAATCAAAATAAAAATAATAGTGTAAAATAAAATTTTCTATCAAGGTTGATTTTATTAATGAAGAAGAATTGGATATTTTTCCACTTGATGTATTGGAGTATTGTTTGGTAGTACCTATATGTAAAATTGGGATGCAATATTCTTCTGGAGATCCAACTAGTATTGTCTCAACAAGGATGAAAATCATTCATCATTAATGCACACAGGGGAAAGTCTAAAATTTCACTGCTATGTCCCAACCAAGGCAAGAAACTTATAAGTTATAACAAGAAGTATGTTTTACTATTTTTAAGAGGAACTCATTTTAAAGAAGAGTCAATGAGAGAAAAGGCATCCCTAGAGGGGTTCACTATGGAATAGAGATAACAACTAGAAGATGTTGTATTGGCATACAATAGAGTGTTCCAAGAGCCAAATGGATACCACCCAAGAGGGAACTGGAGAATGAGATTCAAATGTTTAAAAACCCCACATTGATAAACAATAGGTTGTACAGGTAGCTTGTTTTTTAAGAAAAAAAGGTGAAGAAGGAGTTACAACAACTACTGGAGAAAGATGTTATTCAACGAAGTACCTCTTCATGTGGGTCACCCATCATAATTCTACCAAGGAAGGACTGGAATTAGTGACCGTGCAATGGTTATAGGGAATTAAACATAATTACATTCAAGAGTACATACCACTTTCCTGGGATTGATGACCTATTGAACCAATTGTAGCAAGAAATATACTTCACGAGGGTTGATTGAATTTGAATCAAAGAAGAATATGCATGAAAGACAAATTCCAAATCTAGAAAAAAAATTGTATGAGTAGTTAGTCATGCCATTTGGTATATGGAATGCACTAGCTGTTAAATTTTTAGATTGTTCTATGTTGTATCAATTAATTTATCCCATATCAATACTTCAATTATCAATCATTCCAATTACAATTAGTCTTTCCATTCGTCAAAAGTAATTTAAAATAGAACAATAAATTCAATGACAAAGGAGACAATCAACACATCAACAAGAGACACTAGGTTTGGTCAAAGGCTAGGGAAAGCCCCACAAGGGGGAAAACCATTTGAAACTCTTCTTCTATTAGATTGTCATAAAATGTTCAACAGAGAGTAAAATGATCCCAATACAATATCATTAGCAGAAAAACCCAATAACATTCAAAAATAATATTCCAGCATCATAATATATTAGATACAACTTTTCTCCTCTGCGGTCAACTTCATTCAACGGTCAATTTCAATCAAACTTCCTAGTAACATGGAGGAGGAGCTATGTGAGTGACTAAAAGCTTCCAATCACTCCCTTGAGCCTACAAGCCAACGACTGTGGTATAATTTCTCTTGTGACAAGCCAACAACTGTGTTATAATTTATCATGTGAAAAGTCAGTGAATGTAACCCAAAAAAAACCTAAACAGATGTGAGCCTCAGACCCTGTAATTTCGGACCTTTGCGAACTTCTTTGTCATCCCAGCCTCAGACTTGTGTGAACCAATCAATGAAGAAGAGAAGAAGAAGATGCTTGGTGATGTCCAAATGAGCTTGAGGCCACTTCTATTTATATTCTTCCATGGGTGTCCAATTTTCTTTAGGGCCGACCTATCCAAATGTGCATATGTGGGCTTTCCTTCATAAGTACAATTTTCCTTGTCCAAATTTGATGGTCTTTAGGTTGATTTCGGTCTTATCAGAAAGAGGAATTCAATGAAATCATATTTTCAATCAAACGAGTTGTCCAAAGTGGAATTTGACTGTAATTGCATAATTTAACACTCCCTCTCAACTAGGGAGAATTCCACATGTCAATATATTATTATCGATGAATATTTCATGTATCTCATGTCATCATGTCATGTCCCATCCCTGCTCAACTCTATCTACTAAAACATTCTCAAATATAAAGAAGATGAATCATCAGGGATATAAATCTACCACCCTCTACATCGTCAGAGAGAATATCTCAATTTGAAACCACATCAGAGAGTACATCTCAACCTAGAATATCATGGGGGAGCTAAATATCTCCGACTTTATATCAATCAATAGGTGATATAGGGGAGCACATATCAACCCATCTAAATGCCTACCAATCTTCCCAATAATGACCCTCAAGATTCATGTGGTAGAACACCTACATCATAATCCAAGCTTGGGTGACATACCCGACTTACCAAAAGGTAAGGATCACACGCCCCTAAGCCTCCTCAACCCGTTGTCCAGACAGGGAGGGACAATCCCAACAAGCCCAACTTGTGGTTATGATGCTAACTGTGGTATACTCTACAAAGACCAAAATAGGGTAGCAACATCTCTGAACCTATGGTTAATAGATAGGTATGATACCATATTGTCTAGAGATCCCTCAACCCCAACAGTCCTCCATCTCAAGTCCTCACCCTGGGAGCTCAAACAAGGGGGAAGAGTTGGCTCAATGTCCTCAATTGGTGATGCCACTTATCAGAAGGGGTCACATCCATCAGTCCAAGTTGTTCTCTAAAGATGAAGAACTTCCCTTTCGGCAAAGCCTTGATGAGAATATCTACAATCTACTCATCTTTCGATATGTGATGGAGTCTAATGACTCCTCTTTGCACCATTTCTTGAATGAAGTGATATCATATCTTTATGTGCTTGGACTTGTCATGAAATATGGGATTCCCTGCCAAATGAATCCCACTCTTGTTGTCACAATATATCATTGTAGTGTCTAGGACATGCTCAAATAACTCTCCAGTGATCTTCCTCAACCAAATTGCTTCACATCTAGCCATGCTAGCAGCAATCTATTCTACCTTGGTGGTACTCTATCCTACGGACTTCTACTTCCTGCTCATCCAAGATTCATGGGAGATCCAAGGCTAAAAAAACATCCAAACGTACTCTTCTTGTTAACAATGTTTCCTTCCCAGTCAACATCGGTGTATCCATGAAGTCAAACAACTCCGAAAGAATATCTCAAACCAAGTTTGATCGTCCCATGCAAATATCTCAGAATGTGTTTGGAAACGATGCAATGTGCATGGAGAGGCTCGGTCATGAATTGGCTAAACGTATTCACTGCATAACATATGTCTAGATGGGTGTTCACTACGAACATCAAAACTCCAACCAACTATCTATAGTCATATGGATTCGCCAAATCGAGTCCTACAACTTCTCCACATAACTTCTTGAACTTCATTTCCATCGATGTGGGTAGTGACTTGCATTCTGTCATTCCAAAAATTTCCAACAACTTCACAACATATTTTCCTTGTGAAACCAAAATCTCACCCAGCCTTTGCCACACCTTAAGGCCTATAAAGTAATGCATGAGTCCAAGGTCATTCATCTTGAATTCAGAGGCTATATCCCTCTTACACTTGATCATCAGAGGCTCAATACTAGTAAATAATAGATCGTCAACATATAAAACCAAAATCAATGACATACCTTGGTCTTCCTTGAAGTAGAGGTTAGGATCAACATTGCTTCTTGTGAATCCCAACTTCATCAAGTATATATCTATGCGGGCGTATCATGCTCTGGGGGATTGCTTCAAACCATACAATGCCTTCTTCAACCTACAAACATGTTCCTTTCGAACCTTTACTTCAAATCCATGTGGCTGCTCAACGTACACTTCTTCTTGTAACATTCCATGAAGGAATGTAGTCTTGACGTCCATCTAATGAAGGGTCCATCCTTGACTTACAATAAGTGAAATCATCGAATGAATGGTTTTGTATCGAGCCATAGGTGCAAATATATCATCATAATCTTCTCCCTCTTTTTGGGATAATCCTGGGGCCATGAACCTTGCCTTGTATTTCTCAATGCTACCATCAACTCCATGCTTGATCTTGAATAGCCACTTTGAACCATAGATTTCCCCTTCAGTCTCGACACAACGTCCCATATGTCATTCTTCATAATTGATTCATATTCCTAGTCCATGTCATCTTTCCAAACTTGTTCTTTTACTACTTCTTTGAATATGGGAGGTTCGTCTTGAATCATAGTGCTCGTGGCTGCAACATATCCCTGATACCTGCAAGGCTTTTTCCTTTCTCTAAATTATATTCAAATGGGAGGTCGTCTCTCATCATTATGTATGTGTCTTGAAGCAAAAGTGGCCTCTTTCTGGTGGGAGGATCACATGGAGGAGGATCTAAGGGATCAATGGGCTCCATGGGATCATCAACAATATCTATCCCATATTCAAGCATAGAAGGAACATCTAAAATATCCATATCATCTTTCTTCCTAGGAGAACGAGGTGGAGGAAGGTCCCTTGCTTTTCCAAGGGTGACATCTTCATTGAATGTAAAATCCTTGCTATTTTCTACCTTCCATTGATCAGGAATAAATATTCTAAATTCTTTAGAATTTTCATAATATCCAACAAATGTACCTTTTCTTCCTGATGCTTCCAACTTTTTACTTTTGTCCTTCGGGACATGAAAGTATATGTAGCAGCCAAAGATATGGATATGAACAACATCTGGCTTGACACTTATGAATACTTCTTTGGGTGTCTTTTTGTCCAATGCTTGATGAGGTACCGTGTTTTGAACATACACAATAGCATTCATTGCTTCTCCCCAAAGGAACTTTGACAAATTTTTATCATGGAGCATGGCACATGCACCTTCTATAATGGACCTATTCTATATTTCAACCACTCCATTTTGTTATATAGGGCACACTTGTCTCTTTCTTAATACCTTCCTTCTTCCAAAAATCAATGAACTCCTTTGATGTGTACTCTCCACCATTATCGGACCTGAATATTTTGATTTTCAATCAAAATTTTGGACTCCTTGAACATTTCTAAGGCTTCATCTTTATGCTTCAAATAACATGTCCATTTCTTTCTTGATAAGTCATCAACGAAGGCGATATATTAGAGATGACCACCAATACAATGCATGGGCATCAGACCACATATGTCAAAATGGATGAGATGGAGGATTTCATTTGTCTTATTCTCGCTAGAGGGGAATGTTCCCCTTGTCTTTTCTCCATTGGCATAGCCTGCAAATACTCCATCATGATGGGCTTGAACCTTGGGAATCCCTAAGACCAATTTTTCCAATTTCGAAAGGGCATCATAATGTAGATGGGACAATCATCGGTGCCATAGCTCGCTTAGATGATTAGTATCATGGACCAATGCTAGAATTAGTCTTCCTGTAACCCTATAGAATCCTTCATATCTTGATCCTAATGTCAATGAATCTCTCATAGGTGATCTAAAAATCCAAGTGAGAACCTTTCCCTTGATGATGGAAACCCTCATCCTTTTGTCTTCCAAAGCAGATATTGATACCAAATTCTTCTTCAATCTTGGCACATACATCGCATCATGGAGAAAATTAGATTCCTCAGAATTCAAATGAAATTTGATGGACCCAAAACCTTTAACAGGATGAGTGGAGTTGTCTCCAAGGATAATTTTCAAATTTGACTCCCTTTCTAACAAATTAGAGAGAAATTCATTATAACCAGAGAAGTGATGAGTGGCCCCACTATTAACCAACCAACTATTCCACGAATTCGGATGAGATGAAATAGTAAAGGAAGAAATAAGAATATATTAAAATTGATTCGCAGCATTACTTTCATACCTAGAGAATCTTGACTTCTTTTGTGGATGATGATACTCATCATGATCACTTGGATCATCCCTAATTCTTCTTTCATCTCTTCCATTGTCATCATTTCTTTGGTAATCTCTCATTCTTTGATCATTAAACCTGTTGTTGTTACTAAGAATATCAAGGAGTGAAAGTTTGCACAATAGTATATGTTGTATTTAGTCTATGTGATTGGTGGAGGTGAACTTAAGATAGACCCTACTGAGATGGTGGCCATTATGAAGCGGTCAGTTCCTACCAATGTTTCTAAGGTTAGGAGTTTCAATGGGGAAGTTTGTTAACTAAAGTTAGTTCACAACGTCATTTTTAATAATAATCACACCACTGCATGCCATAGTAGTAAGTGTTATCAATTTCCAATAGTGGAATGGTTAGTAGGAGTTTGTTCAAGAGTTAAGAAAGAAAATTAGTCAAGACATCCCTTTGAAGTGGAGATAGATGTAAGTGGGTATGCTACGGGAGGAATCTTGAAGCACGGAGGAAGGATGATATGCTACCATTATGAAGTGGCTCATGGGGCATTTCTCAACTAACCTACCTATGCTAAGAAGCTCTATGACCCAGTACAAGTTGTTAAGAAGTGGAGACACTATTTAATGAGAAAGGAGATAGTAATCCATACAGATCACCAACCACTAGAGTACCTATTGAACTAGAGTAAGTTACAATAGACTAGGGATTACAAATGCATTTGGTGTAAATAATAGTTTGATTTTGTGATTTAGTAAAAGAAAGGTTTCACAAATAGGTAGGACAACATTCTTTCGAGTCCCCCTACATAAAAAATTATATATTTAGAACATTAATGCACAAGGGAGACTTTTAACCTTGATCCATACATAGAGGGATATATAGGGGATGAGGACGTGAAGGAGGTGTTTTAGTAGTTGTAGATCCAAATCCTTACAAACAGGAGATAACACACTTGATTATGACATCCAGAATGGATTACTTTATAGAATGAACAAGTTATGACTTCCTCAAGGTCAATGAAAATAACCAATCAGAGAGGCTCATGCCACCAAGGGAAAATAATAGCCAACTTACATATGCACATGTATTAGCACATAATGCAATAAAATGTAGCTAGGTTGATGTATGATTTGTTGCACTAGAAAGCCTGGTAATTGGTAACAAGGTCTATACCATCTATTATTAGTTCCAACTCATCATTGGGAAAAAAATTCCATGTACTTTGTGGGAGTTTTACAAACAGCTAAGAAGGGAAATGACTATCTATTCATGATAATTCATAGGTTCAACAATATGTGCATTCTCCTAGCCTATAAAAGGACCATTGGTCAGAAGCAAGAAACAATCTTGTTCTTTGAACAAGTCTAGGTACACTTTGGGATGCTAACGAGCATTCTTCTAAATAAAAAATAATAGATTTGTAAGTGCATTTTGGACTACACTGTGGCAGAAGATGGATGCAAAGTTGAGGAGGTCAAAATGTTTTGATGGGAAAAAATATTTAGTCAATGGGAATTTGTAAAAATTTTGATGGGTTACAATTATAAGCATCCAAAGAATTGGGATGAAATATGGCATATATAAAGTGATTTTATAATAAATTACTCAACACATGAACTCATAGGTCCCAAATTTAGACTTATTGTGAATACTTTCCACCTTCACCTATGGTTATTTCATATGGATAGAAAGGAGGACTAAGGGAGAATCTCACATGGGATGCTTTAAGAGTAGCCTAAATTTGTCAAGAAGATCCAGTAGATCCATCTACAAGTATTGGAGACAATAACTCTCATGAAAGGTTCAAGTCCAGGAATAATTATCCCCGAATAAAGGATTCATTGAGAGAGGAAGACAAAGTATTGTTACAAATGAATAAGAAGAGACTATGGGTTCTTGGTAATAAAATCAAAACTCTACATTATGGTCCTTTTCGGATATTGGAGAAGGTGGGAGATAATTCCTACAGACTTAGTCTAGTCCCATACATTCACATTTACTAAGTGGTGGATGTGGAAAATCTAAAAGTCTATGATTCATCCATTCTAGATTAGAAATAGAAGAAATTATTACCTTCCATAGAAAAATTGTCTCCAAATGCTTAATTAGAGGTGAGAAAGGATACAATTTTTTAGAAGAGGTTATAAAATGCAAGAGAGGTATCGCATGACCTTTGGTATATTTGGCTCAAAGGACAACTTTCAGGAAAGGCTAAAGGGTACTCCATGGAGAAGGAGTTGGAAAAATTTCCTCGTCTCATTTAGTAAAATATTTTTGGGACCAAAAGCATCTCAAAATAGTGAGGTATGATCTATATTGGGTCATTATGTTATTTTGCTTCCACATTGATGCTTTCAGGGTGGAAAAATTAGATAAATCAACTAACAGGAGCAGTTTTACGGAGGGAATTAGTTTGGAGAATTCAGGTCAAAAACCTTTTAGGGCTAGTTTGAGGATTTAAATGTCATTTTTCGAGTGAAACTTGATTTAATAATAATCAAACATATTCAATATATTTTTCACATAGATACCATTCCAATGGTCTAAGAAATATGCTGATATGAGCTTGGATGAAAATGTTATGATTCCTTTCCCGTAGAGGTTTGGTCTCGTGGCCAGCAGACGATTTGTTAAATCGTCTGTGCCATTGTGTAGGTCACGAACTCGAGTCTCGTCTTACTCGAGGACCGTTCTTATGGGCTAGGCGGTTCCTCCTAGAGGTTATAGTGGCAACCAGTGGGATTCGACCCCGTGTAACGCGAGTACGATACCATCACCACTGTCGATTCTGCTAGTAAAAAAAAAAAGAAAATGTTATTCTTTTGAGAAGTTGATATATCGTAATTGACCATCATAACTCAAGTGGATGCCACGTTACTCCCTACTACTCATGGAAAAGAGGTTGGCTACGTGGATATGATGAACAGTACTCTAGAAGGGTTAATTTTTAAATCATGTTGAGAGTTGAATGGGTTAAATTTAACTCCTAGTTTGCTAGCATGCCATATTAGAACCAGGGCACTAGGAGGATAATGAGTTCCATTCTATTTTATTATGTTTTGTTCCATAGTAAAATATAGTAACCAAGTGTGGGTAGAGAGAGATAATAACAGAGGGGTTTTTTGTTCTATAGCATCCCACAAGCCACATGTATCATGCAAATCCATATAGAGTATCTTCTCCTTTGTATCTACGTCATTTTCATTCCAAACAAAAGATAACAAAGAAACCTCACCTTCCAGATAGGTTTTCTTCTGAAATATTTTCCCAAATCATATCTAGGTGTTCATGGTGTTTGGTGGGTATTTTTATTTCACTATTATCATGTTTCCACATATTATCTATTACATGCATAAGTAGAAAAAAAGTAATTTAATCTAGAAATTTAAGGAAAATTAATCTTCATAGTATAGATTTGAAAATTCAGTCTATTTTTATCAGATCTATTGTGGCAAACCATCCAATGGAATATCCACTAAATTTTATAGATTATTGTCAAACATAGTAAATAAGAATTGTAATATTTCATTCTTTCTTCTTGGTCTACAAGGATGCATCAAGTCCATTGAATTAGAGTGTGTTCTAAAATAATTACAATGTCAAAGTCTGGATATGGTATCAATTTTTAGACTAAATGGCCTACTAAAAAGTGAATATTCATGTGCCATAATGGAAATTGAAAACAACTATGTTACAAGCATGAATTAACATTCCCTAGAAGATTATAATGTTCATACTTAATGAGTTTGATCTATTCACATAGGGAAAGAAAAGGTTACTTTACAATCTCCTTGATGTAATGCAATATGTAATTTAACAAGCCGTAGTTTTTGGTATTAGTTGTTTCCTAGATGTTGACTAACTATTGAATAAAATTGTTTCCAACTACATTCAACTAGTGAATTTATTTTGGGGCCTATAATAGAATAAATGGCATATATTCCTCCTTTCTACAAGCTTTTGGGTCAACATTTGGAATTCCATTCTAGACATCTCATTTTTTCTTATTTTTTCTTTCTGTTCTAGTTATTATTCTCATCATTGTCCATTCATCCTTGAAGCTAGGCAACAACATATTCTATAGGGGCCCAAGAGGGTTTTACACAATTTAGATAGGTTAAATAAGGTATTGGTATTTATGAAAACAAACATTTATCCAGATAATTAGGGTAATTTTTAGGTCTAATGATCTGGATTGGATCATTATATTATTTTTTATCCATCTTGATGCATTAAGAGTGCAAAAAGTGGAGGAATCGGCTCATGGGACCACTTTTACGGGTTGCCAGTTTGGCGAAACGGGGTTTGAAACCTTCCAAGAGTGTTTTGGGGCATCAAACGATGTTTTTTTAAGGGTAAAACTTTTATGTTTTAATCACACCATTTCATGCTATTCTACACAGAGATCTTTCCAACGACGTAAGAAGCATGACAATCAAAGTCCATATGAAAAAGTTACGCCACTCAGAAGTTGAACCTCTTGTTTTCACACCTAATATAGTTCGGGAGGATGCCGCGTCAACCCCCATTATTTATGGAAAAGGGGTTAGCCATATGATGATGATGTAAAAGACTCTAAACAAGTCTATATTGTAACTCTAGTTAAGATTTGATGTAGTCAAAATTAACCACTAGTATGGTATCGGGTTGTGTTATAACCACGCCACTAGGAGCAAGAGGCATGTCATTATTTGGAGAAAATTTTGTTCTGTAACTAAGAAAGATAGCCAAGAGAGATAGGAGGTAGAGCACACAGAGAGGATTTGTGCACTGCAGGAGCCCACAGGCCACAAGCATTAATTCTTTGTACCTGCAGCCTTATTTTCCGAACATACGAAAAGAGGGAATTAGCCTCACCTTCCAGCTGGGTTTTCTCCCGAAAGAGTTTACCAAAGAAAATTTTCTGTCTTATGTCTCTGTTTGAGATTATTTTTTCATTCTCTATTTTTCTGCATAATTTCCATTCGCATGCATGCACTAATTACAGTAAAATCTACAAATCAAGAAATTAAATAAAATTGTAATAGTGTAGAACTTTAGATTTTTAATATAATATTTTCATATTTGTTGTGACAAACTGTCTAGTTGAATATCCACGACAATATATGGATCATATAAAATGGACGTCCTAAGGAAAATAACAAAAATAAGAGTTAAGAAATTTTAAACGAAATGAAAGAAAATATTTTTTTCAATTGTACTTTTAATTTTTCGTCTTACAGATTTACTCAAATTTCATGTGTGCTAACCTTTTGGATGTGGATTTAGATTCTACATCCAACGAGCATCGATTTTTCATGATTTTGGGTAGACTCACAACAATAAAAATGGAAAATACATGAATGAAAAAAGAAATAAACACATTTCTGTAGAAATTAATGTGTAGATTCAATACTGCTCATGAAATTTAGTAAATCACGAGACTTGAAGCTCCTATACTCATCTGTAGAAGTTATTTCACCATCTAAAACAATAATTATAGACATGCAAAAGGAAACATCACACATGCACAGAGATTTATCTAGGGGAAAGAAACTGTTCAAAACCCCTTACTATCTATATTGCATTAATCAGATAATAGAGAATAAATACAATGCTTTCTCAAGCCTGAGCACACCCTACAAGTGTATAGTTTATTCCTCTACTTGACTGACTAAACATGACCAACACTTATCCAATTTCAAGCCTTCCCAAGCTCATAATTCCTTAAGTTTTTTCTCTGGGAACTAGGTCTCTATTAATTAGGAACTTCCCCCATGTGGATTGTGCATTCTTCTAGGTCCTTCCACTGAATGCATGCACCAAATGTACACATTGGAATATATTACAACTGATAGTACACTACCTTTAAATCTCCATCTCAACTAGGTAACTCAAATTCTCTGCATGCATGAGCTAATTTAGGTTGATTGATTAGTTATCTAGAAGATCACTAAGTGTGGTTGAAGTTCCACTTCCACAACTCGACCTTCCACTACCTCCAACAGGTAGAACTAGTTTAATTGACCATAACTCAATTTACCTGAATTAAATTTCTACAACATAAATTAACTCAACCTATGCTCCTAAAATTTAGGAACCCACTGCAGAGTACTTAACTTCATGTTCCTAACTCATATTAACTAAGATAGACTCCTATTTTTCAGGAATCAACTCAAGTACACTGAACTTCAACCCATTAACTCGAATTGAGTGTTCTTAATTAAGTTACAAGATCCATGTCGACTTAGTTAAATCCTCTAATTTGTCTACAGATGTTGACTTTCAAATTTCCTCAATTAGATTAAGGAAAAAAATAAAATTGAGACTTTCTTGTTGCATTTTCAACACTCCTTATCATCAAGAAATGGATTAACAACTACCCCAATCCTGCACCTGTGGAATGCACTTCATACAACACCTCTAACTATAGATTTTGCTAATGCAACATCTGCAACTAAGAAGCATAAAAAAAAAAAAAAAACTAAATCAACTGTGTATGAAACTATCTACTGGGAAATTATGTTACTACTGACTCTGGTACTAAGCCTCCTACTATGTTGTCAATTCTCCTCTTCACTCCTCAGTATCTAACTACCACTGATCCTCCCACTATTGAATATTATGGGTCCCCATAGAAACATAATTATCCATGAGGAGAACACCTCAATGGACCCTGCCCTAATTTCTGCAACTCTTCAACTAGGGCTTCTCATCGCCCCACCTCATACCTGGAGGTATGGCTGCATGTGCTCCCTCTGCCCACTTGGCTCAAACTCTCCCCCTTCTGGAGGTCTATGCTTGAGTGGATGTGTTATACGAAATCTATGACCACGGACATAAGTGCCTTCCCTAGGCCTAGTGGACTAAACTAGAAAAATAGAAAGCAAAGGGAACAATGTCTTCCTTAAAGTAATTAAATGATGGGATGAGGCCTATCTGGAAGTTTTCGCAAGCTTCCCTCATTCCTCAAATTGTATTCTCCAATCTTAGCTCCAATCGCTATAATTAGACCCTACACAATAAAACAAGACAAGCCAAATATCTACAACATCTATGTAGCATAATCCAATCACTTCATTCAATAGATAAACATGGTATTGAAATACATGAAATCATAACATCATATGTGGGAAAACAATCTACTCTTTGTGTCAATATAAATGGAGGGAGTTGTTACAACCAAAAATAGGAGTTTATCTTGTAGAAGAGCTCCCCAAGTTGACTTTTCCTTTCCTAGCCACAAAGTATGGCCCTGTGTCACCCTAATGCATGGGATGATGACTCTCAAAGCAACAACATGAGGGTAGAAACAATATCAAAAATATCCATCCCCTTGCCCATGGATGGTTGTAAATATATAGATAAGGGAGGTTTTTCATGAATTCTTATCCATTTACCAATCTAGGCTTCAAATCCACTTGAGATGGGAGGATGAGCTTAAGAGATAAGAGGTGAAAACTCCAAGGTAGGATTAGATAGGATTCAAGATTCGTATCCAAGGTAAATGGTTGAAACAACCTCGGGAAGCTTCTGGAAGAGGAAACTTTGGGATTCTTTTTATTTTTCTTGAATTTCAATAATCAGTACACCCCTAAGACTAAGCAACATGTTGGGGATCATCTTAGGTGCAGAGAGGGTCAACTTGGTAGTCAATGTTGGTCCCTAAAGGGCCAAGTTGCGCTAGGCCTTAAGAGCTTGGAATCTCAACAGTTAATATCAGAAACTAAGGGTTTTAGCAGAGTCATGCTTAGGGCTTTGTGTAGGGATGATAACAATATGTTGAAGGATGTGAATTGATCCCATTTGAATTCCTATTCACCAAATGCGACAAAACGGCCAATAGCAAGATGTCTTCACTCTGCCTCCTCTCTACCTCTCCATTTTTGGTTTCTCCACAATTTCTTGAGACTCCTTCTCAGGTTTCATGTTGCGAGGTCTAACATGCTCCTTCTCAACCACCAAATCTCTTATCTCTACCATGCTCCTCAAGGATTTTCATGCTTCTTCTACCTCAATTGCATACAGGTTCTTGACTTGAACCTCAATCTGCTTCACCTATCTCATGGCTATGTGTCTTAGGACTACCTTTCCTTTGTGGAAGATCACATCGTAACCATGGTCTTGCAAAAATGTAATTGAGACAAGATTCTTCTTTAGACCTAGAACAAACTGTTACACAAAATATTGTCACCATGACTATTTGCAGTCAGTATGGGTCTATCATCATACATACTGTCCTCCTTAGCAAGTCTCAAACCTCAGCTCTTCATGTCAAGCTTTGAAAATGAGAGAAAGTCCTTAAAAATCAATAAAGCTCTGGTTCCGCACTTTCTCTTACTATTACCTGCGGTCCCGCACCCCATGGTCATGTTACCTATGGACCTGCCCACTCTGTCTCTAAAGGAGTGGGTGCAGACCCCTGCGAAAGTCAAAAAGGCGCAAGTTTATTCTTAAAAACTCACTTTGGGTTAATTCTAGATGATTCTAGAAGGAATCTTGACATGGATGGTTCGCTCCTAGGTGGTTCATGCATCCCAAAAGTAAAGGAGCTAATCCCTTGATGAGAGGAGCTTATCCCTTTGAAGGAGGGCTTTATCCCTTTGAAGGTGGACCTAGTAACTTCCCTCCATTGCACTATAAATTAAGGCATTGGGCTGGTTGCTAGAGAGGTTAGAAACTGAACATTTTTTAGGGTAAATGCTGTTGGAATTGAGACTTCCTAGTTAAGCTTGAGAGGAGAGATTACATACCTTTTGGCTTCATTGGGAAGAGAGTGAAACTTGTCAAAGTAGAGGAGATTCTTGCTGGACCCTGGGAGGAGCTTGTACACCATCAAGGCACCAAGGTTGTAAAGTTCTTCTTTGACTAAAGTTAATACAATCAGATTCATTTTTCTCAAAAAATTGTCTTATGTGATTTGTTTCATGAATTCCTTGATCATCATGATAAATATGCTTTATTATATTGGCTTTTCAGGTGTTATTTAATGTGTGTGCTTGTTTGTGTTTATAGATTCTTTACAAGGGAGCTCATTTGGATCAACGGAGCGTGGCTTCTACAAACTTGCACTCGACCCAAGGTAGGCCTAAAACACTTGTTTGCCTTTACTTATAAATTGCATATTTAGAGAAAGATAAAATTTGTTTGGTTTGCTTGTCGCTAGATATCATTAGATACTAGGGAGGTCGGTCTTGTCCACAAGAATGACTTATCCGGCCGACAAAATGGCAACTCCACTAGGGACTTGAATTTTTTATTTTTGTCTTGCTTTTACTTTGACTTGAGAAACTGTGTTTTTGTTTCTATTTTTGGCTTGATGTGTGTGGGATTGGGTAGCTTTAGTAGATCCTGAATTATTTTTTGTTTTTCATACTTTTGTGAGCAAACCGCACCCTCTACTTGTAACACAATGCGGACATACCCGCACTTTTGCTTTACACACAGAGCGGTCCCACACCTGGGTAAAGTGGGAGCCTGCTGACCCTGTCAAAATTTTGAAAAACTTGAAATTTTCTCATTCAGTCAGCTTAGGATTTGTTTAGGTGTTTTTAGCCTCTACCGAGATCTGCACGTGACTTGTCAGGAACTTTTCTTAGGTTAATTCCATTGGCATTAGGGTTTTAGGTGAAATTCCTAGAAGTTTTGGTTGTCGGGCTTAATTTTCATTTTGGTCTTGTAGTAACTCAAAGCTTAGAAGCCTTAGAAACCTCAGATCACCTTGGTTTTTGCTGGCCTTCTTATGAGTCTGACCATTTGCAAAATCTGCCTTTGTTGAGGAATCCATCTTATTTTTCTCTTTGCGAAACTTCGAAAGGACTTGTGTTGAAAGTTTTGGATTTCATTTTTAGAAAAGAAAACAAAAATTGGTTGTTTTTTTACTGATTTGTGATTCTGGACAAATTAGTCCTTAGTTTGCTTATAGCTAAGTAAAACATCCTTGAAAAGAAATCGTGTAAGCTTTTACTTCAAATAGTTTTTTAGAATTTATAGATCTCAAGATTAGATTTTTCAATAGCTTTGAGTGTTTTATAAAAATAAAACAAAAATCTCTTTTGAAAAAGTTTGTTTTGTAGTATTTGAGTGTTTGAAAGAAAATGGAAATTTTCGTGAGCATAACTAGTTGTCTCGTTTTTGAGTGTATTGGAAAAGACAAAAAGTTCTTCTTTTGATTTGATTGTTAAGAAAAGATTTGTTTTTACAAGTATTTGCATTCTCAACTCTTTCTTAGCTAGAAATTCATTGAAGGGAAAAGATTGCTTATCATCTTAAGTGCATTTTTTTAGTGATTTGGAGTCGAGTCTTCACACCATAAGTTTCATCTCCGCACCTTTTGACTTAAGAAAAAACCAATAAAAATAACGCTTAAATTAAAATCTATCTAGTAATCTCTTATTTTCTAGGGCTTTTTATCACCAACATAGCTTAGGCTAGTATCTTGGAGTAGGGAGTAATTAACTCTCCAAGATAGTAAAACAAACAAGTAGCTGTAACTTGTGGTAGGAGATAAATTCCAATTGTTACATCTATGCTTTGGGAAAGCTCCTCTTAAAGGAGAAGCACGAGATCATATCTGAACCAGTGTGGAAATCAATCCTTCCTCATTGGGAACGATAGAAGATATTCACGTATTAAAGACGGTAAACCGCGGATTGACCATTGTTGAGGAGCCTGGGGTCACTTGTTGGTAAACCTTGGATTATGTTAAGGAGCCTTCAAGGGGATTGAGCTTGTTACTATGCCCTTGTGTGCGTATCGGATCGTAGACTGTTCCCCCAGGTATATTTGTTTCCGTTGGTAACCTTAGTGACCATATTCTAAAGGATACTTTCCTAAGGTGACGGTGGAGGGAAGATCCCACTGTACCTAGAGCAGATGTCGGCTAGACTCACTTGGATTTTCTGGGGGGTTCTCTTCACTTGAGACGGTTTAGTGGAGAAACTTGTGCCAGACTATTCATTAAGCAGGTTGTCGGGGTAACTGTTCCAACTGCCATTTCTGTATTGAATTCTGCGACGTTGGATTTCATCACCAACTAGTGTTTTTGGTACGGAAAGTTACTGTTTGTTTGTGGTTTGATCTCCTAGATTCTTTAGGTGTGTGATTCAAAATTGTTTGGTTCTTTAGAGGCTTTAGGTGGTTTTCATTGAGATTTTTCTTTGTTTGCATGTGAAGTAGTTAAAATATTTAATCGTGGCTAAATTACCGCGGAAGTCCCGTAGACTTCGGGGCCAACCTCCTAAGTTTTCACCAAGCCAGCTTGAAGGGCTTCGAGTCCTTGTAACTCCTAGTGACAGTAGAGTTGGGTCACCTGAAGAAGGAGAGTCTTCATTGGTTGTACATCCTGATTATCAAGCTCTAGTGGCAGATTATATTCCATAATCTATTTCATTTTCCGAAGTTACTGGTAGTTTTTCATCTACTAGTGATTTAGCTGAGGAACCTGAAATATCTGAACCTGAAACTGAACCTGCTGCTACTCGAACATCAGGATCTGCCTCTCCAACTTCCAGTGCTCCTGGTTCACCCAGGGTAGAAAGAGTCATTACCCAAAATCTTCCTTCTGGACTTATTGCTATTGAATAACTTGTTACTCCGGAAGAAAGTATCGCTTTCCCTGAAAATCAACCATCTATAGAACTTAGGGAGCGTGAATCGATCTTTTACAGTCCACCTAGGAGGGACGCTTGGTGTCTTTCATTGACCAATTTTTTGGAAAACCTGGGACTAAGTTTTTCACCACCTCGCATTCCTTTTCACCCAACACCTAGGGGTTATTATCCTCCGTTCAGTATGTCAAGACAGTCGTCCATATTTTCTCAATCTCCAGAAACTTTTTTATACGGCGGTCCTTCTATTCCCTTTGGGTATCAGTCACTTAATGGTACTTTTTCGGGAGCATCTCCTCAACCTATTGAACAAGGGTTATTAACTGGTAATAACGGAACTAAGCCGTTGAGTGTATAAGATATTCTTATGATGTCAGGTACTATTCCTAATCCGCAACCTCAAGGACAGTACATACCTATGGGACAGTACATTCCTCAAGGTCAACCCTAGACTCAGTATAAACCTCAAGGTCAACCCTAGTATCAATATGTACCTCAAGGTCAACCCCAGTATCAGTACATGCCTCAAGGTTATCAACCTCAAGGTCAGTACCCAACCCAAGGTTTCCAACGACCTTCTGGTCAATCATTTGTCCAAGAAGCTGGAAATGTACCTTTGAATTATCAACCCTACCCTCAACCCAGTTATGGTCCTCAATATTCTCAACCTGCTATGGGTCCGTACCCCGGAATGAACTTAGTGTGGGATCCATCTCAATCTCAACAGATCTTGCAACCGAATGTGCAGTTGTCATATCAATCTGGACAACCCTTGGTTTCTGGTTCAACCCAGCAACCTGTCCAGTCTACTATTCAAACTTCTGCACCTTCTGTAGTTTCTCAGCCTGGGCCTAATACGCCTCGTACTCCACCTCAAACGACTTCTGCAACTGCTACAACATCTGTTCAATCTACCCCACCAACTTCTGGAGTATCGACAGCTCCGGTTTCTACTGTTCCTGTATCAACTCCTCAAGCATCTTTACCTCAGTTTGGATCCACAATTCAGACTTCGCTTCAAATGCCTGTAGGACAACCTGGTCCAAGTACGGTTGTCACAAGTCAACCTCAATTTACTTATCAACTGTACTAGGGATAGTGCCAATTCGGTCCTGTTGTGCAGCAGCCAGTCAGTATCAACCGTACCCTAGATATACATATCAGCAACCTCAACAACCCTAGTACGGTCCGGTTAATCCTAGTTTTCCGGGAGGATATAATATCCCAAATGCAATTCCAATTCCTAGTTATCCTGGATATCCTCCTCCTGGGGCTGGTCTCATGACCCAAGGTTTCAAGGACCCTAATCATCAATTACCGTTCATTGCAACTTTGGACTTGCCTGACTTGTCGCGCCTTACGAACAATCCAATTAACTATCTTCGTTTTGGCCGCCAATGCCGAATAAGTTGCCTAGTGA
The DNA here is from genome assembly GCA_031772625.1 of Pinus tabuliformis. NCBI lineage: Eukaryota > Viridiplantae > Streptophyta > Pinopsida > Pinales > Pinaceae > Pinus > Pinus tabuliformis. The sequence goes on from CM062811.1 coordinate 354,050,652, forward strand.
TATTCTTAAGTTTGAAGGCAAATCAGGAGAAGACCTGTCGAACCATGTGATGACTTATCACCTCTGGTGTGCGTCTAACTCCATTTCAGATGATTCAATCCATTTAAGGCTTTTTCAATGCACTCTAATTGGTCTTGCGGCCAAGTGGTACATTGAGTTACCACGAGCCACTTTTTATAACTTTAGTCAGTTAGCTACTTCGTTTTTAACTCATTTTTAGTTGCCAGTCAGATATGACAATGGCACAAAATTATTAAATTCATTAAAAAAATCAACGTCCACTTACATTTCAGATCACATTCATGAATGGAGACGTCGACGGCGTTTAGTGAAAGTTTGTATCCCGGATCAAATCTTAGCTGAATGGTTTGTCAAATCTTTATTACCGAAAATCACTACGGATGTAGCTAAGGCAGGAGTCGTTACTGAATAGCAAGTAATTGCTCAAGCTCAATACCTTGACTTATTTTATACGCAGTCAGGTACGTTACACGAGAAAATCCCCAACCTTCCTAAACAAAATCAAATAACTGCAGCTCCTTCAGTGTCTCATGCCGCTGATGGTATGATTGGTACGGTTAATACCAAAAGTAAGAAGAAATCTTCCAAGAATTCTTCTCCTATCATAACTTTACCAGATTCCCCGACAAGATATCCTTCCGCGAAAATTTCTGTCGATATTCATGTTGTAGAGTCATCTACGGCGAAATCAAAATCTGGCGGTAAAAAGAAAGGGAAGAAGAAAAATAAAATAGATAAAAATTTGAAAGAGAAACTAGAAAAAACGGAATCAATTGATGAGAAACGCAAAACTCGTTACCCTTGTCTCATTTGTGATGAAGAGCATTTTACAAGAGACTGCCCTCATCGTGCAGAGGTTGCGAAAATCGTCAAAGGTTCCCAAACGCCTGCTGTTTTGAAGGATCCTTTTCCTAGTCAAGATAGTAAGATGATAGGTTCTTCCTCAAATGCCTCCGAGGAACCCATAATGATGATGTCCCATGTTAGGATTGTGACTCGATTGCAAGATTATGGAAGTAAAAGTCCTGTTTGTGGTAAGGAAGCAAAATCTTCTAATTCGAACCCATCAACATCAACTCCCTGTTCCGATCCACTACAAATCAAGAAACCTAACCCAGACTTAGTAATCAAACCACTCGCCAAGGGTATATTTTGAAAGTCAGCTTTCAATCCACATGCGAGAGCGGCTCAAAACTATAACATTATTGAAGATTTGGCTATTTCACCTTCGGCAATATCAGCTTTGGAAGTGTTGCAATCATGTCCAACACAGCGTAAATTGCTGTTCTCGGCTATAGGAGCTGTTGATGTTCAGGACTCGAACCTCATAATTTTCGATCTATAAAATAGTACACCTTGCTTACCTCATCAAATGGCTTTCCAGATTCCAGTGTTAGTCAAAAATAGACCTTGTTATGGGACTGTGATTGATGAGGGAGCCTCAATGTGTATTATATTGATCCAGTGTTGGGGATCGCTTGGTTCTCCTACACTTAATCAATCCCCGACGATTCTAAAGCCCTTTGATGGTCGTGGGTTCCATCCTTTTGGCATTCTACAGGATTTACCTATAGGGGTTTAAGGCAAAACTGTTAATCTAGATGTGGAGGTGGTTGATGCCCCTCTAGATTACAACCTTCTCTTGGGTCGTAGTTGGTCTTACGCTATGACAGCTATTGTTTCATCGGTCTTTCGGCTTATAAAATTCCCTCATAATGGAAAGATCATAACTATAGACTAGCTAACTTACTTTTCATCCGACCCAGCCTCTTCTGAAAGTATTCAGCATGTCTGCAAAACAACTATCCCGTATAAGGATGTTGGAGTAGGACTAGTTAAGGATTCTGGTTTACTAGGAACTTTTCCTTTTCCTCCTATCAACGCATCGTCTTCTACTGCAACCATTCATATGATTTCATCAGACACTATTGTTTATGATGATCCTTGGATCGTACCTTCTGAATCTGAGATAGATTCATTTGGTGATGTCATGCCTTTGAGTCCATATGAAATTGCGTATCAGGCCGTGTAGTCTTTTTCTGACCCTTCTTCAAGCGAAATTGACTTAATGAATGTGGTCCATGAAGAATCACTTTCAACATCAAACTTAGATTCAACAACGTTTTCTGAACGTGTTCACACTGATGAGCAAATTCGTGAAATCCTGTGTGTTGATGATTTACCATGGGAAGATATTCATCATAGATCTTCGTTTTTACCTGAGATTGATCGCTTTGAAAATGATTTTTCATCTATTTTTATGACTGAATATGTCAAGAAACCTCAGAATCCAATGAAAAATCCTGATTCTGAGTTAAATTTGGGAAACATTTCTCGAACTATTCCTATTGATATTTCGGTTAAGCCTGGAATTGTTGAAAACATTCATATTGGTGCCTCTTGTACGAAAAATGAAATTCAAACATATAAGGCCCTATTTCAAGAATTTCGCGACGTGTTTGCCTAGTCACATGAGGAAATGCCAGGAATTGACCCAGCAATTGTTGTTCATGAAATCAAAACTTACCTAGATGCTAAACCCGTCCAGCAACGTTTGCGTCAGATCCACCCGCGAAAAGCTGCTGCTATTAAAGCAGAAGTTGAAAAATTACTTAAAGCAGGTTTCATTTATCTAATTTCATTAACGGATTGGGTATCGAATATTGTTCCTGTTAACAAAAAGCAAGGAACAATAAGAATATGTATCGATTATAGGGATATTAATCGAGCCTCTCCAAAAGACAATTACCCAACTCCCTATATTAATAAAATCAATGATGATTGTGCCGGCAGTGAAATATTCTCCTTCATGGATGGTTTTTCCGAATACAATCAAATAAATATTCTACCTGTTGATCAACCAAAAACGGCTTTCATTTGTCCATGGGGGACATTTGCTTATTGCAAATTACCTTTTGGGCTCAAGAACGCTAGGGCAACTTTTCAAAGAACCATGTCTTACGCGTTTCATGACATCAAGCACATTGTGCAACCATATCTCAATGATTTACCTGCACATTCATTACATCGGGCTGATCATCTCATCCATTTACAAGCAATCTTTATGAGGTGTAGGCATTATCGAATTAGGTTGAATCCACACAAGTGTGTTTTCTGTATAGAAACGGGTCGGTTACTGGGGTTTGTTGTTTCGAAAGCCAGCATTCGCGTCGATCCCTCGAAGGTTGAAGCTATTGTCAAATTGCCTCCTCCTTCGATTCTTCGCCAACTCCAAAGTTTGCAGGGGAAAGCAAACTTTTTACGTCGATTCATTCCTAACTACGCTGAGATCACAAAGGGCTTTACCCAGTTGTTGAAACAGAATACTCCATTCTTTTGGGATGAGATAGCTGACAAATATTTTGATGCACTAAAACACGCGTTGACCCATGCACCGTTATTGCATCCTCCCAACTACAACCAGGACTACTTCTTATATCTCGCCGCCTCGCATTCCACCATTGGAATGGTGCTAGTTCAGGAAGATGAATTCGGTAGTGAACATGTGATATATTACCTTAGTCGAACTTTAAATCCCACTGAGCTAAAATATTCACATGTGGAGAAATTGGCATTGGCAGTTGTTCAAGCTGTCCAACGTTTTCGTCATTACATTTTACTACGCAAAACTACAGTAATTTCCGATTGCAACCCTATGATCTATATTTTGACCAAACAATTGCTAGGGGGCAAGTACTCCAAATGGATTGTGATCCTGCAGGAGTTCGACTTGGAATTTGAAAAGTCTAAGTCAAAGAAATCTTTAGTTTTTGCGGAGTTGATGTGTAACTTCACGCATGTTGACACGGAAACTGTGGCGGAGGAGCCCATTGTGGATGAATCCTTGTTTCTAATCAGCACTTTAGATCCTTGGTATGTAGATATCATCATTTATCTCCAGACCCAATCCTTTCGGCCAGAAATTTCAAGATCAAAGCGTCGAAAAATACGATTCCAGTCCCAACAATTCAAAATTATTGGAGATACACTTTATTGTCGAGGGGCGGACTCTATTTTCTGATATTGTTTAACTCATGAGGAAGCTTAAAGGGTTCTAAATGACTGTCACTCTGGAGCATGTGGTGGTCATATGTCTGGGTTTTCCACAGCCCAAAAGATATTGCACGCTGGCTATTTCTGGCCGTCTTTGTTTAAAGAATGTATTAACGCGGTCAGAAAATGCCACAACTGCCAAATTTGTTATCGAAAGATGCATGCTCCACTTGCTCCTCTCCACCCTATAATTGTCGTCGGTCCTTTTGCGAAATGGGGTATCGATTTTATTACATGTAACCCTCACTCAGTCGGGGGGCATGCGTATATCATCCTTGTGGTAGATTATTTTACCAAGTGGGCCGAGGCGATGCCTACATTTGAGGCAGACGGCAAAACTGCTGCGATTTTCATGTTCAATCATATAATTGCTAGGTTTGGTGTTCCACAAGCGATTATCACTGATCATGGGCGTCATTTTCGAAACATTATGATGACTGAACTTACAGACCAACTTGGCTTGCGTCACGATAGTTCAACTCCATATTATCCACAGGCTAATGGTCTGGTTGAAGCCATCAACAAAGTTCTAGTCATCATGATCCGACGAATCATTGGGATTCATAGGTCGAATTGGCATAACATGCTATTTTCAGCGCTTTGGGCATATCGAACCTTAGTAAAAACGTCAACCGGTTTCACTCCTTTCCAACTAGTTTATGGTCTGGAAGTTGTGTTACCCATTGAATGCGAAATCTCATCATTGCAAATGGCCATCGAATTACTTCCAGCCACTTCCGAAGAGGAAAAACGTTTGTTGTACTTGGCTTAGCTAGATGAGAATCGACGTGATGCTGCATTAGCAATCGAAACTCATGCCAAACGTGTTAAAGATCAATATGATCGAAATGTTATCCCTCGTAATTTTTCAGAAGGAGACCTAGTCTTACTGTACGATCAAGCAAATGATAAATTAGGCGCTGGAAAATTCGTACCCATGTGGCATGGTCCCTATGTTGTTAAGCGAAAGCTGGCAAAAGGGGCCTATGAATTGGTAGACTTTGACGGGCTCTCTTTAGGTAAACCCAGAAATGGTCTTTACCTAAAGAGGTATTATGCTTAAATCTGGGTGTGGAGATTTTTAGTTAGGTTAGTTTTCTTTCTAGCTGGTGTGTTTTAGATTAAAAAGTATGCTTAGCTTAGAGAGTGTTTCTTGTCATTATTCCTGCTTATCTTGATTTTACTCTTGATATTGCAGATGTCGACGCCTCTCCAAACATACATTGGTTTTGCTGATGGTGTTTGTCGTAATACACGGAACGTTTCTTCTGCAGCTTGGGTTATCTATTCGCCCTCTGACGAGTTGGTATCTATGCATGGGGTAAGCCTCGGTCAAACAACAAACAACATTGCCGAGTATAGTGCAGTGATTGAGTTATTATCTGAATCTATCTCATTTGGGATTCGGAGTTTGATAGTGAGGTTAGATTCTGAACTCGTTGTATTACAGCTTAATAGAGTATATGCCATTAGAAATCCAGTGTTATTGAGATTATTTTTGAGAGTTCGTCTCTTGGAACGTGAATTTGACTATATTGAATATCAGCATATTCCAAGATATTTAAATACATTAGCAGATGCAATTGCTTCTCGAATGTTAAGTAGACATTTGCAATAATCATACAAGTAAATTTAAAAACATTTCATAACATGTTTTACAAGATAAGCTGGTAATAGTGATATAGTATAGCATAGAAGTGTGTCAAATATACATCGTCTTCGATCATAGGTTGAAAAACACCTTATGATCAGAAAAAATGATAGTACAAAAAGCAAAAAATGTCATATGAGTCTACAACAGGCGATCATCCTATCACTGGTGATGATCATGATAAGAAACCACTGTACGGGCCACCCTACAAAGGAACCTCCTGAAAGGTCCTGGGACCCCAATCACATAGCGTTGTAGCCTAAGAGGAATGTCATCTATGCTGGTCTCCGGAATGTCTGTTGTCAAACGCTCTAGATGACTCTCCAATTCAGCCAAGGTCTCTGTAGATTCGTCTTGTGGGGCTGGTGCTACTACAACTGGTTGTTTCCTCTCATAGGGCCGGAGAGTGGCTGGTCACTGTGGACCTAAATCTGCATTTGAAGCTTTTACTATCAATTTTGGGACGAAAAAAAAAATTTAATTAGAAAATGTTGAAAATGTTTTTACATGAGTCATCCCATTGCTCTCCTGGTGGAAGAGCCATGTCTGGGTCACCACGATAATCTACCCCAGCATAAGAAAAGTCCTACATAGCAAAAACTTGGTTCTCCAACCAATGAAAATACTCAGGAGTGAATCGAATGACTTTTGTTCCCTCCTCAGGATGACGGGCCATAACTGCAACCCAACGCATCAGTTTGGGCTCTCGGGGAAGTCCAGCTCCAATAGTAAGACGCTGTGGGACCAACATTAGGACCCTTTCCAGACCAAAGCTCACAACTAAAGAACCATATCCAAAGGCCTTCAGTTGTTCGTTCTTTTCTCTAGTCAATTGGCCTTTTATATTAGCCAACACAACCTCGCACCAGTTGAAGATGGTGCCTCAAAAGAAGTCTATTGCCATCCGCATTTGGGATCCAATGGTTATATGTAGTTCTGCACTTCCGCAGAGCCTAGTAACAGTAAAAGCAATCACTTTGAGTTCAGGAAGGGAGATGGTTTTGATATCTGTCCCTTTGTCTCTAGTTTGGTCGTTACAGAACTCTAGCCAGAGGCTATCGACAGATTGGCCACCTGGCCTAGTCCCGAATAGAGTCAAATGTTCACCTCTCTTAGGCAAACCAGTCAAAAAGTAAATGTATTCTGGCTCCATTTCAAGTTGGTGGCCACTAATAAAGAATCACTGGTCCTGTATATTCCATCTATCTACTAGCCACTGCAAAAAGTCCACTTGGGCCCTCATGCCAGGTATGGCCCAGAATTTGTATAAGCTGCATGCCTTCAATGCATCAATCGAAGGTTGATGATTAATCGTGGCGATATCTACATCCTTCTGCTCCCGTTCCTGCCAATCAAGCATGATTTATACCCTACATTCAATAAAAAGGTGGATTAGAATATCTAAAATCAGAATTTTTGGGTGGAATTTGAAAAATTTAGGTTTAAAAACCTTTGTTGCGGGGACCGCACCCTCTCTGTTAGAGACAGTGCGGGGGTCCGCCCTTTGCCTTCACGGCAGGTGTGGACCCCTGATTTTTTTCCTTTTACGAAAAAGTCGGGGTCCGCAGGTTTCCTGTGCTATGCCTGCAGACCCTCGCGCGCGGGTTTAAACCTAAAAAAATTTCCTAAAAGACAAAATAAAGCCCTAAAAACAATTTTCAAACGGATGAAATAAAAGAGTAGGATAATGTGGATTACCTGGAGGAGACGGTGTTCGATTCCAACGGATGGATTTTCCGCAATCTTCACGGAAAGTTTCTGACCAAAAGCTCTCTTTTCTCACTCTGAAGTCAAATGGTAAAAATGAATTTACAAAAGCCCTTTTTATAATCTTTTTTGAATAAATGAGTTTTTAATTTGTTTATTTTTCACTTTAAAGAGGTAACTTTTGAAGCATTTTTATCTATTTTAAACACGTATGAGTAATGTTTGAGTTTTTGTGCAGGATAACGGATTTTTCATGCAAAATTGGTCATTTTCGACAAAAAAACATTAGAGTCACCTTTAAGCTCTTTTCTGACTCCTAAAACATGAAAATATTGCCGAGTTTTTCTTTTTAAGCTCGTTAAAACGGAACTAAAAAGACGGTCCACTTATAGCTCTTTTCTGACCGTAAAAACATGAATAGATTGCCGAGTTTTTCTTTTTAAGCTCGTTAAAATGGAACTAAAAACACGGTCCACTTACAACCCTTTTCTGACCGTAAAAACATGAAAAGATTGCCGGATTTTTGTCGTTTCAAATTCGATATTGGTTATAAAATGACGTGTCATTGATCGCTTTTTTACTTTTCCGGATCAGAGGCACTAATTATGAAAAGTAGTCCTTGGTCGTAATGATCAAGCGGTTCTCTCAAGTATTATTTTATACTTTTTCGGGCTTGGGAGACGCAAATTTACGAAAAAGGACAACCATGGAGTCTTCTTAAGTTTTTTCAGACTCTCTAAAATTGAAAAACACCGAGTTTCTCCTATACTGGACTCGTTAAAATTTAACAGGAACGGACCACTCCTTCTTAGGGTTCGAATTTAAAATAAGTTGGACTCATCCAAAGGATGAGCTTATAATCAAGCAAATTTTATCCTCCTCAAGCTTGTCAAAAATAAAGAGGTACTTGCCAGAAATGGTGGGGGAAAAGAGAGAAAAATGAGCCTGTTTGTCATACTTTGTAACCACTCTTGAACATGACACTTTTTATTCACTTGGGTTGGGAAATCCTTTGCCTAACAGTTGATCAAACCATATTGAAAGTCTTCAGCTGGTTTCTGGGTATTAACTTTGGGTCAATTGTCACCAAACCATCTGCTGTGTCGTTATGTGTTCAAGAGGTCAGTGCAAATAAACCATTCATCTGCAAAATATCTGTCATCCATCTTGACCATCCCTGAGTCAGTCCTTGCAACTAAATTTCTTCAAACTTGATCTATGATTTCGTGTTGTGGGCTTGCCTACGATGGATCGCTTTCTATCGACTTCAGCTCATTATCTAGAAAGATGATCTAGAAATCGTTAGTACCTTGGGATTTGCATGCCTCAATGGCAGGTTTCTCGCCTTCGACGATAGGTTGCATCATTGACCTTCGATCAAAGGATTCCGTGACATGTTCGACATCAACACATCTATTCACATTTCATGGATTGTACTGAGTACTTTGAGAGCCATTGACATTACTGGTGGTTTCTCTCACACTTGTTAATAGTTTACATCATTGACTAGTAATCAAGTGGTTTCTACCATGTTCGACTTCGACACATTCATTCACATGGATAGAATCGTACTATTTCGGGAAGTAGAAATCAAGACCCTGGATCTAGTTTCCACCATCCAGGCTGCGAGGAATTTTGTATTCATTATACAGTGGACTATTCATAAACAGATGGCTGCGTCCATACTATGTCTACATGTGTCTATACTTGTGATCTATTACAAGATCATTCCTATATCAAAGCAGTAGTTAGTTTTCTAGTCAGTTTTGATCTGAGTATGGGAATGCCTACCTCAGCGATGATATGATATCATATATATATATATATTGCATTGAATGTTTTTACAGGTTCCAACCGGGCTTTCCACAAGATGATCCTTGAAATGATAAAGTACTTCACTCTTCTTAGATGATAAATGAAATCCTCATCTACTACAGACTTCGCACTTTAGGGAGCAATCTGTTACACAAAATATTGTCACCATGACTATTTGCAGTCAGTATGGGTCTATCATCATTCATACTGTCCTCCTTAGCAAGTCTCAAACCTCAGCTCTTCATGTCAAGCTTTGAAAATGAGAGAAAGTCCTTAAAAATCAATAAAGCTCTGGTTCCTCACTTTCTCTTACTGTTACCTACAGTCCTGCACCCCGTGGTCATGTTACCTGCGGACCTGCCCGCTCTGTCTCTGAAGGAGTGGGTGCAGACCCCTGTGAAAGTCAAAAAGGTGCAAGTTTATTCTTAAAAACTCACTTTGGGTTAATTCTAGATGATTCTAGAAGGAATCTTGACGTGGATGGTTCGCTCCTAGGTGGTTCATGCATCCCAAAAGTAAAAGAGCTAATCCCTTGATGAGAGGAGCTTATCCCTTTGAAGGAGGGTTTTATCCCTTTTAAGGTGGACCTAGTAACTTCCCTCCATGCACTATAAATTAAGGCATTGGGCTGGTTGCTAGAGAGGTTAAAAGCTGAACATTTTTTAGGGTAAATGTTGTTGGAATTGAAACTTCCTAGTTAAGCTTGAAAGGAGAGATTACATACCTTTTGGCTTCATTGGAAAGAGAGTGAAACTTGTCAAAGTAGAGGAGATTCTTACTGGACCATGGGAGGAGCTTGTACAACATCAAGGCACCAAGGTTGTAAATTTCTTCTTTGATTAAAGTTAATACAATTAGATTCATTTTTCTCAACAAATTGTCTTATGTGATTTGTTTCATGAATTCCTTGATCATCATGATAAATATGCTTTATTATATTGGCTTTTCAGGTGCTATTTAATGTGTGTGCTTGTTTGTGTTTGCAGATTCTTTACAAGGGAGCTCATTTGCATCAACAGAGCGTGGCTTCTACAAACTTGCACTGGACCCAAGGTAGGCCTAAAACACTTGTTTGCCTTTACTTATAAATTGCATATTTAGAGAAAGATAGAATTTGTTTGGTTTGCTTGTCGCTAGATATCATTAGATACTGGGGAGGTCGGTCTTGTCCGCAAGAACGACTTATCCGGCCGACACAAACATCACATCCTTGAGTTTGATAAGGAAGCTTGACTCCCTCTAAAATGTGACTATACCAATCCCAGTCACGTTGTACCTTCCTTCTTCTTCAAACTCAATGTTCATATGGAGATCTTTCTCCTCCAAGTCACTGAAAAAATATTTGTTCCTCATCATATGGAACGAGGCACCGCTGTCGAGATACCACATACTTCCCATGACTGTGTTGGTCATGCATGCAGTGAGAGTAAAATCAAGCTCAAACTATGAAGACAAAGCTTCACCTATTGTTTTTGTTACAGGCTCCTTCTTTATTTCCTACCTGTGTGGACACTTCATGGCATAATGCCCGAATTCATGACAGTGAAAGCACTTGATTTTGGACAAGTATTTCGTCTTTCCCTCTTGGCTTAAATGAGCCTCACCTTGGGACTTTTCCCCCTTGGCCTTCTTTCCCTTGCTATCTAATGTAAATTCCTCTTCCTCTTCTTTGGAAGAGGTCCCATCTCTGGTATTCCACCTGATTTCTTCCTGCACTTGATCGGACCATAACCACTCCCAACTTGGTAGTTTCTCCCTACCAATTACTGAACCTTAATAGTTATGTTAGCTCTTGGGAAGGCCCAAAACGGCTAGAGCTACCAAGTCTTCTTCATGGCCATTAACACCGACCCGCCCAAGTTCATCATGACACTGTGTAAACCTGCTTAGGTACTACAGAATTGTGTCATTCTTTTGCATCTTGATACTTCGAAGCTTATCCTTGAGTCCCAGCTTCATGTGGTCACTATTGTTCTCGAAGAATTTTGTCAGTTCTTTCCACATCATGAACGAAGTCTCTTTTCCCTGCAAATTCTAGACAATATGATCCCAAACCCCATCCAATATTATTCTCCTCGCTTTGGCCACATCCTTCTTCCACTGAGAAAGATTCTGAGCATCATATGCTTGGTGTTTTTCTACATCTGTCTTAATGTATTCTAGCAACCCATTATCATCCAACACTACCTCCATGCGGTCCTTCCATGTAACAAAGTTTGAGGTGCCTTCCAAGGCAAACTCGACCTTGAGTCCATCAAAATACATCTTCTACTTTCTTAATAAAACCTGCAACGCTGATCTTCAAATTCGAATCTCCTGTGATGACAACTTCGATATCTCTTATCTACAATGATTCCAACTCTGATACCATGTAGAAATTAATATGTATATTCAATATTGCCCATGAAATTTACTAAATCACAACACTTGAAGCTACTCTACTCATCTACGGAAGTTAATTCACCATCTAAATAAAGAATCATAAACATGTAAAAGGAAACATCGCACATGCACAAATATTTATCTAGGGGAAAGAAACTGCTCAAAAACCCTTACTATCTATATTTCATTAATTAGAGAATAAAGAAGAAATACAATGATCTCTCAAGCTTGAGCATACCCTACAAGTGTATAGTTTATCCCTCTACCTGACTGACTGAACCTGCCCAACACTTAGCCAATTTCAAGGCTTCCCAAGCTCCTAATTCCTTGTGTTGTTTATTTAGAAATTAGTTCGATGTTAATTAGGAAAATCCCTCATCTAGATTGCGCAATCATTCTAGGTCCTTCCTCTAACTGCATGCACCACTTGTACACATTGGAATATGCTACAACTAATAGTACACTTCCTTGAAATCTCGTCTCAAATGGGAAACTCAAATTCTTTGCATGCATGAGCTAATTTAAGTTGATTGATTAGTTATCTAGATGATCACTGAGTGTGGTTGAAGTTCCACTTCCACAAATTGACCTTCCACTAGTTCCTCCAACAGTTAGAACTAGTTTAAGTGATCATAACACAATTTAACTGAATTAAATTCCTACAACTAAAATTAACTTAACCTAGGCTCCTAAAATTTAGGAACCCACTGCACACAACTGAAATTCATGTCTATTATTACCCCAAGAAACTCTCCTAGGTTGTATATCAGAGATGCTCGGGAACATTACAAACTTAACAAAATGTTGGATAAATGGTGGATGAATGAAATAAATGTTGCACATTCAGGCCAAATAACCACTTCTACTATGTTTAACCCCAGACATGGGTGAACACCCCCAGATTACAAGGCTTTAGACCACCAATTACTCATAGTTTTAAAGAAAATGTGATGATGGAGAATACTGATCACACCAGCAGATGCACAGGACCCTGTGATGGCTACCTGCAACCAGTTAAAGGTCTGTATATCTATTTCCTAATGCACAGACAGGATGACAATTCTCTGGCATTAAAATAATAGAAACCTACATACAAATTCAATGATACACGCTAGATTCAAACACAGAGGTGGGATGACAACCCCTCTAATGCTAAACATCAACAGCACATGAATAAAAACATGACAGGCACAGCCTGGAACAAGAAGAAGAAGTGGAAAGTGAGAAATCAACAGCAAAAGAAGCTTGTATTAGTTGGAAATGAAGACCAGAAGCTGCACCGCCTACCAGGGATGGGTGGTTTACGTACATGGAGGAGCGATGCAATTAAATTATGCCATGTGGCTGGTGGGAAACCACTTCCCCGCGAGTTATCAGACGAGCAGGTTGGCGGAGCAGGGGAAGCACACATCATTGGATCATCAAGCAGAGGATTGGATGGTCACGGTTAGCGCACATATTTTTTGGCTGATGTGATAGGTACGGGCCTGCCAGGTTATGATTTTTATTATATGCGCACGTTATAAAAGGTTAGGGATTTAGCGCCGGGGTTAAAAATAAAAATAGGTTAATATGGGGTTTTAAATTTTATCGGGGGTTTATAAAGGTTATTGGGGATTTATAGGTTTTAAACAAAACGAAGCCCGGGAGCCCAAAAAAGGGTTTAGGCGGGGTTTTGAGATAAAAACAGGGATAAAGGGGTTTAAAGGGGAATAAGGGGAACTTAAGAGGAAGGAGGAAACAGAGGTGTGGGAGTTATAAGGAGAAAAGGGAAAATGAAGGAGAAAGCATGAAAGACTGCTGCCAGCCTTATACAACCAAACTAGCACTGCTCAACACCTATTTTTATCCATCAAATGTTGCAAACTGTAGCAGAGCTAACGTTGGATCCTTCTGGGGATGAGATCCTCCCTGTGAGGTCTCAAGAACCTGCAGACCATTGCCTTTCCAGCTGAAAGAAAATTAATCAAAATTCCTAGTGTTCCATCGGGCATGGATTCTACTGCATCTGTATTAAAACTAATAAAAGCAAAATATTTACAGCGTTTAAGGCCAAAAGACCTTAAAAAACATAAACTTTCAAAAACTGCCCATTAACTGGGCCATCAAAAACTGTCTCTCCTCCCATACTTTTCAATATGAAGGTGTTGTTCCCTTGAATCTGTGAAATGACGAAAGGCCCTGTCCAGAAAGCATAAAATTTTCCATGATTGCCTTTCTTTTCCTTTAGTGCATTCCATTTCAAAACCAAGTCTCCAACCTGAAAATTATTTGTTTTTGCCTTTTTTTCAAAGGCTTCCTTGACCTTTCTCTGATGTGCTGCAGCCTTTTCAACCAGCTGCTCTCTAATCTGATGTAACTCTGCTAGATCAGTGATCCTCTTTTCCATATCTTCTTCCCCACCCTGCTCTTCTTGAAGGAATTTTGCCACAGGGAGAATTAGCTGAATTGGGAATACAACATCAGTGCCATATACCAGCTTGAAAGGAGAATTGCCTGTGGATTTTTTAATGGTCACTCTGTCAGCCCACAGTGCATGCTTGAGCTTTGAATCCCAATTCTTTTTATTGTCCTCTAACAGTTTTTTAATAATCCTGATCAGACTTTTATTTGAAGATTCTGCTAGACCATTTCCTTGTGGGTAATATGAGGTGGAATGAACAAGTTTAATACCCATTGAATCACACATTTCCACCAGCTCTTTTGCCCTGAAGGCTGTTGCATTATCTGTTATTAATTTATGTGGACAACCAAATCTGCTAAAGATATTCTCTGTCAAAAATTTCATGACCACATTATGATCAGCCTTCCTTGTAAGAATTGCTTCAATCCACTTATTGAAATAATCAGTGGCTACTAATATCCATTTATGTTGGCCACTAGAATGTGGATTGATTTCACCAATGAAATCCAAACCCCACTGCTGAAAAGGTCCTTTTGCCTAAATTGGTTTTAGGGGTCGGGATTTCAACTGTTGTTTTCCTTCAAATCTTTGGCACCTGTCACAAGATTTAACAAAAGAAAATACATCAGGAAATAAAGTGGGCCAATAGTACCCAGCTTTGAGAATTTTATGGGTTGTAGTCTCCCAATAATGGTGCCCTCCACACATGCTATTATGAAACTGCTGCATAACTTCTTTTGACTGTTCTTTGTCCAGACACCTTAAAATATTCCAGATGGATCCTTCCAGTAGAGCAGATTTTCAATGATACAATGTTTTGCTGCTCTAAGTTTTAAAGTTCTTGCCCAACTTCAAGTAAATCCTGAAGCGATCTCTAGCTTCAGCAAGAAATTAATTATTTTAGCATACTAATTACATGAAGCTAGATTTTCAGCCACTAACTATTTCCTCTCTGTTTTAGTTGCTTCCTCTTTTTCTGCCTGATCATTTTCTGCGATTGTACACAAGAAATCAATATCTAAAGACCTGCAATTTTCTTCAGCCAATAACTTGGCAAAACCCTGACCTCTGACCAGTTTAGTGGGCTTCAGCTCTATGTTAAATTCTATCATCTTTGCAATCCATTTTGCCCTTCATAAACATCAAGTTGTGTCAAGACATTTTTAATTGTAGTAGAGGGTACATATGCAACTATTTTGGAATGAAGGATATAAACTCTAAAAGCTTTCAAGGATTTGATAAGAGCATATGCCTGTTTTTCAATAATATCATACCTCAGTTCAGCATCCCTCAAGTTCTTGCTGAAAAATGCCACTAGATGTTCTGAGCCTTCTTCATCTTGCTGCAATAAAACCACTGCAATGGTGTCTTCAGAGGCAAATGAAAATAAGTGGAACTCCTTGCTGTATTCTGGACTTATTAATGTGGGAGCCTCCATAATAGCTTTTTTGATGGAATCAAATGATTTTCTTGCTGTATGAGTCCATTTGATTTCTGCCCCTTTCTTCAACATGAAGGTAATATGCTTCACATATTCAACAAAATTTGGAATAAACCTTCTTACAAAATTTATTTTGCCCAAA
This sequence comes from Pinus tabuliformis, assembly GCA_031772625.1. Classification (NCBI taxonomy): domain Eukaryota; kingdom Viridiplantae; phylum Streptophyta; class Pinopsida; order Pinales; family Pinaceae; genus Pinus; species Pinus tabuliformis. Next base: position 354,066,268 of record CM062811.1, read on the forward strand.
AAAGACTGAATATCCTTCTTTGATCTACGGACCGACAAAGCCTGAATTGCTTTGACTCTTTCTGGGTCGATTCGGACACCTGCAGCAGACACAACATGTCCTAACAGCTTGCCTTCTTATAAAGAAAATTGAGATTTTTTTGGATTGACTGAAATCCCAAACCTTCTACACTTCAAGAACACTTTTTTCAAATGTAGTAAATGATTTTGATGGCTGCTGGAGTATACTATTATATCATCAAGGTAGATAAGCGCAAATTTTTCCTTCTCTCCCACAAATTCTATATCCATAGCTCTCTGAAAGGTGGCTCCAGCATTCATCAACCCAAAAGGAATTTTGGCATACATAAAAGTGCCCCAAGGAGTGGTAAAGGCAGTCTTTTCTTGATCATCTGGGTGCACAGCAATCTGATTAAAGCCTGAAAAACCATCCAAAAATGACATCACTTTAGCTCCTGAGACCTTCTGCAACAAGTGCTCCATCTTTGGCAGAGGATAGTTGTCTTTCTTGGAGCATTTGTTTAAATTTCCGAAATCAACACACAGTCTGATTTCTCCACTCTTCTTCCTTACCACCACCAAATTCGCTACCCATTTTGAATACTTGAGAGGGACAATGATCTTGGTAGCCAACAACTTTTTAATTTCTTTTTCAATTAGAGGAAGAAGCATAGGATTTATTGGTCTCAGCTTCTGTTTGAATGGTATTGTGTCTTTCTCCAAAGGGATTTTATACTGAATTATGTTCTTATCATATGTTTTCAGGTCACTATACTCCCAGGAAAACACATCAGCAAATTGCCTCATTAAATTGCAGTATTCAGCACTTTGATCATCAGATAAATGAGTGGACAAATTTACATTTTTAGACTGACGTGGACTTCCTATATCATACTTACAGACTGCAGATTGGTCTTCTTTTTGGGCAACCTTGTAAGGCACATCATTTTGATCAAACAATCTTTCAAGAGGAATTAGACCCTTAGGAATATGATTGTTGGGAAGCTAAACAATATTGTCTTTACCAATTTTATTTCTAAGCTAGGACTAGGGATTTTCTAACAAGACTTCATTCTCTTGGTCAATTTGCATTTCATAGAACTCATCAATGACTTGAAAGAACCTATTTATCTCATCATCATCATTAAAAACTTCCAAATGGTGAACATTATCAGGCAAGGACAGTCTGTACTTCATTTGGACTTCATAAACTAATTTTGGAGGCAAAGGAGGTATAAATAGACTAGCAGAGACATCAAGGGAATCAGCAAGTTGATTTTGGTCTCTAGGAATATATGAAATACAGAAATAATCAAAAGAATCTCTGATTCTCCATACCTCATCTCTGTACGCTTTCAGCCTTGGGTGCTTTGCTTGAAATGTTTTATTTACTTGCTGAATAATCAAATCAGCATCTCCAAACACGTTCAGATTCTTGATTTCTCTATCATTTGCTTCATTAAGGCCCAACAACAGTGCTTCATATTCTGTTATGTTGTTTGTGACTTGAAAAACCAGCTTAAAGGAAAGTTGAATGCTTTCTTTCTCTGGACACTCTAGCACCACCCCTGCTCCTGCAGTCTCCTTGGAACATGCTCCATCAAAGAACATCTCCCAAATCTGACTTCCTTGCTCTTCTTCAGCCTGAACTGTTGATTTCTTGATCTGTAATGAAGCCTTCTGAGATTCTTCAATTTGGATAATACATGCTCCACAATCAGTGTCCACTACATAAATTTGATGATTTGTAGGATTCTTCTCATCACTGATGATATATGCCAACTGTGCTTCTCTATATAACCTCCTGCTTTCTCCTCCAAAAACTGGGACAGTGGCATAAGAAAAATCATTCTGTAATGTCCCACCTAGTCTCTTAATCCACCCTCTGGACAACAGCATGCCAAAATTAGGAGGGACATTTGCTACCACAATATCCATCATCATACTCTTCATGGGCAGCTGAGTTAAGGTAATGGCCAGATCTTTAATCAACCCAAGACATTTCACCTTCCTTGAATCAAAAGAAAATAAATCATGATAGGGTCTAGTGATATCAAGGCCTAACTCTTCCATGACAGCTTTAGGCATTAAATTGTGGCTGGCCCCTGTGTCTAGCAGGCAATTGTGGAGGATTTTGTCATGAATGGTCAATGAGACATAAAAAGATGGAGAATTATTATCAGCAGGTTCAATCATAGGGCTAAGCACAATGGAAGGCTTGTCATCTTGCAAATTAACAGAGTCAGTGGAGGTATGTTTGGTTTCTAGCTCAAGGGATTCAAGGATAGGCTTCCTAAATACTTCACTCTTCACCAACTCAACCAGAGGCACAGATATTTTCAATTTCTGAACTTCTGACTCAAAGTTGAAAGAAGAATATGATTTATCAGAACTTTTTACCTCTTGAACTGGAGCTTTGAGGATGACTGGATCAGTTGTTGGTCTTCTCTGCTTGATATTCTGTGGTTCTGTTTGGACAGCAGCTCTTTGTGCAGGATTTTCTTTGACATTCTTTGCATTCGACCTCAGGTTATATCTCTGTTGTTGTTCAGTTTGTAGAATAGCTCCTCTGTCCCATTCTTGATTGTCTTGTTCCTGCAGCAATGATTGTTCATAAGCAGCCAAAGTCAAAAATGTGGCGGTGCCTTTATCTTCCATGCAGTGAATTTCATCCCCATCTTCTGCAAAATGTTCCTCCTCCATGACTACATTTTAGAAAGGAGCTTTAACTTTCTAATCTTCTTTTGATTCTTCACCCCTCTACATAATTTGTAACTGCTCATTTGCTCTTCTGAAAGGATTTGGGTTTCTTGGAGCAAAAGTGTTCTGCTACCTTGTTTTCCCTGAATTCTGTTCAACTTTCAGCTTAGAAATTTCAGCAGCCAATGACTTTATCATCTTAGTCATTTTGTCTAGTTTAGGCTCTGAAGATGATGCAGAAGAAGTAGAAGCCTGATTTCTCTGTCTCCTTCTATCAGCTTGACTCTTTAGTTTCTCTGCAACCATGATATTAGATTCCACCTCTAGGGCTGCATCCTGCATGTCTGCTAAAGTGGCACATCTCCTTTCTCTCAATAACAGGCAGAAATCAGAGTCAAAAGCATTGGCATAAGTGAGTTTGGCAGAGGTAGGAGTAGGCTTTACCTTAGCTGGTATCTTACTATACATTCGATTGAATCTTTTATTAAAATCAAGCAAAGATTCACCATTTTCCCTCTTCATATTACCAAACTCAGTATGATAATACAGCAAGTCTTTTTCATCTCCCCATTGCTTCAAAAATGCATCATCTAATGCTTCAATATCTGTTATTGATCTCTGGGGTAATTCTCTAAACCACTTCCTAGCCTCTCTATCAAGGCTCTGGACAAAAACTCTCATCCACACATCATTTTCACTTATATCTAAATTATCAGCATAACTGTAAAAAGCTTTAAGGTGTTCTTCTTTTGTTACTCCCTCTGTGCCAGTGAATTTGGGCATATATTTCTGATATTCCCCCACAGGCATAGGATTTAATGGGACAGGAAAAATGAGAGGTCCATATCTAGCAACAACAATTCTTTCTATCTTCGTAGGTGCTTGTTGTCCTGCCATGACTGGAGTATTTGGAAGAATACTAGCAGATTGAATGGTAGGGAGTAATGTGATGAATGGTAGAGACAAAGGGATGTTTTGGACTGAATGGGAACCTTTCTTCGGACTGAGATTCAAAGGGGAACTAACTGCACAAGGGGCTGAATTAATCTCTGAAGGAATTTCCTTATTAACAATACTGATTTCTAAATCTTTAAGCTGTAAATATTCAGCAACAAATTTATCTTTCAAAGGTGCATGAGACTTCTTAGGCTTACATGATCCTGATGCCCCTTTCTGTGAAGCTTTCTTCTATTTAACAGCCCTCTCAGGTTCAGGCACTGGTTAAGCTGGTAATTTATAAGGATTTCTTCGAGTGTGTCTCACACACTGAGCCAAAACTTCAATGTAGAGTCACCAAATGATGGTCTTCCTCCAGTGGAGTCGCCAGATAGATGATTACAACCAGAAACTGTGTTCAAACCTTGTCTATCATCAAAGCTTGAAGCTGTTTCATTCTCCCAGGGAAGTTGAGCTTCAATTCTCCTCTCCCCAGCAACGGCGCCAATTAATGTTATCACCCCAAGAAACTCTCCTAGGTTGTATATCAGAGATGCTCGGGAACATTACAAACTCAACAAAATGTTGGATAAATGGTGGATGAATGAAAGAAATGCTGCACATTCAGGCCAAATAACCACTTCTACTATGTTTAACCCCAGACATGGGTGAACACCCCCAAACTACAAGGCTTTAGACCACCAATTACTCACATTTTTAAAGAAAATGTGATGATGGAGATTACTGATCACACCAACAGATGCACAGGGCCCTATGATGGCCAGCGGAAACCAATTAAAGGTCTGTAAATCTATTTCCTGATGCACAGACAGGATGACAGCTCTCTGGCATCAAAATAACAGAAACCTGCATACAAATTCAATGATACATGCTAGATTCAAACACAGAGGTGGGATGACAACCCCTCTAATGCTAAACATCCACAACACATAAATAAATACATGACAGGCACAGCCTGGAACAAGAAGAAGAAGTGGAAAGTGAGAAATCAATAGCAAAAGAAGCTTGTATTAGCTGGAAATGAAGACTAGAAGCTGCAGGTGTCGCAATAGTTGCAGTCTCCAGAAGTTGAAGTTTACACCAAAATAAAATTCATCAACTTCATTACATCTTTTTCTTGAGTATATATAGAATTTGTTTACAAAAAAAACTCTGTTGAGTTCCATGAGGAGGGGTCATAATGGACCACTCACACCTATTAACTCTTCTGCTAATTTGTCTGCTACAATCTGATGGTCTTAATAAATAAATTGACCTTTGTGTTGCTCTGTTGTCCTTTCTGAGCATATGGAATGTAATGTGTACAAGGCTCCATGACTGATTAATGAATTCAACTGCTTGAGGCAGTGCTTTCCTTCCTCGGCCATGCTATCTCTTTAACTATGGTTGCTGAGAATTCAATGCAAAGTTTACCGGATGATCTCTTCCTTCTTCACGCGCATAAAACAGTTTTAAAACATGGAAAATGCATGAAAATGGACGATGGCCTACGAATGAATACTGACCGTTGGATCTGACAAATAGACGGTGGAGATTGGATCTAGGGAGCTATCGGGCGTAGATGAGAATGGATGAACGAAGCTCCAGCATCGGATCGCAAAAATCAATGGTGAAGATCATTTGATGAGGGGTATCGGGAGGTTAGAAAATTAGGATAGACGAGAGCCGTTAGATTAAGGCGTGATCGATCCAATGGCCATCGCACGAGGAAGATGCACAGAAGTTAGCGAGTTGGGGACTGTACCAGAAGGGCGGTAAGTGGTTTCCCCACACTGCCTACCGAGGATGGGTGGTTTACGTACATGGAGGAGCGATGAAATTAAATTATGACACGTGGCTAGTGGGAAACCACTTCCCCGCGGGTTATCAGATGAGCAGGTTGGCAGAGCGGGGGAAGCGCACGTCGTTGGATCATCAAGCAGAGGATCAGACAGTCACGATTAGCACACATATTTGTTGGCTGATGTGACAGGTACGGGCCCGCCAGGTTATAATTTTTTTTATATGCACGCGTTATAAAAGGTTAGGGCTTTAGCGCCGAGGTTAAAAAAAAAAATAGGTTAATATGGGGTTTTAAAGGTTATTGGGGTTTATAGGTTTTAAACAAAAGAAGCCCGGGAGCTCGAAAAAGGGTTTAGGCGGGGTTTTGAGATAAAAACAGGGATAAAGGGGTTTAAAGGGGAATAAGGGGAACTTAAGAGGAAGGAGGAAATGGAGGTGTGGGAGTTATAAGGAGAAAAGGAAAAATGAAGGAAAAAGCATGAAAGACTTCTGCCAGCCTTATACAACCAAACCAGCACTACTCAACACCTATTTTTATCCATCAAATGTTGCAAACTGTAGCAGAGCTAACAATGTCCATAACTCGAATTAACTGATTTAGAATCCAATTTTTTAAGATTCAACTCGAGTACACTGAACTTTAACTCATTAGCTAGAACTGAATGTTCTTAATTGAGTGACAAGAGCCATGTCACCTCAGTTAGCTCCTCCAAGTTGTCTGCTAATGTGGAATTTCGAATTTCCTCAATTTGATTAAGGCAAAAATCGAAATTGAGATTTTGTTGCTACATTTTCAATAATTTCATGTATTTTTATTTTTCTTGGTGTGGATCCACTCCAAATTATGCAAAGTCGGTGCTCATTAGATGTGGAATCTAACTCCCCATCCAAAAAGTTCCACACTTGAAATTTGAGTAAGCCTATAAGGAGATAACTCAAACTAAGATTAAATAAATTAGTTTTCTTATTTCCCCTCCAAAAATTTGAGTAAGCCTATAAGGAGATAAGTCAAACTAGGATTAAATAAATCAGTTTTCTTATTTTCCCTCCAAAAGTACTTATCATTGGGGATGACATTATCATCCTAAGTGTTATTGGTGATTTTGTTAAAATGTCTGCAATTTGATTATTTGTGGAAAAATGTGTCAAATGAATAATCTTGGCTTATAAATATATAAAATTAGATGATATATTGTTTTGATGTGATTAATTTAATCATCAAGTATAGTATTATTGTCCAACTTGATTGTAGAAGTATTCTCAACTAAAAAAAGAGCATAATTTTGTTGGATAAAAGATCACACTAAGTGGGTGGGTGAATTAATGTGGAAGTTATTTTACCATTTCACAACTTTTCATCAATAAATAATTATGTAGGAATGTAACATAATTATTTGTATCATATCAACACATAAAACAATGCATGAAGAAGCCATTATCATATCAAAAATACATCAAGAAACCCATCACATCAACATAAGGAGACACAAGATTTTACGTGGAAAATTGGTGGGCTCCAGTATTGCAGCAATGATGTTGCAACTCCTGGGACTCCCTTCTTTACTTTTATCAACCCGGTAGTTCGTAACAAACTTGGAAGCGACGATGCTATATGCACAAGTACTAGATCTTACTGCAGGGTATCACTTGATCAGTTGGCACAAGTTCGCTAGGAGCTTAAGCCAACTTCTATGAGTTCTTAGAAGAAGCTTTTAACTGTGATGGACGAAAGCTAACTCAGAAGAGGCTAATGTACTTGCAGAAAGAAGCTGAAAGCTGAAAGGAAATGCAAACCCTAGCAAACCCTGGTTTTACCGACTAACCCTACTGGTGCAAGAAAAGAGATGAAAGCTATTGAAATGGATGCTATTGACTCTTGGAAAGGTAAAATGCACGTGACTAAGCTACTTCTGAAGGAAAATATGAAAAAAGCATCTTTTTGTATTTTTGAGTAATTTTGCAAAATTATTATGCCTATGCTTTAACTATCTTTGGTTGTGCAGAGGTTGATTGGTGAAAGGAAATGGAGTTGGCGCTTGCAGGAGATTGGGAAGGTGAGAAGAGGGCCTAACGGGTCCCTAACACCCTTCCAGAGAGTTTCACAGTGATCAAATCTTGAAAAACCGTTCACATGAACTTCTACAGGAAGTCTGCAGGGGTTCTACAAGATGTTCTACAGGAAGATCCAAAAGAGGATTTTTGAGGGTTGATGGTGGAAAAACAGTGGGAAAGTGGAAATGGAGGTTGGATGAGGATGTGAAGGGGTCTAGGACCTGGTGAATGAAGCTGAGTGATTAAGGTGATTGGATTTGTTCAAGGATGGAGGGAGCAATGTTGCACAATAATATAGAAATTAGGGTAAAGTGGGGAAATGTGGCAAGTGAAGGGAAGTAATCTTGAATTAGGGGTTGGATCAGGTTGTATGATGGAGGAAGGGTAGGCAGGGAGGTATCACAGGTGTTCTGCACACTATTTTCCAAAACTGATCAAGCAAAGACTAGGAAAACCAAAGATCTAGTTATTTTGACCTACTTTGACCTAAAAACTAGAAACATAATGAACAAAAGTTTATTGGCAGAAAATCATGCAATATAACTATGGAAACTAAGCAAGAACGGATTTTAAACATGCAAGTACAACTAGTATCAACTTTCCTAATTAAAAATCTAACACTAGCACTTGCATGAAGAGGCAAAAATAGTGTTTTTGTGGCAGCAAGTATGCCTTGGTCTCAGCTCATGGTCCCAAGGAGGGAGAGATGAGATCAAGGATTGCTTGATGGCCTTTTTTCAGATCTTTTCCTTTACCAAACTATCAAATCAACCTGAAGTATCAAAAGCTACTTTAATCATCAAAAACGACCTAAGTAACAAAGCAAGATTTTAACCTAAATAACAGAAATTATTCTATGAATGTAGTAAAGACACATAAAAGTACACAAAGGAGGTACTGGCACTTGGGTTGGGCCCAACCCCAAGAGCTACGGCCTACTAAGAAAACTCAGCGCTGGTGTAAAGTGAAATTTATCTCCATTACTCAAAAAATAATCATGTCACAAAAATGTTTACAGCAAGAGCTCGAAAATGAGCTGAAAGGCAAAGTAGCACCAAAGTATGAAAAACAACTATTCAAGAGCTAAACTATCAAGGCTTGAAGCCTTCCTACTTATGCACCACGAAGACCCCCAACAAACCTCCTTAACTTGAGGGGCTTGGCTGCTCAAAACTGCAGTTAATCAGCCACTTCACAAAATTTGCTCGGCTGCCCCTGGAAATCATCTTTGGTGGGCTATTGAACTCCAAGCTGATGGTGGAGAACTCAAGGAAGGGGTCATTTAGTGCAGGAGACACCCTTCCTACCAATCCTCAGCCTTGTTCCCTCGTATTTGGCTGCCAACTGGCTCATAAATGCTTGACCTTGGTCCAAAAGATGTCCAAAAATCTGCAATAAGCACGTATTAGACTTTGTGGTCAAGTGACTATTCTCATTCGTTCAATTAACATAAATATATTCAAAAGCATGCATAAAACTATGAAGAATGGTGGATTAATCGAGAATAATAGGCAAAATGAGCCCAATAAGTTACCCATTTTTGGGGCTCATCATCACCCCCCTGCTGAATGTGTTGCTCATCCTCTGAGCAACTAATCCAGCTCATCATCTTTGATTGCTTTGACTGCCTCTCTGACATCCCAGGCTTCTGAGGTGATGTCCTCTTCTCGGTCATGGAACCCTGCTTTTCTCTCTACTTCCTCCCATTGCCTGTGCTCTTCTTCTTCTTTGACCCCTTCCAGCAGTCCCAAAAGCAATGGAGGATAGAACTTTAGGCCGATTTAGTTGGCCTGTAGACTTTTCATTGACTATTTATAAAGTGGTACCCTTGCCAAGGCCTCCCTCATCCTTGTTGGGGAGTGGTACTCTCTGATTTTCAGACTGTGGGACAATGTGTTCCATCTCCTTGTGCAAGCATGAATGTAGTTATCACCCAACAGTCTCTCCATGTCCTCAAAGTGAGCAATGGCCTGAGCTTGATTTTCAATGCAGTCTGGGAGAACCTGTGGGTTGTTGGCAAGGTGCTGATGGGCATACAGTAAAGCTGAGGGATCTTTTGGTTCTGCTCTGATCATGAGTGGCTCACTTAGCTCCCTGTTCATAACATTCCGAATCTCTACTGCCCTCTTTTCCTCATGGTTTAACCAAGAGGCTATGGCCATGAGTTGCACATCTCCCAATGTAGCATTGGGGTCCCACAGATTCATGTTTGGAAGGGCCAAGTTGTGTAAACATAATTCTAATAACTTGGCCTTATCTTCTACTGAGCTACTATCACACAAGTCCATAAACTGATGGTAATTCTAAAATGGAATGGTGCCCCTTTGGGCCAATGTGTTAATTTGAAATTGCAACCATTGATCTTTAAGATATAAGGCATATGACTTAGCAGGTTGCCTACATTGTAAGGCTTCTACTGCCCAGCTGGCCATACAGGCCATCTCGGCGTCTTTTTCTTGCAACTATTGTTTTACACCCTGTATCTTTTCTACTGCCTAAGACTCCTGTTCTTACAGCAGTTTTGTGAGCATCTCCACATTAGCTTGTAGCTCTTCCTCCTTCTGTTGTTTCTCAGTTGTTTCCTTGTCTGCTGGAGTTCCTTCTTGTTGCTGTTGCCCTCCCAAAATGGACAGCCTACCTTCCTTGTGGACTTCTTGTAGCTGCAACTGTTTTTTCAGTAGCTCATTCTCCTCCTGCAGCTGGGCTCTTTTGCAACTTTTTACATGCCTTACCATGGCCAGTTCTCCTCTTAATTCTTTTAACTTCTCCTCCATGTGGCCTATGTCCTCAATTCCGTTAGATTTGGCAATTTTCATCCATGTGTGTGTTCTGATCCTCTCTTGTTCCAATGCAATAAGAGTGGCACAACAAATTTCTGTGGGATGATTTTCCCACCCTCTAACAGATTGTAATATGAGACCAAGCTAGGCTAAGGGGTAAGTTCAAGTATTTCTTCAGTTTTTCTCTCCCCTTGTGATTGTTTAGCTACTTTCTCCTCCAATTTCTCAGTCTCTTTTAACTTGGCTAGAGTTTCCTGTAGAGATGTTGCAACTTCCTGTAGAACTGCCTTTGAGTGCATCGACTTAATTTTCTCTTTCCATGTAGAGGTTTTTGGGCTTCCTCTTTCATAGGCGATGGATATCTTGGAAGGAGACTCTTCCTTCTATTTAGTGGCTGAGTCCTCATTGACAATCGGTTCCCTGGACGGTGGCTGAGGTTTGCCTACTTTGATCCTTGTGCTTTTTCTGGCTTTGAAGTACATGGAGGTTTGCCTCTTTCTCTTTCCTTTTTGTTTTGTAGGTGTGCTTAATGCAGCAAGAACAACTGTTGCCTCCCTTGCCAACGTCTCAGGGGATTTCTCTTCTGGCTATCCTTTTTCTTTGCTTCTTGTAGAAATCTCTGTGTCCATTGTTTCTGTCTGTATGACTGATATCTCAGGGTGTGTCTGTCCCTTTTCTTTCTGTGTGCCTGCTTTGGCTGTGGCAACCTTCATTTGGGCTTTCTCGGCCTTTTCCTTTCTACTCTGTATCCTCTTTTCCCTTGGTGTTTTTGCTGTTGTTTCTTCCTCTATTTTAGGCCCAGCAGTCTTGCCAAATTCTTCTTTTCCTTTCTGTTTTTCCTGTGCTTCCTCTGTTTTGCCCTTTGCTTGAATATCCTGGGTTCCCTCATCATTGTTCTTCTCAATTTCTTCAGTGTGCTCCCCCTCCTCACTGCTGGATGGGGTGATGTTTTCGGCCAAAGTTCTAATGTTATCATCCCTGGACATGTTTCTAAAGATTTCCCAAGATATGGGGACATTGTAGGTATGTAAAGCATCTTCCACCAACAGTTTGATGAGCCCATGATGGGCCAACTGGTCTGGGATCCCTTCATTTAACTTTGTACCACATTCAATTAGGGACTAAAGAAGGAAATATGGGATGCTCACCTTCTTGGCTGGAGGCAGGTCAATCCCATGCCTTAATTCACACAGCAACCTAAAATGATATCCATAGATGATGCTAAACCTCCCTTCAGATGTGATATACTTCATAATTTGAAAACTAACTTCACTCCAGAGAGGAGGCAAGCTAGTTCTTCTAACCCCGTTTTTATCTTCTACAGGATGCTCCGTGGGAAGAAAAAATGACTTCTTAGCAATTTGGCCCAATGATCTCTCTTCTTTGCTCCAAGGGAGCCCCAATGGTAGACCAATAACTCCACTGATGAGCTCAGGATTGAGTTCTAGGGTCAAACCCTAAAACTAACTGTGGCATGTGTTTTTTACTGTGGTCTCAGGGACATTAAAAACTCCTCAGTTATCTCCTCATCATGACCCTGAATTTTTTCAAAGAAGGATATCCAATTTGCTCGGGTGAAAAGGTCCACCACCTCAGGATGCTCATGCAGTTTGCTAGAGTCCGAGGGCTCTTTCCTTATGAATCCTCCTGGCATGGTGTGAGTGCTCTTTCTATGTTTTAACCAGAAAAGGAAATACTCAGGCAATCAAACAGTCAATCTGAAACAGAGGATAGCTGATTTCGGGTTCTTCTGAAACCAAGAAGGAATTTCTTATGTATTCAATATCAACTAGCAAGAATTTCCTTGGTTTAAGACTGCTGTCACCCAGAATTCGACTATCTGTTTATGAAAAGGAAAATTTGGTTTTTACAGAACAGAGAATAGGGACACAAGTTCTCTTCTTAGTATACAGATAGATATGTAAATTCAATTTTTCACACACACAGACTGGTCTCTATGACTGCATATATCCTCCTTGCAGGAGAATTTAAAAAGAAAAGTGGAGGAGATTTCTGATGTAGAAAAACTAGGGAAACTCAGTGAAATATGCAGGCAACTTTCATGTTTTTTCAATACACAGGGAGATTTTTTTCCTCTTGTTTTTCAACCTGATGCCATTCAATTCACCACCTTGCACAGACAACTTATACACAGAGAAGGTTTTTTTCGAGCCTACATCATTTGGAGCTTCAAATTCAACAAAAATTCTGGGTTTCTTTCCCCGTAGAGCTGTTCCACCTTTTCCTAAAGAACCCTTCCTGTAGAAAGCTCTCGGTTCCTGTAGAATGAAACTGTGCTTCCGATAGAGCCCGATGCGTGGGATATTTTCAAAAACAGGCAGAAAAACTGGTGGAGGACGACTGGTTAACTATTTTTGGAAGCGGTGGATGCGTACTCCAGTGAAGGACGTTGTGAGTGCAGAGTGAATAGAAGGTGGTGCATGTTTCAGCCGAGCATCTTTTAACTGTGGTGTGATTCGTGGTGAGGGGATGAGGTGGCTGAATCGGATCGTTGGTTCGACGTCACAACCATAATGTTTCTACATATTTTTGACTGCCATCACCTCCTCTTTGTCGTTATCCACTGCCACCACTACCAGCCCTGGCGATTTCTCCCCGAATGGACACTCCACATGTGTCGGCTGGCAATTTTGAATGTAACGGGGCTCGTTTGGATTCCACAAGGATTTTTAACTGGCCGAGGGTGGCCGGTTGACTGGCCACCGATTCCACTCAACCCGAACCATTCCCATAGTCATGCAGCCTTAAAATATGATTTATGCAATTGAAGAACGAGTTTAGGAACTTACCTGGGTGGTCGCATCTGTGTTATGCAGATTTCGGGTTTTGGAAGCCATTCCTTCGGTTGTTGTTACTGCATGCACACTGCATTCTTAGTCTTGGTTGTTGCTGATGTGAAAATGTTCAGGTGGAGCTCCATGCATGCTTCTTCTTCCATACTTTGTTGTCCCTGTCTCTGAAGTATGTCTTTCAAAGGGATCAGCTGCTACAGGATTCCTGTAGGAAGTCTTGTAGCTGCTTCTCCTCCTGGAATGCAAGCTAGAATGAGCAGGGCTACACTGCTGACGAGGGTCTCGGCTGATGAGGAGTCTAGATGGAGGGTGACAGGTATGGTGAGTGAGAAACTGCTGCTTAATTTGTCATCAATTTTTTTTTTTTCTGGCAGTATGAAGAAAACAGGATTCTGTGTGTGACTGTGCAGGCATATATAAAAAATGGGTGCAATGGAGGTGTACAGAGATAGAAAAAGGTGACATATGGCGATGAATGGAAACAGGGATGTGGACAGGTCTCATAGGCAGATTCCCAACCTTCGGATTCCCTTCTGAGATCAATTTTGCTCGTCTGTGGGTTCTATAGGATCTTCCTGTAGAAGACACAGAACTTCCTGTAGAAGGTGAAATCTTGGCCCGAATGAGATCAAATCTTAGGGAAGGGTAGTGGTCATGGAGGAATTGATTGTGAGGGATGCATGCAGCCTGGTGCTGACCTCTGTCTTTGTCTTGTGTGATCCTCCTAACCTGCAATGTCCTTCCTGCAACCTGCAATTTATTCAACAGAAGTCAGGTTTATTTTTCTATGGTTTTTTCTTCTTCCTTTTTTCTGAAACAGCGGGGGCACCTCCAGGAGCTTTTCACCCTCACTACCTGCCCTGGGTGGGATGGAGACAGGGGCCTGCTCCACTACTAGCATTGATTTATCCAGAGTTTCAATGAACTCCTGCTTAGAAAGGGGCTTCATGTAGATCTTCAAACGATGCCCATTGACGAGCATGGGGATGGCTTCTTCATCAATGGTCCTGATAAGGACTGAACCATTGTCATTACATTTCTCCACTGTATATGGTCCCAGCCATATTTTCCTCAGCTTCCCTTTGAAATCCTTGTATCTTGAATCATATAACAACGTCCAATCTCCTGGACAAAATTGCTTCTCTTTAAGGTGTCGGTCATGCCATATTTTTCTTTGAAGTTGGACCACCTCTGAGTGGAGGAGGGCCTGCATTCTTTGTTCATCTAGTCCATTCAGCTGAAGTAGTCTTTCCTGTTGTGCATGGTTGAGATCTAGGTCTGGCTGAGTTGCCAACCTCAATGTGTTGTATTCAAATTCTATGGACAGCAAAGCCTTCTTCCCGTAGACCAACTCATAAGGTGTGAAACCTATTGTAGCTTTCCAAGTAGTGTTGTAGGCTCAGGTGGCCTCAGCCAAGCGATCTGCCCAATCTTTTCTGCTGTTGTTCACCACTTTAGTCAAAATCTCTTCCAAAGCCCTGTTCGCGACTTCCACCTGCCCATTTGCTTGCAGATGATAAGGGGTGGAAGTTATGTGCTTAATCTTGTGATGAGCAAGCAGGTCTTCAATCAGGGTAGAGGTAAACTGACTTCCTTTATCTATGACTAATTCTCTTGGGTAGCCAAACTTATAGAAGATATTTTCCCTCAAAAACTCAACCACTTTTTCTTCTGTTACTGCCTTGATTACCTTTGTTTCTGCCCACTTTGTCAGGTAGTCCGTGCACACAATGATGTAAGACTTTTGTTTTGAAGGAGGGTTGATAGGACCCACAAAGCCCATGCCCCACTTCTCAAATGGCTCGAAATTCACCTAAGGTTGGAGGGGCATTTCATCCGTTGGAGTCGGTTTCCCCATCCTTTGACATCGGTCACATTGGCTGATATATCTTCTGACATCTTGATGAAGAGTGGGCCAATAGTAGCCTGCTTGTAGAATTTTGAAAGTAGTTCTTTTTGCTACAAAGTGGCATCCACAGGGTCCATCATGACAGGTTAGGAGGATGTAAAAAACTTCCTCCTCCCTGACACAATGCCTCAAAATCTTATCTAGGCCAAGTTTGAACAGGTTGCCCCCAATCCAAGTGAATGGGGTGCTTTTCCTCACGATCTTGCTCTTCTCTTTTGAGGATAGGTGTGGCGGGAACTATGCTGAAACCAAGTAATTTGCTATATCAGCAAACCATGGAGAGAGTACTGAAATAGCAAACAGGTGTTCATCTGGCATTTGATCATCCACCATCCCTTCTTCACCTGCAGGAAAATCTAGTCTAGACAGAAAATCAGCAACAACATTTTCCTTACCTGGCTTATCAACAATGGTCAAATCAAATTGTTGCAATAAAAGTAACCATCTAATTATATGAGCAATTACATTAGGTTTATTCATCAAATTCCTAATTGCAACATGATCAGTGTGTACGAATGTTTCATAACCGGTGATGTAGTACCTGAACTTGTTTAGGGGATGGATTACAGCTAGGAGCTCTTTCTCGGTTACAGTATAGTTTAATTCTGTCTTGGACAGGTTTTTAGTGACAAAATATATGGCATACAGTAGCTTCTCTTCAACTTGTCCTAACGCTGCTCCTATGGCTTTGTTGGAGGCATCTGTGTGGATGTGGAAAGGTAGGGCCCAGTTTGGACCTCTCAAGATTGGGGCAGTTACCAGCTTATCTTTCAACACATCCAGAGCCTCTTGACAATTGTCAGTCCATATAAACTCGACATCTTTCCCCAAAAGACCAAATAATGGAGAGGCTAGCTTACTGAAATCTTTAATGAACCTTCTATAATATCTCGCTAAGCCTAAAAAACTCCGAACATCTCTTACCTTTTGAGGAGGTGGAACCCTTTGGATGATAGCAATCTTGTTTGGATCCACCTGTAATCCTTGCTGAGAAATTGTATGACCTAGCACAGTCCCTTCAGTCATCAGGAATTCACATTTCTCAAGACTGAGGAACAGGTTCATCTCAATACACTTGGTTAAAACTTTTCCCGGGTTAGTCAATGCTTCTTGGAAGTTGGACCCATAAGGAGTGAAGTCATCCATATAGATTTCCACTGAATCATGAACCAACTCAGCAAATATGCTCAGTACTGCTCTCTGGAAAGTAGCAGGAGTGTTGCATAATCCAAAGGGAAGGACCCGGTAGGCAAAGGTACCCCATGGACAAGTGAAAGTGGTCTTATCTTGGTCTTCCGGGCTGATTTGGAACTGATTATACCCGCTAAACCCATTTAGGAAGGAAAAGAACTTCTTCCCTGCCAGACCATCTAACATGTGATCTATGAAAGGCAAAGGGAAATGGTCCTTCTTGGTAGCTTTGTTAAGTTCTCGATAATCTACACAGATTCTCCACTTCCCATTTTTCTTGGGCACAAGCACTAGAGGAGAAACCCACTCGTTGTTAGAGATGGGGTAGATGAATCCTGCATCCAACAACTTTTTCAATTCTTCTTTGACAATTTCCTTAAGGGCTGGATACATTCTCCTCTGAGGCTACCTGACTGGTTTACAATCCTCTTTAATGTAAATGTGATGGGTACAGACTGAAGGGTGGACTCCTTTCATCTCCTTATAGCTCCAAACAAAAGCATCCAAATGGCGGTTCAATAAGCTACACAGCTCCTTCTCTTGAGAGGGAGATAGGGATGAGTTGATCTTCAAGGTTCTTTCAAGGCCAAATTCCACATTCTTAACTCAGGAAGAGGTCGGATCAGCCACAAAGATATCCACTAAATCACTGGCTTGGGTGTCTCCTACCAACTCTTCTAATGGCAGCACACTAGGAGGTGGATTTTGAATTAAATTCTCAATAAGGTCATCCTCGGTTTGAGGACCTCCCTTGGTGGCTTCCACGGTGCACACTGGTGCAGAGTAGACTTCATCCTCATCTTCCTCCTCCAACCAGAGAGGTAAGTCATGTTCGAGCAAAGGTTGGGCAGGAGGATATAGGACTAGCTGTTTGGACATTGGCCCATTCTTAATGGTCATGCTACCATCACGACAACTAATGTAAGCATCTGCAGTAGCTAACCAAGGCCTTCCCAAAATGAGGGGATATCCAGTGAGTTTTTCCTTTGGCTAAAGGACCAAAAAGTTCGCAGGGTACTCCCAAGAATCCACGGAGACCATGATATCTTCCACAATCCCTTTGGGAGTCACAATGGAGCGGTCTGCTAACTGCAGTACTATCGAGGTCTTTCTTAGGGAACTCTGAAAGTTGAGTTTGAGAATAGTGTCCCTGGTCATCACATTAATGGCAGCCCCTAGATCAATTAGGGTGTGGGGAATCATGGTGCCATTGATGTGGACATCAACTATAGGACTCCTAGGGTCCAAATATTTTAGACAGATTACTTGTCCCAACATTAGGTCGGACAGTTGTCCTATGACATTGATAGTTGGGGCATCTCTCTTGCGCCTGCCTGGGTGCCTGAAACACTTCTCTTTGATCAATTTGTTGTAGATTGGTACATCTTTGATGGCCTGGAGAAGTGGTATTTTTACACACAACTGTTTAAGTTCTCCCAGAAGTTCAGTCTCTTCTGGGTTTGGTTGCGTGGTTCTAGTTAGTCTCTCAGGAAAGGGTGGAATGGATTTGGGTTCACTTTCCTGTTCCTCTTCTTCATCCTCCTTAGGAGGAGGTTGGCTATCTGGGAGGACCTTCCCAGATCGTAGGTTGATCTCCTGAATCTCCACAGCGTAGGTAGGGCATGTTGTCTCTCCAGTATATACCTACTGGGCCTGTCTGTTATTGGGGTTCGGGTTCAGTTGAGCAGGCATCTGGGGTTGTCTTGGAGGAGCAGGAGGTAATGGTTGTGGTTGAGCAGGTGGTGGAGCCAAAATGGTGGGAGGAGAGTTGTACTGGGGCCTCCACCCCTGTTGCGGTGCATTCCAGTGAGGTTGTGGCTGAACATGAGAATGAAACGAATGAGCAGCAGGTTGAGTATGGTATTGAGATGGATATGACCAAGGAGGGGGTGCGGACCAAGAAGGATGAGCAAGGGGACCCTAAGAAGGTATGTGAGTGGATTGGTTGGGGTTGTAATAAGTTTGGGATGTCCCTTGCATCCCCTGTTGGTAAGGTTTGGATCCATGTGGCCTCCTTTGGTTGAGGAAGTAGAGTGGTTCAATGCCTCCTTCAACCCCTTGGTACATAGCTTTAAGTCCGGGTAAGGTTTGGCACTAGTTTGTAGGGTGGTCTTCCTCACAAATGAAACATACCTCTACTGAGTGCAATGGACACTCGTTCCGAGGATGCTTCCTTATACTTATGGGATAGAAGATGGCCAAATCCTTCTCAGCTTCCTCTTTCTTCTGCTAGATTCGAAAAGTATACAGTTGCATGGCAATAGTCTATATCATCTCACTTTTAAGGTCTTCCATCTGATTTGTAAACTCATGTTTGGAGAAGGTGGCACTAGCTGGAAATTGATTCCCACTACCTCTTTTCATGGCTGCCCTATAATGGTTTCTAAACACAGTCTTTATGTCATCATAAGGTAGTTGGTAGATATCTCCTCCAGCCAGCAAATGCAGGGTATCTAGAAGGTCTTCAGAGACTCCTCGGAGCAAAACCAGCTTCAGAGATTCGGGGTCAAGTGTGCACCTGGCCCTTTTATAACTAAGTTGGAACCTTTCTTCATAGTCTTCTAAAGATTCATCACTTCCCATGGTCATTCGAAAGATTTCTCCCTTCGTCTCCTTTGACCTACAGTAATCCCTGTATTTGTTGTTAAAGGCTTGCTGCATCTGAGCCCAAGTTGTGATACTGATTCCAGGTAACCCCATGAACCAACGCAGTGCCGCATCCTTGAGGGTAGAGGGAAAGAGTTTCAACTTTTTCTCGTCTTCTGCATAGTCATAAGTTCGACAAAGGACAACAAACTCAAACAAGAAGGTATCAGGGTCTTCAGTGGTCAATCCATGGAAGTGAGGTAAGGCTAAGGGACTTATGTTTTTCATTTTTGCATCCCCATTTGTCTCTCAGATGGGAAAGGCACCTTCTATTCTCTCCTCATTCCCTATATTGTTCATGTGTTCAGCCATGGTCTCAGGAGGAATGTTTTCTTGCTCTTCTTCTGTGATAGGATCTTGGTATATCTATGGAGGTTCACCTATGTGATCTTCTGGATCACTGCCACCAAAGAAGAGAGAAGGGTGACTCAGTGATGTGGTGGGGGTGTTGGGTAGGAATTTTCCTGAATTGTCTCTGTTCCTACGAGGCATGAAATGAGATATTTTTAGTTGATTTTTTGTGTTTTTCTCTGCTTGTACCTGCAAAACTGAAATTGATTGAACAATAAATTGCAACTAACTAAAGTAAACCTTGTTGGAATGAAAATGAAAGCAGGAAATGACTAATCTATGGTGCTAAAATGAAATTGCAGAAATGAAACGCTAAGCTATGCTTGCAGAATTGAAATTGCTGAATTGAAATGCTAATCTATGCTTGCGGAATTGAAATTGCAGAATGGGAATGCTAATCTAAATTCTAGTCTAGGAAATGCTAATCTACGCTTGCAAAATTGAAATGCTAGTCTAGGAAAGTAGGAAATGTCTAATTTACTCTTGCGGAAATGAAATTTCAAAATTGAAATGAAACAACTACTCTACTCTTGCTGAAATAAACTACTTAGCAGAAGGTTGTAGTAGAAGATAGAAGAAAAGCAACAATCACAAATACTCTGACGCTTCCCCGGTAATGGCGCAAAAAAGATGGTGGGCTCCAGTATTGCAGCAATGATGCTGCAACTCCTGGGACTCCCTTCTTTACTTTTATCAACCCGGTAGTTCGTAACAAACTTGGAAGCGACGGTGCTATATCCACAAGTACTAGCTCTTACTGCAGGCTGTCACTTGATCAGCGGGCACAAGTTTGCTAGGAGCTTAAGCCAACTTCTATGAGTTCTTAGAATAATATTTTAACTGTGATGGATGAAAGCTAACTCAAAAGAGGCTAATCTACTTGCAGAAAGAAGCTGAACGCTGAAAGGAAATGCAAACCCTAGTTTTACCAACTATCCCTACTGGTGCAAGAAAAGAGATGAAAGTTGTTGAAATCGATTTTATTGACACTTGGAAAGGTAAAATGCATGTGAATAAGCTACTTCTGAAGGAAGATATGAAAAAAGCATCTTTTTGTATTTTTGAGTAATTTTGCAGAATTATTATGCCTGTGCTTTAACTTTTTTTGGTTGTGGAGAGGTTGATTGGCGAAAGGAAATGGAGTGCGCACTTGTAGGAGGTTGGGAAGGTGAGAAAAGGGCCTAAGGGGTCTCTAACAGCCTTCCAGAGAGTTTCATAGTGATCAGATCTCGAAAAACCACTCACGTGAACTTCTACAGGAAGTCTACAGGGGTTCTACAGGATGTTCTACAGGAAGATCCGAAAGAGGATTTTGGAGGGTTTATGGTGGAGAAATAGTGGGAAAGTGGAAATGGAGGTTGGATGAGGATGTGAAGGGGTCTAGGACCTAGTGAATGAAGCTAAGGAGTGATTAAGGTGATTGGATTTGTTCAAGGATGGAGGGAGCAATGTTGCACAAGAATGTAGAAATTAGGGCAAAGTGGGAAAATGTGGCAAGTGAAGGGAAGGAATCTTGAATTAGTGGTTGGAGCAATTTTTATGATGGAGGAAGGCTAGGTAGGGAGGTATCATAGGTGTTCTGCACATTATTTTCCAAAACTGATCAAACAAAGACTAGGAAAACCAAAGATCTAGCTATTTTGACCTACTTTGACCTAAAAACCAAAAACATAATGAAAAAAAGTTTATTGGCAGAAAATCATGTAAGATAACTATGGAAACTAAGCAAGAACAGATTCTAAACATGCAAGTACTACTAGTATCAACTTTCCTAACTAAAAATCTAACACTAGCAATTGCATGAAGGGGCAAAAACAGTGTTTTTGTGGCAACAAGTATGCCTTGGTCTCATCTCATGGTCCCAAGGAGGGAGAAATGAGATAAAGGATTGCTTGATGGCCTTTGTGCAGATCTTTTCCTTTACCAAACTATCAAATCAACCTGAAGTAAGAAAAGCTACTTTAATCATAAAAAAAAAAAAAAACCTAAGTAACAAAGCAAGATTTTAACCTAAATAACAGAAATTATTCTATGAATGTAGCGAAGACACATAAAAGTACACAAAGGATGTACTGGCACTTGGGTTGGGCCCAACTCCAAGAGCTACAACCTCCTGAGAAAACTCAGAGCTGGTGCAAAGTGAAATTTATCTCCATTACTCAAAAAATAATCATGTCACAGAAATGTTTACAACAACAACTCGAAAATGAGCTGAAAGGCAGAGCAGCACCAAAGTGTGAAAAACAACTGTTCAAGAGCTAAACTATCAAGGCTTGAAGCCTTCCTACTTATGCACCATGAGGACCCCCAACAACCCTCCTTAACTTTAGGGGCTTGGCTGCTCAAAACTGCAGTTAATTAGCTACTTCACAAAATCTGCTCAGTTGCCCCTGGAAATCATCTTTGGTGGGCTGTTGAACTCCGAGCTGATGGTGGAGAACTCGAGGAAGGGGTCATTTAGTGCAGGAGACACCCTTCCTACCAAACCTCAGCATTGTTCCCTCGTATTTGGCTGCCAACTGGCTCATAAATGCTTGACCTTGGTCCAAAAGATGTCCAAAAATCTGCAATAAGCACGTATTAGACTTTGTGGTCAAGTGACTATTCTCATTCATTCAATTAACATAAATATCTTAAAAATCATGCATAAAACTATGAACAATGGTGGATTAATCGAGAATAATAGGCAAAATGAGCTCAATAAGTTACCCATTTTTGGGGCTCATCAAAAACCATAGGGGAGAAAAACACAAGTTCTTCATTTTCTTCTTCTTAAATTCATTACATAGATTTGTACGAATTGACCTATTGGAGGCTTGCACCCCCAAGATATGCAAGCAACTAATTTCAGTAGGCTACAACCTGATTGAGGCACCAACCTAAAAAATATGCATCTAATCATTGTAGGATACAACCTAGTTGAGGCACCAACCCCAGAGATGAGCATGCTTCAAATTTATCTATGCTCCAACCAGAAGAACCAACCTTACTGATATGAAATATTTGACTTGTTTAAGGCTCCAACCTAATTGACGCACCAACCTCAATGGAGCCACAGATCTCCTTCAAATTCTTGT
Organism: Pinus tabuliformis; assembly: GCA_031772625.1. Classification (NCBI taxonomy): domain Eukaryota; kingdom Viridiplantae; phylum Streptophyta; class Pinopsida; order Pinales; family Pinaceae; genus Pinus; species Pinus tabuliformis. The sequence goes on from CM062811.1 coordinate 354,088,525, forward strand.
GGACCTCTTTTCAAAATATTCCAAACTAGATCTATCTGCTCTTCAATTGATATAAATATTTAAACTAAACAATCTACTGCTATCATAATGTTGTCAACAACCTATCATACCTCACCCATACTCTATTCCAACCTACTCATCAAGTTGGTCACGTAAAACTCTTCTTGGAACTCGTTCTTGCTATATACTCAACATCAACTACAACCTACTTATAAGTTATCAAAACACATAAGATGGATTACAATCATCAAAAATACACCATCAAGACTCTTCATCCTTCTAGGGCTCTTCACCATTGAACCCTGATCATAATGCTTCTTCCATAATCAATTTGGACTTAATATGAGTAAAAAAACCTCAAAAAACCATTTAAAATTATATAAAAAACATATAAAAAGTAATCCTTCTACGGAATGGATAAGTTTAGGTGCATTCTTGAAAAAATATTTTATGGGCATCAAAAAAGTTTAACTATTTGACAAAATGAACAAATTAGGTGCATTAGTAACACTTCCACAAAAAAAAAAATGATCTAGTCTACCTAAGCTTGAAACAATGACATGCACAATACAAAATACATCACATAACAAATTGAACTGATCTTAGACTCATGATGTGTGAGAGTGGTTTTGTTACATATTCAAGGTCAAAGCTTGAGCCACAAAAATTATGCCAACCCTTTTCAGGCCTATCACTAAATGGAATATTTATACACATAACAACCATCTATGGATTCAAGCCTTTCAATGAATACACAACAAAACAATCGTTCCACCACTTCAACCTTATCACAACCATTGATGTGTTTTTCATTAAGTTTCAATTGATGGTTTGAATGATATCTCATCACTAAATATATATGAGGGTGTGGTCATGTGGTTTCAAGGGATCACCTGGGCTGCACCATGATTTTTTCATTCCAAAACATTAACATTGTATAACATGGGGGCTTAACATTTCTGGAAATAGAACCATGACCATGCGACCTTAATTTGCGCTCATTTTCTTTTAATAATATGACCCTACTATCTAGCCCTAACATAGGGGTCCATGGTCATCTGCATGATGACATTAAGGTGATGTCATCATGCCATGTGGCTTCCCATGAGGGGTGCCACATGTCACCCATTTTTGGTCATTTGACCAACCACAAACTGCCATTTGGACCTACCATGTTGTAGTCCGTGGAGGTGCCAGATCACCCTGCTAGCATCACCTCATCCAACCAGAACACACAACATGTCATCTTTGTTGACTTTACAGGGAGGACATGTCATGCAATAAAATGTTTCCATGTGTCATACCAAGATTAGCCATTGTGGCGGAATTTCTCTAGCTAACTAGTGCACATGATGGCAGATATATGTCATTCGATCAAACAGCGTGCACACTCTTTAATCATGATAAACGTTATGCAAGTCTGGTCACCATCCATCATGGATTTAATTATTTAACCATTGATCCACCTAGGAGTTGTGCATTGTTTAACATAATAATGTTTGGAGGGTTTTTCCCTATAGTTTTGGGCCCTCGACTAATGTTGATTTTCAAATGGCCATAACTTCTCATCTAGGAGGATTTTTTCAAAGTTGAGTATACCGTTGGAAAGGTCTCAATGGACTATGTTATTTATAGCATCATTAAGGCATCATAAACTTGTGAAAAACTCAATAAACATCATACCTATTTTACTCATGAACTACATTATTGTTGTCTTGGATGTCCCATTTGACACTAATGACACTTTTTTTCATCAATGACAACACTGTGTAACAATCTCCCCCTTTCCATTAATGGAAACACCACCAGATATTGATGTTAATAATCCAAGCCTTAACATGCATCAAACTCCCCCTATCATAGTGTTGAGGACTCCCCATGTCTGACTACGAGGATGCCTCCTCCTTTCTGTCCTTCCTTTTATCACTTCTTGCATTCTCACCTTCAATGGATGTTGGTTAAGTATGTATCAATGTCTACATTCTCTCTCCCTTTGACATTAATGGGAAAGGGACATGGTTTTCTACCAATGCTTCCATAATTATGTATGAACTTAATCTTGTAGAGTCTCCCTAATACTATCTTCTTTTTTCTCCCATACATGTTAATGTATGCATTCTTTAAATGCCTACCAATACTCAAAAACTATTCCTAAATGTCACAATGTCTTCTCCTATGACCATGCTGCCAATGATTCTCTAATTGTTCATGTACTTTCCTATGGACTTGAACAAGTCTCCCCATGAGACCATGGTTTCATTGCTTCTTTCTTATCATTGTACTTTCATATGCACCTTATAAGGTATTCTTATGAGACCATGCTACCAAATATTCTTTCCTGTGGACCTGATAACGTCTTCCTTCAATACCATGATGTCAATTCTCCTTCAACTATTACTATACTTTTGATAATGTTTCTCTAGATTTCCCAGGATTTTCCTGAGAGAGTCTCCCCTTGAGAGTAAGTTTTTCTTGGATTTCTTAAGTGCTAACTTTCCTTGTCTTTGATGGTGAACCTGAATGAGTTCTCTACATGTGCAATCCTGTTATTATCTGCTAATATTTATATGTCATTAATTTTCATCTGGAATCTCCCCCTATCACTGTCCATATCTTGCCCTCATATCAAATTGATCATTCTACCTGCATAGAATTGCTTCTTCAAGTTTTGATTCAACAAATAATAGTCTTGAAGAAGCTTTGACCAAGGGATTAGATCTGAGGGGTACGATATAAACATGGTTCTTCAAGTCTTCTTCCCCGTCTTGTAGAGTTAACCCTTGGATTGATAGGAAGTCCCTCTCTCCTATGCCATCTCAAGTTGAGTCTGGAATATCCTGGTACATGACCTTCATTGTGACATATGTAACATTCCATATTGGGCTTGAAAATTTCCATAAATGGTTGAGGTATTCTAAAAAAAAATTCCACATGCCTCCATCTAGGTACCTTATCATATCCTCTATATCTTATCACATCATATGTCCTACAATCTTGTGCTTTGTGCCCAAATTTTTTACATGAGAAAAAATAACCAAAGAAATTGTTTGCATATCTAGAGGTATAGGGTGATCTTTAATCTTATGAATCTTTTCCTTGGAGGACCCTCATTCATTCGTTGATTCCTAGCACCTACTTCATTGTTTCTTATAGATCCTTTACAAAGATTCTTTGTCATGAGAGATTCCATTCATTCATTATGGATCCTTTCTTTATGTGAATTGAATGTACATTGTTGCTTCTTGGAATCATCCTGAGAGTTATTGAAATGAAAATGCTTAGGTTGATTCATCGATGTCTTAGGAACTTTGAGGGAATTGTTGCTAGATGCAATGAATGTTTGATTGAACTTCTTGGGATGATCTTCTTTTGATGTTCTTGGGAGAATTTTTTTCCTAGGTGCCTTGTAACTTTCCTGATATCCAAAACCTGTTTAATGAGGGGAGACCTTTGCATGTTGAGAATATGACCTAGGTATTTAATCCCTTTATAAATCTTTAGGTTGTGTTTGAGTTTCTCCATTTATTCTCTCAAGAGTATCATTTCTTCTTCTAATATTTCACAACGTTGTTCTTTCTCATGTAGTTTTTTTGAAAAAACTTACTTCATCAATTTATCTTCTTCTAGCTCAACCTTGAGAAAAAGAATAATCTACTCATTCAACTCTTTGTCTTGGAGTTTTTTCATTAATTGTCCTTCTCTCTTTTTAAGGGCCTTTATTTCCTTCAAAACTCTTTGAAGTTTTCCTTCATAATCTATTTCTACCTCAAGTTCTTATATTCTACCTCAGGTTCTTATATTTTAGCCATTTTGTCTCATGTGATCAATATGCCTCCTAATGGGATCAATCAACATCCTATTCCCCCTTGTCATCATCTTTCACATAGCCCTAAGCATGCAACTTTCATTCCCCGGAGTCTCTACCTAAAACTCCATCATTTGAACCAGTTTTAGGACCAATGAACTGTGGCCTTTTGTTGGATAGTGTTCACCTATAGGTTTCTACATTGTGGCATTTGTTGATCACCTACAGGTTGCTCCACTTTGCACTTGCATTGGTTCTAGAAAATTGGTAAAAAGAGAGAAATTTCGGAAGCATCCTCTTCCAGAAGTTTCTAGAATTTGTTATAACCATTTACCTCAGATAAAACATTCGGATCCTATCCTACCCTACTTTGGAGCTTCCATACATTATCCTTTGATCCCATCCTCCCATCAAAGGTGGATCTAAAACCTTAGATTGGTAATTATAGGTTTTAACCCCGTACAGAAATTATCTACATATGAATTATAAAACACAGAAAAATAAACAATGTGAAAGCATAACACATAAAACACATATACACAGAGAGTTTCCCACTGGATCCCAAAACTGGGACTACCAGCTTGATTTTTCATTATGTTCCTTTCAATGTTATAATACATATTTATACATGCCGAAGCATCCAATACCATGGACAGAAAACCATCGCCTACAATACCATGGACCGAAAACCATCACATCCAAAAAACATGTGCGAAAATCATGCACAAAAACATAGGTGGGTCCACCCAACCTAACATAGGTTCCAAAACCAAAATTTTCCGGGGCGCTGCCCCGGACCCCATAAAGTGGAGTTACAGTTACACCTCAAACCCCATGTGACCCCCCCTCTGACTCCCCGGTTAACTACATGGGCTAGTCATGGAAAGAATATAACACAACCCAACATTCTCCCACTTGTTGTTTTCTTTCCGCAGGGGGCCACAAGAGAGCTTAGTCATTTTTCTAGCCCTGAAACACCCATTGTCTCTCTACACCAAGAAAACTTCTCAAAGCTCATAGATTTTGTCAATGCATCTATAGTATTCTTCAAAGTGTCCACCTTTACCAACAACGCCTTTTTTTCTTCTATCATATCCCTCACAAAGTGATACTAAACATCAATGTGCTTTGTCTTTGAATGATATGCGGGGTTCTTTGCCAAGAAAATTGCACTTTGGCTGTCACATTCTATCCTTATAGCTTCCTGTACTAACCCCATACTTGAGCACAATCTCTGCAACCAAACTACTTCCTTGCTTGCATGAGTTGTTGCCATGTATTCTACCTCTGTAGTTGATAGTGCCACTACAGATTGTTTCTTACTCATCCAACTAACTGCACTTCCAAATAGGTTAAACACATACCCACTTTTAGATCTTCTCTAATCCAAATCTCCAACCCAATCTGCATCAACAAAGCCATGAATATCCAACACTCTATCCAATCCTAGTCTTCCTTGGTAGCACAAATCATAATCACTAGTTCCACGCAAATATCTGAAAACTCGCTTCACTGTTGTCCAATGCTCCTTCCCTAGTTTTGACATAAACCTACTCAATACTCACACTGCATGTGCAATGTTTGGTCTAGTACAGACCATTGCATACATCAGGCTACCGACTGCACTTGCATATGGAACATGGGACATGTCCTCTTCCTCTTCTTGTGTCTTGGGACACTGCCAACAGATAACCTCACACCTACAAGAATAGGAACCTTCGCTGGTTTACTATCCTGCATATTAAACCTATGCAGTATTGTGTCGACATACTTCCTCTAGTTTAACCAGAGCTTCCTCTTTTCCTGATTTCTTTTAATTTCCATGCCCAAAATATAGTTCGTAGCACCAAGATCTTTCATGTCTAATTTGGAGGACAATTGGGTCTTCAAATCCTAGATAATTCTTTGTCATTTCCAACCAGCAACATATCATCCACATACAAGACCAGATAAATAACACAGTCACTATTTAATTTAAAATACACACAGTGATCTGCTTTGCTTCTGGTGAAGCCAAGTCCCCGTATAAATGTATCAAATTTCTGATACCACATCCTTGGTGACTGTTTTAACCCATACAAAGACTTTTTTAACTTGCATACCAGTTCTTTCTTACCCTTCACCGCAAAGCCTTCAAGTTGCTTCATGTAGATCTCCTCTTCCATATCCCCGTGAAAAAATGTTGTCTTCACATCCATCTGTTCTACCTCAAAATCAAAAGCAGCAACAACAGATAAAAGTAATCTAATAGAAGTTACCTTGGCAACAGGAGAAAAAATATCACCAAAATCAATTCTCGGCACCTGGGAATAACCTTTTGCTACCAACTGAGCTTTGTATTTATCCACTTTTCCTTCTGCAGTTGTCTTCTTCTTGAAAACCGATTTGTTGCCAATGGGTTTTATTCCAGCCGGCAATTCCACCAGATTCCAAGCCTCATTTTTGTGCAAAGATGCCATTTCATCAACCATGGCCTCTTTCCAGAGTTTTCCATCCTTTGAATCTATTGCTTCCTTCACAGTTCTGGGATCATCGTCAGTAATATATAAAGCAAAATTTGAACAAAAAGCAGATGGACTATACCTTTCTAGCTGCCTTCTATCTCGAACTGATCTTCTGACACCCGGAGTTTGTGGCTCTTCATCTTCTAATTCTTCCTCTTTTGTAGAGTTTGATTCTTCCTCCTTAAGCTCAAACTCTATCTTCTCAGGTTCCTTTGGTTGGACTTCATGTTTAATAACATCTATTACCTCTCTGAACACCACATCTCAGCTGTACACAAACTTCCGTGTGACTGGGTTCCAAAGCTTATAACCCTTTAAACCATCCTTATACCCAATAAAGATGCACTTTTCAGATTTACTATCCAACTTGGTTCGTTTCTCCTTTGGAACATGTACATATGCATCACATCCAAATACCCTCAGATGTGAAAGAGAGGGTTTCTTACCGGTCCATACCTCTTGTGGAGTCTTATCCTCCAACGCTGATGAAGGTGACCTATTGACCAGGTAACATGCAGTATCCACCGCCTCTGCCCAGAATTCTTGTCCTAACCTGGCACCACTGAGCATGCTTCTTGCCCTTTCCATCAACGTCTTATTCATTCTTTCTGCAACTCCATTTTACTGAGGTGTATATGGAGTAGTCTTCTAACGTGCTATACCACACTTCTTACAAAATTCTTCAAATTCCTTGCTGCAAAACTCTCCACCATTATCTATCCTCAGCACCTTTATCTTCTTCTCTGTCTAATTTTCCACGAGAGCCTTAAATTCTTTAAACCTGTCAAAGGCTTCAGATTTCTTATTAAGGAAATATATCCATGTATTCCTTGAGAAGTCATCTATAAATGATACATAGTACACAAACTTACCCAGTGATGGAACCTTCACAGTTCTAATATATGTTTCTCCCTCTTACTACTAGAGGGGAAACTCACCTGATTCTGCTTCCCATATACAAAATTTTCACAGAAATAAAAATCTAGAGAGCTATTACTCATACCTTCTACCATACCTTTACCATGAAATATTCGAAGGCCTTTCTCTCCAATATGTCCAAGCCTTTGATGCCACAGCATGGTCTTCTCTCCAGAGACCACTAGATTTTCTTCTCCACTTTCAGGAACCACAGAACTGTTGCACCCATCAACAACTGTGCTACCTTACAGCTTGTACAGAGTTCCAATCCGAACTCCCCGCATCAATACTAATGCTCCCCGAACCATCTTACAGGTATCCTTCTCGAACACTTTTTTTACACCTGCATCATCCAGCTTGCTTACAAAAATTAGATTTCTGGCCAATGCAGGAATATGTAGAACACCCAGAAGTGTTCTAACTCTTCCACCTTGCAACTTGAACTTTACCTTTCCGCGACCAATGATTTTAGCCTTCTTGTCATCCCCCAAGAAGACATCACCACCATAATATTTCTCATACTCGCAGAACCACTCTCTATGGGGAGTGAAGTGAAAGGATGCACCTAAGTCAATCAACCATGCCTCATGATCTACATGTGTACTTGAAGAAGCCAAGTACACATCCCCACCTTCATCTGAGGTGGTTTTCACCTCTGTAGAAGGAGCCTCATCAGATCCTTTTCCTTTGTTAGGAGCTTTAGATTTACAGTCCCTTTTGAAGTGGCCTTCCTTTTCGCATTTCCAGCACAGCACATTTACAGGTTTTCCTGGAGATTTACATCTCCCTCTAGATTTAGATCCCCCACTCAATGACTTATTTTTGTTTTTGTTCTGGGATCTTCCTCGTATAGACAAGGCATCACCATTCTAGCTCTCCATATTTTTCCATCTCATCTCCTCCGTCAGCAAGGCTGAGACTATTTCATCAAACTGCAAGGCAATTGCATTGCTACCTATTGCAATAACCAGACTATCCCACGAATCTGGTAGAGAACACAACAAACTGATGCACTTATCTTCATCTAAAATTTTAATATCAACAGATGCTAACTGACTTACCACAGTATTAAATGCATTCAAATGCTCTGTCACCGAGTCTCCATCTTTCATCCTCAGGTTATACAACTTTTTCTACAGGAATAGTTTATTCAATAGAGACTTAGATTGGTACAAAGTCCCTAACTTGTCCCACAAATCCTTTGCCGTAGCTTCCCCTGATACATTCAACAATACTGAATCTGAGACACACAATCGTATTGTGCTCTTTACCTTCCGATCCAACTTCTTCCATTCTTCATCAGACACTCTCGTTGGTTTAGTACACGGATCTACCACAATCCACTGATCTTCATCCACCAACAAATCCTCCATCTTGAGTTTCCACAAGTCAAAACTCTAACCATTAAATTTCTCGATCTCTATCTTTCCACTGCTCACCATTTTCTTTCACCACCAGAATTGATTTCGCAGATCTCCCACTGAACAGGGTCTACCACAGGCCCGAGCAAAACCGGGACTACTAGCTTGATTTTTCATTATGTTCCTTTCACTGTTATAATACATATTTATACATGTCGAAGCATCCAATACCATGGACCAAAAACCATTGCGTCCAATACCATGGACCGAAAACCATCGCATCCAAAAAACATGTGCGAAAATCATGAACAAAACCATAGGTGGGTCCGCCCAACCTAACATAGGTTCCAAAACCAAAATTTTCGGGGTGCTGCCCCGGACCCCATAAAGTGGGGTTACGGGTACACCTCAAACCCCATGTGACCACTCCTCTAACCCCACAGTTAACTACATGGGCTAGTCGTGGAAAGAATATAACACAACCCAACAATAATTGGATAAGAACTCCCAACTTACCCCACTTCTCTATATATTTTAGCCTTCCATATGCAAGGGGTTGTATTTTCGAGAGTGATTCTACACTTGTGTTGTTGTGGTGAGAGGTTTCATTTCATGCATTTAGGGTGATTGGAGGTACACATTGTGACAAGGAAAGGACAAGTCAGCCTTGGAGGAGCTCTTCTACAAGATCAACACCTATTTATGGTTGTAAACTCCTTCCATTTATATTAATGCAAAGAATTCTCTATTTTCCTATATGTGATGTTGTTATTTCATATATTTCAATACCATGTTGATCTATTGAATAAAGTATTTAGATGATATTGCATATATCTCATAGTTTCTTGGCTTGTGTTATCTGACTGTGTAGGTTCTAATTTTGGCAATCGAAGCTGGAATTGGAGAATTCAAGCTAAAGAAGGAGCGAAGCCCGCGATAGATTCCAGGTAGGCTTCATTTTGTCATCTATTTACTTTAAGGAAAGCATTGGGTTCCTTGTTTCTTTGTTGTTCTAGGTTAGCCACCAAACCTAGGGGAGATACTTTTGTTTGCAATCGTAAATCCTGTATAACAAATTGGTGACTCCACTGGGGAACGATGTATTCCCTTCATGGTTCCATTGTCCATTGTGTTTGATTACCTCCTTGATAGACCTTTGATACTTTTCCTAGCCAAGAACATACCTAGGAAGAGATTTCATTAAGTATCTTTTGAAACTTTTGTGTCGAAATACTCTATCCCTCGACCAACGCACCCCAATGCCTCTGACAGAGCATTGCACCTCACCTGGGCCCACTTTGTACCTACGTTGCAAAGCGCTAGTGCCTCTTCTGCACCAATGTTGGGCCCTGAATTGCTCTTGTTTTTTATTATCTCTATAATCATCCTACTTCCAGCTGACCTTCCCTGACTCTTGTGTGTCTTGTAGTCTCTCTAAAGCCTCCATTTCGTTTTCATTTATGTTGATTTCCTTTGGTAAGAATTGGTTTTGATTTTTCTTTATCATTATCATTTGGTCACTTGCAAATTGATTTTGTTTTCTCATTAGCCGCTTGGATGAATTTTTTCTTTAGTCCTCATTATGAAAAGTGCATTTGAATCAGTGATTAGACATATGCATCTTAGTTTTCTTCATTTCAAAAATTAAGTGTTTTGAAAAGAAAATTAAGTGTTTTTACATTGGCATTTGGGGTTTTGTATGTGCATTGATATAGGAACAATTGTATTCAAGGGGAAATCTCATCTTGCATCTTGTTTGATGCATGTTTTATGTTGCATACTAATTGTTTCTTTCCTTAGCTAGATTTTCATTGAAAGAGAAATATTTCCATTTTCTCATGCTAGATTTGCATTTTAGGATATTCAAGCGACATTCATGGTGAACCCAAAACTGAAACTTAATCAAAGATAAGGAGTAAAATTTATTTAATCAACCTAAGGAGAATTTGTAACATTAACACAATCATTTAGAGGTCTAGGCTGGATACTTGTTTTAGCATCGTTAAACATAGGAGTTGTCGTTGTTTGCTAGCATTGCATCCTGGGGGTGAAATCTCATTCCACATATGTGAGTGTATAGGATCGTTCTGCACATACCTTTGGGTATATTGGATGTCGCTCCATGCACGTAAAGTATATGGGAATGCTCTCATCAAACGGTTATGCATTAGACATCACTACTACCAACTACACTCCCACATATCGTCGAGTATATTTTGAGAGTCCCCTATAGGTTGCTATCCATCCATAGGTAATCGAGTCTTCTACCTTGTATACCATGATACTCCAAACAAAACACTCGGGGAGATTGACTGTCATACGTTAAGTCCTTAGTTCACCAAGGTGTATATTGCGGTTCACAGTTGCTTGGTAATCCTTTATGCCTAGATTACCCTATTTTTTATTTATTTCTCTTTTTGTTAATAAAATTTATTATCCAATGTGGAAGAAAAAAATCCCCCACCCCATTGATATGCCAGAATAATCTATTCCTGTGATTTCTAAGCCTGAGATTACATCTACTCTTGACAGTGACACTGAAACAATCGAAATAGAAGTCCCTAAAACCTTATTTCCTGAGGTTATTGAACCTGACCTTCCTGAGTCGGACACTTTGATTCCTAAGGTTGTTGAACCTGAGGAGCCTTAGATATCTTCACCTGTTACTTCAGGACCTTCCTCTTCTCTTCCATTGTCTCAGACAAAACCTATATATCTTGGACCTGACAGTGAACCTCTTCCACATGAACTTGTGAGTATTCAAGAGATACAACAAGAAGAACCTCGTCCTTCTACTCATGTTCATTGGGAAGGACTCCATTTTTATCTAATTTATTCTTTTCCACCCCTTTAGGCTCTGACACAATCTCCTTTGCCTTATTCTTTGGACATAACTGCGGATCTCTTACAATAATCTTCATTAGGATTATGAACCATGATTGGAACTAATATGACCTCTTAGTCTATGTCCACCACTATCATAGAGAAATTGAATGTTGCTTCATCATCTATGTTTGTGGCATCATAAGAAACACATATGTATGGTGGCCCATCCATCCCACCTAATTATCAATCTTTATTTGGTACCTATTTATGCTCGCCTTCCATTCCTTGGACCTCTCCCATGTCATCTATTTTGAGAATAATGTCTGGTACTTCTCTTATGAGTTCCACATAGTATGCTCCTCTTCGTCTACCTACACCCACGATTGAGAAACAAGATGACCTTATGTCAGTGAGAAAGGCTACCTTTAACAATCTAACTCTTCTTATGTTGGGTACTCTCCATCTGGATCACAATTTCCTCTATCATCCCCTCTTGCTTTGGCAGGGGGGAACCTATTGTTGGTATACCTCAAATTGGTAATCATCCTTTTAATAGTCCTCCTTATCCTGGAATGGTTTCTAGTGTTTGGAAACCTACTTTTCCCATTCAACCTCATTCATTTTGGGACCAATTGTTGAATCCTCAACCTGCACCATCTTCATCTCAAATTCCTATCTAACTATAAACACCCCAACAAGCTCAAATACATGTAAGCAAACCTTTACATTTTTTTGTTTCATCACAACCTTTTCCATCGATAGCTGGCACTTCCCAAGTTCTGCTTACCCAACCTATACAAGGTACCTTACATTCTCAACCACTTTGACAGGGTACTCCTTAAGCTTCTACAGGTTAGATTATTCATAGTATGATGCAGTCCCAATCAAACCCACCTTACCATGGGACAATGCCAACCCCCATCGGGCAACAGTATGGACCATATCAAGGTATTCCTCAAGCGGCTTTTCAAGGCCAACAAATCCAAACCCAACCATTCCAAAAGCTTTATCGTCATCCTGGGGCTGAACAACAAGGTCACTTGTATAATGGTTATCAGAATCCTCTCTATCCTGGTACCCAGGTTCCTTATCATTAGAACCCTCCTTATTCAGACATGAAAGTACATGTTGCTCAAACTATTCCTTCATATACAAGCCATCCTCCTCCGGACTTTAATAAGCAGTTTCCTTTTGTGGCTACTCTTGAATTGCCAGACTTATCTTGGCTCACTAATGACCACATTTCACATTTGCCATGGTGGCCCATTATTCCCACTAAATTGCCTTATGATATCCCAAAATTCAATGGGAATCCAGGAGAAGACCTGTCGACGCACGTTATGACACATCATCTATGGTGTTCTTCGAACTCCCTTAAGGATGATTCCATTTGACTTCATCTTTTCCAATGAATGCTTGCAGGTATTGCAGCTAAATGGTAATTTTAGCCACCACCTTCCTCACACATTTCAAGTTGCCCATTAGGTATGAAACTGAAATGGAACTCTTGACCAACTTCAAACAATTAGATTCCACTCACATATGAGATCACATTCATGAGTGGTGACGTCGCTATTAGTTGGTTAAGACTTATGTTCCCAATCAACTATTAGCGAAATGGTTTACCAAATCTCTGTTGACTCCTATAACAGAAGATGTGGCTAAAGGTGAAGTTTTGACAAAAGAGCAAGTTAATTCCCTTGCGTAATATTTGGACCTTGTTTATACCCAATCAGGAACACTCTATGATAAGATAGCAAACACTTCAAGACCTTTGAATATTGTTCCTTCTCCACCTGGTAAAGAATCTCATGCCACAGATGGCATGATTGGTTCTTCCAGTTCGCTGTCGGTGAGTAAGCCATCTAGTATTTCTATTACCGCACCTGCTCAAAACCCTCAATCCCACCCTCCAACGGCTTCTAATTCTTAGATAAATTTCATTTCATCTAATAAAGGAAAGTATCAACATCAACCTGGAAACAACAAGAAAGGAAATGGTAATAAGAAGAAATACCCCTCACCGTAGGATAAACAAACAAATAAGTCCTCCAATGAGAAGAAAAATCATCGATACCCATGCTTGATTTGTAATGAGGATAACTTTACACATGATTTTCTACACTGCACTAAATTGAATCAGTTTCTTAAATATTCTACTTCTCTCACTGTGTTGACCAACCTGTTTCCCAATCAAGAGACTCATATGCTTGCTCGGGACCCTTCTAACTCTAACACGATTTTGATTCTTTCCTCCTCAAATCTGAGATCCAATGTTATGGTGGACACTCAGAAAAAGGAATATGGTAATGTGAATCCACCAAATGGTCAGGCTACTGATCAACCTTCCAATTTGACATCCCCTTCATCTGATCCTACTCCACCTATAATTCCTATGGAATTAACTATCAAGCCTCGGAAGGGAGTTATTCATAAGTTTACTTTCAACCCTCATTCAAGAGTTGCCCAAAATTATAACATAGTTGAAGACTTAGTTCAGTCTCCATCAACTATGTCAATTCTTGAAGTGTTACAGAGCGGCCCAGCCCAAAAGAAGGCCTTGTTATCATCTATGAGATGTGTGGATCCATCGGATTCCAACCTAGTGGTTTTCTCTCATGAAAACTATACCCATTGACTTCGAGCTTAGTTAGGCTTTATAATCTTGGTCATCGTCCATGGTAAGAACATTCATCGCTCCACTGTGGACAAGGGAGCCTCGGCCTGCATTATGTCCTTGTCTTGTTAGAAGGCGGTTAGTTCGCCTCAACTAAGTCAATCAACCACCAGATTGAAATCCTTTGATAGAAGAACGTACAAACCTTGTGAAATTATGAATTCCCTTCAAGTAGAACTAGGGGGGAAATTGTTTCCATATAAGTCAAAGTTGTTGACAGACCTCTCAATTATAATCTTCTACTGGGAGGTAAATGGGTTTATACCATGGTGTCGTCTTTTGGACTTACTTCCGTATGATCACCTTTCCTCATAAAGGTGAGATTGTAGCCATAGATCAACTCACATTTTTCGCCTATAATTCTCATGTCACTATAAGTGTCCCTCTTGTAGGGGAAACTCTACATTCCTATTAGCATGTGAGAGTTGGATTGTTGAAGGATTCTTCATTTATGGGAACCTTTCGCTCCCTCCTCCTATTCTTCCCAACAACTCAACTTTGGTTACTTATATCAACATGATATCATCTTCTACTATCCTGGCCAATCCCTCGATTGTACCTGATGAAACTAACATCCAAAGTTTTGGACACTGAATGTCGCTTAGCCCCGTTGAGCTAGATTACAGAGCCATCTATTCGAATTGTGAGGCTTACACCTTCTCTTCAATAAATTGAGTAGATCGATCACTGGATTATGGCACATCTTCTGATCCTTTTTCTCAAGTATTCTCTACTGATGAGAGCATCATGGAGATCGCGATGCTAGATCACGGGTCATGGGATGAACATCACTATCATTCCTCCTTAACATATCAAATTTAGTATAATCTCAGTGATGTATATTTACCTAATTTTGTAGAGCCTTTTATGAATTACATCTCCATTCATGAGGTCGACTTTGAAAAGAACCTCTTGAATATTGAAGAGACCATACCTCTCGATATCTCTGTAAAACTAGGAATTGTCAAAAATTTATACATTGGAGCGTCTTGTTCTCCATCTAAGATCGAGATCTATAGAGCCTTATTTAGTGAGTTTTGGGATGTATTTTCCTGGATGTATGGAGAAATTCCAGGTATCAACCTGAATATTGTAGTGCATGGATTAAAATGTATCCTAATGCCCAACCTGTTTAGCAGTGCCTCCATCTGGTCCATCCCAAGAAGGCTGTCGGGATTAAGGTTGAAGTTGAAAAGCTTCTTCAAGCGGGTTTAACATACCTCGTTCCTTTAACTATTTGGGTATCGAATGTCGTCCCTGTCGTGAAGAAATAAGGCATGATCTGAGTATGTGTTTAATACCAAGATGTGAATCATGCTTGTCCTAAGGATAACTATCTAACCCCATTTATTGACCATATTTTTAATGTTTGTGCTGGCTACGAGATTTATTCATTCATGGATGGATTCTTGGGCTATAATCAAATCAACATTCTCCCAGTAGACCAGCCTAATATTGCATTTTTCCCTAGGGTATTTTTTCTTATCGAATGCTCCCATTTGGTTTGAAGAATGTTGGGTCCACATTTCAATGTGCTATGGATTACACTTTTCACGAGATTAAACATATCGTGAAACACTATTTGGATAATCTATGTGATCATTCCAAACATTGGGTTGATCACCTGATGCATCTAAGGGTTATTTTCCTATGTTGTAGACATTATAACATTCGATTCAACCCTCACAAGTGTGTGTTCTATGTCATTTCTGGTTGACTCCTGCGTTTTGTCATTTCAAAACAAGGAATTTGTATTGATCCATTAAAATTATAGGCCTTCTTTGACTTTCCTGCACCTTCTTCCCTTGTTCAGTTACAAAGACTCAAAAGGAAAGCTAACTTCCTATGGAGGTTCATCCCTAATTACGTTGAGCTAACCAGATAATTCACTTACTTACTGAAAAATGGGGCCCCCTTCCATTGGGATGACACTGCTCAGAAAGCATTTGATGCCCTGAAAGATGTACTGGTTCGAGAATCTCTTTTATACCTCCTTGATTATCAGCACGACTATTTCTTGTACCTTGATTCTGCCATTTCTACTATAGCAATGGTATTGGTCTAAGAAGACGATATAGGGACTTAAAATCCCATTTATTATTTGATTTGCAACCTTAATGATATCGAAATCATATATACTCACATAAAAAGTTGGCTTTGGTGGTCATTCAATCCATCCAAAGGTTTCACCATTACATATTTCTTAGGAAAACTATGGTAATTTTAGATTGCAACCCTATGACTTACATATTGTCATGTCAATTGTTGGGGGGAAAGTACTCTAACTGGATCATTATTCCACAAGAGTTTGACCTGGATTTCATCAAGTCCAAGTCAAAGAAATCCCTAGTTTTCACCGAGCTAATGTGAGATCTTCCTTCCCCTGATTCTGAATCTACATCTGAAGATTCTATCCCTGACAAGTCATTATTTCTGATATCATCATCTGACCCTTGGCATGGAGATTTTCTAATCTATAACCAGACCAAGAGTTTCCAACCTAATACCTCTCACTCCGAGGAGTGACATATTTGATACAAATCCTAAAATTATGTTATTATTGGTGACACCCTTTATCGTCGTGGTATTGATACGATCTTACAGAGGTGCCTCACTCTTGAGGAGGTCGAGAAATTCATCAATGAATTCCACTCAAGGGCATGTGGATGACATCTATGTGGTTACGCTACCACGTAGAAGATCTTACACACTAGTTACTTTTGGCCTAATATTTTTTGCAACTATATTCTTGCTGTCTAGAAGTGTCATGCATGACAAATCTATGATCGTACAACATGTGCTTTGCCTACTCCTTTGCATCCCATTGTAGTTATTGGTCCCTTTGCGAAATGGGGCATCGACTTTATGACATGTAACCCTCACTCAATCAGGGGGCATGGTTGTATAAGTTTCGCTATTGACTATTTTACTAAGTGGGATGAGGCGATGCTTACATTTAACAATACAGGAAAAATACTGCATAATTTTTCTTCAATCACGTTATTTCTAGGTTTGGTGTTCCGCAAGCAATAATTACGGATCACAAAAAGAATTTCGAGAATCATATGATAACTGAACTAACTACTAAGCTGGGACTTTCACATGAAAGTTCCACTCCCTACTGTCCTCAGGCTAATGGATAGGTTGAAGCTATTAACAAAGTTCTTAAGACTATGCTTCAATGTATGGTAGAGGTCCACAAATTGGACTGGAACTTACTTCTTTATGCTGCCTTTTGGGCATACCAAACCTCCGTTAGGACTACTACCAAATTCATACCCTTTTAGTTGGTTTATGGTCTGGAAGAAATCCTCCCCATCGAGAGTGAAATTCCATCGTTAAAACTAAGTTTCAAACTTCTTCCTACCACTTCTATCGAGGAGGAGCATCTTTTACATCTGACTTGTTTCGATGAAACTCGACGTGATGCTACTTTATCCAATGAAGCTCATAAAAGATGCATCAAGGCGCAATATGATAAAAATGTCAAGCCTTGTGTCTTCTTAGAAGGAGGCCTAGTTCTCTTATATGACCACGAGGTAGATAATTTAGGTCTAGGAAATTTCGAACCCATGTAGTTGGGTACGTACATTGTCAAGTGAGTCCTTGCAAAAGGGGCGTATGAGTTAGTAGACTGTGATGGAGTTCCACTAGCACAACCTCAGAATGGATTGTACCTCAATAAATACTATGCTTGATCCCATGCATAGTACATTGTGTTCATATGATCTATAGGTGTGTCGGGTGTGTTTGTAGTGTGCCTTTTCAGAGTTTCCCACTTTTTTTGTTGATCCCTTTTACATTTGGTTTGCATATGTCAACTTCTCTTGAACTGTATATTGGTTATTCCGATGGTGCTAGTCGTACTACTCATAACCTATCTTCTGCAACATGGGTTATCGTTGTTCTAAATGGCAAGTTAGTGAGTATGAAAGGGATTTGCATTGGTCGCTCTACTAAAAACATCATTGAGCATAGCGTAGTGGTTGAGATACTATTTGATGTTATTTTACATGGTATCTGCATTTTAGTAACCAGTCTTGACTCACAATCATAATACTACAACTTGCTTATGTTTATTGGGTTAGAAAGCCCGCCATCCTTTGCATGGTTGTTATGAAACCAGCTCACAAAAAGATAGAAATGATAGATCAACACCTTAGAAATAAGCCTCTTCGAGGGGGCAACCTCCTTTACATTACACAAATGAACAATTCTTTGATGATACAAATGAAAAGACCTCCTTTCTATATATAGGAGTCTAAGGGGTCATAATATAATCAGAGCCGACATAACAATAATAATGTAAGGGCACAATAATAACAATAGTGGGCTTCTATGGGGCACAATAGTAACAATATGGGCACTACATGGGTACATCAATATAATAAGGGGGTTTACTAATAACAATAAGGGGTTACATTAGTAGTATAGGGGCCTAACATGCCCCTCTCCTTCAAAAAGTGTTGTCCTCAACACTTGAGTAGTTCTTGATGCTTCTGTATAACATTCTTGTCTCCCCATGTGGAATCTTCAGCGGGTAAGTTCTTCCACTTGATGAGATACTCTGAAATTGATCGATTTTGTAGATGTTGGGTTCTTGTTTCTGTGATTGTTCCAGGTTCCAATATGATTTTTCCTTCCTCTTCAATTTCTAGCAATATTGTTTGAATTGGGATCTTTTGCAACTTTTGAATAAGTGGCCATACTTCTTTGTCCTTCTTCCATTCATCCCTTGCTTCGTTTATCCAATCTGGTTGGATAACAGAAATAGCACAAAGCAATGCTTCCACATCCTCATCCTTTCTTGAGAGTGCATCTACAACAAAATTTTTCTTCCCTTTTCTATAGATGATGTCAAAGTCATAACCCAACATATTTGTGACCCATTCTTTTTGTTCTTCTAAAGATAATAGTTTTCTAAAAAGTATTTAAGACTATCATGATCCATTTTTACCTTGAAGTGTCTTCCCATTTGGTAAGGTCACCATTTCTTAAGTGCATATAGTATTGCCAATATTTCCTTCTCATAAATAGCTTGCTTGAGATGTAGCAGTAAAAATACCCAATCACCTACATCAAAACATTTTTCACTGCGATGTTGCTCTACCTGTTGTTTCATTTGATTTTGCACCAAAGTGGTGTTATCCTGTAAAAGTTGGAGAACTTGTTGTTGATGCTCGATGTGATCTTTCACTGCTTGAGCCTTTTTCTTCTTGATATGTCCTTCTATCTTTAGAGTTTGAGGAGTGGTAATTTCTTCCAATCCTTTACAAGATATGGTCAGATTCATTTCTTGATGCTCGATGTGATCTTTCACTTCTTGAACATTTTTCTTCTTGATATGCCCTTCTATCTTGATAGTTTGAGGAGTGGTAATTCCGACCAATGAATTACAAGATATGGTTGGATTCATTTCTTCTTTCTCGATGTGATATTTCACTTCTTGCACCTTTTTCTTCTTGATATGTCCTTCTATCTTGAGAGTTTGAGGAGTGGTAATTCTTGCCAATGCTTTACAAGATATGGTCTGATTCATTTCTTCTTTCTCTGGGGTTGGGTCCTGGCGTATATCCTCTTCTTTTGATGTTTCTTGATCCTTTTATTCCTCCTCTTCATACTCTATGTAAAATAATTTCTTCTCAGCACACTTATGACCTTTAGCGCATTTGCTATCACAATTGTAACAAATCCCTTTTTCTCCTTTTTCTTCCAATTGTTGTGGTGTAACCCTTATAGGTTGTGGAAGGCTAGGAGAAAGAACACTTCCATCTTTATAGTTGTGAGGGATAGACTTCCTTGTTGCCATAATTTTACTTTCCACTATGTAACAAAGCCCTTTTACTCTTTCCAATTATTGTGGTGTTGCTCTAAAGAAGGTGTTTCTCTTTGTATCCTCATAATGTGCTATCATTTCCTCCATGAAAATTGACCATGTAACAAGTTTTTTACGACAACAAAGCCCTTTTTACCATAAAAATTGATCCAGTTTTAAATATGAAGATGCAATACATACCTTTTGCAATAGTGGTACACCATGTAGATGAAAATATTGCTCCATCTGAAGTATCTAATTTACCAGATCCTTGCCATCAAACTTCCTCATCTTGCTTTTTCTTGATTTTAGGAGCTCTATCTTGAAACAACTGTAATTATGTACTTTCAGATCTTTAAGTTCTGAAATTGCGACCTACAATAGCCCTCTGCGTCCTCTTTCCAATGCCACTAGTCTGATCCAAATTGGATTCTCCAAGGAAGCGTTATGCCAAATCTCCCAGAGTGACCTGATTATAGACTAGTTCAATAGAGTGAACTTGTATGACGTTCCACGTGTCACTGTTTCGACCTTTGGCTCTGAAAAATATATACAAGAAACTATAGTCCGTCCTCTTTCTGTACCTTCTTACAAAATTTCAATCTGATGCTCAGAGAGAAAGTTATCACAGTTTTCCCGAGGTCACCTGTTTGGAATGTAATTCAGGAGTTTGCAAAAAGACCAACTTCCTCATCATATCTCAGCAAATATAGCGTGAAAAGATCTGAAATTTGGACCTGAGGTTTAGTACGATTTCGTCTCAAATGGTTTTTTTTTTTTTGCTTCTGAAACATCGCAGAAAAAAAGTTACAGCGAAAATGCCACGATGACCTATTTGGAGCAGCAAAATCCTAGAATCCAAAGCTCTGATACCAAATGTTATGAAACCAGCTCACAAAAAGATAGAAATGATAGATCAACACCTTAGAAATAAGCCTCTTCGAGGGGGAAACCTCCTTTACATTACACAAATGAACAATTCTTTGATGATACAAATGAAAAGACCTCCTTTCTATATATAGGAGTCTAAGGGGTCATACTATAATCAGAGCCGACATAACAATAATAATGTAAGGGCACAATAATAACAATAGTGGGCTTCTATGGGGCACAATAGTAACAATATGGGCACTACATGGGTACATCAATATAATAATGGGGTTGTACTAATAAAAATAAAGGGTTACACTAGTAGTATAGGGACCTAACAATGGTTTTGAGAGTGCGTCTTCTAGAAATATATTCAATTTCATATGATATGAACATATTTCTATAAATCTAAACACATTGGTAGATTCCCTAGCTACTTATGTTTTATATACACATTTGCAACTAATGTAAATCAGTTTCAATTCACATCACATCATATTGAAAGCACAATAGGAACTAGGAAACACTGAAAATATGTATACATATATTAAGTTTGGTTTTACAAAAAAATTGTACCCTAAGACACATATGGATGCATCGCCCATATGAAAAACTACATGCAAAGATCTAAGTAGAAAAATCAATGGTTCTCATGATAAAATGACATTGCACGAGTTATCTTGTGCAATAATTGACCAATATGGCTAGGCACTCTGATAGTGTGTCGCTGAAGTTGCATTGGAATATGTTCAACCTCGGTCTCATCAATCCCATGTGTCAACCCTTCCACCTGGCACTCCACCTTTAATAGGATCTCAACTACCTCAAGATCTCTTAGCAAATTCCGTCCTACCGCAACAACCTATACTAGCTCCACTGCCTCCTCATGTGGTTGTCTCTCTACACGACGAAGATATGAAGCACCTACTGGTCAAATTGATCCAATATCTGCATGAAAACATCAATAGTTTAGTCTAAGAAACATCAAAAAACATTAAAAAAAATAAAAAATAAAAATTGTAAAAGTTTCAAAAACTTAAATGGTTGAAATATTTTACCTGAAGCATCCCATTTCTCACCCTCAGGAAGCACGAGCTCGAGATCATCACAGAAATCCATCTTTGCATAAGGATAATCATTAATAGTGATGAACTTCCTAAGCATCCACCCAAATAAGTCTGGTGAGAAGTTGATTCCTAATGGACCTACATGTCGAACCATATGATCTATCCACCTCCTCATCCATGGGGCCCTTGAATCGATAGCCTCGATTAAAATATGTTGAGGGTAAAGTAGGGGCACTCGTTCTAGAGAAAAAGGGACTAAGTTTGAACCATCGCAAAATTTCTTTAACTTCTCCTCTCTTGATTTGGTCAATTTTTCTTTTATATTGACCAAAACTCCCTCACTCCAGTTGAAGATTGTTGGTTCTAGAAACTCCAACCCGTACTGCATGTATGATCTACTTGCTACATGAAGTTTTGAGCTACCTGCAAATCTCACGATAATGAACAAGATTGTTCTCAAAGATAACTAGGTTACATATTTTATATTGATCTTTCCATCCCTAGTTGGATGGGCTCGAGGTCTACAATAGTTGGTGATATAATCTTTCGTTGTCTCCCCACCACTTCTCCCACCTAGGAGAGAGATGGGAGTACCCCTTTTGGATAAACCTGTCAAAAATTAGATATATTCTACCTTTATCATGAAAATATGGTCCCC
Organism: Pinus tabuliformis; assembly: GCA_031772625.1. NCBI lineage: Eukaryota > Viridiplantae > Streptophyta > Pinopsida > Pinales > Pinaceae > Pinus > Pinus tabuliformis. The sequence continues at coordinate 354,111,026 of CM062811.1, forward strand.
AAACCTAAATGCTTGTGCCTGAACATCCCATGAACGAACAATATATTTCTACAATTCCATCTATTTCCTCATACCAGGAATCTAGAAGAATTTTAGCAATCCACAGTTTTTCAGTGCCTGGATGGTAGCAGAATCATTTGCTACATTTAAATCATGTTCCTTATGTTCTCTTTCTCTCCAAATGAATTCCATTTTGTGCTAATGAACACCCGAAACATTAACAAGAGATTTATTACGCTCATTTTCATGTAAAAAAACTTGCAAAAAATTAAGGGAAAATTGATAAACAACTTGTAGTTTTGCACCCAACACACCCGAGTAGTGCATGATAGAGCATTTCACTTCTCCCAGCAGTGATAATATTCCTAGGTGCAATGCATGTTTCGATTATGGGGAGATGCGTTGGTCCTATTAGTGTCAGTCTTTGCAGCCTTCCTCTAGTGATCAAACATGCTCTTGCAAAGTAATTTTAAGGTTTCAAGGTCAAATTTTGTCATTTCAGTGAGTCTTCAAGCAAAATTTGGTCACTAGGTAAGGTCTAGGGTTTGCTTTCACTCCTTTCAAAGTTGTCCAAATGTCATTCCATGTCACCATTCAGGTGAGTGTACCATCATTCAGAGGGTTTTCATCATCATGTCAAGTTCCACTGGGTCATTTTACACCTTGTTTATGCTTCAGTTGTGCCTAGGTAAGGTTTATTTCCCTCTTCTAGGGTTTTGAAGGTAATTTCTCTTGGATGGTCAAATTATCAGCAAAACTTGTATCCTGATGTTCATACACCTTCCCCTATCCTTAATGTACCTTATTAAACACTTCCCATCACTGAGACCCCCCAAATTCCTCATTTTCGCACAAACCCTAGTTTCTTGCTACAACTTGACAATTTTCTAGGCTAGGCCTGTGTTTTGCCTTTTTGGACCCCTTCCCCTCACTCAATATTTGAAATTCCACTTTCCCTTGTTTTCTAACATCCCTCCCTACTTCTCAAAATTTCCTCAAGAATTTAGAAGCCCCTTATCCCCTTCATTTCACTTCATTTCGACAAATCCCCTGTTCCACACATCGGGATAGGTTTTACTCCAATGATGTTTCTGAGCAAGAAAAGATGAATTTTGGAAACCTGAGAGAGGTTTTTGACCAAAATTGGCCAATGCAGAAAAACCTCCTTCACTTTTTACACAGCTCTTATGGTTTTAGAGAAATGTCAAAAATACAAATGCCTCAAGAGAATTGGTGCACCTCTGAAGTGACCTTGCAAAAATGAAGATTTATCCTAGCTTGAATGGCCAAATGACTTGCTTGATGAGTCCAATGATAACTAGACACAACGAGCTTTCCAATTCGCTATCATGATCTCAATTTGGAGTTGAGGAAGACCTTCAAAAGTTGACTGCAACAGCACTCTACCTTTAGGCAGCCTCATTTGGCACATTTCGACCAGTCTTGGGAGATTTGATTTTTGACAGGGTAAATGAACTCCAAATTGAAAAATTCCACTTGGGTTGGAAAGTAGACTCAATAAAATTTACAACGAGCTATCCTGTGCCCAATTTGGACACAGGGAAGGCCTCCAAAAGTCTCCTGTAAAAAGGCACTACGTATTGAGCCGGCGCTAAGAATTGGGTCACTGGCGTGGCACATAGAGCTGGCACGACGCATTAGGCTACCCTCCACAGTGCAAAAAATACACTAGCACGGTGCATAGAGTAGGTGTGGCACGTTGGGTTTGTGGCACGGCGCATAGAGCTGCAAGCCTAATTTCACCCACGAAACTCATCCAATTGCCAAATTTGCTCGGTTGCCACCTGTCCAAGTAAGTCAAACGTTCTTCTAATGCCAATGAATGTGTGTCTCTAGATGTTTATGATGATTTAGTGAGAAAATTTTCAAACCCTACCTCCTTGCAATTTTTGCTCAAAAAACAATTGCTTAGGGTTTGTAGTTGTGTTTTTGCTGCCAAGTCCACTCCATCACTCCCTCACCCTTTGATTCCCAGATTTGTTTTCTAGTTTCATCAACTCATTCCACTATCCTCATATCCCTAAATTCATTCACCCCCAATCCCCAATTCTCATTATCCCAAACCCTATCCATATCCCTAAACCCTACTCACATCCCTAAAACTCTTACTCCCATCCCTAAACTCTGTTCACACATACATTTTTACACTTTCTTCCATACAATCTACCCATTTCATTTCTCCACCATATTTTCACACTGTTATCCACAAAACCATCCATATACAACCACATTTTTCAAAACCAAAGGAAAACAATTTAAAGAGACAGTGATCATGGGTATGAGCAAGAGATTGAACATGACCGGGAATCTTGGCTTGAGAGAACAAACTTGCACTTAGAGAGGTTGTTGGAGAAGGCTAACAAGGAGAAGACATTGTTGAGACATATGGCATATCATTACATGGCGAGAAACAAAGTCTGCAAGGCGAGAATCAGGAGCTTAAAGGCAAAATTGAAGAGGGCATCAAAGAGGCGAAAGGAGCATGATCGACTTCAGATATTGGTTGAGGCTTCCTTGGCCCAACACAATGCTTGATGGAGAAGACTCAGCCCAAATTTCAAAAAAATTGGGACACTTTTTGCATTTTTGAGATATTTGGCACAAAAAACAGGATTTTCTGCCCTATGCATCGCGCCACCTGGCGCTCGCTTTTGATAGGAGCCTCCAAATGACAAAAACTTAGCATTTTTGGATTTGGCATGGAAAAATATGTTTGCCTACTAATGGCCAAGAAATTTGGACAGGTTTTGAGCCCTCAAAAAGGTCAAAAACACTCAAAAATGACCTCACTGCCCCTATTTTGACACACAGGAAGCAGTGTTGGGAGAACTGACGTTTGGAGGGGCAAATAGAGGCCAAATTGAAAACTTCCACTTCGGTTGGAAAGTAGACAGGCATACCTTTCCAACAATCATACTTAGAGTGAATTTGGACACCGGAAAGGCCTTCCAAAGTGGGTCCAAACAGGCGTTATGCATAGAGAATCAGGCGCGACGCATAGAGGAAATTTTGCCAGTTTTACCAAGTATTACTCTGTTTTTCGCCCAGCTTTGACCAGTTCGAATTTTTCACTTTCTAAATGGAAAATTTGTGATGTAATTTAATATAAATTGATGGATTGTGATGTAAATATGTCAAATTTTCACTTATGGAGGTAGATTCATCAGTTTAAAAGTTGTTTGAAACTGAATGAATCAGTTCCCTTGTTTCTAGAGGCATGTTGTTTTGTTGCCTGATTTCTAGTTCTCAGTTTAGAATTAGTTGAAATAGCTCCTAAACATGTGAGCTAGACCCCTAGAGGCTAGGATGAGCTATTGTTTGTCTATATTATGTTGTTTTTCAGTCATTAGTAGGGTTAGACTTTTGAGAAAGCTTGGAGTTTCATTGTATACTCATCTCAGCAATTTTGGCTAAGGAATAGACTAGGGTTTGCAGCACTTTATGGGATTCATGTGGTACCTTGCTTTGGTATTGTGTTTCCTTCTGTAAATTGTAAGTTTATATGTGTTTATGTATGCCATTATCTCTCTTGATTCTTCTTAACTAAAACAAACAAGGAAAAGGTAGAATCCATTGAAATTGCAGTGCTCTACCTAGGGTTTGCTTAGTTATTCATGTTTTCAGCTGTTTGAAGAGGATTCCTGAGGTTTTCTTGCCCTCTTCAACTCCTCACCTATCTAAATCTCTCCATTTCATTCAATTTGAAGTGTCAAATCAGTTGCCTACCTTGCCCCATAGAGATCTCTTCAAAACTGAGCCTCATTCCCCAGACCCAAATCTCCCTTTCCATTTGAGCCAACAAAACATGTTTATATTCAATCAAGCTCTTTTTCACACATACCTAGCCTAAGATCAGTATTCACTTCAGTCATCTCAAGCCCTCAATGATCATATTTTGCTGAGATTGACAAGGAGAGAGCCCTCTCCCGACCTGGTAGGGCTAGCTACCAGGTTAAGCGTGGTTTGATGTTACTCTTTATCCTACCTTTCTCAGCTTGCGGTAGATTTAGGCCCTAACAGGTCCTATGGCGTCTTCTTAAAACCCAAGGGCCCTCAAAAGCTCAAAAAAATTGCATGAAATCACAAAAATGAACTATGAAAAGAAAGAGAATGGTTTTAGCTCCTATTTGGAAGCGACGATACTCAAAATGGTCCAACAGATTAGACGCAATCATCTGCAAAATATCAAGGGAAAAAAAGCTTAGAACTCTCACTATTGAAGCTAAATGTGAAATGGTGAAAATGAATAGTCATTTTGACTATATATGGTCATTTCTCGCATTATTTTATTCATATTTAATGTTTTGACCTAGATATGCTTCATTTTTACTATGAAACAAGTATGCTTAATCCTTTCTGTGATGTTTTGAGTAGGTTGGCAGTTGTTAACAGGTTTTTATCATGCTTTAAATAGGTTATTTTGACCAAGGAGTAACTTTTATCTTTTTTTCGGTCTCCATGAATGTATGAAAAAGGAACCCCTTGGAGTCCTCTTTCAGCTCTTTTCAAACTCTCAACATATGAAAATATTGTCGAGCACTTGTCTTTTCAAACTCATAAAAGTAAATGAAAATATGTTTACTCAGTATAATTTTAACCCTTTTCGAGACTGAGATAAACTATTTATAAAAAATGAATACCTTAGTCGAACATGGCTAAGAGGTTCTCTTAAGCATTTTTTTTCTACCTTTTCAGACTTGAGAGAATATCTATGAAAAGGGACATCTTGAGTTTTATTTTTTGCTACTTTTTCAAACTTTCTAAACATGAAAAAGATGTTGAATTTTACCTTCACTGGACTCGTTAAAACATCAAAAAACAATGGACTTCTTAAACATGACAAGGCCAAACGACTACTTCTCAGGGTTCGTTAAATATACTCTAAGGGATTCATCTGAAGGGTGAACTTACAGATCAAGCATATGTTATCCTCATCAAGCTTGTTAAAAAATAAAGAGATACTAACCAATATGGTTGACGAAATTGGGAAAACAGAGTATTCCATTTTCTAATGGAAGTGAGTCGCTCTTGAACGTGACACTCTTCCACTTCATCTCTGTGGTTGTTGGGTTGGGTAATCTTCTTGTCTTTTGGTTATCATACCATTTTCATAGCCTCCATTTCGTTTTTGGGTCAATGCTTCCAACTCCATTCAGTGTCTTCGATGTGTTCAAGAGAATTCATTTAGTTGATATCCGTTGCAATACTCTTAAGCCTTCATTTCATGTTTACCTTTCCTGATCCAGTTAAGTATCAACAACATTATGTCGCAATCATCACACCTGTTTCATGTCATTGATGGGGGATACATAATGGCCGTCCTGCAACAGGTCGCTTCCTGTTGACATTAGCACATTATCTAGGAAGTTGACCTAGAAATAACCCCTTGGTACCTTGGTGCTTGCATACATCAATGGAAATTTTCCTCGCTCTCGGAAACATGTTTACATCAATGGCCTTCAACAGAAAGATTTCTTCTGGTGTAGGAAATCAACTCATTTATTCACACCATACAGATTGTACTATAGTACCTTGAGATCCATTAACATCATCAGTGGTTTCTCTTGCGTCTGTTAATAGCTTACCTCATCGGTCTATAATCAGATGGTGTCTACCATGTTCGACCTCAACTCATTGATTCACATGTTTAGATTCGTACATTAGTTGGTCGTGTGAAGGAGAAAGAAGACCCCAGATCTAGCTTCATCCATTTGGGTTGCGATTTTAGGATTATACATAGATCACAATGTATGATGGCCATGATCATACAAACAGTTTGTAATATCCCCAGAAAAGCTGTAAATATTTTTTTTACCACTGTAAGAAAACAAACTGGATAATGTTGTTATTTTTCTGTTTGGATTAATAATATTGTTAATTTCTGAAGTTAGAAAATGATTGAGTAATAACAGTTTGTAACTTCTCATAAAGAAGTTGGAACTACCGGTAGCAAAACCCTAACTGTCTCCCCTAACGGAAAACACTCCAAGGAAAAAGGGGTGGAGGGAGGAAAAACTATTTTTCTGTTTGGATTAATAATATTGTTAATTTTTTAAGTTAGAAAATGATTGAGTAATAACAGATTTGTAACTTCCCATAAAGAAGTTGGAAAGAGGCAGTTACCAGTAGCAAAACCCTAATTGTCTCCCTTAACGGAAAACACTCTAAGGAAAAAGGGGTGGGGGGAGGAAAAATCGTGCTGTAGAGACGGGCGGTCAGAGAAAAAAGAGAAAAGAATGCTAAGTCTGGTGATGACCAGATAGCATTAGCACTCTGTGCGAAAACTTGCTGAAGACTATAGTCTTGCAAGCAGGCTTGGGGGGAGATTTGGTCTCGAAGATGAATCTCATGGATGGGAGGATGACAAGTAAAGGTTGTAAAAGTGCCTGAGAACGTTGGGATCTACTGCTCAGGGATAAAGGTAAGCAGTACCTTTCTACAACCATACTAAACGGAAAGTTGTTGTGTTTGATTCATTGTGAGTGGTGTAGCAAGGGCCAGCTCTCAAATTTATAGATTATTTGAAATCTCATTGTCAGTAGGGGTGTAAGAGTTTACAATTTATAAATTATCAGAAATCTCATTTTCAGTAGGGTTATAAGGGTTTATGTTTGTAAATGGAATGAACTCTTTTATTTCTGAAAAATCATTCTATTGAAGTACTTTAGAGTTAACTGGATAGCACATTTGATTTAATTATTGTAAGAAAAACAGTAGAGAAGAAAATATTGACCAGAACCGATTGGTTCTGTCTGTCTGGCACCAACTGTACAAAAGTAAGTTAAGAATCCTGAGTAATTAAGAGCATGTATAAACTTATTTTAAGGGTATCCTGTGTGAACTAAGAAACACAAAAATTGAATACCGGAGGATTACTATAGTATGCTAGCATAGCAAGATGGAAGAAGCATTAAAGACCTGTGTGTAGCTGTCAGCAAGCACAATTCAAAGATAAGGAGTGAGCTACCAAAAAATGGTGCAGGGCTTACCACTAAAGTCGAAAGAGAAGTGATACAATAGGTGGAGACCATGAAACTAGGAGTCTAGACCCTATAGAGTCTTCCTGTAAAACCCTCCCTCTGAAAACAAGACCCTAAATAGCATTTATAACTGTGTTCACACTCACACTCCGATTCTTGTAACCACAAGAATCATGACCATGGCGGAGGGAACCTAGTATCTTATTTTCTCCGCAAAAGATTAATGAAAAACAAAAAAGAACTTAAGACACAGAATAGTTACAAAAGTTCTATTTTGAATATATAAATGGTGGACAAATGCACTTTGAACAAATTAATTCCATGTAAACTTGTACAGGTATTGAGAAATCTAGCAGGAACATTAATTTAACTGGAAAGAGTTTATAAGCACTCAGAACAAACATTTCCTATGAAAATTGAACTGTCGAACTGAAGTAATAATAGCACTGTTAACATTAAACAAATGAGGCACATGTATTACTGTTAACATAAAACGATTGGAGCACATGCATTACTGTTAACATAAAACAAATAGAGCACATGTATTACTGTTAATATAAAACGAATGGAGCTCATGTATTAACTAGCCATTAAAAGAACAACAAAATAACGAATACATAGACATGTATCCGAGATGATTACATCCGCCATTGAGTCGACATCTTTAAACAAAAACTTAAAAGTCCTCTGTTCTTAAAATACATTACATACTAGACTTTGTCCTTAGTAAAATTGGTTCAATCTACAGCACAACCTTAAAATAAGGCCGTAGCCTCAATATCCCTAGATAGACTCGAAGATTGAACTATATTCCCAGCTTTACCAACAAAAAATACCACCACCAGGTAACAAAAGAACTGCGAGAACCTGACATGGTAAATTCCATATTAAATCAGGAACAGAAGCCAGAGAAGGCTCCTCTGGAAAGACTGAAACTAGAACTGCAAACTTGAGCCGAGGAACTTTCACTTCACGGTCTAAAACCCAGGTAGGGAAGCCAAGTAGCTTACCCGGAATCCAACGAACTCCAGAGACAGGTAAGGAAGCTGTGCCACCTTTGAAATAGTTGTGACCCGCGTTTCCATTTCCTCCATACCTGCAAAGGGGAAATGTATCAGAAGTAAACTTAAGCAAGCTTGAAACAATTAAACATAGTGGTGAAGTCAAGGAGGAACCCTTACCTGGTAACTAGACTGGTTCATGAATTCAATGGATAGGAAACCCCCTCGGCCACTTCTGTGACATGCCAGGTGCATAGTGCTCAAACCTATAGGCCAAGCAACCTGCAAGAGGAGAGGCAGAGCATGGTGCCAAGGGAGAAGGGTGCAAATGAAATGCGTAACCCAAAAAGAAAGATGGAAAAGCCTTCTGGATAGCGCCCAGCCATTAGATTGAAGACTCATAACCTCCATCGTTGATGCGATGAAGGATCCCGAGGAGTCCTGACGTGGTTGCAATGCCAATCCAAATCGACAGAGCAGAGTATTAAATGCCAAATGAGCGGTGGCAGATAAGCTCGGAGCGTGAGCGGAGTTATCCAGATTTGGTGTGATTGACTATTAATTGAAACGGATAATGCACTGTGAGTAACACAGTTGACGACATCCTAGTGGTACAGCTGAAATTCAATGAACTGTGCTATGTAACAATCCCGTAAATATTAAACCCTGACAAAGGTAAAACTGTAATGTTGCTATAGTCGGGTAACAATGATGTTATGCTTACTGTGTATTAATTTTTTTCAATTTTGGGTATTTTAGTTATATTTAAAATGGAGTCATGACATGTGGTATCAGAGCCAAGGTTACAAAACTATGACCTCTAGCAAATGAATTGTACATTAGTTACTATTTTCCTTTGGAATTCTAACTATTGTTGATCTATTAATTTGTTAAGTACAGAGGAACATGACAACAGTAGTTTATAAGAAGAATGGATAATGCGCCACATAGGAATATGGTTGGCCTAGGGCCTGCAACATTCCCTGAAAATAACCCTGAAATATGGGTACAGTTAGGAGAGGAGGCTCGTAGCAAAAATCTTGCAATACTAGAAATAGTTCAGGAATTAAAAAGGGAGATGGCTCGCCTACGGGAGGACAATGCAAGGCTAACCTTGGAAAAGGAAAAAACTATGAAGAGCCTGTCTGATAAGCAGAATTAGCGCAAAACAATACCCAGCCCTGAATAGGAACGAATGTCTAAAGAACAGGATTATCACACAGAGCATGAAGGAACAGTAGGTGGGGAAGAAAATCAAGAGGAGAAGTCGGATAATGCCTCTGAGCACCCAACATCAAAAAGACAGCTAGTAGAATTGCAAGGGGAGTTTCGGAAAATAAAACCCCCACACTTTGATGGAGAATTGGAAGAAGCAACCAAATCCTGGCTTATTAACATGAATAAATACTCCCAATTATATGAGTACGATCACAATCTAAAGGCCCAGTTGGCTATCTTCCAACTGCAAGGGAAGGCCACTTTGTGGTGGGAGGAGGTCAAGATTGTACGAGGGGTGAGTGAACAAAGTATTACTTGGGATAAGTTCCAAAAATACTTCAAGGAAAGGTATTTGATGGAACGATTTTACGATGAGAAAGTGAGAGAATTTCACAACCTACGGCTCAGACAGCAAACCATGGATGAGTTTATCACCTGATTTACCTCCTTTCTCCAATATGTACCATACATACGTGAGGAAAAGGTTACAGTACAACGTTTTGTCAGCAGCTTACCCATGGCAATGAGGGAGAGAATTGAGTTCGATAACACAAAAATGATGGACAAAGTTATACAAAAGGCTAGGATATGCTACTAGCAAAGCAAGAAGAAGGGTGAAATTTTGGGCAGGAAGTGGGCTGAAAGGAAAGGTAATAAGACTATTTTTGGCAATAAAGGAAATTGGGGCAGCGCTAGCAAGGGATTTTCCAAAGGGCCAAACAATAGAAATCTGCATAAAAACCCGCTCGAAATTAAGCCGTCATCTGAATCAAGAATCAGCGAGAACCCCAATACAACGCTGGGGATGTGGGGGACCACATTACGTCATAAATTGTCCTCATTATAAAGGCACTGAACAGGTTTCACAAATTCATGAGGCATCAAAAGTAGGCGATGTAGCCCAGATCATTTTGAAAATTAATGCTACTCTTGAAGACTGTCAGGCAGAGTACCAGCCGACTATGGTGGAGTTTGAAGGTAAGATTTTTAATCATACCGTATCTGTTTTAATTGATCCTGGAGCTACATTAAGTTATGTTAGTCCTAAGGTTGTGGAACAATGTAAATTACAGCTTGTCAAGTTTAAAAACCCTTGGCTAGTATAGCTGGCAACAGGGGCAAGGAGACGGGTATTGGCCAAGGTCAATAACTGCCCTCTGGAAATAGCAGGTCAACCTTTGATGGCAGATCTAAAGATACTTCCTCTTGGATCATATGACGTGTTGATAGGCATGGATTGGCTAGAAAAACGTTGGTCCATTATAAACTGTAAAATGAAAACTATCTACTACAAGAATGAGCTGGGAGAAGGGTAGGAGATGCAAGGCATCCTGAGGCCCGTGCACGTTCGGCCCATAACCACCTCTCAACTAGCCAAGTGTATCATGAAAGGGTGTGAAGTTTATGCTATTCAGGTGGGGTATGCCAACTCAAAGGACAAGACAGCAACCTTGGATAGTATTCTAGTTGTTCAAGAATTTGCAGATGTATTCCCGGAAGAGATACCAGGACTGCCACCCAAAAGAGACATAGATTTTACTATTGAATTGGTGTCGAGAGCATCTCCAATGTCCTGATCCCCTTATCATATGAGCACACCAAAGCTCAAGGAACTGAAAATGCAATTACAGGAATTATTGGATAAAAATTACATCCGCCCCAGTGTGTCGCCTTAGGGAGCCCCCGTGCTGTTTGTCAAAAAGAAGGATGGAACCCTTCGAATGTGCACGGACTACCATCAACTAAATAAGTTAACAATTAAGAACAAGTACTCATTGCCCCAGACTGATGAACTATTTGACAAAGTAAAAGGGGCAACTGTATTTTTAAAAATTGACTTACGATCGGGATATCACCAGATCAGAATCAGAGAGGAGGATATATCCAAAACTTCTTTTAGGACCCGCTATGGATATTATGAGTTTTTGGTATTACCCTTTGGGTAAACCAATGCTTATGCGACCTTTATGTGTTTGATGAATAGCATATTTCATCAATATTTAGATAAATTTGTACTAATATTTATTGACGATATACTGATTTATTCTCGAAATGTTGAGGAGCACAAGGAGCATCTTAGAATGGTGATGCAAAACCTCCGGAAACATCAATTATACGCCAAGTACAACAACTGTGACTTCGTTAAGGAAAAAATTTAGTACTTAGGACATATTATCACTAAGGACGGAATTGCGGTGGACCTCGAGAAGATAAAGACCATAATTACTGAAGGACGTAGCGGATATAATATCTTTTATGGGATTAGCAGGTTATTACCGACGTTTGTGGAAGGATTCTCTAGAGTGCAAAAGAAAGGGAAAACTTTTAAATGGACCGCAGAGTGCCAAAAAAGTTTTGAACAGTTCAAACATCTACTCACCACAGCACCTATATTAAGCATAGCAGATCCAAGGAAGGACTACGTGGTGTGCACAGATGCAAGTAAGGAAGGGGTAGGAGGGGTGGTGATGCAAGAAGGTAAGGTAATCGCCTATGAGTCCAGGAAATTAAAGGAATATGAGCAGAAATATTCCGCTTACAACCTAGAGTTGGCAACTGTTATACACGCCTTAAAGATGTGGTGCCACTACCTGATGGGTAAAACGTTTCTATTGATTACGAATCATCACAGCTTGACTAGTTATTTCAGTCAGCCTACCCTAAATGCTAGGCAGGCTCGGTGGGTGGATTTCCTAAGTGGCTTTGACTTCGAGATTAAGCATCTGAAAGGGAAAGAGAACCGGTTAGCGGATGCTTTGAGTCGAAAGGTACATTGCCTTTAAGAAATTTCTTGCAGTGAAGGGCGGACTACCTTCGATGAAATGATTAAAAAGGCAGCAGAAAAAGATTCAAAATATCAGCAAATAGGATAGCAAGTTCAGAATCCAACCAACAAATAAAATCAGCCAGCTTACGCTATGGATGATGCTGGCATGCTGAATTGTAAAAAAAGGTTGTATGTACCCAACCAAAATGGCATTAAAAGCTAAATTTTAGATGAATTTCACAGAAGTCCTTATGTTGGACACCTGGGGTATCAAAATTTGATTACCGCACTTCGAAAAGAGTATTATTGGTCGGGCATGAAGAAAGATGTAGCAGACTATTTGTCACGTTGCCTAGAATGTCAACAAGTTAAAGCATAACATCAACATCCTGTTGGGTTACTGCATCCACTACCAATTCCGAAGTGGAAATGGGAAACTATCTCTATGGATTTCATAACAGGTTTACCTAAGTCAAAAAGAAACAATGATTCCATCATGGTGGTGGTGGAAAAATTAAGCAAATTAGCCCATTTCATTCTCGTACAATCTACCTACAAAGTAGTGCAGATTGCCCAAATTTTTATGCAAAATATTTTCAGGTTGCATGGGCTACCAAAAACTATAATATCTGACCGTGATGTGAAATTTACCTCAGCCTTCTGAAAAACTTTGTTTGAAGGGTTAGGGACTCAGTTAAATTTTAGTACTTCCTATCATCCCCGAACAGATGGACAAACCGAGCAGGTGAATCAAGTAGTGAGGATATGCTGAGGACATATTGTTGGGTCTTGAAATTGTCATTCACTTCCATTACACTTTCACTATCATGACCATTATATCACCTCCATTTCACCTTCATTTCACTACCATGTCACTACATTCATCTCACTTTCATCATTATTGGGTCACATTTATGTTTTTCCAAACTTTATTAATTCTTAGCATTTTTAAGTGAATTTGTGGTTAAAAATTAGAAAGTAATGTGCATCTGCATATACTTAACAAGTGGGATGAGATTGTTGACATGTGTAGGTCGAAAGGAAGCTTCTAGAAGACTTTTATGTGGCATCCTAAGGCCAAATTCGAATTTGGGTGGAGAGGATCATGAGGATATGTGTCACATTTCCTATTTGAATTGAAACTCTAAGAAGACATGTGTCTTATCATTTCCTATTTTGATTATAACTCTAGAGGTATAGGGAGAGATTCATGGACTCTCATTAATGAGATGACTTCTCATTTTTTTGTATAAATAGGAGATCTTTCTCCTTTATTAGAAAGCTTTGTAAACTTTGTTAGCTCAACTTTGTACTTTGTAATTTTGAATAATTTGAATAAAGCTTTGAAGTTACCAACATGGAAGGAGATATGAAGTAGGAGATGTCATGGAGCATATTAGAATGTAAGGTAGAGTAGATTTTATTTTGTAGTTTTGCTTTGATTTCATTCAAGTATGTCATTTTATTTTTATGATTGTTTTCAAGTTTAATAGATTAGATTTTCCATTCATGCAAGTTTAATTCATGCAAGTGTGTTCAACAGGTTAATTGTAGAGTTATCTAACTGAGTAATTTATGCTTAGCAGAATAGTCCAAGAAAGTATTTTTCAATTTGTGCTTGGAGCATTAGAGCACACAGTAGATTAGTTTTCCTTTAAATGTTTTGTATTTAAGTTTGTTGCAATTTCATTTTTTAGTTTTAGAACAATGAAATATTGAATCCTTCCAAATGTTATCACAAGGAGGTAGTTCTCCCAAAATTGTATAGCGGAGTGATAAAACACTTCATTTAGCTGTTATAGTAGATTAGTTGCAATTTCACTTTTAGTCTTAGTATTTCATTTAAATTTCATTTTTAGTTTTAGAACAATGAAGTATGGAGTCCCTGAAAATGCTATCACAAGGAGGTAGTTCTCCCAAAATTGTATAGCAAAGTGATAAAATACTTCATTTAGTTGTTATCATTTTTTTGTTTCACTTCATAGAAATTTTGTCAGCTTAGATTAATCTAACTATTCAAAGTTTTGATTTGTTTTTATCTAATGTTCATTTCCTTTTCTCCCTTCTTTAGAAATTAGATTTTAACATTAAAAGTCATTAGATTGAGCTGTCCATTAACGTCTAGAGATTTTTATCTAGAAGCATAACTTTTTTTCTTAGATTAATTTCCTTAAGCATAAGAAACAAAACCCCCCAAAACAACATAAACTATAAAACAACGAAGTAAGAAAAAAGTTAATTAAGCACATATAGTGCACCACACTTCATCAGTTTACAATACCCGGATTGATAATTTATGTGGAGCAATTTAGGACACTAAATTGACTAGACATTTTGGCACCATTGGTGGGGAAATGTAATTAGGAGACCTTATTTCTTACATCTAAAAAAATAATAATAATTTCTCAAGTATGCTCTCCTCCTGCGATTTGTGTGATCTGGAGGATTAGAAAAAGAATTTTTATGTTAAAAAAAAAATAATATATATATCATTTCATTTGATTCAATGAAAAAAACAATAAAAAAATCCAACTGCTTTGATAGGTTCAGCTGTCTAGATTGTCTGGTTATGGTTTGAATTGACCCTCAAAACATTGTGTCATGTTTAATAAGATTTTGCAAATTAGCTACAGAACGCAGTCTTGTTCCACAGCTAACTGTGTGTTCCGTAGCTATTTCCAAGGTTTAGCAGGTTATAGGCACCAAATGAAGAAACCGACCACATGGGCATCTCTACAATCATCTCGACATGGATTCTATCCTAGTCACCTAGCCCAGATCAATAAAAAAGCCAGCTTAAGACCACAGTCAAAGTCCTGCTTTCAATACATTCACCTTGAAGCCTTAGTTGCCTGAAATTGAGAACCATTAATCATTTCTATAAAAATTCACAATTTCAGAAAAAAGAAAGAAAAAAAACAACCAATAGCTATCTCCAATCCAAAAAATCCTGCATTCCTGTTTGCGCTTTGGCTTACTGATATTTTCGATTTTCTAGTCAATATTGTGTCGAGGGATGAATTGAAGGAGGATCAGGTTATCAATCTTGGAACCCCTACAACTTCTCTCTCAGTTGGAAGCAGTAGTTCTAACGCTGGTGGTGCTAATTCTTTCCCTTTTTATTATCTACCCAACTAGCATTCTGCGCCCCATGGATTCATTGTTGGGAAACCTATGGATCCCGCTATTTATATGCAATAGCCATGGTCTCCTATGGCCTATATGCAAAATATGTTGCAACGAGGATACATGCACATAGATGAATCAAAATCACCCAACTATGGATAGCTAAGGCATGATGACCTGATCATGATTTGGTTGAGGGTTGCATCTTCATTTTTATCTTCCTTTTGGGCTTTCCCTTCTCTGTCTATTTTCAAGATTAACATGGATTTTAGAACACACCACTGGATGGTTCATTTGCTATTTGTCTGTGCTATAATTGCATCTGAAGAAAGTTCTAAATTGATTTTACAAAACACACATTTTCCAGAAAACGTAGAAATGAAAAAAAACGTCAAACTTTAAACGTAAATTCTGGCCAAATGAAAACGAATTAGGAAAAAAAGCATGGGTTTTTTCAGGAACGGGGTCAACTAGATAACCCATAAATAGTTTGGATAATTTCACAATGGTTTGGGAGAATTTTTCGGTTCTC
Source organism: Pinus tabuliformis (assembly GCA_031772625.1). Lineage (NCBI taxonomy): Eukaryota > Viridiplantae > Streptophyta > Pinopsida > Pinales > Pinaceae > Pinus > Pinus tabuliformis. Next base: position 354,126,671 of record CM062811.1, read on the forward strand.
TAAAGCCCCATTTGGCATGCCGCGTGAGAAAAAACGACTTTCAGTAAATAAACAGAACATTGTTTGAACACAGCACGTTTCACGAAGATAAATTCGATTTGAAAACAAATTCATGATGTGGCATTCAATCCATATGGTGAATCTAAGAGTCTAATTCACCACACCTTCCATCCTTAATGCCTAAACGGTCTCACGATTTAATGTCCGTGTTTGACTCATACTTCACTATACTTCTCCAAGCACACCTATTAAACGGCTGGATACATGACATAACCCAATTGAATACCGCTCTTCAAAACCCCATTGTTCATTTATTTCACTGAGTTTCTCTCTTATACTTCCGCAGTCTTCTTGTGTATACAAACCCTTTGTTACATTGAGCACATAGTCATTCTGTTTTCATATCTATGTATAGTCGTCACTCTATTTTCACACAGTTCACGTGTGCAGCCACTCCATTTCATATATCTTCTGCACACTCTGTTTTCACGTATTCATGCATACAGCTTCTCTATTTTTTTGCATGTACAACCATTTTACTCCATGGTCATATTCTCCATCATTTCATCCCCATATCCATAGTTATCCGTCTTCTTTACGCAGTCACTTCATTTCTCAAACAGTGAAGGGAATTTTGAAGAATAACAGAGAATAGAGGCTCATGAATGATTGGTCATGTGCACTAGCTACGGTGTTAGACTTTCTTCCTAGTACTTGACTGCATAAAATCTCTTTTCCAATAATTTAAATTAGAAAGCTGATGTCTTGACTATCTTTTAGCTACGGAATGCAGCCACATTCCGCAGCTACTTTCACGCTTTTGCAGGTTCCAAGTGTCAAGAGGGAAAAATGACTATATGGGTAGCTTGGAAAACATCTGGGCAAGAATTTAGAGGTGTGTGTTATCACCATGTCGCCGCATGTTTGACTTCAGGGAGAAAAATGAAAAACAAAACAAAAGTTTCACGGGTTAAAAAATAAAATATAAAATAAAATTGAATCAATGAAATAAGTAGATTATTTCGTCACTTTTCTGAAAGGTGTTGATTAATTTTGGACTGGTAATGAAAATGGATATCTAACTTTCTGTTCAAGATTTTTAGCTACAGAAACTGTGCACATTCTACAGCTAAAGCCATTCCGCAGCTAAACATCAATTCTGCAACTGAAAAACCTCACTGTTCAAATCAGCCTAACTTTCTCATACGAAATCAAATTTCGATGATTCAAGTGTCATTGGAAAGATATCAACGAGATCTACACAATGAGAAATCCATCATCAGATTTTGAAACAGTCAAGAATGAAGAAATTGCTCAAAATATATAATAGTTAACTTGAGGCACTAATTCCGAAGCAGGTATAAATTCTTTTGGTTTTCCTTCGTGAACTTGTTTCGTTAATATGAATTCTTAGTTTTGTGTGTAAATATCATAATTAGAGAGATTGGCCACCTCTCTCTTTTGATAGTCTTATATTTCATTGCAGAAGAAGTATTAGTTTTTCTTGCATGTTCCAGGAGGAAGGACAGATGACTACAAGTGAATAGTGTCTCTCTAAGAGACCAATTTGTTTCAAAAGAGGATGATCAGCAACAAAGAAGAAACATGCTAATGCAAAATCAGATCCAAACACTTGCAAAACTTTCAGATACTGTTGTCTCCATTACATCCATACTTCATAATAAACTATTCACCTCATTTCCTTGCATATTTTCCATTTACATTCACATACACTTTCTATTACTTTTTGTCCACTCCTAACCCACAAATAAAAGCAAGAGGCTCAGTTACGTGCTTATTGCCCATTGCCATTATTACTTTCCATTGCCATCTTCCATTTTCATTTTCCCTTTCCTATCATTTTCATTTCGCAAATAAACCTGCTTCAATGCAAATTATTGAGTCCATAGTCCTTTGAGTCTAAACTCCTTGCAAAAACACCTTGAGGCTTGCATTCCTTAAAGGCAAGTTCTCATGCCAGCAAACAATGAAAATACATTAATGTTTCGTGTTCATCGGATCTTCTAGGTGACTCGACATCGGCAAATTTATTCATACCTAGAAAGATGTGTTTGGGCATCTTGACTCTCATTGTCATCAATGGTGAGAGTTCTTGTGTTGACTAGTGGCATCCATTAATGGCCACTAAGTCAACAATTTCCTGCTATGTTCGACATCAAAACATCTATTCACATAGTAGGAATTGTGCCAATGAGTTTTGAAGACATGAAGACTATTATTTTCAGCATTTTGGAGCAGATTCAACAAGTTTTAGTAGAAGCAATAAAAAGTCATCTTGACTCTTTTATCCATGACTCTTTTTGTCTAGCCACTTGAAGAAGATTATGATCAGAATTTTGTAGCCACCACACATACAACTCATCCATTTCCAAAGGGTAAGTTAAGGTACGTCATTTTCTAACTTTTTACCATAGAATTCCATAAAAAGCTAGAATGATAATTGTTGGAAAAACATTTCTCTTCCTCATTTCATAAAATTGCCAATACCATCAGTTGGGGGGGGAATACATTCATATTCATATCTTGCCATGTTCATATTCAGAAGCCCACATACTTCCAAAATATATTAACTATTACATTATTATTATGAGCATACAGTGGCTTTTCAAAAGTGCTTAAAGGATAATTAGATATAAACACAAACATGGTTGTCACACAAGAACCAACCATGTTACAATTCAAGTAAAACACTTTGCATAAGTATGAAGTTATCAAATGATATCATGCAAAGTTAACCCAAAGCTCAATGATAAAAAAAAATTAATGTAATATATATTGCATGAGGACATGCAATGGCTTTAGTTGGGGGGTATGTTCGGTCTTGAAATTGTCATTCACTTCCATTACACTTTCACTATCATGACCATTATATCACCTCCATTTCACCTTCATTTCACTACCATGTCACTACATTCATCTCACTTTCATCATTATTGGTTCACATTTATGTTTTTCCAAATTTTATTAATTCTTAGCATTTTTAAGTGAATTTGTGGTTAAAAATTATAAAATAATGTGCATATGCTTATACCTAACAAGTGGGATGAGATTGTTGACATGTGTAGGTAAAAAGGAAGCTTCTAGAAGACCTTTGTTTGGCATCCTAAGGCCAAATTCGAATTTGAGTGGAGAGGATCATGAGGATATCTGTCACATTTCCTATTTGTATTGAAACTCTAAGAAGACATGTGTCTTATCATTTCCTATTTTGATTACAACTCTAGAGATATAGGGAGAGATTCATGGACTCTCATTAATGAGATGACTTCTCATCTTTTTGTATAAATAGGAGATCTTTATCCTTTATTAGGAAGCTTTGTAAACTTTGTTAGCTCAACTTTGTACTTTGTAATTTTGAAGAATTTGAATAAAGCTTTGAAGTTCCCAACATGGAAGGAGAAGTGAAGTAGGAGATGTCATGGAACATATTAGAATATAAGGTAGAGTAGATTTTATTTTGTAGTTTTGCTTTGATTTCATTCAAGTATGTCATTTCATTTTTATGATTGTTTTCAAGTTTAATAGTTTAGATTTTGCATTCATGCAAGTTTAATTCATGCAAGTGTGTTCAACCGGTTGATTGTAGATTTATCTAACTGTATAATCTATGCTTAGAAAAATAGTCCAAGAAAGTATTTTCCAAATGATGCTTGGAGCATTAGAGCACACAGTAGATTTGTTTTCCTTTACATGTTTTGTATTTAATTTTGTTGCAATTTGATTTTTAGTTTTAGAACAATGAAGTATTGAATCCCTCCAAATTCTATCACAAGGAGGTAGTTATCCCAAAATTGTATAGCGAAGTGATAAAACACTTCATTTAGCTGTTATAGTAGATTAGTTGCAATTTCACTTTCAGTCTTAGTATTTCATTTAAATTTCATTTTTAGTTTTAGAACAATGAAGTATGGAGTCCCTGAAAATGCTATCACAAGGAGGTAGTTCTCCCAAAATTGTATAGCAAAGTGATAAAACACTTCATTTAGTTGTTATCATTTTTTGCTTTCATTTCATAGACATTTTGCCGGCTTAGATTAATCTAACTATTCAAAGTTTTGATTTGTTTTTATCCAATATTCATTTCCTTTTCTCCCTTCTTTAGAAATTATATTTTAACATTAAAAGTCATTAAATTGAGTTGTCCATTAACATTTAGAGATTTTCATCTAGAAGCATAACATTTCTTTCTTAGATTAATTTCCTTAAGCATAAGAAACAAAACCCCCAAAACAACATAAACTATAAAACAACGAAGTAAGAAAAAGGTTAACTAAGCACATATAGTGCACCACACTTCATCGTTTTACGATACCTGGATTGATAATTTATGTGGAGCAATTTAGCGCACTAAATTGACTAGACGCATATGTAACGCGATAACCCTCTAAGTGGGAGGACTATCTGCACTTGGTCGAATTTGCATATAACAATGGTTATCATACTTCCTTGCACATGAGCCCATTTGAGGTTTTGTACGGACGAAAATGTCGCACACCCTCCAACTAGGGGGGACCAGAGGACAAGTTAATGCTATGGCTTGAAATGTTAAAAGAGATGGAGGAGCCGGTCAAAAAGGTACGATCCAACTTGAAGGCAGCCCAAGATAGGAAAAAGAGTTTTGCCAATAAGAAGAGAAATTTTAAAGAATATCAAGTAGGGGATCATGTGTATGTGAGGATTCGAGCAAAAAGGAGTACGTTACAATGGAGTGGGTGCACCAAGCTAGCACCTCAGTTTTGTGGACCATTCCAAATCTTGGCAAGGGTTGGGCCAGTGGCATACCAGCTCAACATAACAAGCCATATTTGGGTCCACAATGTCTTCCATGTATCAGTATTAAAAAAACATGTTTATGATCCTAAGCACATAGTCAGTTGGCAAGATGTACATGTTGAACTAGAAGGAGAATTCTTGGTCGAGCCGCAGAGTATTCTTGGATGAAGATAGGTAATGTTGTGGAAACGAGCCATCATCCAAGTTAAAGTGTAATGGAAACACTTTGGGCTAGATGAGGCCACCTGGGAGGATGAACAGCTCATGAAAGAAGCTTATCCAAAACTGTTTGAGGCTATAAAACATCAAGACAATGTTTGCTTTCAGGGGTGGAAGATGCAATGTCCCCAGAAAAGTTGTAAATATTTTATTTACCACTGTAAGAAAACAAACTGGATAATGTTGTTATTTTTCTGTTTGGATTAATAATATTGTTAATTTCTGAAGTTAGAAAATGATTGAGTAATAACATATTTGTAACTTCTCATAAAGAAGTTGGAAAGAGGCAATTGTTGGTAGCAAAACCCTAACTGTCTCCCCTAACGGAAAAAAACTCCAAGGAAAAAGGGGTGGGGGGAGGAAAAACCGTGCTGTAGAGACAGATGGTAAGAGAAAAATAGAGAAAAGAATGCTAAGTCTGGTAATGACTAGATAGCATTAGCACTGTGTGCAAAAACTTGCTGAAGACTGTAGTCTTGCAAGCAGGCTTGGGGGGAGATTTGGTCTCGAAGACGAATCTCATGGACGGGAGGATGACAAGCAGAGGTTGTAAAGGTGCCTGAGAATGTTGGGATCTACTGCTCAGGAATACAGGTAAGCAGTACCTTTCGACAACCATACTGAATAGAAAGCTGTTGTGTTTGATTCATTGTGAGTGTTGTAGCAAGAGCCATCTCTCAAATTTATAGATTATCTGAAATCTCATTGTCAGTAGGATTATACGAGTTTACAATTTATAAATTATCAGAAATCTCATTGTCAGTAGGGTTATAAGGGTTTATGTTTGTAAATGGAATGAACATTTTTATTTCTGAAAAATCATTACTATGGAAGTACTTTAGAGTTAACTAGATAGCACATTTGATTTAATTATTGTGAGCAAAACGGTAGAGAAGAACATACTTACCAGAACCGGTTGGTTCTGTCTGTCTGACACTAATTGTGACAAAGAGTCTGTGCAAGCAGACATTTATTGGTGACAGCCAGTGGCGAGGTATGTTCAACCTGTAGATGACCTCTAAGGATTCTGTGTAAATTACATGTACAAACCTAAGTTAAGAATCTTAAGCAATTTAAGAGCATGTATAAACCTAATTTAAGGGTATCCTGTGTGAACTAAGAAACATGAAAATTGAATACCAGAGGATTACTGTAGTATGCTAGCATAGCAAGATGGAAGAAGCATTAAAGACCTATGTGTAGCTGTCAGCAAGCTCAATTCAGAGATAAGGAGCGAGCTACCAAAAAATGGTGCAGGGCTTATCCCTAAAGTCGAATGAGAAGTGATACTTCATGCGGAGACCATGAAACTAGGAGTCTAGACCCTGTAGAGTCTTCCTGTAAAACCCTCCCTCTGAAAATGAGACCCTAAATAGCATTTATAACAGTGTTCACGCTCGCGCCCCAATTCTTGTAACCACAAGAATCATGACCATGGCGGAGGGAACCGGTATCCTATTTTCTCCACAAAAGATTAATGAAAAACAAAAAAGAACTTAAGACTTAGAATAGTTACAACAGTTCTATTTTGAGTATATAAATGGTGGACAAATGCACTCTGAACAAATTAATTCCATGTAAAACTGTACAGGTATTGAGAAATCTAGAAGGAACATTAATTTAACCAGGAAGAGTTTATAAGCACTCAGAGCAAACATTTCCTATGAAAATTGAACTGTCGAATTGGAGTAATAATAGCACTGTTAACATTAAACAAATGGGGCACATGTATTACTGTTAACATAAAACAATTGGATCACATGCATTACTGTTAACATAAAACAAATGGAGCACATGTATTACTATTAATATAAAATGAATGGAGCTCATGTATTAACTAGCCATTAAAAGAACGACAAAAGAACAAATACATAGACAAGTATCTGAGATGATTACATCCACCATTGAGTCGACATCTTCAAACAAAAACTTAAAAGTCCTATGTTCTTAAAATACATTACATACTAGACTTTGTCCTGATTAAAACTAGTTCAATCTAGAGCACGACCTTAAAATAAGGCCGTAGCCTGAATATCCCTTGACAGACTCGAAGATTGAATTATATTCTCAACTTTACCAATAGAAAATACACCCACCAGGTAACAAAAGAATTGCGAGAACCTGACACGGTAAATTCCATATTAAATCAGGACAGAAGCCAGAGAAGGCTCCTCTGGAAAGACTGAAACTATAACTACAAACTTGAGCCGTGGAACTTTCACTTCACGGTCTAAAACCCAGGCAGGGAAGCCAAGTAGCTTACCTGGAATCCAACGAACTCCCGAGACAGGTAAGGAAGTTGTTCCACCTTTGACATAGTTGTGACCCGCGATTCCATTTCCTCCATACCTGCAAAGGGGAAATGTATCAAAAGTAAACTTAAACAAGCTTGACATAATTAAACATAGTGGTGAAGTCAAGGAGAAACCCTTACCTGGTAACCGGACTGGTTAGCGAATTCAATGGATAAGAAACCCCCTCTGCCGCTTCTGAGAGATGCTAGGTGCATAGTGCTCAAACCTACAGGGCAAGAAACCCACAAGAGGAGAGGCAGAGCATGGTGCCAAGGGACAAGGGCGCAAATGAAACGCGTAACCCAACAAAAAAGACAGAAAAGCCTTTGGATAGTGCCCAGTCGTTAGATTGAAGACTCATAACCTCCACCATTGATGCGATGAAGGATCCCGAGGAGTCCTAACGTGGCTGCAATGCCAATCCAATCGATAGAGCAGAGTATTAAATGCAAAATGACTGGTGGCAGATAAGCTCAGAGCGTGAGCGGAGTTATCCAGATTTGGTGTGATTGACTATTAATTGAAACGGATAGTGGACTTTCAGTAACACAGTTAATGAAATCCTAGTGGTACAGCTGAAATTCAATGAACCGTGCTATGTAACAATCCCATAAATATTAAACCCTGAAAAAGGTAAAACTGTAATGTTGCTATAGTCGGGTAACGATGATGTTATGCTTACTGTGTATTAATTTTTTTTAATTTTGGGTATTTTAGTTGTATTTGAAATGAATTCATGACACAGTCATCCAGTAATGGGTCCATAGGTTGTCATATCTGGATGCATATTTTGATCATTGTACATGTTATGTTAGCTTATGCGTTGAGTATGGGTATGCCTCCCTCATAAACAAATATGTCATGATGAAAATGTATTGTAACAAATAAATCTCGCTAGTTTTTCTTGATCCTGACTTGTCACAAAATAAAGCACTTCAATCATTAGTTGTCATTTTCTGACTTTGCACTTTAGAGGGGAATCTATTATAGGCCATTTTGTCACATATGATCAATAGGCATGCTAATGGGATCAATCAACAGCCTATTCCCCCTTTTCATCATCTTTCACAAAGCCCTAAGCATTCATCTTTCATTCCCTAGAGTTTCTACCTGAAACTGCATGATTTGAGCCAGTTTTAGGACCAATGCACCATGGCCTCTTGTTGGACAACGTTCACCTACAGGTTGCTCCACTGTGACCTGTGTTTATCACCTACATGTCTCTCCCCTTTACGTCTGTTTTGGTTCTAGAAATTCGGGAGAACAAGAGAAATTTAGGGAGCTTCCTCTTCCAGAAGTTTCCAGAATTTGATACAACCATATACCTCAGATAAAAAATTTGGATCCTATCCTACCCTACTTTGGAGTTTCCATCCCTTATCCTTTGATCCCATCCTCCCATCAAAGGTGGATCTAAAACCTTAGATTAGTAATTGGACAAGAACTCCCAACTTACCCCACTCCTCTATATATTTACAACCTTCCATATGCAAGGGGTTGGATTTTGGAGAGTGATTGTACCTTATGTTGTTGTGGTGAGAAGTTTCATTTCATGCATTTAGGGTGATTGGAGGTACACATTTTGACCAGGAAAGGACAAGCCAGCCTTAGAGGAGCTCTTCTACAAAAGTAACACCTATTTATGGTTGTAAACTCCTTCCATTTATATTAATGAAAAGAATTCTATGTTTTCCTATATGTGATGTTTTTATTTCATATATCTCAATACCATGTTTATCTATTGAATAGATTAGTTAGATGATATTGCATAGATCTCATAGTTTGTTGGCTTGTGTTATCTGATTGTGTAAGGTCTAGTTTTGGCAATCGGAGATGGAATTCGGGCATTCAAGTGGAAGGAGCGAATCCCATGACAGCTTCCAAGTAGGCTTCATTCCATCGTCTATTTACTTTAAGGAAAGCATTGGGTTCCTTGTTTCTCTTTTGTTCTAGGTTAGCCACCAATCCTAGGGGAGATACTTTTATCTGCAATTCTAAATCCCAGATAACACACCTATTTCATCATCAGTTAGACTTTCATTGCTTTCGTAATCACTTTCTTCATTCAAGTAGAAATTATTCTTCTTGTTGGCTTGCTTCTTATTTATATTGTTAGACTTGAATTTTGGCTCATCATCAATGTAAGTCATCTTAGCATAAGGACACTTAGAAGCATATTTTCCTATCCTTACACATTCAAAGCACTTAAAAGGGAGCTTGCCTTTGAATTTGTCAGTTCTTCTTTTTCATCAAAGTTGGAGTTTGATTAATTTTCATACCTTTCTCTTCTTTGGCTACATGCAATGTTTCTTTGATTCATAATTTGTCATGTTTTATCCTTAACTCATATGCTGAGAGTTTTCCATTAAGCATATCCATTGTCATTTTATCTACATATGTTTGTTCTTAAGGGTCAATACTTTGTGATTAAATATTGATGGAAAATATCTCACTACCTTTCAAGAAACAACACCATCTTTGACTTCTTCACTAAGACATAAAATATAGTTTACAACATTCTCTACTCAAAGAAAATATGAATCAATATCCTCATCTTATTCCATATTTAAACATTAGGCCCTTAGAGACTGTGTCATGGCTTATTCTACTATTATATCCCCTTCATAATCAGTTTTGATCTTATTCCATACCTGATGAGTTGACTTGCACTCCATCACTTTTACAAATTCTAGATTTGATAAACCACTTAGAATAACATGCTTAGCTTGAGCATTGGATGTATAGAGTGTCTTATCAAATGCATCTGTTGAGATAGAGTTGGGTAATTTATAATTGGTGTTTATAATTTCCCAAATATTAGATCCCAAGCAGATGAGATAGGTCTCCATCCTTATCTTCCAAAAAAGATTGTTGGATCCATCAAACGATGGGGCTTATGTCCTACTTTGATTGTGACCATGTTCCCTTGATATTAACCTTATAGTAGTTAATTGTTCTTGAAGGCAACCTGACACTAATACCACTTGTTGTACCAAAGATCACACTGGGGGGGTGAATCAATGTGGAAATAATTTTACCATTTCATAGTGTTTCATCAACAAATAATTATGTAGCAATGTATCATAAATATTTTTAGCATCAATACATAGAAAAATTCATCAATAATCCATTATCATAAAAACACAAGGAGACACAAGCTTTTATGTGGAAACTTGTATGAGAGAAAACCACAAATTCTTGTCCTTATTCTTCTTTTTCTTTAATTCATTACATATTTTTGTAGGCACTGACTTGTTGGAGGCACCAAACCCCAAGATATGCAAGAAACTACTTGCGATAGGCTACAACCTGATTCAAAAAGCAAGCTCAAAAAATGTGCAGTCAACATGTCACTCTAGGCTACAACCTGATTGAGGCACCAACCTTAGATAGGAGAAAGCTTTGCACTACTCTAGGATCCAACCTGAATGAGGCACCAACCTCAGTGATATGCAAGCTTCGACTTTTTATGGTCTCTAACCTAATTGAGGCACCAACCTTAGCGGAGGCACCCCTCTCCTTCTTCAACTTCTTGTGGGTCTCTTTTCAAAATATTTCAAATTGGATCCATTTTTTCTTCATCAATCTAAATATTTAAATTGAACAAACGGCTACTGCCATATTCTCAACAACCTGTCATGCCATATCCATACTCTTTTCCAACCTACTCATTAATATAGTGACATAAAACCATTCTCAAAACATGTTCTTTCCATATACCCAACATTAACCACAACCTGCTCATAAGTTCTCAAAACACAACAAATGGATTTTGATCATAAAAAATACTTCATCAAGACTCTCCACGCTTCTATGAACATTCACCACTGATCCTTGATCATCGTGCTTCCAAAATTTAATTTGGACTTAATATAAGCCCTAAAACCTCCAAAAATAATTTAAAACTATATAAAAATCATATAAAAATTAATCCTTCTACAGAATGGATAATTCTAGGTGCATTCTACAAAATAGTATTCTACGGACACTAGAAAATTTTAACTATTTGACAAAATGAACAAATTAAGCACACCAGGAACCCTTCTACAAAAATTTTTTAATCAAGTCTACTTGAACGTGAACCCACAACCTGCACTGTACAAACTATATCACATAAACAATTGACTTGGTATCACACTTGTGACATGTTAAAGTGTCACTATTACTATTCTAGATTGAATCCTGAACCAAAAAAATATGTTAACCCTTTGTAGGCTTGTCACCAAATGCCATATGTATACACAAAACAATTGTGTGACGATTCAAGCCTTCGAACAAATACACAACAAAAAAGTCGTGCCACCAATTTGACCTCACCGTAGCCACTTATAAAAATTTATGTCAACCATTTGTGGGCATGTCACTGAATTCCATATGTATACAAAAAACAACCACCCAAGGATTTTAACATTTCAATAAATAAACAAAAATACAAGTGTGCCACCACTTCGACCTTGTCGCAACCACTGATGTATTTTTTGTTAATTTTCAATTGATGTCTTGAATGGTGTCTCACCACTATATATATATGTGTGTGTGTTTGTGTTGTGTGTGTGTATAATAATTGTGAACATATGACCTCAGTTTGCACTCAATTTCTTTTGACCATATGACTCTACCATGTCACCCTTACCTAGGGTTCTATGGTCATCTAAATGATGATGTCAACATGACATCATGCCACATGGCCACCCATGAGGGTTGATACATGTCACACATTTTTGGATATCTGGCCTACCACAAACCGTTATTTGGACCTACCATGTGGTAGTCCCTGAAGGTTTCAGATAACCTTGTTGATGTCACCTCATCCAATAAGAATGTGCCATGTGCCATCCTTGTTGACCATTCAGGTGACTATTGTGGGAGGCCACATCATCCAATCAAATGCTACCACCCCTGCTTCTATGTCATGGGTGACTATGCACCGGGGGGCATGTCCTCGCCAAAATGCCTAATAAAATGCCTCCACTTTGTCATATATAGATTAGCCACTATGGCAGGACCACTTTGGTTAACAAATGCACATGTTGGAACATATCTTTTGTTTGATCAGAGCAAGGTATGCAATCTTTAATAATGTTAAAATTCATGCAAGTCTAGTCACCATCTATTGTGGATTTAATTAATTAACCATTGATTTTCCCAAGAGTTGCACATTGCTTAACATATTAATGTTTGGGGTTTTTCCCTATACTTTTGGGCCTTCAACTAATTTTTATTTTCATATGGCCATAAATTCTCATCCGAGAGGATTTTTTCATATTGGGATATATCATTGGAAGGGTCTCGATAAATACTACCCAACCATGTGATTTATAGGATCATTAGGGAATCCTAACCTTATGAAAATCATAATAAACTTAAACCTATATTGACTTAAGCTTATGAGGGAATGCAAGATATCTAGCTATCATACTTCTTTCATTGACTCATGAAATAAATTTCTGTTAATTTGGAAATCCCCTTTGACATCAATGGCACTTATTGTCATCAATGACAACACTATGTGCAACAATCTCACTTTTTTCTCTTGCAAATATTCTAGTATATTACTAATCCACATAATTTTCTTTGTTGCTTTAAAAGATGCTACATATTTTTTTCTTTTTGTGGATTATGTTAAAATTTGTTGTTTTTGTGACCTCTTGGAGATATCTATTGATCCAAGACTCATGAGGTATCTAGAAGTTCCCACTTAATTTTGTTTGTCCCCATCAAATCATGAATCAAAATATCCAACCAAATTGTAGTTGTATGCCTTAGCATACTTGAATAAAAAATCTTTGAGTTCCCTTCAATTAATTTATAATTATATTTTTAATAGGCCAATGTCCTTTGCAAGGTTTTTGCATAACCTATACATAATCCTAATAACAAATGAGATATCTTGTCCCGTGGTGAGTGTGGAGTCTGAAGATTGCCCTACCATGACATCCATTTTGCCCAATAATCCTCTCTTTTTCATATATATGCACCACTTAATAAAGCCATATCTCCAAGGTTTTGATGAAGGTATGCATTAGTATGTTTTCTTGTTCATATTCAGTTAAATACCCTATTGTTTTAATTAAAGTTGCAATTAGCTACCAAATTGACGTGTTTCCGCAGCTAGTCCAGGATTCCGTAGTTGCCTTCATTGTTCGCGAGGTTTCAGAGCTCTAGTTCAGTAACGAAAGGTGTGGATGGATAGAAGGTGATTCCCTCATGAATACCTTCCTATTCACTCGAAACCATTTTCCAAAGGTGGCACAGGAGATCGTGGTCAAACCCCGAGTCAACCGTCAAATTAACGCAACACAGAGCCGAGATAAGCTGAAACCTTATCGTTTTGCTTTCGAAATAGAAAAACGACGGTTTCACGATATAAGATTAGATAGGGTTAAGAGATATTAGGCTTAGAATTCTCATACAGTTAGGTAAAATACATGTCATAAATTCAATGGCCGCACTGGTATTTGGGGGCGCACTGTATGAAATGTTTTCTGAACAATTTATGATTTCAGTGTGAATGAATTTGGTTTCTGTGTGCAAGTATTGTACTGTTTTAAAGCTCTGAACTGCTATGTGGAGGCCCCCTGTAATTGGTGTTAGGTTTTGATCAAATTCAATCTGATTTCTTTCATTTATTCAATTACTCTGTTTTGTGTGAATATGTTGTATAATTATTATAAATCGTTACTTGCATAAGAATTCTACTTTTCTTTATACCAAGATTAGACTGTTGTTTACATTGATTTATTCCTGGTACTGCATAGTTATTTTCTTTGCTTATTATCCAGCATAATTGAGTGTGTTCAATTCAGAAATGTTGCTTGGATTACAGTGCTTGAACAGAAATTGAACAAGTGAGAAGACTTCTCCTAAAACAATTGAGTTCAAAAGTAATTCCTTCATAGATGCTAGAGTAAGATTCTATTTTACACTTAGAAGATTAGGAGCTGTAGCAAGAGGTTTAAAATCAAACTCCAAACAACTTAACATAAGTAAAACCACCCTCACATCATCCACAAACTGATTGAACAACGATTGATTCCTAGGAAACTTATCCTTAAGAATGACAACATTAGTTCAACTAACAACATCACCTCCACCCTCGGACTAGACTGTGACAAATACATAACGACATACTAAGATAGCTTCTAAGCACATATTGTGCACCTATACTTCGTCAGTCTACGCACCCTGGTTGACAATTTATGATTTCTAATTCAAGGACATTGAATTGACCAAACTTTTTGGCGTCGTTGCCGTGGAAGTATAATTAGAAGCCATAAAAAAACAACAACAAACAAAACCATCATTAATTTAAAAATGTGACATGCATAGGAATAGAGACTCTAGAGGTAGATTTGTAGGACAAGGAAGAAGTTTAATTCCCACAAATCCACTCACTCCACCATGATTTCAAGATTCGACACCACCTACTGAAACCCAAATTCCATTTAGGTGGACAATAAACACTTCCTGAAGTCTCAATATTGAAAATTCAATCCAAAACTTCGCCTATTTCCTCTACTAAGGCTGTAATTGAAGAAAATCCTACATGCCCAACCCCAGAAGTAATCTTTCTGTCCTCCACTAGTGAACAAATCAAGGGAGAAGAATTAGAAATTCCTAGTGAAGAGGAGGGATTAGAAACTTATTTTGAACAACCATTGATAGAGGAACCAGAAAGATTAGAAGAACACTATCTTAGTTTTGAAGAATCTATCATGGTTGAAGAAGAAGGATAAGTACATCATGCCCATGGTGAAGAGGATAGGATTGGAGGTAGAGGAAGAGGAAGAGGTAGAGGTAGAGGAGGGGGTAGAGGCAGGGGGAATCAAGATCTTTCAGGATTCCCTATCCTTGATGAGGATACAACCCTCACAATGAAAAATATATCACCCTCGATTCTTCCTAATTTCCATGGGAAAAGAAATGAGGATCCAGAGACATTTCTCTTTGAATTTGAAGTATTGTGCAGATCATATGACTATCTGCATGATGCTCAAAAGTTGAAATTATTCCCTGCCACATTAAAAGACTCAGCATTAAAATGGTTTATGAGTTTGGGAGTGCATTCTATAGCAACATGGGCATAGATGAAGGAGGCTTTCTTGGGCAAGTACAAAGACTATTGTATGCCTAGCAACCTTAAGGATGAAGTCTTCAAGATGACACAGAAAGAAGATGAGAATCTTGAAGACTTAGTAGAAATATTTGTTTATAATGTTAAAAGAGCAAAAATGGATAATTTGGATGAAGAAACCTTAAAAGCTCTTTTACTCAGAGTTGTTAAAGATGAATGGATCGATTTACTTAACCTGACAGGGAAAGGAGATATCTCCCAACTCCCATTTGCAGATATTTGTGATTTGTGTGTACATATCTCAAGGGGAAAAGAAAGAGTTGGAAAGAGTCCTAGAGACCCTCTCTTATCAAGAATAAACAAGTCTGCAGCTGGAACAGTTAGTAGGGCAGAAATAGGGAACCTGCTTGATACCTTTAAGACAGATATTTTAGGGAGCTTAAGTGAACAAATAGACACCCTTAAAATACAAAACAAGAAAAATTCTAAAAATGCTACATTATCTATCTTCTGTCCCAAATGTCGGAAGAAACATGCTCTGAGAGAATGTCCCTTAGACTCAAAAGTCATAGAAACCTGTGTCATATGTGTGGATAATCATGATACAAAGGAATGTCCATCCTTACCAGGTCTCAAGGCTGTATTCAATGATGAAGGAATCTCAGAACCAGTAGACCCTCTCTACGTTTTAGCTAAAAGACCATGGAAAAACCCCCAACCAAATCAACCACAAGGATTTAGACCACAACAATTTGCCCAATCTTCACAAAGTAATTAGAATCCAGCTTGACAGTCTTGGGCTCTGCCACAATCACAACCTTGGAATCAAGGATGGAAAAATCCTTATGGAGCCTATGCTCAATATTAGCAATACTCGCCATCCTATATTCCACCACAATTCTTAACCCCATCCAATCAAATTCCTCAAACTAATCAATTACCACAAGTCCCAGTACAAAGTCAAAATCCGCAACTTTCCCTACCATTTCCACAAAAATCAAATCAACTACCCGCTCAACCACTTCCAAATCCTAATAATAAAGTACCACAACAACCAGTATACAACATGGAGGGTCAGAATCCTCAAACTTATGTAATAACCCCACTAGACCTAAACAATGTTCAATTGAGGTCTGGAAGGGTATTACCAAAAAACCCTCCCGTTGTCATTCAGAAAACAAAATTGGATCTTCAAAAATATAAGAATCAATCAGAAGAAGGAGAGACCTCTCTTCCACAAAAAGAAACTAGACAAACAAAAGAAATTCCAATAAATACTCCTATCATAGAACAACCTTCAATATCAGTTAAGCCACCTTTCCCAGAAAGATTAAAAATCGATGAAGGAGTAGAGAAACAAATTATCTTGCCTGATTATAATATGATGGACGAATTGAGAAATGTCTGTATTAAGATTCCTTTATTGCAAGCCATAAAAGAAATACCAATTTTTGCAAAAACAATTAAGGAATTAAGTACACAACGATCAGGAAGAAAAATAAAAGATATTAAAAAAAAAACAGCTAGTTGAAAAAATTGCAGACATTATGATGGGAAAAACGATAATCCAAAAGTATCTAGACCTAGGAAGCCCCATTGTAAAAATTCACATCAATGGAACTGAAATACCAAACACACTGATTGACCTAGGAGCAGCTATAAACATAATGAGCAAACAGGTGATGGATACACTTAGGCTTCCTAATCTTCAATACACACCAACTTTGTTGCAATTAGTAGATATATCTATTATTAAACCAGATGGTGTGTTAGAGGATGTTTGGATATCCTTAGATTCTTGGGAATATCCTATTGATTTCATGGTCTTAACACCCAAGAGCAATCTAGGAGGACATCCCTTAATTCTAGGAAGACCTTGGTTAGCCACAACAGATGCTTTCATTGGTTGTAGGTCAGGAGATATGTTTATCTCAGATGGAAATTCTACAAAGAAATTTACATTATACCCCCCTGCAAGAACAACAATAGATACAAAAACTGAAGAATGGATAGAATATGGAGAAGACATCCAACCTATTTTTGTCACTGAACAAGTAAAAGAGGAAGACAAACTTTTAAATTTGTTAGAAAATAATGAATCTTCCTCACATTATGAGCGTAATCGAAATGAATATCTCTCCTCTAAACAAGTATCATTGTTGTCCATGGAGAAATTTGGGAATTCCTAGATAGAAATCTTTCCAGGAAAAACCTTAAATATCAATGAAAACTTGGAAGACATTCAAAAGAAACAATTGATAGAAATTTTACAAAAACATTCTTCTGATTTTGCATAGGAATATACTGACATGAGAGGGATTGATGCTAAAACTTGCATACATCATATCTACATTGAACAAAATGAAAGACCAGTTAGACAACTTCAGCGAAGAATGAACCCAAATTTAAAAGAAATTGTTAAAGAATAATTGCAAAAATTATTGAATGTAAATATCATTTATCCAATATCTGATAGTGAGTGGGTTTCACCCTTGGTAATCATCCCTAAAAAAAATGGAAAATGGAGAGTATGCATCGATTACAGGGAATTGAATAAAGCAACATTAAAAGACCACTTTCCCCTACCTTTCATAGATCAGGTCTTAGACACTCTAGCAGGAAAAAGATATTTTTCCTTCCTGGATGGGTTTAGTGGATACAACCAAATTCAGGTGGCCCCTGAAGATCAGGATAAAACCACATTCACTTGTCCATGGGGAACTTATGCTTACTGAATACTTACCTTTGGGTTATGTAATGCTCCTGCAACATTCCAAAGGGCAGTCCTTGGCATTTTCTCTTACCTTATCCATGATTGTGTGGAGGTATACATGGATGATTTCATAGTCTATGGGGATTCTTTCAACAAAGCACTAGGGAACCTGGAGAAAGTTTTAATAAGATGTCAAGAAACAAACCTCTCATTAAGCCATGAAAAATGTTTCATGATGTTTAACGAAGGAATTGTTTTAGGTCACCATATTTCTGGAGATGGAATTAAAGTAGACTCATCTAAGGTAGAAGTCATTTCCAAGTTATCAGTGCCAAGTTGTCAAAAGGACGTCAGAAGTTTTCTTGGTTTTATAGGATATTATAGAATATTTATAGTAAACTACACAAATATTGCATCTCCACTTTTTAAACTACTTACAAAATACTGTGAATTCAGCTGGGGTACCGAATGTCAAGTTGCCTTTGAAACATTGAAAAAGAGAATTTCTGAAGCACCCATCTCAAAATGACCTAACTAGAAATTACCTTTCCATATCTCAACAAATGCTTCAGATTCAGCCTTAGGAGCTGTTTTGGGACAAAAGATCTCACTCCTTATGCCATTTATTATACCAGTAAAAATTTAACCCCTGCAGAGTTAAATTATACTGTAACCGAGAAGGAGTTCTTAGCTGTGATTCATGCCATTAATAAGTTCAGACATTATATAACTGGATATGAAACTTTTGTCCACACAGACCATTCTACCATTAGATACTTAATGAATAAACCAGTCACTAATGGAAGAATAACCAGATGGCTCCTACTTTTACAAGAATTTAACATAACCATTCTAGATAGGCCAGGAAAACAAAGCACAATTGTCGATTTTATATCTAGAATATGAAATGAAAACAATGATCAACCCGTAGAAGATAAATTTCCTGATGAATATATTTTTGTAGTATCTACTAAATCACCTTGGTAAGCAGATATTGCTAATTATTTGGCCACAGGAAAAATGCCATTTCATTTAACCCTCACAGAAAAAAGAAGAATAGTCCACAATAGCACATCCTACTCATGGATAAATGAACAATTGTATAAGACGGGGCCAGACCTCATCATCAGAAGATGTGTTCGGGAGGATGAAATACTAAAGATACAAAGCTTGTCACGATGAGCCATGTGGAGTACATTTTTCTGACAGAAGAACCACTTACAAAATCTTGCTTTTAGGATATTATTGGCCTTCAATTTTCAAGGACACCAAGGAATATGTTAAGAGATGGGACAGTTGTTAGAGAACGGGAAAACGTACTCTTTCAAATGAGATGCCATTGCAACCACAAGTACTTATCAAACCATTAGAAAAATGGGCACTAGATTTTGTTGGATCAATCAGCCCACCTTCAAAGCAAAAGAAGTATATTTTGGTATGCACTGATTATATCACTAAATGGGTAGAAGCTAAAGCACTTCCTTTTGCTCCTGAAAATACTATAGTTTCATTTATTTTTTAGGATATTTTTACTCGCTTTGGTGTTCCAAGAGAAATTGTAACAGATCAAGGGACATAGTTCACATCTAGACTAGTGTAGAATCTTGTGGACCAATACAATATAAAACATCAGAAGTCAACTCCATATCATCCATAAGCCAATGGACAAGTTGAGTCCACAAATAAAGTGATTGAAGTTATCCTTACAAATACTGTACATCTACACAGGAAAGACTGGGTTGAAAAACATCCAGAAGCCTTATGGGCCTATAGGACTACATGGAGGAACACTACAGTACATACTCCCTATGAACTTGTTTATGGGAAGCAAGTCTTACTTCCAATAGAATTCCAGATCTAGACCTATAATACAGCAGTCCAGTTAGATCTTGACTTGTCAAAAGCCCAAAAGCAAAGGATGACACAATTAAATGAGCTCGATGAGATCAGACAAGAAGCCTTTCAGAGGACCAGCTTAGTGCAACAACAAAGGTCAAGATGGCATGATAAGTATATTAAAGAGAGGAAGTTTCATCCAGGAGATTGGGCATTGCTCTTTGATTCAAAATTCAAAAAATTTCAAGGGAAATTCCAAACCCATTGGCTTGGACCTTATGAGGTTGAGAATATCTTTGATAATGGTGCAGTTGGAATCAGAACTATTGATGTAGAAAGAACTCCTCTATTATTAAATGGATCTCGACTCAAGCTTTATCAAAAACCATTAACAAGAAAGGAATTTGTCAAAATATTTTAGGATAATTTAGAACCGAAGATCGTCAAGAAGAATTCTTCTTCTTTTCCACCTTAGAAATTTTCCTTCAGATTGTTTTTTTTTTTTTAAAGAGGAAAAAGAGAAAATAAAAATATATATAACAAAATATAATAAATAAATTATATGTGTATATATGCATATAATAATAATAATAATAATAATAATAAATAATAATAATAATAATAAAAATTGTATAAACATTAAAACCAACATGTTGTTGGCACGTTTATACAGAAAATTTAAAGTGGAAACCAATTTATTTGCACTTCAAATTTTCTTTTCAAAAAAAAAAAAAATATAATAAAGCTCATCTACTAAAGTTTTCTTTCTCTTAAGTTGCAGAAACAACAACTTTCTGCAGCTCATCCAACTTTCTATAGCTTGGACAAGTTTCCGCAGCCAAACGAATTTCTGCAGCCTAATAATTTTAAAGACTACAAGAATGCTTGGTGATCTAGATTAAAGGACAGTTGACAACGATGCACCTGCAGAAGATCAAAGGACAACAAATGAGGTTAGCAACAGAAAATTAAAGGTACGTGTTGCTTTAATTTAACAATAGGGAAAGATATATGGCATGTATGAATAAGAAAATACAGTACTAAAGTGCAATCATTATAACCTAAGGGTAATGGCCATTTAACAAAATATCATATCCCACCACTCTAGAAGTCATATCACGACCTTGCACCAAATCTTCCAACTTAATTACCAAATCATAAGTTTGAATGCACCCAACGGTCAAATCCATTTCCATAATCCTTTTGATAATCCATCCATTCTTCCCTATTCCTACACTCCTCTATTTGTTCACCATCACTCCATCTTTTTGCAAATTAGCAAATCCCACCAGTCCCATTTTCCTATCAAGGTAACCAATCTTCAAGGCGAAGCATCCTTCAGCATGCAAGTAATTGTTCGAACAGAGCCAGCAGGAAAGCAATTCCTAGAAGGGTACCCACAAGCGAGGGAGTTGCTGCAAAGAAGACAATGGCTGCAGTTCATTGAGAAGTTTAGCGGTTTCCACAAAGAGGTAACCAAGACATTTGCACGTACCTTCGATGGAATGAAGGCTGAAATTGGGGATATCAAGCTCATAGTAACAGAGTCTATGATTGCTAAGACCACCGAGTTGCCAAGGCATGCAGAAAAATGGTTTTAAAACATAGGGATTGATAGTGAACACTGGAGGGTTTTTCTTAAGAATCCGAGCATGGACATGACAGTCTACAAAAAAGGTATTCCAAGCTCTGCTTTTAAAGGTAAATGGAGAAACTTATTGCTTGTGCTTCAGAAGTTTATCACTTGTGAGGGTAGGTTTGGACAGATGTACTTTTATCATATTAGAATGATGATGCACTTCCTGGAGGATCATCAGATGAATCTTCCCTATTTTCTCTTGAATAGCCTCATGAAAATGGCTACAAATGTTCAGAAGAAAGTTCAATGCATAGAAAACACCATGTACCATCATGGTCTAGTGAAAATATTGGTTGAATTTCACCTCCAAAGTACAGGGGATGACTGGGAAAGTTTCTTGATAAGGAATCATTTCGAGGAAAGATCCCCAGAAAAACCAAGTAGCAGCAGGACCCTCAGGGGGAGAAAAAGAACCATAGAAATGACAAAAGAACAGGCACCTCAAACTCAGATAGAGGTAACAGAAGAAGAGTTGCCCATAGTCAAGATTTTGCAGAGAATGAAGAGGGGAAACCCTAGAAGAAAGAAAGCTAGCCCAGGAAAGGAAGAACTCTCACGAATTGAAACCTCTCCTCTAAAAGGAAAATCAGAGGATAAAAGGAGGAAAGTGCAGAAAATACAAACCCCAGGGTTGAGAAGAAGCACAAGGTTGAGCACAACTCAACAAACCACACCAAAAATTACAGAATACATCAACCTGGAGGAAAATGAGCCGACTGAAGAAGAGCCAACAGAAAACACTCCGACAGAGATTGAACCAATAGAGGATGAGCCAATTGGAAGCCCTGGGGATTCTCCAAAAGGGTCACCAAGATCATCACCACAGCCTTACAACTCACCTCTAGGGAGCCCGATACGTAGTCCAAGTATTGACCCTGCACAACAGGAAATATATGACTACATAGAATCACTGGAAAGGAAGGTGACAGTAACAAAGGAAACAATATAAAGCCCTGGAGAAGGAAGCAACCAGGTAAATGAACAATCGACCTCAAACATCTTGAAGAAGGAGATCTTTGAACTGGAAACATTGAATCGATATCTTAAAAATGAAAATCAAGCCCTGAAGACATAGAGTGAAATACAGATCACCAAGAGTGATAATTTAATCTTACATCTAAGCCTATGGTATAAGAAAAACAAGAAGCTGAAAAAGGAGAACAGAATTATGCAGAGAGAGATAATCAGTTTAAAGTACAAAATCCTAATGAGGAAGCCCAGAATTCCAATCTCTGCCAGAAAGAAGAAAGCAGTGAAAAAGGGAAATAACAAACAAGAGACACAAGCAAAAGACAAAGAGGAAGTGTATGAGGACATACAACATCTCCAGTCTGGGGGAATGTAGAGTTTGAAGATTTCCCTACCATGACATCCTTTTTTCCCAATAATCCTCTCTTTTTCATATATATGCACCACTTAATAAAGCCATATCTCCAAGGTTTTGATGAAGGTATGCATTAGTATGTTTTCTTGTTCATATTTAGCTGAATACCCTATTGTTTTAATTAAAGTTGCAATTAGCTACCAAATTGACGTGTTTCCACAGCTAGTCCAAGATTCCGTAGCCGCCTTCATTGTTCGGGAGGTTTCAAAGCTCCAATTCAGTAATGAAAGGTGTGGATGGATAGAAGGTGATTCCATCATGAATACCTTCCTATTCACTCGAAACCATTTTCCAAAGGTGGCATAGGAGATCACGATCAAACCCTGATTCAACTGTCAAATTAACGCAGCACAAAGTCGAGATAAGTTGAAACCTTATCGTTTTGCTTTCGAAATAGCAAAACGATGGTTTCATGATATAATATTAGATAGGGTTAAGAGATATTAGGCTTAGAATTCTCATACAGTTATGCAAAAGACATGTTATAAATTCAATGGCCGCACTGGTATTTGGGTGCGCGCCGTATGAAATGTTTTCTGAACAATTTATGATTTCCGTGTGAATGAATTTGGTTTCTGTGTGCAAGTATTGTACTGGTTTAAAGCTTTGAACTACTATGTGGAGGGCCCCTGCAATCAGTGTCAGGTTTTGATCGAATGCAATCTGATTTCTTTCAATTATTCAATTACTCTGTTTTGTGTGAATATGTTGTATAATGATTTCAAATCGTTACCTGCATAAGAATTCTACTTTGCTTTATACCTAGATTAGACTGTTGTTTACTTTTCTTTATACCTAGTACTACACGGTTATTTTATTTTCTTATCAGCCAGCATAATTGAGGGTGTTCAATTCAGAAATTTTTCTTGGATTACAGTGCTTGAATATAAATTGAACAAGTGAGAAGACTTCTCCTAAAACAATTGAGTTCAAAAGTAGTTCCTTCATTGATGCTAGAGTAAGATTCTATTTTACCCTTAGAAGATTAGGAGCTGCAGCAAGAGGTTTAAAATCAAACACCAAACAACTTAACATAAGTAAAACCACCCTCACATCATCCACATACTGATTTAACAATGATTGATTCCTAGGAAACCTATCCTTAAGAATGACAACATTAGTTCAACTAACAACATCACCTCCACCCTCGGACTAGACTGTGACAAATACATAATGACATACTAAGATAGCTTCTAAGCACATATTGTGCACCTATACTTCGTCAGTCTACGCACCTTGGTTGACAATTTATGATTGCCAATTCAAGGACATTGAATTGACCAAATAGTGAGGTAGATAAGACTTCCCAAAGGTTGTTCCCAACAATAAATAAAATATCTAAACAAGTTGTTGTGAGGTAGACAAGACTTACCATAAGCTATATGTATTTGGTTTCATCCTCAAATTGTTCTCTTGTTTTGATGTGAGCTTCAAATTCAATTCCATCTGAGTAGAAAAACGTTTTTATTCCGCCATGCCAAACATATTTAGCGATTCTCCAATGTAATTTTTTAAGATGAATATGTACCTTGGATGTTGAGTGACTTAAATTCTCGGGTTGTAGTGAACATGTTGGAAATTTGACATCTTAAATCCATTCTTCAACTATTTCTTCATTGACGCGATATAACTCTAATTGTTCCCTATCATCTACATACACTAGAATATATACAATAATTTTTCCAATAATATTGACAAATAAGGTTGCATCATCAAGATTAAAGTGTTTGAAATACAATTTTAGAAAAAGCTTAGTTAAATTTTCATATGAGGCTCCCAATTCTCTTTTAAGGCCATATAAGGATTTTATGAGTTTACCTACTTTTTTGTTCTTGTTCCTTCACAACAAACACTTCTAGTTGGACATTAATTAAGGTATTAATTTTAAGCCTTTATTAAGGAAATAAATATACACATCTATTTGAAGTTATCATCTATTCCATGTGGACAAGGCAAGGAGCGTTCAAATGGTGTTCCATTTTTCTATTTGGGGGGGGGGGGGGGGGGGTGGGGGGGGGGGTGTGTTGGGGGCGAGTTTTCTCATAATCAACACCTTCTCTCTATGCAAATCCATGATCCTTGTTTGGTGTTTATCAAGTGTTTCATCTAATTTTACTTTCTCTTGTAGACCTATTTGTAGTCAATTGTCCTGGTTTCAAATGGATGGTCCACCAACTTCCATGTCCCATTTTTTATGAGAGTTTCACACTCCTTCTGCATTGGGTCTTTCCTTTCATCATGAGTAGCATCTTAAGTTATTAAAAATAAGTTGGTTCAAAATTAGTATATAAATTCAATTCACAATCATATGAAACATGCATATCATATACATCACTTGAATTGGAATTATATACATTACCTCCATGTTGGCTAGTGGAACTTCTAGTTTTTATTTTTCTAAACCTATTAGGATAAACAATTTCAAGTGCTTTGATGAGCCAATTTGGTGTAATTTTCTAATATTATTTAGGTTGTTCCACTTATTGAGACGGTTCCACATCAATATTCAGCGTTTCAATCATCTCAATCATGTCATTGAAAGGATCTTACTAATATGATGAACTAGTCAGAACTTCATGAGGTGAAGATGGTGCTCCAAAAGGATATGTTAGAGGTTTATCCAAAATAGGAACCGCCCTTCAAGACGTTGAATATCATTATCAAATTCAGGATATGTCTTTTCATTAGTGAATCTATCTAAACATGAAAGTACCCCCTCAATAGTCATGTTAGTCATGGAATATTCAAGAAAGATTACATTTTTGGAAAGAACAAACTTCTTGTTTAATTCATCATAAAGACAATATTCTTTGGTGGCATTGAATACCCCTAAAATATGCACTTTTGGCTCCTTGCGTCAAGCTTGTTTCTTTTCTCCTTAGGAATAAAGGCATACTTGGTGGAGCCAAATACATTGAGATGCCTCATGAAAGGAATGTAGCCATACCACATTTTTTAAGGAGTATCATTCTTGAGAGCATGAGATTGATACTTTTTTTTCACATATACTACACATAGAACTACCCAAAACATCACCTTTAGATTTTTTTAAAACAACATGTAGTGAACCTTATTGAAGATAATCTTATTGATTCTTTTAGCTACACCATTTTGTTGAGAATTGTATGGAATGGTAGTTTGATGTTGAATTCCTTGTTGGTGAACACAATTTTTAAATTCATTAGCTATATATTCTCTTCCAATATCAATATAAAGAGAGACAATATGTGATTGTTATTTATTTTGATATCAATAAATGAAAAGTTATAGATTTTTCAAGAGTTTAAGATTTGTTACTCAACAAGTACACCCAACATATAGTATAATCATCAATAAAATTCATCTTATATTTATTTCCATTAGCATATAAAATAGGCAGGGGGCCACAAAAATTAGTATATTAGTCCAAGTTTTCTACATGCTACAAAAGTGGACTCATGAAAGTGTTATTTATTGTGCTTTCCAAGGATATAATCATAACATTGGTTTAGTTTCTTAGGAATAGTGGGAAAACCAAAATCACTATTCTTTTTCAATAAAAAAAGGTTTTCATAATGGATATGTCCAACTATAGAATTCCATAGAATACTAAATGGAAATTTACCTTCATCATGATGAGAGAGGTATGCATAATTTTGTGTATGAGAAAAAATTGTCCCTTTTAACTTCAATAGTATATCATTCTCCACTCAAGCCCCGAAAATCATGTTGTCAGAAGCTTTCCTTATTTATATTTTTCTATTGAATATATGAATGGAGTCGATTTCTTGTCAAATTTGTAGAAGGAATAAGAAATTTTTTCATAGCTCTCAAAGATAGAGCACATGATGTATTCACGGAATCAAAGCAATCTAATCCTAATGGTGTCAAGTCCCAAGGGTTTGTGACTTGATTTATCTACAAAATACAATAATCCATCTACATTTTCATGAATTATTCAAAGAAGTCTCTTTGGAGGTCATGTAACATGTTACACATTTTCTTCTCGTTCTTCTAAGATAACTTTTATCATATAGTCCACAAGAGTCCAGACTATTATTTTGACTCTTGCAGAGAGTTATTTATGACAGGGCATGTCATTTTTTGTTCTGAAACTTTAATTTCTAGAGAAGCAATAGGAATCTCAACTATTTTAGAGTTCACTAAAAATATGGACCATCAAACTACCTTATGTTTATTGTTTTGCTTCAAATAGATCTCCTCAAAATGGATGAATGAATGTGTACCTTGAAATGAATCACTTAGTTAACATTTATTTATATTCTTTGATGACTTTTCCATATTCACTCTACTTTCATCTTGTAAATTCATAGTTGATCGTGGACTTACATTATTTTAAAAGGAAGGAAAAGAAGTTGTCAAAAGCAAACCAAATGTATATATATATATTCTTCATGTGCTTAGAAAGAAAAAAATTTATGTGAGAGACTTGTTGGAGAAATTTCTGGGGTTTACTATTTAGCACTCTGTTATCGGGAAATCTAGTGTCTATGCAGAGCTGCTAGTCCCACTAAGGCTGGTAGCTACCTTAGAAACAAACAAACTAAAACCACTTTCATTTTCCTTTATGAGAAGTAGATAAGAGGGGAATAAAGGAGACCAACCTCTGTCTTGTGCTTGGTTCCTTGCTTGATTCCTCTCCCTTCTGATAGATCTTTGCCACTCGCTTCCTTGTCTACCCAGCTTCAAAGAGCACCTGTAGAATCAAAGCAGCATAACACTATCCAAGAGCATAGATCTACTATCATAAACAATATAGGACCAGATATATATTGACCACACAAATGCATATAACATCAATCATACAAGAATGTGGAGGAAAACTAGAATAGCTTTATTGATAATCAAGAAAGAGCAAAGAGGATTACAACCAATTGTTCTGACCCAACATCATCCTCTCAGCAAGAAAGCCCTTCTTCACCTCATGAAAAGCTTAGATCACCCAACACTATGATATTTCACCAAGAAACCAGTAGCACTTCCTTACAAGATACAAAATTCCAACCTCTGGATCTCTGGGATGAGGGATCCATATATAGATGTTTGCAAGGGGGGTGAGTCAGCTTTTGAGATTTGATTACTGTCCTCTCTCTGATAGTTCTTGATTCCACTTGGAGATTGATGATCTCTTACTCATCCCTGGGCGAATGTAGAGAGGCAAGTGTTACAGGAGAAGTTTCTGGAAGATTCCATGATCCTCCACCTTGCGGATTGACCCTGCCATTTGTCCACTCTCACCGATCACACCACATAAAAGGGCTTCTCAACATGCATCGCACCTATTGTGTGTAGGCAGGTGGGATGCAATGCACTTTGACCATGGAGCAAGTGAAATGGTCCAGTTTTGACCAGTTCTGAGTAGTTTTTCATGGAGAACTTCTGGGAGATGCTGTAATCAGTTGACCTTGTTATTTTAGGGGTTGGAACAACACCTTTGGGGACTTAGGAGCCCTGGGTTTATGGACATTTATGATTGGGGTTGCAGTGCCCAAAAATGTCTATAACAGTTGCCCCCTAAAGCATGAAGTTGTTAATCTTTTGATGTCGGGTGAAATGCTTTATCATGAGGATCCGAAGTTTTTTCGAGCTGGAAGGCGACCTGTAATAAGATACAATACAATACATTATCTTCATAATATTTTCATGATCTAGCTGAGGCGGGCATTCCCATGCTCAGCTTTATAAATTCATTTTCATGTACATGAGACAGACAATCGTCTGAGTGTAGACTGATGATTTTGGTAGAGCCATCATCCCTTAGATTGGATGATTATTTGTGCAGCAATGATGTACATTTGATGTCTTTATTTTCCTGAATATATATCACAGCACGGATGGATGAAACTAGATCCAGGGTCTTCAATCTCGTTCTATCTTCACTCAAAGTACAAGTCGATCCATGTGAGAGATGTTTTGGAGTCGAACATGGAAAGACATCGCCTGATTACCAGCCAGTGATGTAAGCTATTAACAGGCACGAGAGGAATCACCGATAATGATGATGACCCTCAAGGTACTATAGTACAATTCACGTGGTGTGAATAAGGGACTTGGCGTCGAATACCACGCAAAATCTTTCGGTCGAAGGCCATTGATGTAAACCTGTCACCGGAAGTGAGAAACTTGCCATTGAGGCATGCAAGCTTCAAAGTACTGAAAGGGTTGTTCCTAGATCAACTTCTTGGATAATGAGCTGATGTCGACAAGAAGCGATCTGTCATAGGAGGGCCTTAGTGAATCCCACATCAATGACACGGAATGGAGCAAATGATTTTAATGGAGGTGAAAACGATCTGGTGATATAAGGTTCAGGGTGGCGGTCATGAAAGAATGGAGCATGAATGTATTGCAGCGGATGAGACACAGGTGAATTCTCTGAGTGACTTCTCTTGAACATATCGGCGACACTGACATGATGGATTGGTAGCATTAACCCCAAATATGGATGGTGTGACGGAACCATGGCAATGTGACCAGTGAATGGAACAACCCAACCCGACTCGGATGCGGAGCGAAAGTGTCATGTTCAAGAGCGACTTGCTACCAACAAAGTTTCTTCAAGTTTTCTTCCCAATTTTTCCCCAGTCATTGTTGACCAGTACCTCTTTATTTTTGTCAAGCTTGAGGAAGATAACATATGCTTGTTCTATAATTTTCCCTTCGGGCAAACCCATCGCTATGTTTTAACGAGCCTAGCGATAGTGAAACTCGTTCTTGTCTGTTATGGACAAGTTTGTCGCTATTCGGTTTTAACGAGTTTAACGACAAAGATAACTCGGTCCTTTTCAATTTTAGGGAGTCTGAAAAGGGACGTAAAGAAAACTCCAATAATCCTTTTTCGTCATATAATCCCTTGAGTCCGAAAAAGTATAAAATAATACAAAAAGGATGAATTTTCGGTAATTTTAATGAGACGAACAAAACAAGCGCTTGATCTTTTTGTGTAATAATCCCTCAGGTCCGAAAAGATTAAAATTTAAAGGAGGGATAGCACTTCCGATCACTTTAACGAGCTAGAGAGGCCAATTGCTCGGAAATCTTTTCATATTTTACGAGTCAGTTGAAAAGAGCTTAAAGGAGACTCGTTTTTTGAGGAATGAGTGATAAATTTGGGTAGCAGCTAATTCCAAGTAAGGTTTGGAATTTTCCAATCACAGCAGTGTCACAAGGATGGCTAACCGGATCACTCTTCGCAGTTGTTCCTCAAAAAGGGTAAACAATCAAGTGGAGGTGAATGATCGGCCAATACAGAGTGGAGGTGATGATGAGAACACGACCAAGGCTTCAAAGGCTGATGATAATACATTCACGATGGTTATCTACCAGAAAATGGTTCATTTTTTAATGAGCTTAAACTTTGGGGGAACATTTGCTCATTGCTTATGTTTATTTTTTAACGAGTTTGAATTCCGCGTTAAAACTGCTCGATAATCCAGTTGTATAATAAGGATGTCTCATATAGAAATGGCATCTTTTCAAAGCTTTGCCCCGCATCCTTTCTTTATGCAAGTTAGGAAACGACCAATCCTACGAGTTTAAAGGGTTAGAGGACCTATAAATTTAAAAAATAAATGGTCGCTCTTTGCTTGCATGCCAAAAGGTTTGCATGCCCCCAGGTATAGCAAAGTAGAGTTTCCAGGTTACCCCTCAATTTGCAGACAAAACATTTGTTTTATCGAGAAAGGCCTACCTTTTCAAGGTTACCCCTCAATTTGCAGACAAAACATTTGTTCTATCGGGAAATGCCTACCTTAACAGAGGTATCTTATTCCGGTCTAATCCCATTTTCCAAAATGGACGGGTGTGTCAGGCCAGTCATATACTTTCCGCGGAAACCTACCCTATACCCAAGGTTTTCTTGTCGAAACAGGCCAGGGTGCATGCCCCTTGGGTTTCAGTCATATCCTCTGAATCACTCGCGCTCATCAGGAGGATGGACTGGGGATTGATGAGACATTCCTTGCGTGAAAATACCATTCAGGGTTGGTCTATGACTATTTGCTATGTGCGAACCAGGAAATGAAAGCTGGTCTACGAGCTTGACCACTCTTCCTTCATGCGGAAAACACATTACTCTAAAGAGTGAGGAGACAATGGCTCCCATGCAATAAATATAGTCTCATCCAAGGAGTAGATTATAATCCAGGGGCCCTTGGACTACCATTACGTTCATGTGAATACTTTTCCTTCTCAATGTTATCGGCACATTGGGAAGGATCCCTAACGGTCAACTGGTTCCTTTGTCAAAGCCTGTCAAATTTCTCATCTCAGGCAAAAGCGATGGCGAACCAAGCGCTTTCCAAGCAGTTGAGGAAAGTATACTCACAGAAGCCCCTTCATCTATGATGGTACCAGCCATGACCATTCTATACATTTGAGCAACGATTCGAAATGGTACACTAGCCAGTAGACGGGGTCTGCCTAGTAGATTCCAGTCGAAGGAAACAACTAGGTTGCTTGGAGGTGGGACCGAATAGGCGCCCGAATACAACTCTGACGAACTTCCTTCCTGCGGTAAAGGAACGGGTAGACTTCCCCCATGTTCATCGGAGTCTGTGCTTACGAAGAGAATTTGAACGGTGTCGTTCTGGTTCTCTCCGGTGACTATATCATCCGAAGATGGACCTTCTGAAGGCAAGACCAGGTCAACTGCCGCCTCGACCTTTTGACTTTCGTCTGGTGTGGATTCAGATGGTTTATCTTCAATGATAGATGCTTCAGCTGACCACAATGGCATGTCAGCTGGATTTTCAACTAGTGACGGACTCGACAAGAGTTTCTTATATCCAGGAGGAAGCCGTAACGGTGAAACTGGACGGTTGTCCAAAACTCTTTTAGCTTCGTCTAAGAAGGGACAACGGTGGATGGCGTGATCGCCTTCACACAATTTACAAGGAAATTTATATTTTCCTTTTTGTCCAGGGGCTTCACTTTCACTAGTTGACGGTGTATGCTCAACATGATCGTCAGAGGTTGATGACACCGGATTGTGCAAACGAGGAGACCAGTCCCTTAAGATCCGGGGGATGCAAGGACAATCTCGATGATAGTGGTCTCCTTTGCAAATGACACATGGCGATTTAGGCCTGGATGGTGCAGTGTGTGGATTTTCGCTAAACGATGCCTGGTCGCCCCTTTTCGCCTTTGGCTCCTTCTTCTTCTTCTCTTTCTTCTTCTTCTCCTTCTTCTTCTTAGTTACTTGATTTTTGGCTTTACCAACTCCATCAAGCAAAGAGGAAGGAGGAGAGGAAGAATTGGACGAAGTAGAGGGTTGGGGTGTAACTCTGGTATCGTTTAGTTGCTAACTTGATTGTTCAGGAATCAGGGTGTTCTGAATGATAGAAGTTGAGAAGAGCCATACGGGCAAGCCAATTTTCAATCCTGGAAGAGACAATGTGGGCATATGGGGTGCACCAACATCTCCCCAAGAGGAGAAGGGAGTAGGATTTCCTCCAAGGGGAACCCCTTGGTTGGTGGACTCCATTTTTCTCAACCTAAGATAAACGTAGGAAAGGCGATGTTTATTCCGATTAAAATAAATTTTAGACGCTTTGACACAACTTGTTTTTTCAATTTTTAAGAGTCGAGAAAAAACAAAAGATGACTCTAGTCGCCTTCGATTTTTAATGAGCTTGAAGTGACAAGTGCTCAGATGGACCTTTTCCTTTAAGGAGTCTGAAAAGGAATGAAAGAGACTACTCTGGAAATCTAGATAGAGGGATTAACAAACCAATCACAAAACTGCATAATACTTTTTACGGTACGGCAGTCAATCTTCCCGAATGCTGTGTTCAGTGCATTGCGATCGATAGGGCGGCAGACACGGCTTCCTATGGATAAAGGATATAGCCTATTGTGGTCCCCCAAAATATACTCGACGGTACGTGGGAGCACAAGTCCGTACTGGCACTTGTCGTCACAAAGTGGAGGAATCACCCAACCAACAGTGAAAACAACAGTTACCAGGTTTTATGACGCCGAAATACGTCTCTAGCCTAGACTTCTCGATGTTGTGCGTTAGGTTCCAAAGCGTTTTTAGATTCATTAAATTTATTTTATAGTTGATCTTGCTTAAGAAATTTTTCTTTCAGGTTCATCGCATGATGTAGATGTACAATTCCTAAAATTCAATCTAAGATGATAAATAGTCATTTAATCTTCTTTTTGCAACGAAAATCCTAGCTACTAAGGAAAGAGAGATGGCGTTCTTTCAACAAAGAGAAGAGAGCACGCACTATATGCACTTGTCCTAAATCAAACCAACAAACAGTCTAAATGCAAGTGCACATGCATGTATTTGTTTTCAGCCTTCTTAATGTGTGAATGATAAAAAGAAAGCTAAGCGCAAATCTAAATTATTTTTTCAAAGCGACAATTACTAACAAGCTTCTTTTCAAAACAAAATGAAGACAATGACGACACTTTGTTATTTGGAATTGAAAACTTGCTTTCGACACTTGAAAAACTACTAATTCAAATCAAATACAAGAGTAACAGTGTAATCGACTATCAAGAACAATCAGATTCTCTTCTATGACTGAAAACGACACTTGCGACACTTTCAAATCAAGAAACGACAGTTCAATTACGCTACTTCTTTGTAAAAGAGAACTGAAAAATGGCTCAAAATACATAAAAACATTTACAGTTATTTGCACAATGGAGGCGGAATAATGGCAAGGAAGGGGGTTTCAATAGAGGTGTACTGACTACAGGCAGCAAAACTCTTGAATAGAGCTGAAAAGAGTGAACACAGAAACCAAAATCTAAGAGCAGAAGAGGTCTGATCAGCGCACCTGTAGCACAGGGAAACTGAAATGCAACGCACCTACTACACTCAGGAAGTGCGATGCATTCAGGTTTCAAAGAAGAGACAGTGCGATGGACCAGGGACGAGACTTTAACTGGGTTCCGGGTCACAGTTTGCAGCTCAGTTCAGGGATTTAGGCCGAGCAAGTGGTAATTAGTAAATGAATCACAAGGGTAGATCTAAGGAGGTTACTAGAGCCACCACAAGGGCAATTAGAGAGCTTGTAAATCAATTGTTTAATTCATAAACAAAACCCGGAGATAGACTGAAGCAACATTGATCTACTTTGCACTCGCATAGAAAATGCAGTTCGAAGGCTAGCTGGCTTCACTTCAGGCTCCGTCTGTAAGTTTATAAAGTAAACAAATGTAGATAAACAAACAACCTATTTGTTCCCCAGCGGAGTCGCCATTTTGTTATCGGGAAATCTAGTGTCTATGCAGAGCTGTTAGTCCCACTAAGGCTGGTAGCTACCTTAGAAACAAACAAACTAAAACCACTTTCGTTTTCCTTTATGAGAAGTAGATAAGAGGGGAATAAAGGAGACCAACCTATGTCTTGTGCTTGGTTCCTTGCTTGATTCCTCTCCCTTCTGATAGATCTTTGCCACTCGTTTCCTCGTCTACCCAGCTTCAAAGAGCACCTGTAGAATCAAAGCAACATAACACTATCCAAGAACATAGATCTACTATCATAAACAATATAGGACCAAATATATATTGACCACACAAATGCATATAACATCAATCATACAATAATGTGGAGGAAAACTAGAATAGCTGTATTGATAATCAAGAAAGAGCAAAGAGGATTACAACCAATTGTTCTGACCCAGCATCATCCTCTCAGTAAGAAAGCCCTTCTTCACCTCATGAAAAGCTTAGATCACCCAACACTATGATATTTCACCAAGAAACCAGTAGCACTTCCTTACAAGATACAAAATTCCAGCCTCTGGATCTCTGGGATGAGGGATCCATATATAGATGTTTGCAAGTGGGGTGAGTCAGCTTTTGAGATTTGATTAGTGTCCTCTCTCTGATAGTTCTTGATTCCACTTGGAGATTGATGATATCTTACTCATCCCTAGGCGAATGCAGAGAGGCAAGTGTTACAGGAGAAGTTTCCGGAAGATTCCATGATCCTCCACCTTGTGGATTGACCCTGCCATTTGTCCACTCACGCCCATCACACCCCATAGAAGGGCTTTTCAACATTCATCGCACCTACTATGTGTAGGCAGGTGGGATGCAACGCACTTTGACCATGGAGCAGGTGAAATGGTCCAGTTTTGACCAGTTCTGAGTAGTTTTTCATGGAGAACTTCTGGGAGATGTTGTAATCAGTTGACCTTGTTACTTTAGGGGTTGGAAAACAACCTTTAGGGACTTAGGAGCCCTTTGTTTATGGAAATTTATGATTGGGGTTGCAGTGCCCAAAAATGTCTATAACACACTCATCCACTGAATTCATTAGAAGACATATCGAATAATCTTCCAGATATTGAAAGAGGAGGACCACCTCTATAAAAATGAGGAGAAAATTTCTTGTTTCCCACATAATTTTCTCTCAATGTTAGTCTCCTTTCCCTCGACCAAAAAAAATATCAACAAAATGTTAATGCAAGAACTAATACAAATTATTTAAGGATAAGTCTCAAAAAATGCAGGCTTTTAGCACCTACTTAACAATGACACCAAAAATTGGTGCAATTCATATTTGTAGCAAGAATGTTTCCCTTCTATAGCTTCCAAATTTAATTGTCAATCCAAGTTCATACAAACTTTTAAGGTTCTATGCACTATATGTGCAAGCCAAACTCATTTTCTCATTATGCAACCACTTATGATCAATATCTTATATAATGGTGTGAAAAATGTCACCCTAGGTATTATTCTTAATTTTAAATCAATAGAAAGATCACTAATGAAAGAAATTATGATTGCTACATATCAAGATTGATAATATACAAAGACATCAATTTTTGAACATCAAAGAGGTTATTGGAAGTAGACATTAGTTTAACTATTTCAACTCAACCAATTCTATTGAATCAAATCTTTGAATTAAAGGAAAGAAAAATGATATTATCTAATCAGTTGTAGACTTTAGAATTTCAAAGTAGGAAAGAAGAAAATAGAGTAGCGAAAAGAATATAATACTCAAGAAAAATTATAATCTCTTTGTAACTCCAAATTCCCCTTATGGATGTAATTTTTTGATCTGATCATCATATTAAGGACAAAATATGCATTGCTAGCTAAGAAATGTGATAAAACATAGTTCCGTGTTGTTCTATAGTAATAGTTGTGGTCTTATAGGAAATTCCGCAAAAATA
This sequence comes from Pinus tabuliformis, assembly GCA_031772625.1. Taxonomy (NCBI): domain Eukaryota; kingdom Viridiplantae; phylum Streptophyta; class Pinopsida; order Pinales; family Pinaceae; genus Pinus; species Pinus tabuliformis. The sequence goes on from CM062811.1 coordinate 354,162,772, forward strand.
CATGAATATTGCAAAGAAAATCAAAGAGACCTATGGAAGGAAGTAAAATTATTCTATACTCATGAAACCACTTGGATGAACTAAAACAAACCATACAAAGGAGATTTACACTAATAAAAGATTATTGTACATGAAATGACTCCTACAAGAAAGTGAGTTGTTGTATTATTGATAATTGTTATTAATGTAGATTATCGATAAATGATAAAATTGCAAGAAGGAAATCAAAACATAACCTAGTACAATAGGTTCATTAGAGATCCTTTGGGGGCATCCTCCCTAAGCTACTCGAAGATCTCGAGATAATCACTAACAACTAGTTGAACAAAAGACGCCTTCATTAGATTGATGACAAGAAAAAATACATAGCTTAGTGAAGATAGCTAACTTGAGAGCACCTTGAGACTATAAAACAAAATTACAACAACAATCCCCTCTCTTTAGGATGATTCTTGAATCCTTCTTATAAATAGAAGGCATGGACCATCCATATTGCATTTTGCTTCGAAGATGTATATCCTTTATCTTTGTTGTACTCAAAAATTCATAATGTTTGCATACTAAGAAGAACTATTATTCTTGTTCACGTGAACATGTGATGTATCTAAGAATAGAGAGCTTCTAATTAGGTAGATATATTCCTTATTTCTACTCAAAGTTCTTCTAAATTCCAATATCTTTGTTCTCCTACTTGTTACACGCAAATAACAATTCCTTGCAAGTTGAATCATATTAAAATGGTTGAGAGTAGAGAAAGAGTCTTTATCATGTAAGATGGACAAACAAGTGACAAGAACCTTATACTTTCTCTAGATATTGAAGACTAAGTTACGTCCCTTAGTCCTAATATCCCCATTGATTTCCCAACAAATGGAGCTTGAAAAAATAAACACACATAACACATAAAAAATACTAAGAACGAATATATTTGATATAGGTGGATATTAGTGGCCGCCAACCTATTCCACTTGGACCCCCAACGCAGTTTTCCATCAGTTTCCTATTTTTAGCACAGTTTCTTATTTCAATAGTTTTATATTTTTTGTAGTTTTTGGGTCCGAAACTTTGGAGCCATTTTGAGGCCCTAAATGGCATTTTATGGGAAATGAAAAGTCATAGATCAAAAATAAATGTTTGCAGTTGAAGGTTGTTTTTCTTGGATAGAAATTTCTAATGGGTTATCATGCACACCAAATGGAGACTATATGCCAAAGTTACAACCCCAGGAAGTTGACATTCCAAATAACCCTATCGAGGCCCATAACTTTTGGTGCTTCATATCCTAGGGTTAGGTTTTTGGATGTTTAGGGTTTCTCGTTGTCTCTTCATGATAAAAAGGCCTTCGAGTCTCATTGTAACACAATTTAGAAGGCATGTAGTCATCACACCTCTTCTCAAAGATAAGCTACCATCACCCGAGCTATTTTTCTTTCATTTGTGTTACACTAAAAAATGTCACCATGACTATTTGCAGTTAGTATGGCTCCATCCATTGTCATACTATCCTCCTTGGCAAGTCTCATGCCTCTGCTCTCCATGTCAAACTTCAAGAAAGAGAGAAAAGTCATTTAAAGTCAAATTATCTCTGGTACGCAGTTTCTCTTAGCCTTACCTGCGGGTACGCAACTCAAGTTCACAATACCTGCGTACTTGTATGATCTGTATGTAAAGGGGTGGGTGCGTACTCCTGTAAAGGTCAAAAGGCGCAAGTTTCACTCCAAAAAAGTTACTTGTGGTCATTTCTAGAGTCTTCTAGAAGCTTGTTTGACGTGTATGAAGCGCCTCTAGATGGTTCATGTATCCCTACCAAAGAGGAACTTATCCCATCAATAGGGGAGCTATCCCATCCAAAGAGGGGATTATCCCATTGATGGTGGACCTGAATAACTTCCTCTAGAGCACTATAAATATAGGCATTGGGCCAAAGGGAGAGGAGGTTGAAAGCTGAACATTCCTAAGGGTAGATGTTGCTGGAATTAGGACTTCCTTGTAGAAGCTTGTGAGGAGAGATTACCATCTTTACTTGTTTCCATTGGGAGGTGGGTGAGCTGATCAGAGTAAGGGAGAACTCTTGTGGACCCTGGGAGGAGCTTGCACAACACCAAGGCTCAGGTTGTAATGGTTCCTTTTGTTACCTTTTAATACAAATTAGTCCATTCTTCTCAACAATTTGTTATTAATGAGTTGTTTCATATACTCCTTGGTCTATATGTTAAATATGTTTTATTTTATGTGATATTCAGGTGCTATTTAATCGTTCGATTGTTGTTGAATGCAGGTTTCGAAGTGAAGGAGGAGCTCATCCGGATCAACGGAGCTGGACTACTACAACAGCGTTGGATTACAGGTAGGATCTAAAACACTTGATTTCTCATATTGTAAAAGCATATTTAGGGAAGGATTGCTCTTATTTGTCTTGTTTGTCATTAGAAAGTCTTAAGCTTTCTAGGAAGGTCGGTTGTGTCCGCACTAACGACTCTTTCCGCGTGACAAAATGGCGAATCCGCTGGGGATTCCATGAATGTGTTTGAGTTCTTTTTGATTTGATATTTTGGTCTGAGAAAAATTGCTTGTTTTCTGATTTTTGGTTGTCTAGCTGTGTATTTGGGTGGGTTAGCTTAGAGTCAATTTAGTTTTTTATTTTTCTTAGTCTTGCCAGCAGTACGCAGTCTCTGGGTTTGACACAGTGCGTACTTGTACGCACTGAGTCTTTGTGCACAGTGCGTACCCGCGCCTGTGTGAACAGATGACCTGCGTACCCTTGTCAATTTTGAGAAAATTTCAATTTTTGCTTTTTTCTCTTTAGATTTTGCTTTTACTTTGTTTTTTACTGCCCAGATCCATCAGTTTACTGTCAAAGATCTTCACCTGAACTTGTCCCGTTAGTGTCGAGGGTTTTGGTGGAATTCATAGGGATTTTGCCTTAGGGTTTGATTTTTAACTAGTCCTGTAGTGACTTTGGCGTTGGAGGTTGTCGAACTTTGGATCTCCCTAGTTTTGATCAGTCCTCTTAGGAGTCGGGCCTGCCATAGAAGTCACCTTTGTGAGAGACCTACCTTTGTGTCTTCTCTTTGCGAATCTCGAAAAGTTTGTGTGTTAAAACCTTGAATTCCATTCTTGAGAAAAAAGAACAAAAAGATTTCGATTTTGTTTTTTGGTTAGTTTATGATTCTGCATGAACTGATCCTTAGTTGCATTTTGACTAAGTAAAACATCCGAGAATCATCCTTGTAGGCTTTTGCCCTCATTAGTTTTTGCTTTTAGCTAAAATTCCTTTTAATTTGCTTTTGAGTGAATTTGATTTGATTGTCTTAGATTTGTTAAATTCGATTTGATAAAATAGTTTTACATGCTTTATTAACATAGAAAAAACACAAAAATTCTTTTGGAAAAAGTTTGGTTTGGTAGCATTTGTAGACTTTTGGGAGAAAAAGGAAATTTTGTAGAGTAATTAGTGGTCATGAGTTGTGTGTTTTGAAAAGATAAAGAGAATTGTTTCTTTGATTGTCTTTACTAAGAAAGTTGTTTTCTATAAAATTTGCATTTTCCAACTCTCTTAGTTAGGAGATTCATTGAAAAAGAAAAGTAGTGTAAATCATCTTAGGTGCATCTTTGTAGTGGTTGCGAGTCGAGTCTACACACCACCAGTTTCGTCTCCGCTACCTTTTGTCTTTAAGAAAAACCATAAAATTAACGTTTAAAGTAAAATCAACGTAGTAACTTTTATTTACTAGGGCTCTGAAACACCAATTTAGATCAGGCTAGTGTCTTGGAGTAGGAGAGTAATTAACTCTCCAAGACAACAAAACCAAACAAGTAGCTTATCTTGTGATAGAATAAATCCAATTGTCTCATTTGTACTCTGGGAAAGCTCCTCTTAAAGGAGAAGCACGAGCTCGTGTCTGAACCAGTGAGGGGATCAATCCTCCCTCGTTTGGAACGACGCCAGACATGCACGTATTACAAACGGTAAACCTCGGATTAACCATTGTCGAGGAGCCAGGGGTCACTTGTCGGTAAACCTTAGATTATTGTCAAGGAACCGACAAGGGGATTGAGCTTGATACTCTGCCCTTGCGTGCTGTCGGAGTGTAGACTATTCCCCCAGGTGCATTTGTTGCAGTTGGTAACCTTAGTGACCATTATCTTTAGGATTCTACCGAGGTGACAGTGGAGGGAAGATCCCACTGTACCTAGAGCAGACGTCGGCTAGACTCACTTGGATTTTCCGGGGGGTTCACTTCACTCGAGACGGTTAAAGTGGAGGAACTTGTGCCGGTCTATTCATTAAGCAGGTTGTCGGGGTAACTGTTCCACCTGCCACTTCTGTACTGAATCCGGCGATGTTGGGTTTCATCTCCAACTAGCGTTTTCGGTCTGGAAGGCTACTGTTTGTGCTTGGTTTGACGCCCTAGATTCTTTAGGCATGTGATTCAAATTTGTTTGGTTCTTTAGAGACTTTAGGTGGTTTGCTTTGAGATTTTACTTTGTTTGCGTGTGCAGTAGTTAAAAGTTTTTAACTGTGGCGGAATTACCGAGACAGACCCGTAGACTTCGGGGCAAGTCTCCTGAGGTTGTTTCTGTGGCCGAATTGTTGAGGAAATCCCGTAGACTTCGGGGTGAACCTCCTCAAGACGTCCCAAATCATTACGCAGGTTTAAAGGTCCTTGTAACTCCTCCTAGTGGCAGTAGAGTAGGTTCACCAGAAGAAGGAGAGTCTTCGTTGGTAGTCCATCAAGATTACCAAAGTCTAGAGACAGGTTATAATCCTGAAGCAGTTGAAGTTTCTGAGCTTGCTGGTAGTTTTTCATCTACTAGTGATATAGGCGAAGAACCTGAAATATCTAAACCTGATACTCCAACTTCTAGTGTACCAGATTCACCTAGGGTAGAAAGAGTCATCACCGAAAATCTTCCTACTGGCTTGATAGCTATTGAAGAACTTGCTCCAGAGGAAGAATTAGGCGTATCTACCCTCGAAGATCAACCTACTATTGATCTAAGGGAGCGTGAATCTATCTTTTACAGTCCTCCTAGAAGTACTACTTGGTACCTTTCGTTAACCAATTATTTAGACAACTCAGGGGTAGGTTTTTCTCCACCTCGTACTCCTTTTCCACCTGGAGGTATTTATACTCCGGTAAATATGTCTGGGCAGTCGTCCGTGTTCACTCAATCTCCTGAATCTTTCTTACACGGCGGTCCTTCTGTTCCCACCGGGTATCAGTCACTTTCTGGTACCTTTGCGAGGGCATCTCCTCAACCCATTGATCATGGGTTATTAGCTGGAAACAATGGTAATAAACCATTGGGTGTAGGGGACATTTACATGATGTCAGGTTCAATTCCCGTTTCTCAACCTCAAGGTGGCCAATTACCGCCTGGGGGGCAGCCTCAATTAACGCTTAGGGGGCAACCTCAAGGTACACAAATTGTGTCTGGGGGGCAGCCTCAAAGTCAGTATGTACCTATGGTACAATACATGCCTCAAGGTCAACCCCAGCCTCAATATGTACCCCAAGGTCAACCTCAGTATCAATATTTACCTCAAGGGTATCAACCTCAAGGTCAAGGTCAACCCCAGTATCAGTATTTACCCCAAGGTTATCAACCTCAAGGTCAATACTCGAGTCAAGGTTATCAACCACCTCAAGGTCAGTTATATGTTCAAGGTATGGGGACTATGCCTTTCAGTTATCAATCCTATCCTCAATCCGGTTATGGATCTCAGTATCCTCAACCTGTTACGGGTCAATACCCCGGAATAATAGTGTGGGATCCATCACAAGGTCAACAGGTGTTGCAGCCAAGTATACAGTTGTTACCTCAAACTGGACAACCCGTAGTTTCTGGTTCACCCCAGCAACCGCAACCTGTCCAGTCAAACGTTCAAACTTCTGTAACTTCGGTAGTTACTCAGCCGCCAATTGCACCTAGTACTCCATCTCAAACGGCTGCTGCAACTACCACAACATCTACCGCACTTACTTCTGGAGTATCGACAGCTCCGGTTTCTACTATCTCTGCAACCACTCCTCAGACATCCTTACCGTTGTCTGGATCTACGATTCAAACCACGGTCCAGATGCCTGTAGGGCAGCCTGGTTTAAGTACTGTTGTAACAAGTCAACCTCAATTTACCTACCAATAGTACCAGGGATAGTACCAACTCGGTCCTGCTGTCCAACAACCGGTTTACCAGTATCAACCGTATCCTGGGTACACTTATCAACAACCTCAACAACCCCAGTACGGTCCGGTTAATCCTGGTTTTCCAGGAGGATATAATATCCCTAATGCGATTCCTGTTCCTAGTTATCCTGGATATCCTCCTCCTGGGACTAGTCTTGTGACCCAGAGTTTTAGAGATCCTAACCGGCAGTTACCATTTATCGCAACTTTGGATTTACCAGACTTGACGCGCCTAACGAACGATCCAATTCAATATCTTCTGTTCTGGCCGCCAATGCCAAATAAGTTGCCCAGTGATATACCCAAGTTCGAAGGTAAGTCTGGAGAGGATCCGTCCAATCACGTGATGACTTACCACCTCTGGTGTGCTTCCAATTCTATCTCGGATGATTTGATCCGCTTACGTCTTTTCCAGCGTACGCTCATTGGTCTCGCGGCCAAGTGGTACATTGAGTTACCACTGGCCTCTTTTTACAATTTTAGCCAGTTAGCTACCTCGTTCCTAACTCATTTTCAGTTGCCGGTCAGATACGATAACGGCACGGAGCTATTAACTTAATTAAAACAGTCGACCTCCACCTATATTTCCGATCATATTCATGAATGGAGACGTCGAATACGTTTAGTGAAAGTTTTTATCCTGGACCAAATCTTAGCTGAATGGTTTTCCAGGAGGATATAATATCCCTAATGCGATCCCTGTTCCTAGTTATCCTGGATATCCTCCTCCTGGGACTGGTCTTGTGACCCAGAGTTTTAGAGATCCTAACCGGCAGTTACCGTTTATCGCAACTTTGGATTTACCAGACTTGATGCGCCTAACGAACGATCCAATTCAATATCTTCCGTTCTGGCCGCCAATGCCAAATAAGTTGCCCAGTGATATACCCAAGTTCGAAGGTAAGTCTGGAGAGGATCCGTCCAATCACGTTATTACTTACCACCTCTGGTGTGCTTCCAATTCTATCTCGGGTGATTCGATCCGCTTACGTCTTTTCCAGCGTACGCTCATTGGTCTCGCGGCCAAGTGGTACATTGAGTTACCACGGGCCTCTTTTTACAATTTTAGCCAGTTAGCTACCTCGTTCCTAACTCATTTTCAGTTGCCAGTGAGATACGATAACGGCACGGAGCTATTAACTTCATTAAAACAGTCGACCTCCACCTATATTTCTGATCATATTCATGAATGGAGACGTCGAAGACGTTTAGTGAAAGTTTTTATCCCGGACCAAATCTTAGCTGAATGGTTTGTAAAATCATTATTACCGAAGATTACTGAAGATGTAGCTAAGGCTGGAGTAGTTACTGAGGAGCAAGTCATTGCTCAAGCCCAGTACCTTGACTTAGTTTACACTCAGTCGGGTACGTTGCACGAGAAGATCCCAGATCTTCCTAAGTCGAATCAAATTGTTGCTGCTCCTTTGGGGTCTCATGCTGCTGATGGCATGATTGGTACGGTGAATACTAAAAATAAGAAGAAATCCTCAAAGAATTCTTCTCCAATAATAACCTTACCGGACTCCCCGACAGGAGAATCGTCTCCTGAAATTACTGCCGATATTCACGCTATAGAGTCATCTACGGCTAAATCAAAAAACGGTGGTAAGAAGAAAGGCAAGAAGAAGGATAAAGCAGACAAGGCTCCAAAGGAGAAAAAAGAGAAGTCAGAATCTAACGACGAAAAGCGCAAACCTCGCTATCCTTGTTTAATTTGTGAAGAAGATCATTTCACAAGAGATTGCCCTCATCGGGCAGAGGTTGTGAAAATCGTTAAAGGTTCCCCAACTCCTGCTGTTTTGAAAGATCCATTTCCGAAGCAGGAGAGTAAAATGATAGGTTCTTCCTTGAGTGCCAGTGAAGAACCCATATTGATGATGTCTCATGTACGGATTGCGACTCGATCACAAGATTATGGTAGTAAGAATCCTGTTGATGGTAAAGAAGCAGAATCTTCTCATTCTAATCCATCAACCTCAGCTCCCGGTTCCGATCCACTACAGATCGAGAAACCTAACCCGGACTTGGTAATCAAACCGCCCGCCAAGGGTATACTTCTTAAGTCTGCTTTCAATCCACATGCGAGAGCAGCTCAAAATTATAACATTGTTGAGGATTTAGTTGTTTCACCCTCAGCAATGTTGGCTTTGAAAGTGCTGCAATCATGCCCAGCACAACGAAAATTACTCTTGTCGGCTATAGGAGCTGTTGATATTCAGGACCCGAACCTGATAATCTTTGATCTAGAAAATAGTACACCGCGTCTCCCTCATCAAATGGCTTTCGAGATTCCAATGATAGTCAAAAACAGGCCTATTCATCGGACTGTAATTGATGAAGGAGCTTCTACGTGTATTATGTCGATTCAGTGTTGGAGATCGCTTGGTTCTCCTTCACTGAACTAATCCCCGACGATTCTTAAGGCCTTTGATGGACGTGGGTTCCATCCGTTTGGCATTCTACAGGATTTGCCTATAGGGGTTGAAGGAAAAACCGTTAGTCTGGATGTGGAGGTGGTTGATGCCCCTCTAGACTACAACCTTCTTTTGGGTCGCAGTTGGTCTTACGCTATGACAGAAGTCGTGTCATCGGTCTTCAGAGTTATAAAGTTTCCACATAATGGTAAGATCGTGACGATAGACCAGCTGGCTTACTTTTCATCTGACCCAGCCTCTTCAGAGAGTATCCAGCATGTCGGTAAAACGACTATCCCTTACAAGGATGTTGGTGTAGGATTAGTTAAAGATTCCGGTTTACTGGAAACTTTTCCTTTTCCTTCGATCAATGCAGACCCTTCATTCGCATCCATTCATATGATTACTTCAGACACTATTATTTTCGATGATCCTTGGATTGTCCCATCTGAATCTGAAATAGACTCCTTCGGTAATGCAATGCCTTTGAGTCCATATGAAATTGCTTATGAGGCCGTGCAGTCTTTTTCCGACTCCAGTTCAACCCAATTCGACCAAATGAATGTGGTCCGTGAGGAATCACTTTTCACATCAACCTCAGAACGGATAACGTTTCCTGAAGTCGTGTCATCTGACGAACAACTTCGCGAAATCCTAAGTGTAGACGATCTGCCATGGGAAGATCTTCATCATAGATCTTCGTTTTTACCTGAGGGTGATGACTTTGAAAATGATTTTTCATCAATTTTTACAGCTGAATATGTCAAGGACGCTCAGAATCCCATGAAACATCCTGATTCAGAGTTGAATTTGGGAAACATTTCCCAAACTATTGCCATTGACATTTCAGTCAAAACCGGAGTTATTGAAAACATTCATATAGGTGCCTCGTGTACAGATAACGAAATTCAAACATACAAGGTCCTATTTCAAGAATTCCGCGACGTGTTTGCCTGGTCCTATGAGGAAATGCCAGGAATTGATCCCTCCATTGTTGTTCATGAAATCAAGAGCTACCCGGACGCTAAACCCATTCGGCAACGTCTACGTCAGATACACCCTAGGAAAGCGGCTGCGATTAAAGCAGAAGTCGAGAAGCTTTTGAAAGTAGGTTTCATTTATCCAATCCCGTTAACGGATTGGGTATCGAATATTGTTCCGGTTAACAAGAAACAATGAACAATAAGAATATGTATCGACTATAGGGATATAAATCGTGCTTGTCCAAAAGACAACTATCCTACGCCCTATATCGATCAAATAATCGATGATTGTTCCGGCAGTGAAATATTTTCCTTTATGGACGGTTTTTCCGGTTACAACCAAATTAATATTCTACCTGCCGATCAACCAAAAACGGCTTTCATTTGTCCTTGGGGGACATTTGCTTACTGCAAATTACCTTTCGGACTTAAGAATGCCGGAGCCACTTTCCAACGGGAAATGTCTTACGCGTTTCACGACATCAAGCACATTGTGCAACCGTATCTCGATGATTTGCCTGCTCATTCTTTACATCGAGCTGATCACCTTGTCCACTTACGCACTATTTTTATGAGGTGCCGGCATTATCGAATTCGGTTGAACCCACACAAATGTGTCTTCTGCATAGAAGTGGGACGATTGCTAGGATTTGTCGTTTCAAAAGCCGGTATCCGCGTCGATCCCTCGAAAGTCGAAGCCATCATCAAATTGCCTCCTCCTTCGAGTTTACGCCAACTCCAAAGTTTGCAGGGGAAAGCAAACTTTTTACGTCGATTCATTCCTAACTACGCCGAGGTTACAAAGGGTTTCACCCGGTTGTTGAAACAAAACGCTCAATTTTCTTGGGATGAGATAGCTCAGAAATCTTTTGATGCACTTAAGCACGTGTTGACCCATGCACCGTTGCTGCATCCTCCCAACTACAACCAGGACTACTTTTTGTATCTCGCCGCCTCCCACTCCACCATTGGAATGGTCTTAGTTCAGGAGGACGAATTCGGAACGGAACATGTGATATATTATCTTAGTAGGACGTTAAATCCCACTGAGCTAAAATATTCGCATGTGGAGAAATTGGCCTTGGCAGCTGTTCAAGCTGTCCAACGTTTTCGTCATTACATTCTTCTCCGTAAAACTACAGTGATTTCGGATTGCAACCCTATGATCTACATTTTGACAAAACAATTGCTAGGGGGCAAGTACTCCAAATGGATTGTTATCCTGCAGGAGTTCGATTTGGAGTTCGAGAAGTCCAAGTCTAAGAAATCCTTAGTTTTTGCGGAATTGATGTGTGACTTCCCGCGTGCTGACACGAAAACTGTGGCAGAGGAACCCATTGCGGACGAATCTCTATTTCTTATCAGCACTTTAGATCCGTGGTATGGGGATATAATCGTCTATCTCCAAACCCAATCCTTTCGGCCCGAAGCTTCAAAGTCGGAACGCCGGAAAATTCGATTCCAATCCCAACAATACAGAATTATTGGAGATACTCTTTATCGTCGTGGGGTGGACTTGGTTTTTCGTCGTTGCTTAACTCATGAAGAGGCAGAAAGGGTTTTGAATGACTGTCATTCTGGAGCATGTGGCGGTCATATGTCTGGGTATGCCACAGCTCAGAAGGTGTTGCGTGCTGGCTATTTCTGGCCGTCCATGTTTAAAGATTGCATCATTGCGGTCCGAAAATGCCACAACTGTCAAGTGTTTGATCACAAGATGCGCGCACCACCTGCTCCTCTCCACCCTATAATTGTCGTTGGTCCTTTTGCTAAATGGGGTATCGATTTTATTACATGTAACCCTCACTCGGCCGGGGGGCATGCGTATATCATCCTTGCGGTTGATTATTTTACTAAATGGGCCGAGGCGATGCCTACATTCGAGGCAAGCGGCAAAACAGCAGCGATTTTCGTATTCAATCATATTATTGCTAGATTTGGTGTCCCACAAGCGATCATCACTGACCATGGGCGCCATTTTCGAAACATTATGATGACAGAACTTACAAGCCAGCTTGGTTTACGCCATGATAGTTCTACTCCTTATTATCCTCAAGCAAATGGTTTGGTTGAATCTATCAACAAAGTTCTAGTTATCATGATCCGACGAGTCATTGGTATTCATCGGTCGAATTGGCACAACATGTTATTTTCAGCGCTTTGGGCATATCGAACCTCAGTAAAAACATCGACAGGGTTCACTCCTTTCCAACTAGTTTATGGTTTGGAAGCAGTGTTGCCCATTGAATGCGAAATCCCATCACTTCAAATGGCTATCGAATTACTTCCAGCTACTTCCGAAGAGGAGAAGCGTCTATTATACTTAGCTAAATTAGACGAGACTCGACGTGATGCTGCTTTGGCAATCGAGACTCACGCAAAAAGGATGAAAGCTCAGTATGATCGTAACGTGACCCCTCGTAATTTTTCGGAAGGAGACCTAGTGCTATTATATGATCAAGCTAACGATAAATTAGGTGCTGGAAAATTCGTTCCCATGTGGCATGGGCCCTACATTGTCAAGCGAAAGCTGGCAAAGGGGGCCTATGAGCTGGTAGATTTTGATGGGGACTCTTTGGGTAAGCCCAGAAATGGACTTTACCTAAAGAGGTACTATGCTTAAATGGTGGGTATGGAGATTTAGTTAGTTCTAGTTAGGTTAATTTTCTTTCTAGCTGGTATGTTTTCTTAGTTTAGGCTGTGTGCTTAGTTTAAAGAGTGTGTTTTTGTCATTATTCTGGCTTATCTTGGTTTTACTCTTGATATTGCAGATGTCGACGCCTCTCCAAACGTACATTGGATTTGCTGATGGTGCTTGTCATAGTACACGTAATATCTCTTCCGCAGCTTGGGTTATCTATTCGCCCTCTGACGAGTTAGTTTCTATGCATGGGGTGAGCCTCGGTCAAACAACAAACAACATTGCAGAATACAGTGCAGTGATTGAATTATTATCTGAATCTATTTCATTTGGGATTCGGAGTTTGATAGTGAGGTTAGATTCTGAACTCGTTGTATTACAGCTTAATAGAGTCTATGCCATTAGAAATCCAGTATTATTAAGATTGTTTTTGAGGGTGCGTCTCTTGGAACGTGAATTTGATTACATTGAATATCAGCATATTCCAAGGTCTTTAAATACATTAGCAGATGCAATGGCGTCTCGAATGTTAAATAGACATTTGTAACAATCATAAATGTAAATTTATAAACATTTCATCACATATGTTTAACAAAATAAGCCGGTAATAATGATATATATAGATAGGAGTGTGTCAAAAATATACATCGTCTTCGATCATAGGTTGAAAAAACACCTTATGATCGGCAAAAATGATAAGTACAAAAAACCAAAAATGTCAGATGTGTCTACAAAAGTGACTAGCCAATCACTGGTGGTGCTCTCTATACGAGACCACTGCCCGCGCTACCCTACACAGGAACCTCCTGAAAGGTCCTGGGACTGCGACCACGTAGCGCTGAAGTCGAATAGGAATTTCATCTATAGTGGTCTCTGGTATATCCGCTGTCAGACGCTTTAGATCCTGTTCCAGCTCGGCTAAGGTCTCTGCGGCCGCATCCTGTGGGGCCGGTGCTGGTACAGCTGGTACTCTCCTCTCAAAAGCCCGGAGGTTGGCTGGACGTCGCGGACCCACATCTGCATTTTGAAAATTTGTGCTGTCAGTTTTGAGACGATATATATAAAAAAAAAAAAAAAAAAATAGATAATTTAAAAACGTGTGAAAAATGAAATACCTCTGTCGTCCCATTGTTCTCCCTGTGGAAGAACCATGTCTGGATCATTGCGAAAATCCATTTCGGCGTACGGAAAATCCCGAATCGCAAAGACCTGGCCCTCCAGCCAGTGAAAGTAACCATCAGGAAATCGAACAACTGCTGCTCCCTCATCGGGATGCCGGGCCATTACCGCAACCCATCTCGTCAACTTAGGCTCCCGAAGAGCCCCAACTGGAACTATAAGATGCTGGGGGATCAGCATTGGAACTCTCTCTAGGGCAAAGCTGACAACTAAAGGCCCATATCCAAAGGTCTTCAGTTGTCCTCTCTTTGCCCTGGTTAGTTGGCCCTTCATATTGGCCAACACAGCATCGCACCAGTTGAAAATGGTGCCTTGGAAGCAATCTACAGCCATCCGCACTTGGGACCCGGTGGCATTGTGCAAAGCGGCAGTGCCGCAAAGTCTGGTAACTGTAAAGGCAATTACCATGAGTTCAGGTCGGGATATGTATTTGATTTCTATCCCCTTCTCCTGGTTTTGATTGTTGCACCACTCTAATCGAAGACTAGCAAGGGATTGGCCACCCGGCCTAGTTCCGAATGGAGAGAGTTGCTCGCCCCTGTTAGGCAAGCCAGTGAGAAAGTATATGTCGGAGGACTCTATCTCGAGCTGGTTTTCTCCGATGTAAAAACATTGATCCTGAATATTCCACCTTTCAACCAGCCACTCTAAGAATGGCACCTGGGCCCTCATGCCAAGTATGGCCCAGTACTTGTAGAGACCGCATGCCTTTAACGCATCAATGGAAGGTTGATGACCTATTGCGGCCAAATCAACATCTTCGTGTTCTCTTTCACCCCAATCTAGCATGGTGAGTATCCTACACACCAAAAAACAATGATTAGAATTCATTAAACAAAATTTGGTTGGTTAAAATTGGGGTTTGGGGTTCCAAAATCCGTGTTTCACGGGGTACGCACCCCGCGTTCAGAAAACAGAGTGGCGGTACGCAGCTGTTCTGAAGGCGGGCTGCGTACCCCGACCTTTTTCCCATATACGAAAAAGTCGGGGTACGCAGGTCGCCCATGGGGCACCTGCGTCCCCCGAGAAACGAATTTTTAAAACCCTAAACCCTCCAAAAAATCAAACTAAAACTTGAAATGAAATTCTAAACGGATGAAATTGAAGAGGAGGATGTTGTGAAATACCTGAAAGAGACGGCACTCGATTCTGACGGTCAGATTCTCCGCAAAGTCCACGGGAAGTTTTCTTGTCAAAAGCCCTTTTCTCAACCTCAACAGTAAAATGGTAAAAATGACATGGTAAAAAATCTTTTTATAGGTTTTTTGGATGAATGAATGCTAAGTTTGTTTATTTTTCACCATGAAAAGGTATTTTTCAATGTATTTTTACCCATCTTAAACAGGTATGAGTAATGTGTCGTTTTTGTGCAGGACAAAAGGACTTTAGAGTAAAATCATCATTTTTCACGAACCAAAACATCAGAGTCATCTTTTAAGCTCTTTTATGACTCCTAAAACATGAAAAGATTGCCGATCGTTTCTTTTACACTCGTTAAAACGAAATTAAAAGACGGTCCCCTTATAGCTCTTTTCTGACCATAAAAATAGGAAAAGATTGCCGGGTTTTTGTCGTTTCAAACTCGATACGGAAATAAAATGACGTGTCCTTGATCGCTTTTTACTTTTCAGGTCAGAGACACTAATCATGAAAGTACTCCTCAGTCGCGAGATCAAGCGGTTCTCTCAGGTATTATTTTATACTTTTTCGGGCTTGGGAGACACAAATTTACGAAAAAGTTCACCTTGGAGTCTTCTTTAGTTTTTTCAGACTCTCTAAAATTGAAAAACGCCGAGTTTCTCCTATACTGGACTCGTTAAAATTTCACAGTAAAGGACCTGTTCGATTACAAACAGGAACGGACCACTCGTTCTTAGGGTCCGAATCTAAACTAAGTTGGACTCATCCGAAGGATGAGCTTATAATCAAGCATATGTTATCCTCCTCAAGCTTGTAAAAAATAAAGAGGTACTTGCCAGAAATGGTGGGGGAAAAGAGAGAAGAATGAACCGATTTGTTATCCTTTGTTACAAAAGAACCTTATCACCACTCTTGAACACGACACTTTTCATTCACCTGGGTTGGGAAATCCTTTGCCTTAAAAGTTGATCAAACCACTTTGAAAGTCTTCAACCATTTCTGGGTATTAACTTTGGGTCAATCGTCACCAAGCCATTTGTCGTGTCGTTATGTGTTCAAGAGGTCTCTGCAAATAAACCATTCATATGCAAAATACTTGTCATCCATTTGACCGTCCCTGAGTCAGTCCTTACAGCAACATTTCTTCAACTTGAACAATGATTTCGTGTTGTGGGCTTGCCTACAACGAGTCGCTTTCTATCGACATCAGCACATTATCTAGAAAGATGACTTAGAAATCGTCAGTAGCTTGAAGTCTGCATGCATCAATGACAGGTTTCTCGCCTTTGACGACAGTTTACATCATTGACTTTCATTCGAAGGATTCCGTGACATGTTCAACATCAACCCATTCATTCACATTTCATGGATTGTACTGGGTACTTTGAGAACCATTGACATCACTAGTGGTCTCTCTCACACTTGTTAATGGTTTACATCATTGACCGGTAATCAAGTGGTTTCTACCATGCTCGACATCAACTCATTTATTCGCATGGATATAATCGTACCAATTCGGGAAGTAGAAATGAAGACCCTGGATCTAGTTTCCACCATCCAGGCTGCGAGGAGTTTTGTATTCATTATGTAGTAGACTAACTATAAACAGATGGTTGCGTCCATACTGTGTCTACAAAAGTCTATGATTATGATGTACTGCAAAATCATTCTTGTATCAGAGCAGTAGTTAGATTGTTAGTTAAAGTTTTCAATCTGAGTATGGGAATGCCTACCTCAGCGATGATATCATCTTATATATGTATTTTGTGTTGAATATTTGTAGGTTCTGACCGGGTCCTCCGCAAGATACTCCTTGAAATGATAAAGTACTTCACCCTTCCTAGATCATAAAAACCCTAATCTACTACAGGCTTCGCACTTTAGGGGGCAATCTGTTACACTAAAAAATGTCACCATGACTATTTGCAGTTAGTATGGCTCCATCCATTGTCATACTATCCTCCTTGGCAAGTCTCATGCCTCTGCTCTCCATTTCAAACTTCAAGAAAGAGAGAAAAGTCATTTAAAGTCAAATTATCTCTGGTACGCAGTTTCTCTTAGCCTTACCTACAGGTACCCAACTCAAGTTCACAATACCTGCGTACTTGTACGCTCTGTATGTAAAGGGGTGGGTGTGTACTCTTGTAAAAGTCAAAAGGCGCAAGTTTCACTCCAAAAAAGTTACTTGTGGTCATTTCTAGAGTCTTTTAGAAGCTTGTTTGACATGTATGAAGCGCCTCCAGATGGTTCATGTATCCCTACCAAAGAGGAACTTATCCCATCAATAGGGGAGCTATCCCATCCAAAGAGGGGATTATCCCATTGATGGTGGACCTGAATAACTTCCTCTAGAGCACTATAAATATAGGCATTGGGCCAAAGGGAGAGGAGGTTGAAAGCTGAACATTCCTAAGGGTAGATGCTGCTGGAATTAGGACTTCCTTGTAGAAGCTTGTGAGGAGAGATTACAATCTTTACTTGTTTCCATTGGGAGGTGGGTGAGCTGATCAGAGTAAGGGAGAACTCTTGTGGACCCTGGGAGGAGCTTGCACAACACCAAGGCTCAGGTTGTAATGGTTCCTTTTGTTACCTTTTAATACAAATTAGTCCATTCTTCTCAACTATTTGTTATTAATGAGTTGTTTCATATACTCCTTGGTCTATATGTTAAATATGATTTATTTTATGTGATATTCAGGTGCTATTTAATCATTTGATTGTTGGTGAATGCAGGTTTCGAAGTGAAGGAGGAGCTCATCCGGATCAATGGAGCTGGACTACTACAACAGCGTTGGATTACAGGTAGGATCTAAAACACTTGATTTCTCATATTGTAAAAGCATATTTAGGGAAGGATTGCTCTTATTTGTCTTGTTTGTCATTAGAAAGTCTTAAGCTTTCTAGGAAGGTCTGTTGTGTCCGCACTAACGACTCTTTCCGCGTGACAATTTGCATGTAAACATTTTTCAACATTTGCTATTTATTAATTGGAGTTCAGTTTTATTATATACTTATGTCTTTGTTTTAAATCTATATTTCATTTCGTTCCTTGATATATCCATATCAGTGGTATCAAAGAGATTTGATATTTCTCTATTTTTATATGCATGTCCCCAATGAGGTCAAGGTATAAGGAGTTGTGACTCGTACTTCTTGATCCCTTGCAAGACCAACCTTGATGACCCTGATGACCTCTGACGGGGGAAGAAAACCAAGAAAAGGGATAATGAGATCCTATCAAATTGTTGCTTGAAGAATCCCCCGTGTGACAAAGGAATGAGATGATGGATAAATTTTTCTAGATCCTTCAATGAATATCAATAGGTGATGCATCTCCATCCAATAATCATTTTGGAGGTGCCGCCCCCTTTAAGGTACAAGTTAATTTTAATATTCCCATATTTCAAGGCCAGATAGACATAAATTTTCTAGATAAATGGTTAAATATATTGGAAGGATATTTCTCGATCCATAATTTTTTTGACAGAGAAAATATTACTTTTTCACTCCTCAAGGCTTCCCCCCATGCCAAGGACTAGTGGGAAACTTACTGCGAGCAAAGAGCCAAGGAGGAATCCTCACTATTTTCAATCGCACCCTCTTTGGACTCTTTCCAAGATGTTGTTAAGGAATAATATCACCCTTTTGAGAGCTATGAAGATGTTGGGAACGGGATCCCCCAAAGGGTAGTTTTGGGGCTAAAAGCCCATATTTTGGTCAAATTTTGTAAGAAACTTGTAAAGACTCTGCATTTTGTAGTCACAGAGCATGTAGGTGTTATAAGTCATAAAGGGTTGTCTTCCCATAGTTTTGTAAAGAAAAGTCGGCTGTAAGAGATCTACCCATGGTCCGTGGACCATGGGATTGTATAAAAAGAGCTAAGATCTAAGTTGTTTTAGAGACACACAATGTAAGAGAGTCGTAGCTTTGAAGTAAAAAGTCTAAGTCTTGGGTCGTAGCATAGGTAGAGGCTTTGTAGCTGAGTGCGCAAAGGCCTAGGGTAGAAGTCTGCAGCAGAGTGCGCAGACCCCTGTAGTATGTGCGCAGGGCGGACAGAGTTTGTAAACACTTGGAAGATAATAATAAAGAGAAATGTTCGGCAATTCTTATGTCTTTGTTCTGTTGATGCATCTTGATACGTTATATATTAATTTTCTTTATTATGCTTATGTGAGGCGTGAATGAATGAAATTACATTGAATAATTGAATGCACTTACGAATATCTGTCTACACGGTGTTAACTATAATTGTTTGATAAGATAAGCAGGTCACTTAGATTAATTAAGGAATCTGCACGACACACATCCATAGCAACGCGAAAGTACCTGGGCAGTAGCGTAGGGCTGCATGAAGGTCAATAATACTATTTCGCGAAGGTATTGAAGGATAGAATAAATGGCTCATCTTGAAAGCCCTAGAGCGAAGTGACCTACGCGAAGGTAGGGATAAACGGAATCAAACGACATCAAAACCATCTCAGGGTGGAGAAACTTGGTTCCAACATCCCCCCATACTGCCTCGGGTGAGACTTCAGTCCGTGTTCCACGGGCTTATGCTGAAAGGGTCAGTAGTGTAGGGATTTGTTTGTCTAATTAACATTGAACCTGGGTCAAGCCCCCTTAAGCCAACAAATGGTTTCATTACCGGGACCAGAATCTACATAAGAGATGTGTGATGTCGTATCACTGGAACCCAACTAAGATATTGGAGACTGGTTGGATAGGAAGATCCATGAATTCGCATCACAAGAGAACAGAAACCTATGACTAACAAAGGAATAGTGGCTGGACAGGTACCTGTATACAGAGATCCATGAGATCTTTTTCGGCTCCTTTCTGATTGAGTTTTATGAGTGGATAGTGAAGCTAGAAGATAGCCAAGGAAGGTGGAAACTTGACAGTCCTATTGTGTGGACACTGAAGCTAGTGCAAAGGTTGGAAGCATTGGAGGATAAGATTGCCCACACTGTCGATCATTGGCTCGATCACGTCATAGGAGGATTTGTGACTAAATTTGTGGTCGACATCTCAGTGAGCTACAGTGAGGTGGAGTGGCGCTTTTTCAAAGGATCGTGAGGTAAGTATGTGAAATCTTTGAATACCTGGATTAAAATTCCATTGTGCGAAAAACGGGTTATGCAACTACCTTGATGTTTGGAACTACGCGAAGTGGAAAAACTTACAAAAACGAAGGAGAAAAGGATCCTGAGTATAGTCCATTAATTTCACCTCCGCGAGGTGACGAGGAAGGGATAATGAAGGTTTCTCTGTGAAGTGTTATTCAATTAATAATACAAGGATTCCTGCGAATACCACCTCCACCCACACCACCTCTGACCTCACCACCATCGCCTCCAACTTCACCCATACCACCTCCACCTCCACCACATTTCAGTATCACAAATGCAGTGAAGTTGCCTTTGCTCAAAGGCTTAGGAAATGAGGACCCGGACCAATTCTGGTTTGTTTTGAAGGTTGTATGGGAAGCTCAAGGTGTTACAGATGATCATATAAAGAAGGTGACACTGGTTAGTGCTCTTCAAGATCGTGTGCTAACCTGGTATATTAAGTACTCTAATAATAACCCAAATGCTGGAGTGGCAAACATCCAGACAACACTGAATAGAGAATTTAGTAGGCCTAAATCTGAAGCAGAGTCTATTGTAGGGTTCAAAGAAATCACGATGCAACCAGGCGAGACACCTTGGGAACTTGATCAGAGGTTTAAATGTACAATCTATGAAGCTAACATGAACCTAGCAGACGGCCAGCATCGCGAGTGGTTTGTGGCTTTGCTCCTGCCACACTTAAGGGTTGTCGTGTTGCAGCAAAAGATCAAAACTCAAGAAAAGGCCTTGGAGATCACAATGAGGTTACATGAACTACCAATGCAGGATCCAAATCTGGGGGTTCAACAGATCCATGCGTAGTTGAAAAATCTTTTCCTTAACATGCAAAGATTAAAGTAGGACAAGACAGTTCGACCAGAAGTGCGCGAAGAGGTATGGTGTCTAAAATGCAAAAGTCAGGGACATAAAAAAGGCCATTGTCTAGTCATTGTGAACTACCTTACAGGAGGAGGACCAATGCCTTTGAGGCCAGAAGCTCAAGTAGGACCAAGCATGGGGCCTAGATTGTGGTGTGTTATTTGTCAGGTAGCAGGAAAACATGCCACAGATAACTATCACTTGTTGCATAAGTTTATGCAAACACAACAACAATTGTTCTGCAATTTTTGTAGGTCGGTAGGACATGATGAGTGTAATTGAAGGAGTTCTAAGTTGATGATGGATATAACACCCACCTACAGGGTTCAGACCAAAATGCAGCCCCCTAACGAGAGCGCAGGGATGGCGCAGACAAGATTTCAAGGGCGCGGGCAAGGCCGAGACAGGGGAGGACCTGGTAGAGGTTAGGGACAATTGATCTGCTACAATTGTAGAGGACCAAGACATTATTCCCACAATTGTACCAACCCAACACGTCTGTTGTGCAAGTATTGCACTATGTTTGATCATGAAACAAAAGACTTTCCTACGCTGATAGCAAGGATACGTGACAAAGGGGCACTACCACCACAACCTACTCAAAACCTATAGATGATGAGGTCTGAGCCATGCGAAGAAGATCCGAACATGAATATAGTGCTCTGAAGTGGAATCGCAATAGGGGATGATAAGGGGAAACAACCAGAAGACGGTACATGGGTTTGCAAAGCTCCAGCAAAGGAAACTGAGTTTGATTTGGAGCGCGCACGTGAAACCTTCATGGAAGCGAAGAAGAGCTTCACTGAGGCCTCCACCTCAGGAAGCAAGGATAAGCCTGATCAGGAGTTGGATCCTTCTATGCTTACAACTTTCCTTGAAACCTATATGAGGTTACTGCGCGATATGAAGGCTGTGAAGGGGCTACAGGAGCTCATAAATAGATGCGTCGGAAATACTCTGACTGAGCCACGCGTAGTGTGGAAGATAAGTAAGCCTAAAACAAGGATGAGATGGGAGATGAGACTGACCGCCCAGATAAGAGAGTATGAGATGGATCAGGTTATTTTGGACCTGGGGTCAAATGCGAACGTCCTACCTAAACAGACCTGGGAATGAATGGGGAGACCCATGTTGCAATGGTCTCTAATTCAGCTAAGGATGGAAAATCAGTAGAAGATCATCCCCATGGGGCGGCTACAGGGGGTGACTGTGGATATTGAAGGTGCGAGCATGCTGGCTGAATTTGAAGTAATAGAGATAGTGGATGACAACAATCCCTATCCTGCGCTCCTTGGAATCAATTAGGCTACTGATATGAACAAGGTAATCAATCTAAAGGAGTGAAAGATGATATTTGAGAAGAAACTGCTACGCATAATAGTACCCCTAAATCCTGCTGATGGATCGCGCTATACTGAACCAATGCATAATTATGAGAGTGATGACGATTTGGATTGTATCTATAAGATAACGGTGTGAGATCAAGATTGGGTGAATCCCCCCGTGGATGGGCAGATTACCTGGGATCGTGAGAGTTCGTGCACTTCGGACTCCGATGAAGAGTTAGAGCGTTGGCAGAATCGGTTACATGAAGTAACTATGCTGAGTTGTAACATGATGACCCAGTCGTTGCGCTATGTGTCGTCAGACGTAAGAAATCTGCCTACTTATGATGGCCTGAATCATGTAGATATTTTTCTGGATGCATTTGAGAGGGATGTACCAGAAAGGAATCACTTCTAGGCATTGGACTAGGCACTACGCGCTATGCCCACAAGGTGGTGGGGTATGCACAAGGGAAGCTTTGACGATTGGCGCGAATGTAGGAGAATGATGAGAATTCACTTTGGGAAGCCTAAGATGCAAATGATAGACAAGTATGATGGGAAGGATGACCCACGTGCACACTTGGCCAAATGGGCCCAAGCTTATGGAGAGAAGCTCCAACCTGAATGGGTGCACTTGTTCTGTCACACATTGGTTATTGTCCCGATGAACTCGTATGTGGAAACCAAGCTCCATCATGGGGCAGGTGAATGGGATATCCTACATGAAGGATTCATGATGACATTCAGTTTTGAGAACGGGTTTGACAGTATTGATGAAGCACTACAAGAGGTGAAAGCAACAATCTTTAGGATACTGCGGGATCCTTTAGACATAATTCAGCCTGAATGGGCTACTCAGCTGAGTCACGCACTAGAATGCTATAATGTAACTACTGAAGTAGATGACAAGGATCCACGAAAGATTAACATTCCGGAAACAGAAGGTCACCGTGAGGTTAAAGGACCACAGGTTGGGAACCCTGATATAACCACGCCATCAAAAATGAAGCAAGTAAACATTGGTACTGAGGCAAAGCCCAAATTCGTGAAGATTGGAGATTACTGGGATGATGCGACCATGGACAAGGTTGCTGAATTGCTCCAAAAATACCAGGATTTATTCTATACCAAGTTTACAGACTAGAAAGGGATAATCGGGGACCTAGGTATGACGAATATCATGTTGAAGCTCGACGCGAAGCTGGTTAAGCAAAGACCTTACCGTATCAATCCAAAATATAAGGAAAAGGTCCATTTAGAGTTAGACACGATGCTCACAGCAAGCATTATTGAGCCTGTGGAAGAATCAAACTGGGTAAGCCCAATGGTGGTACATGAGAAGAAGTAGAAGGATGATCCTTTCTTGACTCCGTTCACTGATAAAGTGTTGAATAATGTAGGTGGCTGAGAAGCATATTCCTTCATGGATGGGTTCTCTGGGTACCACCATATCAAAATCACAGCGGAGGATAGTAGAAAAATGACCTTCGCGACTAAGTGGGGTTATTTTCAGTACACTGTAATGCCGTTTGGATTGAAGAATGCAACTGCGATCTTCTCGCATGTAGTTCTTGCTATGTTCAAGGAATTTATTCATAAGTTTTGGGAGGTATACTTTGATGATTGGACTATATTTGGGCTGGTGAAACACCATGTAACAAGTCTGCGCCTGATGTTGGATACCTATCGACGATACCAGATCGTGCTCAATCTGAAGAAGTGCTTGTTTTGTGTTACCTTTGGGACCCTGTTGGGTCATGTGGTTTACAGACAGGGACTGATAGTAGACCCCATGAAGATCGCGGTGATGATGAACTTGGAAACACTGAGGAGTGTTAAACAACTGCGTGCTACCCTGGGACATACGGGATATTACAGAAAATTTATCAAAGGCTATGCCCAAATCACCACACCTATGGAGAAATCGTTGAAGAAGGATGTCACATTCCGCTGGAACAAAGACTGTAAAAAGAACCTAGATGTATTCAAAGAAAATATGGTCATTGCATCGATCCTAATCTTCCCGGATTAGAAGAAGGAGTTTCATGTACATGTCAATGCATCATGTATAGCGCTGGAAGCAGTACTGACACAGGCTAGTGGACAAGACCTGGAACTCCCTATCACGTTTGCAAGCAGAAGGTTATCTAAAGCAAAGAAGAACTATTCCACTACCGAGCACGAAGGATTAGCTATGGTATATGCACTCCAGAAGTTTGGGCATTACTTGCTGGGAGGCAATTTTAAGAGCTACACAGATCATTCTGCGCTAAAGTACCTGGTCAATAAGCCTATGTTGGGGGGAGAATATGTAGATGGCTATTATTATTCCAGGAATATGATTTTGAGGTGATTGTGAAACCCAAACGACTAAATGTGGGACCAAACCATCTGTTGTGCATCGAAACAGGAGAAGAACCCACTAATTTGGAGGAAGAATTGCTTGACACGCAGCTATTTGTAGTGTGTGTTGTGGATGGTCATTTTGAAGATATAAAACGCCTCCTAATGATAGGCCCCAGAAGGATACATTGTCCAACGGAAGACTGAATTAGTGGTGCGTGCGGAAGATTTCTCTATCATAGCTAGGCATCTATACAAAATGGGGTCTGATGAGATATTGTGACAATATGTACCTGAGTTTGAAAGAAGTAGCATCCTCATGGACGCTCATGGGGGCGTCGCAGGAGGACGTTATGCAAGAAGAGAAACCGCGTAGAAGATTCTACGTGCAGGGTTGTGGTGGCCAACCCTCCATCGGGACTTAAAAGCGTATTGCAGGGCGTGCGAAATCTATCAAAGGACTGGCAAGCCATCATGGAGGGATGAGATGCCTTTGAATCCACAAATGACATTGAAACCCTTTGAGAAGTGGGCGATAGATTTTGTGGGACCCATTCAGCCCCAAGGAAAGACGGGAGCAAGGTACATTATCACCGCAATGGAGTATTTGACTCGTTGGGCAGAGGCACAACCTGTGAAGGATTGCACAGGCACGATGGCTACAAAGCTCCTATTTGAGCACGTATTGATGTGATTTTCATGTCCGAAGATCTTGATGAGTGATCGCGGTACGCACTTCCTGAATGAAATGATCAGCGCGCTGACAGAGGAATTTCAGGTACACCACCAAAAGAGCAGACTTTGTCACCCGCAGGCTAACGAGATGGTGGAAGCGTTCAACAAAGTGCTCGAAAACATGCTGACCAAGGTTTTCAATTCTCAGCGAAGTGATTGGGACTTACGCATACCTGTAGTACTATGGGCTTATCGAATGACATGCAAGAATTTGACTACACAAATCCCTTTTAGGCTTGTCTATGGTGTTGAAGCGGTAATTCCTATGGAATATATTGTGCCTAGTCTGCGCATAGCGGCACTCATAGGTATGACTGATCGCAGAGCCCTGGAAGAAAGGCTTGCACAACTGGATGAACTTGAGGAAGATAGATTTTTAGTTGGATTTCACCAACAGGTCCAAAAGCAACACGAAAAGGCATGGCATGATCAAGACATTAAGTTGCGCACATTTAAGGTAAATGACCTCGTTTTGTTATATGATAGTAAGTTTGATAAATTTCCAGGAAATTCTTGAATGCACTAGTTAGGGCCCTATGTCATTAAAGAAATTATCGATGGAGGAGTAGTACAGCTGGTCAAATTTAATGGAGAACACCTATGGACCGAGAATTCTTCGAGGCTTTCAAAGAGACTCTCGCATTTGCAAACTTTCGCGAGACATCACGAGCACTGTTAGAAAGTGTTATTTTAGCACCCCCAAAAATTATAAATACCGAACAAGTAATAGAGGTGCCAGCACAGGAAATGGAAATAGAGGCAAAAGTAGCTGCTCCGAAAGTGGCTGAAGTATTGGTAGAGGGCTACGCCGAGTTCAAAGCTAATTTCCATAGAGTATCAATCAGGGGGAAAAAGGACCCTGCGCAGAAGTGGTACTACTTGCCGTATCTGGCCATGGATCATGCCATTGATGCAGAGCTTGATAAATGGCCAGTGGACTGGCGCACTACCACGGACTTGGCGGAGGATGGAAGCAAGTCTGCCGCGCAGAAGAAGAAGGAGGAGGCCAAGCTGAAGATGGCGCAGCTGGTCAAGAAGAGGAAAAAGGAGGCTACTGATAAGGCCCAGGTGGAGCAGGCAGGAAAACAGATAGGTGGAACAGATCATGGCTCTGACAAAGGTGCGACATCGCCTTCACCTGAGATGGAAGAGGAAGAAACAAAACAGCATGGCACAAACCCTCAGGAGACATTCGCCCGCATTAAGCACCCAAGAGAACTGGAAAAGGGAGGGTCTAAGAAGAAATCAAAGGCGGCCAAGACCTCGCTAGACCCT
Organism: Pinus tabuliformis; assembly: GCA_031772625.1. Taxonomy (NCBI): domain Eukaryota; kingdom Viridiplantae; phylum Streptophyta; class Pinopsida; order Pinales; family Pinaceae; genus Pinus; species Pinus tabuliformis. The sequence continues at coordinate 354,188,989 of CM062811.1, forward strand.
ATCACACTGACAGAGGGTGACTTACATGATACTGGTGACACAGTCAGGGATGTCACCACGAAGGCCCTGCAGCAATTTGAACAAAAGAAGCAGATCATACTAGGGGCCATCTATATCGAGTTGTAGGAGTTGCAGACCCGCGTGTCGCAAGATGGCACGGTGTCTATCAACTTGGCTATCAGCACTTCAGAGGCTGCCAATATGCTCCGCACGAAGGCTTCCAGTGTGATAGTGTTGCCAGATGGAGCATGAACCACGGAAAATGAGGTTGACAGGCAAACTGTCAGTGCCCTAAAGGGAGTTGGTCTAAACTTGGCAGTGCTTTCGCATGAAGCACTCCACATCTTGCAAGATGGAGTAATTGCAGAACTGAGGGCCAGAGAGCACTGTGCCCTCTAGGTGATCAACAAATAGTGGATCAACAATGAGCAGATGGCCCTACAAAGAAATGGTTCCATCTCTGCTGAGACCGAGGTGACCAATTAAAGCAAGACGATTATGTAGGTCATTGAGGAGGCATACCGAGTGGTCCCAGAGTTGGCCATTTTGGAGGAGGAGCCAGTCTAGGTGTGCATCCACAAGTTGGCAACAGGGGTGTGCGACACTTGCACTTAAATGGCGTGAGTTCAGTTGGAGTTGAACCTACAAATTACAGAGCTATAGTTGATGGCCCAGCCTTCAACACCACTAGAAGTAAAGGAACAACAGGTGACTGTTGTCACAGAGGTAGTAGCGGCGGTGGAGAGTGCAGTAGCAGACTCCACGCAGTTGTTTGAGCAGACCTTTGAGGTCCTGACAAGCTTGAAGGAGGACCCCAATATACAAAGGCTAGAGACAGAAGCTTGTGAGCTACAGAAACACTATGAATAGGTTAAGGGCATAGCACGAATCGTCACGCTGACATAGAGGCTAGCCAAGCTACAAGAGGCCAAGCAGCTGAAGGAACAAGTGGACGCAGCGCTGCACAAGGAAGCAGTGTTGAAGGTGAGACTAAAGCCCTGGTTGGAAGAAGCTTACGCAATCATAAAAATATTGAAGGCAAGCTTGCGAATCTGCAAGCAACGCAACAAAAACTTCAAGCTGACAGCGCAGAAGTAGTGATCGAGAAGATAGTGGAAGACATGAAGTAGGCGGCAGCTCAGTGCATGGCCGAGGTAGCAGTCATATGGGTTGATTTGGATGGGCTTCGTGCAATGATATTCGCACCTACTAAGTGACTTGAGGGCGAGTCACGATGTTTGTGTTGGGGGCCTGTTGGGAACAGGATCCCTCAAAGGGCAGTTTTACAGCTAAAAGCCCATATTTTAATCAAATTTTGTAAGAAACTTGTAAATACTCCACATTTTGTGGTCACAGAGCATGTAGGTGTTATAAGTCATAAATGGTTGTTCGCCCTTAGTTTTGTAAAAAAAAATCGGCTGTAAGATATCTACCCATCGTCCGCGGACCATGCAATTGTATAAAAAGAGTTAAGCTCTAAGTAGTTTTAGAGACACACAATGTAAGAGAGTCGTAGCTCTGAAGTAAAAAGCCTAAGTCTTGGGTTGTAGCATAGGTAGAGGCTCTGTAGCTGAGTGCGCAGAGGCCTAGGGTAGAAGTCCACCGCTAAGTGCGCAGACCCTTGTAATTGTGTGCACAGGGCAGACAGAGTTTGTAAACACTTGGAAGATAGTAATAAATAGAAATGCAATTCCTTTGTCTTTGTTCTATTGATGCATCTTGATATGTTATGTATGAATTTCCTTTATTATGCTTATGTGATGTGTGAATGAATTCAATTACATTGAATAATTGAATGCAGTTACGAATATCTGTTTACATAGTGTTAACTATAATTGTTTGATAAGATAAGAAAGTAACTTAGATTAATTAGGGAATCTACATGGCACATTGCCATAGCAGTGCGAAAGTACTTGAGCAGCAAGCTAGGGCTACGTGAAGGTCGATCAACCCTTTCACGGAGGTATTGAAGGACTGAATAAAGGGCTCGTCTTGCAAACCCTAGAGAAAAGTGACCTACGCGAAGACAGGGATAGAGGGAATCAAACAACATCACAACCATATCAGGGTGCGGAAACTTGGTTCCACCATCCCCCCATACTGCTTCGGGTGAGACTTTAGTCTGTGCTCCATAGGCTGTTGCTGAAAGGGCCAGTAGTGTAGGGATTTTTTCGGCTAATTAACGCTGAACCTGGGTTAGGCCCCCTCAAGCCAACATAAAACAAGTACATAAAATGGACCATGCTATAGCAAGAAAGGGACCAAGAAGTGTCAAAGTTCATGAATACCTTTCATACCCTACACATGAAATTGGGTATCAAGCACTTTGAGGGACATTTGGTGCTCAAGTATTGTGGTTGTCTACGCAAATACATCCAGGAAAAAAATGGAATTCTTAGACATCCCCTCGCTTCGTGCAACATATTGATATGTTGTCAACATCAAGAAGAAATTTAAACAAAAGAAGCGAGACTTTAGGTTGACGATTCTGAAGTAGGGCAAGGGAACCCCCAAACCATAGAAAAAAAAAACATATCCAAGGTGGAAGGACCCAAGGAAACCCATCAAAGATGCAAACAAATAGTGGAAATGGGAAGAAAAATAGAGACATGGGAAAGTGGTGTGAGTTCCACAAGAGCCCCACTCACAACACAAATGAATCTGACACAAAAGCAGTCGATGGTGGTTGAGCTAAAAGCTTCAGAGTCAGTTGCATGTTTCGACTCTAAACTAGAACTTGACAAGGGGAAGCAAATCATTGATTCAAAACCCAACACCACAGTTGACACCGACAAGGTCAAGAAAAGTGATCCCGAAGATCCAGAGGAGGTTGAGTGTCTCTTCCACTCATAGATGTGGGTGAAGGGTCCATTGCAATTCATCGTCGATAGTGGGAGTTAAAAGAACCTCATCTTAATAGAGGTTGTTAAGTGGTTGTGCCTACCAAAAACACCAAAACCATAGCCATACACCATTGGGTGGCTCCACCAAGGGTGATATCTCTACGTCAGCCATAAGTGTCGCCTACCCTACAACATCAAGCCTTTCACATACGAGGTGTGATGTTACTCCCCTTGAATTTTGTGATGTTTTATCAGGCCAACCATACTTGTGGAAGCGTCATGTTGTGTATGAGTGCATACCTCATACTATTATTATTTCTTTGGGAAGAAAACTATATAGGATACTAGAGGTAGTCTCACCAACTACCATTTATTTGATCTATGTTTAGCAATGCAATAAGATCATTTCCCAGACTAGGAAATTTGTTTTCTTCCTCAATCACTCTCAAAGTAAGGGAAAGATCATGGCCACATCCATGGCCTCCAGAAAGGGATCCTCCATGAAGCGAAAGAAAGTGGATAAGGTCATGGAAGACTACAAGGGAATCTTCTCCTAACCCACGAGGGTACCTTTGCACAATCAAGTCAAGCATTCAATCGATCTGACCGCCAATGCACCTCTACCAAATGGGACAATATATCATCACTCTCTTTTGGAAAACAAGGAAATTAAACAACATATCCAGAAGTTCTCAACTCTTCTCAACACTTGTGGTCATAAGACCTCTAGATGGCTGTAGCTATACAAAAAAGATCCAAAATTTTCCACCACATAGCAGATGTTGATGGAGAACAAGTAATTTCTAGACTTCCACCTCCAGAATGCAATGTTGTACTACCTAGGACACCTTTGTGTTACTTTAAGAAATCATTCCAAGATTATTTAGGAAGTGCATTATAGTCAAGTAGTAGGGCACGTTCGTGTGGAGAAGATAATGGTAGTACTATAGAAGTATTTTTATTGGCCAAAGATCTAATAGGATGTTGGAAAATATATCAGATCTTGCAATGTCTATGCCTTCACCAATCCAACCATTAAAAAACAAGGCCTGTACACACATATACCCACTTTGAGCTGACCTTGGGAATCCATCTCTATGGACTATATGTTTGGCCTATCTTCTACCAAGAATGGTAATGACTGTGTGTTTGTGTTCATTGATAGATTTTCTAAGGTGGCCATATTCGCTACATGCAAGAAGACTATCACAATAAAAGCCATTGCCAAGCTCTTCTTCGAATGAGTGTGGGTATATTTTTGGATCTCGTAAACCATTATATCATATCATGATAGCAAGTTCCTAAATTCATTCTCGTTGAGCCTCTAGTCATTGTTGGACACGAAGCTCACCAAGTCTGCTACATTCCACCCCCAGTCTGTTGGCCAGACATAGGTCATCAACAGGACGATAGTGCACATTCTACGCATGTACAACTCTAAGAATCCATGAATATGGAATGAGAGTCTCCCCTATGTGCAACACAACTAAAATAGAGCTCTCCATAGCTCAACTAGACACAAACACTTTTAGGTGGGCTTAAGATTTCAAACATTATGCCCCATTGATGTTGTAATTCCTCTTGCAACTACACAGAAAAACCCGCACATGTTCAATCTAAAGCTGATAAAGCCATCAAATTTATTGAACGCATTCAACGCATCCACCAGTAGGTTCATGATAACCTGGATAAAGCCAATACTAAGTAAAAACAATTTCATGATCAACATCGGGTGCCACATAAGTTTCAAGTGGGTGACAAAGTTTGGTTGCATTTGTAGAAGGAATGCCTTGCTAGAGCCCATCAAAAGCTTCAACCACTCTAATATGGGCCTTACACCATCACCAAGACTGTGGGTGAAAATTATTTCGAGTTAAGCATCCCCCCATTCCTTGCCCTGCACCTAGTATTCAATGTGGACTTCCATCGACCATACTTCCTTCCATTTTTGGACACATCAGACATTGTCGAGTAGCTAACACCAACAAAGCTCAATCCAGATTGCATTGAATAGGCCGAAACTGATCAGAATATGGAGAGACATATTAAGAACACTTACCAACAAAGTATCCAACTGTATTGGGTTGTCAAAGCTAGCCAACTCCTGCACCAAGGAAAGTGGCTAATTAGGGACCAAGTTCAACAGAAGTTCCCTCACCTCATGGAGACACTCAACACAATGAGGACCATTGGTTCTTAAGGGCAAGGACTGGTCCAAGTGGATACTAGTGGCCACACACCTATTCCACATGGACCCCCATTACTTTTTTCTATCAATTTTGTATTTTTTTTTAACAAATTTTCCTGTTTTGGTAGTTTTTGGTTTTGGAAGATTTTGGGTTGTGAACTTCCGGAGCTATTTTGAGGCCTTGAACAACATTTTTTGGGAAACTACAAAACATATATTGAATATGTATTTTTGCAATCAAAATTTGTCCTTTAAATAGACCGTTCTAACGTGTTGTCATGTGCGCCAAATGAAGACTTTTGTTATCTAGGCAATCCCTTCTACGAATAGAAGCAATCCCTCTAGCCCAATGTGTCGGTCTAGTAACAACCGTGAAAAACAAGAAAAATTCCCTAACCTATATCGGAATGAAAAATGAGAAAGGGATATGGCCTACCTCTCTTCTATATGCTTGACCTTTGATGATGATCCCGATCCCTTAGCTCCCAGGCTCGCTCCTCACTATTCCTTGCATCTGAATACCTCCAAGAAAGTTCAAAAGACAACAACAAGAGAGATCATAGCATGTGCATTCCAATGCAAGTTATACAATAGATCAAGGAGTATTGCACTAAGAAAACTATCATAGACAAACTTATGGGAAGTAAAACACGCTTTGCATCAATGATTAAACAAAAGAGGGAAGCATACAATTGATGCCTTGATGTTGAAGGCCTCCTTCAGTATGGTTCCAAGTCCAAGCCAAAATTAACAAGCTCTCCTTTCCTCTCTCACAAAAATGGCAGCATCCAAGCATAATCGAGCAAAAGAATGGAAACCAGCAATGACCAACCCCTTGAGGAAAGTGAAGAATGGATTTATAGTGATGGAGAGGATGTTAGAGATCCACCAAAGGGGGAAGAAGGTCCTTATCCCAAAGGTAAGATACCTAAAGGTAGGAGAAAAGGCTCTAAATGGGAGTACTTGACCATATCTTCATCCAACAACTACCAGCTCGACGTTCTCGAGGCTTGTAGTAAGAGAAGCTTCTGCTCCATTTTTGGATAAACTGCCTGAAGATGATCAACACGGATTTTCCTATCAAAAGTCACGTTGCTAGCACTAGTCACTAGTTAGACAAAAGGTTACCAACACATATTTGCCTACTAAAAGTAGCATTGGTCTTGCAAATTAGGGTTTTCCACAAGTTTTTCCAGAATTACTTCAAGACATTTGTTCTCCATCTCTTCAAGGATGTGTTGAGCATATAATTCATGATGAATGAGTTTACATAGCTTTTATCGCTTTACGACATTTGTGATGACAGTGGCACAAAGGACGACACTTCTACTACATAGTAGGGAATGTGAAAAAATATTGTGTAATAGATTCCCCCTAAAGCATGAAATCAGAGCATGAAGTGATGGTTGAAGTGCTTTATTAGTTAAGGCAAGGAACCTGGAAGACCACCATTAGGAGACCTACAAATCAAACATGATACAATATATGACATTTTTGATATATACATATGCTTGATAATACATCTGAATAGGCATAAAAATAAAATACATGAATCCACAGTATGGACATAACCATCCATATGAAAAGGATCATGTCTATGGATCCATGACATGGACGCAGCCATCCATATGAAAATGATCATGTATACAATCATGAATACTCAATAACTCCTCACAACCTAGATTTTAACATATGAGATCCAAGTTCTTCATCTCTATCCCGATCGAAGTACGAATCTAACCATGTGAATAGATATGATGACGTCGAACATGGTAGAAACCACCTGATTACCAGTAAATAATGTAAGCCATTAACATGCGCAAGAGAAACCGCCAATAATCACGATGGCCCTCAATGTACTCCAGTATAATCCATAAGTGTTAATATGTGAGATGAAGTCGAACACTTGCCGAATCATTCGATCGAAGGCCAATGATGTAAGCCTATCGTCGAACATGAAAAACTTTCCATTGAGGCATGCAAACTCCAAGGTACTGAAAGTTCTTTTCTAAATCAACTTCCTTGATAATGAGCTGAAGTCAACAAGAAGTGATCCATTGAAGGAGGACCATAATGTTCCCCACATCATTGACACGAAACAAATGACTTTGTAAATTTGGTGAGAGTTATTCAGGATTGTAGTAGAGAAGGTCAAATAGGGTATAAGAGGTTTGAATTTGCAGACAGAACTTCTCCTGAACATGTCAGCGACACGACTCCAAAGTTTGGAAGCATTTGACTCAAAATGGGATTAATGGTCATGATGACGATAAGTAACAATCAAATTAGAGGCAAATGGATTTCCCAAACCCAGGAAGGAAATCAATTAGGTGAGGATATCCTAAAATTGACACGAAATGTAGATAACTGTCATGTTCAAAAGCGACATGCTACCTTTCACATAGAATACAAGACACATGTAATTCCATATCCCCCCCGTTATTTCTAGTGAGTACCTATTTATTTTTAATCACAAGCTTGAAGAGGACACCATATGCTTGTCGTATAAGTTCATCCTTTGAATGAATCCATCCTAGCAAGTGTAACAAGCCCTAGGAAGGAGTAGCCGGGTCTCATCATGGTGACAAGTCCTGCATCGTTTAAGTTTTACAATTTTGATGGAGGGGTAGCTCGCCATGTTTTTCATGTTTAGAGAGTTTGAAAAAGAGGCGGAAAAGAAAACTCCAATGGTCCCTTTTCATAGATAGTCTCTCAAATCCAAAAAGGTAGAAAAAACTATTCAAGAGAACCTCCTAGTCATGTTCAACTAAGGTGTTTCTTTCTTGTAGCTAGTCCATCTCAGTCCGAAAAATGGTTAAACTTACTTTTACGAGTTCGAAAAAAACAATTTCTCGACAATCTTTTCATATTTTTTGAGCCTGAAAAGAGCTGAAAGAGGACTCCACTGAAAGGAACAAGTGGTATAAAAGGATAACAACTGGTTCCAGTTATGGTGGAACTTCTCAAAACACATAAGGGTCAAGAGGCTAGCTAATAAGACCACTCATCGCAAATGTTCCTCAGGCAAGGGTAAAACAATCAAGTGAAAGTGTATTATTAACCAAAGAGATGGTGATGATGGAATGAAAAAACCAAGGCTCATCTCGCAAAAATAGGTTGATAAAAACGACAATCACAAGAGGTAAAATGAGAATGGTTTCATTTTTACACAAGCTTGAAACATGGGGAAACTATGCTTGAATTTGGTTTCATTTTTACACAAGCTTGAAATGGAGACAAACTATGCTTGAAGATGGTTTCCTTTTTTCACAATCTTGAAACATGGGAAACAACTATGCTTGGATTTGGTTTCATTTTTACACAAGCTTGAAAAGGAAACAAACTATGCTTGGATTTGTTTTCATTTTTACACAAGCTTGAAACAAATATAAACTATGCTTGAAGATGGTTTCATTTTTTCACAAGCTTGAAACATGGGGAAAAATTATGCTTGGATTTGGTTTCATTTTTACACAAGCTTGAAATGGAAACAAACTACGCTTGGATTTGTTTTCATTTTTACACAAGCTTGAAAAAAAGATAAACTATGTTTGAGATGAGTTTGCATGCCCCCGGAATAATGACTCAAATTGAGGTACATGCCCCCCAAGCTTCATTTCATTCACCTAAGTAGACTACTGGCTACTAACAGGTGGATGGAATAAAGGTTCACTTACAAGATCAAGTGAAAGATTAGAATGGGATTTTACGAGATCTAATCAAATACTGGAATTGGAAGGGGATTTGTTTCATTTTTTAATGAGCTTGACACAAGTAAAAGAACTCTACTCATTGAGACCTATTTCATTTTTTAATGAGGTTGACATAGTAAAAGAATTATCCTCATGATAACCTATTTCATTTTTAAATGAGGTTGACATAGTAAAAGAACTATCCTCATGGGAACCTATTTCATTTTTTAACGAGGTTGACATGGTAAAATGACTATCCCCATGGGAACCTATTTCAATTTTTAATGAGGTTGACATAGTAAAAGAACTATCCTCATGGGAACCTATTTCATTTTTTAACGAGGTTGACATGGTAAAAGAAATATCCTCATGACACCTTGATCATGGACTATACGAGACCATGTCTTCTAAGAGGTTCTCATCAGATGGGAGAACAATGCTCTGAAAGGGATACATATCAATGGATCTAATGGAAAGATCATGCTCCAATGCCCCCAATACATGATGCACTATATCACTGACTAGAGCATCAATAAACGTGGGCACAGAATAGGTGGCCACATAATTAACCTGTGGCGGGGGTGATACCACATGCATAGGTGGACAATTTAGGGAAGATGGTTGATTGGGAGCCATATTAGGACAAACAAACAAAAGATAATCAATGGCCACAATTCTTCCTTCATGCGAGAAACATATGACACAAAAGAGAGAAGAGACAAGAGCTCCCATGACATAAATATAGTCATGGCCAAGGAGTAAATTAAAATCAAAACGGTTTTGAACAACCACCACGTCGAGGTAGACAATTTTTCCTCCCAAAGTAATAGGAAACTTAGCAAGGATCCCTATTGGTTGATTGGTTCCTCTGTTAAAAGCTAACGGATTATAGATATCGGGCACAAGCTCTGAAGAACCTAAAGCTTGCTAAGTACTTGAAGATAGAATACTAACGAATGCACCTTCATATATGATTGTGCCAGGTACGGGTATATTACAAGCTTGTACGGTGATCTGAAAAGGCACATAAGAAGGAAGGTGATATCCTTCTAGTCAACTCCAGTCAAATAAAGTAACTAACCTACATGGAGAGGGTGTTATTGAAATGGGAGGACTTCCCTCGTGTGTTACGAGAATAGGAGGATTTATCCCTATACTGTGGGAATAGGAAGATCGCCCCCCTATACCATGGGAATAGGAGGATGGCCCCCTAATTCTTTGGAATTTGAAGAGACTAGAAGAACTTGAGTGGTATGAACTTCACTCTCTACAGGATAGGTACGATCACCTGAAAGCGGAATCGGGTCAAACATTTTTTTGACTAATGGCTGGTCAGAAACAGACTCATGGGATTCACTTTCAAAGAGAGTGGGATTGACTAGAGATGAACTTTGATCAATCACTTGTTCAACTAGTGGAGGACCAAGGGAAAATTTCCATAACCTGTCGGAGGACGAGTTTGAGAAGTTGTAAGGTTATCCAATATGTTAGAGGCTTCATCCATATAAGAAAAAAGGTGAATAGGATGATACCCTTCACATAACCTACAAGGAAATTTGAATTTTTCCCTTTTTGCCCATGGGATTTATTGTTACTAGTTGAAGGTTTATCACTGACATGATCTCCAGAGGCTGATGACAAAGGTCGATGTGAACTTGTGGACCACACTTCTAATATCTTGGGAATACCAGGACATTCTTGAAGAAGGTGGTCACCCTTACAAATTTTGCAAGGTAATTTCACTTTACGGGGATGATTGGAAGATTTTTCAACATCAGCTGCATCGGTAGCAATGATTGCTTGGTTGGCCTTTTGCTTATTTTTCTTCTTCTTAATCTTCCCTTTCTTCTTCTTCTTATCCACTTGGTTACTGTCTTGTAGGATTTCACCAGACAAAGAGGAAAAAGAGGAGGAAGATCTAACATGAAAAGAAGGTAAAGGGTCAACTTTAAGATCAACCAGAGGCTGATACTGCTCAGGTGGAGGAGAAGTTTGGAGCACCGACATTTCCATATAGGGAGCACCGACATTTCAGAAAGAAGGAAGAGGACTAGGATTCCCGTTAGTGGGGTTTCCTTGGTTGGTAGACTCAGGAACTATTGCGACTTGTCTCAACCTAAGATATAATAAGGAGTATTTCCACAAGTTGGATATTATTCCACGGTCAATTAATTGATTTTAGAAATTAACAACAAATAAATCAAAAAGGGGTAAATAGGCATGAAGGTTTACCAAGCAACCATGAACTGCAATATATACCTTGGCAAACCAAGGACTTAACGTATGGCAGACTCGGTTACCTATGGATGGATAGAAACCTATAGGGGACTCCCAAAATATACGCGATGGTACGTGGGAGTGCAATTCGTAGTAGTGTTTTCTAATGCGTAACTGTTTGATGAGAGCGTTCCCATATACTTACCATGCGTGGAGCACCTCCGATATACCTAAAAGTACTAGAGAATGGTCCTATACACTTCCATACGTGGAACGAAATTTCACCCTGGGGATACAATGCTAGAAACAAATGACAGCTCCTACATTTAACGACGCTGGAACACGTCCCTATCCTAGACCTCTAAATGTTTTTTTTAAGTTCCAAATGCTCCTTAGGTTAACTGAGGTAAATTTTAAGTTTATCTTCAATTAAGTTTCAGTTTTAAGGCTCAAAATGATGTCACTTGAACTCCTATGATGCAACTATCATGAGAAAGGGATTCTTTCCATTTCGATGAAATCTAATCTAGTAAGGGAAGAGATTCAAACAATGATGCAACAATGAAGAATGCAGTAAACAATGCTTTCCTAACTAGATCTTTCACTTTCACTTTCCAAATGAAATGCCAAAAAGTATAAATGATTTTCACTTTTTGTAAGATGAACTTATATGAATTATGCTTTTATTTTTGCTTTAAATGATTTAGTGAAACTAATGTACCATTTAGTTTTAAACTATTGAAAAATGTGATCTATTTCCAATAATTAACTCCAAAAAATAACTTCTCATGCAAGTGATCTAATGCAATTTTAACAAAAAGTAAATTTTTCAAAATGAAAACTAATTCAATGCAAAAATGATTCCTTTAATCAATGCGAAAGAGAAATCACTATTTAACTAACTGAACAATCAATAATCATCAAGCACACAAGTAGTAAACAAAGATCTCAATTGACTCAAAACTTGAAAAAACTCAATCAAAATCTAATTTTTACCACTTCAAGAAAGAGATAATATTTTGCATTCCATAAAGAAATCAGAAGCATACATACAAAGACTGATGCAGTTAAAGCAAAGAAGAGACCTCAGGGACCAAGACACACTAGATTTTCAGTAGAGACCCTAACAATTCTCACATTCAAGGACCAACGCTACTTTACATAGCAAAACCCATGCTGACAGGGTCATCAACACTACTTTTCATAGCAAAACTTGTGTTGGGAGCACTACTTTTCATAGCAAAACCCGTGCTAGTCTTCAATGCGGGTAAACAGTGGAAGATAGGGTTTTCAATGCAATTGTACACGGAAAAAAGTGCTCTATCAGCGCAAATGACACTAATAAAACATGCGTTGAGCGAGGAAATTTTAGGAAAAATAAGAAAGACTCAGGAAGAAACTCTAAACTTGATACCCTAAGAAGCCAGCAATTTAGAGCATAAACTGAAAATCAATCCAAAGGCAGTGTCTTTCGACGGTTCGCCAAACTTAACAAGAAGGAAAAAAATGAAAGGAGGATGAAAAGGGTGTAGGCTTCCCTAATGGAGTCACCAATTTGTTATCTAAGAAATCCCTTCTATGGATAGAAGCGATCCCTCTAGCCCAATGTGTGGGTCTAGCAATAACCATGATAAAACAAGTAAACTTCCCTAACATAGATCAGAATGAAAAATGAGAAAGGGAGATGGCATACCTCTCTCCTATGCGCTCGACCTTTGATGATGATCATGATCCCTTATCTCCCATGCTCACTTCTCGTTATTCCTTGCATCTGAATACCTCCAAGAGAGATCAAAATATAGCAACAAGAGAGATATCATAGCATATGCATTCCAATGTAAGTTATACAACAAATCAAGGAGTATTGTACTAAGAAAACTATCATAGACAAGCTTATGGGAAGTAAAACATGCTTTGTATTAATGATTAAATTAAATAGGGAAACATACAAATAGTGCCTTGATGTTGAAGGCCTCATTCAAGATGGTTCCAAGTCCAAGCCAAAATTAACAAAATCTCCTTTCCTCTTTCACCAAAATGGCAACATCTAAGAATAATCAAGCAAAAGAATGGAAACCACCAATGACCAACCCCTTAAGGAAAGTGAAGAACAGATTTATACTGATGGAGAGGAGGTTAGAGATTCGCCAAATGGGGAAGAAGGTCCTTATCCCAAAGGTAAGATCCCTAAAGGTAGGATTAAAGGCTCTAAATGGGAGTACTCGACCATATCTTCATCCAACAACTATCAGCTCGTCATTCTCGAGGCTTCTAGTAAGAGAAGCTTCTGCTCCATTTTTGGAGAAACTGCCTGAAGAGGATCAACATGGATTTTCCTATCAAAAGTCGTGCTGCCAGCACTAGTCACTAGTTAGACAAAAGGTTACCAGCATAGATTTTCCTACTAAAAGTAGTGTTGGTCTTGCAAATTAGGGTTTTTCACAAGTTTTTCTAGAATTACTTCAAGACATTAGTTCTCCATCTCTTCAAGGATGTGTTGAGCATATAATTCATGGTGAATGAGTTTACACAACTTTTGTTGCTTTACGACATTTGTGATGGTAGTGGCACAAAGGATGACACTTCGGGTACAGAGTTGGGAATGTGACAAAATATTTTGTAACAAATGTATGCCAAAGTTACGGCCCGAGGAAGTTGATGTTCCAACTAACCCCATCAGGGCCCATAACTTTTGGGACTTCATCTCCTTGGGTTAGGTTTTTGGATGCTTAAGGTTTCTCATTATTTCTTCCTGATAAAAAGGCCTTCTAACCTCATTGTAACAGAACTTAGAAGGCATGTAACCATCACATATCTTCTCAAATATAAGCTACCATCACTCGAACAAGTTTGCTTTCATCTGCATGTAAACAATTTTCAACATTTTCTATTTATTAATTGAAGTTCAGTTTCATAGTATCGCTTGAACAAGTTTGGTTTCATCTGCATGTAGACAATTTTCAACATTTTCTATTTATTAATTGAAGTTTAGTTTCATAATATCTTTGAGTCTTTGTTTTAAATTTGTATCTCATTTCATTCCTTCATAAATCTGGATCAATAATGTTGGAAATAATTGAACCAAAGGCCAAAAATCACCTTCCCTTAAGCTAAATTCAATACACTAAAACAAAGATAAAAGTTACAAAGTCCAAGATATGGAAACTAGGTTGTAAACCTAAACAAATTTCCTTTGATTACCTCTCAAATCCAGTGTAACAAATTCAAAATTCTAGACAGCTAACCCTAAGGTGGTGTTAGGTCTCAAATGGTGGTTGAGGGTCACCTTGGTGCTCAAAGCGAATATTCTATTAACTCTAAATTCATAGGTGGACTAGTTACTATTTAAATCATGAAATCATAGGGCCTTACTTTTAGGATCAACTCCACTTGATAGATTTGGTATCCAACTAGTCAAGATATCTTTGTGTTGGTTGGGTAGTCTTGGGCTAATTGCTAATTTCATAAAGAACAAGATCCTTGATTTATCATAAGATTGTTTTTAAAAAGGTATATCACATTATCTTGTCATGATAGTATGCTATTTGCACCAATAATTAAGTAAAACCATGAGAATTATCAAATCATTCAAGCAGCCTTACTCAACTCATGATTAAACATGAAAATAACTATATCATACATTAAACAAGGTCAAATTATGTGCATTTTGGGAAAGGAGGGAAATAAAATGTTATTTATGGGCCTTAGGATGGCCATTGTAGGGACCCATCATTGACCAACATGTGAGAACTGTGGTGATTTTCACTACTTGATTTCCATGGGTTCATTAAGTTAATGAACTATACCCACTTCCTTGAATTTTACCTATGTAAATTTGTTAGATATCCTATTATTTAAAGTTAAAGATAAGGTGTCCTTGCAAAGGTTGAGTGCCAAGTTCTCTAACATAATGCATTTGGCTTCCAAGATGCCTATCCTCTATCATTGTTGAACTAAAAAATTCAATGATGGTTGCATATTGAGAAACATAACGATGTTTGTTCTCATGAATCTATAATTTGACTAAGAATAGAGATCTTATACTTGAGTATACATATTATTCATGTCTTCTCAAAATTATTCTAAATTCCAATGTCTTTGTTTTCCATACTTACTACACTCAAATCACAATTCCTTTCAAGTTGAACCATATTGAAAATGTTGAGACTAGTTTAAAGAGCCTCTAACCCATAACATGGAAAAAGAAGTGATAGGCACCTTGTGTTGTCTAGGCAATCCTCTCTACAGACAGAGATGATCCCCCTAGCCCAATGAGTGGGACTAGCAACCTACGTGACAACCTACTAGACACTTTCCTAAGTTACAATTGAAACAAAAGAAGAGGAAGATAGCCTACCTCATTCTGATGCTACGATATCCTCCTTTGTCGAAGACATCAAATCACTTATGCCACGGGCTCAGTCTTATTGTTCACAGTGTTTTAATCCCTGCACAAGAGATCAAGACACAACAAAGCATGAAATTACAAATAGCATAATCAAAAGTAACCTACTTAACCGATCAAGGATCATTAAGATAAATGATGCATTAACATACACATTTATAGAAAATGAACTAGCAGTAGTATATATTAATAGAATAAAGGAGGAAGCATACAACCAAGCCTTGATGTCAATAAGCTCTCCTTGAATGAATGTCCAAGTCCAAGCTCAAGATCTCCAAGCACTCCTTCTCCAAGCCAAATGAGTAGCATGTAGGCACAATCTCAGCATAAGGGTGAAAATAGCCAAAGACCAATCATTTGGGAATTGGAGGTGATGAATATATAGGACGGGAAAGGGAGTTAGAATCTCTCAAAATATAGGATAAGGCCCTCATCTCAAGGAGGTATCTCATAGGGATAAGACCAAAAGGCCAAGTTGAGAGAACTCGACCTCATCCACGTCGAACAACCTCCATCTCCTCATTCTGGAATCCTCTAAATCATGAAGCTTCTTGTCCTCTTTGAGAAAATTTCCTTTTAGGGATCATCGCTAGTATCCAAGCAAAAAGTGCGATGGCATCACAGGGCTAGTATAGTGCAACTAGAGACCATCGCGATTTTCCATATCAGGGGAGCGATGATTCGACAATTAGGGTTTTGGAGCCATTTCCTTCAGTGGAAGATTAAGGAATTCTCCAATCATTGTTTTAGGGAGGATCTGAGCTGCATATTTGGATGAGTACACTACATGATGGTCATATTTTGGGCACTTCAGGGTATGTCATGGGAAAGTGCAAGAGGTGTGACAAAATACTATGTAACAGATGCCCCCTAAAGCATGAAGGCAAAACATGGAGTGATGGTTGAGATGCTTTACAAGCTTTTGTAAGGATGAGAACAAACATTATTATGAGACCTGCAAATCAAGGATGCATATACATATCCATATCTGTTATCAAAACATGAATCCACATTATGGACACAACCATCCGGATAAAAAGGACTATGTAAAAGGATCCATGATATGGGTGCAACCATCCAAATGAAAAGGATCATCAACAAATCTAAGTTCCACAGTATAGACGCAACCATCCAATATAGAAGGATCCTCATAACTGTAAAGTCCCACGGTATGGTCACAACCATCTGTATAGTAGAAACATGTGTACAAACATGAATAATATATAACTCCAAGCATCCTGATTTATATCATACAAGACTCAAGGTCTTGCGCTCCATCCCAACCCAATCAAAGTATGAATTATAACATGCAAATGAACGTGTCCAAGTCAAACATGTTACAAAACTACCTGATTACCGACCAATGATGTGGACCATTAATAGGCATGAGAGAAACCACCAGTAATGACAATGGTTCTCAAGGTACGACAGTACAATCCCTGAATGTGAAAAAGAAGTTGAAGTAAAAAACTCATGGAATCATCTGATCGAAGGCCAATGATGAAAACCTATCATCGAATGTGAAGAACTTTCCATTAAGGCATGAAAGATCTAAGGTACTGAAAGGGATTCTATAAGTCATCTTCCTCGATAATGAGTTGAAGTCGACAGGAAGTGACTCGTCAAAGGAGGGCCATGATGATTCCCCCATCATCAACATGAAACGAGGAATAAAGTGGAATGAAATGAATAGGATCCAAGACTGTAGAAAAGGGTTAGACAATGTATAGGTAATAAACTACAGATGGGACTTCTCTTGAACATCGCCAACATGACTACGGAGTGGGGAAGCATTTGACTCAACACAGGACTAAGGGTCATAATGAAGAAGTGGAACAGTTAGATGAGAGGACAAATGGATCACCCAAACCTGGGAGGACAAGTGAATGAGTGAGGATATCCTAAACCCGACATGAGAAGAAAAAGAGTGTCATGTTCAAGAGCAACTAGCTACTTATACAAAAGATGTTTCACTTTCATTTTTCACCACTATTTCTAGCGAGTACCCCAATTAGTTTTTAAACACAAGATTGAAGGGGATAGCATATGCGTGTCATATAAGTTCATTCTTCGAATGAATCCATCCCAGTAAGTTTTACGAGTCCTAGGAAGGAGAAACTTGGTCTCATCATGGTGACCAGTCTTTTTTCGTAAAAGTTTTAATGAGCCCATCAGAAGAATAACTCGGTATCTTTTTCATATTTCGAGAGTTTGAAAAAGAGATGAAAAAAAACTCCATCATGTCCCATTTCGTAATTTTTCCCTCGAACCCAAAAAGGTAGAAATTAATATTCGAGAGAACCTCTTGATCATGTCCACCAAGGTGTGCCTTTTTCATAAATAATCAACCTCAACTTGAAAAAGGGGTAAATGTATACTGAAATGACGTCAATTCATTTAATTTAACGAGTTCAAAAAGACAAGTACTCGGTAATATTTTCATGTTTCGAGAGTTAGAAAAGAGCTTAAAGATGACTCGAGGGGGTTTACTTTTTCATTTGTTTTTAACGAGTCTAAAAAAGAGATAAGATAAAACTCGCTGAATCAGTGAAAAAATAATCACAGTATCCACAAAAAGTACCTATAACTATACAAAGATAACCACAGATCACTGATATCGAGGAAAATAATCAAATATTGGCAAAAACGAATTTAAAACTTAGAAATATACAACAAGTAAAAAAAAATTTACCATCTCACTAGAGTAAGTTTGAGAGTGCATTTTTACTCCAATTTCTTCGATTTTTCAGGCGAACGGTGTGGGAGATTCAAGGCATCACTTCTCAAACCATCAGCTGTAGGTAAGAGCCCTGCCTTTTCTCTCGCATTTCATTGTATTTTTATATGTTTTCATCGAACTTTTGCTTGCCAGAGGGAAGGATTTTAATTTTCTATAGTGTGGGTGATCATCGCGAGTTTGTTCATCGGACCCGCAATGGTCGCCCCTAAGCTAAAATGCCCTCGCGATGAAATCGTGAGTTTAATAAAAACAGATGCAATGACCACGGGGCAGAATTTTTAGGGAAAAAAACTTCCATTTAGGGAAAAATCTCTAAGTTGTACTCTGTGAAAAAACATTACTTAATGTTTAATGATTATGTGTAGGAGATTTTTGACAACATGGCCCTTGAATGGAAGGAAAGAGGCCATGAGGTAGAAGACTAATAGGTAGCACAAAATCCGGAATGTGTGAATGCTTTAAGGAACTATGGGCTACTGAAATTATTCATAACTACAGGACTCAGAGCCCAAAATGAGTTGCTGCACTACTTGATCAGTTTATGGGACATTGATCAGGAAATCTTCATTATTGTGGACCAGGACTTGGAACTGGAAGAGATGGACATTTACATCATTACTGGATTGTCTAAAAGAGGGGAAAGAGTTCAACTCTTCAGATCTCATCTTGGAGGTGAGAGCACTAGTGCCCTAATTAAGAGACATTTCCCAAGAGTCGAGATGACAATGGGAAGGAAGGTGAAGATAGTGACAATCGACAATCTTCCCTTCAGAACGATCCTATACATCATAGCTCGTGTATCTAGGACTCGGGATTTACACAAGATTTTGAAGTCTCAATTCCAGTATGCAATAGAATGCCTTACTCCAATAGTATTCAATTGGTGTGGGGGGTTATTGGCCAATATGAAGAGGAAACTGACCAAAGGTAAGCGAGCAAACTTGAAACAGTTTGGCTTTGGGTTGATTCTAGTTACTTTCTTTCTAGAGCCTGTGCCCCTATTTTGGTATCAATGGACAGAGGTACCGGATATTGCTCCACAAGATCCGAGACTGGTCAGATGGAGTGAACTCATGCCTCGAGGAGGAGCAGGTCAGCAGATGCATTTCCCTCCACCATTTTTCATTTGGTTTCATCACCAACTGATCGTTGTGGACAACTACGCCTATGTAGGCACATATTTCAGATGGGACCCGAATCTACCTCTGCTATCGGGTGAACAGTGGACTGATGTAAGTAAAACTTGTTTTTGGATTTTTCAAATTGTTATGATTTTTTTTTGAAAGTGTATCTGAGATTTAACTTGTGATAAACGTGCAGATGTTGGGCGAGAAAGGCCTCATGGTATGTCGCTGATAGCACGATGAGTAGCACATCAGGTAGAATATGCTCCTTATGAGGAAGGAGCAAACCCCATGGTGGAGATGGAACACAATCTGGAAGTGATCACCCGTTGGATTCCAGAATATGCGACTATATATGATGTGCCACTGTGATACTAGAGGCATACAGTCGAAGTGTCTGCGAGGCTATGTCAACTTTTACGCCAAGTGATTAGGGAAGTCTCGTGTTATCACGAGAATCATGTAGGCGCATAACCTTTCTAGTTTTTTTTTACACTATTGTAGACTTTTGAAAGCCATGTGTCTCAGAACAATTTATTTTTTGAGATTTTGATGAAAAAACTCTCATAGACGTGACACACACACACACAGATATATATATATATATATATATATAGATATATATATATATATATATATATATATATATATATATATATATATATATATATATATATATATATATATATAGCTGCATATTTGGATGAGTACACTACATGATGGTCATGTTTCGGGCACTTCAGGGTATGCCATGGGGAAGTGCGTGAGGTGTGACAAAACACTATGTAACAGATTCCCCCTAAAGCACGAAGGCAGAACATGGAGTGATGGTTGAGATTCTTTACGAGCTTTTGTAAGGACGAGAACAAACACTATTAGGAGACCTGCAAATCAAGGATGCATATACATATACATATCTGATATCAAAACATCAATCCACAGTATGGATGTAGCCATCTGAATAACAAGGACTATGTAAAAGGATCCATGTTATGGGCACAACCATCCAAATGAAAAGGATCATCAACAAATCTAAGATCCATGATATAGATGCAGCCATCCAATATAGAAGGATCATCATAAATGTAAAGTCCCACGATATGGTCACAACCATCTGTATAGTAGAAACATGTGTACTGTTAGGACTCCAGGAAACTCTCGTAGGTTGTAGCTCGGAGATGCCTGGTAACATATAATTTTCAATATGGTTCTAGGAACTTATTGGGATGGGTGATGGTTTGGTTCAAGACAGATAACCACTTCTACTCTGTTTTCACTCCAGACATGCATGAACCCCCTCAAACTACAAGGCTTTAGACCACCAATGCTCAACAATTTGGGATTTAGGTGAATAGACGAAGAATACTAGCCACACTATAAGATGCATACAGAATGTATGATGGCCAGTTGCAACTAGTAAATGCACTTGCAAATATAATCTATCAATGCAGAGATAAGATGACAGTTATCTTGCACTAGATACAGAAGAAACCTAAGTGATCTACTCACTAATACATTCAATTGCCTAATCCAAAGATAAGATGGCAGTTATCTTGCATTAGACATAGAAGAAATCATGAATACAACACTTCAGGCACAAGCTTAGAATAGAGGAGAAATGGGAATTGAGCAATTAACAACAAAAGAAGCTTGCATTGCTGAAAATAAAGATGAGAAGCTGCAAGTTACAGAATATCTATAGTCTCTAGAAGTTGAACCGAAACACAACCCTGATTACATCTTGCTATCAGCTATTTATAATCTATCATTACAATGTCCCTTAGCCATTTAAGGATGGAGGGGTCTTAGTTGACCACCAACTACCATTAACTGTCTGGTATCGTCTTTGAACGTAGCTGCTTTCCCCACTACGGAAACTTGATCAGTTTTGGTATTGTGCTGTCCTCCAAGTGGTCGGATTGATGATGGCAGTGGAGTTCCATGACTGTTTAATTTGGTTGTTGAGTCGTGTTGTACCCTTTTCTCCTTCGGCCATGTTATTCCTTTAATTCAGTTTCATGGTCAAACTGTCACCAGGCTGACAGAGTTGGCCATCTTCTTCTTTGGGTAGCAGACAGGATGTGGGGTACAGAGTGCATGGGTGAATCGATGATCGAGAGTGATCGTGAATGATGGTCATCCGATTAAGGGAGATGTATGGCGGAGATCTTTTTCTTGGAGGCTAGCGGTCATGGTGGGAGCGGAACAGGTCCGAGCCGTTAGATCTTCAGGTGAGCAGATCAGACGGTTATCGGGCGATGGAGATGTGTGGGAGATAACGCACGGAGTGGTTTGATTTAAGTGGTAATTGTTTTTATTGTGCAGGCATCAGGCGGTAAGCGGTAAGTGTCAGAACTCGCCTAATTCCATTGACGAGATGACATGTAGCGGCGGGGAAAAAGAAAACTGCCCTCATCGCATGGGTACTTTTCGTGCTTGATGTCTATGCAATATGGACAATAGCCGTTAGATCTGGCGGGGGTGATCTAACGGCCAAGAGCTATCGGGCAAGTTGGCATATCGAACAGAATGTGGATCGTTGGATTGGCTGAGAAAGATCAACGGTGGAGATGCGGTGAAGGTGCGAGATGTCTTCGAGAAATGTGCTATAGGTGCGTAAGGCATATGGGTGAGGGTTTATGGGGATTTTGGCTATTGTGCTTGGGGCTAAGGCCAAAGAGGAATTTGTCGAGGCGCAAAGGTTAAGTTAGGAAAGGAGAAGGGTAAAGTGGGAGCTGGTTAAGGGAAGAAGAGGAATAATGGCCCATGTGGGACCCTTTTAAGGACAACAGAGCAGACCCCTTCACAAAGTCAGCACTGCATCTCAGGGCTAACATGTATAATCATGAATAATATATAACTCCACGTAGCCTAAGTCATATCATACAAGACTCAGGGTCTTGCACTCCATCCCAACCCAACTCGAGTATTAATTCTAACATGCGAATGAACATGTCGAAGTCAAACATGCTAGAAAACTACCTGATTACCGACCAATGATGTGGACCGTTAATAGGCAGGAGAGAAACCACCAGTAATGACAATGGTTCTCAAGGTATGATAGTACAATCCCTGAATGTGAAAAAGAAGATGAAGTCGAGCACTCATGGAATCATCTGATCGAAGGCCAATGACGAAAACCTATCATCGAATGCGAAGAAATTTCCATTAAGGTATGCAAGCTCTAAGGTACTGAAAGGGAGTCTCTAAGTCATCTTCCTGGATAATGAGTTGAAGTCGACAAGAAGTGACTCGTCAAAGGAGGGCATGATGATTCCCCCATCATTAACACGAAATGAGGAATAAAGTGGAATGAAATGAATAGGATCCAAGACTGTAGAAAAGGGTTAGACAATGTATAGGTAATAAACTACAGATGGGACTTCTCTTGAACATCACAAACATGACTACGGAGTGGGGAAGAATTTGACTCAACATAGGACTAAGGGTCATGATGATGAAGTGGAATAGTCAAATGAGAGGAAAAATGGATCACCCAAACCTAGGAGGACAGGTGACTGAGTGAGGATATCCCAAACCCAACATGAGAAGTAGAAGAGTGTCATGTTCAAGAGTGACTAGCTGCCTATACAAAGGATGTTTCACTTTCATTTTTCCCCACTATTTCTAGTGAGTACCCAAATTAGTTTTTAAACACAAGTTTGAAGGGGATGGCATATGCTTGTAAAATAAGTTCATTCTTTGAATGAATCCATCCTAGTAATCTTTACGAGTCCTAGGAAGGAGAAACTTGGTCTCATCATGGTGACGAGTCTTTTGTCGTAAAAGTTTTAGCGAGCCCATCAGAATAATAACTCGATATCTTTTTCATATTTCGAGAGTTTGAAAAAGAGACCAAAAAAAAACTCCATCATGTCCCTTTCCGTAATTTGTCCCTTGAACCCGAAAAGGTAGCAAACAATATTCGAGAGAACCTCTTGATCATGTCCACTAAGGTGTGCCTTTTTTGTAAATAGTCAACCTCAACCCAAACAGGGGTAAATTTATAATGAGACAACGTCAATTCATTTAATTTATCGACTTCGAAAATACAAGTACTCGGTAATATTTTCATGTTTCGAGAGTTAGAAAAGAGCTTAAAGATGACTCAAGGGGGGTTCCTTTTTTTGTTTCTTTTTAACGAGTCCGAAAAATAGATAAGATAAAACTCGTTGAATCAGTAAAAAAATAATCACTGTATCCACCAAAAGTACCTATAACTGCACAAAGATAACCACAGATCACTAATATCGAGGAAAATAATAAAATATTGGCAAAAATGAATATAAAACTTATAAATATACAACAAGTAAAAACATTTTTACCATTTCACTGGAGTAAGTTTGAGAGTTAATTTTTACTCCATTTTCTTCGATTTTTTAGGCGAACAGTGTGGGAGATCCAAGGCATCACTTATCGAACTGTCAGCTACAGGTAAGAGCCCTGCCTTTTCTCTTGCATTTCATTGTATTTTTGTATGTTTTCATCGAATTTTTTCTTGCCAGAGGGAAGGATTTTAATTTTTAATAGTTTGGGCGATCATCGCAGGTTTGCTCATCAGACTCGCAATGGTCGCCCCTGAGATGAAAGGACCTCGTGATGACATCACCGTTTAATAAAAACAGATGCGATAACCACGGGGTAGAATTTTTTGGGAAAAAACTTCCTTTTAGGGAAAAATCTCTGAGTTGTAATTTGTGAAAAAACATTACTTAATGTTTAACGATTATGTGCAGGAGATTTTTGACAACATGGCCCTTGAATGGAAGGAAAGAGGCCATGAGGCAGAAGACTAACAGGTAGCACAAAATCCAGAATGTGTGAATGCTTTGAGGAACTGTGGGCTGCTGAAATTATTCATAACTATAGGACTCAGAGCCCAAAATGAGTTACTGCACTACTTGATCAATTTATGGGATATTGATTGGGAAATATTCATTATAGTGGACTAGGAGTTGGAACTGGAAGAGATGGACATTTACTTCATTATTGGATTGTCTAAAAGAGGGGAAAGAGTTCAAGTCTTTGGATCTCGTCCTGGAGGTGAGAGCACTAGTGCCTTAATTAAGAGACATTGCCCAAGAGTCGAGATGACAATAGGAGGGAAAGTGAATATAGCAACAATTGACAATCTTCCCTTGAGAATGATCCTATACACCATAGCTCGCGTAACTGGGATGCGGGCTTACACAAGATTTCAAAGTCTCAATTCCATTATGCAGTAGAATGCCTTACTCCAACAGTGTTCAATTGGTGTGGGGGGTTACTTGCCAATATGAAGAGGAAACTAACCAAAGGTAAGCGAAGAAACTTGAAACAGTTTGGCTTCAGGTCAATTCTAGTTACTTTATTTCTAGAGCATGTGCCCCTATTTTGGTATCAGTGGACAGAGGTACCAAATCTTGCTCCACAAGATCCGAGGCTGGTCAAATGGAGTGACCTCATGCCTCAAGGAGGAGCGGGTTAGCAGATGCATTTCCCTCCGCCATTTTTTATTTGGTTTCATCGCCAATTGATCGTTATGGATGACTATGCCTATGTACCACATATTTCAGATGGGACCCAAATCTACCTTTACCACCAGGTGAACAGTGGACTGATACAGGTAAAACTTGTTTTTGGATTTTTCAAGTTGTTATGATTTTTTTGGGAAAGTGTATCTCAGATTTAACTTGTGATAAACATGCAGATGTTGGGCGAGAAAGGCCTCATGGTATCTCACCGATAGCACGATGAGTAGCACGTCAAGTAGAATATGCTCCCTATGAGGAAGGATCAAACCACATGGTGGAGACGGAACACAATCTGGAAGTGATCACCCGTGGGATTCCAGAATATGCGACTATAGATGATGTGCCACTGCGATACTAGAGGCATATAGTCGGAGTATCTGCGAGGCTACGTTAGCTTTTAGGCCGAGTGATTAGAGAAGTCTCGTGTTATCACGAGCATCATGTAGGCACATAACCTTTCTAGTTGTTTTTTACACTATTGTAGACTTTTGAAATCCATGTGTCTCAGAACAATTTATTTTTTGAGATTTTGATGAAAAAACTCTGGCAGACGCGACACACACACACACACACACACATATATATATAAGCTGCATATTTAGATGAGTACACTACATGATGGTCATGTTTCGAGCACTTCAGGGTATGCCATGGGGAAGTGCAAGTGGTGTGACAAAATACTATGTAACAAATTCCCCCTAAAGCATGAAGGCAGAACATGGAGTGATGGTTGAGATGCTTTACGAGCTTTTGTAAGGACGAGAACAAACACTGTTAGGAGACTTGCAAATCAAGGATGCATATACATATACATATCTGATATCAAAACATGAATCCACGGTATGGACGCTACCATCTGGATAACAAGGACTATGTAAAAGGATCCATGGTATGGGTGCAACCATCCAAATGAAAAGGATCATCAACAAATTTAAGATCCACGGTATAGACGCAGCCATCCAATATAGAAGGATCATCATAAATGTAAAGTCCCACAGTATGGTCACAACCATCTATATAGTAGAAAAATGTGTACAATCATGAATAATATATAACTCCACGCAACCTGAGTCATATCATACAAGAGTCAGGGTCTTGCGATCCCAACCCAATCAAAGTACGAATTCTAACATGCGAATGAAGGTGTCAAAGTCAAACATGCTAGAAAACTACCTGATTACCGACCAATGATTTGGACCGTTAATAGGCACGAGAGAAACCATCAGCAATGACAATGTTTCTCAAGGTATGACAGTACAATCCCTGAATGTGAAAAATAAGTTGAAGTCGAACACTCGTGGAATCATTTGATCGAAGGCCAATGATCAAAACCTATCATCGAATGCAAAGAACTTTCCATTAAGGCATGCAAGCTCTAAGGTATTGAAAGGGAGTCTCTAAGTCATCTTCCTGGATAATGAGTTGAAGTCGATAGGAAGTGACTCATTGAAGGAGGGCCATGATGATTCCCCCATCATCAACACAAAATGAGGAATAAAGTGGAATGAAATGAATAGGATCCAAGACTGTAGAAAAGGATTAGACAATGCGTAGGTAATAAACTGCAGATGGGACTTCTCTTGAACATTGCCAACATGACTACGGAATGGGGAAGCATTTTACTCAACATAGGACTAAGGGTCATGATGACAAAGTGGAATAGTCAGATGAGAAGAAAAATGGATCACCCAAACCTAGGAGGACAAGTGACTGAGTGAGGATATCCCAAACCTGACATGAGAAGCAGAAGAGTGTCATGTTCAAGAGCGACTAGCTGCCTATACAAAGGATGTTTCACTTTCATTTTTCCTCACTATTTCTAGCGAGTACCCCAATTAGTTTTTAAACACAAGATTGAAGGGGATAACATATGCTTGTCATACAAGTTCATTCTTTGAATGAATCCATCCCAATAAGCCTTGCGAGTCCTAGGAAGGAGAAACTTGGTCTCATCATGGTGACAAGTCTTTTGCCATAAAAGTTTTAACGAGCCCATCCAAAGAATAACTCGATATCTTTTTCATTTTTCGAGAGTTTGAAGAAGAGACAAAAAAAAGAACTCCATCATGTCCCTTTTCATAATTTGTCCTTCGAACCTAAAAAGGTAGAAAACAATATTCAAGAGAACCTCTTGATCATGTCCACCAAGGTGTGCCTTTTTCATAAATAGTCAACTTCAACCTGAAAAAGGGGTAAATGTATACTGAGAAGACGTCAATTCATTTAATTTAACGATTTCGAAAAGACAAGTACTCGGTAATATTTTCATATTTTGAGAGTCGGAAAAGTGCTTAAAGATGACTCGAGGGGGGTTCCTTTTTTGTTTGTTTTTAACGAGTCCGAAAAAGAGATAAGATAAAACTCATTAAATTAGTCAAAATATAATCACTGTATCCACCAAAAGTACCTGTAACTGCACAAAGATAACCACAGATCATTGATATCGAGGAAAATAATAAAATATTGACAAAAATGAATTTAAAACTTATAAATGTACAACAAGTAAAAACATTTTTACCATTTCACTGGAGTAAGTTTGAGAGTGTATTTTTACTCCATTTTCTTCGATTTTTCAGGCGAACAATGTGGGAGATCCAAGGCATCACTTCTCGAACCGTTAGTTGCAGATAAGAGCCCTTCCTTTTCTCTCGCATTTTATTGTATTTTTGTATGTTTTCATCGAATTTTTGCTTTCCAGAGGGAAGGATTTTTATTTTTAATAGTGTGGGCGATCATCACGGATTTGCTCATCGGACCCACAATGTTCGCCCCTGAGCTAAAAGGCCCTTGCGATGGCATCGTGATTTTAATAAAAATAGATGCGATGACCACGGGGCGGAATTTTTAGGGAAAAAACTTCCTTTTAGGGAAAAATCTTTGAGTTGTAATCTGTGAAAAAAACATTGCTTAATTTTTAATGATTATGTGCAGAAGATTTTGACAACATGGCCCTTGAATGGAAGGAAAGAGGCCATGAGGTAGAAGACTAACAGGTAGCACAAAATTCGGAATGTGTGAATGCTTTGAGGAACTGTGCGCTGCTAAAATTATTCATAACTACAAGACTCAGAGCCCAAAATGAGTTGTTGCACTACTTGATCAATTTATGGGATATTGATCAGGAAATCTTCTTTATTGTGGACCAGGAGTTGGAACTGGAAGAGATGGACATTTACTTCATTACTGGATTGTCTAAAAGAGGAGAAAGAGTTCAGCTCTTCGGATCTTGTCTTGGAGGTGAGAGCACTAGTGCCCTAGTTAAGAGACATTGCCCAAGAGCCCATATGACAATGGGAGGGAAGGTGAAGATAGCGACAATCGACAATCTTCCCTTGAGAACAATCCTATACACCATAGCTCGTGTATCTGGGATGCGGGATTTACACAAGATTTTGAAGTCTCAATTCCATTATGTAGTAGAATGCCTTACTCCAATAGTATTCAATTGGTGTGGGGGTTACTGGCTAATATGAAGAGGACACTAACCAAAGGTAAGCAAGGAAACTTGAAACAGTTTGGCTTCGGGTCGATTCTAGTTACTTTCTTTCTAGAGCCTATGCCCCTATTTTGGTATTAGTGGACAGAGGTACTGGATCTTGCTCCACAAGATCGAGGCTGGTCAGATGGAGTAGACTCATGCCTTGAGGAGGAGCGGGTCAGCATATGCATTTCCCTCCGCCATTTTTTATTTGGTTTCATCGCCAACTGATCGTTGTGGACGACTATGCCTATGTAGGCACATATTTTAGATGGGACTCGGATCTACCTCCCACCAGGTGAACAGTGGACTGATGCAAGTAAAACCTTTTTTTGGATTTTTCAAGTTGTTATGATTTTTTGTGAAAGTGTATCTGAGATTTAACTTGTGATAAACGTGCAGATGTTGGGTGAGAAAGGCCTCATGGTATGTCACTGATAGCACGATGAGTAGCATGTCAGGTAGAATATGCTCCCTATGAGGAAGAAGCAAACCCCATGGTGGAGATGGAACGCAATCCGAAAGTGACCACCCGTGGGATTCCAGAATATGCGACTATAGATGATGTGCCACTGCGATACTAGAGGCATACAATCAGAGTGTCTGCAAGGCTACCTCAGCTTTTAGGCCAAGTGATTAGGGAAGTCTCGTGTTATCACGAGCATCATGCAAGTGCATAACCTTTCTAGTTGTTTTTTACACTATTGTAGGCTTTTGAAAGCCATGTGTCTCAGAACAATTTATTTTTTGAGATTTTGATGAAAAAACTCTGACAGACGTGACACACACACACACACACACACGCATGCATATTTTATTTTCTACTTGTTTATTCATGTGTCATGGTGATATAATTAGTTTTACAAATTACGCAAATGTCTATCAAGAACACAATTTTATAATCCATCTGTTAATGTATTCAAGTTATGTGGAATGCGTTGATATGTGATAAAATCAAATTTTCTTTCCTATAATCGAACACATAGATACATACGCAAAATTTTTGGATTTCTTACTGAATAATGATTATTTAATTGTAACAGAACGAGTTGTGAGTCTAATTTAACTACTAAATTTCTAATGCCAAGAGCAATTACTTGTGACAGCAGTTGAATGATTGCACTGTATTCGGCAATATTATTAGTTGTCCATCCCAGGAAAATACCTTGTAAATCGACCAACTCGCCATCAGGGGCAAAGAGTGCCCAAGGTGCGGAAGATAAGTTTCATGTGCTATGACAAGCACCATCAGTGAAACCAACATAATGGTTTGACAACATCTGCAAACTGAGTGGAACACAAGGTAAGAAGAAAACACATGTCTACAAAGAAAAAATCACACCAAAAAATCAAAAGTGCACACGAATGAATTCACACACTAATGTACAAAAGTAATTATATGGAACTCACACATAATACTTTTTCAGATACAACCCGTTGCAGGGCTGTGACAATGCATTTCCTTCGTAATCAACTAGCTCATAGGCACCCTTTTGCAAGACACGTTTTACAATATATGGCCCATGCCACATAGGTTCAAACTTTCCAGCTCCCAACTTATTGTTGGCTTGATCATATAGGAGGACCAAGTTGCCTTCAGCAAAAGTGCGTGGAGAAATGATTTGATCGAAATGAGCTTTAACACGTTTCTTTTGGGCTTCGATCACCATTGCAGCAATATGATAGGTCTCATCTAGCCTCTCAAGGTAAAGTAACCGCTCCTCTTCAGGCGAGGTATTAGGAAGTAGTTCGATAGCTAATTTCAATGAAGGGATTTCACACTCAATCGGGAGTGTTGCCTGTAAACCATAAACCAACCAGAAGGGAGGAAATCCAATGGTTTTCTTAGTCGATGTCTAGTAAGCCTAAATAGCCGAGAATAGCATAAGGTGCCAATTATTTTTATGCTTCCCGATGGTTTGTTGAAGCATAGTAACCAAAACTTTGTTAATTGATTCAAATTGGCCATTGGCCTGTGGATAGTAAGGAGTTGAGCTATCTTGGTGAATACCCAACTGAGCAGTCAACTCTGCCATCATGTATTGATGAAAATGTGATCCATGGTCAGTGACAATGGCTTGAGGGACGCTAAAACTGACTATGACATGGTTGAAGAGGAACTGAGCAGCAGTGATACCGTCAACATTATATGTGGGCATCGCCTCGGCCCATTTAGTGAAGTAGTCGATGGTGACAATGATATAGCCATGCCCCCAAGCCAAGCGAGGGTTACATGTCATGAAATCAATGCTCTGTTTATAAAATGGGACAACGGTAATGACAGGGTGTAAGGGTGTTGGCAGGTGCACTACTTGCGGTTAAAAATATGGCATTCATGGCACTTCTGAACGGTCAAAATACAGTCCTTGAAAATGGAAGGCCAAAAATAACCAGCGGGGAGGATTTTCTGAGCAATTGCATAGCCTGACATGTGAACATCGCATGCTCCAGAGTGGTAGTCATTTAAGACTTGCTCAACCTCTTCAAGTGTTAGACATCTGCGAAGAATAGAGTTAACACAGACTCGGTATAATGTATCACCAAGAATCTGATAAGGTTGAGATTGATGCCGAATGCAGCTTCGGTCAGATCGAGACAACTCGGATTAGAAGGTTTGGGTCCGAAGATAAACGATGTTATCCCCATACCACGGATCGAGAGTGCTAATGAGAAACAAAATTTCATCAGGAAGTTGCTCAGTAAAATCGGTGGAAGTGTTTGTTGAAGGAAATGAGCAAATAAATGTGGCAAAAACAAGTGATTTCGTTGATTTGGCTGCAGTGAACTCCAAATCAAAATATTAAAGGATAACAATCCATTTAGAGTATTTGCCCCCAAGTTTTTGACGAGTTAATATGTAAGTCATGGGGTTGTAGTCAGAAATCACCGTGGTCTTTTGGAGAAGAATACTGTGATGAAATCTTTGAACAACATGTACTACTACGAAGGAAATTTTCTTGACATGAGCATATCGAGTGTCAGTGTCAATGAGATTTCGGCTTAAATAATAAACCACATCTTTATTACCATTGTCATCATCCTAAATTAAGACCATAGCGATGGTATTATCAGTTGCAGCCAAGTAGAGGAAATAATCGCAGTGATAGTCAGAGGGATGCAGTAAAGGAGCACTCATGAGCATGGCATTTAGGGCATCAAAAGATTGTTGGGAAATTTCATCCCAAATGAATGGGATCCCCTTTTTGAGCAAGCGAGTAAATATCTTGGCGAGCTCAGCGTAGCCCGAGACAAAACGACAAAGAAAGTTATCCTTTCCTTGCAAACTTTGCAAATGATGCAGTGAGGTAAGAGGGGGTAAGTTTACAATAGCCTCAACTTTCAGAGGATCTATTCAAAAACCTTCATGGGATACAACAAAACCTAAGAGCCAACTAGATTCCATACAGAAGACACACTTATGTGGATTAGGACAAATATTGTAGTGTCAATGATGCAAAAAGATGGCCCGAAGGTGGTTCGGATGGTCACGATGTTTAGCAGAATGAGTTGGTAATTCATACAGATAAGGTTGAACAATGTGTCAAATATCATGAAAATCATATGACATTTCTCTTTGAAAGGTAGCACCAATGTTTTTCAAGTCGAAAGGTAGCTTCTTATAAGCAAAAGTTCCCCATGGATAGATAAAGACCATCTTTTGTTGATCAGTGGATGATATGTTAATCTGGTTGTAACCAAAAAAATCATCCATAAAAGAGAAAATTTCACTCCAAGAAGACTCATCGATGATTTGATCAATAAACGGAGTGGGATAGTTATCTTTTGGGCATGCGTGATTGATGTCACGGTAATCAACACAAACTCGGATCGTGCCCTGCTTTTTAGTAATAGGTACAATGTTAGAAACCCAATCTATCAATGGGATTGGATAGATGAAACCAACTTTTAAAATCTTTTCAACCTCTGCCTTAATAGCAGCAGCCTTCCTAGGATGCACGAGACGAAGTCATTGACGAACAGGCCTCGCACCAAGATACGTGGTTATTTCATGCACCACAATAGCTGGATCAATACCAAGAAATTCCTCATATGACCAAGTGAAGACATCACGAAATCTTTAAAAAGATTGGTGTAAACCCTAATCTCATCAGGAGAAGAGGAAACCCCAATATGAACTTTCTCAACAATCCCAGGCTTAACGGAAATGTCGAGAGGCATGGTTGCAGTAATGTTCCCCATATTACCTTCAAACAAGACTTCATGCACTAGGACAAGTGTTTGAAGTGGATGTGCCAGGTTATGAGAAATGAAAGCTTCAAGACACAATGGAATTTCACTTAGGCTTGGAAGAAACGAAGAATGATGATGAATATCGTTCCAAGGGGTTTCATCAAGAGAAATAACCTCAACAATATTCTCGTCGGTGGGGAATGTCTCGTTCAAAGGAACCGAGGAATCCCAAGAACCAAGCCAAGGAGATTGTGCATAACTATCCAAGTTCATACTGAAAATAGCATGACTTTTTGAAGTAGCCGCTGGCACTGAAACAATTCATGGTAAGCCTATTCCAAGGATTTGTAGAGACAGATATCATATTGATCGAGGAGACATTTGAAGGTGGGAGAGAGAAAATTCCCATTAAAGCAGAATATTTAAAAATACCTGCCCCCACGCTCTCATATGGAATGTCGGTATTTTCCACATATGGAATGTTGTTGTCCAAAGCGTTGGAAGACAAAAAATACAATTGGTCGATGGTGACTATTTTCCTTCATGAGGAAAATGGAGCACACAGAACAAAGAGGAAACCGCACAAAACAGCATGGGTCCAACTTCCCCTGAGAAGAAGGTTGTAATTAAGACTTGTGTCTACAACTTCCACTTCTAGCTCAACAGTCTTTCCTTCCAAAGTGATAAGAAAATTTGTAAGAATACCATACGGACGAGAGCCTCTGCCATCAAAGGCCTCCAAGGTGTAAGCACCTTCATCAATGATAGTCCAATGGATCGTCTTTCCTTTTATAATAACTTGAATCAGAAAAGGAATCTGATGAGGAAGACGAGGAACGTGGTTTTCAAGATCAAAAGTAATTAAACTAGAATCAATAGGATCAATAGCTCCTAAAGCAGATAACAATGATTTCCGTTGTATTGGACATGTCCGGAGGACTTCCAAATTAGACATCATCGAAGGCACTTGAGATGGATCTTCAACTATACTGTAATGTTGTGCATCTCTAGCGTTCATATTATAGGATGATTTCTGAAGAGCACCTTTGGGAGGTGGTCGGAGAATGGATTCATTATTAGGTCACTCAATATGGAGCAGAGTAGAACTAGGTGGAGTAGAAGTAGAAGGTACATCAGTGGCTTCCTTCTCCACTATCTGCTTAGGAGGGGTTTGATAATACTTCGATCGAGTAGCAACAAAGATGGGCAATGAAACCTGCATCATGAAAAATTGAGAACCAGAGGAGGAAGAGGATCGTGGTTGGTCTACCAACTGAGTCTGTTGAGATGGAAATGGTTCTTTCAAAAAAATTGGAGTCCCTTTCAATAGATGACTAATTTCAACATGTCGAGGACAATCCTTGGTATAATGGTCTTCCTCACAAATGAGGCAAGGATATTTTGGCTTTCATTTTGAGGCATCATCAGCAGATGATTTGGGAGGATCCCATTTCAGGGTATCGAATCTGGCTTTTCCTTTACCCTTTTTCTTACCTTTTGAGGCTTTATCTGTCATGGTAGACTGGACGGCATGGACCTCAGAGGTTTTACCAGGATTGGACGGATTTTTCGAAGGATGATTGGAATCAGTATCTGAAACAGATTTCTACTTCGCAGAAGCTTTGGTGGAATTCTAAGACACTAATCTAATTATACCATCAACAGGTGGTGCATCAGGAGACTTTGAAGATGCCAGATCTGAAGATGGCCTTGGGGCATCAAGAAACATCTCATATAGTGTGCTAGATTGGGAATAGACTAAGTCTAGATACTGATCACCAAGAATATCTTGGTCCTCAGTAACACATCCATTCATTTGAGGCAATTTTGTTTACAAATGATTTGGTGAAACATTCAATTAACAACTCATCAGGAATTTTAAATTTGATGAGGTGACGCCGAAATCTCCATTCATGGATATGATCGGAAATATGGGTCGCAGTATCTTGCTTTATAGATGTGAGAAAATGAGTGCCAATTTCATATCGAACCAGCAATTGGAAGTGGGTGAGCAATGCCATAACAAAAGAGTTAAAGCCGACATAGGTAGCTCGAGGTAACTTGATATACCATTTTGCGGCAGAACCTATCAAGGTTTGTTGAAAGAGGCAGAGACAAATATAATCGTCACCATAAGAATTAGAAGAACACCATAAGTGATATGTCATCAGATGGGCTTGAGGGTCCTCTTTAGATTTACCTTCAAACTTAGGGAAATTGCTTGAAATTTTAGTAGGAACTAGAGGCTAGTAAGGTGAATGAAAAATGGGATCATTAGTAAGTCTCGAGACATCAGGGAGTTACAATGTAGCTAAAAATGGTAATTTTGGATTAAAGGGCATGTAAGGCCTTTGAGGAGGCCCAATCTATGGGTTCCAACCTTGTTGGTAAGGGTTCTGCCCCCAAAGGGGAGGATTTTGACCATAAGGGATCTGATTCTACCCCCACTGAAGTGTATCTTGACCATAATGTGGATTATGTCTAGGGTAGGTTTTATATTGACCTACCATAGGCCATTGATAAACATTATATGTTGCATATGGATTTTAATGTTGTTGCACCTCTTGACCCTGGACGTAAAGTGATTGGCCCTGCTATTGCAGGGGTTGACCTTGTTGCTACAGGGGTTGACCTTGCTGCTGCAAAGGTTGACCTTGCGGCTGCAAAGGTTGGCTTTGCAGCTACAAAGGTTGAGTAAGTTGTTGAACAAACTTCACTTGCTGTTGCAAAGGCTATTGAAACTGCTTCAAAGGTCGTCCCTGCTACTGCAAAGGTTGCCCTTGTTGTTGTAACAGTTTCCCTTGTTTTTGTAGGGGTTTTTGGACAGTTCCTTAAGGAATACCCTGTGGGTATTGGTAAGTTCCAAATGGGATATGACCATATCCATCAAGAATAGTGGATTGACCAGGTTGCACATGAGGACGTTCTTGTGGAATATAGGGTGAATTTTGCAATGCTTGTGAACCATATGGGACATAAGCTTGTTGGAGTGCTATTTGGGCCATGTAAGGCTATTGATACTGGATATTACCTGACCCAGATGGACCAACAGGGTTGGGAATACCACCAGAATAAGGTTGATTGACTCCAACCATGTGAGGTTGTGATCCACTCACATGGGTTCCACCTGACACAAGAGGATTGTTTTGATTTTTCCCCCCAAGTGGTGGTACATTTTGTCCACTTGATGGAGAGACTGAGGAACTTATGGATGCTTGAACTGAAATAGTCGGTTGTACCGGAATGGAAGGTTGAAACGACCGTAGCTATTACTACAGAATTGTTCGATGAATGGGAACTGACATGACAACAGTTTTCACAGGAATTTGAGAGGTCATGTTTGGGATAAATGGACCAGTAGTAGGCATGACATTTGATGAAAAAATAGGATTTTGGTACAAATAGGAAGCACTGGGAGTTCCTGAAACTAATAAAGCTAAGGTGGTATAACCAAGTGGAAGCATAGGCCCACTGGTTTTAGGAAATGTGTGAGACAAGACTCTTCCTGTAAAAGGAAAGCTTTCTAGAGGAAAGCCATATTCTTGCTCTTCATCAACATGAGGAGTGTGGGTAGTGGAAACTTCCAAATAACCTTGAGGAGAGGTTGGAATCTCACCTTCTGAATCCATGGATGGAAACAACTAGCGAGGAGGAATCTGAGATGTATAAGGAGATAACTCCAAAGGAACACTAGGCTGATCATAGGACTATAAGGATGCTGAGGAGATATCACGACATGATCAAATAACGAATTTGGAGGATATAATAAAAACCTTTGTGGACTCTCAGGAGTTTCCGGATCAAACTCTTGAGGTGACAAACAATCTGAAGGTGGTGGAGGAAAAGCAAGGGTTTGGATGCTTGGAACAATTCCAAGTTCAAAGCCTTGAGCTTCAAGTGACTGAATAAGTTCTATATGAACTCCTTGTGAAGACCCTTCAGTATCAGACAACGAAGCAAAACTTTGGGGTGAACTCAATGGTTCAACCATGATGACTTTCTCTCAAGAGAAGAAGAAGAAGAAGAGATGATTCGTTGAAGGCTAATTTAAAATTAAAATTTACCAGGAATTACTCAATATTGGGCCAAGAAGCAATTTCTTGGGTTCGACATGTTATCGTTGGCAGTTAATTTTATTGACACAAAACAACAAATAAATCAAAATGGGTAATAACTAGGCAAGTGGGTTTACCAACTATCTGTGAACCGCGATATACACCTTAGCCGAAACCATGGACTTAACGTATGATGACCAATCTCCCTGAATGTTGTGTTCGGTGTATCATGTTTACAAGGAAGCTGACTCGGTTACCTATGGCTAAATGATAACAACCTAATGGGGTCTGCCAATATATACACGATGGTATGGGGAGCACATGTCTGTGTTAGCATTGTGTAATGTAGAACCATTCGATGAGAGCGTCCCTATATACTTATCATACTGAAGTGCCTCCGATATACCCGAAAGTACTAGAGAACCTTCTATATATTTCCATACTGGGATGGGATTTCACCCCAATAATACACTACAGACAGTTAGCGACAACTGCTATGTTTAAAGACGCTAGAACACGTCTCTTGCCTAGACCTCTAAATATTTGCGTTAAGTGACAAAAACTCCTTGGGTTAATTGAGGTAAATTTTAAATTTATCTTCAATTAAGTTTAAATTTTGATGGCTCAAATATGTCACATGTTCCTAAAATGCAACTAAATGATGAAAATGAAACCTTTTCATTCAATGAAGGCTAAAATAACAAAGGAAGAGATAGAACCAAATAATTCATCAAACAAGAAAGAATGCATCAACACAATTCTTCCCAATTCTAAATGTAAAAACGAAATCTAATCTTTCATTCTACTATCAAATGCAATGCCGAGATTCTAACCTATAGAAATGAAAATCACTTTCCTTTCACTAAGATGCAATAATGATTTTTCCTTTCACTTTGATTTAAACAATGCAAACTAATGTAATGAGCAAACGAAAATGCAATCAACTCAATGAAAATGAAAATCTCCTTCACTTTATGGTTTCGAACGCAAGAAATGTCTCAAAAACATGTAAATGACAAAACCTTTCACTTTCTCCTTCCGAAACATAAGGATGAAAACAAACACTTTCTTTCAGTTCAACTAAAGTAAACAATTTGTAATCTATGCTTGACAATGGAACTAAATCAATCTTCAAAGCATCAAAATGACTTGACACTAATGAAAACAACTTCACACTAATGAACCAAAGGCAACTTGTAAAAGATGCCCTGATTGCATGAACTTGAACATGAGTAATCAATCTCAGAAAAGCAGACCAATCAATGAGTGAAGGGTGACTTAGAAACCCTAGAAACCCTAGAAAGTAATCAAGCTTGAAACACACATTAATCAAATCAAGAGACAATTTCAGTCATACAAGCATAACAACCAAGACAAATACACTAAAGGCACATTGGAAAGTCACTGACAGAGGGTAAAAAGGCTAAGAACAAGAAGAAAACCATAATTTTTTTAATCCTCTAGGATCATCGTGCCTATTAATGGAAAAAGGGAAATGCAAGAGTAATCATCACCACTGTAATTAACAAATCAACGATGGCATCACGACTGTTAAGTATGAAACCGTGACGGGCGAGGAAAATAAGGGACAAAAAAAAACTTCAAGACTAGTGCAGATTGAGTGTCCCCAAGCTACCAGTAAGTGCAAATAACTATATAGAAGTATGCAAGCCCAAAAACTGACTGTTGGTCAAACTCATCATAAAATCAGGGTGAAGGATTAAATGGAAAGGGTTATATCTTCCCCAGTGGAGTCGTCATTTTGTTGTCTAGGAAATCCTCTCTGCCGACATAGACGATCCCTCTATCCCAATGAGTGGGAGTAGCAACCTACGTGACAATCTACTAGAGACTTTCCTAAGTTACAATCGAAACAGAAGAAGAGGAAGATGGCCTACCTCGTTCTGATACTACGATATCCTCCTTTGTCGAAGACCTTGAATCGCTTGCGCCACAAGCTTAGTCCTACTGCTCATTGTGTTTTAATGCCTGCACAAGATATCAAGACACAACAAAGCATGCAAGTACAAATAGAATAATCGAAAGTAACCTACTTAACAGATCAAGGAGCATTAAGATAAATGATGCATTAACATACACATTTATGGAAAATGAACCAGTAGTTGTATATATTAATAGAATAAAGGAGGAATCATACAACCAAGCCTTGATGTCAATAAGCTCTCCTTGAATGAATGTCCAAGTCCAAGCTCAAGCTCTCCAAGCAATCCTTCTCCAAGCCAAATGAGTAGCATGTAGGCATAATCTCAGCATAAGGGTGCAAATAGCCAAAGACCAACCATTTGGGAATGGGAGAGGATGAATATATAGGCAGGGAAAGGGAGTTAGGATCTCTCCAAAGATAGGAGAAGGCCCTCATCTCAAGGAGGTAGCTCATATGGATAAGACCAAAAGTCCAAGTTGAGAGAACACGACCTCGTCCATGCCGAATAACCTCCAGCTTGTCGTTCTAGAAGCCTCTAGATCACGAAGCTTCTTGTCCTCTTTGGGAAATTTTCCTTTTAGGGATCATCGTTGGTATCCAAGAAAAAAGTACGATGGCATCGCGGGGCTAGTATAGTGCAACTAGCAACCATCGCAATTTTCAGTATCACGGGAGCAATTATTCTACAATTAGGGTTTTATAGCCATTTCCTTTAGGGGAAGTGCAAGGCATTTTCCAATCTGTGTTTTAGGGAGGATCTGAGTTGCATATCTGGATGAGTACATTGCATGATGGTCATGTTTCGAGAACTCTGGGGTATGTCACGGGGAAGTGTAGGAGGTATGAAAAAATATTGTGTAACACCTTGTCCTTCCTCTAGAGATTGAACCCTAAGCTATGTCCCTTGGCCCTAATATCCCCACATATTGACTAACAAATGGAGTTTAATAAAATAAGCACACATAACATACGAAAACTACAAGAATGAGTATAATATTGGAAATAATTGAACCAAATGGTAGAAAGCACATTTCCCCTAAGCTAAATTGAAGACACTAAAACCAAGACCAAAATACAAAGCCCAATACATGGAAATTAGACCATAAACCTTCAAATTTTTTGTTGATTACTTCTTAAATCCATTGTCATAAATTTAGAATTCTAGATGTTTGACCTAAAGGCATAGATAGGTATTACATGGAGGTTAAAGGTCACCTTGGTGCTCAAAGTACATATATTATAGATCCTAAATACATAATGCATCATTATCCCACAATATTGACAAATTAACTTGAAACCGCATTCACGTTGTAGAATTGGGGTAAGAGCTTACATGTTAAATTGATGGGAAACCATCCATGTGATTCCCATCTCTCTACAAGCTTGGTATGCATCGTCAACCACCCGATCAACCACAACTCTCCCTTTTATAGATAATATTTTTATTTGAATAAAGTGCGGTCTGAAATGGTAATTTCAGATTAAAGGGAATGTAAGGCATTTGAGGAGGCCCAAGTTGTGGGTTCCAACCTTTTTGGTAAGGATTCTGGCCCCAAATCAGAGGATCTTGACCATAAGGGATCTGATTCTACCTCCACTGAAGGGTACCTTGACCATAAGGTGGATTCTATCCAGGGTAGGTTTGATATTGACCTACCATAGGTCATTGATAAACATTATATGCCGCATATGGATTGTAAGGTTGTTGCACCTATTAACGCTGGACATAAAGTGATTGGCCCTACTGATGCAAGGGTTGACCTTATGTCTGCAAGGATTGACCTTATTGATATACAAGTTGAGCTTGCTGTTGCAGGGGTTGACCTTGTTGCTACAGGGATTGACCTTGTTGTTGCAGGGGTTGACCTTGTTGCTGCAAAGGCTGACCTTGCGGCTGCAAAGGTTGGCTTTGTGGATACAAAGGTTGAGTAATTTGTTGAACAAACTACACTTGCTGTTGCAAAGGATGTTGAAACTATTGCAAAGGTTGCCCCTACTGCTACAAAGGTTGCCCTTGTTGTTGTAACGATTTCCCTTGGTGCTGCAGGGGTTTTTGGACAGTTCCTTGAGGGATACCCTATGGGTATTGGTAAGTTCCGAATGGGATTTGACCATATCCACCAGGAATAGCAGATTGACTAGGTTGCACATGAGGTCCTGCTTGTGGAATATAGGGTGGATTTTGCAATGCTTGTGAACCATATGGGACATAAGCTTGTTGGAGTGCTATCTGGGCCATGTAAGGCTGTTGATATTGGATATTACCTGACTCAGATGGACCAACAAGGTTGGGAATGCCACTTAAATAAGGTTGATTGACTCCAACCATGTGAGGTTGTGATCCACCTGACACAAGAGGAATGTTTTGATTTTCCCCCCAAGCAGTGGTACATTTTGTCCACATGACGGAGGGACTGAGGAACTTATGGACGCTTGAACTGAAATAGTCGGTTGTACCAGTATGGAAGGTTGAAATGACGGTAAATATTACGACGGAATCGCCGATTTAATGGGAACTGACGTGACAACAGTTTGCACAGGAATTTGAGAGGTCACGTTTGGGATAAACGAACCAATAGTAGGCATGACATTTGATGACCAAATAGGATTTTGGTACAAATAGGAAGCACTGGGAATTGCTGAAACTATTAAAGCTAAGGTGGTATAACCAAGTGGAAGCATAGGCCCATGGGTTTCAATAAATGTATGAGACAAGACTCTTCTTGTAAAAGGAAAGCCTTCTAGAGGAAAGCCATATTCTTGCTCTTCATCAACATGAGGAGTGTGGGTAGCGAAAACTTCCGAGTGACCTTGAGGAGAGGTTGGAATCTCACCTTCTGAATCCATGGGTGGAAACAACTAGCGAGGAGGAATCCGAGATGTATAAGGAGATAACTCCAAAGGAACACTAGGCTGATCATAGGGACTATAAGGATGCTGAGGAGATATCACAACATGATCAAATAACGGATTTGGAGGATATAATAAAAATCTTTGTGGACTCTCAAGAGTTTCCGGATCAAACTCTTGAGGTGACAAAGAATCTGAAGTTGGTGGATGAGAAGCAAGGGTTTAGATGCTTGGAACAATTCCAAGTTCAAAGCCTTGAGCTTCAAGTGACTGAATAAGTTCCAGTTGAACTCCTTGCGAAGACCCTTCAGTATCAAACAACAAAGCAGAACTTTGGGGTGAACTCAATGGTTCAACCATGATGACTTTCTCTCAAGAGAAGAAGAAGAAGAAGAGATGATTCATTCAAGGCTCATTTAACATAAAATTTAACAGGAATTACTCAATATTAGGCCAAGAAGCAATTGCTTGGGTTCGACATGTTATCGTTGGCAGTTAATTTTATTGAAACGAAACAACAAATAAATCAAAATGGGTAATACCTAAGCAAGTGGGTTTACCAAGTATCTGTGAACTGCAATATACACCCTAAACGAAACCAAGAACTTAACGTACGACTGCCAATCTCCCTAAATGTTGTGTTCGGTGTATCATGTTTACAAGGAAGCTGACTCGGTTACCTGTGGCTAAAGGATAACAACCTAATGGAGTCTCCCAATATATACACGATGGTATGGGAGCACAAGATTTTGTTAGCGTTGTCTAATGCAGAACCATTCGATGAGAGAGTCACTATATACTTCTCATACTGAAGCGCCTCTGATATACCCGAAAGTACTAGAGAACCTTTTATATACTTCCATACTGGGACAAGATTTCACCCACGGGATACACTATAGGCAGTTAGCGACAACTGCTATGTTTAAAGAAGCTAGAACACGTCTCTAGCCTAGACCTCTAAATATTTTCATTGAGTGACAAAAGCTCCTTATGTTAATTGAGGTAAATTTTAAATTTATCTTCAATTAAGTTTAAATTTTTATGGCTTAAAGATGCCACCTGTTCCTAAAATGAAACTAAATGATCAAAATGAAACCTTTTCATTCGATGAAGGCTAAACTAACAAAGGAAGAGAGAGAACCAAATAATGCATCAAACAAGAAAAAATGCATCAACACAATTCTTCCCAATGCTAAATGTAAAAATGAAATCTAATCTTTCATTCTACTAACAAATGCAATGTTGAGATGCACTCCTATAGAAATGAAAATCACTTTCCTTTCACTAAGATGCAATAATGATTTTTCCTTTCACTTTGATTTAAACAATGCAAACTAATGCAATGAGCAAAGGAAAATGCAATCAACTCAATGAAAATGAAATCTCTTTCACTTTATTGTTTCTAACACAAGAAATGTCTCAAAAACATGTAAATGACAAAATCTTTCACTTTCTCCTTCTAAAACATAAGGATGAAAACAAACACTTTCTTTCAGTTCAACCAAAGCAAAGAATTTGTAATCTATGCTTGACAATGGAACTAAAGAAATATTCAAATCATCAAAATGACTCGACACTAATGAAAACAACTTCACACTAATGAACCAAATGCAACTTGTAAAAGATGTCATGATTGCAGGAAAACTCTTGAACATGAGTAATCAATCTCAGAAAAGCAGACAAATCAACGAGTGGAGGGTGACTTATAAACCCTAGAAACCTGTTGTGGCCACCAACAACCCCCCTCTTTATTTAGTATTAGCAATAACACTAGGTAAGTGGGGACCCTT
This sequence comes from Pinus tabuliformis, assembly GCA_031772625.1. Classification (NCBI taxonomy): domain Eukaryota; kingdom Viridiplantae; phylum Streptophyta; class Pinopsida; order Pinales; family Pinaceae; genus Pinus; species Pinus tabuliformis. Next base: position 354,232,020 of record CM062811.1, read on the forward strand.
AGTCAAAAAATTCAAAAAATCAATTAGTGCTCATATATGTTACTCCTTAAGAAACATCGCATCACACAAAGAAGGATAGGACATTTCCTTATGAGTAAAAATGATAAACTGCGAGATTGCAACGCGAACTCCATCGCATCGCATGCATTAATAAAAACTCACATTGGAAAACCTTAAAAAATCGCCGATATGCAATATCGCATATCGCATATCGCAAAATTGCATGAAAAACACATAACGATTTAACGATTACAGCGATCTGTGATTTTTTGATACTGCGATTTTGCGATACTACGATACTGCATTCCGCAATATTGCGATACTGTGATCTGTGATCTTGTGATAGCGCGATCAAGCAACCTTGCGATAGCACAACACGATGAAATTGCGGTAATGCGATACAGCGAAATGCGATACTGCGATGCAAATCGCAGAAACATTCCATCGCAGATTTTCCTGGCTCAATATTCAAGAAAATGTTTTCCATAAACCAAGGATTGGATACGCACTTTAATGATAATTAATGAATTATATGCCAGTTGTTAATTAAAGATGGTTTTGTGTTGTTCAAAGAGACAGTTCACATCAGGTGGCGTGCTTTTGCATATCCGTAGCATTTAAAACTTTCCTATCGTTATTTATTATCATTACTCTCTCCTCACCTGTGAACTGCAGGAACGAAAAACAAAAGTTACACAAAGCAATGTGCAGGAAGCTATGAGGAAGAAGGGTAAAGCTCCAATATTCAAAGACAGAGAAAAGACGCCCTCATAAACAGATACCGCATGCAACAGAGCCGCAGATTCATAGAATGCTATTGAGCCATCCATTACAGACCTTTCATATACGGCCATGGTTAAATGAGTACTGAAGGATGCTGATATCAACAGGCAGTTTAATGCTCAGGGTCAAGAGCTCACAAGGACATTATTTTTACAAATTTTGAAGCTTTATACCCGATAAATATGAAGAGGCGCAAAAGGAGAAAGACGCATCAGAGAAGCCCGGATCAAAGAACGGAGGCAGTTTCCGATGCGCGATTAGCGCCTAGCGCTAATCACACATCGCTGAGAAGATTGTTCGAGAAGGAAAGCCTCTAACTGCTCAGTCACCTGTAAGCTAAAGAAAAGGCAGAAGCAATCCAAAGGTTAAACAAGTGAACTTGGATTATTACTGGGCATACGCAGTAAATCCACATAGTCAGAGGATGACTCTCGAGTATATCATCGACTTTTCTGAGAAGATGGTGCCAGCTCTTACCAATTCTGTTTGCTTAGCTCAACCAAAAGCGGAAGACAGTCAGCCGACTCTACCCAGGCCAATACTGAATGCTTGCAACATTAAGGAGCAAATGCAGAAATAGTTAGATATCAGAATTAATTTTTAGAAATAGTTTTGCTTAGAAAAAGGGCGGTCATTTAAACCGTATCCTGAATCTGTGTAATTAAGTTAGTAAGTTAGTAGTATTTAAACCCTTTGCATGCATTTAGAGAAGGGTCCAGAAATTTATCAAAAACTTGTCCTCAGAACATGCACTTTTGCACCCTCAGAGGGGGTTTTGGTGAATGAATGGATCAATATTTGTTGATGTTTGCATTTGATATCTGCTACTGATGTTGCACTTATGTACTCTTAGTGGATGTTAGAGCAAGAAGAGATAAATCATTGTCGCTTGAAGCTTATGAGTAGGACTAATCATAAATGGTACTTTTATCTCTTGACCATTTCTACTTATATGTTAAAGTGATATACAGTTTTTAGTTGTTTATGTATTATTGCATGAATGCCTGAGTTATCATTTGGCACTTTTGTACGGTGATATCTATTTATTTATGCTTAATGTATGAATAGCTCATTATGCGATATGTTTTTCACAACTGTTTCGTCTAACTTTTTATGCGAAGTGGTTCATCCTTATTGATTTCCTTTCTTATAATCGCTGAATGATCTTTATTACCAGTTGTTATTTGAAATTTCTTTAGATCGCATAATACAAGAATTACATCCGGGTTAGTATAGACTTAGATGTGTTGTTTATTAGAATTCAATAGCATAGAATTAGATTAAAGTTAAAATTATAATATCTTAAATAGGAACTGTTAGATCAGCAACATCGAATTCTACACACACACACACACTCATAGATTGGGAAACTAGTCCCATTATCCCCAGTCGGACCCGCTATACCAAATGGATAAGGAGCTGCCAACCAAGGTCCAAACCGGGCGGGTATCCCCTTTGTTGTCGACCTGATTTTCGGGGCTTCAACATATTTGGCACTAGAATGAGGGCCTGAACTATGAATGGCAAGTAAATCCAGATCTGAATACCATTCTGAGAGTAAATCGCCCTGACCATCTCCCCCGACTTCTCCATTACACTTAAATCCAGAGTTAGAAGTCGCTCGAGTATCAACCGCTGCTGCAAACCCTGACATTTCAGAACAATCTACAGTTGAACTTCCTGAAGTCAAATCTCTGATTCACAAACTTCAGCGATTTTCCATTTCTCCTCAAAGGTCTGATAAATCTCAAGGCAGCGTGACTTCGCAGTAAAACCCTGCTCATCCCCTGACCAGGCTAAAGAGTGAAAAGTTTGGCGTTCAGCCAACCGAATTACCCCTTCCCACCAGGAAAAGAGTAAGGAAATCACCTAAAGAGTCCAACAGCGAGACTCTTTCGTCAACATCATCCATCTCAACTTCTTCATCGCGAAGTCAACCATCCACCCCACCTCTTCAGATCATCGTCCATCCATCCACTGGAACCCCCACAACTCTTCCTCAGTCATCTAAAATTGTAGTATCCTCATCTTCCCAGCCACAGGGATCATCTTCTGCACTTTACACTGTTAGTAGTTCAGCAATGGCCCAGTCTCCATGGAATAACCCTGGGGCAGTCTTAATGCCTGCACCCTTGAGTCAAATACCAACCCATCCTGAGAAATGGCTGCCTAAATTTAATCCCAAGGTAGGCGTGCTAGCAGAAGAGCACATAAACAACTTTATGCTATCCATTAATCTCAATGGTGTTACAAATGAAGATGTTGTTGTTCGACTCTTTCCTTATACTCTGCAAGGAACAGCTGGATCATGGTATTTTTCATTACCCTCCAGATCTATCACTAGTTGGGATATCTTCTAGGAGCAATTCCTGACCAAGTTTGGTGATGACAGATATACGACAACGTTAATCAACGACCTATCCAACCTTAGGGCTGAATCTAGAGAACCTATCAAAGATTTCAATTTACGTTTCAAAAAAATCTTCAACAAAATTCCTATTGCTTCCCAGCCCAGCGAAGAAGTACGATGTGAATGGTATATCACCGCTCTACCATCAAACATAGCAATCTTCGTGGACAGGGCTAATAAAACAACCTTAGCCGATAACATGAAAGAAGCAATAGTAGTATAATAGCCCTTGAAAAGAAATCCGCAATAGAGGAAATCCAAGAAAGTCACCTTCAAGAAAGACTCCAAGAAGAAACAAGCAAAAGATCCATTCGATTTGGAAGGATTGCAGAAAGTTCTAAAGACCATGTCCAATGAAATGGTCGACATAAAAAAGAAAGTAGCAGAAACTTCTTCAAAAAAGCCCTACAGAGCTTTTAAAAGAGGTCCTTCAACAGATTCAAAGCCACCCAATGCTATTTCAAATGCTGAATTGGAAGAAGAGGAAGAGGAAATTACCACTGAAGGGAAAACTGATGAAGAAGAGGTTGTGGAATTACAAGGAATGTGGGATTTCATCCTCCCACAAGAAGAAGATCAAGAAGTATTCCTAGTTAGCACACGAAGTAAAAATCAGCTTGATCCTCCCCAAACTATCCCTAAGCCAAAGAGCGTAAGCTCTGCAATAAAGGATAAAGTCGCAACAAAGAAAACGACATCTAAAGCGACTCAAACCAGCCCAGTCCAAACAGATGAATCAACTCCATCTAAAACACTGATCGTGTCGGATGAAATGGAGTACAATATTATAGAAGACATGAAAAAGACTAGGGCCAACATCACCCTTTACGAACTGAGCAAGTTAAAGCATCAACAGAAGATAATGATGAAAGAATTACATGTCGTGCCAGTTGCACCTTTGCCTGCCGCTGTACTTTCTCAAGCTTCCCATAACATGGGAAGACCTCCAACTAACGCGATCAATAAGATTGATCCAAATGACATCGCTCTAATTGGAGGAAGATCGAGATCTCATACTCCCCCATTTCTCCTTACTTATGAAATTTTCAATAAAAATGTGCACAATTGTTTGGTAGATTCTGGTGCTTCATCCAATATTTTACCAAAATCCATATGTGCCAAGTTAAACGTTCAGCCGTAGAAATCTGTTGTGCGCATAGTTCAGCTAGATCGATCTCAAGTTGAAGTGATTGGCGAACTAAATCAAGTAACCATAAGGCTGTCATCCAACCCGAAGGTATGTCAAGTTATTGACATTTAAGTTACTGATATTCCAGAATTCTATGGCTTAATTCTTAGCAGGGATTGGTCAGAAAAACTTCATGGATACTTCGCAACTGACTGGTCGCACATGTGGTTGCCCTACTACGATAAACTGAATCAAATAAAAGTTGAACGAGAACTACACCAGAAATACATAGTAACGGAGTTAGAGGGGGAAAATGAACCAGTAGCGTATAACAGCAGCATTATTGGCAATTACTCGGTAGATTCTTTCCTCGGCAATTTCAATGCTCATGCGTCACCCTATTTAGAACACTCTGTTTTGTCCCAAGTCGAATTTTTTTCTCGAACTGATAGTTCGAAATGTATCAATTTTTTAGATAAACCTGTAAATAAATCTTTGTTTTGGAAATTATTTTTTGATGGTTCTAGATCTAACGAAGGAGCAGGAGCATGATGCATTCTGATTAGTCCAGAAGGAGATAAAATCATGCTCACATGCAGACTCGAATTTGATTGCACCAACAATACAGCAAAATATGAGGCTTTGGTCCAAGGGTTGTATAAAGCAATCGGGTTAGACGTCAAGTATCTTCAAGTTTTCGGAGACTCTGAGATTGTGGTTAAATAGGTACGTAACACTATACATTGCTTATCAAGTCATTTAAAACATTATCAATCCTTAGTTCAAGATCTGACTGAGCATTTCATAGCGTTTAATATCTCTTCAATTCCGAGACTCCAAAACGCAAGTGCAGACCTTTTGGCTAACGTAGCTTCTAAGCTTATTCTTTCAGAAGATTTTAGTCCAGATAGATTCTCCATAGAATTAATCTTCCTGATAACATCACAAATTGGAGAGTATTCAATGACAATCCTGATATTGTAAATTTCCTCACATCTGAAGGATCCTACTCCAATCAAATAATTGATGAAGACCAACATGATCGACAATTACAACAAGATAGCACAAACAATGCTATACCTAAGTCGGTAGTCAAGTTAGAAGACTTGTACGATTTGAAAGATCAGTTTAAAAGGTCCACCAATTCGAAACTCCAAAGTTCAACCTTGAACTACGAATTAGTAAACCTAGGAACCGATGCCAAACCACAAAACATTAATCTAGGTCTCGGCCTAGCCCCTGAAGAAAAACTAGCGTATATTCGTCTTTTGAGACAATATAAAAATGTTTTTGCCTAGAATTATGATGAACTGAAAACATACGACACTTCCATCATCCAACATACTATTCCCATGATCGATAATGAAAAACCTGTCCAAAAAAAGCTGAGAAAGATCCATCCTAATTTAGAAAACCAGATAAAAACTGAACTCAATAAGTTATTGAAAGCCAGAATAATCTTTCCCGTCAAACACTCTAAATGGGTCTCCAATATGGTGCCTGTTATAAAGAAAAATGGAGATATTAGGATTTTCATTGACTTTCGAAATCTTAACAAGGCCTGTCAAAAAGATAATTTTCCTTTACCACCTATGGAACAGATATTGCAGGCAGTGGTGGGCTCAGAATTAATGTCTTTCTTGGATGGATTTTCAGGATACAATCAAGTGTTGGTACATCCTGATGATCAATTGAAAACCACATTCATAACTAAATGTGGCACATACGCATATCGAAAAATGCCATTTGGTTTGATTAATGATGGTGCCACATTTCAGAGAGCTATGGACATCGCATTCAAAGGTTTAGTCAATAAATATATAGTAATTTATTTGGATGATATAACAGTGTATTCAAAGAAACGAAGCGACCATCTTAAAGAATTGAAACAAATCTTCCAATGATGTTTAAGGTATGGAATTTCACTTAACCCAAAGAAATCTTTTTTCGCATTAAGTGAAGGGAAACTTCTAGGATTCATAGTGTCAAAATCTGGTATTCACATCGATTCCGATGGAATCAAAGAAATTTCTAAAATATCCTTACCTCATAAAAAGAAAAAGCCATGCAATCTTTTCTTGGTCAGATCAACTTTCTAAAGAGATTCGTTCCAGATTTTTCACGAATCTTCTCTCCTTTGCAAACCATGATTAAAAAGAATTCAAATTTTAAATGGGGCCAAGATGAACATGAAGCATTCAACCTAATCAAACAAGCTATTATTAATGCTCCATCTTTAGCAACTCCGAATTTTTCAGAGCCTTTTATTTTATACACATTTGCCTCAGATAGGTCATATGCTGCGATTCTCACTCAAGCAAATCAAGAAAAAGCGGAAGCCCCAATTGCTTTTTTCAGCTCAAATTTACAGGGTGCTGAATTAAATTATTCAGACGTGAAGAAACCGGCTTATGCTGTTTTCAAAGCGGTCAAATACTTCAGACCTTTCTTACTCAAGACCCATACTAAAATTATAGTACCATTTCCAGCAGTAAGGAACCTTCTAGTACAGAAGGATGTGGCTGAGAAAATGGCCAATTGGGTTACTGCCTTACAGGAATATGACATTGAGATTAAACCAGCAAACATTGTAAGAGGTCAAGGCTTCTGCAAAATGCTGGTTAGAGCATCGCAAATTTCTGAAATTCCATCTGCAGAGGTACAAATATGCGAGGTAAGCCTAAACGATGCACAGGCATTATACGCTGATATCATTTATTATCTTAAGAACGGGTATGCTCCTTCACACCTCGATCATACTAAGAAAAGGGCTCTAAGATTGAAAGCCAAACAATATCAGCTCATAAATGATATTCTTTTTAGAATAAATTATGATTTTGTTCTTCTTAGGTGTCTTGAGAAATCTAAAGCTGAAAAAGTTTTGCAGGAACTCTACGATGGGCCAGCAGGCGGACACTATGCTGGAGATGCTACCGCACATAAAATTTTGCGCGCAGGATATTACTGGCCCACGTTATTTAAAGACTCGCACAGTTATGTGAGGAAATGTCAAGTCTGCGAAACTACTGCTGGAAGACAAAAGAAGCCATCCTTGCCACTGCAGCCGGTTAACATTGACCAACCTTTCAGTCAGTGGGGATTGGACATAATAGGTGAGATCGTTCCTCACTCTTCTAAGCAGCATAGATACATCCTCACAGCAACAGATTATTTTACTAAGTGGGTAGAAGTAGTTCCACTCAAGACGGAAAATGCTGAAAATATCATTGAGTTCATAGATCAATTTATAATCACCAAGTTTGGATTTCCTTCCGCTTTAATGTTTGATAATGCATCATACTTTTCTGGAAATGCAATGACTAAATTTGCACTTAAAAGAGGATTCAAACTTAAATATTCGGCCAATTATTACCCACAAGGTAATGGGTTAGCTGAGTCCACAAATAAAAACCTAATCAGGATTATCAAAAGAACAGTTGACCAAAATCATAAAAATTGGCATAAGGCTTTGATATATGCTTTATGGGCAGACCTGTTATAGACATTTTTGTGCCTTACAACATGAAGCATGAAATGTCCATAATCTAAGGGATCCAAAGTCCCTAAGCATGTTGTTCCTACCCCTAGATGAACAAGGTCAGCAAACCACAGCACTGAATAAAAGTTCTCCACCTGAAAACACTCAAAAACAAGGCAATTCTGGATCATGTCAACTGCTCCACTGAGCATCTGCGCTGAATGTCAACTGCTCCACTGTCTACCTGCGTTGAATGTCAACTGCAAAGAAGGCTACCTGCGCTGGGCGAGTTTGGACATGTGGCACAGTCATTCCTCAAGGTGTCAATGCCCAGGAAGCTTCCAAAATGACACTTGGATCAAAGAATTCGATTGGTGATGAGTAAGAGGTTCCAAATCTCCAAGTGGAAGCAAGAACCTCCAAGTGGACTTAAGAGCTGAAGTGAGAGAGGACACTAGTCAGCTTCATGTCAGCCTCAAGCTGACTCATCCTTTCTCCAAAACTCCTATATATAGATCTCTCTCATGAGGTCTAGGGAGGCTGGAATCTTGTGAATGTAAAGAATTGTTGTTGGTTTGAGTTTAGAACTATTGGGTGATTTGCTTTGAAGGAGGTGAAGAGGAGATTTCTTTCTGCTGGGAAGGTGATGCTGGATTGGGCCTCTTATGGTTGTATCACTTCCTGAACTTTACTTCTTCCATTAATAAAGCATTTGAGGTTCTTCTATATGCATGTGTCTCAATGATGTATTGTTATACTTGTGTATTTGATTTATTCTAATCCTTGAATCAATTATGAATGTATGCTTCTTGTAGTTTCCCTCTCTTGCCATTTTGAAGGATCTTGGTGTAGTTGGGGCCAGTGAAAGAGCAAGGAGCTGGGAGCAAGCAGCAAGGAGAGAAGATTGGATCAACCATTAGCGAAAGACATCGGTTAGTGGATCTCTTTCTCCCCTATTTTACTTTCATAAATAAGAAATCTTAGATAGCTTTGCTTTGATTGTTGCTGAGGTACTATCACCCTTAGAGTGGGATAGGGTCATTCCGTATTGGATACTTTTCCCAACAACAAATTGGCGACTCCACTGGGGATCGTATCTTGTTGGTTGCTTGTTTTTTTGCTATTCATTTCCTAAACACAGGGAGTACCGAATCGAACTGCATTTGGATCTTTCAAATGCAAAGTAGAGGGCAGCTACTCTAGCTCAGTTTCTGGGCATGTTTATGATTTGAAGAGCTGATCCACAAGGACTCTGAACAGCTCTTAGTGATAGCTTTTCATCCTCCTTTTCATCCTTTAGTGTGTACTTGATTGGTAGCTTTGATTTGGCCAAAAACTGTTGATTTTTGAGAAATCTGTAACCCGGAAACCAAGAGAAACGAGTGTTTCTCTCTTCATTGTAGGCACTGTGAAGGCAGTCTGCATTTCATCGCAGGTCCCGAAGGGGCTACCTGCGCTGAATGTCAAACTGACAGTGTTCTACCTGCGCTGAACCAGTTTTTCCTTGAGCAACTGGGGTTCTCTGCTTTCTGTTGCCCTGTTTTCATCCTTGTTTTTGCAGCCTGTTATCAGTCAATGTACCTATCTGAAACCACCTTTCTTTGCCACTATTCCGCCTCGGTTGTATAAAGAAACTGTATTTTTTCTTTGTGTATTTCTTATATCATTTGCAGTTTCCCATAACGAAAGTGAACTAGTCTTGCTGTGACCTCTTAGATCTAGACCTGTGATAAGTGTCGTTCTGATATTAAGAGTTAGTTTGTTTGTTGCTCATAGCTGATTGAGCTTTTGCTTTCGTCATATGGTTTGAATTTATGTATTTCTAGTGTTGAAACAAGTAAATCTTAAGGTGTCTTTTGATTTTGGACAAAAGCTTGTTTGCTTTCACTTGAAATTGAATTCAAAAGTTATACAACAGCTTTCTTTTTGTATTACACCAACATTAAGAAAGAGAAAAGAAATACCTGCATTGTGCATTTTGCATTTGATAAGTTTGCATGTTGATTTAGGGAAAAGTGCATTAGTGTGTGCTCTATGATCTGTGTGAAAAGATGATGTCTTTCTTTTCCCTCAGTAGTTAAGATTTTCATAAGTCGAAAAGATTGAAAAAAGCTTGCTTATCATCTTAGACTGCATTTAGGAATTTGTATCATACATCTCGTGGTGAACCTTGAAAGGCAAACTTTAAAAAGATCAACTTAAAATATATTGAATGAACCTAACAACGCTTTGAAACATAACGCAAACACATAGAGGTCTAGGTAGAGACGTGTTCCGGCGTCGTTAAACATAGTGACTGTCGATCTCGAAGAAGGTGGGTGATTCCTCCTGAGAGTCGGTGGCACTAATACGGATTTGTGCTCCCACGTACCGTCGCGTATATATTGGGAGACCCCTATAGGAACAAAGCCTTTATCCATAGGAAGCCGTGTCGGCCGCCCTACTGATCGCAATGCAGTGAACACAGCATTCACGAAGATCGACCACTCGTACCGTAAAACGTATTCTGTGGTTTTGCGAAAAGTTTGGCACACCCTCTGCCTAGAACTCCAGAGTAGTTTCTTTTGGCCTTTTTCAAACTCTATAATTGAAAAAGTCCATCCGAGCATTTGTCACTTTGGGCTCGTTAAAACATCGAAGGAGACTAGAGTCATCTTTAGCTTTTTCTCGACTCTTAAAAAGTGAAAAAGCAAGTTGTGTCTAAAAGCGTCTAATAAAATTCATTCAATTCGGAAACACAAATTTCCCTTTTTAATATTTTGGTTGATCGAGTAATCCGCAATCGTGGAAGAAAGTCAATTGAAACCCCGTCGTTCGCGGAGGCTTACGAGTCAACCGTCTTTGTCTCCGGAATCGAAAACAGTACGGACAAAGCGAACTCGTTTAACTGGTTCAAAATCTCCTATCAAAGTTAGAACAAGTGTTCCAACTACATCTGAGGTTCCGGTTACTCCAAACATTTCTGGAAACCCTGCCTCTATAGAAGAAGTTCAACAGCCACAGAAGGACAGTAATACTGATCCTAGTCTGGGGGCAAATACTTGTGCAACTGAACCAGTTCCATCTGTAACCGGTCCAGAAAGTTTTGTTCCTCAAACAACTGTCGTTGTAGAAACAACCCCTTCTTCGGCACTAGAAATATTTTACGGACCTGGCGGTCTTCCTCTTCCACCGGGTTTGATTGCGATAGAGGAAATTACAGAGGATCCGCAAGCAAGTACTCCAACCCATTTTGGAGTCGGGGTCACTCTATTTCCTTCATCAGAGGTTAATCCACCACAAGTGGAGGTTCCTGTAGAATCGCTAGGCAATCTATTGGATAGACTTAAAATGTCTGAACAACCGTCATCATCTAGGACTGTGTCGAACGACACAGCGATAGCAGAAGCCCCTGCCGTCACTCCAACAATGTTTGCCGGCATACCAGCTGTCCCGACTAGCTCTCAACCGCTAGAAGGAGTCCACCAAGGGACTATTTCGATAGTATGGTCTGTTCCAGTTTGTTCATCCGGAGTAATACCCGGCAACTCTTATGTTGAGACTCGCCAAATTGATCCATTTGGAGGTCAATTTGGGCAATCCAGTCCCCAAGGACAATCAATCCCCTTGAGTTCCGGATTGCTACCGTATGGGGGGCAGTATGCCCTTTCATTACCCCCTCCGGGAGGGTACCCATACGGGAATTCACAACAGTATTCAGGTTATACTGGAATTGCATCAAGTAGTTGGGTACCTATGCTACCTCAACAACCAAGGGTTGTATATTCTATGCAACAGTGTGTACCTATGACGAACATCCCAACCACACCGGCTATTGTAACAGTATCACAAGTTCAAGCAATGCCTGTCGCATGCCAACCACAGGTTGTAATGCAACAGCCCCTTGACCATGGATCACAACCACAATCGCCAACTGGTGGGGCGACACAGGTCCAAACGGGTACAATTACCCCACACCTCGGTCCAACGGTTAGCATAGCACAACAGAGCATGGCTTCACAACCATGGCTAGTGCAATACCAACAACCACAATTCCAGCAGGTGTACCAAGGTTCTGAGCAGCAGATCTTTGCGAACAGTGGACAACCGTATATCCAAAACGGTCAAAACCAACCACTTTACAGTGGTCAAGTCCACCAACCGTATCAATCATACCAACATCAATTACATTATGCTGGTATGCAAAGGCCCACTGCTCAAGCGATTCCATCGTACCCTGGTTACGCTTCGCCTAACCTGAATCAACAGTTACCATTCGTGGCAACTTTAGAGTTACCCAATTTACACCGGTTAACCAACGATCCGATTGCTTATGCCCCTTGGTGGCCAGCGATTCCTCATAAACTTCCATCTGACATTCCTAAATTCAATGGAAATCCAGGTGAAGACCCATCGAATCACGTGATGACTTTTCATCTGTGGTGTTCGTCGAACACCCTAAACGACGATTCGATAAGGCTTCGCCTTTTTCAGAGGACATTGACAGGTCCAGCGGCTAAATGGTATATTGAATTACCTAGAGCCTCTTTCGACAATTTTAGCTCCCTAGCCACGACTTTCTTAACCCATTTTCAATTACCGATAAGGTATGAAACGGGAAACAAAATTATCCATGTCAAATATGTGATGATGAGGATCATAACACAAAGAATTGCCCATTCAAAGCTGAGTTAAAGAGGTTCTTTAAAAGTTCCCAAACCTCAGCTGTGTTAACTGATCCATTTCCCAACCCAGGTCAAAATCTGGTTGATAGTGGAAATGCTTCCCCGTCGCAAGTACTTATGTTGTCGGTTTCAAAACAGCAGAATGATGCTTTGATTTCGACAAGGAACAAAGATTACGGGAATCCGCAACTGTCAAACGACAAAGGTAAAGATCAACCAAGTAGTTCGACAACAACTTCAACCGAAGTTGTCCCACCCATAATTCCTGAATTAACAATAAAACCGCCAAAGGGAGTAGTACACAAGTCGACGTTTAATCCTCGCGCCAGAGCGGCGCAGCATTATAACATAGTGGAAGATTTGGCCCAATCGCCATCCGCTATGTCGACTCTTGAAGTATTACAAAATTGTCCATCCCAAAGGCAGGCGTTGTTATCAGCTATTGGTGGGGTTGATCCTAAGGATTCCAATCTTGTATCCTTTGATCACAAGGGATACGATCCTCAGTTACCAGCTCAGCTAGCTTTCCTTATTCAAGTGAAAGCCCTCAACAAAACTGTTCACAGAACAATTATTGATGAGGGAGCATCAACATGTATTATGTCGATGAGTTGCTGGAAAACTTTAGGATCTCCAACCTTGTCGCGATCTTCGACGACATTAAAAGCTTTCGACGGAAGGACTTATACCCCATATGGTATCCTTAATAACTTGAAAGTTGAACTAGGAGGAAAAACAGTAGAAATTGATGTTGAGGTCATCGATGGAAATCTTGACTACAACATCCTACTGGGTAGACCATGGATTTATGCCATGGCAGCTGTTGTGTCGACTTATTTTAGGAAGATCGCATTCCCGTTTGAAGGAGGGATTACGATCGTCGACCAACAGAACTTCCTACCTAATGGTTCACAAGTTACAGGAAGCATTCCCATGATCCATGAAAGCAACCATTCAATTCAAGATATCAGAGTAGGATTATTGAAAGACCCCACATTGATGGGAACTTTCGCGCTACCACCTCCTATTTATATGGGAAATATACCGTTTGTAGCCACCTGCAACATGATATCTTCCACGAAGGTCAACATGGATCGTACAGTGGTTTTGCCCCCAAGAACTTTTGAAATATTGTAGCAATCAATGTTTCAAACATGGGAGGCGAACCCAAATCAACGCTCGTCAAGCGTTTGGGTAGATAGGTCTAAAGAATATGGTACCTCATTAGATCCTTGGTCAAAAGTACATGGGACTGACGAAGGAATCTTACAATCAATGTTGATTGAGGGGGCACCATGGAATGATCACCACCATCGTTCCCTTCTTCCGGAATATGAAGAAGATACTCAAAGTGACCTTTATCACCCGTCAGTCTTTGAATTCCTAACAAATACTGTAAATACGGTGGATTCCGAGCGAAACTTATCCAATATTGAAGAAACTACAGCCATAAATATCTCGACTAAAAAAGATGTTGTAGAGAATATTTATGTCGGCAAAGGTTGTTCCCCTTCAGAACTGGAAATATATAACGCTCTTTTTCGCGAATTTAGAGATGTCTTTGCTTGGTCATATGATGAAATGCCAGGCATTGACTCGAGTATCGTTGAACATGAAATTAAAATGTATCCTGATGTCAAACCAGTAAGACAACGGCTTTGGCAGGTGCACCCCAAGAAAGTCGCTGCCATTAAGGCAGAAGTTGAAAAACTTCTCCATGCTGGATTCATCTACCCGGTTCCTCTAACCGATTGGGTATCGAATATTGCCCCTATTATGAAGAAACAAGGGACGATTAGAGTGTGTGTCGATTATAGGGATGTAAACCAAGCTTGTCCGAAGGACAACTACCCTACACCCTTCATCGACCAGATAATTGATGAATGCGCCGGATGTGAAATCTTTTCATTTATGGATGGATTTTCCGGGTATAATCAAATAAATATCCGCCCATAGGACCAGTCAAAGACTGCATTTATTTGTCCGTGGGGCACATTCGCTTATCGAAAATTACCCTTTGGTTTAAAGAACGCAGGGGCGACATTTCAGAGGGCAATGAATTATGCCTTCCACGACATCAAGAACATCGTTCAACCTTATCTCGACGACCTTCCGGCTCATTCGCGAAAGCGGACTGATCATCCGCAGCATTTAAGAGCGATATTTCTACGTTGCCGACACTACAAGATAAGACTCAATCCACACAAATGTGTGTTTTGTGTCGGTTCTGGTCGTTTACTTGGCTTTGCAGTCTCTAAGGATGGGATTTGTCTCGACCCCTGCAAGGTTCAGGCAATCATTAATTTGCCTCCACCTTCAAATTTGCTTCAGATTCAGAAACTCCAAGGGAAAGCGAACTTTCTGAGGAGGTTCATTCCAAATTACGCAGAACTTGCTAAAGGTTATACTCGTCTTTTGAAAAAGGATGTACCTTTCGTCTGGGACCAGGTGGCGCAAGCTTCCTTTGATGCTCTGAAAGATTGTCTAGTAAAAGCATCATTAATGTACGCCCAAGACTATCAAAGAGATTTTAACCTGTATCTGGCTGCAGCGGATACGACCATTGCGATGGTTTTAGTTCAAGAAGTCGATGGAATTGAACATCCTATATATTATTTGAGTAAAAACTTAAATGATACAGAAAGCAAATATTCTTATGTTGAAAAACTAGCGCTTGCAGCTGTTCAAGCGATTCAAAGGTTTCGGCATTATGTCCTCTTTCGGAAAACTACCATCTTGTCAGATTGCAACCCCATGACTTATATACTATCGCGACAGTTGCTGGGAGGCAAATATTCAAAATGGATAGCGATCCTTCAAGAGTTTGATCTGGAATTTGTAAAATCCAAATCAAAGAAAGCTCTAGTTTTCGCAGAATTATTATGCGATCTCCCATCGTCGTCTAACGATGAAACATCAGAAGAGTCAATCGTGGACGAAAGTTTGTTTCTGATATCTGCAAGCGATGAGTGGTATGGAGATATCATAGTTTATCTCCAAACCCAAAAATTCAGTTCTAACACCTCTCACTCTGAACAAAAACGTATACGATACCAAGCGAAAGACTACATGATCGTCGGTGATACACTTTACCGTCGTGGTATCGATACAGTTCTGAGGAGGTGCCTTACCCATGAGGAGGCCGAAAAAGCCCTGAATGAGTGTCATTCAGGCGCGTGTGGGGGGCATCAATCTGGATATGCAACAGCACAAAAAATCTTACGAGCAGGTTACTTCTGGCCAACCATGTTCAAAGATTTCATAATCGCAGTCAGAAGTTGCCATGCTTGTCAAATTTTTGATAGCAAAACCAGAAGACCACCCGCACCTTTACAGCCAATAGTTGTTGTTGGGCCTTTCGCCAAATGGGGCATCGATTTCATGCAATGTAACCCCACCTCGACCGGGGGGCATGGGTATATTATAGTCGCTGTTGACTATTTTACCAAATGGGCCGAGGCGATGCCTACATTGGATAACACTGGTGAAACAGCTGCCCTTTTCTTTCTTCAATCATGTAGTCGCCAGGTTCGGCGTACCACAGGCTATAGTTACAGATCATGGATCACATTTCCGCAATCACATGATGGTCGAATTAGCTGCCAAGCTAGGGCTATCTCACGACAGCTCTACCCCGTACTATCCGCAAGCCAACGGACAAGTTGAAGCAATCAACAAGGTCCTGAAGCGTATGTTGCAGAGGATGATCGGGGTTCATAAAAGAAGGTGGCACCTAATCCTGTACTCAGCCTTGTGGTCTTACCAAACGTCGGCAAAGAATGCAACCGGGTTCACACCTTTTCAATTGGTGTATGGCCTGGAAGCAGTCTTGCCAATCCAGTGCGAAATTTCGTCGCTTAAACTCGCAATTGATCTCCTCCCCGGAACTTCAGAAGAAGAGGCTCGTTTCTTGGAATTAATCCAATTGGATGAAACCCGTCGTGATGCCGCTTTGGCTAACGAAGCCCATAAGAAACGAGTCAAGGCTCAGTTCGACAAAAATGTCAGACCCCGTGTCTTCTCAGAAGGTGATTTGGTCTTGCTTTATGACCAAGAATCCGATAAATTGGGAGCAGGTAAATTTCATTCCTTGTGGATGGGCCCCTATATTGTTAAAAGGGTGTTAGCAAAAGGAGCCTACGAGTTAATGGATTATGACGGAATTCCACTGGCGCAGCCCCGTAACGGGTTGTACCTCAAGCGTTACTATGCTTAAATAGTAACCTGCATTCTTTTGTTGTATTTTGTTTTCGCTAAAGTATTTGTTCTGGTCAAGTGATCCACCTTTTTCATTTGTGGCAGATGTCGAACCTTCTGGAGACATGTGTTGGATATGCCGACGGAGCGAGTCGTAGTTCGCGGAATCTATCCTCCGCAGCCTGGGCCATTTTTGATCCAAGCGGCGAGTTAGTAAGTTTCAGAGGTGTGTGTATTGGGCAATCAACGAATAACATCGCTGAGTATAGCGCGTTGATAGAACTACTCTCTGATGCCATCACACGTGGCATATGCCGACTAATTGTCAGGCTAGACTCACAGCTCGTAATACTACAACTCAATGGTATATATTTCGTTCGCAATCCAGCTATTTATCGCATGTTCCTAAGGGTTAAGATTTTGGAAAGACAATTTGATTCAATTCAATATCAACATATTTCCAAAAACTTAAACACATTAACCGACTCATTAGCAAATTATGTGTTAGATAGACATTTGCAACATTTATAAAAGAGACACATCATCAATGATTGTACATATGGATCATATAACTCAACCAGAATAAAACTCGAAAATAAAAATATATATAAGTTGTTTATAGTTCATACATAATGTTCTGTAACCAAGAAAAAATTGGTCATATGACCTAAAACTCAAAAAGATGCTAGGGGGCACCCTAGCCTAGTGGTGCTCATGGTAGCACGTCACGGCCTGTGCAATCATGTGCAAGAGACGAGTCCATCGTCTAGGCACACCAGTAGTGTGACGCTGCAGCTGTAAAGGTAACTCATCAATCCTCACATCGGGAATGCCAAGAGTAAGGCTCTCAACCTGCTCCTGCACAGCTGTAAGGGTCTCAGTATCGTCAAGGTCGCGGAGAATAACTCTCCTAGCAGGCTCCACTGCCGGGGCAGCAATTGGCGGTCTCGGACGAACTGCTGGACGGACAGGACCAACATCTGCATGCACCCAAGAGTATGATTAAAAGTCTTGATAGAATAAAGCACAGCAACATTATGAATAAGAACAGTAAACGGTGATATGGTCAAAGAGTTTACCAATAGTGCCCCACTGCTCGCCATCCGGTAGCACCAAATCCGGATCACCTCGGAAATCCATACCCACATATGGATACTCGGAAAAGACCATCTCCTGGCGCTCGAACCACCTGAAGAAGGCATCAGTGAAAGTAATCTGAGGTTGACCAGCATGCCTAGACATGTGATCTACCCACCTCTGCATGCGTGGCTCGGTCGGAGAAGGCAAGTCAAGTATAATGTACTGAGGCTGCATCAGTGGGATTTTCTCCAAGGCGAAGGCAGTCAGAATAGAACCAAATCCAAAGTTATTCAGCTTCCCGTCCTTTACCTTGGTCAACTGACTTTTCATCTGAACAAGTACTGCATCACACCAGTTGAATACTTTCGGTTGGAGACACTCCAAGGCGTGCTGCGCATAAGATCTGTTGGCAACATGTAGAGCTACGCTACCGGCCATCCTACCAATGGTATACAGAATGGACCTGAGAGACCTGTCAGTAATCTCACGGATAACAACCTTGCCGTCTCTGCTCGGCTGGGAACCTTCCCTGCAATACTGGCGGACATAATCTCTCACGGAGTCGGTCCCCCGGGCCGTACCTGACAAAGAAATGGGGGCACCTCACCTTGACAATCCAGTCAAGAAGTAAATGTCCTCTATGGTCGAGGGGATAGATTTTCCCCTAATCTGGAATACTTGGTTAATGGGATCCCAAGCATCAAGCATATACTGCAGCAAAGTGATCTGTGCTCTCATGCTAGAGATACAGAAAAACTTCAGCAGGCCACAGTTCCGCAGCGCGTTCACCGTGACAGGGTCATGGAGGGCAATCATGTCCTCCTCTTCATGTTCTCGTTCTCGCCATGTAAGGGACATTTTGTTCAAAGTTCCCTGCAAAACAAACAAGAGAAGGAGTAAGTTCCTGAGTTTGATGAAAAACTGGCGAAAATTCATCAAAAAATGAGCTGAAAACTCAGTTTTCTGAGCCCAACGCAGGCAGAGAGTGTCCCACCTGCGTTGAAGGTCAGGCTGCCTTAAGGCAGCTTGACATTCAACGCAGGTTTCGAATGGGAAACCTGCGCTGAAGTTAGGGCGCCCTGGCAAAACCCCTGAGGCTCAGAAAAGCTGGGAAATAGGCACAAAACTGAAAAAGGAAACCATGAAAAGAAAGAGCTAGGGTTTAGCTCCTACCTGGTCCAGACGGCGCTGAAAATCATTCGCAGAATCTCCTGGAATCAACTGATGAAAATCAAGGGGGAAGAGGCACCTCCAGAGCTCCAACAAACCAAATGCAAATGAAATGGTAAAATGAGAGGTAAAAACACTTTTTAATGGCTTTTTACATAGTTCAAAGCGAAATATTAGGGTTTTCATCTCATGTTTATGTATTTCTAACAAAGTTTGTTGCAGCAATTGAGAAATGCAGTACTATCTTTGAAAAGAGAAAAGCTATTTATGGTAAAAATCAAAATTTGACTATAAATCGAGCAGTTTTAGCATAAAGTTCATGCTCGTTAAAAAATAAACGCAAGATCCGAGCAGTTTTAGCACATAGTTCATGCTCGTTAAAAAATAAACATAATATTGAGCAGTGTTTTGGCGCATTCGAGCTCTTTAAAAAATGAACCCAGTACCGGTAAATAACCATTTGAGACCGTAAATTCATCAGCCATAAAAAGCCTTGGTCGTGTTTGCACCTGCCACCTCCACTTTCATTTGGCCGATCGTCCACCCCCATATGATTGTTTACCCATTTTGAGGAACAACTGCAAAGAGTGATTTCACCTAGCCATCCTTGTGACACTGCCGTGATTGGAAAATTCCAACCTGTACCTGGAATCTGCTGCTATCCCTGTTTATCACTCGTTCCTCAAAAGACGAGTCTTCTTTGAGCTCTTTTCAACTGACTCGTAATATATGAAAAGTTTGCCGAGTTTTGGCCTTCCAGCTCGTTAAAAGGACCGGAAGAGCTATCCCTCCTCTAGATTTTAATCTTTTTGGACCTGAGGGATTATTGCACAAAAAGGTTTAGCACTTGTTTTATTCGGCTCGTTAAAGTTATCGAAAACTCATCCCTTTCGTATCGTTTTATACTTTTTCGGACTTAAGGGATTAGATGACGAAAAAGGAATTGTGGAGTTGACTTTATGTACCTTTTCAGACTCTCTAAAAATGAAAAGGACCAAGTTTTCCTTGTCGTTAGACTCGTTAAAATGATTAAATACCGACAAACTTGTCTTTAGACGAGAACGAGTTTCCCTATCGCTAGGCTCGTTAAAACATAGCGATGGGCTTGCCCGAAGGGCAGGTTATAGAACAAGCATATGTTATCCTCCTCAAGCTTGACAAAAATAAAGAGGTACTGGTCAGAAATGACTGGGGAAAAATTGGGAGAACCTCAAAGCTTTAATGGTAGCAAGTCGCTCTTGAACATGACACTTTTCCTCCGTACCACATCGGGTTGGGTTGTTTCATTCACCGGTCTCATCACCATGGTCTCGCCAAACCATCCACATTTGGGGTAATGCTACCGATCCATCGCATCAGTGTCGTTATATGTTCAAGAGATGTTGTTCAGAAAGAGTCAACCGTGTCCCATCCACTACCATACATCATCTTTCATCCTTTCATGACCGCCACCCTGAATCATATTTCACAGATTGTTTTCACCTCCATTAAAATCATTAGCTCCGTTCCGTGTCACTGATGTGGGATTCATTAAGGCCCTCCTTTGACATATCGCTCCTTGTTGACATCAGCTCATTATCCAAGGAGTTGGTCTAGGAACAACCCCTTCAGTACTTTGAAGCTTGCATGCCTCAATGGCAAGTTTCTCACTTCTGGCGACAGGTATACATCAATGACCTTCGACCAGAAGATTTTGCGTGGTGTTCGACGCCAAGTCCTATATTCACACCACGTGAATTGTACTGCAGTACCTTGAGGGTCATTATCATTATCGGTGATTCCTCTCGCGCTTGTTAACGGTTTACATCATTGGCCGGTAATCAAGCGATGTCTTTCCATGTTCGACTTCAGCGCAATTCTCACATGGATTGACTTGTACTTAGAGTGAAGATCGAACGAGTTTGAAGACCCCGGATCTAGTTTCATCCATCCAGGCTGCGATATATATTCAGGAAATAAAGACATTGACATGTGCAGCAGATGATCATCCTACTCAAAGGATGATAATTTCAGCAGAGAATTATCAGTCTATCATCAGACGATTGTCTGTTCTATGTACAGAAAAATGTATTTATAAAGCTGAGCATGGGAATGCCCACCTCAGCTAGATCATGAAAGCAGTATGAAAAATAATGTATTGTATTGTATCTTATTACAGGTCACCTCTCAGCGATTGAATGAACTTCGGATCCTCCTGATAAAGCATTTCACCCGATAAACGACCTCATACTTTAGGGGGCAACTGTTATAGACATTTTTGTGCCTTACAGCATGAAGCATGAAATGTCCATAATCTAAGGGATCCAAAGTCCCTAAGCATGTTGTTCCTACCCCTAGAGGAACAAGGTCAGCAAACCACAGCACTGAATAAAAGTTCTCCACTTGAAAACACTCAAAAACAAGGCAATTCTGGATCATGTCAACTGCTCCACTGAGCATCTGCGCTGAATGTCAACTGCTCCACTGTCACCTGCGTTGAATGTCAACTGCAAAGAAGGCTACCTGCGCTGGGCGAGTTTGGACATGTGGCACAGTCATTCCTCAAGGTGTCAATTCCCAGGAAGCTTCCAAAATGACACTTGGATCAGAGAATTCGACTGGTGATGAGTAAGAGGTTCCAAATCTCCAAGTGGAAGCAAGAACCTCCAAGTGGACTTAAGAACTGAAGTGAGAGAGGACACTAGTCAGCTTCATGC
The DNA here is from genome assembly GCA_031772625.1 of Pinus tabuliformis. Taxonomy (NCBI): domain Eukaryota; kingdom Viridiplantae; phylum Streptophyta; class Pinopsida; order Pinales; family Pinaceae; genus Pinus; species Pinus tabuliformis. The sequence continues at coordinate 354,253,627 of CM062811.1, forward strand.
CAGCCTCAAGCTGACTCATCCTTTCTCCAAAACTCCTATATATAGATCTCTCTCATGAGGTCTAGGGAGGCTGGAATCTTGTGAATGTAAAGAATTGCTGTTGGTTTGAGTTTAGAACTATTGGGTGATTTGCTTTGAAGGAGGTGAAGAGGAGATTTCTTTCTGCTGGGAAGGTGATGCTGGATTGGGCCTCTTATGGTTGTATCACTTCCTGAACTTTACTTCTTCCATTAATAAAGCATTTGAGGTTCTTCTATATGCATGTGTCTCAATGATGTATTGTTATACTTGTGTATTTGATTTATTCTAATCCTTGAATCAATTATGAATGTATGCTTCTTGTAGTTTCCCTCTCTTGCCATTTTGCAGGACCTTGGTGTAGCTGGGTCCAGTGAAAGAGCAAGGAGTTGGGAGCAAGCAGCAAGGAGAGAAGATTGGATCAACCATTAGCGAAAGACATCGGTTAGTGGATCTCTTTCTCCCCTATTTTACTTTCATAAAGAAGAAATCTTAGATAGCTTTGCTTTGATTGTTGCTGAGGTACTATCACCCTTAGAGTGGGATAGGGTCATTCCTTATTGGATACTTTTCCCAACAACAAGACCGAATAACGCAAAAAGCTTCTATCGGCACTTCTCCCTTTAATTTAGTTTATGGGAAAGAAGTGGTTCTTCCGACTCATTTATCAATTCCCTCTTTGTCTCTAGTTCAATACATTGATGAAGTACCCACTTCCTCCTTATAGCTAAGACGAATGGAAATAATCAAATTAGAAGAACAACGAGAACAGGTTAGGAAAACGCATGCTCATCATCAAGCACTAGTAAAATCCTCTTTTGATTCAAACATAATGACCAGAAAAGATTTTCATATGTGAGACTTAGTTTTAAAGTGGGACAAGGCTCATGAAGAAAAGGGCAAACATACAAAATTTCAAAGAATGTGGCTTGGTCCTTTTCAAATTTTAGAAGTCATAGGTCCATCAACGTTTGTGTTACAGTATTTAGCAGGTAAGAGAGATCCTTTGCCTGTTAATGGACAAATTCTCAAGAAATATTTTCCATAGAAGATTATTCTTCTATTTTTTGTAGAGTAGTTATTTTTCTTTTCATAATAAAACCAGTTGTGAGTAGTTACATTAGGCATTTACGAAAAAGACACCAATTCTCTTTCAGATTTTGAACTTTTTGCTTGTATAAATAGCAAATCTTTTGGAAAATTGATCTCTATTATTGATAGATACAGTTAAAGACTCTAGCCTAGAGATGATACTAGTTTCAACTTCAAAAAATTTGATGAAAACAACCTTTAGTGAAGAAATTGTTTTATCTCAGTACAATGAAAGGTATCAATAACAAAATAAAGATTCTCTATAGAACAGTTGTTTCCAAAAACTCTATTATTGTCATCCAGAGCTATCTTAAGGAAACAATGACTTCCTCCCTACTAAGGAAATCGCAACTTTCAGAGGAACAACCCAAGGATACACTTTATCTTGAAGAATAAGAGGTCTCATCACGAGCCGGCTTATCATAATCACAGATATTATAACTTGCTGACTTTGCCGATACTGTACACCACAACAGGGCAATGACTCAAGATTGTTGCAATCAAAAGACAAGGGGTCTCATCACGAGCCAGCTTGTTCAGCAAAGTTATAAATCAAGTGAATGACTGTGTCATAATTTGGCTACCAAACTAAGACATTGTTCTTTAAGAATAAAAAAGAAAATCAAAGCAATAAGTGTGGATATGGATTTTTCTTTGAAAGTTGTAGGCTGCCTTAAGTAGGATACAGGATCATTGTTGGGTAACAAGTAACCCTGTTGAGGCTATAAACGCCTGCTGGCAGCAGAGGCTCTACCTACGACAAATGAGCATATTTAAAACTGGTTTACAGAGGAGACTTTGTTTTATCTTTACAAGACCAAGTAATGACTGATGTAAATACAAGGACTAGCCTGAGGAAGCAAATAATCAAAGTGGAAAATGGTTGAAACAAAATATCATTGACAGTTTAGAGCATAATGTACTTTATCTTTCCATAATAAAGTTTAATTTTCTGAAAAATTTTCTGTTTTGGAAGTTTAGAAAATTCAATAGAATAACAGAGATAACTGGTTCTTCCAAGTGAATCGCCAATTGTTGTGGCCACCAACAACCCCCTCTTTATTTAGTATTAGCAATAACACTAGGTAAGTGGGGACCCTTAGTCAAAAAATTCAAAAAATCAATTAGTGCTCATATATGTTACTCCTTAAGAAACATCGCATCGCACAAAGAAGGATAGGACATTTCCTTATGAGTAAAAATGATAAACTGCGAGATTGCGACGCGAACTCCATCGCATCGCATGCATTAATAAAAACTCACATTGGAAAACCTTAAAAAATCACCGATATGCGATATCACATATCGCAAAAATTGCATGAAAAACACATAACGATTTAACGATTACAGTGATATGCGATTTTGCGATACCGCGATTTTGTGATACTGCGTTCTGCGATATTGCGATACTGCGATCTGTGATCTTGTGATAGCGCGATCAAGAAACCTTGCGATAGCACAACACGATGAAATTGCGGTAATGCGATACAGCGAAATGCGATACTGCGATGCAAATCGCAGAAACATTCCATCGCAGATTTTCCTGGCTCAATATTCAAGAAAAAGTTTTCCATAAACCAAGGACTGGATACGCGCTTTAATGATAATTAATGAATTATATGCCAGTTGTTAATGAAAGATGGTTTTATGTTGTTCAAAGAGCCAGTTCACATCAAGTGGCGTGCTTTTGCATATCCGTAGCATTTAAAACTTTCCTGTCGTTATTTATTATCATTACTCTCTCCTCACCTGTGAACTGCAGGAACGAAAAACAAAAGTTACACAAAGCAATGTGCAGGAAGCTATGAGGAAGAAGGGTAAAGCTCCAATATTCAAAGACAGAGAAAAGACGCCCTCATAAACAGATACCGCATGCAACAGAGCCGCAGATTCACAGAATTCTGCTGAGCCATCCATTATAGACCTTTCATATACGGCCATGGTTAAATGAGTACTGAAGGATGCTGATATCAACAGGCAGTTTAATGCTCAGGGTCAAGAGCTCACAAGGACATTATTTTTACAAATTTTGAAGCTTTATACCCGATAAAGATGAAGAGGTGCAAAAGGAGAAAGACGCATCAGAGAAGCCCGAATCAAAGAACGGAGGCAGTTTCCGATGCGCGATTAGCGCCTAGCGCTAATCGCGCATCGCTGAGAAAATTGTTCGAGAAGGAAAGCCTCTAACTGCTCAGTCACCTGTAAGCTAAAGAAAAGGCAGAAGCAATCCAAAGGGTTAAACAAGTGAACTTGGATTATTACTGGGCATACGCAGTAAATCCACATAGTCAGAGGATGACTCTCGAGTATATCATCGACTTTGCTAAGAAGATGGTGCCAGCTCTTACCAATTCTGTTTGCTTAGCTCAACCAAAAGCAGAAGACAGTCAGCCGACTCTACCCAGGCCAATACTGAATGCTTGCAACATTAAGGAGCAAATGCAGAAATAGTTAGATATCAGAATTAATTTTTAGAAATAGTTTTGCTTAGAAAAAGGGCGGTCATTTAAACCGTATCCTGAATCTGTGTAATTAAGTTAGTAAGTTAGTAGTATTTAAACCCTTTGCATGCATTTAGAGAAGGGTCCAGAAATTTATCAAAAACTTGTCCTCAGAACATGCACTTTTGCACCCTCAGAGGGGGTTTTGGTGAATGAATGGATCAATATTTGTTGATGTTTGCATTTGATATCTGCTACTGATGTTGCACTTATGTACTCTTAGTGGATGTTAGAGCAAGAAGAGATAAATCATTGTCGCTTGAAGCTTATGAGTAGGACTAATCATAAATGGTACTTTTATCTCTTGACCATTTCTACTTATATGTTAAAGTGATATACAGTTTTTAGTTGTTTATGTATTATTGCATGAATGCCTGAGTTATCATTTGGCACTTTTGTACGGTGATAGCTATTTATTTATGCTTAACGTATGAATAGCTCATTATGCGATATGTTTTTCACAACTGTTTCGTCTAACTTTTTATGAGAAGTGGTTCATCCTTATTGATTTCCTTTCTTATAATCGCTGAATGATCTTTATTACCAGTTGTTATTTGAAATTTCTTTAGATCGCATAATACAAGAATTACATCCCGGGTTAGTATAGACTTAGATGTGTTGTTTATTAGAATTCAATAGCATAGAATTAGATTAAAGTTAGAATTAGAATATCTTAAATAGGAACTGTTAGATCAACAACATCGAATTCTACACACACACACACACAGATTGGGAAACTGGTCCCATTATCCCCAGTCGGACCCGCTATACCAAACGAATAAGGAGCTGCCAACCAAGGTCCGGACCGGGCGGGTATCCCCCTTGTTGTCGACCCGATTTTCGGGGCTTCAACAAAACCCTAAAAAGAAATCAAGCTTGAAACACACATTAATCAAATCAAGAGGCAATTGCAGTCATACAAGCATAACAACCAAGACAACTATGAAAATAATTGACAGAGTGTAAAAAGGCTGAGAACAAGAAGAAAACCCTAATTTTTTTAATCCTCTAGGATCATTGTGCCTCTTAATGGCAAAAGGGCAATGCAAGAGTAATCAGCGCGACTGTAATTAACAAATCAATGATGGCATCACGACTATTAAGACTGAAACCACGATGGGCGAGGAAAATAAGGGAAAAAAAACTTCAAGACTAGTACAGACTGAGTGTCCCCAAGCAATAACTAGTAAGTGAAAATAACTACAAAGAAGTAAGCAAGCCCAAAAACTGACGGTTGGTCAAACTCATCATAGAATCAGGGTGAAGGATTGGATGGAAAGGGTTATATCTTCCCCAGTGGAGTCGTCATTTTGTCGTATAGGCAATCCTCTCTGTGGACATAGATGATCCCTCTAGCCCAATGAGTGGGACTAGCAACCTACGTGAAAATACACTAGACACTTTCCTAAGTTACAATCGAAACAGAATAAGAGGAAGATGGCCTACCTCGTTCTGATGCTACGATATCCTCATTTGTCGAATACCTCGAATCGCTTGCGCCACGGGCTCGGTCCTGCTGCTCGTAGTGTTTTAATGCCTGCACAAGAGATTAAGGTGCAACAAAGAATGCAAGAAAAAATAGAATAATCGAAAGTAACCTTCTTAACATATCAAGGAGCATTAAGATAAATGATGCATTAACATACACATTTATGGAAAATGAACCAACAATTGTATATTTTAATAAAATAAAGGAGGAATCATACAACCAAGCCTTGATGTCAATAAGCTCTCCTTGAATGAATGTTGAAGGCCAAGCTAAAGCTCTCCAAGCACTCCTTCTCCAAGCCAAATGAGTAGCATGTAGGCACAATCTCAGCATAAGGGTGCAAATAGCCAAAGACCAACCATTTGGGAATGGGAGAGGATGAATATATAGGCAGGGAAAGGGAGTTAGGATCTTTCCAAAGATAGGAGAAGGACCTCATCTCAAGGAGGTAGCTCATATGGATAAGATCAAAAGGCCAAGTTGAGAGAACTCGACCTCATCCATGCCGAACAACCTCCAACTTGTCGTTCTGGAAGCCTCTAGATCACGAAGCTTCTTGTCCTCTTTGGGAAAATTTCCTTTTAGGGGTCATCACTGATATCTAAGGAAAAAGTACGATGGCATCGCGGGGCTAGTATAGTGCAACTAGCGACCATCATGATTTTCAGTATCAAGGGAGCGATTATTCTACAATTAGGGTTTTAGAGCCATTTCCTTCAAGGGAAGCTCAAGACATTTTCCAATCAGTGTTTTAGGGAGGATCTGAGTTGCATATCTGGATTAGTACACTGCATGATGGCCATGTTTTGGGCACTCCGGGGTATGTCATGCGTAAGTGCAGGAGGTGTGACAAAATACTATGTAACACCTTGTCCTTCCTCTAGAGATTGAACCCTAAGCTATGTCCCTTGGCCCTAATATCCCCACATATTGACCAACAAATGGAGTTTAATAAAATAAGCACACTTAACATACAAAAACTACAAGAATGAGTATAATATTGTAAATAATTGAACCAAATGGTAGAAATCACATTTCCCCTAGGCTAAATTCAAGACACAAAAACCAAGACCAAAATACTAAGCCCAATACATGGAAATTAGACTATAAACCTTGAATTTTTTTTGTTGATTACTTCTTAAATCCATTGTCATAAATTTAGAATTCTAGATGTTTGACCTAAAGGCATAGATAGGTATTACATGGAGGTTAAAGGTCACCTTGGTGCTCAAAGTACATATATTATAGATCCTAAATACCTAATGCACCATTATCCCACAATATTGACAAATTAACTTGAGACCACATTCACATTGTAGAATTGGGGTAAGAGCTTACATGTTAGAGTGATGGGAAACCATCCATGTGATTCTCATCTCTCTACAAGCTTGGTATGCTTGATAAAGTTTCATATGATGATTAATGTAGGTTCCATGTATCATTTCCACATCTTAAAGACTTCAAGGGATACAAAAAAATGACCTCCATGCATTTTTCTCCCTGGTATAAATGAGAAGTTGTTTTCTATGCCCCTAAATCAGCGTTTGAATTGAGGACATACAACACATGGTAAAGTGAACTTTTGAATTGAATCCTTGCCTCCTTTTTGACTTGAACATTATTCATTGTAATTTTGCTATTCAACAAATTTATTTTTTTAACCTCACTTTAATAACTACATCATAATCACGAGAAACTATCAAAAACTTAATGTTGTCTTCCTTCACTAGGAAAAGACCCTGTAAAAATGCAGAAACTTTTACTTAATTATTTATAAATATTTGTATTCCCAAAAAATAAACAATTTTTATTCTTCCTTTAGGATAGTAAAAGATCCCCTCAAAACTGCTACACATCTTCCCATAAAACATTAAATTAAATATGAAGCTTTTCATTACAAAATAAATTTCACTAAAAATAGTTATAAAACTTTCATAGGTCAAATATAAGCAAAAATTACCCATCTTCCCATAAAACATTAAGTTAAATATGAAACTTTTCATTACAAAATAAATTTCACTAAAAAATAGTTATAAAACTTTCATAGGTCAAATATAAGCAAAAATTGACAAAAGCAAAATCTATACATTAAAGATAGAGTGAAAATTAGGTTGATGTGCCTTCCTCAAAGGTATGATAATATGTGTTATAAGCATGACATATGGAGTCCATGTGTATATGGTTGAAGACACCTATATTGCTACCAAATTCACGTCCTAGAATTTTCACACTATTTTTACATGCATACAATTAGTCCATAAAATCTAATCATGTCATGCATAAGGGAAGGGAAGTGTATATGGTTGAAGTCAACAACATTGCCTACCAAATCCATATTTTAGAATTTCCACGTAAATTTTTAGATGCATGCAATCAATTCACGAAAATATCACTTTCCCTTGCCAATTTTGACTAGCTTACTAAAATGGATGTACAAGCTTGCTTACAAGTTTAGTTAGTGAGTGTTCTTCATGATATAATTGGGGTGTAACAAAACATGATAAAACTATGTTTTTTAAAATTATTTAAATATTGTATTTTATATATATTAAAGTTTTGAGAGTTAGTTTAATTATCAAATTTTATCATTTAAAATATCTTTAAAATATTTTCAGATCAAATTTTGTAGTTAAGTTTGGTCTAAAATAATCTTTTTAAATAGATCTATTTTTATAAATATGAACTACATAAAAAATAAACAATTATAAATATATTTTACACTATCACATCAAATTATTTTCAATTAAAATTATAAACTCTCAAAAAATAATGATTTCCAAATTTATATATATAAATATAAATATAAATAATGTATCAAATTGATTACCAAGTTTTTATTTATATATATAAAATGTATCAAAATATTTTATGTAATTTTTTTAATTAATTGAAGTGATTTAATTTATTTACAAATTAAAAAAAAAAATTAATTAATATCATCTCTTATTTCAAAAAAATAAAAAAATCTTTATATGTAAATTTGTATTACAATATATAAATAATGTATTTAAATATTTTATATAGTTCAACTTATTTGAGAAGACATAAAAAAATAATATATAAAATAACTTATTTAGTTTAATTTACTTAAAAAATCATAAAGAATAATACACCAAATGATCTTATTTAATAATGGTTTGTTATTACGGATTACTATTTTGTTATACGAAAAGAATGGAAATAAAATCGGAAATAACTATGGAGTGTAAATGAAAACTTTGTTGAATTTATTGATTAGTTAATATTTTTAATTTGAAAAATTTATAAGTTATAGAGTTATACGTGAAAAACTAATTATAAGTTTTTTTTGTTTTCTTTTTAAATTACATATATATATATATATATATATATATAAATATTAAAAATGTTTTTATTATATTATTAGGAAAATTGAAGATATAAAATTATTTTTAACTATTTTTCCAGTTGGTTGGATTTATTAGTGAGTAGAATTGGAATGTAGTGCATAAGGTTTTTATAATAAACATTTATTTTGGAAGGGCTAGATAGCCATACATGCTAAAAGGGAGACAAAATAAGTAGAAATTTTGTAGATGACATATCAAGGTGATGGTTGAAGAGGATGCATGGGTGAAGCTACCATTGATCTATGTTGCCCGTGCATATGGAAATTGATGTGTTCCATTTTGACCTCAAGTTCACGCAGGAGGTCATTAGTGTGTCATTGGCTCCTGCGCATATTGGCCAGTTGATGAGCCCCAAATTTGGTAACATTTTGGGCTCATTTGGCCTAACTACCCTTGCTCAATCCTTCATTTTTCATAACTTATGCATCATTTTTTAGTATGTTTATGTCATTTGTACAAATAAGGGCAGTCACTATTCCTAGGTGGCTAACACGTGCTCATTTCAGGTTTTTTGACACATGTTGGAGCAAAACCGAGCAGATAAGGGCTAGGAGACAGCCAAGATGGGGTTGAGGATTCGTAGGAGGGTTGTCCACGGCATTAAATGGCCTTCCTCGGGATCTTCACCCCCAACTCCGAGCTCCAACAGCCACCACAACCGGATTTAGAAGGCAGCCAAACTGATTTTGAGGAAGCAGCTGTTCACTCCCAGTTTGGTAAGCCAAGTCCCATAGATTTAGGAGGCCAGCTTGGGGCCTCGTGATGTATAAATGATAAGGCTTCAGCCTTCGAAAAGGACTTTTGGAACACTGTTGCACATTCTGCACTACGAGCTGCCAGCTCTGTTTTTGCTCTTTTGTAGCCATCATTGGCAGACCTTTTGACTTATGATTATTATTTTTTAATGGGAAGCAGTCAGATTTGATCTCAGTTCTGAGTTTCTAAAGGAGCCATAGCTCTCGGGGTTGGGCCCAACCTGAGAGCCTAGGGCCTCCTTCTTTTGTATTGATATCTTTTCTTTCAGCAGTATGGTTTTCTTTACATGCATTTGAAACGCAGTTTGTTGAGTTAGATTTCATGGTGTGGTTAAGTAGGTCATTGTTAGAAGATAGAGTTGCTCCATATGTTTAGAATAGAGTAAAGAGATTAGAATTGATAAAAGTTCCAGAAAAGGGTTGCCTGCACTCTCATTTTCACCTCTTTCTAGGGGCTGGAATTGCAGACAGTGCTTCCCAACCAAAAACATTGGTTTGCGTATTCATGCAGTCTTTGGTGCAATATTTTCATTTGTAGAAGTTATCCATGCGCTCAGACCTCTTTGAATGTTTCTTTGCTTCAGTACCATACATGGTTCTCTTTAGAAATAACGTTGTTGTTCATTGGTTTCATTAAACAGTTAGGATAGATTAGTAATATTTTGATATTGTGCAGGACGTGGATGATTTGGTTCAGTTTATATTGTGCAGTGCATCTCCAGCATTCTCTTGTCCTCCTAAGCTTCGTCCAGGCCAACTGCTCATCTCCAAATTAGACCCCTCGTCTCACAACTACTCTACTGCCCACGTCATCCTACCTTTTTGGCCTTCCATTTCCTCTGCCCTCTTTAAGACAAACTAGCTTTACACACCCTCTCATCACCTCATCTCTCTGTCACTAAGCCATTACAAACCCCTCTCCTACCTCCCTATCCATCCATGCAGCCTCTTCCACTCACCCATCACCCAAAATCCAATCGTAGAACATCCTGTAGAAATTACTGAACATCCTGTAGAAATTCTGAAACATCCTGTAGAACCCCTGCAGACTTCCTGTAGAAGCTCATAAACGCGGTCTCTTGGCAGCCAAACTTTGTGAAACTCTCTGGGAGGATGTTAGGGACTCCTTAGACCCTCTCTGAGCCTTCCCGACTTCTTCCAAGCATTTCTCCTCCATGATCCGCCTCTGCACAGTAAGAAGCCAGTTAAAAGCACATGCATGATAATTATACATAACTTATTCAAAAATACAAAAAGATGTTTTCTTCAGGTAGAAGTAGTCTAGACACATGCATCTTACCTTCATAGAAGTAATGGCATCTCTTTCAGTAGTTTGCATTCCCATCTTTGCATCAGTAGGACTAGCTGGTAGAATTAGGGTTTGCGTTTCTTGTTGGCTTTCAGTTTCTCTCTGCAAGTAGATTAGCTTCCTTTGAGTTAGCTTTCGTCCATCAGTTAAAAAGCTTCTTCTAAGAGCTCATAGAAGTTGGCTTAAGCCCCTAGCGGACTTGTGCCAGCTGACCAAGTGACAGCTGCGGCAAGAGCTAGTATTTGTGCATACAGCACCGTCGCTTCCAAGTTTGTTACGAACTACCGGGTTGATAAAATTAAAGAAGGAAGCTCCAGGAGTTGTAGCATTATTGCTACAATACTGGAGCCCACCACCAGTTTCTCCAGAATCTCTATCTAGCTATATTGAATATCAGTCATATATGCCACAAACTTGTTTTGGTCCTCATATCTATGCTCTCTGAGAATATCTAGGTTGGCGTGGATTCCCTTCAATTGTTTCGTGAATGATTCCAAGGTGACTGGTAGGTCCACGTGACCTGGAGAGCAGCCCAGGTCCTGGGCAACTTCGCCCTCTCTATCCATGCTCATGGAGTCTTCCTCGATGAACGAACTTTATTTGTTGACTCTTGTCGCAGCCTGCCCATGCTGGTTGCCACCTCTGCGAGGTCATCCTCGTTGTTGGGGCATACTTGCATAAAAAACTATAACCGAGACCTGGACCACAACTCGGTCACCAACACCTTCAAAGACACCCATCAAAGGGACCCATAGTAGACACCAATAAACCAAACTAGATGAAAGTCAAATAGACCCCAATGCTCCACAAATCCCGCAAAGACCAAGGGTGGTGGATTTCTTGGCCAAACTCAGATGGTGCTTCCAAGCGGCTCAAAGGCCTTTTGGATTTAATACAGTTCCCCACCCCAACTAGTACTCCCAAATAGACACCGCTTTGCAACAAGCCTAGTGACTAATAGGTTTTCCACATACAAAATGACAACACACACAATTTTAACAAATCCAATGTGAGGTTGGACCAAAGGCACCACTAGACAATATGTAACAGGATGAGAATAGACCTAAGGGAATCTGAGGCTTTACCGCCCTGAAGCAGCAGGAGAGAAGACATAAAACACAACTTGGAGGGAATTGAGAGAAACTCTATGACATGGGAGCGCCACAAATCTGACCTTAACAGGTGAGCCCAATACCTAGAGCACGAAATCCCCCACGAAGAAAATCAGGTTCCTATCCCAATAGACACAAATGACCCATGTCAAAACCACAAGCTAGATAGAAGGAATACCTGAATACAAGTGAGTGGATCTCGGGACAGGGGCCAACAACGCTTACAAAAGTCGTCGCTGGCGGTTGCAATTCCTAGACAGAGAAGGAGAGCTCCAGGGTAGAAGGGTTGCGCGTCTGGATCCCAAATGAACCCCTGAGAGTTGCCTGATAATGAAACTCCAACATTAAGACCTTCCTCAAATTTGCGTTGCCCGTTCGGCTCCAAGAGCAAGCCCCCTTGGTAGCCACTACATAGTCTTGCCTCCATATCCCCTTTATTCATCTCCCAATTCACAGAACCATTCCATATTTGTCTGAAGAGAGCAATAAATATACCTAACGCGTCTAGAGACTTCGTTGTCTAAACACACTATCGATCAATACCATTTATGGCTAAGAGTATGTTTGAGCATAATAAATAAATAAAACCTGAAACCACTTAAACCATTGATGGCTCACCCATGTAAAAAATTTAATTTTTAATATAAAAATTAATTATTATATATTTATATCACATATTTTTATTTGACGCTTCATATCGTAGTTTCAAATAAACCAACTCCAAAATGTAATCTTAGTCGCAACCTTGTTTCATTTTGTGTAGTGTTACGCTAATTTAGGGAATTTTGGAAAACATTGGAAATAAAACTGGTTGAAAATTTTGAACAGATGAAAACGTACATAGTGCGTTCAATGATTTTGAAGAAGAGTATTTATTTATGTTTTCGAGGGTGAAGAGAAAAACAAGAACAAATATTAATACGAGGGATGCGAGATTAGACGGGATCACAGGCAGAGCGATTAAATGAAATAAAATAAAATAAGAATAATATGAAGACGGAATTTAGGTCGGAGGGGTGTTACGATTTTATGTTAGATTCGGAATTTGTGGAAATCGAGGTGGGGTTGGGCGTCAGAGTTGGAAGCGGGAAGAATCACGCACAATTATTTGGAAGGGCGAGGGCGAGACAAGACATGACATGTCGTAGATAAATATAGATGTATATATATATATACTACTCTCTTCCTCTTGCACCTTTCGCACGGGAAACCACAGACCCCACCCCATACACACCCACCCGCATTCGGTGTCACCATCGTCACCGCTATCATCATCATCATGGATCATGGGTATGGATGTATGGGTGTGGGTATGGATATGGATATGGATAGATGAATGATGCCCATGGGATATGGAGTATTCGCATCCATCTTCCACCGGCATTTACAGAATCGCTCGGTCGGTCTGTCTCTCCATTTTCATTTTTGCCTCTGCGCAGTGCCCCGGGATGGAGAAGCTGCTCTATGTCTTGCGGGGAATTATCATTTTTCTGTCGCTTCAATAGACTGCTTTTCCAGGTGAGTCGTCCTCCCTTCTTGTTTCCCTTTTGTTTTTTCCTTTTCGTCGGTGGGGGGCGACTGTGAATCTGTCAAAATACAGATCTGTTTTGCCTTTTCTTTTCTTCTCTGGTGTGGCTTTGGGCCATGGACAATAAAGATCAAGCACCGCCTGCAAATGGTTCAGGAAAGTTCCGCAAGGAATATAGTCGTTGGCAGCCCCTTTCTTTGATGGAAACTGATCTCTTGAGTCAAACCCTCTTTGTACACGGATCTGTCGAAATTTCTTGCAGGTTTTCCACCATGAATTTCTTGAAAGGTTCTTGTTTTCCGTCCACATCGCCTTGAAAAAGGGCCGGCATAATACTTTAACGTGATCGGTCGACTTTGCAACGATTTCAAATTCAGATGCTATTTTACTTGGCGAACAAGCTTGATATTCTTGATTATTTAATTTTTCCTTCAGAAATTGGAATTTTTAGATTATATTTTGACGGCATTGCAGGAGGCGTCTGAGACTTGAAGGTCTGCCGTGGACTTTTCCAAAATATAACCTTGACTTGAGCACAAACATGGCATACCTGTTCCTTTTTTTGTTTATATGGTTAGGTAGGTGGAAACAGCTGTTACATAGGGTAGTTGAGGTGCTTTTAATATAAACAGGTTTCCGTTACACAGAAAGGAGGACGATAATACAATCGAGGGGGGAAGTACAGGTGTTGTCCAACCATCTATGGCTGCCGACAAAATTCATCCAAATGGCACTCCGCCAGTTTCGAACCTGCGGAATGTAGGGATGAATACTGAACCTAATCGTCCCGCAGTGGTGGCTGCCGAGAACGCTTTATCTGAAATTAAAGCGGGCCAAGAAGTTGGAATTCCGGTTTTAGAATCTTAACAAAGCCGATCAATGTTTAGGGACCTCCAGGAATCCGGGGAGTTATTTTGAAGACCGGCCTCAGAATATTGACGGCAGAAGCGTCCTATGCGAAGGTTTCTCCATACGGTAGGTTAAACTTTAAAGCTTTAGTCTTTCTGCGTTTCTTTTTAGGCATTGAATTTTTCGTGCCGGACGAGATCAAATGAATCTTCTTTGCCCTTTAAATATTGCGTTCATGGTTCTTGGATATACAGTGAATATGTTGCAAAAGTTAGAAGTGTGGACATAAAGAAATGCTGGCCACTGTCTGAAAGCCTACTCGATGCTAGTTTAAAAGAAGGGCGAAAGCCCTCACTTCCGCCTCTAGTTAGGCCTAATTACAGATGGTGGTCATGTCAACAGTGCCTGGAAATGTTTGGGGAACATACGCACTTTGGGGCGTCGGTTGACGGGCGCAAATCTCTGGGTTCTTTGCCGGAAAATAACTCCCAGAATATCGGCCACATCATGGAACAGCAGCTTATGGTTTCTTTAGATACAGATCTTGACGTCGCTCCGGGTATTTCTCAGGATGGACAAATTAGAACACTGTGCACAGTTCAAATCTCGGGACAGGAGGACTTATCAAATATTGCTGGAAGCGAAGACGCTACAGAGAACAAAAGTGAGAGGGTGGATAATTGTTTGGCTGAAAAACATGGTCGGAACTTTGTTGCGCCTGCTTCTATTAAAGACCGTCACTCAGAATTTGAAGCGCCAGAATGTATTTCTTTGTCAGATGTTAATGCTGCTGAGGTTGGAAAGGTACATAAACGTGTAAAAGCAGATACGAGTAATGGCACTCGAGGTAATAAAAAACACAGTGTGACCAAAGAATTCGACAGCCACACCCAGGTAAAGAATTCAACACTTCATTTAATGGAAAAGGAAGGTGATTTGCTAAATGATTTAGGAAACTGCAAGAAAAAGGCCAAGGCAATTAGGGTCCCGGATGAGGCAGCAGATCAGGCTCGAGCGCAGTCAGTCTCATTGGAATCTGAGAGAATCAAAATTGATAACCTGAATCCGGAGGCAACCAAAGTTGAGGGGATAAGACACCAGAATTTTGATATTGGCGGTATTGAAAGTTCTGGTGTAAAAGTATGTCCAGTTTGTAAAACATTCACTTCAGCGACCATCACTGCTGTAAATGCTCACATGGACAATTGCCTTGCTGAAGTGTCTAAGACAGAGAAAAAACAGATTAGAATGCGAAAACAGAAATCAAGAACACGAAAGAAGCGGTCAATAGTTGATATTTGTGCAAAAGCTCCTCCAGTTCAAGTTAGCCTGGACTATCTAGACAATTTCCAGATGTATGAGGACACAAACGAGTCAGACTGTTCGCATGGTATGGATGTAAATTCGGACGTAGCTGTGGATGGCACAGCCAATGGCGCGCTAAAAGAAAGCAGGAAAGCAACTCAAACCAGTTCAGAAACTGCAACTCGGGATGACTCGTCAACTCTTAAAGGCAAAAGAAAGCATACGGCTGAATCACATTACTCCATTGAATTTGGAAAAGCTGCGAATGGAGATGGACAATCAGAGTCTTTAGAAATGAAAAGGAGAAGACAACGGATCGGTATTATAAGCTGCTCTTTAAGGTCAAAAGATTTGAAGGTACGTCTCATTTCATGCTATACATCTTTCTTCTGAATAATTCGTTATTTTGTCTGTGGATCTTGATATTTGCTTATAGCAATGGAGTTAATTACTTTTCAAAAAACCAGGCACTTATGCATGAAAACTTAAATATCCTCTTATGTTCATCAAAAAATTAAAACCAGCTCTTTCTTCAGGCACATATGCGTGAAAACTTAAATATGCTCTTATGTTCAAAAATTTAAAACCAGCTCTTTCATAGTAATTGATGCCTTTGGCCTGATGTCAAGGACTTCCGTTTCTTCAGTAATTGGCCCCATAATGTAGTAGCTTTTAATTTTCGCAACTGCCAACTTGTGACAAGCGCAGGGAAATAAGTATTGGTTCCATAAACCCATAAACAGTACAAAGATTTGTTCTCTGGTAATGAAAAACATGGATTTGTTCTCTGGTAATGAAAAACATAGTGTAGATGGTTGTCATTCAATATTAAAAGTTGCAGAAATAATCAGGAACAAGGACAAGAACGAAGATGCTGTGTCTAGTTAGTTCAGAAATTTGCCAACAGATTGGTAACAAGAAACCGGATTTTTTAACTCTACTAGTGATTTGAGGGATTATACATCCATTCATATTGACCAGGGGTGTAAGTGGGACTTTTGTATGTCCATGAAGATATAGTAGAGTTTAGACATATTGGTCTGATTCTTATGAAAACCAAAGGAATTATAATCCATTCATATTGACCAGGAGTGTGAGTGGGACTTTTGTATGTCCATGAAGATATAGTAGAGTTTAGAAAAATTGGTAAGTCTGATTCTTATGAAGGCCAAAGGAATAAACTGCTGCTATTTTTGTTATTATTTTAGGGAATGGTTTGTCTACAACGTAGGAGACCTGCGATTTTTGTTATTCATTTTAGGGAATGGTTCGTCTACAATGTAGGAGACCTGCTATTTTTATTATTCATTTTAGGGAATGGTTCGTCTAGGAGACCAGGAAAACTAAAGAGGTGAATTTGTTATTCATTTTAGGGAATGGCTCATGTACAATGTAGGAGACCAGGAGAAGTAAAGAGGTGAATTCAAAAGAAGTTTTAGTAAAATAAGTTTTTATTACAGGCCACAATAGTTACCCTAGCTGTAACTTCCATAGAATCTAAGCTATGACTATGACCATCTATATAATAGAGTTTGAATGTGAATAGAATTAGTAGTCATGACTAAAATGCTAAATGCATAGAATTAATCGAAAGTTCGAATTTAAATTGAATGAGTATTAATCTTTAACGGTGGCCAAAATGCAGCAAGGGCTTTATATTAAATTGTTATTCACTATCAAGATGAGCATATAACCATCAATGACATTCCCAAACAAAATTATCTATTATATAATAGAAAGGGCGGGAATCAACTCTACTGAATTCAATTATCTTTAATGGTCAATGCAAAAAAAATCCATCACAAAACACTATGGAAAAGACCCAAAGCAACTCCAATAAAACTAGTAACTGAAAATTTGGTGACTAAGAATAAGTTTGTCCAACGATTTGTATGTTCCTCGGCATCTTCTAGATTCCCATCGTAGGAACAAAATGAGTTGTTAATGCCTCTCTTCTCTAATGGTACATGGTAAATAAATCCTGATTAATAATTCGGCATTGTAGTTAGAGCCAGCTGAATCATCCTCAGTTTTTGAACAAGACAAAAAAGACCAGCTATAGCATCGAAATTATTCAATTCGTTGATTTTAAATTCCAAAATTTGGCTTCGAACCTGTAAAGTTTTGTCCTAATGTTCAGTAAGAAAAGCAATGGCGAATCCTTGAAAAGCTTACTTGAATTAATTAGGATCTCGGGTTAAGCAATCTACAACACTAACTCGAAACCCTTCGTCTCTTAAACCTTCACCTCTTCTAGCTCGACTTTGCTGCAAGCGCTGTTCAGGCAAACCAACAGATGTTATATTATCACCTGCAAAAGTGAAACCCTTGATGCTTGGTTTACGCCCCCCAGAATGAGACTAGAGAAAAGACACCATCTAGTATTTATTAGATCAAAAGTGTATATTTCTTCCCAATCTAGTTTTCAGACTGAGTTATGGTATATGCAGGTTAACAATAAATAGATCTTAACCTGCATTTATTACAATTAAAATATATATATATATATATATATAAATTTTAATTTGTCAGAAAAGTCGGTTAAGTAATAATAAAGCCCACTACTTTATTAGATAAAGACAAAAAAATATGTAACTTTTAATTTGTAAAAAATCATTTGACTAATAATAAAGGTCACTGCTGTAATATTTAAGACCTCTTTAAAATAAAATAGGTGAGACCTTTTAGATGTGAAAAACCTCTTTATTTGCGAAAGAAGTACCTTGACGTTTTTATTTTAGATGATATGCATTATAATATTTAATAAGCCTTTCACCTAAATAGATAAGGCACTTCGATTTGGGAAAGACACCCTCATTTATAATATATTATGGTAATTAATTGTACTTTTAAATTTAATATTTCTTATCATTGACCTTTTCCTTTGGTACCTTGTTCGTTTTTATTTTATATTATATTATAATAATAACTAATAAGCCCTTTACCTAAATAAATGAGGCCTTTGGATATGGGAAAAGACAGACCCTCATTTATAATATATTATAATAATTAATTATACTTTTTAATTAATATTTCTAATCATTAACCAGATTTTTTTTTTAATTAATATTTTTTTATCATTTATTTGATACATCTCTTTCACATAGCTTATATTGTGCAAATAGCTTAGTATTTTTTATTTAATATTTCACCAACACAGTAAAGTAAAACTGTGGTGATGATAAAGTAGGAAGGGGTTCCTTTGGAGGACTTTTCAAGAGTAGCGAGGTGAAAAAACATTGGTCAAATAATCTATAATTTTAATTGAATGGATTAAAATTTTTAATTTTTTAAAGTACTGATTATTGATTTTAATAAATAATAAAATAGGAAGAAAATCAAATTATTTATCTAAATAAAAATACATATCCCTAAACAATTAAAGCCAGTATCTTATAACTGTCGTAAATAAATAAACAATTTATCCTGGTATAGAGCTTCTATTCCAATATGAAGCTTAGCTCTTGTAAAAGGCGCTCAGCTCTGGTAAAAGGTCAGCAAAGAAGGTTCCATGAGATAATGCATTTTGTCAACTTATCATACTTGAGAGCTAATGCTGTGCTATTTTACATAACTACAATTTATCCTTGCATAGGGCTTCTAATCTAATAGGTCTTACTTACTGTAGAAGGCCAGCAAAGAGTGTTCCATGAATAAATGCGTTTGTTTTGTTAGCTTATGAGAGAACATATCTTATTTTATAGAATAAGATTAAATTGAATTTGATGTCGTTTCTCATCCACATCAAAGAATATTACTAGGTAATCTTAGAGCATTAAAGAGGTTTTGTATGGGCGACTTTCATAAATAGGGAAACGCATGGATAGGTGAACTTGGATGATAGCCGGTTAAACATGATGATTTTATATATATAGATATTTAATATATAATTAATAGTTATTTAGTTATTAAAAAATTAAAAATAACTGATGTTACTATAATATAGATATTCAACATAATGATTAAAAGTTTAAAGTTTAATATTATTATGATATAGATATTCAAAAGATATGTTTATATATTAAAAAGTTTAATATTATTATGATATAGATATTCAAAAGTTATGTCTATATATTAATGTTGTAGAGGTTTATGATGACCTTTCTCCTCATTTTAATTGGTGTTATAGTAGATCATTATCTAAGACATTATCATTAATATTGGATATTTTTAAATCATTTTTAGAGAAAATCATGATCACCAAAATTGTGAAAAATATTTCACAAAGATTACAGATCTATGGTTTAAAGTTTATTGTCTATATTTTGGTTTAAGGTTTATTGTCTCTCGTAAGGATTATAGATTTATGATTCAAGGTTTATTGTGGTATTAGAATTAATTTATCTAATATTTTTTACTTGGAGGGGTTGTTCAGTCTATTATGTTATGCTATGATATGTAAATATTTTGATTTAGGCAATGTACATAAAAATAAAAATAAAGTATATATATATAGCCTAGATCCATCTTAATTCTATATTTATTAAGTATAGAAAGAGACCAAATCTCTAGGGGTGCATATTCTTTTTCAAGTTTTGCACTCAAAAAAGAGGTTTGTCATTACCCGAGAGATTTAGATTCAGAGTTAGATGAATTGAGACTTATGTTAGTTTGTCTATCTAAGATAAAAATACCTTTAGATGAAGATGAAATTTTCGGCTAAAATTATATGTTATCATGTATATTTAGACATAATCACTTAGAATTTTTATAAATTGATAATTGAATATGTTTTACTTTTTTCTTTTTTATCTTATTAATTAATAATTAAAAATAAGTAGAAGTGTAGAATACATTTATCAATTTAAAAAAAAAAAAACATATATTTTTTAAATAAGGATTTTTTTTGGGAGCAATTTTATAGGATAAAAACTTCACACTTTAAATCACATTAATGGTGGTTTAAGTATTTTGGAAAAATTTGACACAATTTTTATCCAACCCCAACATGCAATAAATAGGCATATAAAATCATAAATTTTTTATGGTTTTCCAATTTTACATGTTGAAAACCACCAAAAACTAATTGGCTAGTGGTTATTGATTAGCATTCATTCATTCTTAGTAATTTTCAGTTATTCTCTACTATTGTTTTTCATTTCCTATGGGTATGAAACACATCCCAACATTCTCCCACTTGTCATATACCTTGCAAGGGTACAAAAAATAATGCATCAAACTTTAAGCTAATTTCTAGGGGTTGTAAGGCTTGTAGAGTCACAACACCACTTGAATTTATCTTCACTCACCAATTTTGTCAATACATTTGTAACATTATATAAAATGTCATCTTTCTCTAGCATCAATTTTCCATCCTATACCATTTCCCTAATGAAATGGTATTGGGTATTTATATGCTTTGTCTGAGTATGAAAGGTTGGGTTCTTAGCTAGAAAAATGGCTTTACTACTATCACATTGACCTTTAATGGATCTCTAACTTGACATTACTTATGATAATTTCATTAACCCAATGGCCTCTTTATAGGCATGAGTAGTTTCCATATATTCCACCTCTATAGTGAACAAAGATACCACGTCTTGTTTCTTTCTCATCCACTTAATGCTTCACTAAACAATCAGTAAATGCATATTCTTGTTGATCTCCTTCTACTTACATCCCCTGCTTAATCAAATTTTATATAACCTTGTATATCCACCGAGTGTGGCCTCCTAAGACATATTATGATGGAAAATGAATATTCATAACTACACAAATACTTGAATACCTTCCTCAATGTATCCCAATGTTTACATCCAAGATTAGTTATGAACCAAACCAATATTCTCACTACTTGGGTAATTCTTGGTCTAGTACAAACCACAAAATAGAATAAGCTACCAATTACACTAACATAAAGAGCATGAAACATATTTCACATCATTGTGAGTGTTGTAGGAAACTACTCAATTGAAAGGATAGTTTCCATAGAAATTCCATAACTCTCAATAGTTAGCAATCTGCTATGTGAAAACATTGTAGTATAGAGTTTACATAATTCTAACTCTAGGTCAACCAAAGCTTTCTATTTTCTCTATATTTCCTAATCTCCATTTTTAGGATATGTTTTGCCTATCCCAAGTCCTTCATATCAAATTGTGTTGAAAGTTGAGACTCGAAATGATGAGTCACATTCTTATTGTTATCAAAGAATAACATATCATTTGCATATAGAGTCATAACATGGAAGTAACTACCATCATGATTGTGATGCATACAATGATATGATTTGAATTTCAGAAATTCCAACCCTAACACAAAAGAATTATACTTTTGGTACTACATTTTGAGAGGATGTTTGGGAACATATAAATTTTTTTTGTGGGTTAGAAACCAATAACCCTTTCTCTCTTTTAGTTCCCTACTTTGGTTGTGTCATATAGATATTTTTCTTCAAATAACCATTTAGGAATATTAAATTTTCACATCCCTTTGTTCTATCTCTAAAACAAAAGTTGCTACTATAGATACTATGAGTCTAACATATGGCAATATATCAACTAGGGAAAATATCTCACCAATTTCTATCCTTTTAGCTTGAGAATATCTTTTTGTAACCAAATCTCTTCTTGTTCTTCTCAACGTTTCCATCTAAATTGATCATTATTTGGGATACCCATTTACACCAAATATTTGTTTGTTCATCAAGCAATTGTACCAAGTTTCATGAATCATTTTTTCAAAATGCAACTATTCCCTCATCAATGGACAATCTCCAAGACTCCTTATCTTCCATCTCTATTTCCTTTTTCACAATTCCAGGCTAATTAGTGTTAGCAAATAAAGAAAATATACATTTGAAATCAAATGGATTACAATTATACCCATATGGTTTCCTTCTCTCCTAGGTGAACGTTCTTAAATTTTGAGGTGGAATTTCTTCCTCCTCTTTTGAACTTTCTAAATTGTCTTCCTCATTAGGCCCATCATGAACCTTTTGTTCATTTTCTAGTTCAGCTTTCTTAATATTGGCCAATTGCTAAACCACTAACTTCTTCTCATGCTCTTTTGGTCGCATCATTATGGAAGAAGATTTAACTTCTTTGAAAATTCCGTCTTTTCCAAGTGGACCTTCTTAATGTTTGAGGTGGATATTCTTCATCCTCCTCTGAACTCTCTGACCCGCCCTCCTCATTAGGCCCATTGTGAAACTTTTGTTCACTTTTTGGTTAAACTTTCTAAATATTATGTGGTTGCTAAACCGTTGACTTCTGCTCATGGTCTTCTAATAGTACCACTATGGAATAAGACTTAACTTCCTTGAAAATAACATTCTTGCTATGTAAAATGTCTCTAGTGACAAGATCTCAAGCTTGTACCCTTTCACACAAACTCTATAGCTAATGAAGATGGATTATACAACCTTGTTATCCAACTTTAGTTTGTTCTCCTTAGGCACATGACCATATGTCTCATCCAAAAACACAAAGATCCTAAAGTGAGGGCATTTTTCTCGTCCGAAACTCCATAAACGTCTTCTTTACAAGAGCTTATGTGGGAGATTGGTTAATCAAGAAACATGCAATAACAACTACTACTACCTAGAACTTCTTCTCTAAAATTGCTCCACTAAGCATACTTTTAGCCCTCTTGATGAACTTTCTATTCATTTGCTTTGCAACTCCATTTTGTTGAAGAGTATAAGGAGTTGTCTTATCTCTTTCAATGTCATTCTCCTTACAAAATTATCATGACTATGTAGAAGAAAACTCGTCGCCATTATTAGTACTCAACACCTTAATATGTGTACCAATTTGAATTTTTAACAGAGTTAAATCCATTGATACATTTTGCAACTCCATCCTGTTGAAGGGTATATGGACTTCTCTTATGTTTTTTAATCAGTCCTCAACATCTTAATCTTCTTACCATTTTGATTTTCCAAGAGAAATATAAACTCCTTAAATCAACTAAAAGCCTCATATTTATTTTCAATAGAATATACCCATGTTCTTCTAGAATAATATTTAGTGAATGGCACGTTATACGAGTCCTTCGAAATCAAAGAAACTTTAACTAAACCAAATACATTAATTAAATCCAACATGCTCGAAGATTTATGAGAACTAGAATAAAATTGAAATTGAGTTTGTTTTTAAAATATGCAGTGGTTGCTCAATTGGTGATCGTCATATTATGATGTATGATGTAAACCATGGGATTCAATGTTCAAATCCTTGTGGGTCAATCCAAAAAACATATATATATATATATATATATATATATATATATATATATATTGCAAAAATTAAATTCTAGAGAACAACTATTCAATCAATTGAGAAGAAATTTTTTATTTTCAAGGCTCATGGGCCCTTCTCACTTATATGGTTCAATCTTTGGTGCCATAACTTTGTCTTCTTTATAGGTAACATGCCCTTTGAAGTAAAATCTTGTTTAGGTACCTAATAATCATGACCAATAGAAGTATATACATGTTTTGATTGTGAAGGTGTGGGGCCTAGAGATCACTTTGTGATAGGAATTGAACTATTATACTGAATAACGCATGCATCAAGTTGAAACAAAGTGACCACACGAACACCCTTAACCATATCTCATCATACTGTCATACACCCTTTTTCCCATCAGGGAACTTGATCAAGATTTTAGCATGACAAACCATGTTGAGAGGAGAGTCGTGACCAAGGTATACCATTCCACCATCATATTTTCCATACATTGAAAACTAGTGCCAATGGGATGTCATGAAATGAAGCCTTGAAATTTATCAACCATGAGCTTTATCTTGTATGGTTTCCAAAGCTACAACAAAGGTATCTCCACCATCCTCTTGAGAAGATATATAGACTCATCACCAAAATCATTATTTGAGTTCTTGTTTTTCCTCTTCCTTGTAGTTTCTTCTAGAATTCATGACCTCGCCATAGTTCCAACATTTTTCCTTGGACTTTCCAAGAGACTTATGTATCACATGAGAATTGGATCCACAATTTTCTCTCTCCTTTCCTCTCCTTAGTTCTGCAGAAAAAGTTTACTAGCCAAGGATTTATCTTGATATAAATCCTTCAACATCCTAGAGTTGTAATTTTTTATTCTAAAACATTCAATAATATTGAGTTAGCCAAACATAGCTTGGCCTTTCTCTGCAACATCACACACTCTTCATCTTTCATACTAGCAAGTTTGGTTCTAGATACTAATCTATGAGAAGATCTTGCATATTCAACTTCCATAACTCAAAGTTAGTGTCATAAACTTCTTTATTTTTAATCCAAATGTTCTTACTATCCTTTTACAACAAGATTTTCTTCTACACTAGCTCCCACTTGACCAAGAGTAGATAAAAATACTTGTCCCTAACACCTTGGGTTCAAGGTGATTAAGCTTTGATACGAAATGAAAGGATGTTGAGGTGCAGAGTGTGCTCCCTACACTAGTCAGCGAGAAAAAATGTAAAAATTAAATAGAGACAATTATAGAAATAAAAAACATAAGAACACACAACCATTAGACAATGATTTTGTGCGAAAACCCTTCTAGAAGAAAAGTTACACTCTATAAAACACATTGAATGTATTATTCAGCAAGTAGTATTGTAAACATTTTAGAAAAAATTTGACACCATAATAATAAGTTAAAATTCACAGAATATCTTTCTCAAAACCTAAGTATAAAAGAATTCCTAAATACTTTAAGATTTTTCAATTCTATATACTAAAAACCATTCATTACCTAATAGTGATATACATTTATTCCTTCCACTACTTAATAGTTTTCTCTATCGTTACTATGCATTTATTCTCTACCATGTTTTGCATTTATGTCTTACTATACTACACAATTATATCATTTTCTCTATTGTTACTATGCATTTATTCTCTACCATGTTTTGCATTTATGTTTTGCTATACTACACAATTATATTATAATAATAATAATAATAATATCCATTTTTAATTAAATTAAGTGGAACATCTATGTTAGCCTTAAAAACAGAGAAGCTAAGAATATGATAAGTTACATATGATGCTGATTTGTGTATAGATAAACATCATAGAGCTTTTTATGAAATGATAATAATTAATAATCGGTCCCTGAGACAATTTTATATAAAGGATATTGTAATCTAATAATCTAACTATTAAACATTTCCCAATTTCCTTAATTAGCATCTATTGATATTGATAGTATATGTGTGTTATGTAAATTAGCGAGAAGGAAAACGTTTGTAATCTATTTTAAAAGAAAGAAGTTAAGAAAATATAAATTAAAGAATTGTTTATTTATTTTGTACATAAAAAGAAAGTAAGAATGAAATATACTGAATGATATAATGCTTATATAAATAAACAATTAATGGTTTAAAAACATATATTGATAAAAATATTAATATAATAAAACAGAATATTTATTACATAGGTCTTTTATATATATTTTACTATGTTTATATATTTTTAATAGAAATATTCAAATTTTAACAAAAAATTTTTAGACATCTTTAAAATAATTGAGATTAAAACTATAATGATATATTTACGTTTATAATTTTTAATATTATATTAATATATTAAATAAAAATTTATAATATATAATATTATAATAATATTAAATTATTTAATTATAAATAAATTAAAATAAATCTATTTTAATTTTAATCAATTATATATAAATAAGTTTAGTTATTTTTAACTTTCAAATTATGTTTCAGGTAAAGCTATTCTAATTTATTATTCACCTGAAAGTCAAATATGGGCATGTAAAGTACAGTCCCCCGAGAACAAAATACTTCCATTTTTTTTTTTTGTGATAAATGATGAAAATATGCATTCCCTAAGTGACTGAAGTTGAGATTTTTTCTAACCTGATACCTTAGCAAACTGTTTTAAAAATCGGGTATCATATAAAAGGAACGTAAGTTTTCGTGCAATGTAACATCAACAAAACAGAATTGGGTGCCGGCGGCTTTACTTGTAACTCTACCTCACTATTATTATTCAGAACTCTTAAAGTTCACAAAAGTAGTCCAAGTCCAATCATGCTGACGTACCATGGATCGGTATTCTCTATCTGAAAATTTTCACAAACTCTTAAACAATGGCTTCAAATTCCGGACTTCAAACGTTGTCAATAAAACAGTACAGTTGGGTTTTAGAGGTTCAGAAACTAAATGGTCTAAATGATATGTGTGAGGCAGGCCATCTTTCAAACGTTCATTAGTTTGGTGACTAATATTTTTATCATCTATAAAGAAATTTCTGTTGTTGTCAGAGGTTTTTGGTTCTACACGACGTGTTTTGCATGCAACAGTTGATCAAATCTATAATTACAGTTGAAGGGAAACATATTTTTTTGGAGGTCTCTACCCCCTACGTTGCTTTTGATAGGTTCGTTATCATTAACATTTTACTTTGTATTAAATCAGAAGAGGACGCAGATTTAACAGGCTTCCATTTCACAAAGCTTGTGATTGCAACAGCAACTAACTGGTGTATTTTTCGTTAAGTGAAGTCCATGCAGTAACGTGACTCTTTAAGCTTGAATGAGCAGTTTCGTAGTTTCTATTCTGTGCTCTAATACCGTAGGTTTTAAAAAACAAGCAGTCTTTCCATTCATCTTAAAACCGGCGTTTATCCGAGTTTTCAGTGTGCAGCCTAGTTGAAGGGAAACAATACCACTGTCAAAAGCTTCGCACTCCACAGTACCTTTATTCATTCATCGTCACAAGATATACAGAAGCTGAGCACTCCACAGTACATTTATTCATTCAACGTCACAAGATATACACACGTACTAAAACCAACCAGTATGAGTTGGCAAAACGAACGTTATTAGTCATAGCTACTTGAAACAACTTGAAGCAAGGCGGGACAAATTTTCCTCTTTCAAAACCAGCAGGCACGATCAGAACATAAAACTTTTATACAATTGTGAATATAGGGGTTCTCCAGTCTGGTAGGGAAGAGGAAGAGATGTAATTTGTTGTTTATGTTAACTAAATATTTTTAGTTGCCAAATAAAAAAAGTCAATTTACTCTTAGTTTGGGCTCCATATTTTGACAACTCATCATTTTTCCAATAACATTCTTTTATATATATATATATATAACAAGATCCAATCTCTGAAAGTGTAAACTTTTTGCATAAATTTTACATCTCAAAAAATTTCATGTTTATCTGTTTCATAAATCCAGAGTAAAAGACTGATTTAACACCCAAAAAGAATAGGTTAAGAGCACTGCAATATCCCAGTTACACCTATCGTACTTAATGTCCAGCTCCAATCCGCAAATCCCACTAATCTATCGCTACTAAATTTCGAACAAAACTGCTAAAAAAGTATACCAAAAATCCGTTTAAACAGTTAGACTACGCGCTGTGAATAGTGCTTCGTAATTTTAGTAAAAAACCATCCGAGATTTGTACATTTACGTTAAACAATGATGCGGTGGGATTTTTGTTCGAGGGTTTTGGTCAATCCCCAAAAAGTGAGGGATTCGCATCAGGTCCGGAAGATATGTAAATCGTATATTGAGGTCAAACGAGTGGGCTGTCTTTATGATTAAACTTGATAGCTTGCACTTGGAGCTATCCGTACGTCCAATTTAACCGTGTGGGATCATCCCAATCAGAATAGGTACCCAATCCCATCAGCGCGGAGGGACCGGCCGATACCATTACGAAAAGCAATAATTAACCGGCGGAAGTTCGCCGGAAAGGGAAGAGTTTTGAGTGCCAGTTGTTCTAACCCAAAAGACGAAACCAAATACTGGAGACTAGGATATTTCATACGTAATTCAGAGTTGGAATTTCAAAATAGACATACCTGTCAAATTTGACGGGTTTGGGTTGCAAAAGATTTTAACGGCAAATCACCTCGACCGTCAAATTCCATTCCTGCATATATTTTTTGTTGCCCCGTCAAATTCCATTCCTGCATACGTTTCTGTCGCTCGATCATCGTCAGGGCGTGAGAGTGCGACCAAATTCGATGGAAGATTGCGCGACAGAATGAGCAGCACTCCAGAAAATGCCGCCCCGTTAAGTGGAATCGTTGGGGCTTTTAGTGGAAAAAGTTGAACGGAAGGGGGCCTGCCCTGCCCTTATGTCAACATCTGGCCAGCCTTATGCTTGGCTTGCAACGAAGTGATATAACGGCAAAGACAGAGTTGTACCGAGTACGCGATAACTACTGTGTGGTGGCGATTCGCGAATCTGCGCTAATCCGCCTCTGCCCACACGCGTATGGTCAACTTCGCATTGGTGAATAGAAATATTAAAAGGACCGCTCCACCGTAATTTTAATTTATTTCGATTTTATGTCGTCCTGGGCACACTTACCCAAGTCCTATTCCCGCCCCCACCAAAGTTCTTACATTCCATATTTTCATAATTGTCATTTAAATTCATTGTACTAAAGTGACGTTTGTGTCAGGTTTGCTGTAAGCAAAAGATTCATGACGAGGTGTGAGTTAATAAATAGACCATCTTCGATTTAGATTTTATAATCTAAATCCAATACACTGAAAAATTGAAAAGATGTTTGTGTTAATTTTTTTATTATTTTTTCCAGATTTCTTTATTTACTTTCAATTTAAAACTTTTGTGTGATTTTTTAATTATTTTTTTGCAAGTTTCTGCATCGACTTACTTTATTTTTATAATTTTGATTTAAAATCAGTATACTGAAGGTGACGTTTGTGTTAATTTTATTCGTTTGGCTGCTCTTTTTCAAATTAATTTATTAACTTACTTTATTTATATTTTTTATATTAAATTTAAATTCAATACACTGGATAACGTTGTTTTTCTTAATTTAATGGGAGTGACTGAGTTAATAGGTGACTAACTTTCTTTTCCCTTGTTAATTTAAATTTATAGTGGAAGGAGTTGCTTAATAAGAAGGAAAGTTTATTTTTTAAAAATTAATGAGCGACAAAGCGAGTGAACTCTAAATATTTTATTTAATTTTTTAAAATCTAATTAAATGTTTTAACAAAATTAATTTAATATTTTCAATAATTTTAAATTTAACTTAATTCACGGCGAATTAATTTGAGGAGTATTTGAAAATATAAAATTAATGGAAGTTGATGTTTTAAAAATTAATGAGCGACAAAAGCGAGTAAACTCAAAATATATATATATATATATTTTTTAAAATTTAATTTAATTTTTTTTTATAAATAAATAAATGTAATATTTTCAATAATTTTAAGTTTAACTTAGTTTATGGGGAGTTGATTCGGCGAGTATTTGAAAATATAAAATCAATATGCTAGGAAAATGTTAAGAATTTCTAAATGCAAGACCAATCTAATTATCTATTCTATTAACTTTTTTTTTTAAATTAAATTATTAATCTTTTCAAATAATTTGGAAAATCTACTTAACACTTTTTTAGTTAAATTTTATGATTTTTTGGGTAATCATTTTAAAGAAATCTTTTAGAGTTCGAAATATTTTACAATATTGGAAGTTTTACAAGTTTTAAATATTTTTGAAAATATTTTGCAATATTGGAATGATATGTTAAATTTAATTTTATAAGTTTTAAATATTTTTCCACAATATATATTTTGATAAATTTATTTCACTTGTGAAACTTTTTATACCAGTTTTGTGATCTTTCAATTTTAAATTTTTTTGTATCATATAATATATTTTTAATTTAAATTTTCAATAAATATATTATTAATATGATGGTGATGGTTAACGTTAATTGAAACTAAACTTTAGCCTATTGAACCTAAAAAACGAAGCGAAAACGAATTTAGGAACTATGAAATATGTACAGAGTACTTATCCTTATGTCCAAACGATATGGACTTTCGAAGTTCAAGGTGGATGCAAAAATACACAATTCCATTGTGAAAATAAGGAATTGATTTTAGACGGTAACACTCTTTCTCTCAATTATTCAAACTTAAACCTATAAATATTACATAAATCATGGAATTGATTTTAGATAGTAACACTCTTCCTATCAATTATTCAAACTAAAACCTATAAATCTATATGTAATAATAATTCATACTTAAAATTAAAAGTAAATTAATAAGAAAACATTTTATTTTAATTTTTACGATTCTCCCTCGAATCATTAATGGCTGGAAAATACAATAGAGCCTCGGAAAAATGAAAGTTGGCCGCTTAATAACGGAGTTGTCTATAATGCGACTTTTTGGAGATTTCGGTGATGGAATCCGGCGGAAGAAATTGAGGTTAAATCTTGATTTGTTGCAGTTAAAATGGTTTTTTAACTGCATATTTGGATTCAGCACCCTTCAAAACCCCTGTGACACTTTCATTGTGCAGAAACTAGCGATCAAACTTGTGATTCCAATAAATTCCTATCGGATTTCGACCGGAAAAACCCGCCAGAAAAACTTTCAAAAAATCGCGTTATAGACCACTTCCTTGATAACTCACTTACTTCCTTGAAATTCACCCAAACAACGACAGCGTTTTATTAAAGAAAGCGTCACCTCATCTTGACGTCACCAATTCAATACTGCCTTTTCAGCGTAAAGCGAAAGGTCGGAGCGGAGAATGCGCCTCTGAGCAGAAACCATGAAAGGTTAATTAATTTAAGGAAGACAGGACGTTTTCTGCTCAAAATTTTAATAATACTCGAGGCGTGTATCATCTCTCATCGCTCATGTGGAGAGCCAATCTCTTGTGGTGAGTTGTCCACATCGGACAGCTAAGTCGGGTGAAGTGTTCGGAATGACACATTGGCCGTCATGTTTCACGAATTTGTTTTTTTTTTTGTTTTCACGACTTATTGGAGCCAGTTTTCTTAGCCTTTTTTCGCTTTCATCACCGCGCTTCAGAAAGCGATAGGGGATGCTTTTTGTACGCAAATCGATTTTATAAAATCAAATAATATCTGATTCGCTCTACGTGCAAGTCGCTTTCAGTGTTTGTTATCATCACTGGAAAGTCATTTCCTCAGCTCTACGTGCATTGTTAAAGTTATATATTCGTTTTCAGTGTTTGTTATTAATTATCACTGAAAAGTCATTTCCTCAGCACTGTGCGTCGCTGACTGACTATACAGGGCATTGTTTCTTTCTTCACTGGATTGCGTATACCAAAAGAAATTGTGAAGATAAATTGTACTGAACAAGGAAAATAGGCAGTCGAAAATGTCACGATAAATAATGCCCCCTTGAAATTGCGAATCTTTATAATCCGCAATGTTATATACGCTGGCTTAGAATACATTTCTCTGAAGTATTAGAATATGTATAGCATAGCTGATACTGTGATTAAAACTTTTATTACTCGATCATTGGGAGTAGGTTGGAGTTTGAAAATTAAACCACAAAATGAAACCACGTATTAAATTTCAAGGTTTCGTTAACTTCATTACCGGTTTTAACATTTTTATTAAAGAGTGATAGTTATCCAAAAATCGTAACCGGCTTTACCGAATTTGACAGGCAAATTAGTCGGTCAATTTCCATTTTGTAATTTAGCAAAGAAAACTTATGGCTTTCATTGAGCTTTCTACAGTTCAGTTCAGTATTTAAAAATTTAAAAAATTAAATAACTCTACAAAATATTTAAATAATATCCCACTCATAAAAAAAATTTGCACACAATTTTTTTATTATAATAAATTCATATTTAAAAGAAATCAATATATGCTAATATTAATACTGCTAATAATATTAATACGGCTAGTATTAATAATATTAATACTGTTCAGAAATTTGCACATAATTTTTTTATTATAATAAATTCATATTTAAAATAAATCAATATATGCTAATATTAATAATATTAATACTGTTCAGACAGATTAATAATAAAATTGATGGCCATAAGGCATGCACAATTTTATCCCTATTCAAATTAGATTAATGATTTCTTTTGGTTCAAATACAATCAAGTCAATTTATTGGGGACTAATATCCACCCTGATATGTTGAATTCCATGTTATACATTCTCGGATCTCGGATTATTACAGTTAATCCCATTATGCATATCTCCATATCCACATGTATTATTGGATTATTAATAGTAATATGATGATACAAGTTGATATTCATTATCAAATTATAATAATGCAATGAAGTATATGTATCCCTCTACGTTCAATATTGAGCAGCAAGGTGAATATGGTTCACCCCATTCATAATCTACCTGTTATCGAAATTCTTTTAAACATCTCAAATGACCAGGGAACGGTCGTCCTATGCTCGTTTCTTTTGTAGCGTTTTATTTATTTAATTAAAAAATTTTAACCATCGGGCATACATTATCTTGTTCGAAAACAATTTCAAAACTAAACAACAACTTAACATCAAAAATAAAAATTTCCACATATATTTCCCAAACTTGAAAGACGATGATCTAAAACTGTAAGACTAAGTTATCTTTTCAATCATAACAAAAATATAATTGTAATTTTTATCAACTCATTGTTTAACATATAGTATTCCAGCTTAATTTGATTTTAATTTTTATTAACTCATTAGTGTAACATATAGTATTCTAGCTTAATTTGATTTTAGATTTAATTTTTGTTAACTTAGTGTAACCTATAGTATTCTAGCTTAATTTGATTTTAGATTTAATTTTTGTTAACTTATTAGTGTAACCAATAGTATTCTAGTTTAATTTGATTTTAGATTTAATTTTTGTTAACTCATTAGTGTAACCTATAGTATTCTAGTTTAATTTGATTTTAGGTTTAATTTTTATTGATGATGATGATGATGGTTAACGTTAGCTGAGACCAAACATTGGTCTATCGGTCCTAAAAAAACAAATTATTTATTTTTATTTAAGATTTTATTCCTATGCTCAAAAAGCTTGGAGGGAAGCCTCCCGAGCTCACTATAATTTTGACATTGTAAAAGGCTAGGAAGGTCAGTATTGTAATAAAGATTGTGAAACTGAGATCTAATGTGGTTGTATGCCGGGCACTCTAAGAGGAAGTGGTTTTCATCCTCAATGTTCCTATTCTCACATATATGGCAGATCCTTTCCATCCATGGCGTTTTAGGAATTGTCCAACGACATGTTTCACTATGGAGCTCATGATAATACGTTCTAATCTTTACTATATTAATTTTCTTCTTTGAGCTAGTTAAAATAGAGAGATACTTTTGATCTTCTAGGGTGGAGTTGATGACCTTCTTATAACAACTTAATTTTCTTTTAGCCGCTAAATCTCTCTCACACCACATTTTTTCTTTGAACTTCGAAGTAACAATATCTTTAATGTTATTTATGTTTTGCAATGCATCATTCTCGTTGATCTCCCAATAGTTTAACCAAGCCCTTGTGTCTTTATGCCACCCCCGATTGAGCCTTAGGTGGTTTTCGCTGGAATTTAAAGCTAAGCTTAGGAAGTCTATAATCGTCTATGTTATTGAGTTATCTTTTAGTGTAACATATAGTATTCTAGCTTAATTTGATTTTAGATTAAGTTATCTTTTCAATCATAACAAAAATATAATTGTAATTTTTATTAATTCATTATTGTAACATATAGTATTCCAGCTTAATTTGATTTTAGATTTAATTTTTAATAACTCATCACTGTAACATATAGTATTCCAGCTTAATTTGATTTTAGATTTTTGGAAATTGAATAAATATGAGGAAGTGAAATAGTTTGATTTCCCAAATATTCAATTTTCCAAAATATTCCAAAGTCTCCGATCAATTATAAATTTTCTAACAATGAGGGGAGTGAAATATACAAACCAACAATGAAGGGAGTGAAATATACAAACCAATGGATGCGAAACATTTCAACCCTGGGCTGGTCATTTGGCTGTTGGCTGAAGACGATTGTACTATAGAGTTTCTCGTGTAGTTAATGGATCCTTTCTCCATAGCCTATTATAAAATAATTATTGATAAGCTATTGGATCTTCCTAAAGATTCCCTTCTTTGGTTGTCGAATAAAATTAGAAACACAACGTTATAAGCCGTTTCCAGCATAGATTATGAAACGCTTCTAGATAATTAGGCTTTTGATACTCATAACGAAGAACCTACCTGCCATCATAGCCGATGGCATTGGTAGGTATTGGTTGCATAAAACGATTCTCGCGCGATTTATTGAGTAACTGCCTTTAAACCGATTCTAAATAAAGTGAATTAATTATCTAGAAGAGGTCAATGAACATATAATTTATAATTTTGGAGGTTCGATATTTAAGACCCATTTTTTTATTTTATTTTATTTAATTGTAAGGTGAATTTTATATTTTCACGTAATTTTCGAAGTATTATCTTGTTAGAGTCGAGTAACTGTTTCTTATTTTGACTCATGAAATCGGATTCTTTGCTCCGTTCCTCATCGACAACAATTTTACGTTGTCATAAACCATGTGATTTGAATTTTGCTTGTTAGTGAAACAGTCATTTTTTGCTTTATTTTTTTTTAAATAATATTATAATAAGTGTGATTTGGTATTACTCGTGAATATAACTTTATTTATTATTTAATTTTTAATTCTCTAGAATAATTTATTGATGATCTATTAATGGACTTGATTCTCTTTAATATTTAATTATTTAGAATAATTTATTGATGATCTATTAATGAACATGATTCTCTCTAGACTGACTTTAAGGTTTTAAGACTAATACTAATACGTTTAAGACTTCAAATCATAACAAATAACTTAGTTATTTATTTATATTAAAAAATAACACTTAAATAAACATAATCTTAAGTCATATAACATTTAAAAATATTTCATATAATTTATATTAATTAAATATTTTGATTTATCTTATTAACTTTTTGATTTCTAAAATTGTTTTATAAGTAAATTATTTTTTGTAATAAAATTGTTTTTTATTTTAAAATTATTAAATTTTTTAATTTTTAAATAATTATATTTTATAATAATTATAAGGTGAAAGTTTCCCTTTTCTATCATCACGCTCATGGATGACCTCCTCCTTTTTGAAAATTTCGGTCTCTTTATTAGGTTGAAGTTTCCGGGTCATTTGGGACACTTTACTTCTTTTATCATGACGCTTGTTGACTACTCATCCTCCTTTTTGAAAATTTCGGTCTCTTTATTAGGTTGAAGTTTCTGGGTCATTTGGGACACTTTACTTATATTATAATAACGATTATTGACGACTTTTTTGGTTTTGAAGATTTCGCCCTTTTTATTAGGTTGAAGTTTCCTCGTCATTTTGGATATTTTGCTTTTTTTTTTTTTATTTGAAAGAAGGGTTATTTGATTAGGTTGAAGTTTCCTGGTTATTTTGGACACTTTGCTTCTTTTATGTGAGCGAAGGTTAGTTGATTAGTTTTATTATTTTGTATTTTTGTATTTTATTTTTTATATAATTAATAAGAAAATTATAAAATTTAAATTTTATTACAAAACTGATAAAATTATAAAGTATGTTTAATGTTAATTTATTATTATTAAAAAAATATTTTAATAATGTTATGTTTAGTTTTAATTATTATTATTTTTATATTAATCTATAATAAATTTAGTGTTAAATATTTCTGGAATAGCACTTTGTAATATCTGTGATTTGTCTGAAGTTTCTGATGGTAGCCTAATCTATCATTAGGGATCAAAGAGAATCTTACAATGATGGATAGAATTACCATGAACAGATCACACATATTACATGGTGAAATTTTTAACAATATAAATATGAAATCATTCATTCATATTTGTCTTTTTAATATTTATATTATTTTTTTTCTATTTTAAAATTAATAAAATTATAAAAAAATTTAAAATTGAAATTCTAAATAGTTTTTTTAATTCAGTTTCAATAAAAAGTTAATCATCTATATTTATTAAACAGTTTTCTTTTTCTTCTATTTTGATTTCTAGAAGTATGATGATTACAAACAAAATGATTTTAATTTCTAAAACTATAATGATTAAATAG
Source organism: Pinus tabuliformis (assembly GCA_031772625.1). Lineage (NCBI taxonomy): Eukaryota > Viridiplantae > Streptophyta > Pinopsida > Pinales > Pinaceae > Pinus > Pinus tabuliformis. The sequence continues at coordinate 354,289,819 of CM062811.1, forward strand.
TTTTCTTTTTCTTCTATTTTGATTTTTCCAAAACTATAATGATTACAAACAAAATGAACTATAATAATTACAAAAAAAATAATTTTATTTATAGAACTGTTATAAATATTTATAAGACAATTTTTTCTTCTATTTTGATTTTTCCAAAACTATAATGATTATAAACAAAATGAACTATAATAATTACAAAAAAAATAATTTTATAAACTATAATGATTACAAACAAAATGAACTATAATAATTAAAAAATAATAATTTTATTTATAAAACTGTTATAAATATTTATAAGACAATTTTTTAATGATATATATATATGAAATAGTTTTCTTTTCCTCTTATTTTGATTTCTACAACTATAATGATTATAAATAAAATTATACATATTTATAAGATTTTTTTTTATTTAGGAGCAAATCCTTATACCTGCCATGCTTCCTATTGATTCTGAACAATAATTACAAACAAAATGATTTTGATTTCTAAAACTATTATGGTTATAAACAAAATTATACGTATTTACAAGAGAATTTTTTAATCATCTCTCTATATGAAATAGTTTTCTTTTCCTCCTATTTTGATTTCTACAACTATAATGATTATAAATAAAATTATACATATTTATAAGAGAATTTTTTATGCAGGAGCAAATCGTTATATGGTTTGTTCAGGTTCGTGAAGTTCAGTGCGGCAGCATCGTCAGCCACCCGATCAACCACGACTCTCCCTTTTATAGATAATATTTGTATTTGAATAAAGTGCGCTCCGAATCACGTATATTTTTCTATCTAACCATTAAATTACACTCTAGATTTACTGGTCAGTTTGTGGAGACCAAATTTTAGAGGAGTGGAGACCAAATTTTCTCCTCTAATAATTAAACCAAGACCAAACTCTAAACTCTAGACTTGCTGCCTGCTTGTAAGGACCAAACTTCTTCATCTAACGATTAAACCACACCCTAATCTTGCTGGCCAGATTTGGCATCCTTGAAGGTCGAAATGCTCCCAACCATGCGAACAGCCCTATCTCCTTTGCGCGTTGTTCGTTTGGAACAAAATGTGCTACGGGAAACCTCCGCTATGCTGTCTCAGCTATATATGATTAATGCGGGTTCACCTAACATACTACTATTCTTCGAGGGAATATCATGCACCCGCTCTCTCCCTCGTCTATCCTACACACTTTGTATTAACTCGCGGTTCGTTAATCGAAACATGGAAAGTGACTAAATCCAAACCCCAGTGATTAGTGTGAGTTGTTAAACACAATGTAAATCTGTCCACGTATATTATATTTATTTATTATTTTTAAATTGGGTGGCCTTAATTTAATAAGACTACCTCTATTTGATTTTCAATATGTGCCCCTATTATGAGAACGCACATGCTCTTCATAAGTAGACCTATCCAAACTGTATCTATGAATATTTTAATGAAACTTTGACTTACTCACATGAGGGGTCTATATAAACCAAGCTTTTATTTAATTAGTGAAATTCATTAAAATATTAACATGGAGGCTGGAGATGATCCCCTCCCTTCTCATGGTTGTCGGAAATAACCCCATCTTCTCTGTGCCGTTGGCTTTTGGCTAAAATTAAAAAATCTAAAACATTTAATAGTTAGGAAACGCTTTTTGAGTTTGGAACAAAATCTGCTAAGGAAAAACGTCGTTATGCAGTCCGATTCGTACTCCCTTCATCCTATGGTTTATATTATTTCGGGGTCCAGTCCTCCACGTGATAGTTAATCACCATTTAACTGAGTGTCCTTATATTTTAATGAATATTTTTGGCACCAACATGTGGTAGTCGTGCTTCAACCGAATTTTTATTTAATTAATGAAATTTTAATATTGGAGTACGACTTGAGGAGATAGCCATTGTAGTTATTATTATTATTTATAAATTGTTTCATTTTCAAAAAGATAAAGGAAAGTGAATAATGAAGAAACAGAGGAGTTTTAAATTGGAAATAAATATAAATGAGAGGAGTTTTTTTCTTGTTTGTTTTGTGTTTTTTTTATATGGTAAAAGGTATGAAGGAGAATTAGGAAGTGTTAGTTTATAAAAATGACAAAAATAAAGAAGAGATATGAAAAATAAAAATAAAAATAAAAGCGGATAAAATATAAATAAGAATAAAAAAAAAAAAAAGAAGAGCAGTAAAAGAAAATTTAAAAAAAATTAAAAACAAAATTATTATATATTAATGAAAAAATTTAGAAATTAAAAAGTAATATTTAAAACATAAATATAGATAAAATTATTTATTTACTAATATTATTGATAAGAAAAATTGTCTGTAAATAACATGAAACTTAATCCCCAGAAATTCTAAAGAGCTCTTGAACTTTGGTTTATTATAATAGATGAAATCCCTCATATATTGTCGGCGTAAATTTTATAAATGTTTTTTTGAAGTTCCAAGAGAATGCATATTGAGCCAAGGAAATGTTATTGGTTGGTTTTTTATATTTATTTTGTGAGGAATTTTTATTATCATATATTTTCATGATTTTTTTAATCAGTGGGCTTTGCTTTTTTATTTATTTTTAATTATATTTTATAAAGTTTATAAATAAATTAATTTTAATTAAAAATAATATTTATTATTATTATTATTATTATTTTATGTTTTAATATATATAATTTTTTAATAATGTTATATTTTAATTTTATTTTAAATTTAATAAAATAATTTTAAGAAGATTTAATATTATTTTTTTGAATGGAGTAAAAACTATATATTTGGAAGGGGTTTTTTATTCATAAATATAGGGCTTATGGTTTAGTATGTTACTTGAAAAAACAAGGTATCTGTTAATTTTTAAACAAATTTGAAATTTGTAATTAAAAGTTAAAATTTTGAAATTTGAAGTTAAAAGTGTGGAGAGCCGTTTGAAGTGTGATAATGCTAGAAGCGTGGAGGAGCCTGGAGGGCTGAGGAGAGCCGAGGAAGAGCGCCGAGGGTTGTGGATGCTGTGAGCAATTATTGTTGTTGGTGCCCGTTGTAGCTGTTGTGAATCTTGGAACTGAGGTTTTGTTGTTTTTTGAGTTCGTTGTGCCATCCATAGAGGCTGCTAAGTGTGCTTGAGGAGGTCGAGCCATGGGAGAAGGAGATGCTTGTCCGATGTATTGGATCATGTGCCAGCATGAGAATAGGTCATTGTTCTTGCACGACCAGTTTATTATAGCGTGTGCGGTGCCGCCTATGGAGCTCTAGACTAGCGCTGGAGTGGGAGCGCATTATCTCACTGATTATTGGTTTCTTCAAGAGTTTCTAAGGAGATTTGACAGCTAAGCCTGGCAGAGGCTAAAGTCAATGCTTGGAGCTATGCCGAGGGTGTTTGGAGCGACCTCGGTCAGAGCTGCGAAAGGATTGTGTTGGCTCGGATTTGTGTGTCGAGGGGTGGATAGCTGCCTGTAGCATTGTCGAGCTGCGTCGAGTTGCTGTCATAGTGAGCGTTGTCACGAAAGAGAAATCCGAGCAACAAGGGAGTTTTTCTTGTGGAGCAGTATGCAATTGCTGATTGTTGTTTGAGTTGGTGTTTGCATTGAATGAGCTTGTGTTGAATCTGGGTCGGTCAGAGAGCAGTTGTTACAGCCAGTGGTTTGTGTTGAATAATTCATCCACGTGGACCTGTGTGCGGAGAAAAGTATGTGTTGTTGTGCCACTGTTTATTGAGCGTCTGATTGCTTGGTGTGGACAGTATTTGCTGAGTGAAGCGTGGAATGGTGAGGAGTCAATCCTACTTATGGGTGAGGACTAGGCTGTTGCTGCTTATTGTGATGTGAAGTAAGAGGCGTGAAAGTCGAGGAGTTTTCGGTGGAGCTGTTGCAGCGCAGAGGAGTAAACTCTGTCATGGCTACTGTTTGACGAAGCTTCTGGAGCTAGTGGGATCGTGAAGCCTAAAAAAGCAATGAACATTGTTGCCTGATATTTGACTCCGTGTGTGGAGATATTACCGGGAACACCGTGTGTGGAGCGCCGCGTAGAAAGTCACCGGTTTGATTGGAATACAATGCGTGCGATAATGTTTGATGGTGAATTTTTTATGATGTTCTTTTAAAGAGTCTATCTGGAAGTATTTTTGGGCCGGGTAATATTTTTTTTATTCCGGTAAGATTTTTGAGTCTGGAATTATTTTATAAATATAATGGTTTTATTGATGAACATGAATTTCAAAAGGTGTAGTATATTCCACATGTTCCTATAATCACTGACAGCAAAACTTGCTTTTCCCAGAACCAAATTATTAGAAATTTGATTGGATTCGCTTCTAAGATGATTGCGGCAGTGGAGGATACAACCATGAATATTGTTGAGAGGCTGCTCATGTTAGAAGATGACTGCATTTTGGCGGCTCCTCATGGAAATGAATATTGTTCAGAGGCCGCTCATGTTCGAAGATGACTGCATTTTGGCGGCTCCTCATGGAAAGTGGGGAGAGAATGGATTGGATTATCTTGTTTTCATTGTTCCGGATGTTGCCTTGCATCCCAATCTGTATAGGTTGCTGATGTTAAGTACTTAAGCAATGAGCAAAATAAGCTCATAACGAAAGCAAGAAATGTGAAGATGAAACTGCATCAACAAATGAACAAGGATGGACCCTTTAGCAAAAAGGCAAAAATAAAAAATATATTGTTGTAAGCCTAGCTGAGACTTAGACTAGCAGGCAAGTTAAAGTTTAGGTCATCGTGTTGGACTTAATGATTACATTCCATATTTAAGAAGTTGGTTTGTGATGGTTGAGAAATTCTCTCAACCTCTCTATCTAATTTAGCAATAAGTTGGATTTCAGAAACTCTATTTAAAAGAGTAATCTGAATGTAATGGTGTGTGAGCGTGTTTACACATACACCAGTTGTGCATAATATTAGCAGGCAAGTTAAAGTTTAGGTCATCCTGTTGGAGTTAATGCTTACATTCCATATTTAAGAAGTTGGTTTGTGATGGTTGAGAAATTCTCTCAACCTCTCTATCTAATTTAGGAATAAGTTGGATTTCAGAAACTCTATTTAAAAGAGTAATCTGAATGTAATCGTGTGTGAGTGTGTTTACACATACACCAGTTGTGCATAATATGATTGTGTTTCTGTAATTGTGTATGATTTAACGATTTCTCTTCGGTGTCGGTAAGACATCAGTTTCAGTAGATGGAGATCATTATTGATTCTCATGCTTATGCATGTATAAATAATGATGTTTAGTAATGAAATAAGTAAGCTAAGTTGATGAGTTCCATTTTCTGTCAACCCTCACTCTCACTCGTAACTAGATCCAAGTTTGATTTCTTTAGTGTTCATCCTATTATAGTTTTCGAGCCATATGAAAATTGATCATATGCTAGATTGATAATCCCTCTACTAACAGAGCAAAACATACTTCCTTAAATAGTACAAATAAGCAACCCAGAGCCAAGCAACTCGTAACTAGATCCAAGTTTGATTTCTTTAGTGTTCATCCTATTATAGTTTTCGAGCCATATGAAAATTGATCATATGCTAGATTGATAATCCCTCTACTAGAAAGAGCAAAACATACTTCCTTAAATAGTACAAATAAGCAACCCAGAGCCAAGCAACTCTTCTTTCTCAACACTATCGAGACAGAGTTACACCCTTTTCTGGTCTGGGATTAAACAAGTATTTTGACAAGGGATTAAACAAGTATTTTGATAGGGGACAATAACACAGAATATAGATTCTATTAACTTTGGGAAGGAATTAATTACAGAGGAAGAGAAATACAACCCCGCAATAATTTCTAAATTAGCACAACTTAAACCCACAAAAATCATTGTAGAGAGTTACGCATAGATGCCCAAAAGACTAAAAAAGTTTGGATTAATTCGTGGTCCAGGAATATGTACAGAGACACAAACCTCCTGTCCGAGTTCTTCTTGAAGTTCCCTAGGAAACTGCACCCTTTTTCTACATAATACCTTGTGTACACTAATAATGTTGAGAAAATATCTCTACAAACACGTAGAATTTGGACATTTATCCAATATTCTAGAACTACCTAACAACTAATCTAACACTTGTTATTTTTAGATAATCTCATCTGGGAAAATTATCCTAACATCCAGATATTCTAGAAATTTTAGACCTGATCTCACATCAAATTTTCCTAATTTTTAATTTATACAAAATAAAAGAGTGGGAAATAAGATTGGCTTCAGAATTTACATGACCATTTTTGTTTTAAACAAAATGGTGTCTTCCTAGAGTGATGCTCTTGCATCATAATGAGAAAAGTTCTTCATATAAATATCTGTGAATTGACATTCATCATCAGCTCAATTGGAATTATAGCATTGAAAAAATTGTAATTGGAGACTTGAAACCTTATTTATGGGCTTGAAAACAATTGTAAGTGGACAAATCTTTGGATATGGAGTAAAACAAAGTTCCTCTTTGAGACTTTCATCACCCATGTTATTGTATATGGATGTGAGGTTTGGGATTGCAGTATATCTAGAGAATCCTGGAGGAAGATTGAGTTGATCCAAAAACAATTTATAATCTACAACTTTCAAGATTAAAGGAAAAACTTCCTACTCTATCCTTATGATTAAACCCTATCCCCATTGAAACAATTGCTATGACTAGGTATTTCATGTATAAAAGGAATCTATACAACTTGAAAGCCAAGAGGTTCCATAAAATTGCTTCTAACTCTAGCCAAAGCCCTCACCTCTAGCTCAAGACAGACTGACATAAAGATGTCTAGTCTTAGTTAGATCATTAGAGGGTAAAAGAAGAGACCATCTAGGAAAATAAGGATAATATTAAAAATATTATTATTTCCAAATTTAAGGATAAGTTGTGGGATGATAAGGAGTTAGAGGGGAAAAGGAAGTTAAGGTATTTTAAGGAGGTGATCGACTCCAATCTTGAAAACAAGAATTATCTTTTTGTCTTGACCAGTGCTAAAAAGAAAATAAACATTGACAAGATAAGAACTAATTTTCATGATCTTCAAAGTGAAGTGGGAGTTGGTCAATTCCCAAACACCTTCGAATGAAAGATTCTGTCACCTTTGGTATTAAGAGGGTTGAAGATGAAAAACACTTTCTCTTGGATTCCCAACTCTTACTGACATCCATTATAATTTTCAAAATCTTTGACACACTACCAACTTTCTTGACTTGTTAAGTCAACAAAACTATGTTAATAAGGAAGCCATTTGATCGGGGAACCTCTATCACTTCTCTCTCAATTAATCTCTTTCTTTCTTAAATCTTTGCCACACTACCAACCTTCTTGACTTGTTAAGTCAACAAAACTATGTTAATAAGGAACCCTTTTGATCAAGGAACCTTTCTCTCACTTCTCTCTCAATTAATATATTACTTTCTTAAAGTTCGATAGACCACACCACCATCATCATCAAATTTCATAACAAGAAACCAGACTAGTTATTTGTTAAATAATTATTGAATCAATTTATTTAAATGTTTAATTATTATCACATTAATTTTAATAAAGCCATTTTTTATTATTATTTTAACATATATTAAATTTTATAATAATAAGTGAGAATAATCCTTTCTTAAATACTTATTCTTAAAACTATCAAACAATTTTTTTTAATCTTTTAAATGTTAGGTATATTCTAAGTTATTTCATTATTATTATGTTAATTTTAATATGAGTGGGAAAATTTTAAAAATGAAAATTTATCTTAAAGTTCAAAATTTTTGGCTAATGTTACTAGTTGGTAAATACAATTATAAAATGTGTGGTGAATTTTTTTATAAAAATAATCAAATTTCTAATCATTTTATAAAGTTTTTATATAAAAATTTGACCATTTTTAAAGTAAAATAATTTCATATTATAAAATTTGGGTCAAGCATTTTTAGGAAAAAATTGACATTAGTCAATATTTGTTTTAGAAAAAGCATGAAAAATTAGCTCACTTGAGAATATTAGCCCCTAAAATTTTCTTTGATATGAGTGATTTTAATAGGACGAAAGAGTCTCGCACCTATGCTATACTAAGAGGGTTGAAAATGAAAATCACTCTCTTGGATTGTCCAACTTTTACTCGCATTCATTTTAAATTTAAAAATATTTGTCATATTACCAACTTTTTGGAATGCTTCTCAGGTTCTAGTATAGAAATAAAATTTAAAAAAATCTCAATTATTCTCTTTCGTGTTTAAAATATTAAAAGAAATAAATTATTTATTTTAAATTCATATTAGATTTAAATTTTATTGGTCATTTACCTTTTTAAAATTCAATAAACCATTATAATTTTATAAAAAGTAATCACCATCAAACATATATAAAATTGTAAATATATATTAATAATATAGCATATTTTAATAGATGATGGTCGTCTTTATCGAATCCACATGCACACAATAAATACCTTAAAAATAATTAAAATGGTAAAATCTGAAACATTTTAACATGAATTAGTGGTGCGTTATTGGATGTGTGAATATATTCATCGATTGGAAGTCTCGCAATGGGCTCCGCAACTACGCCAATATTATTTCATGAATGTATCCATCCATAGGAGGGTACGGGATAGAGTTAGAGAAGGACCTCCACAATTACACGGATGTCATTACCATTCCGAAAAGGAAGGGCTTCGTTTTAGGAGTCGTTCCCTACTAGGACTCCAACAACAAGAAATCGAGTCCCTCTGAGTCTCTCTTAGGAAGTTGCATCCCACTTGAAAAAACTCAAACAACAAGAAATCCCTTCCATTTATTTATGAATATACACCAATCCGTTTTTTTGCTTTCTATGTGTTGGGATGTATAGATGTTTGGTACAATTATTAGTAGATGATCGAGGTATAATCAAATTATATAGGTTTCTTATTATATAACTAAAATATTAGTAGATGATCGAGGTATAATCAAATTATATAGGTTTCTTATTATATAACTAAAATACAATATTTATAAGCAAAATTTATCAATTATATATGTGTGGGTGTTTAGAGGTATAGTCAAATTAGGAAGTGTAATTTTAATTTTTTTTTGGTTTTTTGTTTTAATTAGGAATGATGTGTTTTTACATATATAAAACAACCTGGAATTAATTAGAGAAAATATGAAAATATAGATTTATTTATTTAATCAATAATGATATTTTTTAAAGTTGTTTTTGTATTGCAATAGAAAATATTTACATTAGTTTAGTAAGATTATTATTTTTGGCTTGCTACTTTGGAAACCATATCAAATGTAATAAAGGAGAGAGTCAACGAACTTACAAAATTACGAGTCTAAAAAATAGAGACCAAAACCATTTGCTACACCACACATGGAGAAACCAACAACAAGAGACAAACATAGCATCCTTGTCGTTGTAGAGTTTGTGCTACCAAGAAAATTAAACTAGAATGGAAGTAAAAGAAAACATTACTACAGTCTGCTCCGTTTATTTTGTTGCTTACCACCCGCATTAGGGTATTGATACCTTGAGCTGCTATTTCTTTGCATTCATGTTTTTAGCGAGGAAGGGTGGAAGGGATACCAAGAGGAATGGTTGCACATAGATTAATAATTATAATTAACACATAAGCCATTTAGCACATATAACACCAATTATCTATTAGTTATATAACTTATAACATTTTCATCAAATGATCAATCATCAAACACAATATCAACATTCAATTTTAAGCATATAAAATTTGTCATCAACAAATTGTAATAGATAACTTCAACTACAAAATAAAATAGAGCATCATATTCATTACCAAAGAGTTGTAAGATTCAACTAGTGGTTCAAAAGTAATCGAAATTGTCATACAATGTTTACAAAAGAAGTTGTAATAAAATAACTTACAATGTTCTAGAGACTACTTCTAAATAGAAAAAAGAAAAAGAGATAGGGATATCTACTAAGCTTTCCTCTTGCCATGAGAAAATTCTAGTTTATTTTCCCACGATTTATGAAGGAGAGAAGTAGGAGTAGGTGGAAGTATTTGTGGAACACGACCATAGGTTGCATGCCCCCGACATAACGTTGGATGCTATGAAGATAAAGGCAAAGCTCTCGCATTTGGAATCTTGCAAGTGGATGGGGGTGGTATGTTTTCTCCATGTCATTGAACACCCTCATCATCAACCAAAAGTTCAATTTCCAAGCAGCCTAAAGCTATGGCTACATTATCCAAATTATCCTTTTATGGATTATAGTCCCAAGTCACATATGTTCTATGATTCTTCGTTGCATCACAATAATTGGGCAACAAATTCAAGTTGTAGTGCATGTAAACCAAGGTTTTTGCTTGGTCCACATTTAAGTTATTTGTCATAATGTCATGGATGAAGTTGTGGGTGATCCAACACCTCTATATAGAAGAATTGTTAACAACCTATGAAAGCACCCTCACCACCAATTTATGTTGATGTGTCATAGAGAAGCCATATGTATTCCACCATTTAATATAACTCAACCTATCTTAATCTTCAATTACATGCAAGTTAGCATAGACTCGATGTTCATTGATGTATTTTCTCAATCGGCTTCATACTTGAGCACACTCATCTTCATTAGGGACTGTTTCAGGGAAAACTAGTGTCGATTCGAACTGCTAGTCCCACTAAGACGGGTAGCTATCTTAGAAACAAACAATGAAAGCTTTTCAAGAGTTCCTTTAAGTGTGATAGATGGAAGAGAAGAATAGAGGACCAACCTGGATCCTTTGCTTTGATCCTAGCTTGATTTCTCCTTTCCTTGATAGAATTCGTCACTCCTCTCCTACTTGTCCTGCTTCAAAGAGTACCTGTAGAGTTCAAAGTAACAACAAACTATCAAAGCATCTCTATCTAAAACATCATAACCAATATGGAATCAGAAACACATTGATCATACAATTGCATTCATAAACAATAAGATTCACAAATATAATATCATATGGAGGAAAACTCAAAGAACTTTATTATTAGTAATGTAAGAGAGGATTACAACCCAGTTGTCTGATCTAGCATCATCCTCCTAGTTGTAGAAGCCCTCTTCACCTCATGAACAAGAAAATCACCCAACAACGCAATGTCTCTTCTCAACAAACCAACAACACTTCCTTACAAAATACAAAATTCTAGCCTCTAGATCTCTCAGATGAGGGATCCATATATAGATGTCTTGCAAGGGTGTGAGTCAGTGCTGGGTTTTTGATTAGTGTCATTCCACTGATAGTTCTTGGTTCTGCTTGGAGATTTCATGATCTCTTACTCATCCCTGGGCGAATTCAGAGAGGCAAGTGTCACAGGAGAAGTTTCTGGAAGATTCCATGATCATCCACCTTGCAAACTGTCTCTGCCATTTGTCTATTCTCGCTCATCGCACCCCACAGAAGGCCATTTCAATATGCATCGCACCTGGCCAGTTAGGCAGTCAGTATGCATCGCACCTTGTCCATGGAGCAGCCTGTATGGTCCAATTTTGGCCAGTTTTGAGTAGTTTTTCAGGTGGAACTTCTGGGAAATGATGTAATCAGCTGACCATGATCCTTTAGGGTATGAAGCAACAATTTTAGGGACTTAAGGAGTCCTTAGTTTATGGACATATGAGTTTGGGGTTGCAGTGCCCAAATATGTCTATAACAAATGCCCCCTAAAGCATGAGGTCGTAAATCTTCTGATGTCGGGTGAAATGCTTTATTCATGAGGATCCGAGGTATTTGAACTGGAAGGTGACCTGTATAAGATACAATACAATACATCATCATCATATTATTTTCATGATCTAGCTGAGGCGGGCATTCCCATGCTCAACTTTATAAATTCATTTTCATGTACACAGGACAGACAATCGTCTGCTGTTGCGGACTTGTGATTCTTCGCATGAAAATTCATCTTCCCTGGCTTGATGACTATCTGTGTAGCTTCTGTGTACATTTGATGTCTTTATTTTCCTGAATATATCGTAGCCCGAATGGATGAAACTAGATCCGGGGTCTTCAAAACTTGTACAATCTTCGCCCAATGTACAAGTCTATCCATGTGAAAAGATGTTCTGAAGTCAAACATGGAAAGACATCGACTAATTACTAGCCATTGATGTAAGCTATTAAAAGACGCGAGAGGAATCACCGATAATGATGATGACCCTCAAGGTACTATAGTACAATTCACGTGGTGTGAATACATGAGCTGATGTCGAACACCACGCAAAGTCTTTCAATCGAAGGTCATTGATGTAAACCTGTCGCCGGAAGTAAGAAACTTGCCATTGAGGCATGCAATCTTCAAAGCACTGAAAGGGTTGTTTCTAAGTTAAATTCTTGGATAATGAGCTGATGTCGACAAGAAGTGACCTGTCATAGGAGGGCCTTGATGTATCCCACATCTATGACGCGAAACGGAGCAAATGATTTTTGTGGAGGTGAAAACGATTTGATGATATGAGGTTCAGGAATGGCGGTCATGAAAAATGAAGCGTGGATGTAATGCAGTGGATGAGGCGTTTGCTGGATGGTGAATTCTCTGAATGACTTCTCTTGAACATATTGGCGACATTGATATGGACTGGTAGCGTTAACCCCATGGATGGCACGGCGGACCAATGGTGACGGTGAATAGAAACCCAACCCAACTCAATCACGGTGATGGAGTGAAAGTGTCATGTTCAAGAGCGACTTGCTAACAATAAAGTTTTTCAAGTTTTCTTCCCATTTTCCCCCAGTCATTGCTGACGAGTACCTCTTTATTTTTGACAATCTTGAGGAGGATAACATATGCTTGGTCTATAATTTTCCCTTTGGGCAAACCTATTGCTTTGTGTTTAGCGAGCCTAGCGTCAGTGAGACTCATTCTTGTCTGGGTGAACAAGTTTGTCGCTATTTTTTTAACGAGTTTAACGACAAAGATAACTCGGTCCTTTTCTTGTTTAGAGAGTTTGAAAATGGACAAAAAGGAGACTCCAACAGTCTTTTTTCGTGGCATAATCCCTTAAGTCCAAAAAAGTGTAAAATAATACGAAAGGGATGACTTTTCGATAGTTTTAACGAGCCGACAAAGACAAGCGCTCGATCTTTTTGTTTAATAATCCCTCAAGTCCAAAAAGATTAAAATATATGAGAGGGATAACGTTCCCCTTACTTTAACAAGCTGGGAAGGCTAATAGCTCGACGATCTTTTTATATTTAACGAGTCTAAAAAGAGTTTAAAAGAGGCTCGTTTTTTAGGAACGAGTGATATTTCTGGGTAGCAGCTAGTTCCAGGTAAGTTTGGAACTTCTCAAAACATGGCAGTGTGAAGAGGGTGGCAATTAGAATCACTCGTCGTAGATGTTCCTCATGATAAAAATGGCTAAATCATACACAGATGCAGAAATACAAATATATTAAGCACAAATGGTGCATGTGCAAACACACCCACACACTGATTACATTCAGATCACTCTATTAAGTAGAGTTTTTGAGATCCAACTTATTCCTAATTTAGAGAGAATCTCTCAACCATCACAAACCAATTTCTCAAATATGGAATGTAAGCATTAATTCCAACATCCCCCCTTAATGATTACATTACATGAAAATAACAAAATAATCAAGCTTATCAGTAGATGCTCCATCAAGTTGCCTCATAACCCTCGGAAAGGTGTAGTTGGCAAGTTGGATTCCCGAGTTCTCTTCCTCAACTCCCGAATCAAGGACCTCCCGAAGTCAATTACTGGACAGCATCCCCAATCTGTCGCATAACCTCATTAGGAAACCACTTCCACGTCTACCACTAATGAGGGATCCTTCCCTAGATCCGCAACTGCCATACTATCTGGACAACCATCCATATTGAGCCTTACTACTACTTGATCTTTAACTACTGGCATCAGCCACATAGTTGAACTGCTGGTTATATTAAAAAAGTTTAATAGATTCACTCTCTTCATCATCAGAATTCCATTGGTATTCATCTGTGGTTATATTTGCTGATTCTTTCCCTTTTAACACATCACTAGCACGACTTCTGCAATTCCACGCTGTATGCCCAGCTTTCTTGCAATAATAGCATTCAATGTCACCTTTGTTTGCATTTTTCTTTCTCATCCTTGACTTTGTCCACAAGGCATTTTCTACATGAGAGTTCTCTTCGGCATCCTCTGGTTTCAGTCGCTTTTCCTCCCCCAGAAGTGCTGCAATTGTCTCTTGCAATGATTGTGTAGATATTTGACTCAAAGTAAAAACAACATTACTATAACTTGAAGGAAGACTATTTAATAATACAGCTTTAGCATCTTCATCCTCCACCTGTGTCCCAGCTTCACTTAATTGTCTTAAAAGAGACATTAAATTATTTATATGACTGGACACATATGTCTCCTCATTCATTTTCAGACTAAATAGTTGCAGCTTTAGGGAAAATTTTGCATTTGTAGATTTTACACCAAACAATTGAGCCAAATGTTCCCATATTTCCTTTGATGTTTTAGTAAGATCTACATGATGTAATTGTGAATCAGAAAGAGCAAGTCCAATGATAGACTTAGCTTTATCATCTCTATTTTTCCATTCAAGTAACTCTTTGGCATCTGTAGGTGCAACTTCTGAACCATTCACTATTCCCCACAAGTTTTTATTCATTAATTGCAGTTGTATTTTTACTTTCCATGAGGGAAAATTCAAACCACTGAATTTGTCTAACACCATAAACTCCATGATAAAAGAGAATACCTTTTCTAAAATGGAGAGAAAAAAACCTGTTGAGGAAAAAAAAGATTTTACAGGCTTGAAAAAAAAACTGTGCGTTCCTCACCTCTTTAGGCTTGAAAGATCCGGTGGCTCTAAATGATGTTTCTTTCGACTTCTGATTCTGGTTCCTCTCGTCTGGATTCAGACTCCAACGTATGATTTGTATGCAGACGAATCACTCGTTATTCCTTGAATTCCACGGATTTTACTGTCGCAACTTTACTCTCACACTTATAAAATTCACCCGCGTTGACATGAATGGGAAACGCATTCCAATCAGAGGTTTTAAAACACGCCATTTAAAATATAATTCGAAGCATGTGATATTCTTCAGGGAAACTCAACGAATCAGTAAAAAATGACGTGCGCTACATATTGAAATTGCGTCCGGCGTTACACATGATATGCTGCAAACAAAAGGAAATAAAATCCACGCTCTAATTCACTTCTGATCCACGCCCTGTGCAAAAATAACTCGCACTCATGCTGTAATTAAACAAAAG
Source organism: Pinus tabuliformis (assembly GCA_031772625.1). Lineage (NCBI taxonomy): Eukaryota > Viridiplantae > Streptophyta > Pinopsida > Pinales > Pinaceae > Pinus > Pinus tabuliformis. The sequence continues at coordinate 354,304,997 of CM062811.1, forward strand.
AAGCTGGAGAATTAAGATCTACACAGTATTAATCAACGCATCTCATTGAGACGGTGACTGTTCAAAGCAACCAGAGCAATTCTTTCATCAAAATAGCAGAGCCAAGCCTGGATTGAATTTCACAGCCAGTACATCTTTCCAATTACAAATATCCTCTTCACAACACAGGTTCACAGGTTCAGATCTAGCTCTGATACCATGATAAAAATGGCTAAATCATTCACAGATGCAGAAATACAAATATATTAAGCACAAATGGTGCATGTGCAAACACACCCACACACTGATTACATTCAGATCACTCTATTAAATAGAGTTTTTGAGATCCAACTTATTCCTAATTTAGAGAGAGTGGTTGAGAGAATCTCTCAACCATCACAAACCAATTTCTCAAATATGGAATGTAAGCATTAATTCCAACACCTCAAATGGGTAAACAATCAAGTGGAAGAAGATGGTTGGCCGAATGAAATGGAGGTGATGGAAGGAACACAACCAAAGTTCAAAAGGGCAGATAGCAAAGCGATCACCAAAGGTTATTTACCACAGGCGGGTTTATTTTTTTAATGAGCTTGAACCTTGTGCCAACATGTGCTCAGTGTAGGTTGATTTTTTAACGAGTTTGAACTTTGCGGGAACATTACTCTTACCAGTCTTTTGATAATGTCTCTTGGTAGATTTATTTTTTAATGAGCTTGATCACTACTATAACATGTGCTCATTACCTTTTTATGTAAGCTAGAAACGATCGAGCTATGAGGTTAAAGGGTTAAGAACCTACAAACTAAAAAAACAAAGGTCGCTTTTCACTTGCATGCAAAGGTTTGCATGCCCCAAGTTTTTCAGTAAAAGGAGAGTTTCCAGGTTATCAAATGGAAGTTCTTGCGGTTAGGCAGGATTGTTTCTGTTGGGAGACAAAAACTCTTCCTTTGCGATGTCCATCGAAATAGACAAAGGTGATTGTTGTGAGCCCCAATCACATAACGTACGAAGATGAATGCTATGAGCTTCCATTCACAATCGTACAAAGAAAATAATCACGTCATACTGATCACATAACCTATACAGGAATGTTATTTAGTCCAAGTATTATGACCTTTCAAGAAAGTCTCTCTTTTCCTCTGGGTTCGCCTACCAAAGCAGACTAGGGTGCATGCCCCCTAATCTTCATCACACTCACCGAACTACTCGCGGTAATTAGGTGGATGGGATGAAGATGGAAGAGACATTGTTGATGTAGAGAGGCCATTTAGGGATGATGGTTGATTTATAGCTGTGTTTGAACCAGGAAATGAAAGCTGGTCGACAAGTTGTACCAGTCTGCCTTCATGTGGAAAACACATCACTCGAAAGAATGTGGAGATAATGGCTTCCATGCTATATATATAATCACGTCCAAGGAGTAGATTGTAATCTAGTGGACCTTGGACTACCATCACATTTAAATAAACGGTTTTCTTTCTCAAAGTTATCGGTAACCTTGGAAGGATCCCTAATGGTCGACTGGTTCCTTTGTTTAAGCTCGACAAATTTTGTTTTCCAGGAAAAAGCGATGGCGAACCAAGCGCTTTCCAAGCAGTTGAGGAAAGGATACTCATCGAAGCCCCTTCATCTATGATTGTACCAGACACGATCATTTTGTAAACCTGTACTATGATTTAGAATGGTACATTAGATGGAAGGCGAGGTTTCGTTGGTTGATTCCAGTCAAAGAAAACAACTAGACTACTTGGAGGAGGTACCGGATAAATGTTCGGATAAGTTTCATGAACTGGGGGGGTCTCTTCCTGTGGTGAAGGAATGGGCGGATTGCCCCCAAGTTCATTAGACTCTATATCGACAAAAAGAATTTGAACGATGTCGTTCTCATCCTCTTTGGAAACTATATCATCTGAAGGTGGATTTTCTAAAGGCAAGACTGGGTCGACTGCCATCTCGACCAGTTGACTTTGATTCGGTATGGACTCAGAAGGTTCACTTTCAATGATAGGTGATTCGATCGACAATTGAGTTATGTCAATCAGGTTTTCAACTAGCGAAGGACTTGGTAAGAGTTTCTTGTATCTAGGTGGAAGCTGCTGTGGTGAAGCAGGATGGTTATCCAAAATGATTTTGGCTTCATCCAGAAAAGGACAACGGTAAAGAGTGTGATCACCTTCACATAACCTACATGGAACTCTAGCTTTTCCTTTCTGTCGATTGACTTCGTTTTCACTAGTTGATGGTGTGCTGTCAACTTGACTGTTAGGGGTTGATGACACCGAATGGTGCAATCGGGGAGACCATTCTCTCAAGATCCGCGGTATGCAGGGGCAATCTCGATGGTAATGGTTCTCCTTGCAAATTGCGCATGGAGTTTTTGGTTTGGAAACTTTAGTGTGTGGATTTTCGCTAGACGATGCTTTGGTGTTCCCTTGTTTAGCTGGCTTCTTCTTCTTCTCCTTCCCTTTCTTTTTCTTCTCAGTTACTTGGTTTTTAGTGTCACTAGTTTCACCAAGTGAAGAGGAAGAAGGGGAAGGAGAAACAAACGAAGTAGAAGGCGAAGGGGTAACTTCAGTATCATCTGGTTGCTGATTAGATTGTTGAGGAACTGCAGTGTTTTGAACGACAGAGGTCGAGAAAAGCCATACTGGCAGGCCGATTGTGATTCCTGGAAGGGACAATGTAGCCATATATGGAGAACCAATATCTCCCCAAGAGGAGAAAGGACTAGGATTCCCTCCAAGGGGGATTCCTTGATTGGTATTCTCCATTATCTCGACCTCAGATCAACGTAGGAACAAGGATGTTATTTCGTTTAAAATAAATTTTAAAGACACTTGGACGCAACTTTCTTTTTCAATTTTTAAGAGTCGAGAAAAAGCTAAAGGTGACTCTGGTTGCCTTTGATTTTTAATGAGCTTGAAGTGACAAGTGTTTAGATGGACCTTTTTTTTTAAGGAGTCGAAAAGGAACGAAAGTGACGCTCTGGAAGTCTAGACAGAGGGTTTACCAAATCGATCGTAAAACTGCAAAATACACCTTGGTGATAAATGATAGAGAAATTACCAAGGACTTATGTACGACAGTCAATCTTCCTGAATGTTGTGTTCAGTGCATTACGATCGATAGGGCGACAGACACAGCTTCTTAAGGATAAAGAATAATAGCCTATTGTGGTCTCCCAATATATACATGATGGTACGGGGAGCACAAGTCTGTATTGGCACTTGTCGTATCAAAGAGGAGGAATCACCCAACCTACGATGAAAACGATAGTTACTAGGTTTTACGACGCTAGAACATGTCTCTAGCCTAGACTTCTAGATGTGTTGCATTAGATTCCAAAGCGTTTTTATGTTCATTGAGGTTTATTTTATGGTTGATCTTATTTAGAAGTTTGTCTTTCAAGGTTCACCGCACGATGTAGATGTGAAATTCCTAAATATGCAATTTAAAATGATAAACAGTGGTTTATGTTCTTTTAGCAATGAAAATCCTAGCTACAAAGGAAAGAAGATAACAATTTTCTTTCAGCAGAGAGCATAGAGCACACACTAAATGCACTTTCCTAAACCAAATTTTGCAAGCATTGAAAATGCAGATGCACATGCATGTATTTGTTTTCCGCTTTCTTAATGTGTGAATGACAAAATGAAAGCTAAGTACAGATCTGAACTATTTTCTTTCAAAGTGACAATACTAACAATTTGTTTTTTTCAAAACGAAAGGAAGACTAAGACGACACTTTTCGATTTTGAATTTAAAACTGTTTTCGACACTTGAAATACTAATAATTTCAAAATCAAGTACAATGACAAAAGTACAATCAACTATCTAGAAGAGGAAGACTTTACGACACTCTTCTTTTGATTCAAAATGACAATTACGACACTTGCATCAAAAACGACAGTTCGATTAGGCTACTTTTGACAAAGGAGGATTGCAAATGATCGACAAATACACAAAAACATTTACAATTCCTAACTGATGGAGGCTGAAATAATGTGAAGGAAGATGGTTACTGCAAGAAGGTACTGATCATGAACAACAAAACTACTGAATAAAGCTGAAAACAGAGAGAAAAACCAAATTTCAGAGAAGAAAACACAGTTTACTCAATCATCACACCCGTAACACAGGGAAACAGGGATGCATCTCACCTGCAACACACGGGAGGTGTGATGCATCCAGGTTGCATAGTTACAGACAGTGCAATGGGCCAGGGAGCGAAGCTGAGCTTCGTTTTTGCTCAAAACTTGCAGCTAAGTTCAGTGATTTAGGCTGAGTAATGATGGACAGTAAACAAAAAGCATAAGGGTAGGATCTGATGAGGTTCTGAGCTACCACAAGGGCACTTAGGATGCTTTGTAATTCAGATGTTTAGTTCATAAACCAACCTGGAGATTGACTGAAGCAGCATTTATCTACTTCGCAATTACATAGCAAAGGCGTTTCAAAGGCTTGTTGGCTAACTTCAGGCTCCATCTGTAGTTTATAAAGCAAACAATAAACCAACAAAACAAACTATTCCGTCCCCAGTGGAGTCGCCATTTCGTTTCAGGGAAAACTAGTGTCGATTTGAACTGCTAGTCCAATGAAGACTGGTAGTTATCTTAGAAACAAACAATGAAAGCTTTTCAAGAGTTCCTTTAAGTGTGATAGATGGAAGAGAAGAATAGAGGACCAACTTGGATCCTCTGCTTTGATCCTAGCTTGATTTCTCCTTTCCTTGATAGATTCGTCACTCCTCTCCTACTTGTCCTGCTTCAAAGAGTACCTGTAGAGTTCAAAGTAACAGAAAACTATCAAAGCATCTCTGTCTAAAACTTCATAACCAATATGGAATCAGAAACACATTGACCATACAATTGCATTCATAAACAATAAGATTCACAAATACAAGATCATATGGAGGAAAACTCAAAGAACTTTATTAATAGTAATGTAAGAGAGGATTACAACCCAGTTGTTTGATCCAACATCATCCTCCTAGTTGTAGAAGCCCTCTTCACCTCATGAACAAGCAAATCACCCAACAATGCAATGCTTCTTCTCAACAAAGCAAGAACACTTACTTACAAAATACAAAATTCCAGCGTCAAGATCTCTTAGATGAGGGATCCATATATAGATGTCTTGCAAGGGTGTGAGTCAGCTCTGGGTTTTTGATTAGTGTCATTGCATTGATAGTTCTTGGTTCCACTTGGAGATTTCATGATATCTTACTCATCCCTAGGCGAATTCAGAGAGGCAAGTGTCAGAGGAGAAGTTTCTGTAAGATTCCATGATCATCCACCTTGCAAACTGTCTCTGCCATTTGTCTATTCTCGCTCATCGCACCCCACAGAAGGCCATTTCAGTATGCATCACACCTGGCCAGTTAGGCAGTCAGTATGCATCGCACCTTGTCCATGGAGCAGCCTGTATGGTCCAATTTTGGCCAGTTCTGAGTAGTTTTTCAGGTGGAACTTCTGGGAAATGATGTAATCAGTTGACCATGATCCTTTAGGGTATGAAGCAACACTTTTAGGGACTTAAGGAGTCCTTAGTTTATGGACATATGAGTTTGGGGTTGCAGTGCCCAAATATGTCTATAACAGGGACCAACTTTTCTAATGCAACCATATACTCATTTTGTACTTTTGGATCTATGTGTCATTTTCTAATAACTGCAACCCTAAGCGTTGGTGGACCAATTAATATGGAGAATAAGATTTGGGTGTAAGGACATACCTTAGGGCATGGATTGGGAAATTTATATTATCCCACTTTTTGGATACATGTTTATGTCCATATGATCATAGATTCCATCTCTCGACTCGATAATGTCTTTGATTCAGCCTATGATGCTATCCATTTTCTCACACATCTCTCTAATCACCAACTAATATATATTTAAAAATCAAATCACACTATAAATGGGCTTGGTAAATTGTAGAACATACCTAACCTGTTTCCAAAACTAATCATCAAGCACTGTGTTCTCCACCTCTTAAAATTCATGTTTATTAGATGCATATGTAGCACTATCTTTCAAATCTTGCCATGAAATACTTGATACCTTTCTAGCCAATGCCTCTCTTACCTTCAAAAGGAACCTAAAGATGAGAAAATCACTGAAAAATATGGTATTTGCAAACTTTAGTAGTTTCAACATAGATTAATTGTGAAAAATGTAGTGGGCCATGCTACCCTTGTTAAAAAATTGTATCGTTTTCTTCCCTCTCTTGTGTAATGCAATAATCCATCTTTCAATCATGGTAATTTTTCTTAATAATATCATGCATGCATCAAGGTGTTCAATATTGATTATAACACTCTAATAAAAGTATGTTAGTATACATCTCTTAAATAATTTCTCTCGTCCCCTTACAAGTAGAATTATCAGTGATGACTTGAATGACATTGTATGGCCCAATCTCTTGAATTGTTTTAACTAAGGATTTTGAAATATTAATACTAGTCTTGTAATACGCTAAGTAGTCATGGAATGAAAGGAAGACCTCCACCACTATTAAGCATGCAATGAATTGTTAGAGTTTGGATGCAATTTGAAAAGATTAGTGCATGCTAATATAACCTATGTAAATTCTGTGAGGGAAAGAGTTCGTTGTGTTATATCGGTTGGCTAAATGGGTTATTGGCCCCTTGAAATTTTATGTTGTATTAGGGTTATAATTTACTATGGTTTTCTTACCAACATAAGCAATGCATTCTCAAGTCTTTGACTGTGAACTTTAATGTGTGTAAGTACCTCTAGTGGAACACCCAAATTTTGATGCGGTCCTAGAGCCATATTCAATTAAGTTTAGATCCATGGTTGGGTGATAGTCACTGCACCTACAAATAGGGATAAGGAAGCAAGAGGTACATGGAATCATTTTTAAGCATTCCTCTTCTTAACATTAAACTTGATGGCTAAAATTACTCCATTTGGAAATTTTGTGATTAAAAAGTTTTGATGAAGTAGAAACTCTTGGAACTTGTAAGAAGTAAGGCAATTTCTCTTATAGATGTGCAAGAGTTGATGAAGTACTAAATCAAGGAAAATTTATATCATATCAAAGTTCTCAATGAAGGAAAAATTGTATCATGCCAACTATTGGGAGGAACAAGAATAAAAATAAAATACCTAAGATAGAAGTACAATTAGTCACTATATGCCTACACTCAAGAGTTCAACCACTACACCATTCAGTGTAGAATGATGAAAAAAAACCAAAATGGTCATTAATTTCATTGGTAGATTGATCACACAATCACAAAATGTTTGAAATGCACACTACCAAATATATGTGTCAACAAGATAAGTTAGAAGAATTCAAGAATAGTTGGAGTATAATTATGTTGTTAAGCACAAATTGATGGTCAAGGAAAGAAGTTTTATTAAAGACGACATGCAAAAAAAATCCATTCATGAGGACCACATAAAATAATATTGAATCCAAGTGTCTAGATAAGAACATAGCATGTTGAATAAAAACATTAAATTATATTCTACTATCCATTGTAAGCATAGTGAAGCATTTTAACAATGAAAGTTGGAGGTTACATCTAAAGTCATTAGAATTTTCATTCACCAAATTGACAAGATAAAGAGAAATGTATTTGAAAACACATCCAAAGGCATCTCTTTGACGGAAAACACACTTCAATGAGACAAAGTGCATTAAAATATATTCTTTATTAAGATCCAAATCAACTAGGAACTCGTCATTTCAATGTTTGATATTGGAAGCAAAGGAGATGTCATCTTAGAAGCAATAGTAAAAAACATAACCTTTCCACAATTGCACACTTTAAAACCTACTCTTTAGGTTGGCTTTAACATGAAAAACAACTTGCATGTTCAATGAATGTGCAAGGCAATGTTGTCCATCTTAGATTATTATTTTGATAAGGTAGAGTGCAATATTGTTCTGTTGGATGCATGTGGTTTTATTGTAGGTAACCATTATTTGAGGGATTGATATGCTATCTAATGAATGAACTTGAATCGATGTAGAATTGTGAAAAATGGCCAAGCTTAATCATTGAAACATATGAAGATCCAACAACTTTAACGCTTGTTTCAGTTGCAAATGCATAAATTGACTTATTAAAGATTCAAGACATGTTTTGGTTATTTTTTGGCCCAAAGAGGTAGGGAGAGTGGAACTCCCTAGCCATTTTTGAATGGATGTCAAGACTTTATCATACATATACTTGGTAGAAAAGTTAGAATTATAGAGGTAGCTTGATAGAATATTGATGTGTTAATCTACATTTTTTGGAGAACCTCATGAAATGCCTCCAAACTACACAATCAAACCCTAAATTGACTTGAAACAAGGTGTTCCTTTTCGGAATGAGTAGTCCTTATTGGAGAATGAAGAAATAGAGAGGTATATTCAATAGTTATTGTATAAGTTCCAAATTTGACCAAGTTCATTGTGATGTGGATTAGATATTGTTCTTGTGCTTGAGAACAATGGCATATGAAGGATGTGTATGAATTATTCACTGTAAATAATATTTCCATTAAGAATCAATATCTGATGTCAAGCATTGATGCCCTAATAGATTGACTTCCCAGAGCCAAGTATTTAAGTGAAATAAACTTGAAGTTGAGCCACCACTAGATTCATATCAAGCTATAATATACATGGAATAATTTTTTTAAGACAAACTAAGGATTGTTCGAATGGCTTGTGATATATTTTGGGCTTAACAATTCTTTCCACATTAAAAAATTGATGAATTAAGTTCTTAAACTTTATCATGACTCTTTGGTAATTGTTTATTTGAATGTTATAATAATCTTCAATAAAACCTAGGAGGATCACTTGTAGTAGTTGGACCAAGTATTTGAAACATTGTACAAAGAGATGTTACTTGTGAATTTGTGCTAAGTATACATTTGGATAGGAATAACTCGTTTATTTTGGATTCCATGTGAAAGAGGATGGAATGAACATGATCTGACAAATACTTCAACCATCATCAACTAGCCATTATTAATTAACTTTTGTTACCTATGAATTTTCATGGGAAACAATAAGTACAGAAGGAAATTCATTACACAATTTACCCATGTCACACACATAATGTGATGAATTAGTTGTTGATTTTTGATAGCTTGGGAGGTACTCCAAGTTGTAGGGTTCGGGGTTTGGAGGTTGGAGAGCCACAAAAGTCTTTTGTGGGCTTGGTACCCAAGGTTGGGGTTTTTCACCCATTGATGTTTGGGCCAAAACTATGAGGAATTCTTGACATGTGATGGATGGAGATGATAGAGGATGGCGAGGAGAATCCAACGCTTTGAGAATTATTGGAATCTGAGATGTCCTTGATGAGATATGAATTTTGGAAGCTGACAATGAATTTTTGGGCATTCAATTCATGTAGGCTTGAAGTGGAAATGTCCAAAAGGCATGTCACTTAGGCAATTCGGTGGAGCCCTCTTATTTGGTATAAATAGGAGGTGACTGAGTTCATTCTACGACATCCAAAGTGCAACACAAGGGCAACAAAGGAGTGAAGAAAGAAGTTCATAGAAAAGAAAGAAAACTTCTGTCTGGGCTGCAGATCCTAGGATCAGACCTCAAAGAATATTGAAGGAGAATTTTTACGTTTTCTTGTGAGTGTTTGAGGGCCGAGTTGGATTAGATTGCAGTCCGAGTTTATTGGGCAAGGTTATGGATTTTTTTGAGTATGTTTGGGGTGGTCTTTCTCCAACCGTAGTGCCTGTTTTGTTGCAGACATAGGCCGATACCTGTAGCTTCCTGTGGAGAGGGTTGAAATTCCTAGAAACAAGGGACAATAATCTGTTTAGGGTGCCACAAACCTTCCTCAAGCTAGACGGGTGAGTTGAGAGGGTTGGTAGGCCTTAGTGTGGGTGGATACTAGCCCTAACAACTAGTGAAGGAAGGAGGAGTAGGGAATGAGGAGGCCGCAACTGTAGAGAGGCCTATGAGGCAGTTTATAAAGGCTGACGTGGACCATGGTTATGCCCTAACCATATCACAATGCTACAATAGTTCGAACAATAGACATGGGGTATGGTTGCAACTTGTTTTACGTTGTGATGGATCAAGTATTGACCAGATTGGATGGGATTTATTTGCAGCCTGTGGGAGCCATGTGTTGGGGTTGTCTTAGGTGATTAGAAACCCTAACTAGGAGCAGATCCTATAGTGATTGGATTGGATGCCATTGGACTGGTGGAGGGAAACATGTTGGTAGCCCAAAGTAGCCCTTAACAAGAAGTCATAAAGGGAGTTTGACAACTGACGTTTAGGTGAAGTTTTGGATCCTAATGTGCAATACATTGATGGAATAGTGGAATTCTAGATTGGTAGATTGGAGCTCAGGTATTGGCCAACCTAGAAGAGAAAATTGGATCAATCTGTGTTCATTGAAGAAGAAATGACTTGCAGCAGTGATAGGTGGAAACCCTCTTGGAGTCTCTATGTGTTGTCTCTTGATGGATTAAGGGGCAACTATAGAGTAGAACGAAAACGAAGGACCAACAAGACAAGATACAACATAGAGGCTGAGATTGTGCACTAGGGTAGTGAGATTGTTATTGTATCTTGTATTCTTGTAATTATTGATGATTAAGGGCCATTATCCCTAGTGTGGAATCCCTAGGATGTTGTATTATTCAGTTGGTTTAATATAACGAAGATTGGGTTGTTGTAGATATTTCTACAATATTTTGTAAAAAGTTGTCTATACTTGTGCATGTGTGATTTACTATTATTTATATTCCACTATGCAAAGTAGCTTTGTTGAGATTCTTGGTTTGGTAGTGTCAGAGATTTTAAGATTATATCCTAGACACCAAGGTCGTGGAAATTCAACATAAGTACCAAGTCATTTTTAGTTGGGGCATTGTGTAACATGAGATGATGTTTGAATACATCATGCATGGATTCATTGTTGTTCCAAAATACCCACCTTTATTGATATTCAAGGATCCTTCAATATTAAGTTGTTTGCTTCTAGACATGCCATTGAGGTTTTGATGCATATCGAAGCCTCATCACCTATGACTCTAAGACATATATTGCCATAGTTTTACATTATTTAGTGTAAGACAAAGAGATTTGTGCGCTAGCTCAAGCTATGGCGTGATGCCTTTTCTTGATAAGAGACCTTATCAATAATAATCACATGACTCTTTACTTCCTCTCGACATGAAGAAAGGTTGTGAATGCATGCCACATGAAGTGATATAATGGGTAACACATTTATGGGAATTTAATATTGTGATTAAGTATAAAAAAATGAAGAACCAATAAATTTGTATGTTAATTTTTAACACTTCCAACAATTGTATTTATCATGCACACACAATTCTAGAAGTTTGTTTTCAATGATTTTAGATAATCTTATGCACATTGTGCATTCTTAATGCACATATATGTGGTTTTGTACGATTATGTGTGGGCTCCATGAAATGAAGAATTCTTAAGATTCCCCATTAAATGATAGGATTATGTACAAGTTGAATGTCATATGTGTTCCTTAGTGAGATCATAAGCTATAATTTTTTCATGTGGCACACCATTCTAGGATAATTGTACAATTTAGAGTGGGGTAGACAATTTCAAACTTGTAGAGCTATTTATACTAAATGATTATAATACAAATGGTAGCAAGATCTGTGAAAAGTTGCACTCTCTATTGCGTGTTCAACCTATCAAATAAGAATTTGGGAAAGTATATACAACTGCAATCCTTGACAAATGCATGGGAGTTTATTTCAATGGATCTCCTTGGAGGATTACTGACAAACTAGTAAGGGTCATGGCTATCTTATGGTACTACTAGATCACTTTAGAAAATTGATCATGATGATACCATACAAGAAATTAGTGAGCGCACAACAAGCTCCACAATTGTTCTTTGAGAAGTTGTGCATGCATCCTTACTTACCATTGTCAGATACTTCTAGCGATAACAATAAGATTCATTAGCTACTTGTGGAAAGCATTGTGGGGTTTGACGGAAACTAAGATGAAAATGAATAGTGACTTTATCTTCACAAAAATGATTTACTAAACATAGTGAATATCAACAATTAAATTGTTGTAAACTTCTAATCACGGGCATCCAAAAAAATGGGATTCCAACAAAACAATTATAATTTTTCACTACACAGTATGGAAGGCAGTTCACCTTTTGAAGCATGATTTGGATATTTTCCAAAGGATTCGTTAGCTATTTTCGGTGTAATTCTTGAGGTAAGAGCAAGAAAGGAAATTATTACACATGGCCATGATATATGGTTTATAGACAACATATGGAATATTTAGGAGTAGGTTCAAGAGACATTGCACAAGATTCATTTGAAGCATAAATATCGACATGATCAACACAATAAAACACTTTGTTTTGTATCAAAAAGAGTTTTGGTTTGCCTTTAAGTTGAGTGCTTAAGCAGAAATAAACGAAAATTAGGTTTCTTAGATATCGTCCTTATATTATTCCCCAATATATTCAACATAGTGCATTCAAGTTGGTCTTACCATCCTACATGGGTATTCATCTAATCTTTAATGTAAATTGCATGATGCTTTGTAAGTCATGCATGGTGGATAATGATGAGGAATAATTTATCATGTTTTCTCCTAAAGTGTTGGTTATTGTGTTGGAAGCGCGATCAATATTGAGAGGGGATGGGGGTAAATCAGTGTTATGCTATATGGATCAATTTTACCACTTTTTTCCTTTCTTACACAAATAACTAAATCATCAATATATCATCAACAACACAATACATATAGCATTTCTAAAGATAAACATAAACCATGAGTAGCACACAAATCATCACAAGTCAATTATGAGAATACCTCGAGAACATCATTACATAAGGAAACACCAGATATTAGGTGGAAACCACAAATCGGGAAAACCACTGCTGCTGTTGTCTTATTCTTCTTTATTATTAATAAAATTATTCTTTACATATGCATGCATTGGACAACACCAGTGTACAAGCCTCTATTTGCAAGCAATGTGAGCCACCACTCCCAAAACTATGTAAGCCACCACCTTCACTAGATTTTCCAGCCACCATGGAAGGAAGCCCCTACTCCCTAAGCAAATTCATCAATCACTGCCAGAAGGAAGCTATAAATCCCTTAGCAAGCCACCACTCACCTACAAGCCTCTACTTGAAAAAATGAAGGTCCCAACCTTCAAACCCACATGGACCTAATTTCATCTATTTTTAAACTACGACCCATGATCTCTGCATACAATAAATGTGAGCCTCGTTTCATGTTATTTTTAGACTGGGCCCCATGTAACATTAGGCTCAAACACTGAATACTTTCTCCCCAACACAATCTCAACGACAATCAATACATCACCTCAACATAATCAATAACATACATATAAATCTGCAATACTGCGATAATCTAATATACAATGTACACAACGTGAAACCTCCAACACACAAACTGTCAAAACAACACCATCAACAACATACATATTCTGATCATCCAAACTCAGCCATGTCTCAACAATAGCAACCACACACAATACATACAATAGAGCTACAACCATATTAAATCTCTCCAATAATAAAGCCTGATCTGCTCAACTATGATCCCCTGCATATACAATGTTAGAAATTTAAAGGTGTCGTAGAAAACATGCTAACATCCAATTCTCCATTGGAGCAACAATCTTCTCAATAAAAACCTTCATAAACATGCATAAAACACTTGCCGAAGTGTGCATATAGAACTTCGCAATAAAATTGATTCCCTTTATCAATCTTCTACAACTATGTCTCTCCTCTCACATGGTGCTCAATGTTCTTAATTCTCTACAATGACTTTCTCTCACAAAGGAACCAACCCCTCTTTCACAAATCTTTCTCCTATAAGTAGATGATCTGAAGTGATTAAACAATAATATCTCAGAGATATGGAGAGACAAAACTCCTGTTCATACTCCGATATTTTTCTCCTTGACTTGATCCAACACTAACATCATTCAATGAGAGACTTATCTCTAACTTGATCACCTTCTAAAATGAAGACTAACTCAAATTGACTCTACACCATGAAAAACCTTGGGAAAATATTCTAGGAAATTCTCATGGTGTTTTATGTGCATGCACATGGACTAAAAAATTCACCTACAGGACATCATTGCTGGGATTGAAATGTCTCCCAGCAATGACCATCATAGGGATAGTGTGGACACCCGGGGAGGTTGTTGAGATCCTCACGCTATGCTAGTTATCATCCCGTCAAAGTCGCTCCAACTTAGGGAAAATACAACTTTATTTGGTGAGAACTTGTTGCCACTATGACACCACTTCCTCAAGCATTGCCAAGACCTGTACACACCTCAACAACACTTCAACAAGCCTCTGTAATAATCATGTCAAATCCTCCAATCTTGTTGACATCAATGCCAACATAATTGACTCCATTGTTGATTCCTTAGGTGGACATCCTAGGTTGACATTAATGCCAACAACATGTGTCCAACATATGGATGTTGGAACAAATGTTAAAGAAGATGGAGTTCTTAAGAACAAAGTATAGGTTGCTAGACAAGGATCACTTAAACTTTATTGGTTCAAGCTAAAATAATAGTGGCCCCAAGGCAATAATGGTATGCATTGGAGAATACTTAGTTTAAATTTCCTGAAATGACATCAATTTTGTTGGGGTGCAAGAAATCCTAAGTAATAAGGTTTGACCTAGGATCAAGTTAGAGATCGACTATGACTAAGAGAGCTACATAGGATAATTATTTAACCTAGAATAATTCCTTGAGTGTAGTTGTCTGTTACAATGTGGATGTGGGAAACTTGACTTGCAATAAGGAGTGACAAATTGAGTTGTCATATTTCCATCTGCATTCTTGATATCATTATACAAGTGTAGTGGTTCCATTTGTCATGCATGCTAGAAGTGATGCGCAAGCACAAGTAAGGTGCATATGATTGGGCATAATCTTGCATACCTAAAATCAATGAGTGAATAACTTGAGCTTGGACAAACCATGCAAAGAAGCTTAATGATCATAATTGTTCACCAAATTACCTACTTCTTAGTCTTCCCAACACATTTACATCATCATAAACAATCAAGATATGAACGAATGAGATGCAAAGTTTCATGTTTCTTTATGTTACCTAGGAACATATTAATATCTACACTCCTCCCCTCTAATGTAATGGGGTTAGTTGTAGATATTATTGGATTGGAATAAGCTTCATGTTGTTCACATCTCTAATATACAACAACTTTTGTTAATTAGGTTTGGAGTTGATACAATTTCCCAAAGCTCTTGCCAAATGTGCTTTATACATTTTTTGTTTGTTTGAATGGCTTTATTATTTGGTCTTTCCATAATATAGTAACTATGTGAGGATCTAGAGAACGCATTACATGTTTATTGTGTGGATGCACTTATTTCCTTTTAGAAAAATCTATCTCATATTTTGTTGGGATCATCCTAAAGCACCAAAAACACAGTCAAAAGGCCTATAAATGGCTAATGACCCTAAAAAACGTGATTTAAGGGGAAATATCCAGGTGTTGGGCCCAAAATCCATTGTCTAGGCCATAAAATCTATCCTCTTTTCCCTTCATGTATGCAATTGGGTACCTAGTCCTTCTGTATGGAATAGATTCCATCTGCAAGGCTTGTACCATACTTTAGTCACACCTTAATGACACTTAAGCCTAGAAAACATGCATTAGGCACAAAACCCAAAGGTTATCATACCCCTAAACAATGGTTTATGTCATAATAACCTTACTTGTAATATATAATCTATGAAATTGGTTTGTTAGTCCTTCAATAGGGAAATGTTTTCACCTTGAGGGTTTAGATATTATTGTTGGGGAACTCACAAATGATATTTGAGCCAAAAAGGAAAAACACTCATTAAGAGAGATATCCATGGTGTGTAACCCGAAACCATAGATTATGCCATAAGACCCACTTTTATCTCTCCTAATTCATGAAGTTTGTCCCATGATGATCCTTTAGTAAATCAAAGTCCGATATCTAGTGTTGATACTATGATTTAGGGTCTTGAAAGGAAAAGACTCTATCTACGGAGTTCATGTCTTGGTCGCTCTTGAATCAAATAAATGCATAAAAATCAATCATGTGAACATGATTAAACATTATTCATATGGATACACCTCACAAGATGCGGGAAGAAACACTTAGGTCACTAATCATTGGTAACACAAGTCATCTATCTTGTTTTGCCCTATGTTGTGGCTTTATTCCGTATAGATGGATTTTAGGTATAAATCACGTGGATTATTATTATTATCAAACTTGTTTTAATGAGTTGTATTTAGTACACAAGTCATATTTATTTAAAACAATATTAATTAGATTTTGTGTGAGGAAAAATGTGTCCAAAACATGCAATGGTTTAATACAATAATGAGAAATAGTGATCACATATATATGACTATAAAACATACTTATTATACCATCATGCACCAAAAAATTATAGTTATTAAGAAAGACACAAAAATATAACTTTTTTCCATTTTCCCTTGGCCCCTAACCCCCTTCACCACCTTGACACAGCCCCCCTGCCCCCCAAGGTATCTATTTCTAAGTCTTTTGTGCACATGCCAAATTTAGGTTGATCCAAAGATTTGACAGTTCCTATTGAACCTTTCATAGTTATATCAGTGGAGTGTTCCACATGCAAGTCTTCATTTTGAAATTAAGAGATACCATTAAACAAGGGTTCCATTATTGTTGTAGAGGTTGGAGGAGGAGAGAATGATTTCTTGACGAAGCTAAATATATGACATAATTTTATTTACTAGAGACTTCAAAGCTCCCAACTAAGTGTCCAATTCTAAGTGTTGACATGTGACAAGCATGAAGGAAAATAATTCATTCTTTGCTAAGTCCCAACCACTGTAACATTGTATCCATAGTGCATATCTTAAATTTGTTTCAACCAACCCTTACTTTCTAGTCACATTCCTCTCATTAGGAGAAGTTTGAGGTATAAAATGGGCATCGCAAGGAAAATAATAGTTAAAATAATAAATTAGGAGTTTGAATTTTTTTAAGAAAAAGAAAGGAACCTACTTTTTTTGTTGTATTTTTGGCTTATTTCATTATAGGTTTACTCAAATTTCAGTGTAGACACTGTTGGATGCGGAATTACATTCCACATCCAAGGAGTACCCACTTTGCATACTTTTCAGAAGACCCAAATGTAAAAAACTGAAAATACATGAAAAAATTGTGTTGAATATGTTTTTTTCTATGTTTTTTCATTTTTTTTCAATATGGGTTTTACTCGGAATAATGAGGAGGGGGTTGCGTTGACTGCACGCTGCCACAGTGGTTTCCAAAGGCCGAGGAGAGCAGAACCTTCTGCGGCGTGGACCAGATCTGCATGTGCGCTCTGTGTGGCATATTGTCAAAGGCCGTGAAGACCAGAGCCATCTCTGCGTGGTGAGGAGGACTGCGCCTGAGACCAGAGCCATCTGCCTGTGTGTTTTCTCTACGCGAGGAGGACTACGCCTATTGCTGGCTTGTGAACCGTGAGGAGAAGCTGCGTGAAGACCAAACCCTCTGCCCTGCGTTGGATCAGAGTGTGACCTCTGCGTGCTGGAGCAGAGAGGAAGAGTCTGCGTGGTCATTGTTTACCTCTGTGTGTTGGAGCAGAGAGGGAGCCGTGAAGACCTGAGCTATCTGCTATCTGGATTCGGGTAATTGTTTTTAAATTCGAGAGAATTTTTTTTTCCAGAAATTTGTTCAAATTTGGAGGAAAGCAAATCAAAGGGTTTTTTCATTAAAATTGAAGGAAAGAAAAACAAAGGTTTTTCATTAATTTGAAGGAAAAATCTGTTGAAGGGTTGTTTTTTGTTTGAAAAAAGGGGAATTATCTTTTTTGAATACAAAAATATTCTTGAAGAAAATGAAAACCCTAGTTGAAAGACTGAAACCCTAGGAGAAAAAAAATGGCCAAGATGTCGAATGCAAAATTCAAGGTGGAGAAATTCACTGGCAAGAGCAATTTTGCTCTTTGGAAACTGAAAGTTAGGGATCTGCTGGTGCAACAAGGGTTGCACAAGGCATTGGATGGGGCAACTAAGAAACCTGCAACCATGACTGATTCTAACTGGGAGGACTTGGATGCCCGAGATCTCAGTACCATCAGGTTGTGCCTGGCGGATGAAGTTCTTTTCAACATTGTTGAAGAGAGTACAACTTCAGGTTTATGGGAAAAACTATATATGACAAAGTCGTTAACCAATAGAATTTATCTGAAAAGACAACTGTATAGTCTTCGAATGAAGGAGGGTTCAAAAGTTGCAAAACACTTGAATGTTTTTAATACACTTATATGCCAATTAACAGATATGGAAGTTAAAATTCAGGAAGAAGACAAAGCTATAACCTTGCTGTGTTCTCTTCCCGAATCATGGGATCACTTCGTAACTTCAATCAGCTTGAGCACTGTTGATTCTTTGAAATTTGAATCAGTTGTGGGAGCTCTCTTGTCTGAAGAAGTATGAAGGAAATCCAGTACTGAAACGCTGCATCAGAAGCCATGATAGCTAGAGGACGGTCAAAGGAAAGAGGAGAAAAAACAAGGGGGTCTTCCAGATCTAAATCAAAGGGAAAGAAGTGTAAGGCAAAATGTTGGCACTGTAATAAAATTGGACACCTGAAGAAAGACTGTTGGAAACGAAAAGAATCTGATAACCCGAAGAAGGAAGCAAATCAAGTCGATTCAGGTATGATAGACGAAGTTTTATCTGCTGAAGAGTTATGTATGATAGATGAAACTTCACCTGTATGTGATGTCTCTTAGGGTTTAGAAAGTTGGCTGTTAGACTTTGGTGCTTCTCATCACATGTGTCCACACAGAAATTGGTTTACTTCATATGAAACTGTAAATGGTAGTTCTGTGTTTATGGGTAATAATGTATCGTGTCAGACAATTGGGATGGGAAATATCAGGATTAAAATGTATGATTTCACAATTATAACATTAACTAGTGTTAGACATGTACCTAATTTGAAGAAAAATTTGATTTCTTTGGGAGTATTGGATTCGGATGGTTATAAGTTTACAGGTCAGAATGGCATGCTGAAAGTCTTTAAAGGCACCCTAGTTGTTATGAAGGCAGAAAAGGTTGGAAATCTTTACAGACTCAAAGGAAGTACTCAGATCAGTGAAGCAGCGATTGCGTCAGAAAAAGAAGAAGTAGGTACTCGTCTATGGCATCAGCGATTGGGTCACATGAGCGAGAAAGGTCTTCAGATATTGATGAAACGTAAATCTCTTCTCGATTTGAAATCTTTGAAGTTAGATTTCTGTAAACATTGTGTGTATGGAAAACAGTGTAAACAGAGATTTAAAACTGGAAATCATAATAGTAAAGATATTTTAGACTATATTCATTATGATCTATGGGGACCATCTCCTATTGTATCAAATGGAGGTGCTCTATATTTTTTAACGTTTATTGATGATTTCTTCTGTAAAATTTGGGTCTTTATGCTAAAAAGGAAAGCTGATGTATTCAATGTCTTTAAACAATTTAAAGCAATGGTAGAGAAAAGAACGGGCAAATCAACTAAATGTTTAAGAAGTGACAATGGTGGTGAATTCACTTTAATAAAATTTGAACAATACTGTAAGGATGAAGGAATTATTAGACAGAAAGCTGTTGTTTATACTCCTCAACAAAATGTTGTTGCTGAACGTATGAATCAGACTCTTATGGAAAGAGCCAGAAGCATGATCAACAATGCTAACTTGCAAAAGGAGTTGTGGGAAGAAGCAGTATTCACTACTTGTTATTTAGTTAACAGATCACCTTCAGTAGCAATTAATTGTAATGAAGAGGTTTGGACAGGTCAGTCTTGTGATTATTCACATTTAAGGATATTTGGTTGTGATGCTTATTCTCTTATTCCTAAAAATCAACGTTCAAAATTAGATCCAAAGTTGAAATGTTATGTCTTTGTTGGGTATGACTATGCAGTGAAAGGATACAGGTTGTGGGATCCTACATCGCTAAAAATAGTCATTAGTAGAGATGTATCATTTGATGAGTCTTCTCTTTTAAAATCAAATGTTGAAAGAATTGAACAGGAACAGGTATGGCCAAATCAACAAATTCAGTTGAAGACTATACCTTTTGATGACAGTCAAGAGAAAGAAAATACTTTTGGAGAAAAAGTTGTTGAAGATGCGAAGGAAGCTGTTGAAGTTTCTGAACAGTTCAACAACCAGTGACTCGAAGAAGGTCTACAAGGGAAAAAAAAACTCCCAAAAGGTATGAAGATTCTGCTTCATCTTTTGCTTTGATTACTAAAGATGGGGAACCTTCTTGTTATCAGGAAGCAGTAGATGATATAGATAGCGAAAAATGGAAAAAGGCTATGGAAGAAGAAATGGATTCCTTAGCCAAGAACAATACCTGGAATCTTGTAGAACTTCCTGAAGGGAGAAGTGTTGTTGGATGCAAATGGGTCTTCAAACTGAAACAGAAAGTTGATGGAAGTATTGAAAGGTATAAGGCGAGATTGGTAGCAAAAGGGTATTCTCAGGTTGAAGGTATCGACTTTCATGAGATTTTTTCACCAGTTGTAAAACTTGTTTCTATTCGTACTGTCTTGGCACTAACTCCATTACTTAACCTTGAGTTAGAATAGTTAGATGTTAAAACAACTTTTCTACATGGTGATTTGAATGAAGAGTTATATATAGAACAACCAGAAGGTTTTGTACGAGGTTGCAACAGAAGATTAGTTTGCAAGCTCAAGAAATCATTGTATGGTATGAGGCAGTGTCCCAGACAATGGTACAAGAAGTGAGACTCCTTCATGGTGAGCTATAACTTCATAAGAAGTGAGTATGATCATTATGTATACTTCAAATGTTTCAATGGCATATTCATTATCTTAGCTTTGTATGTTGACGATATGCTTATTGCAAGAAAAAGCATGGAATAGATCAACAGGTTAAAGGCTCATCTCTCTAGGACGTTTGATATGAAAGATCTTGGAGCAGCAAAACATATCTTGGGCATGGAGATACACAGAGACAGAAAAATGGTAAGCTTTGGTTATCACAGTAGAAGTATGTGGAGAAAGTACTTGAAAAGTTTTGTATAAACAATGTGAAACCTGTTAATGTTCCATTAGCTTCCCATTTTAAGCTTTCTTCGGTTTTGAGTCCTATAACTGATGAAGAAAAGCAGTATATGTCTCATGTACCATATGCAAATGTTGTAGGCAACTTAATGTATGTGATGGTATCTACAAGACCTGACATTTCACATGCAATTAGAGTTGTCAGCATGTTCATGGCAAATCCAGGTGAAGAACATTGGCGAGCAGTGAAATGGGTGCTTCAATATCTACAAGAGGCACAAGTGACCATTGCGTCATCTTTAGTGGTAGTGAAGGATCAGTCTGCGGATATGTAGATGCTGATTATGCAAGTGATTTGAAAAAAAGAAGATCTACTACAGGTTATGTCTTCACTCTTATAGGTGGAGCAATTAGTTGGATGTCAAAGCTTCAAGAAATAGTTGCATTGTCCACTACCAAAGTAGAATATATAGCTGCTTCAGATGTCAGTAAAGAAGCAATCTGGTTAAAGGGTTTACTTGATGAGATTGGAAGGACATAGGAGAAAGTGAATGTACTTTGTGATAGTCAAAGTGCTATTCATTTGGCTACAAATCCTGCTTATCACAGCAGAACCAAGCACATTGATGTAAGGTATCATTTTCTGAGACGTGATCAATGGCGGAAAATTAGCTCTTCAAAAGGTCCATACGCGAGAGAATTGTGCAGATATATTCACAAAGCCAGTTACAGTAGAGACGCTGCGATGGTGTTTAGCTTCTCTTGGTTTGCAGAAAAGATGATGAATGGGCATGGGCAAGGGATTAGGAAATTTGTTGTCAAGGTGGAGTTTGTTGGAAGTTTGACAACTAATTATGTAAATTTGGGTAAAATGTATTAATTATTAACAAGTTAGTTTTATACCGAAACATCGGTTATGTAACTAAGGAGGCTCATATAAAACTGATGAATGCCCGAACTATTGTATGGAGAATCAATTTATTGGTTGAATAGAGATTCCAATCCCTTGCCCCGTGGATGTTTCCTTGACATCTTGTCAAGGTTTTACCACGTAACTCCTGTGTTATTACATGTGTGTGTGCATTCAATTTTCCAGTGAGTTACCTTCTTTCTTGGTTAGTTTATAACTGTAAATGCTAACTCATCTAACAACACATGACTATAGGGTTAGGTAGCGATAACGCTTAATCCAAATTTTCTCTCTAGAAACACTCGATTCTCTACCTTCTTTGTTTCCTTCTTGTACTTTTCCATTCTTATGGAGAAGATTTAAATTTTCTCTTATATTCTGGCAACTTATAAGCTATTCCTTGTGAAAAGGGAATGGAAGTGTCTACGAAGGCGGAGGAATTGCCAGGCTAAAAGTGGTCGGGCAAAAAAATTTCAAAAAATCTTGCACCAGCAGTGTTTGAATCATGTTTTTGATGGTGTTTGAATCATGTTTTTATAGTGGAAATGGTTCAGCACCATCAAAAACTTATGGAGTACCCAAAATCTTGAAGTTTGACAGCTGTAACCTGGATTTACAAAAATCCTTACCTGATTTCATGAAAATCTTGCCGGAATTTCCATGATTTTCAAGGCAAAAAAGCAGTCTGAAAATTTGACTCCCCTCATCATGGCTGCACACTAATCAATGATCTTGACTGCTCAAGCAAGTTCACATCTTTATTTAGAATTCTGGAAATCTGATAAACTAAGTGAATTCAACTATTTGACTTAGTTGTTTGACCTAACTGCTATCTATCAAATTTTCAAAATATTCTAAAACCTAATTTCACTACTATTTATCAAATTTTCAGAATATTCTAAAACCTAACTACCCATGGCCTAAAGACTTAGGCCAGTTTTCAAAAACATGAAACTAACCATTTAACAAAACAAAAAACAAAACCATCTAAACCTCTCATCAATCTCCATCCACCTTGCTCTGCAATCATTTCGAAATGCCACTTCCTAAGATGTTGCTCCAGAGATATGTTTCAGATAAAACTGATGACATTTTGAGGAGATCAGCTGTCTCAATTGTTACCTATACATCTGAGATTGACTCAGTTGATACCCATACATCTGAGATTGGCTTTAAGGAGCTCCATCGGTAACAGTTATCTCATCTGGTAACCCTAATTAAGATCCGTCTTATTGTTCACCAACGGCTCACCCATGCGCAATGCGGTTTTATTGTCATAAGTATAATCTTGCAGTCCTCAAAAGTAGAGAACATCTTATTCACATTTTCCACTGGTTGAAGTATTTGTCAATTTGAATACAAATTGTAGTACTATAAACATCAATTCTAAGTGCAGCCGTTTATTTGGAATTTGGTATATAATTTTTTTTTATAAGATTTTAATTTTTTTAATGTATAAAATGCTTTTTTAAAATGTATAAATGGAGAAATTACTCGATTATAATATATATATATTACATTTTGATTTTCAATCCATTTCTGTCGGGACAAATTCCATACCCATTTATTTGATGATTAGAATTATTAAACGATTAGAATTATTAAACAGTCATTTCTTCTTCGAAATTGTTTTTTAACGGTCATTGCTTCTTCGAAACTGCTCGTTGTTTTTCCAAATTTCGAATATAAAAGGTGATTCTTTCTGATCTCAAAGAATATTCTCAATTTCTGCTCTACCTGGATTATTACACCTGTTACAAGCTTTTATCAATTATTAATTTCCGTTTTGAATCGAAGTACAAAACACATATGGTGTTTCTTTTATTACATTTGGTGATAAAAGTTTTAGTGACATTTTAAATTTTTGTTATTTAAAATATATAAATAAATTTAATATTTTCAAAAATATTTTTATATTATACAAAACTCGAACTTATAATTTTAAAAAATCGTTAACAAATCTTAAACAAAATCTACTGAAAAATATCATAAAAATGATAAAAGAAATGTCAATCTGTTAGACGATACTCTTCTTTTCTCCAAAGTGTGATAGCTTCATAGTAACTCATTTTCTCGTGTCGTGGCTGCATAAATGTTGATTGGTTTTACAGTATTAATACTCCCAATTTCTGCACTACATCCAAGATTAATTTGACCCACGAGGTATTGCAACAATTGCCATTATTTTATTTCGTTTTCATGTTTGCATTTATAAATTTTAGTCATAGAGATTAATTTGACCAAGGAGGTATTTGAACGATGTTATTATTATTTCATTTCATTTTCATCTTGAATTTATAAATTTTCCTGTTAAAGGTTGATTTTCAATTTTCAATTATTTGTTAGTATTTATTTTAATTGAAAAATATAACCGTGGACGAACTGTAAAAATAACGTTATATTTGATCGACAGACCAACCGCAAAAAGCCCAGGAAACATATAGACGATAACGTTCTTGTCAAATTTATTTCAGGCTTCCTTGAAAACAGCAAAAAAGGCGTCCTCTACTCAACGGGAGAAACCGATTGATGGCGTAGAGCATCACGTAAAGTACTCTAGCAAACCAGTCAAGCTCAGAAGTGATTCTGATGGCGAGCAACTGAATTCAGAGCAGGCAGTGTCGAATGCTAAAAATCAGCAGCAGTGGTCTGGTACTTTCAGGGAAGATATCACACCTCAACCTACCGCAGAGCATTCTGCAACTGTGCCACTCAAAGATCTTAGGGCCTTGGAATGCAGCATTACTGATATCTTACGAGAAAGACAAAATGGTAAACTTTGTGCAAAAGAAAGTACCGGAGAATCCCCTGCAGCCTCAGATGGTACTGGTAATGTTTCGGAGTTATCAGGCATGGGAGACACCGTGTCTTCATTGAATGAGTCGCCTCTTGTTTATACGAAGAAACTCCAAATATTGGGAGGCAATGAATGTACACATCAAAATGCAGGCAACAGTGGAAATTGCAAATTGCAGGCAGAGGAGGGGTCATCGGAACATAGGGATCAAAATTTGCTTAAAAGGCAGTTTAAAGAATGTAATAATTACAGAGAAGTTTCCTCCATCAACCCTGAAAAGATGGGGGGATCTGATCACGAATTGAATGCACAGCATGGGAGTACTACCTGTTCAAAATCTAGTCTCATGCATTCCCTTGAAGATAACCCTCTCACAAAATCAAACATTTCTTCTCAGCATGAACCAGCTAAATTTAGAATTGATGTTGTCCATCAAACTGAGGAGGAGACGGGCCAGCACATCTACTCAACCCATAATTTGGAAGATGCCAATAACAGTTTGTGCCTGCAAGATGTGGACAGGCCAACAACCAACTCCAGGGCTTTGCCTTCTTTTGAAAATGAAAAACTAATATCAGAAACCACAAAAGTAACAGAGGGTCTCATAAACAATACCGGATTAAATCTCAATCAGAAGGTTTCTGCTATTCCCAGAGACTCCAAAGGGCGCTTCATTAGATCTGCGACAATGAATGGGGAAAAGGAAGGCGGGCTCTCATATTCTCGATGGAAACAAGCAGATAGACACAAGTGTATAAAGCGGTCAAAGAATTCTGTAAACGCTTCTGCAATACACAATGAAACCGATTTTTCTATGAATGCTGCCCTTTCCTATGCAAGAATTGGAAAATCCACTCCCACGGAAACATTTTTTCCTGTCTTCTCCAGCGATTATCCTGATGGGGGGAAATCCCTTTCAAAATATCAATCTGTTCCTGAATTAGATGGTGCTGTGGCAGGACAAGCGGCACCTTCATCTCTTGTACTTAATCATGTCGAAGCACCGTTATCTGAAAAAACACACGATCTAGCAAATTTCTTTATTCAAAAAAGATGCTCTGATTATGGTCATATAGGTTTGCCTCTGGATTCCCAAGGGGAACTCATCAAATATTTTCCTAACACTAGAGATAGTCATTATGATCTCTACCGGATTCAGAATTCTACAGCTGAGAATGACCCCTTTGTTACAGAATGTTCAAAGAGGCTTCCAGAATTCAATTTTGTAGAAAGCAGGAATGCCTCCAATAATATTTCTGAAGTTGAAAGGATACTTAAAATGCCTGGTGACTCTGTTCTGCGCAATTCTAAATGCCCATCCCTGCAGAATTACTCCATCCCCTGTAAACAAGCTGACTATCGGCACCTGTACTCTGTGTTTAAAACTAATCAGACAAAACATGAGAAGGCGGGGTTAGTACAATCTTCTTCACTTGATGAACTTCAGAGGGAATATATTGGAAATTCACAAGTTAGCACTTTCGGTTCATTACTTAGTAAAACAGATACAAGTTCAAGTCTGAATGTGTGTATGCCTTCAACTGTTGAGTCTGGATACAATGGAGAAGGGAAGCAAAAATCTTCAGTGTTTGAGAAAATTTATCCAGAAGTACAAAGCTTAAGAAAGGAGCGACCTGCCGCTCAACCTGTAATGAGGCTAATGGGACATAATTTTATTATTGGTGGTGAAATTGAAGCAGGAAACAACTTGAAGGACTATCCGCAGGGCAGTGACAATAAAACTCCAAGTACCTCAGAAGCCACACTGGACCTCTCTTCCTCAGACAAGTCAAACACAGTCCATAAGGGTCATTATACTGCTTGCAAAGAAGGCCAATTGTATTTTCCATGCTCGGAACCTAATACTTTGTTTCAACATTCCATCCGAAAAGAAAATATATCAGAATGTCCTCAGAATTACTGGAAGCAAATGGAATTTCTGGATACAACTTCTGCATGTCATACAGCTGAAAATCTGAGGAGATTGAATAGCAGTGTGCCTAAAATGAAGGGAAAGAGATTCCCAACAAGCTGTGTTCCTTCTGAACAGCCTCTGAGAGGTCAATTTTATTCTGAACCAACATGGACAGTAGCTTCTCTATTCGATAATCCTATGGCTAACACAGTTATTTCTCCTATCAACCAGCTGTCCTCCAACACAGCTGCCAATCAGGGAGACAAAATAGCATATAAATATTCCTGTAACTCTGTAACCTCTGAGTTGGGACAAACTGAGCGTTCAAGATCAGGTTGCAACCTCCATGGCACTTACTTCCAGAATACTCCCGAACATGTAAGAGATCCAGCAAGGCTCCACCAAAACCAAGTCTACAGCCAAAACCAAAGCTCAAGTTTAGTGCTACATGCTATTCCAAAACCGGTGTCTAGTGGTTGTGTACATCCTTCTACAGTTCGGGAGGCCACTAGTCATTCTGGTTCCCTTCCAATCCAATCAGACGCTCTCCAGTTATTACAATATCATTCTAAATGTAAGCCAAACTTGCCTCAGTGGTTTTTAAATGCACAGAAGCAAAAAGAAGCAATTGAAAGGACAAGCTATAACGAGAAACACTCTCATGCACCAGTACCCTCTTCAATGGAAATGAAATCTACAAAGCAATTTCCCTTTCCGGAGCCTCAACCTGCATTTACACGTGCCCTTGGTCATCCAACTTATTTTCAAACTGCATCTCCATCTCACTGCAAAACAACTACCTCCTCTGCAACTCTGACAGATTCTGCAGCCTGGACGATGAATGGGAGATACAATTCAATCGATTTAGTTGAGAGAGAAAGTATGAAATTACCCAAGAATATGACCAGAAATACCAGTGCAATTAGCCACGAGAAAGGAAATGTACCTGATATTGTAGATCTTGAGTCACCTGAGAGAAAATACCCCAGGGACGGAAGGACAGGCACCAGAAAAAAGTCTCTCCAAGAGACAACAGGATTGCATGGCAAAGGGCTTCTGCAAAAGCATGAAGGTTGTACACAAGGTACATCAAAGAAATGTGATTTGTATTTAACAGGGCAGAAGTTGCTCAAACGAAAGGGAGTCTTTCATCATGAAATCAATTCACCCAATTTAGCTGCCAATTATCTTAAGAGTAGAGAGATGCCTGAAAATGACTTCCTAGATGGAAAGGGTGCTGAAATCTGGAGAGTAACTGACAGTTCAATTCAAATTGCCATTGGCGAGGACAGTCGAGATAGGACGAACTGTTCCATCAAGAAGAATGCCAATGAGATTTTTTCTAATGCTTCCCTGCACTCCGGGGTGCCTCCAACATGCCGAGAGAATGGAGGAGCTTTCAGGAAAGCCAAAAATAATCTTATGGAAAGCCCCAAAAATAATCTTATGGAAAGCCAGTTTGGGACATCCAGAGTTGGGTTGCACGGCCCAAGTACAGAGGCCTCCCTCAAATTGGCGGAGCCAATGAAATTGAGTGGAGGTGCAAAGCACATACTGAAGCCTCCCTTTCAAAATGGGAGTGCAAAGCAGTCCTTGCCTGTACATTATACTCTACCGTTTGCTGAAACAACTGCTGAGGGAAGAGATAAATTTTCATGGTGCAAACAGATACAGTGACGAAAAATGAAGGCCACCACCTGGATCAAAACTGTTGAGGTGCGCGAGCGGCAATAACAAGTTGTGATGAATACTATCGATGGAGGATGCAGATTGCCTGTTTGAACGTGGTAATTGAGAAAATGATCACTAGTACTTGTGATTTCAATTCTGGCCAATAACAAATTCTTGTCATACAAGGAGCTCACTGAAAATAACAATCCTATTGAATATAGGTAAGAAATCCATTTAAAAATGGAACTAAAATTTCCATTTACAAGTACTTTTGGCTACTGATAGATTGAGATGATATACTTGTAACATTGCGGTTGCTGTATAGCCACAATAATTTGTTTATACTTCATCAATAATGCTGTTAGTTTATTATGAATATGGGTGAAGTGGTTAGAAGGCTTTAAATAAGTTTTTAATGTTATTAAATAAGTTTTTGATATTCATTTATATTTATCATCATTAAAGAAATTTAAAATCTTTAAATAAGTTTTTAATGTTATTAAATAAGTTTATGATATTCATTTATATTTATCATTATTAAAGAAATTTAAATTCTTTAATTTAGAGGGTATTATCCTGGTGTTAGCAATTTTAATCATATATATATATATATATATCCAGAAAATTGCAAAACATTTATACAGTTTGAGTGGGCCTAATGGTTAAGAGCATCTCTTTTCTTTCCTTTGAAGAGTTCATTGTTTCAAAACAAGGAGGTAGAGTATGTATACCTTTGTAAACTCAATAGTCAAGTTCTCTGCTATCAGGTGTTCTTTTTAATAATAATAAAATTCAAATGATACATATTTTTTAATATAGTTATGTGTTAGTTTTTTGAGATTGCAAAGTTGTGAAGCATTTATTAAATTAAGTTCTTTTTAATAATAAGAAAATTCAAATGATACATATTTTTGAATATAGTTATGGCTTAGTTTTGTGAGATTGCAAAATTGTGAAGCATTTATTAAGTCAAATAATACAAATTTTTGAACATGGTTATGATTATGTGTTCATTATTTGAGATGCTTTAAATAAAATGAGTTTAAATGTGTTTTAATTTTCAATTTATTAAATTTTAAATGAGTAAAATTTATTATTATTTTTAATTAAATTATATTTTTAATATAAATTGAATTGTGGGGAGAGATATTTTATAGCAAAGTATGAAAGAGAGGTTGTAATTTCTATACAATAAAATATACTTCCAAAAATAACAGTAAAACATAATGTTGAATATATATATATATATATATATATATATATATATATAAAAATTTGTTTTTATTTATGAATTTATAAACAGTGTTTCCAGAAAAAATAATAATATGCATATCATATTATAATAAAGTTAAATATTAATGATTTATATTCATAATCATTATATTTTATAACAAATAATTTTTTTTAATGAATGAATGTATAATTAAAAATAAAAATATTTTTAATATAGAAATTTCATTTACATATGTAATTATATGTGTTAATTGAGGTTATAATGGGTGGTTGGGAAATGAAGGTTATTTTTTCAATTTATGTTCAAATAACCGCTAATAACATAATGAGATATAATTCTTTATATTCATGTAATAGTAAAAATATTTTTGTATATAGGAATGATAATATTATATAAATATAAATATTCTTACAACCAACATAAATCTATGCTACCTCCTAAATCAAACTTTTTAAAAATAAAAATTTATAATAACAATTTTTTATATTAAAATGGAGAGTTTCTCAATATGATTAACTATACCTTATAAAATAAGGTTAATTTTTATATATAATGTTTAAAATGTAAAAAATAAAATATATGATATAATTAACAAATCATTAAAATATATTAATTACAACTTTTTATAATATTATTTGATTTGAGATTTTTATTAGTTAAAGGAATATTTAATAAAATAATTGTAAATACCATTATTATATTATTATTTAATTTTCATTATTATTATTAATTAAAATAATATATTTATTTAATTAATTTGGAACATTTCTCTAGTCGAAAGATAAATACCAATCCATTTTCATCTTTGGGATAGGATAGTTTTAGCTTTCACTATACTTTTCAAGGGCAAAGGGCAATAATTGTTTCAATTTATATGGATGAGTTTAAATATAGTAATATGCTGAGAATTAGAATATAAATTTATGTATTTTTTTTATATTATTTTAAAATTTAATTTATATTAATAAATATTAAATTTAATTGTTGTTTAATAACAAGAGTTGTATTGTAAATATATAATTATTTTACACTTTAAAATTTATTGTATTTGTGTTGGTTATGATTAATTTATAATAATGGATAATGGAAGAATAAAATTTTTCTTATTAAAATGAATATTTAAATAAATAAATTGATCATTGATAAAAAAAAAAGAAAAAAGATTGTATTAAAAAATGTGTTTAATATTTATTAAAATTTTGACTTTAGTTATATGTTTTTTTTGTCAAATAATGTTTTTTCATATATAAATATGTAACATATTTAAACTTGTAATATTTGATTAAGGTTGTGGGGTGTCTAATATTGATCTTTTTTATTACTTCATGGAGATAGGGTCATGAAAGTTATTCTTACTTCAACTTATTTAAAACTCATTTTTGAGAATAACATCTCTTTTTTCTCATCAAGCAAGTTCTAGACAAAAAGTTATGCCCACTTGAAGATCCTCTTTTTAAGGGCCACATTGACATCCATACTGTTTGCTTGGCAGACACATTGTGGCCCTTTTTCCAACGTATCACCATTGTAAAATGCTCTGTTAGCTTCCACATAAACTTGATAAGTTCACATTTGTCCTATTGACCAACCATCCCCTTGGGAAAAAATTCATTCGATTAACTCATTTCTTTGATATTTTCTTGGCCCAACAATGGGACATCAATTGATGGAACCTAACTTTTCTCTCCTTTTCCTTATCTATCTATTAGGTCACCGGGTCCTTGGGACACTTAACAATTATTCTTTTTAGTTTTTATAGCCGATATGCCATAGGTAAATAATGATAAAACTAATCTTCATCAACTATCAAGTGTTTCATATTTTGTTAGTATAGATTGGTAAGCTCGATATGGAGGTCCAACCTCTCGAATGCCTAATCCTCAATAGTTGATCTCCCAATAGGCTAATACTCTGATCTCTGGCATGAAATCATGTCTGCCTCCATTGCACTTGACCACCACCTCCACACCATTATGCACTTTGATCCATGTCATCCTACCACATCATCAAGTACCCACCTTAGTGCCATGTCATCATGATACATTACTTAGCCACGCTGGTTGCCAAATTACTGACACATGTCAACCCTACTGCACATCATCTCACCACATAAGTTTCCATCTAGCATGCCACATCAATATTTTATGTCACCAAATGTACCATGCTATCATGCCACATCCTCTAGCCCATGTGTGCACCTTATCAGGCTTCATTGATATAAGGAGGAAATCCCTATAGCTAGTTTTCAAACTCTTGATGCTTGACCTTTGAAAGCCCAATTCCCTGATACTCATATCTATCACTTGAAAATTCCCGCCTCCCTCCCTTAAACCATCTATCTCCATTACCCAACAATTGTGTTGGGTTATGTTAGTATCAAAACTTAGTGTAGGTTATCATTAATTGATGTGTCTAATTGTTAAAACCCTCATTGCCCAAAAGCTAATAACAAACCTTTGATGGACCAAGGTCAATACACTATCTCTCAATAACATACCTTTCTTGTTAATGCGATGCTTTTCGCTCAGACTTGATGATGTAAAATGGTGATGGAAATTTCCTTATTAGCCAACAACCATTGTTTAGATCCATTAGCATCGGGATTTTCTTGTTTGTGGTTGGTGTCCCATGTTCCAACATCCACTACCCTATGCTTCAATAGTTGATATGTTGACCAACTGATATAATGTAGTTAAATGACTAAGGTACTCTCTATTAGTGTTGAGTCTAGTTGACTTCTATTTGAGGTATTCCTAATGTTGTTCTCGACATATGACCTTCCAAACTTAGCCCATTCTAGACGAGTGCTTGGTCACAACCCCATTATTGCCCATATGACCATAGGCCGAGGCTAGGGACCCCACAAACCCTAAATTTTTTAATAGATGGACATTGAGGGGGAATGAATCCCTAAATTTCTCCAAGGAAAAGCATGATTTCAAAGGGGATTTTTAAGTTTCTCCTTTAGGGATGGAAAAGGTTTTGACAGGGAAAAGAATTGCTCAAAATGCTTCTAAAACTACAAGAGTCTCCACTAACTGTGAAGATATCCAAAATTCTTCATCTCATTACATTATTCTATATCTGTCTTCAAGCTCTTCAATATAATTCCATTAGCTCCACTGTAGCTTGTACATAGTATTGCCTACCTCATGTGGTGTAGTACTAGTGCTACGTTTGAATCTTTAGTGTACTCTTTAATAATTTTTCGTCACATTTCTGAGAGGAAATATTTCCCATTAAGTCTCCAATTTGCAGTAAAGGCTCTTACTCATGCCTCTAATTCCACAAGGATTTTTGATCACTTCAACAAATCCATAGATTATCTAGTCTATATAATAACATACCATGGACATTAATAATAACTAGGACTAAGAGTCTAATAGTCTCATTCTAAAGTGACCCATTATTTCATTTTCATAATCATGAAAATCAAATCATAAAAGAAAAATTAAAAATTGATTGACATGGATATGAAAAGTAT
Organism: Pinus tabuliformis; assembly: GCA_031772625.1. Taxonomy (NCBI): domain Eukaryota; kingdom Viridiplantae; phylum Streptophyta; class Pinopsida; order Pinales; family Pinaceae; genus Pinus; species Pinus tabuliformis. Next base: position 354,338,113 of record CM062811.1, read on the forward strand.
ACAACCATTAGAACCGCATCTACTAATCCAGCTCATAACCAGGCCTTACATAAATAATAATATCCATTCCACATACAAGCACATAAATGTACAAATTTCATCAATTATCATTTCTTTCTCATTAACATGGTTTTCATTATAGAGATGAAGTCCACAAAGGTACTTATTAGATCCATTTAAGATTAGTTTTCTGCAATTGATGAAGGGTGAGCCACATTCCATTAGAAAAATTTTGAGGTTTAAAATGGGCCTCCTAAGGAATATTATAACATAATAGTGGAAATAAGAAAGTAAGATTAGATTATCTCATCAATTTTTGGAGGAAAAAAAAGGAAAACTACTTTTTCAACTTGTATTTTCAACTTATATCCCTACTGTTCTACTCAAATTTTGAGTGAGAGCACTCGTTGGATGCAAAATTTATTTTTTCATCCAATGAGTACCCATGTTGCATACTTTTGATGCACCCTAAGACACAAAAAATGTGAAATGCATGAAAAAACATGATTGCAATCACATTTTTTCATGCATTTCACATTTTTCGTGTTGTAGGGTTCATTGAAAGTATGCAACATGGGTACTCCTTGGATGGAAAATTAAATTACGCATCCAACAAGTGCTCCCACGTGAAATTTGAGTGAAATTTTAAGGACATAAGTTGAAAATACGAGATGAAAAATTAGTTTATTTATTTATTTTATCTTTTTACCTTTTTACTCAAAAAATGGTGAATCATCCCCCATGGTTGACATCATCATATTGAATCGTATTAGTTCTTATAAAGTTGACTTTTGTTGTACCATTCTTTTGAGGCCCATTTTTGACCTTAAAATTTCTTTAATGACACCCCACCATAGTCTCAACTACACTACAATCCATCTTTTAGATAGACACCCTTGAGCCAGAGCTTGAAGCCACAAGGGAGTTCTCATTCAATTTTATAGGGCGGAGTCATAAAGGCCATTCTCCTTCATCTAATAAAGCTCATTACTTCTCTTAAGATTACAATAATCCCATATTCTAACTAGCTGTTATGGTTGGTTTCTTAGTTGTTCTACATAGCAAGCACCGAAAGAAAACATATTCCCCAAGCTATCATTGGTGTAAGGATGAAGGTTACTTTCCTTCGTCACACATAAGTCAGTACTAGGTATTTCAACCTCTAGAGCAAGGGCATGTTCTCTTTCACAATGTGGCCACAATGGGCCTACATAGCATCACGAGAACCCTTATCTAAATTAACAGTGCATCAATTCTTCCTTTTTTTTTTCTTTGGTGCATGTTTTTTAACATGTTTTCTTATTAATTTTCCACATTGGGCTTACACAATGTAGAGAGAACCCTTCACTAAACTAATAGTCCCTCAATGCCTCACTCTGGTTCTTTTATGAATAAACTAAAAATAATCCTCAACAATGCTAGTTGGTCCCTTATCACAGGCTAAATACTCAAACATTGACCTCACTCATAAACTAGCTGGATTAAAATCATGCATAAGTTTGTTTTTTTCTCTTATATGAGAGCCTCCTCTCACCTCTTGTCTTGTCTTTCTATTCTCTGCACTTCAATCTACTCCACTTTTCTCTTATATCCCCCCCCATAGATGCTCCCTCTTCCTTGTTTTTTTGGAAACCTTTGAGCACTATTGAGAGGGGGGCGAGGGAAGGAGGGGCGGTGGGGTGAATCAATAGTGTGACCTATATATGATTTTTGACTTTTATTAACTTCACTTACTGAATCATACATATATGCACTAGTAACTCATTAGATTATCCATGCATAAACATATAAGCAACTAAATCATAAACCATGTGAGCAACATAAACAATAAAAAATGCACACAATCACATTATCACACATGAGACACAACATTTCTGGTGGAAACCCTTATGGGAGAGAAACCACCCTTGTTGTTGTTGCTCTGCTCTGAATTTCTAATATATCAAGAAATTGATCTTTTACATAGTCTGATGACTCTCATGAGCATGGAGACTCAACCTCATATACATATTGCTAACTCCCATTCGCTAGGAGACTCGATACTAGTGATCAACCTTGAATACTTTGTTCTCTATGGATCTCTATGAATCTCTACGGACTACCATCCGTTGAAGGCCACCACGATTAGTCGATCCTTGCCCAACTACCATTGGACTATCCAACCACCATTGGATTGAGAAACTTCTTCCTTTTGCTAAAGCTTCAATATCACTACTTCACCTCCATGAAGTCACTTCTCACCAACATGCATTCCTCCTTTCATGTATTTTCAAATTGGATCCCAAGACACTATGCTCAACTAGAAATAAGCTCTGCATACATGCTCCCAGAAACAAGATCTCATCATCAAATCAAAATAAAAACATGCACAAAACATGTGTTATCCAATAGCAAAATTGTGGCCATACAAATCTAATATCAAACCCTCACATCAGAATGTAACTGCTGCATACTACAATTGGCAACATACAACACTAAGGCTATGCACCAAAATTAATAACAACTCTTGCAAAAACAAGTGTGAGAGTCTCCACAAAAACTCTCTCCAGCAGTATACACAACTATCCAATCAATCTCTAAACCAACAGCTCCAATTCTGATCTATTTTGTTGTATGCTTCAGATCTGCTCATTATTTAGCCATTAACACTCATGGACTGAAGCATTTGAGCTCTACACAAGATCTAAAGCATCAACACTCAATGCAACCTTCTCCAATACACTCTCTAAAATCCTCAACTCAATCAACCATCACATAGCTCCAAGATCAAGAATATAAAACCTGTAAGGTGAATTTGAGCTTGGGGCTAGGATCAAGAGTGCACAAGTTGGACCAAATTAATCCACTAAGGTCACTACTAGTGCACTAAATACATTCACATCATGAGAGGACCTTTTCAAACTATTTCCGACTTTTTCAAACAATTCTTGAAGCCTCTAGGAATTTCCAACTTAATTTCCTTCCAAACAGCGTGAGGAATGTGGACGAAAAGTCATGAAATCCCTCAGTCACATGCTTGACATTGTTTGAACTCGACTAGGGCTATAGCCACTCCCATAGGCCTCCGTACATGCGACTATGGCTAAGGAAGAGGAAAACCATCATGTCTTCAACACAAGACCTCTGCCATATGTTGCATCACCTTCCTCTACATCTGTTCTAGCTTCCATACCTATGACATAGCCTCTGACACATTTGCAAGTAGACCAAACATGCCTCCCAAGTATCTCTGCCAAGTTGACCTAGAAGGGCCAACAAACAAGGTTGGTAAGTGTGCCAACAAGTCCTCCACTCTCCATTAGACCTCTAAACAAGTTGCAACACATATGAACAAACCTACAATCCTCTGTAGCAACTCTGCAACAACAATATCATCATCATGAAGCCATCACATAGCAAAAAGTCATCTCCATGAAGCATAAGCATAAATACCTAGATGAAGACATAGTTGACAACTCAACTAGTGTGCCATCAACCATCACCATCACATTTAGATCTGCTCATCAACCTGTAGCGGCCTCCTCTACCATTTGTAGCATCAAGAAACCATCATGACATGTCCATTAATGCACATCCCAACTCCTCCATGATCAACATGCTACCATCAAACTCCATCAATGACCATCTCTGATACCATGCCATAAAGTGTGTCATCATCAATAAGATCAATCATCAATGCCAACACATACCAACACACACCATGATCCATCAATTTGCATCATCATGAGGTTGACATAAGTGCATGACCTATAGAGTTGATATCAATTCCAACACAACCATATCATTGTTAATACATCATGCCAACCAATATGACCACCAATTAGCATCCATCACACATGATCATGACGAGTATGACTATGACCATGACCTTGTTGACATCAATGCCAACACAACAATGCCAACACTTTCTTTTTCATATGGTTTCCTACCCTGATGGGTTGCATAACTAGTCAAAAGTCTAAACAAAGAAGGATGCAAAACCCATACTTATAAAAATTTTGGTACCACTACCCCACTCCTCTCATTACTATGGGGGTTATCACTACACCTTCTCACTCTATATTTCCCCAGGGGGGTTATCACTACACCTTCTCACTCTATATTTTCTTGGGGAAGTAGAAAATTTTAGATTCTTGGTTTAGCCAAATAAACCATTGGCAAGGATTAATTTCATAAATCCCTTTTGTTAACTTCCCTTCTCTCATAACTTCTCATAATTTATATCAACACTTCACCTCTTCATCACTTATTATTAAATTATAATTATAAATTTTCTTAATATTTTAATAAATTTATATATACTTACCCATATAAACGTTATTATCATAATAAATATAGTTGAAATTACAATATCAATGATAGATTAAAATTTGGAATGTTAAAAAATTATTAACTACTAATTTTTCCATTACATATCTAGAAACTATTAACATTGTATATCCAAACTTGAAATAAATGTTTCGTGTTAAACGTTGAATTGAGGAAACATTTAAACTTTATGAATTAAGTACAATAATGGAACTTTTATGTTTACAATTGAGGTGGAGATTGATTAATAATGAAGTTGGATTACTAATGGATATAACTAATTCATTCTATCTTTCATGACTCTCATGGGAGTATATATATAGATATATAAAATTATTATGTTAAATAAAAAGATTAATATTTGGGTTATAATGAGTTATTGTGTCATTCATTTTTATTATAATTTTTATATTTGTGGTTCATGTCTGTATTGAGTATATATTATGTTTATATAGATTTATCATGTGATTAAAAGTGTTTAATTTTAATTTCATTGAGACATGAAAGGTTGAAAATAAATTTTTATTTTAATTAAAATTTCAAAAATTTAATGTGTAAAATGTTGAGTTAAAATCTATAGAAGTTGAATATTTTTTTCAATCAAAGATGTTTGGAGAAATCAAAAGTGTTAGTAAAAAATGGCATATGAGGGTTCTTATAGCCAACTTAAATGAGAATTGTCCAATTAGGAAAAAATGAATAGAACTATGTTATAATTTCACAAATCACATTTAATGTGAAATTAGTAGAGTTATCATGTGTAAGAACATTACAGGAAAAAAGTTAGAATTATTAAGTTTTGGTAAATTGATAATAAAATTTTCTTCACATTTTAAATGGAGGGAAAATTATGATTACATTTTTAAATGTTCAAATTTAAAATATATTGAGTTACAAAAAGTAAAAATAAATAAGCTTATAGTTGATATATAGAGTAGTGGCCAAATAAACATTTAAATATGTGTATAAAGAGTTTAAAATTGGTATAACTTTCGATTGAAAGTTTTCGCTAAGCTGATTCAAAAGTTGTTGAAAAAGGCATGAAATAATAATAAATTGTTTTTCTCTTTAAAATTATTTGGCATTATGACATCATCTAAAGTAACTAAGAAAAGGAAATGAAATAGTAATAAATTGTTTTTCTTCTAAAATTATTTAGCAGTATGACATCATCTCAAGTGACTTAGGAAATATCTCATATGTATAGCCCATTTTTCATTAGATATGAATATGGAATTAATCCCACTGAATGGTTAATTTTGTAAAACAACAATAAATATGATTTCGATATGTTGCTATTTTTATAGTGAAGATTATAATTAGAGGGAAAGTATTGATTTTAACAACAAATGTAACTGCACTTTTGGAGATATTTGAAAAATACGTCTCAAAGTAACATATAAATAATAATGGAATAAAATTATTTTAATATATCGCTATTGAAGCTTATAAATTGGTAAAAATTGTTTGGTTCAACACCAAATATGATTGCACTTCGAAGAATTTTGAATTTTTTTTATAGATAAATGGATAAATGAAATATGATTGCACTACGAAGAATTTTGAATTTTTTTTATAGATAAATGGATAAATGAAATAAAATCAAAACATTAGGGGAATTTTGAGGTTTTAAATGAGACTTCTAAGGAAAATATAAGAGAAGAGTTGTGGAATTTTAAAGAGAAAAAAAACGAAACTATTTCTTTAGTTGTATTTTCAGTTTATCTCATTATACGTTTACTCAAATGTTAAGTTTAGACACCTGTTGAATGAAGAATTAAATTACCCATTCAACGAGTACTCAATATGGATACTTCTGAGTAGATCCACATTGAAAAATTGAAAATGCATGCATTTTCAATTTTTTTCGATGTGGGTATACTTTGGAGTATGTAGAGTGAGTATCCATTCGATCTGGAATTTAGTTCTACATCCAACAGATGCCTACACTTGACATTTGAGTAAACTTATAAGGATATAAGGCAACAACACAATTAAAAAAATAGTTTTCTTCTTTTCCGTCCAAAATATTTATCCTTGAGGATGACATCATCATCTTGAATCTCATTGGTGCTTTTAAAGTTAATTTTGTTAATACATTTTTTTTTGAGGCCCGTGTTTCACCTCAAAATTCCCCTAATGGAGATAATCAAATATACAAATATGAATTGAGGGAAATGAAAGAAGAACTTTCCAAATTGTAGAAGGATAACAAAAAACAAAAAAAAAAAGAACATAGAAAAGAAGGGAATGAGTTCTCCAAGATGCAATCTCTTAAAAAAATGTCTAGCAAATTTGTTAAGAACTCAAAGAAAGAAGACATGCGCAAACGAGAAAAATAATAAGGCTAATTTGAAGGAAGTGGAAAAAAGAAAAACAAAGAAATCAAAAGATCGCATCAATAAAATGAAGACATTCACAAAAGAATAATAAATAAATAAAATAATAGCTTATAAATAAAGACAATCAATCACCCAAGATGCAATCCCTTTGTCAAGCATTGAGTAATGAGGTTAATAACTTAAAGAAAAAAAGTTGGGAAAATGAGAAAAACAATAAGGTTAGCTAAAAGGAAGAATTAAAAAGATAAATGGATAAATCATAAATTCACACGGTCATAATGAAGAAAATCTTAATGAGGTTAACAATGTTAAAATGCGTTTAAATAATAATATACTATTAGGGATTGAGAAACTACATGAAGGGTTGAAAATAAAATCTCTAATAAGGTCAAACAAAATCTAAAAAATGATGAGATTAAACCACAAATGCAAGAAATGATTGAAGAAGGATGAAAGAAGGTTATGGAGAACATCATCTTGAAGGCTTAGAAAGAGAAGGAAGAGAGAATATAATAAGGTTTCTAGAGAAAACTTGAAGAAGTTGAACTCCATCCTCAGGATGTAAAGGTAAAATATAATTGTGTTATCTCAATGGCAAGTGTGATTGAAGATCAAACATAACAATTGATACATGTTATTTTACAAGAATAGAAAATTGATAATAAGGGTATAGAGAATGATGGAAAAACATCAAAGCTTAAACCATATTGGCACCTTAATTAACAAGAAAGATGAGATAATCACATTCACACTATCAAGAAATATGATTACAAACTAATATACATTAATTAAATATATCATCAAGGAACCAATATATGACATTATATTAACAAATACCAACAACACCAACCAATTGAAGAAGTTACAACCATGGATGGAATCAATATAAAAGAGGTCATTAGGGATTATATTAAAATAATTTAATATATATAAATTGATGGAAAATCATTAGTTGAAAAAAGATAAGAAATGAAAAGAAATACTATTACCTAGTTTCATCATATATAAAGACATTGATTGCAAATATTTGAGAATAAATATTTTTAAAAAGGGTATTATGTTATGGCTTTAATAGGTATATATCTATCTATATATATATAAAAGGATGTTGATGATGATGTAATTTAAGGTCATAACTTAGCCATATGCTAAAATGTTAAATTAACATATGTGAATCCTTGTTTGTGGGTATGTATAGCTATGTGAATTCACATAGGTTACATATCTTAGCTCTCTCAAAACATATAAAAATCAATAGAATCATTACTATACACAAGAAATTATGATTTTAATATATCGAAGTGCTTTGCTTATTAGGAAGTTATTTCCTAATGCATATGGGTCATTACTATTATCACTATAGAGTAACTCATTATCATTATCATTTTGGGAGTTATGATCTGTGTTTATATTTATATATTGTGAGTGCAATGTATTATGCTAGTTTAAGTATCGGGTTCATGAAACTCCATGTACAAAGGTCATTAAGGGAAATTTGAGGTTTAAAATGGACTTCTTAAGGAAAAAGATAAAATGATAGCTAAAATAATAAAATAATAGTTTCGTCAGGAAAAATAAAGTAATAGTTATAGCCCCTAAGGGGAAAGTCAACTGACAATGTCCGTGAAGATGAAGTGCTATATACCAATAGCTTCGAGGTTCAAACCCCCCGATTTACTTGTGTTTGCGGAAGTGGCATATGTAGGCACCTAGGGGTTATAGTGTTAATGGTTGGAATCGACCATATGTCACGCGATTATGAAATCGCCCAAGTCGTTGATTCCTTTAGTCAATAAAATAAATAAATAAATAAATAAAATAATTAATTTTAAATCTTAAAGGGAAATAAGAAAGCAAAACAATTTTCAAGAGACACATTTTGCTAATACATTTTGAGTTTATTGCATTGAGGGTTTGACAAAAATATGTAGAATTGGGCTTCAATGGATGTGGAATTTAATTTTTCATCCAATAAATACTTACACATAAAATATGAGAAAGTTTATAATGAGAAAAAAACTTTCCTTATATATTTTTAGTTTATTCACTTATAAAATTATAAAAAATATATAATTTTTTAAACATATAATTATATTTTAAATCCAATAACTTCTTACATCTAAAACTTACATAAATTTATAACAAAATAGAATAAAAAAATATATACAAAATACAATTAGTTTTCTTCCTTAAAATATTTAATCAAAATAATTATCTTAAATTCTATTAATTTTTTAAAGATTTATTTTACTTAATTTTTCTAATAAAATTTAAATATTCTTAACCAATTTCATCAAACTAAAAAGAACAATATTTTATGAAACATTCAAAGACAATTTTTTTTTTAAAGCATGATTTATATACTTAACCTATTTGATAAAGAAATAAATATTAAAATAATATTAATAGTTTTAACATATCCGATACTCCTTAAATTTCTAAATATTATATTATAAAATATTTGCTATAGTTTGTAAGATTTAAGTATTTTATTCCTTTTGATCAAAATATAAGATTTGAGTTTCAATATCGAGAGATTATTTTTTTAGCATGTTTTATGTAATAAATGTATTTGACAAGAAAGTGATATTAATTATTTGAAAATATCGCATATCATTTATTATATTTAAATCTAGTTATTTTTGGTGATTTTTTTTGGGAAGTTTTTGCAGTTTTTTTGGTTTAATTTCTAATGCATTTTACAAGAAGAGGATATTAATTATTTGACAATATTATATATTATTTATTATATTTAAATCGAATTGTATTTAGTGAATTTTTTGGAAGTTTTTTGGTGGATTTTTCAAGTCTAATTTCTCTAAAATCCGGAATGAATTTATTAAAATCACAAGCTTGATGGGTAAAGTTCCCTAGGGGTCTAGGGGGTTTTGAGGGTGGTGAATTCATATATACAGTAAAAAAATGAGTTTAAATAACACAAATCAAGGTTTCAGCTAAAATTTTTCCACAGAATTCTCCACAAGAAAGTCCAGAATTCTAAATATTTATATTTGTACATATGAATCATTTTGTAAAACTTAATTAATCACTATATAATTTATTGATGCAATGATTTTTTTATTAATACTCAACAAATTGTATAAATATAAGTATATTTTTGAAATCACCAAATTAAAAATGATTATTATTTAAATTATATATATATATGTGGGGAAAAAATTAATAATAATTTAAGATGAATATATATTTTTTATTTGTTAATTTTTCTTTTCAAAAATATAGTTTTTTTTTATCGCTCTCATATAATATATGATATTTATTTAAAAAATGATATTATATAAAATTATAATTTTAGTTTATATTTTTTAACCAATTATATCATTATAATAATAAACTCAGTGTACGTTTATTATATAATTTGAATAATATAAATTTTAAATATATTTATATTTAAAAATATGAATCAGTGTTTTTAATTATGAAGATTTATTTTCAATTTATTAAGCAGATTTTTAATCTGTTTATAAGGTTTGTTACAATATTATGGGTCAATGTCACGTCTTATCATTTTGTTTGTTTGTTGACTATGACTCGGTCAAAATACCATAGCTTACTTTATATTATTTTGTTTTTAAAGAGTGGGAAAGCTTATTATAACTTAGTTGTCAAACCATTAGTGTGGACAACTATGTGTAGCTTCTATCCTCAAATGTAGGCTGACTCATAACCCTTATTCAAGGAAAACTACATGACTTGGTTTGTAAAGGGTAGACTCTAACTCGTGCCAGATGTCTCTGGGTATTGCGTTGTTTGTTTCATCTCTGGGTAGTATTCGGTTTCTGCTTTGGGTGTTGGGCTTTCTTTATGTCTTAGGAAGACTAGCTTCGGTTTCTGCTTTGGGTGTTGGGCTTTCTTTATGTCTTAGGAAGACTAGCTCTTAGCCAAGCAAAAACAGTTTTAAGATGTACTCCAAGCCCAAGCTCACTCACTTTAAATGATAATTATTCATATGATAATTTTGTTTTTTAATTAATCAATTTAATTAAAAAGACTAATAAAACATAACTATTTTGTAGATAAATCTCAATCTTTTATTTGTATATATTATTATAAATATTCTCTAAAATATTCAGTGGAAATTAAATCTATACTATCCATTTAATAATTATTAAAAATAAAATTAAAATAATAAAAACTCTATTCGGAAAATACACATACTATCTAGATAAATATTTTATTGTACCCCTATTCAAAATTAATTCAATTAATAAAATATTTTTATATATCACTAAAAAATAATTAACAGCCTTTCTCTAAACTATTTTATATAAAAATATAATATAATGTATTGTTTTATATGAAAATAGTATTTTATATATAAATACAATATAATGTATTGTTTTATATGAAAATACGATATGCCGGAATAACATACATTTTTGACATATGAACATGTATCCAATGTACTTCAGTTTCTTTTGCATGTAATGCTAGTTTTGCATGCATTTGCATTTCTGCGGACATATATAGGTGCTTTGATTGTAAAGTATTTCTCGACCTCTAAGAAACCATGCCTTCCCATAGACTATTGTTTTCTGCTTCATACCTAAAAATTATTACCCAAAATTCTTTTCATGTCGATAAACAGAAATGAAGGCCTAAAATGCTCCTCTGAATAGCTATGAGCTTAGTTTTCTATTTGCGGAGACTTATAAAAGAAGAAAACATGGTTGTCCTCTTCCTTGCAGTTGTTTCATAGAGCAAAATGCAAATATCACCGGCATTATAAAAATTGAAGTACATATAGCTTAGCAAGTACCTGTCACTGAGCCGACGGACTACATAACCCAACTCATTCCTTGGCAAAGGAGTGTACAAGTCTTATTGAAATTTTGTTCAACAGTATTCCCTTAGGTTCCACCGAGCAAGGACATTTTTTACAGAAATTGTTCTTAACTTTTTCCAAGTCAAGATGCTTCAGGGTGGCATGGTTGTTTCAGCTGAAGAGACTCAGAATGTCTTGCAACAGGAGCGTGTCATGGGGAATCGCAGGACTGTTGGAATAATGTAGAAATAGAAAGGTGAAAAAACAGAAAGTCTGAAGAAAAGCAAAAGAAGGGAGGAAGGAAGAGCGTAGAAAGTAGATAAGGTTGTTGAGTTGTCAATAGGCGTTGCTGAATCTTTTGCATCTGGAATGTCCAAGCAGAATCATATGTACTTATAAATTGAACAGTTGTACAACATTTTTGAATCAATATAGTGTGTAATTTCATATTGTGCAAGTGTTTCTTTTGTAATCTCTGGTATTCTAACTTGGTACCAGAGCTTATATGTGAATTGTTTTTGCTATTTGCAGAAGTGAGGTGAAGGCGTTGAGGTGGAGCAGTTGTTGAAGCCTTTTTTTGGGGTGTTGTTTGATTCTGTAAGAGCAAGTCATAGACTTTGTGAGTTGGGTGTATTGGCGGTGAGCGCATCTGCATTGGAGTCTACATTGGAGACCAGATCTACGTTGAAATTTAGTTAGCGGCCTGCATTAAAATCTGTATCGAGCCCTGTGTTGACTATCTGCATTGAACCTGCATTGAGTGGAGAAACACCCCGTGCATTGAGTCCACCATATCCTGAGGTAAAGTTCGCTGCGCAGTCCGCATGAGTGTTCTGTGCATTGATAGTCACGTCAAGCGTCGGGTCGATTTGAGAAGTGAATAGTTATTAAAATATAATTCGCCTGGAATTTGGTGTAATTTAAGAAGTAATTCGATTGTCATCTGGTGAGTTTACCTTTCTTGCGAGTTAATGACTTTGGAGCAATTCAGTTTCATATTTAAAGATATTAAAAAATAAATAAAAGAGCACGTGTTTCTTTTATGAGGACTGGGCACATGAGTTTTATTAAGAAGTTTTAAATTAGGAGAAATTTTATTTATGGTGGCATGATTGTGATTTAGAGACTTGGGCTAAGTTTTGGAGGGATGAAAATGTAGTATAAAGTTTATTATATGAAAAGTTTTTAAGGAAAGTTTATAAAAAAGATTTGATTTATGGTGGTATACATATGATTAACGTAAATTATTCTTTTGAGATTTGGTTATTTTGAAAAGCTAGTTGGATATTGAAATAAATAATTGTGGTTGGATGTGAATTTTTTTTTTATTTTTATTTTTTATTTTTATTTTTTTTATTTTTATTTTTTTATAAAGATGTATTATTGTAAAGTTGTTTGTAATTTTTATTATTATTTAATAATGCCAAATTTATTGAGTAATATTTTAATGAGTATTATGTTTGATGGTCTAAATTATATTAATTGGAAATTTAAGTTGTAAATGATACTGGAAGTATATAATTTGTTCACCATAGTGAGTGTGATGAAGTCAAATTCACAGTTGTTATTGTTGTCTCTTATTGGGAGAAAATTGAGTTGAAAGGCTCATGTCTGTCAAAGACAACATCATTCCTCATCTCAGAGATTGCCAAAGACAACATCATTCCTCATATTAGAGATTGCAAAACATCCTAGGAGACATGAGACGTGCTCAAAACCTTGTTTGAAACAACAAATTCAATTCAGATTTTATTTCTAATGAGTAAGTTGTTGCTTATCAATATGGAGCAACATGAAAGTATAATCAATTTTATTTCTAGTGTTAAAGATTTAAGTGACAAATTAGGTGATATTGGTGATAAGGTGTCACATACCCGGACACATAATAATTTTTTTTTTTAATGCTAACGATTACACTTACCATTTGTTGATATGGGTTACATTACCCAGGCTTGACATGGGTTACATTTACCATGGATTGATATGGTTCTGCGTGAAATACTTGTTTACGTTAATATTCCGCTTCAACCACCGTATATGAGGCCTCCGTGTATACACTTAAATTGGGCACCTTGCATTTTTTCTGTTGCCGGAAGTAGCAACCCGAGGCAGCTCTGGTCAGTGGCATTGTTGGCATTACCAGCGGTTAACATTTGGACGCGGCATTTAATTCCGCCGGCCTGATCACGTGAAGGGAGGGTGTGGTCCGGTGTCAAGAGATACCGCCTAAATTTGCCGCCCCAATTCAATGGTTAAGATGATCAGGTGTGGATCCAAGGGTGGTGATGCCCCCTGGCTCCACTCCCGGAGATTGACTCTTTATTATCGTTCCCTTCTCGATAATTCGAGGTTCTGCAAGGCTCAGCGACTTGGTTCCTCCGCTCCACCTCGTCACGGCCAGAGGTTTGATTGAAGTTTCCTTCTACCGAGCGAGCACCTCCTCCGCCGAGCGAGCACTGTCTTCGCCAAGCGTCCACTATGCGCGTTATATATACATTCGTTGAAGAATTTTGGGGTAAGGCTACAGTCGTAACGTATTTTATTTTATGTTGGGTTTTGTCGATCTCGGTTCTTTTATGATTTCCCCCTTAGGTGAGCAGTGCTAATGGTTATCTTACAGTTGTGTTGATGTGTGAGTGAAGCTGTTCCGCCTCCGAGCTCGGTTCAGGAGGAGAAGGGTCTCCTCCAAAAGCTACGTTGACCCGGCTATCCTCCAGGTGCGTCCCTTCAACGTTTTGCATGGTATTTAGTTATGGGTTAACGTTTCTTTTTCCTCGTTTTGATCTTATACCTGCCGGCAGAGGGTCTCCCTCGTGCCTGGCCGTGGCCCAACTTTACTCTTCCATGGTTGGTCGCAAATGGCAACGGGAGGCTCTCCACTGTCTTGCTCGGTGTCTTTTCTGTTTGCAAGATGTGGGTTCTGGGCGGAACCCTAATGTTTCCAGTGTTTTCTGAGTTGAAAGAATTTCTAGATTATAAGATCTGTAATTGCATTTCTAAATAACTGTAAATTTGAACTGTTATACTGAATATGTTTTTGGGACTGAGTTCCAAGCGCAATGCTATTGGTTACCGTCGTTTGGACCCAGAATCATTTTGTTTCTTGTAATCAGTTTGTTACAGTCTCGCGGCCGTTGCCCATTTTAACTTTGAATCTCTGTCTTTGTTGCCATGTTTGGGTATTAATTTTGAAGAGTAGATATGGGTAATATCGACCCAGATACTGCACGATTCTGCAATACACTTGCTGTTTGGTAGTCATATTGCTTAATTCTTTGTAATTGGTAATGGTTCAGGTTTATATACATGTATTCGTTTGTCAAAGCTCTCATTAAGTGTTTGGTAAGATTATTTTATAGCTGCTTCACCTGATGGAGTAACAGTCTCGGTCGTATCCCGACCTTTTGCTTACCTTGTATAAATGGGTAAACTGTCGTTTTCGTGCATGCCAACAAGCCAGGATTTGTTCTCAGTTTCGTAGTTCGATATAACTCTGTTTTTTTTTTAAATATTATTTCTTGATTAATAGCCGATGGTTGCTCAGTTTATTTCAAGGTTTTTCTTTAGATAATATCTTGAATGTAGCTCGGATTCCGTTTCCATGAGATTGCACTCCATTATTCACTGCATGTTACTTAGTCTTTGTTTACAATATTATTGCGGAAAGGTTTTGTGCCACAGAATTTTACCCGGCTCTAAAGGTTTACGTTTTTTCTTTGCGTTCTAATTCAACAACCTATTTGGGTTTTCTCAGCATACGGCTACAGACTGCCATACTCCTTCCTTGGCCGTTCTTGTAGCCAGAGCCCGTTACAAATCTTCGGGAGTATACTATCTTTTTCATGTACTAAGCTTTGAGTTATTATCATTATAGTTCCATTCCACTGCGTTTACGCCTGTGGCTTCCCTTCGTTCTGACGAAGATTCTCTTCCAGAATACTCAGGAAAACAGTTTCACTAATAATTCTATTTACAGCCAGTTTTATAGTTTTCATCTTCGTATCTGTTGTGTTGACAGGGAGACTGTAAACTTTTACAGTTCGGGTCTCTGCCCAGCACCGTCTCTTTATCCCTTGCCCCTTTACAGGGCACAAGAAACAAAGTTTCCCAGGTTCAGATATCTAACACCTGCAACCCTTCTAATGCAGTATTATTAAGTATCATTTATATCCTTTCAAGGAAACAAATAACTTAGATAACTTGCAGATAACTTACAGATAACTTGCAGATAACTTGCACATAACTTACAGATAACTTGCAGATAACTTACAGAGGTTCAAGGGTTTCAGTTTGACTTACCTGGTCGCTGTCAGCTCTTAAATCCCTTAGTAAATCACCTACAGAATTTGTGCATATCTGTTTAACCGCCCATCCGTGAGACTCGTCCTTCAAGACCAAAGTCTCCCCCCAAGCTTTCTCTTGCCGGATCACTATCCTCAGCAAGGTTGCACTTCGTGCTCGACTATCTGGTCCTTACCAGACTTAGTCTTTTCATTTTTTGCCTTTTCTTTATTTTGTCTCTCTCTCTCTGCCTGTCCCTACAGCGCAGATTTTTGCCATCCCCCTTCCCTTTTCCCCTGGAAACCTTTCCAGTTAGGGAAGGTGGTTATATGCAGTTTTGATAACTGACTTTCTTTACCAATTCCCTCTCGGGAGTTGCCAACACTATCATAAGTATTTCTTTATTAGAATATTTTAATGCACATATAAAATAGAAAGAAATACTATTAAGGTTTTTTTTTTTTAAAAACAAACAGTCTTCCAATGTTATTCTTAATTTTGTCTTTTACCATAGTAAAATTTAAATATTTACATTTTCCCGGGGTCATCACATCTCCCCCTCCTGAGATTGGACATCGTCCCGATGTCTGATGTTCACAAACAGCCCCGGATAAGCTTTCTTAAGAAGCTCTTCATCTTCCCAAGTGGCCTCATCAGGCCCATAGTGCTGCCACTGCACTTTAACTTGGGTAATAACTCGCTTCCGCAGCTGTACTTCTCTCTGGTCGAGAATGCTCAGCGGCTCGACCAGGACCTCTCCTTCCGGTTCGACCTGCAACCATCAACAGTACCAGTCATTTATCTCCAAAATACATTTTCAATTAGTTCAACTGAAATCAGTCCTTACCCGTATATCTTGCCATTTGATCACATGCTTAGGGTCGTAAATGTATTTTTTAAGCATGGAAACATGGAAGACATTGTGGATCCTAATGTGGCTTGGCAGGGCGAGCTGGTAGGCTACCGGCCCAACTCTTGCCAAGACCTGGAAAGGTCCAAAATAATGGGGTGCAAGTTTGGCGCAACCGCTCCATTGCAGGGTACTTTTCCTGGCTTGAATTCTTACGTAAACATGGTCTCCAACCTGGTATTCTTTGAACCTTCTTTTCCGATCCGCAAAGCTCTTTTGTTTGTCTTGAGCAGCCCTTAAATTAATCCGTACCCTTTTTACCATGTCCTCCATTTCTTTGAGCATTTCTGGTCCCAATCTTAATTTGTCCTCAGGTCCACTCCAACTTGAGGGTGTACGACATTTCCGTCCGTACAAGACTTCAAAGGGGGTCATTTATATTGATGTGTGATACCCGTTGTTATATGAGAACTCAACCAAATGTAAATATTCTTCCCAATGTGTCGGTTTCTGCATTACGCATGCTCTTAACATGCCCTCTACTACCTGATTCACTCGTTCTGTCTGACCATCGGTCTGGGGATGATAAGCTGTACTGAAATTCAGCTGTGTACCCAGTTCTGTAAACAATGCTTTCCAAAAGGTTGACGTGAATTTTACATCTCGATCGGATATTATTGTCTTCGGGAGCCCATGCAGCTTAAACACATTCTGCATAAAAATGTGTGCAATTTGCACAGCTCTGTAGGTAGATTGCATTGGTATAAAGTGAGCTGCTTTACTTAATTTGTCTACTACTACCATAATAGAATCATTGTTCCTCTTTGTTCTAGGCAGCCCAGTTATGAAATCCATGGATATGGTTTCCCATTTCCATTCTGGAATGGGCAGAGGTTGCAATAACCCCGCCGGATGTAGGTGCTCTGCTTTGATCTGTTGACATTCCAAGCACCGCGCTAAATATTCAGCTACATTCTTTTTCATTCCTGGCCAATAGTATTCTTTTCGAAGTGCAGTGAGCATCTTTTGGTATCCTGGATGGCCTGCGTAGTGGCTGATGTGAAACTCATCCAAAATCAGGTTTTTAAGACTATTTTTATTAGGTACATACAACCTCTTTTTATAGAGCAGCATTCCAGTCTCATCTATTTCATATCCCTGCTGATTTTCTTTGCTGGAAAGCTGTACCTGCTGTTTTATTTGCTGGTATTTGGCATCTTGATCTGCTGCTGTTTTTATCATTTCTTGCAAGGGATTTCTCCATTTACTGGACGAAATTTCATATAAACATTGCACCTTCCGACTCAGCGCATCAGCCACGCGGTTTTCCTTCCCTTTCAAATGCTTAATGTCAAAATCAAATCCACTTAAGAAATCTGCCCAACGGGCTTGCCTTGTATTCAGGGTGGGCTGACTGAAGTAATTTGTCAAACTGTGATGGTCTGTCAACAACAGAAATTTCCTTCCCATTAGATAATGCCGCCACATTTTTAGTGCATGTATGACGGATGCTAATTCTAAGTCGTAGGCAGAATATTTCTGCTCATGCTCCTTCAGCTTTCTTGATTCATAAGTGATCACTTTTCCCTCTTGCAATAACACACCGCCCACGCCTTCCCGACTTGCATCAGTACACACCACGTAATCCTTATTAGGATCAACTATACTCAATATGGGAGCAAAGGTGAGCAACCGCTTCATTTGCTCAAAGCTTTGCTGACATTCTGGAGTCCATTTGAATGCCCTTCCTTTCTTTTGCAAGGAAGTAATAAGATATGCTACCCTTGAAAAGCCTTCCACAAATCTTCTATAATAACCAGCTAACCCCATGAAAGACCTGATATCTGCCACATCCTTTGGTACGAGCCATTCCATTATGGTCCTTATTTTTTCAGGGTCTACTGCAATCCCTTCCTTTGTGATTACATGGCCTATATACTGTATCTCCTCTTTGAAGAAATCGCACTTGCTGAATTTAGCATACAGTTGGTGTTCTCGGAGAGTTTGCAGTACTAACCTGAGATGTTCCTCATGCTCCTCCTTAGAACGAGAGTAAATCAGAATATCATCGATGAATATTAGCACAAATTTATCCAAAAATCAATGAAACACACTATTCATTAAACACATAAAAGTGGCGGGTGCATTGGTCAACCCGAAAGGTAGCACTACAAATTCGTAGTGCCCATACCGTGTTCTGAAAGCTGTTTTAGCGATGTCTTCCTCCTTAATTCTAATATGATGGTAACCTGATCGCAAATCGATCTTAGAAAATACTGTTGCACCCTTGACTTGATCAAAAAGTTCATCGATCCGAGGTAAGGGATATTTATTTTTGATCGTGAGCTTGTTCAGCTGACGATAATCTATACACATTCGAAGGGTTCCGTCTCTCTTCCTGACAAATAACACCGGAGCTCCCCATGGAGACACACTGGGACGGATGTAATTTTTGTCTAGCAATTCCTGTAGTTGCATTTTTAATTCGATCAACTCGGGTACACTCATTCTATAAGGTGCCCGTGATATTGGGGCTGCCCCTGGTATCAATTTGATGGTGAAGTCTATGTCCCTTTTTGGGGGTAGCCCGGGTATATCTTCTGGAAACACATCCGCGAATTCTTTTATTACAGGAAGGTTGTCCAGCGTGGCCGTTTTATCCTTGGAGTCTGCATAACCTACCTGAATGGCATAGATTTGGCACCCTTTTCTGATACACTTAGCTAGCTGAGATGCAGTGATTGGCCGGACCTGCACTGGTCGTTTAATCCCTTGCATCTTTTGTTCCTTTCCAAAGTCATCTTTGTAGTAAATGGTTTTCGTCTTGCAGTTTACTAACGCCCAGTGCTTCTCTAGCCAGTCCATCCCAATCAGAACATCATATGAACCAAGTGGAAGCATATTCAGATCTGCTACCACTGGCTGTCCTGCTATTGTTAGAGGGCAATTATTAATCTTTGCCAACACTCGTCTTTTAACCCCCGTAGCTAGCTGTACCAACCATGAATTCTTGAAT
Organism: Pinus tabuliformis; assembly: GCA_031772625.1. NCBI lineage: Eukaryota > Viridiplantae > Streptophyta > Pinopsida > Pinales > Pinaceae > Pinus > Pinus tabuliformis. The sequence continues at coordinate 354,357,696 of CM062811.1, forward strand.
TTTTCAGGCTGTAACTTACATTGTTCTACTATCTTTGGGCTAATATAACTTAAAGTAGCTCCTGGATCAATTAGAACAGCTATAGAAAGGTCTGAAATTTTACCTTCAAATTCCACCATGGTGGGCTGGTACTCCGCCTGACGGTCGTCCAGGGCTGCGTTAATCCTAGGCACGCTGCGTCCCACATCACCAACGGTTGATGCCTCGTGAATCTGGGATATTCGATCGGTTCCCTTCCGTTGCGGGCAGTTTTTGACGTAGTGCGGTCCTCCACAACCCCAGCACTGTACTGGGGGTCTGGTTATTCCTTCGCCCTCCAGCTTGGCAGACTGTTCGCTCATTCTGGATTCACCGATTGTCTTGGATCTGAACGAACCTCTTTGTACAGTCCGACTGTTCTGCCCTTTACTTCCTCCCTTAACTCCACTGCTGCGACTTCCTTTACTGTTTCCAACAGTTTTACTACCCCTTTTTTCATTCCATTTTCTATTTGAAGCGTCTCGTTTCTGTTTGTTCTGCCGATAACAGATTCTGGCCTTGCGAATAGCTTCATCCATCGTCCTAGGATTGTCAAACTCAATCCTTTCTCGTATATACATGGGTAAACTACTAACAAATCTTTGCACCTTGGCTTTTTGTTCCTTACGGTAGGGCACACAACGAAGCAGGGAGGTAAAACGATTAATAAACTCGTCCATAGTCTGCTGTCCCAACCGCAAATCGTGGAATTCCTTTGCCTTTTCATCATAAAAGCGCTCGGTCAGATATCTTTCTTTGAAGTACTTCTAAAAATTTTTCCCACGTTATGGTTCGTTCGCTTACCCCCTTGACGATTTTGACCTCCTCCCACCACAGGGTTGCTTTCTCTTCTAACTGAAAGATAGCCAATCGTGCCTTCAGGTTATGGTCGTATTCATACAGCTGGAAATATTTGTTCATGTTAATTAGCCATGCTTCAGCCGCTCCCTCTTGTTCCCCATCAAAGTGTGGGGGTTTAATTTTCCGAAATTCTCCCTGTAATTCCACCCTTTGATGTTTTGAGGTCTGCTGTTCGGATGCATTATCAGATTGATCCTCTCCCTCTTCCGATTTTTCAGGTTCTGCTTGATAATGTTGCTCCTCCGTCATTCTCTACTGTTCTGCACTGGGATTGGCTAGTGGCGGGTTCTGCCTTTCAGACAAACTCTTTAAAATTCTTTCTTGCTCCATTGTCAATCGCGCATTATCCTCTCGCAACCAGACCATCTCATTTTTCAGTTCCTGGACTGTCTCTAATATGGCCAGGTTTGTGCTCCGTGTCTCTTCGCCAAGCTGTACCCACAGCTCTGGGTTATCCGTAGGATTTGTTGCAGGTTCCTGGTCTGCTATCGTTCTGTGCGGAGCACTGCTAGCTCTCTGCATACTTACTGTCACTATCTAGTGTCTCGCTGTTGTTCTTCTCTTTTCTTCTTTTTTTTCGCCTAAAATAAAATCAGGAGAATAATTGACACTATTAGTTATTTGTACATCTTAGTGACCGAAAAGGAAAAAATGCTGTGTTTACTTCCACAATTTAACATGTTCAGACTTGTCCCAGAGGTCACAGTATGGAAACCTCTGCTCTGATACCAATTTGTCACATACCCGGACACATAATAAAAAAAAAAAATTAATGCTAACGATTACACTTACCATTTGTTGATATGGGTTACATTACCAAGGCTTGACATGGGTTACATTTACCATGGATTGATATGGTTCTGTGTGAAATACTTGTTTATGTTAATATTCCGCTTCAACCACCGTATATGAGGCCTCCGTGTATACACTTAAATTGGGCACCTTGCATTTTTTCCGTTGCCGGAAGTAGCAACCCAAGGCAGCTCTGGTCAGTGGCATTGCTGGCATTACCAGCGGTTAACATTTGGACGCGGCATTTAATTCCGCCGGCCTGATCACTTGAAGGGAGGGTGTGGTCCGGTGTCAAGAGATACCACCTAAATTTGCCGCCCCAATTCAATGGTTAAGATGATCAGGTGTGGATCCAAGGGTGGTGATGCCCCCTGGCTCCACTCCTAGAGATTGACTCTTTATTATCGTTCCCTTCTCGATAATTCGAGGTTCTCCAAGGCTCAGCGACCTGGTTCCTCCGCTCCACCTCGCCGCGGCCAGAGGTTTGATTTAAGTTTCCTTCCGCCGAGCGAGCACCTCCTCCGCCGAGCGAGCACCATCTTCGCCAAGCGTCCACTCTGCGCGTTATATATACATTCGTTGAAGAATTTTGGGGTAAGGCTACAGTCGTAACACATTTTTTTTATGTTGGGTTTTGTCGATCTCGGTTCTTTTATGATTTCCCCCTTAGGTGAGCAGTGCTAATGGTTATCTTACAGCTGTGTTGATGTGTGAGTGTAGATGTTCCGCCTCCGAGCTCGGTTCAGGAGGAGATGGGTCTCCTCCAAAAGCTACGGTGACCCGACTATCCTCCAGGTGCGTCCCTTCAACGTTTTGCATGGTATTTAGTTCTCGGTTAACGTTTCTTTTTCCTCGTTTTGATCTTATACCTGCCGGCAGAGGGTCTCCCTCGTGCCTGGCCGTGGCCCAACTTTACTCTTCCATGGTTGGTCGCAGATGGCAATGGGAGGCTCTCCACTGTCCTGCTCGGTGTCTTTTCTGTTTGCAAGATGTGGGTTCCGGGCGGAACCCTAATGTTTCCAGTGTTTTTTGAGTTGAAAGAATTTCTAGATTATAAGATCTGTAATTGCATTTCTAAATAACTGTAAATTTGAACTGTTATACTGAATATGTTTTTGGGACTGAGTTCCAAGCGCAATGCTATTGGTTACCGACCCAGACCCATTTTGTTTCTTGTAATCAGTTTGTTACAGTCTCGCGGCCGTTGCCCATTTTAACTTTGAATCTCTGTCTTTGTTGCCATGTTTGGGTATTAATTTTGAAGAGTAGATATGGGTAATATCGACCCAGATACTGCACGATTCTGCAATACACTTGCTGTTTGGTAGTCATATTGCTTAATTCTTTGTAATTGGTAATGGTTCAGGTTTATATACATGTATTCGTTTGTCAAAGCTCTCATTAAGTGTTTGGTAAGATTATTTTATAGTTGCTTCACCTGATGGAGTAACAGTCTCGGTCGTATCCTGACCTTTTGCTTACCTTGTATAAATGGGTAAACTATCATTTTCGTGCATGCCAACAAGCCAGGATTTGTTCTCAGTTTCGTAGTTCGATATAACTCTGTTTTTTTTTTTTAAATATTATTTCTTGATTAATAGCCGATGGTTGCTCAGTTTATTTCAAGGTTTTTCTTTAGATAATATCTTGAATATAGCTCGGATTCCGTTTCCATGAGATTGCACTCCAGTATTCACTGCATATTACTTAGTCTTTGTTTACAATATTATTGCGGAAAGGTTCTGTGCCACGGAATTTTACCCGGCTCTAAAGGTTTACGTTTTTTCTTTGCGTTCTAATTCAACAACCTATTTGGGTTTTCTCAACATACGACTACAGACTGCCATACTCCTTCCTTGGCCGTTCTTGTAGCCAGAGCCCGTTACAAATCTTCGGGAGTATACTATCTTTTCATGTACTAAGCTTTGAATTATTATCATTATAGTTCCATTCCACTGCGTTTACGCCTATGGCTTCCCTTCGTTCTGACGAAGATTCTCTTCCAGAATACTTAGGAAAATAGTTTCACTAATAATTCTATTTACAGCCAGTTTTATAGTTTTCATCTTCGTGTCTGTTGTGTTGACAGGGAGACTGTAAACTTTTACAGTTCGGGTCTCTGCCCAGCACCGTCTCTTTTTCCCTTGCCCCTTTACAGGGCACAAGAAACACAGTTTCCTAGGTTCGGATATCTAACACATGCAGCCCTTCTAATGCAGTATTATTAAGTATCATTTATATCCTTTCAAGGAAACAAATAACTCAGATAACTTGCAGATAACTTACAGAGGTTCAAGGGTTTCAGTTTGACTTACCTGGTCACTGCCAGCTCTTAAATCCCTCAGTAAATCACCTACAGAATTTGTGCATATCTGTTTAACCGCCCATCCGTGAGACTCGTCCTTCAAGACCAAAGTCTCCCCCCCAAGCTTTCTCTTGCCGGATCACTATGCTCAGCAAGGTTGCACTTCGTGCTCGACTATCTGGTCCTTACCAGGCTTAGTCTTTTCGTTTTTTGCCTTTTCTTTATTTTGTCTCTCTCTCTCTGCCTGTCCCTACAGCGCAGATTTTTGCCATCCCCCTTCCCTTTTCCCCTGGAAACCTTTCCAGTTAGGGAAGGTGGTTATATGCAGTTTTGATAACTGACTTTCTTTACCAATTCCCTCTCGGGAGTTGCCAACACTATCATAAGTATTTCTTTATTAGAATATTTTAATGCACATATAAAATAGAAAGAAATACTATTAAGGCTTTTTTTTTAAAAACAAACAGTCTTCCAATGTTATTCTTAATTCTGTCTTTTACCACAATAAAATTTAAATATTTACATTTTCTCGGGGTCATCACATAAGGTTTGTAGTACAGATTTGGTAACAGGCAATTTAAAAGGTTTAGTAAAAGATTATCAAACATTTATTTCAAGTCTCTTAGCTAGAGAGAAGCCACCTACCACCTACATTTGATGAATTGATAGGGATTCTTCTTGAAGGGGAAGAGAGGGTGAATAACTTTGATTTAGGCTCTACCAGTTCAGATTTGGCATTGGTGGCGAAAGGGAAACAACCATATAGAGGTAAGCCATGGGGAAAAAAAGAAAAAATGTATAGCTCCATCTAAATTTGAGTCTCATGTTAAAAATAATGATGTATGATCTTATTGCAAGAAACTTGGGCATCATGCAAAAGATTGTTATAAAAGAAAATACAATGAGTCTAAACAAAGAAATAGAAAACATAGTAGCAATTTTGTGAACAATGATACCTCAATCAATGAAGGATTTAAAGATCTTAAGTTGTTCATTTCACAAGTTACCTTTTTCTGCAAAAACATATGATGTCAATGCATGGTATGTTGATTCTGGTACCTCATCTCATATGTCCTCTAATAGGGATTGCTTTGATAAGTATTATGAAAACCTTGATGGATTATATGTTTATTTAGGAGACAACAACTCACTTAAAGTACAAGGGTATGGAGTAATAAGTGTAAATTTACGTAATGGACAAATGAATGAGATTCATAATGTAATGTGTGTTCTTGGAATTAAAAAGAACTTAATATATGTCTCTGTTGTCATTGACCAAGATTTAAAAGTGGAGTTTGCTAAGTCTGGATGTGTTGTCAAAGATATCAAAAATCACTAGAAGGTTGTTGCCAGAGGTACACAAACTAGAGGATTATATAAGTTGAATGTGACCAATAAGAGCTACAAAAATGTCAACAAAAGAATTATGACATTAGAGGTATGGACATCTTAATCAAAATGACTTGGTGATACTTCAAAATAAATCAATGGTTGAAGGACTGCTTGTTTTGAAAAGTGAACATATGGAATGTGAAGCATGTGCTTTAGGAAAAAAACATAGAAATGAATTTCCTATACACAATGGAAAAAGACAAACAAATATACTTGAGCTAATTCATATTGATGTTTGTGGTACAATGCAAACAAGATCACTTGGCAGTGCATGGTACTTTGTTAGTTTTGTTGATGATAGATCCAAATGTACTTGGGTTTATTTCATTAGAGGAAAGAGTGATGTATTTGAATATTTCAAAGAATTCAAGACTATGGTTGAAAAGAAAACTAATAAAAAGATCAAAATCCTTAGATCAGAGTAAGGGGGAGAATACAAATCAGGAGCTTTCATTAATTATTGTAAAAGGCACATATTCCAACGATAGTTTAAAGTGCCTAAAAGTCCTCAGCAAAATGGAGTTGCATAGAGAAAGAATAGAAAATTGGTAGAATGTTGAAAGGTAAAAACATTTCTAATGGTTTTTGGGAAGAAACTATTAAAACCATTGTTTACTTGAAAAATAGGAGTCCTACCAAGAGTTTAGATTGTAAAATACCATTTGAAGTATTTCGTGGATATAAACCAAATGTGAGTCATTTAAGAGTCCTTGGTTGCAAAGCATTTAAGCATATTCCAAAAGATGAAAGAAGGATGCTTGGTGAAAAATTAGTTAGATGCATATTTATTGGTTATTGTGATGATCAAAGACTATATAAATTGTTTGATCCCAATCACATAAATTGTCTACAAGTAGGGATGTGGTGTTTCATGATAATACAAATGAAGATGATAATAATAAAAATAATGATGCATGGAATACATCTTTTGATAATAATAATTATGCCAGATAGATCCACATGTTGAACACGAACTAGTACATGAAAAAGAAAAGAAACAACTATAGGTACAAGGTTAAGAAGCATCAAGTAGTTAGAAAACTCCAAGAAGAGGAGAAGAAGATGAAAGCAAGAGAACTCTCAGAAATGTAGAAGAAGATGAAAGAAGAAGAACTCCAAGGAGGTCATCACAACAAACTCAACTCCCTATAAGGTATACATGTTATGCATTAATGACTCATGTAATGAATGTGGTTGAACCTTCAAATTATGAAGAAGCTAAAGAATTTAAAGAGTGGAGAGATGCAATGCATGAGGAATATAACTCTATAATAGAAAATGACACATGGGAGTTAACTAAACTACCAGAAGATAATTTTTTCATATGATATAAATGACTGTATAACACATGGGAGCTAACTGAGGTACATGAAGATACATTTCTCATAGGATATAAATGGTTGTATAAAACCAAGTTTAATGCATATAGTAGTATAGAAAAGTACAAAGCTAGATTGGTTTTCACAAGGTACTCACAAAAAGAAGGAATAGATTATGAAGATACATTTGCACCTATAGCTAAGTTAAACACAATCAGAATCATGATTGCATTAACTACAAAGCATCATTGGAAAATACATCAATTATATGTGAAATCTTCTTTTCTAAATGGTGAACTAAAAGAAGAAGTGTATTTATAACAACCTGAAGGGTTTGTTAAAAAGTGGCACGAGCATCTTGTTTGTAAATTAAAAAAGGCTTTATATGGTTTAAAACAAGCACCAAGATCATGGTATGAAAAGATTGATTCTTTCTTCCATCATAAAGGTTTTGAGAACAATAAGAGTGATCCTAATTTGTACATCAAGAAGGATGAAAATGGGAATATTGCTTTGATATCTTTGTATGTTGATGATCTCATCATAATAGGTAGTGCATCTCAATTAATTAAAGAAATTAAAGGAAAATTGTCATAGGAGTTTGAAATGAAGGACCTTGGTGATTTACATTATTGTCTCGGTATTGAAATTTGGAGGGAATCTGGAAAGGCACTCATCACTCAAAGCATGTATACAAGAGAAATTCTCAAAAGATTTAACATGAGTGAATACTAAATTATATAGTGATGATGGCATTAAAATGTAAATCGTACTTTGTATAGTCAATTCGTGGGAAGTTTAAATCACCTCATCATTACAAGACATGATATAATATATAATGCTAGTATCCTTAGTCAATTCATGGGTAAGCCTAAGGAAAGCCATTAGAAAGCAACAAAGAAGGTCCTTAGCTATCTCAAGGGAACTATCAATTTGGGTATTTAATATACTAATGAATTTGGTGTTGAGTTCTCAGGTTATTTTGATTCTAATTGGGATTACATAAATTCAATCTCTAGCTATGCATTCAATATTAGATCAGGGATGAGAAGCAAAAAAAAACCAACTATTTCCTTTTGAATGACAAAAGTAGAGTACAAGGCCTTGACAAGTGCTGCCAGTGAAGTTGTTTGGGTGAGACACATTCTTGAAGATGTAGATAAAGAACAAACCAAGACAACCTCTATTAAATTTTCAGTGTATTACGCGAAAACAAAACATATCAAAGTTCAATAACACTCTGTAGGAAAAAAGATCTCGTAAAAAAAAATTGATTAGTCTATTGTAATACAGATGAAAATGTTGCTCAAATGAATATGTTGTTGATAGGATGACTTTTGAAATGTGTAGAAAGCATCCTGGAGTTGAGATTATTGAATTGTCCATAGAAGTTTCTGGATCTCTTGTATCTAGAATGTTGAAGAAGAATCATATGTGCATATAAATTGAACAGTTGTACAGGATTTTCGAATCAATAAAGTGTGTGATTTCAAATTGTGCAAGTGTTTTTTCTTTTGTTTTGGTGTAATCTATGGGAACCTTTGATCAGCAGTATTCCCTTGGCTTCCACCTAGCAAGGACATTTGTTACAGAAATTGTTCTTAACTTTTTCCAAATCAAGATGCTTCATGGTGGCATGGTTGTTTCAGCTGAAGAGACTCAGAATGTCTTGGAACAGGAGCGTGTCACAGGTAATCACAGGACCACCTTGCTGGGCGTATCCGAACTCCTCCTTGGCCTGTTCCAGCAGTGACCTAAACATTTGGTGGTTTAGGTAGGCTGCCCAGATCACAAATCGCTTCATCGCAAGAAACATTACCATGTCACGGGATCGAATCAACATCTTTTGAATCACATCCTCCACAATATCATGCTTATTGGGTCAGAAAGAAGCAGCAGCCGATCGTTGCACGTCGCAGAAATTTTGATTGATAAAAGCATGGAAGCAGCCCATCATCCCACAATAAGTTTTTCGGCGAATAATTTCAATACCTGCATGCATTTTAGGTCTACATCTGAAGGTTTGCCGTGAATCCCAGATTCGGGTCCATCCCCGGCCATAATTTTCAGCCAGATCCCACACGTGTAACCACGAGGTCCATTGATGGTAAACTTCTCATCAAATTTTGAAAACTTGCATATTTTAATATTTTCTTAAATTAAAATATAAAAAAATTTATTGGCATCCAGTTCCGTGTCCATGTGAGCAATCTGCTGCATCCTGAATTTTACAAGGAAACATAGTGCATCTCCAATTGTTTAAAGAATAGCAAATGACCCTTTCAATTTCCACACTTCTAATAAAAATACTACAAAAATTTCAGATATAATTAAACCATAAAATTTCTAAATTAGGTTAAAGTGATATTTTAAAAAGTTAAATAACATTTTAAAGAGTTTTTTATTGTTAGGTTAAAGTGATATTTTAAAGAGTTAAATAATATTTTAAAGAATTTTTTATTGTTAGATTTAAGACTTTTGTGATCTATAATGTATTTACTAGTTTTTCTAATTAATCATATTATTAAAATTTGATAGACTTTGTGAACCAATTAATATAGTCGAAAAAGCCCATAAATTAAAAAAAATAAATAATATGAAGAGTAACCATTGATAAACTAGTTAATAATTAAAACACAAAATTTTAAAGAAGTGTTGTACACGTTAAAATGATATTTTAAAGAGTTTGTCTCATTTTAAATATATTTAAATGGTTAATTTCATTAGGTTTCTCGATCGATACAATCTTTAATAACGCGTATTATTGGATTCTTAATTGATACAAACATTAATAAAACATTAATAACATATATTATGAGATTTAAAAATATAATTAGATTTCTCAATTGATAACAGCCTATATATATTATTTGTTCACAATTTACAATACCCTGAGACCATTAATATTTAAATCCAGTTGAATGGGTACATTATTAAACGCACTGAGCATGTCTTCGGATCCTTGAATTTTTGGCAGGTTCAGTGAAAGAAGAGAAGGTTATAATTAAAAAACCGAATTAAGCAATTCAATGAACAAATTATAATTAAAAGACGAGATTCAACGACGTGTAAAGGCATTCAGTGCTTTTGCTATAACGTTTATTATATTTTTTAAACGATGGCAGGAACCAACTACAGCGCAGATTATCCTTGTTTAAACTATATTGTATTCCTTTCCGGAGTTATTAAAGAGAACGGAGAAACATGTGGCACCAAAATTCAAAGTTAACATTGTCTGCACTATTTCCTATTTCCTTTTAGCGGTTGTGAAATGTTCTTAACAACAAAATCCGTTATCCAAATAGCAGTATCATAATTGCCTTGAGAAGAAAGTGCGCATTCAAGGACTCACAATATTTTTCAATTTATAATTTTTTTACCTCTTTACAGTAAGCCACTATTACAGGAAGGAAATTTGAAAGGAAAAACACTATTTTTCTGAGTACTAGCAGTAGGTCATTCTTATCTTTAGAATTAGGTCATTGTTATCTTTATTGTAGATTAGAACATACCGTAGTATTAAGTGTTTTTGAAAATTAACCTCGGTGAACTTTTTCACACTGACAACATTAAAAAATAAAATAAAAATATTGAAAACTTTTACAATATTAAAAAATATAATATATTATTTTGATGAAATATTGATTTTTTTATTAATGGTATATTTGAGAAATTTTTTAGTGAGGTTTTAAAAGTAATTTTATTTATTTATTTAATTTTTAAATAGAATATTTAATATTAATATTAAAAAAAAAATCTTTAAAAACTTTAGATACATGCAATTTACAAAACAAATATAAGTAAATAAAAATTCAAGAGCATGTTTTTTTTTTAATATATATTATTATAGTTATAATATAGGTAAACCTTAACTAATAATATTATATAAATAAATTATTATTATTTTAATATTATTAATAACTAATTTATTATATCATGATAACGACTAGTTTTCTACCTAATTCATATTGAGTAGGTCAACTCTAACTTATAATATTATATAAATAAGTTTTTCTTAGATTATATTATTATTTAAATTGATAAATTATTGACAATTTTGATATTAAATAATTAATTATTACATAACAGCTAGTTTCTAACTAAATATGAGTTAAATAATTTTATTTCACCAACAGCTAATTTTGAAAGGCTAACACTGAACAATGATGCATCCATGCTATTTATTCTTTGAGATCATTGATTTCTCACCTTGTCCTAAGGATGAACCACATTAGTTGATTCGAAACGTGGAACGAATCCTTACAATGCGATTAATCAAAAACACTGTTTTCTATAATTTATCTATAATTTACTATTCTCTTTAACGAAATTTACACACTATAAAATAAACATTTAAAATATTCTTGAATTAATATGTCAAATCATAAATAAATTAATTTATATATAAGATAATTTTCAATAATATATAGTCAATATTTATATAAAATTTTCTCCCTGTTATATATATATAATTATTAAAAAAATAATATTTTTTAATTATTATATATTTTAGTATATTTAGTAGAAATTTGATGATCCAATTTTTGCAAATTTGTAATATTTTTATTGGTTAAATTACATTTTTAAATGCATAATTATATTTAGTATTTATGAAAAAAATGGTTAGAATATACTTAAAAAAATCAAAACATAAAAGAATTAATATAAAGGCATATGAGATAAATACAAACTTATCACGAAACGTGATAAAATAAAATATTTCAAAGTGAATATTAGAATTCTAAAATGAAATATTTGGTTGGAATAATGAGATTTTCTAATTAAGTGTAACCTTTGACCTTTCTAAACTTTCCATTTAGAACATAAGATAAAAACATAAATTTACGTGGATAAATTTGCTTTTGAATTCTTCATAAATAAATTCATGGACCAATTTTTAATATTAAGACAATATAAGACAAAAGTAAACTTAAAAATAAAAGGAGTCAAAGAAAAATTTAGGACAATACACCAAATTTAGGTGGAGTAATGGGAAATACCTTGGGAAAGAGTAGGGCTTTACTTAATCAATGAATACATACATACATTCACTCACATTCCATAAGTATGAATATGTGTAAATACTATATATTTTAAGTTAATTTTATGTGGTCTTACACCTAATACTATCTTGTTTGAGATCAAATAGAAGTTTAAGTGAATATTTTTACTATTGTTTCTATCTCATTGCTACTAATCCTTCTCAAGATGCATTTCATCCTATTTGCATCAACCAAGCCAAGTGTAATATCCATCTATGTTCATGTAAATATTCTTTATTTAGAATGAACCATTATTGAAATACAACATGGTGATGTATTAAAAAATTGAATATTAAAGATAAACTCGATAATTACTTGGGAAACATTTTTAGTTAATGGGATCCTTACCCAAAATCACTAAGGTGGATGGATAAAAACAAGATAAACTTCCCTTAGTTACTCCCAAAAAATCCCTACGGGTGGCTAAAAGTGATTTAATATGATTGGGAGGAAAAAATATTTAAATCACTCAGTGTGGAAAAAAACCGAGCAAGGGGGAATAAAACACAACCAGAGACAAAGGCAGGCTTTAACGAAAAAGGGAAGATTCTTTTTGGAAAATAAGAAAAATCCTAGGCTATTGGGGTTGGCAGACCCTGGAAAGCTGGACACCACTAAAGAAAGGCTGTTAGGGAGGTAAGGCATAAAAATGCATTGCCTAAAATCACAAGAGGTTGTTGATTATGGGGGGATGTCACGATCCTTCCCATGATACATGAAAATAATTTTTTTTTAACTTATTATAACCTTTACATGTTTAACCCTAACATAAACTTTATGCCGCTCATACTCTGCCATTACACATAGCTATTCGGGTTATTAACAATATTGGAAATATATCGTTTCCATGACAACTATACAAATGTTTGGTTCATGGTTTGTTCGTATGCATTGTTTACACGTATACTCATTTGACAACCGGAATGTGCGCTGGCATAATGTTTTGGTGACCGAAGTAACATTTCCGGCGTTGAGTTGTTGGGTTGCTATTAATTTTATGGGCAACTGTTTAATGCTCCCAGCACAGCTGTCCTGTGTCTCCTGCTCGGCCATGTGAACACGTCGATTTCCGTATCCTCGTCCCTCACGCCTTTGGTTCCCGCTTCTTTTCAATGGTGTGGATCTATCGATCTGGATCGGATGGTGGAGATCTGTCTGAGGGTTTTAGGACTCTTATTAAGTGTTTTGAGTTCCCACTTGGCTCATTTGGTCCTGAAACTGCTCCCGGATTTTGTTTGCCCCTTCGCACATCGGATTTATTTTCATTCTCACCTCCTCCAAGGTCTCATCTGCAACTCAAGGGTTTCACGCTCGATTCCCTGGGATTATTTCACACAAGTAATGTTTTTTTTCCACAGTTTAACCCATAGTTTCGCTATTATGTTATTATTTCATTACGGGTTTTTACTGATGGTTTTGCATGCGTATTAACAGTTCTTGTTTCTTGGGCGTATGAAGGTAAAGTTATGGCGTTGCAACCTTCCAATTCGCTGGACGACGGGCCTTCGGCATCCCGACCTCCTTTGCTGCGTACCAGGTATGCAATATCGACTCATAGATTCCTGGTGCGATGATTGGGGTTTCCTTTTTTTTTTGCCTGAGGTGGCTGTGTGATTTATAAATGCTTGATTTTTCACTGGCTTTCAGATTCCTATAATCTGATCGAGGTTACCGAGGACAGGGTCCTTGTGGTTTTGCTTTCGAGGCTATTCATGTGTTTTCGTATTCTCAGATTTTTGTGTTCCCGGCTTACCCTATTGGGTTGTGAGGAACAGTCGGTTCCTTTCGCGCGGGAGGTGCCTTAGCCGTTTTCAGCAATTGAATTATCTCGAAGGCCTATTTGTTTTTCTATGAATTGTTAATCAGATGTAATTATTTGTGTACAAGTAGTAAGGACTACTGGTGAAATGGTCGCGGAATATGGACCTCTCTGTTTTCAAAGGATATTTTATTTACATCTCCGATGAATATTTTGTTTATACTTCCAGTTCGTCGTTTCCTGGAATAGATACTTGCTCTGTAAATGTTGTTTTATTTCTGGGTTTCCTCGGAAGGTTTAATAGCAAGCTAACTATATTCCAGAGTGCTTGACTCCAATGTTCAATGGACTTGCCACTCTGAATCGGTTAAAACGTTTATAATGTTATCCCTGTTGTTTTTATATAATTTCATGGTTTCATGCTACGGCGGATCTGCCATTGTCCTGTAGAAAGAAAAACTATTGTCTGCTATCTACTCGGATTCGACTTATTATTCCTTTTTGAGCTGATAAGGAAATCTGTTCTGTTTTCGGCACATTGATCCTTACTGTTGATGTGCATTGGTTATGATGGAAGAATTATGGTTATTGCTGAGATTATGGGTTTTAGTTAATTTGAACATTAGATACTCCTGCTGTCGTATCTACTACCGTGGCTACGGTGAATTGTGCAGTTTGCATTTTCGTTGTTTCATTGAATGGAAATACTGTAGAGTCTGGTTCTGGTTCATATTCTTCTTGAACCCTCTCTTAAGATTATTCATATTCTTATGGTTAACAACTACCTCTATCTGTATTTTTTTAGTTATATGTAGTTGCTTTACAGTTTATGCAAACTGTCTCGTTTGTTATAATCTCATATGGCCTTCTAAACTCTTTAATGTACGTTCACACCGTAAATGTTAAGGTGTTTAGTTGGTGAGGGTTTTCTCACTTCAGTTCTGGTAACCCTAGCTTAAAGCCTATTATAGCTTGAGGCCTGTTATTCTTCTCCCCTCTAATGATGAACAAGCTCAAGTCGTTTAAAGATAACTTAATCATTTTCTTTATGTTTGTAAATACATTAACTCCTCGGAAGTTTATACAGTACAATTTGACCTCCGTCTTGTTGTTTTCTTTTTCTTTTCTTGAAGTTAACAATAAAAATAACAACATCAGGTTTTTTCCTCAACAGTCATCTATTAATATTTCGGTAATATTTGCCTGAGCTGGGTATTTTACAGCAAGCATAATAATGATATAAGATTGTATAATTTTAATTGGTTTTCACAGCCAATCTACTGTAATTTTAGCTAACATTATTATCTACAATCACTGTTGAAATAATTTCCTCAGAGGCTATTACATACCTGGTCAGCCAGATTTGTAATTATGCTTCAGAAGTTCACGTGTAATCCTTGTTTGCTCTTGACCACCCAACCATGAGATCCATCGCCAAGACTGGAATCTCCCCCCGAGCTATCTTGCAGGCCTAAAGCCCTCAACAAGATACATGCAACTTGTACCTGGTTATCTGGTCCTCACCAGACTTAACCAGTTTTCCTTTCTTTCTTTTTTCTTCTGTCTGTCCTTACAGCACAGAATTTTTGTCTCTACCCTCCCTTTTCCCCTGGAGGCCTCTCCAGTTAGGGAGGGTAGTTTCATGCAGTTTTCATAACTGATTTCCTCTTCCAATCTTCCTTTCAGAAGTTGCCAGCATTTCAAGAAGTATATATTCCTTTTCAATATATATTTAATTCACAATAAAATAATATGATTAGAGTTTTAAAAACAGTCTTTCAATTCTATCTTTTACTACAGTAAAATTCCAATATTTACATTTTCCGGGGTCATCACATCTCCCCCTCCTGAGATTGGACATCGTCCCGATGTCTGATTTCCATAAACAATTCCGGGTAAGCCTTTTTAATGAGCTCTTCATCTTCCCAAGTGGCCTCATCAGGCCCATAGTGCTGCCACTGCACTTTAACTTGGGTAATAGCTCGCTTCCACAGCTGCACTTCTCTCCGGTCGAGGATGTTCAGTGGCTCGACTAGAACCTCGCCTTCCAGTTCAACCCATATATCCTGCCATTTGATCAAATGTTTAGGGTTGTAAACGTATTTTTTTAGTATAGAAACATGGAATACATTGTGGATTCTAATATGGCTTGGCAGGGCGAGTTGGTAAGCTACCGGCCCCACTCTGGCCAAGACCTGAAAAGGTCCAAAATAACGAGGTGCAAGTTTGGCACAACCGCTCCATTGCAGGGTACTATTTCTGGCTTGGATCCTCACATAAACATGGTCACCGACCTGGTATTATTTGAACCTTCTTTTCCGATTTGCAAAGATCTTTTGTCTATCCTGAGCAACCTTTAAATTAGTACGTACCCTTTTTACCATGTCCTCCATTTCTTTGAGCATTTCTGGCCCCAGTCTTAATTTATCCTCAGGTCCACCCCAGCTTGAGGGTGTGTGGCATTTCCGCCCATACAAGACCTCAAAGGGGCTCATTTGTGTTGACGTATGATATCTGTTATTATATGCGAATTCAACCAAATGCAAATATTCCTCCCACTGGGTTGGTTTTTGCATTACGCATGCTCTTAGCATGTCCTCCACCACTTGGTTCACTCGTTCTGTTTGACCGTCGGTCTGGGGATGATAGGCTGTGCTGAAATTCAACTGTGTTCCCAGTTCGGTAAACAATGCTCTCCAAAAAGTTGATGTGAACTTTACATCACGATCAGATATTATTATCTTCGGAAGTCCATGTAGTTTGAACAAATTCTGCATAAAAATGTGAGCAATTTGCACAGCCTTATAAGTGGACTGCACAGGTATAAAGTGTTATGCCTTACTCAGTTTGTCTACCACTACCATAATAGAATCATTGTTCTTCTTTGTCCGCGGCAATCCTGTTATAAAATCCATAGAAATAGTTTCCCATTTCCACTCCGGAATGGGTAAAGGTTGTAATAGCCCCGCTGGGTGCAAATGCTCCGCTTTAATCTGTTGACACTCCAAACACCGTGCTAAGTATTCAGCTACATTCTTTTTCATTCCCGGCCAATGGTATTCTTTTCGAAGTGCGGTGATCATTTTTTGGTACCCCGGATGTCCTGCATAGTGGCTGATGTGAAATTCATCCAAAACCAGATTTTTAAGACTATCCTTATTAGGTACATACAACCTCTTATTATAAAACAACATTCCAGCATCATCCAATTCATATCCCTGCTGATTTTTCCTGCTAGAAGATTGTTGTACCTGCTGTTTTATTTGCTAGTATTCAGTGTCTTGATCTGCTGCTGTTTTTATCATTTCAATCAAGGGATTCTTCCATTTACTGGACGAAATTTCATACAAGCATTGCGCCTTCCGACTTAATGCGTCGGCCACGCGGTTCTCCTTCCCTTTCAAGTGCTTAATTTCAAAATCAAATCCACTTAAAAAATCCGCCCAGCGGGCTTGCCTCGTATTTAAGGTAGGTTGGCTGAAATAATTTGTCAAACTGTGGTGATCTGTTAGCAACATAAATTTTCTTCCCATGAGATAATGCCGCCACATCTTCAGTGCGTGTATGACGACTGCCAATTCTAAATCGTATGCAGAATATTTCTGCTCATGCTCCTTTAGCTTTCTTGATTCGTACGCGATCACTCTTCCTTCCTGCATCAACACACCGCCCACACCTTCCTTACTTGCATCAGTACATATCACGTAGTCCTTATTAGGATCAGCTATACTCAAGATGGGTGCGGTGGTGAGTAAATGTTTAAGTTGCTCAAAACTCCGCTGACACTCTGAGGTCCATTTGAATACCCTTCCTTTTTTCTGTAATAAGGTGATAGGGTATGCTACCCCTGAAAAACCTTCCACGAATCTTCTATAATAACCAGCTAGCCCCATAAAGGACCTGATGTCTGCCACATCCTTTGGTACGGGACATTCCATTATAGTCCTTATCTTTTCAGGGTCCACTACAATCCCTTCTTTTGTGATTATATGGCCTAAGTACTGTATTTCCTCCTTGAAGAAATCACACTTGCTGAACTTAGCATACAACTGGTGTTCTCGGAGAGTTTGTAGGACTAACCTGAGATGCTCCTCGTGCTCCTCCTTAGAACGAGAGTATATCAGAATATCATCAATAAATATTAGCACAAATTTATCCAAAAACCCATGAAACATGCTGTTCATTAAACACATAAAGGTGGCGAGTGCATTGGTCAACCCAAAAGGTAGCACTACAAACTCGTAGTGCCCATACCGTGTCCCGAAAGCTGTTTTAGCAATATCTTCCTCCTTAATCCTAATCTTGTGGTAACCTGATCGCAAATCGATCTTAGAGAACACTGTCGCACCCTTCACTTCATCAAAAAGTTCATCAATCCAAGGTAAAGGATATTTATTTTTGATCGTGAGCTTGTTCAGCTCACGATAATCTATACACATTCGAAGAGTTCCATCCTTTTTCTTGACAAATAACACTGGGGCTCCCCATGGAGATACACTGGGGTGAATATAATTTTTGTCTAGCAGCTCTTGTAGTTGCATTTTTAATTCTGTCAATTCAGGTACGCTCATTCTATAAGGTGCCCGCGACACTGGTGCTGCCCCCGGTGTCAATTCGATGGTAAAGTCTATATCTCTTTTAGGTGGCAGCCCAGGTATCTCTTCTGGAAAAACATCCGCAAATTCTTGTATTACGGGAATGTTTTCCAGTGTGGCTACTTTATCCTTTGAATTTGTACAGCCTACCTGAATGGCATAAATTTGACATCTTTTCTTGATACATTTAGCTAGTTGGGATGAAGTGATTGGCAGGATCTGCACGGGGCGCTTAATCCCTTGCATTTCCTGTTTCTCTCCAAAGTCATCTTTGTAATAAATGGTTTTCATTTTGCAGTTTACTAGTGACCAGTGTTTCTCTAGCCAATCCATCCCAATCAGAACATCCTATGAGCCCAAAGGAAGTACATTCAAATCTGCTACTACTGGCTGTCCTGCTACGGTTAAAGAGCAATTATTAATTTTTGGCAAGACCCGTCTCTTGGCCCCCGTAGCTAGCTGTACCAGCCATGGATTCTTGAATTTTTCAGGTTGTAACTTACATTGTTCTACTATCTTTGGGCTAATATAACTTAAAGTAGCTCTTGGGTCAATTAGAACAGCTATAGAAATATCCGAAATTTTACCTTCAAATTCCACCATAGTCGGCTGGTATTCCACCTGATGATCATCCAGGGCTGCGTTAATCCTTGGTACGCTACGTCCCACATCGCCAACGGTCGACGCTTCATGAATCTGAGATATCTGACTAGTACCCTTTCGCTGCGGGCAGTTTTTGACGTAGTGTGGTCCTCCACAACCCCAGCATTGAACTGGAGGTCTGGCCATTCCTTCACCCTCCAGCGTAATAGGCTGTTCACTCACTCTAGATTCACTGATTGGCTTAGACTTGAGTGACCCTCTTGGTATAGTTCTGCTTTTTTTCCCTTTACTAACTCCCCTACTTCCATTGCTGCGACTTCCTTTACTGTTCCCAACTGTTTTGTTACCTCTTCTTTCATTCCATCTTTTATTTGGAGCATCCCCTTTCTGTTTATTCTGTTGGTAGCAGATTCTAGCCTTGCAGATAGCTTCATCCATCGTCCTAGGATTGTCAAACTCGATCCTTTCTCTTATATATAGAGGTAAACTACTAACAAATCTTTGCATCTTGGCTTTCTCTTCCTTAATATAGGGCACATAGCGAAGCAGGGAGGTAAAACGGTTGATAAACTCGTCCATAGTCTGTTGTCCCAATCGTAAATCATGGAATTCCCTCGCTTTTTCATCATAGAAGCGCTCAGTCAGATATCTTTCTTTGAAGTATTTCTGAAACTTCTCCCATGTTATGGTCCGTTTGCTTACCCCCTTGACGATCTTAACTTCCTCCCACCATAGGGTTGCTTTACCTTGTAACTCGAAGATGGCCAATCGTGCCTTCAGGTTGTGGTCATATTCATACAACTGAAAATAATTGTTCATGTTAATTAACCATGCTTCAGCCGCTTCTTCTTGTTCCCCATCAAAATGTGGGGATTTAATTTTTCGAAATTCTCCCTGTAGCTCCACTCTCTGACGTTTTGAAGTCTGCTGTTCGGATACATTATCAGAATGGTCCTCCCTTTCTTCTGATTTTTCAGGTTCAGTTTGATAATTTCGTTCTTCTGTCATCCTCTGTTGTTCCGCACTGGGATTAGCTAGTGGTGGGTTCTGCCTGTCCGACAAACTCTTCAGAATTCTTTCTTGTTCCACCATCAGTCGTGAATTATCCTCTCGTAATCGTGCCATCTCATTCTTCAGTTCCTGAACCGTCTCTAGTATTGCAAGGTTTGTGCTACGTGTCTCCTCGCCAAGCTGTACCCACAGCTCTGGGTTATCCCGAGGATTTACTGCAGGTTCCTGACCTGCCATCGATCTATGCGAAGCGCTGCCAGCTCTCTGCATATTCACTGTTTCTGTCTATTTCCTATTTGCTGTTGTTTTCCTGTGTCTCAACCCTAGAAATGGAACAAGAAGAGGAGTTAGTTAAATAGTTCTCCTTCTTACAAATATAATGAGATGGTTATTTGTACATTGTTTTTTTTTTTTTTGACATGTTGTTCCAGAGGTCACAGTATTGTAACCATGCTCTGATACCAATTTGTCACGATCCTTCCATGATACATGAAAATAATTTTTTTTTTTAAACTTATTATAACCTTTACATGTTTAACCCTAACATAAACTTTATGCTGCTCATACTCTGCCATTACACATAGCTATTCAGGTTATTAACAATATTGGAAATATATCGTTTCCACGACAACTATACAAATGTTTGGTTCATGGTTTGTTCGTATGCATTGTTTACACGTATACTCATTTGACAACCGGAATGTGTGCTGGCATAACGTTTTGTGACCGGAGTAACATTTCCGACGTTGAGTTGTTGGGTTGCTATTAATTTTATGGGCAGCTGTTTAATGCTCCCAGCACAACTGTCTTGTCTCTCCTGCTCGGCCATGTGAACACGCCGGTTTCCATATCCTCGTCCCTCACGCCTTTGGTTCCCGCTTCTTTTCAATGGTGTGGATCTGTCGATCTGGATCGGAGGGTGGAGATCCGTCTGAGGGTTTTAGGACTCTTATTAAACGCTCTGAGTTCCCACTTGGCTCATTTGGTCTTGAAACTGCTCCCGGATTTTGTTTGCCTCTTCACACATCAGATTTATTTTCATTCTCACCTCCTCCGAGGTCTCATCTGCAACTCAGGGTTTTCACGCTCGATTCCCTGGGATTATTTCACACATGTAATGTTTTTTTTCCACAGTTTAACCCATAGTTTCACTATTACATTATTCTTTCATTACGGGTTTTTACTGATGGTTTTGCATGCATATTAACAGTTCTTGTTTCTTGGGCGTATGAAGGTAAAGTTATGGCGTTGCAACCTTCCAATTCGCAGGACGACGGGCCTTCGGCATCCCGACCTCCTTCGCTGCGTACCAGGTATGCAATATCGGCTCATAGATTCCTGGTGCGATGATTGGGGTTTCCTTTTTTTTTTGCCTGAGGTGGTTGTGTGATTTATACATGCTTGATTTTTCACTGGCTTTCAGATTCCTATAATCTGATCGAGGTTACCCAGGACAGGGTCCTTGTGGTTTTGCTTTCGAGACTATTCATGTGTTTTCGTATTCTCAGATTGTTGTGTTCCCGGCTTACCCTATTGGGTTGTGAGGAACAATCGGTTCCTTTTGCGCGGGAGGTGCCTTAGCCGTTTTCAGCAATTGAATTATCTCGAAGGCCTATTTGTTTTTCTATGAATTGTTAATCAGATGTAATTATTTGTGTACAAGTAGTAAGGACTACTAGTGAACTGGTCGCGGAATATGGACCTCTCTGTTTTCAAAGGATATTTTATTTACATCTCTGATGAATATTTTGTTTATAATTCCAGTTCGTTGTTTCCTGGAATAGATACTTGCTCTGTAAATGTTGTTTTATTTTTGGGTTTCCTCGGAAGGTTTAATAGCAAGCTAACTATATTCCAGAGTGCTTGACTCCGATGTTCAATGGACTTGCCACTCTGAATCGGTTAAAACGTTTATAATGTTATCCCTGTTGTTTGTATATAATTTCATGGTTTCATGCTACGGCGGATCTGCCATTGTCCTGTAGAAAGAAAAACTATTGTCTGCTATCTACTCGGATTCGACTTATTATTCCTTTTTGAGCTGATAAGGAAATCTGTTATGTTTTCGGCACATTGATCCTTACTGTTGATGTGCATTGATTATGATGGAAGAATTATGGTTATTGCTGAGATTATGGGTTTTAGTTAATTTGAACATTAGATACTCCTGCTGTCGTATCTACTACCGCGGCTACGGTGAATTGTGCAGTTTGCATTTTCGTCGTTTCATTGAATGGAAATACTGTAGAGTCTGGTTCTGGTTCATATTCTTCTTGAACCCTCTCTTAAGATTATTCATATTCTTACGGTTAACAGCTACCTCTGTCTGTATTTTTTTAGTTATATGTAGTTGCTTTACAGTTTATGCAAATTGTCTCGTTTGTTATAATCTCATATGGCCTTCTAAACTCTTTAATGTACGTTCACACCGTAAATGTTAAGGTGTTTAGTTGGTGAGGGTTTTCTCACTTCAGTTCTGGTAACCCTAGCTTAAAACCTATTATAGCTTGAGGCCTGTTATTCTTCTCCCCTCTAATGATGAACAAGCTCAAGTCATTTAAGGATAACTTAATCATTTTCTTTATGTTTGTAAATACATTAACTCCTCGGAAGTCTATACAGTACAATTTGACCTCCGTCTTGTTGTTTTCTTTTTCTTTTCTTGAAGTTAACAATAAACATAACAACATCAGGTTTTTTCCTCAACAATCATCTATTAATATTTCGGTAATATTTGCCTGAGCCGGGTATTTTACAACAAGCATAATAATGATATAAGATTGTATAATTTTAATTGGTTTTCACAGCCAATCTACTGTAATTTTAGCTAACAGTATTATCTACAATCATTGTTGAAATAATTTCCTCAGAGGCTGTTACATACCTGGTCCGCCAGATTTGTAATTATGCTTCAGAAGTTCACGTGTAATCCTTGTTTGCTCTTGACCACCCAACCATGAGATCCATCGCCAAGACTGGAATCTCCCCCCGAGCTATCTTGCAGGCCTAAAGCCCTCAACAAGATACATGCAACTTGTGCCTGGTTATCTGGTCCTCACCAGACTTAACCAACTTTCCTTTCTTTCTTTTTTCTTCTGTCTGTCCCTACAACACAGAATTTTTGTCTCTACCCTCCCTTTTCCCCTGGAGGCCTCTCCAGTTAGGGAGAGTAGTTTCATGCAGTTTTCATAACTCATTTCCTCTTCCAATCTTCCTTTGAGAAGTTGTCAGCATTTCAAGAAGTATATATTCCTTTTCAATATATATTTAATTCACAATAAAATAATATGATTAGAGTTTTAAAAACAGTCTTTCAATTCTATCTTTTACTACAGTAAAATTCCAATATTTACATTTTCCGGGGTCATCACAGGGGAAAAGAAGATCTCAGCTTGGGGGAGAATTGGTGGTGAAAGGTTCGTGATTGGGTGAAAAATTGTTTATATCAAGTAGATCCAGTGGTTATGGTTAGATTTTCTGGTTCTTGTTTATTTAAAATATTGTTTATCCTACACATTAGTTGATATGAAAGATGTTTTATTTGTTGGAGGTGGAATATTCTATTGTATGATTTAATTATGTTGTTCTAAGTTATTTTCTTGCATGTTGTTTGCATAGGCATAGTTGAATAATATTGTTGTATATTGTATTGTAAAAGTAGTTATATCACAAATAGAAGCAACTTAAACAAGATGTAACTAGACTTACTCAACTTCTTATGAATACTAAGGTGTAAAGTGAACTCTACAAGTTGTTTTATTTTTAACTACTGATAACAGTTCTGAAATATAGAATTATATAGGATACGGATAATATTCTGATATATTTTGTGTGTCTCAGTGGAGGATTGAATGAGAATGGATTTGACTTTCTAAAATGGACTTAGTTGGTATCTATTAGTAGAATGAGTAATTTATAACAAGATTTATTATTCTCTTTCATATACACATATACTTGTACATACTGTTAATGTAGTTGTCGACCAATTGATCAACCAAAAAAATATTGTTCTCTCGTTTCATGCACAAGAAAGAAAAAGAAAAATGTTTAAAGCTTCAATCATAAATATGTAAGCGTAGATCACCAGTTTATATTGGGGTCATCACTTAAGGTAAACAATCATTAAGAAACATAGTTAGAAAATTATACAATTTCCGTTTAGGAGTCTGATGGTATAGAAAAAAATATGTTATTAAAAAGGATGTGTCTGTACAACTGAGAATTAACACAGAAGAGAACGCGTCGAGAGATGGATTCAACTCTTTGGAATTAAAAACAGTCTATTAAAGAAAAAGTGAAAATTACTAATTAACCAATAAAGAAAATATGCCTAAGACACAAATAGCTCACAATTACTTTCTACTCTGATTGATAATCAGAGGGTGAATTAAATAACCCAAGTGCATTCCAGTCATTCCATTAAAAAAACCATGTTCAGGTAGATAAAGAGTAAAAGTCATGGTTGCCGTTTGGGTAATATACGAAAATGACTTTCTAATTAAATATGAAACATATGAAATCCACATCAAATACTAAAGGGGCGTAGGATGCACACCTTACGCACAAGGGTGATGAATTTGGCGCGTGTAAAATCATCCTGATGTTGTGAAATACATATAAATACACCCTACAAGACTAATATGTTTCGAAAAACCATGAACAACAAGAGCTTAGCAAAGCAATGGATGAATACATTCCTGAGTAATAATAAACCACAAATTCTTCAACACTAAATTGATATAAGCGTTAACGAAAGGTAAATCAGAGAAGTAACATTACTGTTTAACAATTACACCAAGTATAATATGGAGCAATAAAACACAAACTTTATAAATTTACCAAGCGTTTTCACACTGATGAACTTGAGGGGTATTTGTAAATCGAATGTATTTACTTTTCAAAAGGAAACCAATCAGATAATACACACTGAAAAAGATATAGATTTACAATTTGGGTTTGATGAATCCATAAAACAGTCACAGAATGAATACAACCACTAGGAAATTTTAGAGTACGATTACTCTCATGAGAAACTAAGATAAGTTTATGTAAAGGGGTATTCCAACCTTCGAAAAATTACAGATGAACTATAATTATGATAACCAACTATACATATTCGAACACAACCCGCCAAATTTTTAGCTAGAGGGAATCATAAAACCCATCACTAGGATGGAGAGAATGAATCGACATGGAATCCAGGTGCATCATCGACCTGGAACATAATGAGGGGTATTAGTTAAGTAGATTTATTAGTGACAGCTGGGGTAGACGAGCCGGTAGATGACATTGGTCTCCAACCTGTATCTATCACATTGCACAAAAACCCATTCGAAATGTAAGCAAGGATAGTAAATTCGAAAACTTATTCACAAGCTATAAACTCAGCGAAGAAAAAATTATTTACCTGTAGAAAAGAACTCAGCGAAGAAAGAAATTATTTACCAGGGTATCAAAGAGCGAAAAGAAAATTCAAACTCCGTTTGCGTGCAGAGCGGAATTTTGACAATAGAATATACAGAGGGAATTAGAGCCAGACCTTACCTGTGAAGCCCCTGTGCCACGAACACCAACTTCCTATAGTATGCATCGAACCAGAGACCTTACTTCCTGAAAAACCCCAGTTCCATCTTGAACTGAGATCCATAAAATCTGGAGAGTAATGAAT
The DNA here is from genome assembly GCA_031772625.1 of Pinus tabuliformis. Taxonomy (NCBI): domain Eukaryota; kingdom Viridiplantae; phylum Streptophyta; class Pinopsida; order Pinales; family Pinaceae; genus Pinus; species Pinus tabuliformis. The sequence goes on from CM062811.1 coordinate 354,383,061, forward strand.
AGCAGAGAGCCATTGTTTTATACCTTTACATCATACATGAATTAAGAAACACACAAAATGCAGTAGAGGGTTCTTTTACGTGATGGAAATTAACGAGGAAACATGCATAAAAGGAACAAATATCTTAGGGGTTAATGCATTGACTAAAGTATATTATGGGCACAAATATAATACACTGAAATACAAAACAAATAAACTTATATTTATAGCGAGAGCCTAGGTCTTACCAGTGGCTAGGAACGAAGAGTTTGTGATGAGGAGATGCCTATAGGAGCGCCGGGGAAAAAACGCCAGCTACCATCCATACCTCATTATGATGACAGCAATTATAAAAGTTGACTCCAAAAACATTGTGTAGGGTCAGGTGTTATACCGTGGTAAGGGGAAATCAACATATCTCCTCCATAGCAACACAATTATCCTCCAAGAAACTCACTAGTAAAATTCCCCCAGATAACCAATGACCAAGTAACAGGAGCGCAACGCACGAATGATCAGGAAAATAAAAGACGGAAGGGGTTAGGGTTTGCGAAGAAACTCCACAACCATTCAGTCTCCTTAATAAATCTAAATTGTCCGTCAATCTCAGACCCATGTGACCAACACGTGATGATGGAGGCATGGCATGACAGGATTCGTCGTGCAACGCCCAAGGGTACCACCCTTCCCATTACATATTGTGTAGAGATTATGCAGTTGGAAAGAAACATAGGATAAATAACGATAACAATGATATGGTTTGATAGTTAACATTAAACCATTATCTTCTATAGTATGAGATGACATATTACGGTAAATTTATTATATAACCAAAAGAACTTTGGGTTAAATATGTGCACATTATATCGTACATGGATTATGGTTATACACCACCAAGATTTCACCAATATCCCAAGAGGCATGTGATATGAACCCTAAGATATAGTAAATGAATTGCGAGTATGGTGAGATTTCTGGTAATGATAGTAATGAAATAAAATGTATACATGTTGTCCAAGGGAATCATGTAAAGAAGCATGAGCAACCTATGTTGAATGTTATACCTTCATTATTACTCTGAATTCAATAAGCATAAATTGACTAATAACCTAGTAAATTATTAAAACAGAAAGTGGTAAGCATAGTATATTAAAAAGATCTTGTAGAACAGAGGTATGTGACAAGTGGTATCAGAGCCCAGTTTTAATAATAGGCCTGCAATGGACCATCACAATCTAGAAAATTTTTGTGTATACAAATGTTATTACAAAAATAGTGATAGTAGGTTGCACTGGTTTATAAGGTACATAAGTGAAGCATTTTGCACAAAATGGCTAAAGAATCTCCTCCAGCCATAGTGGGTCGTGAAGAGTTATATGTCGAATTAGGAGGGGGTAGCACTACACCAAAATCCCAATTTATGGAAGTTATTAAAAACCTATAACAAGAACTAGCTCATCTCAGAAACAACAATTAATGACTGTTGAGGGCTAGTGAGGAGCAGGAACGTATGATAAGGGAGTTGATGAAAAAATCCAGTCATAAAAGTGTAGAACCAGAAGGGTTGAAACAAAAACAAGTAGATATCGAGTTGAAAGAATATGGAATTTCTGGGGAAACAGATAAAACGTATTCAAAATCACATAAGTAAAAGAAGAAACCGGAGTTGTAGGGAGAATTTCGGAAAATAAAACCCCATACTTTTGATGGGGAAAAGGAGGAAGATGCAAAAGCATGGATTCTTAACATGATCAAATACTTCCAGGTGTATGAGTATGAAAGTAATTTGAAGGTCCAACTCACTATTTACCAGTTATAGGGAAAAGTTACTCTATGGTGGGAAAAGGCTAAAAGTATACACCTCTTGGAAGAGAAGACAATTTCTTGGGAGGAATTTCAGAAGTGGTTTAAATCTCGGTATCCGAGTGAACGCTATTATGATGACCTTTCTAAGGGATTCCATGAATTATGATTAGGACAACTTACCATGAATGAGTTTGTAACCAATTTTACAAATTTACTATGACATGCGGCCTATATTAAAGAGGAGAAAGAAAAAGTACAGAGACTGAACTATTTACCAACACCTTACAAAGAGAGGATTGAATTCAACAATCCAGGACCATGGATGAAGTAGTAAGGAAAGCTAGATTATGTTACCAAAAGTTCAAAAATAGAAATGAAGGGTCAAAGTCGTGGCAAAACAAGGATAAAAAGAAAGTTGCCATGAACATAAAAAGACAGAAAGCTCCCTACCTTAAACACTTTGGGAAGGAACAATAGAGGAAGAAGTTTAAAACGAGAAGTGTAAATCAGTCGTCTCAGTATCACACGGGGTCAAAACCCATTAAACTGAACAACAACAAGAGCATGGGGGCAAGGTATGGGAACCACTGAACTATTGGGGTTGTGGGACTGAAAAAAAAACCATCATTTAGGGCCTCAAAATGGCTCTAGAAGTGTAGGACCCAAAAACTGCCAAAAATAGTAAATTGTGTTGCAATTAAGGAAACTAAAAAATCGAAAGAGATAATGGTGGGGGTCCAAGTGGAATAGGTGGGTGGACACCAATATCCACTTGGATCAGTCCTCCCCACTTAGGAAGCAATGGTCCCCATTACGTTGAGGGCATCGATGACATGGGGAAACTTCTATTGAAATTGGTTCCTAGTGAGCCACTTGCCTTGGTGCAGGAGTTGGCCAACTTAGAAAAACCGATATAGTTGGATCTTCTGCTGGCGATTTTTCTTGACCTATGTGTCCATGATTCGATTAGTTGTGGCTTGTTCCATGCAGTTTGTGTTTAACTCTATTGGTGTGAGTTGTTCTGCAATCCCTGATGTGTCTAGTAATGATGGAAGGTATGGTCGAAGGCAGTCCACATTGAACACTTCGTGCAGGCCAAGGAATGGGGGAACGCTGAGTTCAAAATAATTGTTTCCCACAGCCTTGGTAATGGTGTAAGGTTGATGGCAGAGTGGTCCGACCTTCTGATGGGCTCCCATAAGGCGTTTTTCTACAAATGCAACCAAAATTTGTTATCCACCTGAAACTTGTGTGGCACCCAATATTAATCATGTCACTACTTGTACTTGGCATTTGACTTCTCCAATATGTCCTGAAACGGCTGGTGGATGTGTTGGATGCATTCAATAAATATGGTTGCTTTATTAGCCTTGAATAATACATGTGTGGATTCTCTCTGTGTAGTCGAATGAGGCATGGAAATATCAATGAGACACAATGGTTGAAATCCTAGACCCACTTGAAAGGGACTACGACCAGTCGAGCTATGGAGAGCTCTGTTATACCTGTGTCGCACATAGGGAAGACTCTCATCCCAAGTTCATGGATGCTTGGAGTTGTACATGCGGAGTATGTGCACTATCATCCTATTGACAACCTTTGTCTAACCAACATTTTGGGGATGGAATGCAGTTGACTTGCTGAGATTGCTGTCTAATAGTGTCTAGAGGCTTGACCAAAATGTGCTTAAGAACCTACTATATGGATCTGATATAATGGTCAACAAGATCCAAAAATGTATCCAAACTCATTCAAAGAAGAGTTTGGCAGTGTGCTTTGCTGTGATACTCTTCCTGCAGGCCACCAATATAGTCATCTTAGAAAATATGTCTACGACCACAAAAATACACAGTCATTACTATGCTTGGTAGAAGGTAGGCCAGACATGTAGTCCATGGAGATGGATTCCCAAGGATAGATGGGAGTAAGAAGAGGAGTGTACATGCCTTTCTTCTTAATGTTTGGCTTGGTGATGGTGCAGGCAGTGAAGGATCTCATATATTTTCCAACATCCAGTCAGAGTTTTGGCCAATACAAGTAATTTTGTAGTACATCCACAATTTTCTCCACACTAAAGTGTCTTGTGACCCATCTGTAGTTCGCCTCCTAAATCATCTTGGCACACTCACTTGAAAGAACATAAAGGTGGCCCAGGTAGCATAATAATGCATCATGGAGGTGGAAATCAGGAACTTTCTTGTCATCCACTAGCATCTGGTATGTGGAGTTGAACTTTGTATGATCATTTTTGTATAATTGTAGTCATCTAGAGGTCTCGTGGTCACAAGACTTGAGAACATTAGTCAATGATGCAACTGGGGGCCAGCTGAGGGAGGCTACAGCATGATTGGTAATGCCCCTTTTTTATTTAATGTTGAAGTGGAATTGTTGTAGACATGTAGACCACTTCTGATGGCGATCGTTCTGCAACTTCCCTTTTGTATATCTAAAGTGAAGAGGTTGGTGATCGGTGTGGATGGCCTTCTCCTTCCCTAGAATGTAATGCTTCCATTGTCAGTAAGCTTGCATGATGGAATACATCTCTTGATCATAGGTGGGGTACTTCTGAATTGAATTGGAAAGTGTCTCATCATGATAGGACACTAGATTCCCATGCTAGGCGAGGACTGCACCAATAGCATAGTCGAAGGAATTTGTTTCAATTTCAAATGGTTGATGTAGGTTTGGAAATGTGAGTACCGGTGCAGAGTAGAGCCAACGCTTCAACTCAATGAACACCTTCTGTTGGGACTCAGACCATGGAAAATTTACTTTCGCTCTGCCCTTGGTAATCTCACTCAAAGGCCAAGTGATAAGGGAGAATCCCAACATGAACCTCTGATAAAAATTTGCAAGGCCAAAAAAAATGCGAAGCTCTGTTAGAGTGGTTAGGGCTAGCCAATCCTGAATGACTTGGATCTTAGTCGGATCCACATGCATGCCACGCAGATCTATGATGTAACCCATATATTAGACTTGGCTCATGACAAAGGTGAATTTCTCCAAATTGGCACACAATTTTTGCTGCTGAAGGGTTTGAAGGACCTGCCGAATGTGTTGCAAGTGTTCTTCCCAACTCTCGTTGAAGATGAGGATGTCATCTAGATAAACAACCACAATTTAGTTGGTGAAGGGCCACAAGATGTCTTCCATTAGCCTCATACAAGTAGTAGGGGAATTTTTCAACCCAAAGGGCATAATCAACCATTCAAAAAGGATTTCCTTGGATTTGAAGGCGGTCTTCCAATCATATGTGGGATGTATTGGAACGTGGTGATAGGCAAACTTTAGATCGATCTTGCTGGAATACATGGCCCACTTGCGTTGGTCAAAAGGTCATCAATTCATGGGATTGGATACCTATTCATGATAGTGATTTTATTCAATGCTTTATAATCAATGTAGGGCCTCGAGGTCTCATCCTTCTTCTCAACAGGTGCAATCGGGCTCCCACAAGGTGGGGAACTTGGTAGGATGTTCCCTTTTTGAAGCAAGTCTTGGATTTACCACTTGATCTCTTCATTTTCTAGAATGGATCGAGGATATATCGACCCATTGGGTAGAGGTGCTACGGGAGTTAGATCGATCCAATGCTTGACCTAATAGTGCAAGGGTACCCGTGTGGGTGAGGAGAAAATGGTCTTGTATTCTTCCACTGTCTTATCCATTTACATCCACTTGCATGAAGGAACCCTTCATGGGGGCCATGGATTTGGCTAAGATCTTCTCCTTACTTTGAGAGAAAACTAGAAAGAAAGTAAATTTGCCAGTCTGGGAGATGATCTTACTGCATTTCTTAGCAGAGATCAAAGACCTGGCGGTAGGCAGGGTTACCTCCCGTATCTTTTATACCTTATTACCCAAATAAATAATAACAGTGCAAGGCCTTGACTCATATAAAACATGACGCTTCCAAAAGTATGGTTGGCCTAATAACACATCACAAACTTCAAGAGGAGAAACATCACAAAATACATCATCCGTGAAGGAATTGATGTTATATGAAAGGTGGCACTATTGGCTGACGTGAAGATCTCGTCCTTGGTGAAGCCAACCGATGGTGTATTAGTGCTGTTGTGGTGTGGTTGGTAGGCCCAAACACTTCACGACCTTTTCTGAAATAAGGTTCTATTGGCTCCCACTGTCGACAATGAATTGCAACGGAGAACCCTTCACCCACATATGTGAGTGGAAGAGACGCTCCCCCTCCTCTAGATCTTCGGGCTTAATCTTCTAGATCTTGGTGGTGGAAATAGTGGCGCTCGACTCTGCATCAATAATATGCTTCCCTTTGTCATTCCCCTTGTCAGGTTCTGAATCAGAGTTAGAACATCCATCTGATTCTGAAGCCTTCAGCTCGACCACCAGTGACTGCTTGGCTCGACACTCACTTATGTTGTGAGTGGGGCTCTTATGGAACTCACACCACTTCCCTGTGTCCTTCTTCATCTTCGTGGTGTTTTTCTTTGCTAGCATCTTCAACGGGTTGCCTTGGGTCACCCCACCTTGGCTTTGTCCTTTGTTCTACAGTTTGGGGGCACCTCATGGAAAATTTTAGGGGCGAATTTTCGTCTTTAGGAAAAATTAAGGGTTTTTAAATTTTCAGTGGGTGAATATTTTGTATCATAGTACATTTTTACAAATTTCCTCAAATATCCCACCTTATTTTAAGGGAGAGGGTAAAAAAGGTAAATTTAGCCCTTGAAATTAGGAGTTACAACCTTCCATTCACCCTAATTTTCAAGAACAGGTTTTATTTAAGTGAATCCTATGGGCCAAATACCATATTTAGAAAAGAGGTATGGTAAATTAATAAAAATATAAATAAATGAGAGGTATGGTAAATAAATAAAACATTTTTTATATTTACTCCATAAGTCACCTTATATACATGCAAGGGTGTTAACAAATAAAAACATAAATAAAGTGGAGTTATGGTAAATAAATAAAACCTCCTTTTATACTTACTCAAAAGGTATGGTGAATAAATAAAAATATAAATAAACTAGATGTATGGTAAATAAATAAAACCTCTTTTTATATTTAGCCCATAACCCTCTTTCTATTTATGAAGGCTCAAAAAAGAGGTTTTATTTAAGTGAATCCTATGGGCCAAATACCATATTTGTAAAAGAGGTATGGTAAATTAATAAAAATATAAATAAACGAGAGGTATGGTAAAAAAATAAAACATTTTTTTATATTTACTCCATAAGTCACCTTATATTTACGAACACTCAAAAAATGCGTTATATTTAGGTGAAACCTATGGGAAAAATACTATGGGCCAAATACCATGGGCTAGATTATTATTAATACCATGCAAAAAACATTATTAACCCTAATATTAGTATTAATAAAAATAAAAATGGCACATGGTATTGACCTATGGTATTCACGTGGAATGTAACCTATTTAAATGGGGGAATTAAACCAGCATAGATCCATCTTTACTCTGGATCTACTAAGCCGGATAAAATATCGTGATATGCAAACTAGCATAGAGTGAAAAAATATTTGATCCCTCTTGGGGCTTGGTGGATCAAGAGTAAAAATGGATGTTGTAATTTAATGTACGTTAAACATTTTAACTTGGTTAAAGTATAAAATAAAATAAAAATCAATTATTAATTTTATTAATTCTTATAAATTACTAATAGTAATTTTTAAGCTCCACGTTTATGATAACCCATGGTAATACCATGGTATTCATGTGAGCATAGACTATTTAAAGGGGAAATTCTATCATCTTAGATTCATCTTAATTCTGGGTCTACCAAGTGCTCAGAGGGATAAATAGATTTCATCTGCCTACCAGTGGTAGATGTGGAGTTAAGATGGATATAGTTTGGTTTTTATGATAATGAAGATATTAAATAGACTTAGGAAATTATATTGTAAAAACATCTTAAGGTGAATGGTTAAATCTACATTTAGTCACTTCACAAAATTTCGTAAAAATACCAATATCTCCAGTAATATTGGTTTTTAAATTTTTTCTGATTTAACAAAAAAAATTCAAAATAATGGAACCTTATCACTTATTCCGCATCACCCTCGCAGAAGATTTCTCACCATTTTTCAAACATTCTCAATATGATATCTTCCTGAAAAAATTTAGGTACTGATGTTGGATTAGTTGTTTAAAAAATAAGCTGCTTTGTACAACCTTTCATCTTCTGTGCTATTCTTAGTTTGTCCTAATGATATGTAGGGGTTGGAGCCACTGCACCAAATTTTCCTAAAAGGTGGAGATTGTTCACCAAAAAGGAAATTAATCTACATGTTACAACACTGTTAAAAAATGCGAGACCTATGAGGGTAGTGAATTATGCTAATAAGCAATTTAGATTGGGAGAGACATAATTAAATTTTATTATTTAATTGAAGATTTCCAATTAAAATAATAATAAATCTATATTTATATATTCATATATTGATTGGAAGGATTCTCACAATGGCCACTTTCTTCAATTAGATCCCCTTCAAGCCTTTGGGATACCTAATAATTTATTATATAATATAGTTGGGGCTTGCTACTTGTTGGCGTGTTGGGGTAAACAAACTTGATGTGTTTTTTTTTTTATCTCATAGTTGGAGTCTATGGAATAAGAAAGAAATTTGATAACTTGAAAAAAGTGGTAGCTTGACAAAAGTTGTAGAGAAAAGTTTAATCTCTCCTACCTTAACAAAACTCGTTGTCAATACCAACACCTACAAGAACTTTGTTGTGGAATATTATCAAAACTAATAGAAGGATATGAAAGAGTGTATTGTAAGAACCTTGACTAACATGGCCACTGGAACTTGGAACATTGTTTGTAGGAAGAGAAAATTATGTTTCTTTTTTCCAAACATGTATGTTAGTATATTACAGTTTAATGAATATGTTTTCTTATTATCATATATGGTTTCATACTTTAACAAAACATTCGCCAAGACTTCACAATGTTTTATTATCCAGTGAAAGATTTTCCAAGATCTTACAAGATTTTATAATTCAGTGAAAGATTCTCCATCACTGTACAAGATAATATAATCTGGTGAGAGATTCGCCAAAAAAATTATATATACATATTATATTATTGATAAAATCACCTCCCATTTTTCCTATGTATCATGGGGATTAGCCCATTTATTATACATATAAATTTAGGGTGGTTCTTAAAAATTTCCCTGGGGCACCTTTCCCTTGCTTCATATTCGTAGATACAAAGTCTCTCTTTTTCTGTTTTAACTTATGCTCGATCTTGATAGCGTATGGGTAGGCAGCGCCAAAAGAGGAGATTTCTAGGAAATCCATCTCATCTTAGATGTATTTGTGCCGAAAGTTGCAGTACTTGATTACTAGATGTCACTTAGAATCCTTGATACCCAACTTCATGTGAAGGGTATGAACAATATTTTTGAAATCTAACACATCTTTGTCCCTTCCATGTCGTAGTGTTGTCCACTTTGTGTACTTATCTTCATAGCTCCCGACAGGGTAATACTGCTCCTTGATGGCGTCTTGGAAAGAGTTCCAAGTGGGTGTGAATGAAAACAATGAGGGTTCCCTGTCGTCCTTCTTCTCACAGTAGGTTTTCCATGGGGCCTTGATGTGGGGGGTGGCTTTGAGGAGTGGAAAAGTAATATTTTCCCTACTGGAAAAATCATGAATCGAAAAATACCCTTCTAATAGATTTGACCATCTATCTATGCACCTGCATCTATCTGGCCTTCAAATATGGGAATATCAAAGTTGAATTGTACCTTGAAGAGTTTGGTGCCTCTAGAGTGGTTTCCGGATGAAGATGTGTCGCCTGTGGGAATCCGCTAAAGGATCTGGGAAAAGTTTTCCATAATTGTGTTCCTCTGTCACTCGAGGACTCCTTCGAGCAATATTTTGAAGGGATATCCTCCTCCCTCATCTTTCTTTTCTTCTGCCATGGGAGGCCGTCGGGGTTTGAGAGGCTATTATTGCAAAGGTTCATTCAGTTCAAGCCCTAACTCCTTATACCCTAACGTCGTTGGGGACATCCAAAGAAAAATAGAGAAAGAGCAGACTGCTTGGATACCAATGTTCTAGACTTATGCAGGAACAAAATAGAATATAGATATAAACATAAACAAAAATCTACAACATGAATAAAACTTCATTTCCGTAATATCAAAGAACTAAAATATTCTTACATAGAGAATTGGAATAAACTAGCTTGGACTATGATAGCTTATCTATGAGAAGAGATGTGGTGGCTACATCCATTTGAATTGTGTTAGAATGAGGCTCGAAGGCCTATTTTTGATTGAGAAACAATGGAAAACCCTAAAAATCGTAAAACCTAACCCTAGGAGATGAAACTATGGGCCTCGTTTGGATAAATTGGTACATTAACTTCCCTGGGTCGTAACTTCGACATACGATCTTCGTTTGATGTGCACAATACCTCGTTAGAAACATCTATCCGAGGACTATGAATTTTGACTCCAAACCTCAAAGAAAGACTCATTTTTTCCCATTTTTACCAAAAAAGCGTTGTTTAGGGCCTCAAAATGGTTACGAAAGTTCAAGACGTGAAAGCTGCCAAAAATAGTCAATTGTGCTACAATTAAGGAAACTGAAAAAATGAAAGAGACAATGGTGAGGGTCTAAGTGGAATAAGTGGGTGGCCACCAATATCCACCTAGATCAACATTATTCAAATTAACAACGTTAGTTCTTTTATATTAGTAGTGCAGCAATGCTTTTGTACAACTCATAAGCACCGATGCTATAAATTTAAATAAGGCATTGGGACTGAAAGATTTTTTCACTTTCCCTAGTGTCGTTCGTGAAAAGTACAACCTAGGGCATATGTTGAAGACATAATCACTGAGGTGATATACTTTTCAGGCACGAGTTTTTTTTGCATTCAACACTCGAGTACTTTTATTCAAATTTACAATACCTGTGCTTTTATGTTGGTAGCGAACTGGTGCTATTTTTCCATTAAGCACACCGCTAAAAAAAAATCTAACCCTCAACCACCCAAATTTTTTAGTTAAGACAAAGTTTCATTATTAGCTCTGCTAAAACATCCGCTCCCAAAAATGGATGTTGTAGAAGAGGTTTCTTTTGACAATTTTGGCAAATTTATAGCACTAAAAACCTTTGTTATAACCTCTACTAGAAGGTATTTCCCTTGTAGCGAAAACTAATAGATTTACTATAGTACTACACATTTGATTTCTTTCAAACTTTAGAAGAAAGTTAATTGTGAAAAGAAAACTAGTAGTATAAACAATGAGTACTATTATAGAGAAGTATGGTAATGTCTAACATCATATAGTGCCATCCTTAAGAATATAGATAAGTAATCTATGAGATAAGCTAAATAAAGAAGTAAATTATAAGTGAGAAAATCAACACTATAAAATCATATGCTTATTAAATTCCAAAATTAAATATCCTTAAGAATATAGATAAGTAATATATGAGATAAGCTAAATAAATAATTAAATTATAAGTGAGAAAAACAACGCTATAAAATCATATGCTTATTTAATTCCAAAATTAAATAAAGCAAGAGAAATTCCAGAATTAAATAAATCAAGAGAAAGAGTTACACAACCCACCACACAATTTTCAAAACATAGTATTGTCTCCCAAAGATATCGGTCAAAAATGACTTCCCATTCGTTAACACTTCATAGGACAATATGCAAGATGGATACAAAAAAATTCGTTTGCAATTCAAAACCTTCCTACATATAGAGAAGAAGAAGGAAATATATGAACGAGAGACACTTCATATTATTTTCTCTTGAAGGGCTCAACTTCCTCGAAGTAACTGGACATTCCATTTTACCTTTGGCATTCATATTTGTGTTGTTTGAACTATTCCTCTATAAGATAGCCTCTCATCTAACCTAGTGAAGTTTCTTTTATTTCCCTTCTCCACCTTCTCATAATGGGAACCTATGCTTCAGAATATAAGAAAATTGCTTCCTTATGGTAAAATGTATGAAATTAAAGAGCACCTATGTAATGTGATGTTTTTGCTTATCATTTTTTCAATATTTTTCCTTTTGGAAAATAGTGTTTTTTAGCATTACCTGCTTAGAAATATCCTTAATGAACCTATAGATAACCTATTGACGATTTATTAATCTCAAGGAGATCTCTTATGCCTTTTCTATGGGGAAACATGGCCTTCTAACAATTCAGACAATTGTGCTTGAGGAACAATTTGTTCCTAGGTCCTAAAGAGGGGTGTTGATAGTCCTTTACTATCTTCTCTATGTATTGCAATATATTCACAAAACTCCTAACCTCCTAAGGAATTCCTCAAAGAAATCCACAAGATCTATGGTTCCATGATTTGATGATAGACTCTATTTATTTTAGAAGCCATGAAAGAATAAGGGAAGTTTCAATGGGGATTTCCTCAAGTGCATTCTATAATACTACACGTAACCTTCTTGATACTCTATCTTCCACATTTGCACATATATTTTGACTTCTACTATGTCCAACCTCAACGTTTTTAAATGTTGTGCTTTAGCTATAGAATTACGTTTTTACTATATTCACTTCATTCTATCGTTGAAAGTAATATTTAATAAATGGGTGAATTTGATTGCCTCAACATTTTTAAATGTTGTGCTTTACCTAGAGAATTACCTTTTTACTATATTCAATTCATTCTATCCTTGAAAGTAATATTTAATGAATGGGTGAATTTGATTGTTGAATTTTTCATTGATCATTTTTCACCTCTAGATATTTGATATATTTTTCACTCTGCTATATTTTATATAATTCCACCATCTTCCACACTAACAAGAATTATCTTCTTATGATATTTTGGTGTGAAAATCAATTATGGTTGATCTATAAATGATATTTCATAATGGATTATATTCCTATTTCCTCATATTTTGAAGGCTAGATAGAATTTCTAGTGATGCGTTAGAATATATAAATTTTGATAATGCATTATTAATGTCAAAGATTGAATCAAATTAAAAAGTAGCAAAGTCTCCAACCATTAAAACTAAACATGTGTTTTCTTTTTAGATAATGGCCACCTCAATTTGAGTTACGTGTTGAAATAGATAGGAGACACATTCTTGGGTATTAATTACAAATCCCAATGTAGGTTGAAGGTTGGGAAAATATTTTTGCATGTAAAGTTGTATTCATTCCACTTAAATTTTGAAGTGAAATGTTTTAAGAGATCTTCTACATTGAGCATCATTGAATAGGGATAAATGCTAGGTAATGTTAGATACTATCAAATATTTTTTTGGAATGTTCTGAAAGTGGAAATTTAAGCATATGTCATTTCTAAATCATATTTGAAGGCATGCAAACAAGTAAAAATCACTTGGATACTTCAGATTTTCCAACTGAAGTTCATAAATTTTCATTTATGTGAATAGATTGAAATGATAAAAGAATCAACCTCTAAATTACTATGAAAAAAAGGTTAAGACCCTTCAACATCATTATAAACAAGTGTAGGTCGAGTTTTAAGATTAGGCTTGGTCAAGAAATTGAATTATGAGTTAACTTGGTGTAGGCCTACTTTGAAGTTGTAACCATCTTCAGAATCAAAGATTTGTGACACCAAGTTCAATAATGAAGAGATCAATTAAAATCAAGCTTATTTAAAAGGATTCACACATGCAACTAAAAATATTGCGAAAGGAAATATGTTTACGGAATCAAGACCAATTACTAAATTGAATAAGTGTTATTTCTCTTCAGTAACTTGAGACCCTTATTTAGAGTTTTAATCTTATTTGGATAGATGAATTTTAAAGGAAATCATTTAACAAGATTTAAAATACCTCAATGAAAGAAATGAATTGAACCATGATGAGAGTCCACACAGTTCATGTACTACATATCGTGATGATAAGGTTCAATTTAGTGATGGAGAATAACAATAAAACTCAAGAAAGGCAACAACAGGATCCATATTTGGAAATTAGGGTTGATTGAGAAATAGAGACCCATGAAGGTAATGACTTAGGTAATTTTACAAAATAACAAAATAATTTTGGAAAGAAAGAATATACTATCAATTGAAAGAAAATAAACACAAATAAAAGGAAAAATTTAAAGCTATGTGAGGGGGTTCATTTAAAGATTGGCGCAATTTTTAAAATAATGATTCCATCACACAAAATTTACAGTAAGGAGTCCAACAAAAGGATTCAAACAAAAGAAGAATAAAAAATTTTAACAAAGAGAAGGTGAAGAAAATATTAATTAGAAAGTTAGTGTTGATTTCTAAATCAGGAGGAAGAGATATCAAATAAAGTGAAAGGATGTTTAATTTGAAGATGTAGCCTAATTTAGAAATTAGGGGCTATGCGAGTTGGAACAAAAAAAATTAAGCACGAAATAAAAATAAAATGAAAAGATCAAGCTTGAGTTGTGAATAAAATTTAGAAAGGAAATATGTTAAAATCAAATAAGTAATGTTTGACCATCTAGCTGAGTAATATAATGTAGGCATGCAATAAAAAATCAAATTAATGTTTAGAGGGAAGAAAAATATTCAAACTAGTAAAACTTAAGGCCCAATTCTTTTTTTCTCTCAAAAAATAAGGGTTGTAGTGGGAACAACATAATTGTAGGAATTTATAACCTAAACTCAGCTATTTGTTGAACATATTCTTTTGCACATTTTATACTAATAGGTTTCTCTAAGCTATATATTAATTTTATATATTATTGAAAGGTAGTTAAGTCATAAGGCATTTGTATTATGCACATTTATTTTAACATATTCATCTACCTTATTGATTTATATAAAAAAATTATTTTTAATTATTTTCACCATTTTCCACTATTTTCCCTTCAACTTGCCTTCATTCTACCGTTTCCCTTCAACTCACCTAAGTGATATCCTATATTTTCATGTGTAGTGAAGAATCTCTTAATGTAATATTACTTAGGAAGGATGGCATTCTGTCTGATTCATCCCCATAGTGATATCCATATGAATAGTGCTCAATTTCCATTGTTCCTCCTAATCCCTTACAAAATATACAAATTAATTCCACTACTCCCCATCCCTAAGAGAATGATGATGATAACATGGGGTTTACCTTTATAAAATCCATTTAAACATAGTTAGGCCAAATATTCGTCAAAATCTCTTTCACAGTTGGGGTTTACCTATGGAATGTTTACTTTTTGGGGCATGCTGGTGGTGGATTTGTCATAAAAAGTTTGGATTTAGTTAGACTTGGGATCTAGGGTTTTCTTCCATTTGAATACAAAATGGAATAGTATTTAAGACATGTTTTCTTTCTTCAATTCATCCTATCCTCCTATCTTTGTAGTTATTCCTGTGATCCTTAAAAAGTCGGGACTTGAATTTCAAATGGATTACTCACAATGCATATACATTTCTCCAAATCCTTATAAGTTACATTAGCCTTCTCCATAATTCTAATAAAGGCTCTGTGGAATTAGTTTTTTAAGTCATTAAATTATTTTTTCATTTTATTCCATTGAATTCACAACCTCGTGAAGTTTTCTTTGTGTATGAATTAAAATGTTTGGTGTAGTTTACATGGAGTGCTTTCTATTTTAGGTCTAACTTTGCTAGGTATAAATAAAACTAAAAAATCTCTCAGAGTTTAAGCTAAAAATTATAGGGAATCAAAGAAAAATATTAAGGAAATGAAATTTTATAGAAAATATTACTAGAGCTTAAAATGCTACTTGATCTAATCACTAACTCAATTATGCAATTCCCCATAATCATTTCCCACATTTTAATGCAAAGCACCCACCACCTCCCTAAGGTCATTATGGTCTTATGGTTATAAACATTATTTGGTTGATCCTCACATGTATCCTACAATCTCATGGTAGAAGCTTGGGGATCATAATTCTCATGTTCTAGAATGAATGCCATTTATTAGGCATTCATTCATTCAAATTATCACTTTCAAATAATGATACCTATTCCACTTATACGAGTTAAGTAGAGGTTGAAATATTCTTAGGTATATTGAAACTCATCTTGGCCAGAGAGAATGCAATGGATGAGATCAAGTAGGCATGGTGTCAATCTAGGTTGAGAATGCAATGGATGAGATCAAGTAGGCATGGTGTCAATCTAGGTTCCTTGAATAAGGAACCAATTTATTCCACTCTTTCCCTATTTTACATACATCATAATGTATTAATTCATATTACCATAATGATTTTGATAGTTATTCATCATTAGAGAATAAATAAGGACAAGGTAGTATCCTATCCTAGATTTTGCCACAAACCTAATATTAAAAAGCTCTCTTTTTCAAAAATTCTATTGTTATTATATTTCCCAACCACATGACATCTTTTTATGGTGTAATAATGATTAGTTTTTTATTTATATATTCAAGAATCTCTTAATCTTGTAACTATGAGTAAGTTAGATACACTATCTTGAACCCATCTACTTTATTTGTTGTTAATGAATATTTATCAATTTTCAAGCTTAAAAAGAATCTATTGACATATAAACCATGCTATAAGAGTAAGCTCATCCATTATTAACTTACTGCTAAAATAACTAGAATAAAATGTTTAAAGTTGAAAAAACTAATTGTGATGCTATCAATGAATTATCATCAAAGAAATCAATTAATAAATCAATTTTCATGTAAAAAATTAATTCTTATTTTTATTTTTATTTTTGTAAACATTTACCTTTGGTAATAAGAGAAAATATTAAAAAAAAAATAATAATTCATATAATTTCTTTTATACCATATTTTCATAAAAATTAAAAAATTTCTCCTCTCCACAATAAATAAATATATAGAGATAAATATAGTTATTGATTTTTATATTATAATTATTTACGGTGTATCATAAACATGAAAACAACCTTTAAAACCATTACTAAGTATCTCTAAATAATGATAAAATACTACACAATAATAAATTAAATAATTAATCAAAAAACACACACCCACTCAATTCATAGGTGAAAGTTGGCCTACCATGCGTGGTGATAAAATACTACAAAATAATACATTAAATAATTAATTAAAAAACACACACCCACTCAATTCATAGGTGAAAGTTGGTCTACCATACGTGGTGAATTATTACATGAAATGGTTTCTATCAAAACAGAATTCCTTGATGTTAAAAATGTGAAAAGAATGGTATAGTCAACATCTAAATATTTGCAAAGCACTTTTTAATAGAAAAAATATAGAGCGCTACAAAAAGGTATACAATAATAGGAGTCATTTATTGTGAAGGGTACAATTACATAATGCATAGGCCAAGTTGGCCTCGAGTCTTGAACCTTGGTAGTGAATAATTATATAACATGGTCTCTATCATGACCAAATATCATCATTTCAAGGTACACTCTATCTAAAAGTAATCAAAATCCATTGTTAATAAATAATATGTGGAGCGCTACAAAAGAGTACGTAAAAAGACAATCTTACATCCACGGTCCACTTAATCTTTATGGCAATCATCCCGGCATTGTCGCTGGTCATGAATTACTACATATAAAAATTAAAAAGGGGGAATTATTACATAAAATTTAAAAATAATCTCTATGAAAACAAAATATCTTGATGTTCAAAATGAGAAAAGAAGGTAGGGTAAATAACACAAAAAATATAGGGTTTAGCGAAGGAGTTAGAGTGGTAGTACTTTCTTTATCTTGGTTTAATGGTTCGCCTGTTATAACATTAATCACGACGGTGCCAACGGCGCCACCCACTGTTCCTACGTCAACAAGTTTAATGTGAGTCGGCAAGAGTGGGTAAGACATCAGTTCAAGTCAGCCGAGATCATTATTGATTCTCCAGAGTATGTGTCTATAAATAATGATATTTAGTAATGAAATAACAAGTTCTTTCATAGAGTCTTCAAGTTTATTAAGCGGCAACAACTAAGACCCATCATGAGTTGTGAGGGATTGGTGGTGTGTGTTGTGAAGATCGATGTGGAGCACAAGTCAAAGCAATGTTGTGGATAGGAGTAATATTCCCAAGCTCTGTGTGTGGAGATATCACTGTGATGGTGAGGTGAGATGAGTTTATCGTGTAATTGGAAAGCCGAGTAGTGTAATTTGAGATTGCGCGCTGTGTAATTGGTCGATGCCGATCTGTGAAGAGAAAAGAGCAGTTGAAGGAGCTCATAAGGAAAGCGAGAAAGGTGAAGATGAAACTACACCAATAAATGAACAAGCATGGACCCTTTAATAAGAAGGCCAAAATGAAATGTTTTGTTGTAAGCCTCGGTGAGACTTAGACTAGCAGGCAAGTTAAAGTTTAGGTCGTTGTGATTAAGTGGAGGTGTTAGAACATTAATCACGCCTGATCATATGATGGAGATAGTCAGTGAGTCATCAATGTTAGTTGGCGTAGAGCGGCTATAGTCAGCGGATTTAGATAGATAATAAATAGCAGTAAGTGAATCACTGTAGTGAATTTTGTATAAATATATGTGCTTTGTAATGTAATGAACAAGCTCATTCTATGAGTCTTCAGTGTTTCTGATATCGCCTTGTTAAATTCATTTGCTTTCGTGTACCGATATTAAAAAAGTAGATATCTTTAGATGTGTGAAGTATATTGGCTTTATTGCGGTGAGGTTATATAAATAAATATCTATTTTATAAATATATTTTTGAAATATTTTATTTTTTATTAAGTTATAAATTTAGGATTTTTATAAATATATTTTTAAAATTTTTTATTTTTTATTAAGTTATAAATTATTTGTAAACATTTATGAATGTATAAAATTTATAATGAAATAAATGTATAGAGTTTATAAGGAAGGTTATTAGTTATTTAATACTATAATTTTTTTTTAAAGGAAATTTGTAAAATGAAGTATAATAAATGGAAACATTATGTTTATTTTATTTTTTACTAATAATCTCAAATGCTTCTAAGAATATTTAGTTATATGGATTTAAATACACATTTCATTACAATGTTGCACTCAATCTCATTAGGTCACTTTTCACTAATGTCCCAGTTTCATTCCTCTACATTGTAGTTCAAAACCAAAGAGGTTAAAATGGGTATGGCCTCTACTTTTCTCATTATGTAGAAAAGACTAGTTGTATAGTTTAATGAAAAGGATAGGTGTAATTTCTTGGTTTTTGACATTTGAAAACTATATTTTAGTGACATATTAAGTAATACAGTGTATATTAACTTTATGTAGCCACATTTTATCGGGTTATCTTTTCATAACTAATATGAAGCTAACATTTTTCATTTAAAAAATTAATAATAATAATAACAATAAATTTAATATGTCATAAATAAAATATATGGATGTCCATATCCTTCCCTAGCTGTTAATATATATGTCTATATCAAAATTTGGGAAATAGTTTGCATATTTATGAATTGGATCAATTTAGGCCTCTGGTTAGAACAATTTAAAGCTATGTTGGTACGAGAGAGATGTAATTCCTTTCACTGTGAATACTAAGTAGAACTGTAGCTATTAAAAAGTGCGTATATTTTAAGTCAAAATTTGTATTAAATTTGATGAAAAATTTGAGTTTCTAGAAATTTGATCTCAAAAATTAAAATGTACATAAATTAATAATTTAAACATTTTAATAATGTGTATTTTTTTTTTTGTTTGTATTGAACATAAAATTAAATATATGACATACATTTATAAGAACAAGTCCAAATCCATCTTAATTCCAAATTCATTTATAAAAACAAGTCCAAATCCATCTTAATTCCAAATTTATATAGTGTAATTTTTTTTTTTATTAAAAAAAATATATTTAAAACTTAGAATATATTATCTATGAATTTATTATGTATCTATTAATGGTGGTGGTATGGAGTCAACTTAATAACTTAAATTTTAAACGCTATTCAGAACGACCAGAATCTATAGTAAAATCAAACTAAAGATGGCCCTTTGATGATAACGGCTCACTATAAAACCCCGAACATAGTGGATAGACGTTGACCTATCAGTTTAATATCAGGTAAATTTACATTTATCACATAAAATAAAAATCTTCCTCATCACAGGTCAAGAAACTAAGATGAAAACTGTCTCACTCCCTTCAAAGGTAGAAATCATGATATGACTCTTTCCTGCTTGACGGTTTTTTACGACAGTTTTGATCTTATAAGTTACTGTTTACTTTGCAGTTTGTTTGCATATTCATTCTATGATTTTTGCCCCGAAATAATATTTAAATACCATGGTTGTTTTGTCAATGCCTGAAAACAGTCCTTAAAGAAAGGTTACAGTGATCTCGTTTCTATACTAACGCTGCTATGGTTTCCCTGGAAACTTTTAAGATTTCTTTGCTTCTCTGGTTTCCATGCAAGTTTATTGTCTGTGAGACCTATAAATTCATACAATGTGTTTTGTTATTATTTCCGTTTTCAACCGCAACAGGTCTCTCCCCTGTATTTTATTTTCAAAAGGTAAATACCAAGTATGCTTCTTTAAGATGGATTATCTAAGGTAAATTCATAGCCTGCGCATATAACAACGATTATACTACTTCCACTGATTACTGGTTTATAAATGTCTTTAAAACAGCCACATGTAGATCTACTCACATGACAATGAAGATTTTAATTACACCGAAAGTGTCCTGCATTAGGAAAGTGCCAGATTAAGCACGCTTTTAGTGACAGATCTATTTTGCCATCAGGATTCATGGATACATAATACTCTTCGCCATGGACCTATTAAATCACAAAGGTATGATTTAATCTCTTAATGTCTTTGCAATTCATAATCTTGGTTTTATCGTTTGTGGTTGGGATTAAGACTGACGAGCAGGTTTTTTTGGTCACGTATTCATTCGTAAAACTTGGTGGTTTTACTGTAATTGGTTTCCCTCGCGACATTCCTTATTGAGTCCTCCTGCGAAGTATATTATGGTAACCACCTAGGGTTTCTAAGACTATTTTTTAAGTAAAAAGAAATGTTTTGTCTTAAATATTTGATTTCTTCCTAAACATTTTAGAGATGAAGTCATATCTTCGTCTTAAACATATTTTGTCTTAATATTTAATTTCATCTTAGACTTATTTTCCTCTTAACATATCATTTTATTTTAAATGAGTTCATGGTCATCTTAAACTTATTTTCTTCTTAACATTTCATTTTATCTGAAATGAGTCCATGATCATGTACATACACTTTTCATTGTCAGGTTTTCAAATAGCCGGAGGAGCATAGGTTGGAACTTTTAATTGTCAAGGTTTAGGCGAAGGATGCCCGACTATAGATAGCTCTAGGTGAAAGGGTAAAGCAAGACCCTTTGTCTTATATCCCTCCCTATCTCCCTATTAGCATATGTTCTGGCTTGTTCCGGCATAAGCCTTACATTTCCATTTTCAGGGATATAGCCATAGTCTATTTTAGATCCCATTCTCAATCCATGACCAATTGCTTCAAATCTAGTCCTGAATCTAATTCTAGTTCCTTTAGTTCGAGAGCTAGTAGCAAACTTTCCTTTTCAAGAGTAATTAAGTGGTAGCAAGGGTGGTTCATCACCACACAACCTTAATACAAGCTCATAGAAGAAGGAATACATGGGCAAATAAAAATTCAGATTCCAATATAGCAGGAGCAAGAAGCCAAGGAAGCATAAAAGGAGGAAATTATTTTCACAGAGCATTTGATTCCCAACCCAATTGTTGGGCACCTCTTTGAATGCCTGTTGTAGGTAAAATTTGTATTTTCGTTAGAGCTTATATGTCTAACTACTATTGCATTCATTGTTTCGTTCTTTTGTGAGAGGGAATTCCTAGGGTATTACCCTCTCAGATCTGTTTGAGGGTTTTCCTATATATTCCATCCCAAAAATCTTCAATTTAAGGAGTTACAGGGTTTTTTTATTGATTTTTTTTTGTTGAAAAACATCTAGGGTTTCAATGGGGTAATTTTGTTTAAGTCTTAGAGGAACTTATTGGAGTCTTTTACTTCTTGATATTTGTAGAGCCTTCAAATTGTCATCTAATGCCAATATTTTCTTTGGCACATTTTGTCAATAATTCTCTCTGGAGATTACAGACGATTTAGGGTTTTGTCATTTGACCATTTAGGAAACATCGGCATCCAAAGATTTGATCCTAACACCGCTGGTATGAAGTATTACTGATTACATTTGATTTATATGTGGTAGAGAGGGTTTTACTTACATACAGTCAGTTCTAGGTTGGGTTTTTCAATGTAGTGGTAGATTGAGGGCTTATGATTTTGAATTCTTCGAATGTTATTTTGGAAGTAGTTTGAGGGATTATGCATTTGAATTGCTCATACATTTATTTGCACTTTTATTTAAGTGTTGTTGAGTAGGTAAAAATAATTCTTCCTTAAGTTTGAATGGAAGTTCTTCCTCCACTTTAGCAGGGTCTCATGCATTTAGTAATGCATGCCTATATTCTCCACATGCTCCACACTAAATCATTAAAAACACTGAATCATTAAAACAACAAATTAATAGATCAGTAACGAATCTTGCTTGCAAGATGCTTATATGTGAATTCTTGATCTAGATGGAGCTTAATTTAAAGTGGAATATAGAGTTTATGTCAATGTAGTACAAAATATTCGTTACCATTGATGAGAAGCCATTATATATGTAGAAATAGGAAATAAGTAGGAAAAATTAGTACGAGAGTCTGGATACAACTATCAACTGCCATGGCTGATGTAGTTCTGCTCAATGAAGACATCCAAGCCCCTCTGGGAATATATATTCCTTGATAAAGTCAAAGCTTCTTCGATATTCATCATATCTTTCATTATCCACTAGCCAAACTATTAACTAATTGCCAGAAGATTAGCCAAACTATTAACTAATTGCCAGAAGATTAACTTCCAGTTCATCTGGCTTCACTATGGGAGAAAGGATGATTGCACACATACAGGCTCGCATCACAATGACTTTTCTCACTTGGGTGCAACAGACAAGAGGGATAGTTTCCGTAGCATTTTTGGAAATCCCAATGCAAGGGCTCAGACTGAGATCCCCAATGTTAATGGGAGTCTTCCCACATTTGGCAATGCTATAAGAGATCTATAACATGAATGAGCTCTAGAATGCCATTAGTATTACCTTTGTTTCCTGCACATTCACCATAGTTAAGGAATCCCAAGTTTCCATTGTACTAACTCTCCGTTACCTCGATTAAAAACATTAACAACCACCACAATTGAAGTTGCAAGAAGAGGAACCAACGACTGTCTCTTCTTTATACATAAGGGCTCCCTCCATGAAATAAAAATATCAGTATGAACACAGAGAATGGAGTGTGTGAGTGCTTTATGGGCTGTCTAAAGGTTTTGCGTTCTTCAATTTCTGACCGGTCCTTCTAATGGTTGGGTTGTTGTTACTGATATTTTTGTAATAAGATTTTTGTAATCTCTTTCCCAAAATCTGTAAATGTAGAGATGAAATAATTAGTGTGCCACAAAATGCACTCTTTATCAATCAAAGGTCTAGCTACTTCCTGATCTAAGCGAGGACCATGGGATACATTGTTGCAAAATGGAGGGTCCGTGTAGCCCTTGCTCCATCCAACGTATCCATGATTTTCAAGAGCCACTACAATCATTAATATTGGCCAGAACTGAAATTATGACTATTCGTTACATGTTGAAGTATGGAACTTGAACTGAAATTAGGGTTTTATTTCTTAATCTTGCTTCAAACTTTTTATTTTTTGTTTTTTTTTTAAACCCAAAAAGATGACATTAACATAAGTTTCTCAGTCCACTGTGGGACTGGGAACCCATCTCCCTAGTTTTGGTCTATTTTAGGGAAGTCTGAAATGGCTCTCTCATATCATGAATATACATTGCATATTAATTAGAGATATTTAGAGATTATTTATTTGTCTATTTTCTGTGAGTATTCACCTCTATTTTTCATGTGAAGAGTCGAGTCTCAAATTAGAAACCTTAGCATACATGCTGGCCCTTATAATTCTTATGAAAAATATACATCTTAGAATTCTAGCCCACATTACTATGATTCATATCCCTTACTTGGGCCACAAAAAAGAAATGACATCCAATTGCAATGAAAATTATGCATCTCTTACATTTCTCCTAAATATTCTAAAATCAACGTTAGCTAAGAGAATTAATTCCGACAGGACTATCTTTTGACAAGTCATTAAATAGATTGAGGACCCATTAAAAACTCATGCACACCTGGTTTTCAAATGAAACAAAGAGTGTCACCATCCCGATGCGATCCATTATTCCTATTATGTAAATCTTGACTACAGAAGCATGGTCACTCCATAGTGAAACTTTCCAAATGGATCTGGCTGAGGAATATGATTTGGAACCTAACAAGTAACCAATTCCAAATACTTTTGAGTGCCACACAGTCGCACAGGAGGTGTAATATCCATATCTTTCTTCTGACAGGGAGGACAAGAAGGCCATGCAAAACTATAGTTTGCCATTGGTAGATTGCTATCCATAGAAAATTCCTTAGTCTAACAACAACTTTTTAAGACTAATGTCAAACTCCTTTTAGTATAATTAACTTCGTTCCGGTTTTTTAGGATTGACAAAAACATGGCTTTAGAGTGAAGGACTTCATGCAGATTGGCCCCTCAATTAAGACATTCGTTACAAAAACAAATCCTCTTCAAGCATAAGAAATTTTCTATAGCTTCTATATACTATTTTTCACACACAACATGGGTATTCAACGCATCCTAGGGAATTCATCAAGCTATTGGAGAAACGCATTTACAATTTGTACATCATTTATTACTTCACAAGGATAACCTTTTCCATTGATGTCCATACTCATTATAGGGTCTAAAATGAACATAGAGAGTTGTTGTATGGAATTTCATGTGAAATGTTCATCAATTTTTTTTCGATGCTATATAATATTATCCACAGGCATCTTTTGTAATGTTCACACACTCAGGAATTCATAAGTATTTTGAGAAATGGATTAAATTTTCTATGCACATTGTATTAAATACATCCTTTACCCACCTCTACTATTGATGACCATATTCATTATGCAAACATGGTTGGAATTTTTTTCTTATTGAAAGTTCATTCAATAACTTGAAACAAGCATCTATAAGAATATATCCAAAATAGAAGTATATACTTTATTATCTTTCCAGTGTAAGGAATATAATAAATCATAGAAACCTCTATGAACTAAATATACCTTCTTTGCAATCTGAAGCATCATTCCCTTAGGAACCATCTTCATTGAAATGATTTAGACAACATGGAAGACATAGTCCAACCTCAACACGACATGCATTGCCATGAATGAAAGTGACATCTACCCTTAGTAACTTATCTCTTCTCTCTCTAGATACCATATCATTAGTTGACATTATAGAATTTACAACACATTACTTAGAAAATTTAGAAATAAGACTCCTCATAAAATATAAGAGTAAAATTTAGTCTACTTGGAATGGAGGAAAAAAAAAAAAACTAGTTGATAAAACATTTATAAGGCTTACTAGGATATTCTCCTGAGAGAAGTGACATACAAATCCTAATCAAATACTTCTTCAAGGACTAATATTTTTCACATGGTAACTAAATTTGAGATCAAAGGTATCACAAGAACATCAAAAGTTTTATGGTAGAACAAATGTTATATATGCCATAGTGCCAATATTAAAATAAATTAAAGATGGCTTTATTAAAAAATTCTAATCTCTTCTAAATACATCTATGAAAATCAATTATCAACCTATCCTCAAATAGGTTAGCCATCATCCTTTTCATCACAAATACCCATAAGAGCCATTAAAAATATAAATATTTAGAGTTAGGCTATGAAACAACCCTTTCCACAGGTAGCCTTCATCAAGTATCAGACATGAATGGATAACATTAATTTATTGTAGGTTGATTTAAATCGTTAATAAGATATTATAAGACCTCACAAAGCCACTATCCTCTTTTTCACTTTTTGTTTCTTGAAAATGTTGCAATGCTCAAACTACTCTTCACCATTTCTATATAGGGTTTTCATATTGTTGTTCCTCATTCAACACTTACCCTCAAACCATCATTTACTTGTGTGATTATTCCTGAACCAACAATATTTAAATCATCCTCCAAAATCCATATGCATATTTGATAAGATACGGGGAAAGTACCCTCCCAACAAATTCAATTTTAGCGAAGTTAGCACTAAATGCAATTTGGGCTATTTTCACATGAGTGAATTTCTCTCATTTTTCACTCCATTTGACCCTAGAATAGCTTGACCTATTTCTCCTTGTCAATTTTCATGATCTACAAATTTAAGTTCCTCCATTTTTGGTTTCAACATTGCTACTGGTGGACTCAAGCAAATGAATGGAGACTAGGGCATCAAATCTCAATTCCCCACTAATTGAATATGGAGATGATGTTCAAAATCTCTTAGTTTTCGAGGAGCTTGCAACCTCGATTTAAGTATACATATGTTGTGCTTTGATATGTGTCATGTATGGATTCATATATATAGATCCATCAATGGTTATAAATAATTTCAACTCTATATGACTGTAGGTTTTGCCATGCATTTCACACCCATACATTTTAACTTCTAATTGTTTAGATGGTCCTTTAATTGATGATGTTTATTCATTTTATGTGTAGAAGTGCATGGGTGTTAATTTTTGAGTTTTCTTACAAAATTCATCTCCAATGAACATGCCACATAAATTGAATGGTTTGGAGGGATACTAAAACTTGTTTCCAAGCTATGAATAACTACAGATGAAATTGTGAATAATTGTCTTTAAGGAAAACTTTATGAGTTTCACCAAACACATGACACAACTTATACAACCTACATGTTGAAATGATTATTTTGGCTTTGGAAGCCATATCAATTTCTCCACTTTTAGATTCTGCAAGGATACTTAGAGGATGATTTCAGTATACCAAACTCTCCATTTATCATGAATTTGATTGGATTCCTCATGATTTTACCTTTATTTTGTCCTTCATGAGTATTAGATTTCTAATGTACATGTTTAAATGGGAAGTCTATAGAGCTAGAAATTCACCTAATGATGTTTGTGTACAAGTTCAAGGACATGGGTAGTTATTTGATGGAGCGAGGCTAGGAAATGTTGAGCTAGTACGACATTTTCTCAAGCTGAATTTGTGAACACCACTCCTAGAAACACCACTTATCAAAACCTAATTCCTTTGTTAGTGGGAAAGGTTTGTTTTATTTTCACAAACTGTGACCTCAAGAAGGTGAGAGAGTAGTTACCAAAATACAAGGTTGGAGCTGTAGCTCATGTTGTGCTAGTTGCACCAATTGATGCGGTGGCACCCCTTGGAAACAATGTTCTAGAACCATCTTAGACATATTTCTTCTAGGTGCTAACTTTTCACAAAGAGATTAACAAAGTGTAACATCCCTTAGGAATTTTTTTCGACATTTACCAATGTGTAACTTTTTACATTACTTTCTATATTCCCTCCATTATGATTAGAATAAACATCATCATTACATAGAGAAATATTTAATAAATGCATAGTGATTTTAAACAACCATTAACTCCCTTTGTTGTAGCATATTAACTTGAATTTCGTGCTATAATTATGCATCGATTTCATGATTCTTTTAAATCAATTAGTAAATCACATACTTGATAATATAAGAATCACACCATGAAATAAATTAACATCATAAAAATGGCACAGTGAACAATCACATCATTAGATAGCGATATACCCCAGAAACCCCGTAGGGTGAAAACCAACAAATGTTTAATTTTATGATTAAACACTCATGAGGTGTTCACCCCTCACTCAATAGTTATAAGGGAGTCCATCCCTCAACCATTTTCACAAAATATTACATACAAAAATCATCTTGGATGCAGCATAACTAGCTATAAGCTATTACAATAATCATGATATCATTTACCCATGAATCTTCAATCTCTATGTTTTTGTGGTTACTGTTTCCATCAGTGGATCATCTTGAAGTTGGAACCAACGAATCTTTATCTACCACGATGTTAAACATGAACTATTCTTTGCACAAGTCACCATCCTTTCCTGCGATTGTTGTCATTACCACACTTGATTTCATGATTAGATAAAACATAAAATATTAATTAACCAATAATTAAACTTTATTAATTGACACTTCAACATCTATTCGTGTGCATGCATAAAACATAAAAAAAAATGTGATGAAATGTCTTCTTTAACACCATTGCACATGCATTAATAAGTTAATAAAAAACAAATCACTATCAAGCATCATCTTTCCATCACAATGCTAGAAAAATCTTGCATGCACTTTCATATTGTTTCCAAGGGAAAGTTGACGTACTAGATATTATTCTTGTGCATGCAAATGCATAATAATATTTCAAGAAAACTAGCACAACAATCAATTTTCTTTATTCCTACTATTATGTTTTCTTTTCCAAAGGGATTGATGCAATAACTTATACGCTTTTGCATGTGAATGCATGCTCTTTTCCAAAAACATATTTCCACGGGAGAGCTATTCACAATGGCTACTATGTATAAAATGCAAGTTCTATTTCAATCAAATTTAACATAATAGTTATAATTTATTGCATGCACCTACTTTTCATCTCCAACAAAAAATGATATGATAACTTTTTCTTCTTGCATGTGAAACATATATTTGTTTCCAAAGGAAACTAACTAAATCTTGCATTGAAAAAAACACATTTATTTTCCAAGGGATCAAACACATAACATTTATTCTTTCATGCATGCAAAGAGACATTTTCTTCTTACCAAAATATCTAGCCCACTAACTATACATAATATTCTCCCAAAAGAAAGCTAATACCATAGCTAATCCCTTTAGGTGTGCAAATGCATATTATTTTTCCCAAAAGAAGGCTAACACAATCAATATTATGCGATTGCACCTTCCTTTTCTCCAGAAATCTAATACCAAAACTATACTTTTCCATGCATGCAAGTGTATATGTTTCTCTAAAGAATCTTCCAAAGGAATCTTAACACAATAAAGCATGTGATTACCAGTTTTCCTCTCCAAGAATCTAATTCAATAATGCATACAAGGACATGTTTTTCTCTTCTCTTCTTTTTGAAGAGTTCTAACACAAAAAATACTTCCTTGCATATATATATATATATATATATATATATATATATATTATCCAAGGAATTTAACACACTAATTATTCTTTTTCCAAAAGTTATCTAACTCACTAGCTATTATGCATGAAATACAAAATATTTTCCTATCATTTAACACATCACACAAATTTGTAATATTTCCTCAAGAAATAGTATGAATAACAAATCCTTCCCAAATAACACAACGAATTGATTTTTATGCAAAGGTTTTGTGTGAACTCTTTCTCAAAAAAGTTACTTATCTCTTTTTGCACAACTTAAGCTTCTCATGCATGTAAAATCACATATTCATTTTCAGTAGATCCTATATACTAGATATTATTCCTATGCACATAAGAGTCCAATATTTCTCTTTAAAACTTTAATGCATGTGCGTTCAAAACTAGAGGGGGGTAGAGTATGTATGCCTTCGTAGACTTAGCAGTCAAATCGTTGCGCGGAGGTGGGTCCCTTGTCCCACAACTAAGGGGGTCTCATACACCAGTTTGATGTTTGGCTTCGCTATGACCTTAAAAATGGATATTATTATTATTATCATGAGAACATGATTGGTAATATTTTAAATGAAATAACTTAATTCCTTTTCAAGAATTATCAACATAATTGTTCTATTTTTTATGCATGCGAATAACTTATTTATTTTCAAGAAATATCAACATAATTGTTCTATTTTTGTGCATGCGAATAACTTATTTATTTTCAAGAAATATCAAACTTAATAGTTATTTGTTTGTGCATGCAATTAATTTATTTCTTTTCAAAAAATTTAACACAATAGTTATCTCTATATGTAGAAACAACTATTCTTATCCGACTGAAAAGTCAAATGCAAGCACTCTGTTTTTCCTATTTTAGACATCAACTTTGGACGCAGTTTCTGAACATATGGAAATTATTTTTTGAAAAAAAATAGGTTTTTTTCGGGAGAGAGTTCATTAAAGAAAACCTCTCTGAGGTTTTACATAGGTGCCACGGTTATGAAGATTCAAATGAATCTTCACAACCCATTTTTCTAGATTTAAATATTAAATAATTTTTTGTTTTAGTCATCAACTTTGGACACAAGTTTTGAGAAATTTAAAATGCATTTTTCAAATATGGAATAGGTGTTTGGCTCAAATGGGCTCATTTACAAAAAAGTCTTTCAATTTTTATACATATATCACGGTTTGGGAGATACAAAGACATATTTGGACTATATTTTCCAATAAATCATGAAATTCACACAATTATTTAGCCATGAAAATCTTTTAAGAAGTGAGTGCACATGAAATATTTTAAGAATTAAATGAACAAAACACTTATTTCTTTATGCACAAAAGTCCATGCAGGTTTTCCCAAGAAAATTATCTCGACTCTTTATCATATGAAAATTTCCAAGCAAATAAATTCGATTGTAATTTCTTCATGCATCATATGCAAACACAATAATATTTTTCAAAGAGTATAGTTACATATCTTTTAATGCATTCTTGGAATCCCTCCTTCCTATCTCTTGGCTTGATTCTACATGTATTATATCATTAGTTCTCATATTTTCTCATAGACTTACAATAATTAGAATTAAGAAAATTCAATAGCTTTTCCAAATCCTAAAAGCATTCCATAAACCACCCATAAATCACTCCATAAATTATATGTTTCCTAAATCCTAAAATCACTCCATAAATCATCCATAAATCAATCAATAAATCATATTTTTCTAAATTCTAAAATCACCCAATAGTTCATCCATAAATCTCTCATGTTTTTTCCAAAGTAGATTTTCTTTTTCCTTATGGACAAAATATCACTTATCCATAGCTTTTCTAAAACTATGACTCATTAGTTCTAAAAATAAAAAAATATACCAACTTGGAAATACAATTTATTTAGATAGAAGAATATAAATTATTCTTAATATAAAAAGTACGAATTAATTCTTGTAATATTCTTATAATTAAGAATTAGAAGAGTATTCTTCTTGTAGTATGAATATAAGAATTAAAAATATTTAATTATCCAACAAAACTCATTTTACGCGTGTTTTTATGGTACTTTATGCCACTCATATATATATATATATATATATATATATTTTCTGCGTAAAGACTATTTCTATTAAAAAAAGAGAAAGAATATGTACAAAGAGGTCAAGACCTCAGAGGGGGCAGAAGCCAGCCCTCAACCAGAGATTCTGATACATACAGATCCTTCTATCCGCCCTTCCAGGATTGAGAGACCTTGAAACATGATTTGTAAGTCCCTGACAGACAAGAAAGTGAACCAGTTCTGTGTCTAACACTACAGTACTATCACCGACTATGGCTTTGCTGATAAGAATTCTGTCATAACCGCCATATACAAAATTAAAGCAAAAACAAGGCTTGCTGAGCCATGATTTGTTACTGCTCATCAGACTATATTGGCTCGCACCGATACAAAAACAAGAACTGAAACAAGAACAGTATCCAGAGACGCATAACATAGACGCATAACATAAAATGAAACAGAGCAGAGGCGAGAATGCCAACAGTAGGCATTGAACCAGAATCATTAAACATGTTTAGGAGAGTCGAGAGCATCCTTGTCCACCTGGCTGGAAGAGGCAATCCACGTGACGACCACATTATCTGCATCTCCCGCGATACCGCCATCTGGAGGAATTACCAAATTCAAAATGCTGCCTGGAGGATGAACCGGCTCACATGCAAGCACCTCGCGTTGATTGGAGTCTGCCAGAGGCTGAGGAGCTTCAGGTACAATGCCATCTTCCTGCATGTTGTCGTCGTTGAAAACGACCCCAGCCATCTCCCCCTGAAGGACACTATCATCCTGAGACTGAGACGTGGTGGTGTGGGCCGAGCTGCTGGGCTTATCCTCCTCCTCAGCAAGGATTACAGTGATGCTGGCTGACAGCACGGGCTTATTGAGCCTGCTATGGAATGTGAAGCGGGTTGTTTGAAAGGAGTTGTGTGGGAGAGGCCTAGCATGGCCAGAAGGTGGAGAGGACGAGGAGGGAGAAACGATAGGGACAATGTTTTGGGGAGCAGAATGAGAGGCCCGGCCTCGATTACCAGTGGTGCCTCCACGGCGAGAGACTCTATGACTACGAACCATTTTCGAATTATCAGAGAGACCAGGGAAGGGAAATTGGCAGAGCCGAAGGGGAAAGGGCTGAGCGCAGGTGGACCAGGCCAAACTTAGAATCCAGATGAGCTTCCAATCAACCTGAATGAAGCAGGGGTGCGGGAAGAATAGCAGGCGGAGGTAGAAAGAGCCGAGGGTAATTGCATAAACCAGACACCAGGCCATGGATAAATCACCGTGCATAATCTCTCGAGCTGAGCGCGCATTGAATACCAACTGTGTGACCATTATTATGTACCCTGGCGAATTCATATCGCATGCTATGGGATTGTGGGATCCGCATCGGTGAGCCAGGTGCAGGGACAACTGCCTGCAAGGAATAAATCCTCATAAATGCTCACCAGTGACACCCGCATTCGGGTGTGTATCATCCTCCTGATTCATATCATTCTTCACGATGTTATGGAAATCTGAGAGTTGATCCTTTGAGGCTATGCTGGTGATTGAACCTACAAAGAAATCTACCCCAATTTCCACTCCTATATTAGCAAGAAAATCAGCCAGCTTATTTCCTTCCCGCTTAGTGTGTTTGAAAGAAATTGCTTGGTGTTGAGAAAGCCATTTGTCTATTAGCTCGAGTCTTTGAGCCATTCTCCAACTGCTGCTGACCTTAACCATGTTTATGATGATTTTTGAATCTCCTTCAATGGTAAGCGGAAAAAAACTATTGTCCTGAGCAAGGGTGAGACCTCGCCATAATCCTTCCAGTTCCGCTGAGTTGTTAGAGTCCCAGCCTTTTGAGCCAAGATAGATTAGTAAAGGAATGCCATGATGATCCCTGAAGACTCCCCCATAACCTTCTTTTCCTAGATTACCCTTTGAAGCTCCGTCGAAGTTGAGTTGGAACATGTTGCTGGGCGGCGGAGTCCATTTTGTTGGGCTTTGGTTACTCTTAGTAGGATTGTCTTTAAGAGTAAGCTTTTGATTTAAATGTATTTTCCAGTTGGCCCAGACAGATTGTTCCTGCGGCAGTGATGGAAAATCTTCTTGGGACCAGGCCTTAATAAACAGAGTTTCTTTAATGTTCTGGTGTAATCTAGTCCAGATCTGCTCAATAGACATTGGTTTATCCTTGAAAACTCTTCGATTCCACTCCTTCCAGATGTTCCACATCAGTAGACCAGGGATAAGCTGCCAAAGTGTGTTTAGCAGTTTGCTTTGATAGGGCTCTTGACTCCAATTACGAATCGTAGCTTTAATATCCCCATGCACTCTGCCTTCCTTTTGGCATCGGAAGGTAACCTTTTCCCATAGCTTCCGTCCTATTTGACAAGTTTGCATTAGATGTAAATCTGATTCCTCTGCTTGCTTGCAGTTAAGACATATAGATGGGCCAGAGAAGCTCCTTTTTCTGAGGTTATCCCATGTGAGAATTTTATTGTGACATAGGAGCCACAAAAATGTAGACACCTTCGGCCAGTTAGAGGAATTCCAGATTTTATCCCATAAGGTATCTTTGATTATCCTTTCCTTGATAATTACCTTATACGCTTCCCTTGTGGTGAAAGTGCCTTTCTCTTCATATCCCCATCTGAGAATGTCCGTTCGTTCTGAGGAGAGGATTTTCTGCTTTTGTAATTCTGAGGAGAGAGAGAGCTGAGTTTGCTCAGAGCCATGCAACAGAATTTGTTTGGCCTCCATCCATCGTCTGTATCCATGTGTGGAAGAAGGGTCCCAGAACTGACTAACCTTATCTACCTGATTCATATCTTGCTCTGGTAGGGGAAGGTCAGAGAGAGTGTCCTTGATCTTTGGGAGCTGCTGCCAAGAGTCTTCCCAGAACCTTGTTGTGTTGCCATTCTTAACTTCCCAGAAGCTATGTTGTTGTATTAGATCCCTATGTTGAATGGCCGAATTCCAAATTACAGAGCCTGTGCTTACTTCTGACATTCGAATTCTTTCTTCAATAGGGCTATTGTTCGCATATTT
Organism: Pinus tabuliformis; assembly: GCA_031772625.1. Classification (NCBI taxonomy): domain Eukaryota; kingdom Viridiplantae; phylum Streptophyta; class Pinopsida; order Pinales; family Pinaceae; genus Pinus; species Pinus tabuliformis. The sequence goes on from CM062811.1 coordinate 354,417,034, forward strand.
TTCTGTCCATAGGGAGGCCCAGGGGGTGTTAGGATTTGAGAGCCATCTCCACCAAATTTTAGCTCCCATTACCTTATTACTCTGCCCAAGATCTCTTAGCCCAATACCACCAGCCTTCTTTGGAAGACAAACATTGTCCCATTTGACCAGAGCCCACTTTCGATTAGGACCTGAATTTCCCCATAAGAAGTTGCGTTGAAGATTCTTTATATCCTTGAGAACCCATTTAGGAGCTGCTAGAATTGAGAAAAGATACAGGGGCATGGAGTGAAGAACAACTTTAATGAGAACAAGTCTGCTGGCCATGTTAAGAGCTTTGTGAGTCCAGAGGAAGAGCCTCGCTTCTAGCTTATCTAACGGTCTTTCCAAGAGGAATGCTTGAGAGCCGAGGCTATTAAGGGAGCTCCCAAGTATTTAGAGGGAAGAGACGCTATGGTAAAACCAAGAATACAGGCTATGGCTCTTTGGGTGGGGGCAGGGGTATTAAAGAAAAAAATTTGAGATTTGACTCCATTAATAAGGGATCCTGAAGCTTCAGAGAAGTTCGTTAGGAGGGCTTTGAGAAGGTGAGCTTCTTGAACAGAGGGGTGACCAAAAAGAATGTTATCGTCCACGAATTGCTGGTGGGAGTAGGTAGGAGAATTGCAAAAAGATAGACCTTTGAGACGCTAGGAGAGCAGAGCAGATTTAATGCTTCGACCTAGTCCTTCTGCCATAATAACAAAAAGAAAAGGTGAAAGGGGATCTCCCTGCCTGATACCCCTGGAAGGACGGAACGTGGGCGAAGGGATACCATTGATAAGCACAGAAAAGAACGAGGAAGACAAAAGATTTACAATCCATCTAACCCAGGAAGGGGCAAAGCCAAAGGCAGTTAAGATTTTTTGAATGTAAACCCAGCTTAAGCTATCAAAAGCTTTAGACAAATCAATTTTAAGCAACATACCTGGTTTTTTTTATTGCTTCAAAGAGTGGATTATTTCATGAGTTAAAATAATACCATCCGTTATCTGCCGACCTTCTACATAACCAGATTGCTCGGGCGAAATAATGAGAGGGAGCAGAGGTTTCAGTCTGGTAGCTATAACTTTTGAGACAATCTTGTAAATGATGTTGCAGAGAGCAATCGGTCTGTACTTGTCTGGAGTATTGGATTCCTCTGCCTTGGGGATTAAAGCAATGAAGGTTGCATTCATCCCTGGGTACATCCATCTTAAAGTGCGTGATTCTTCAACAACTTGCCAGACTTCCAATTTGATTAGATCCCAGAAGTTGTGAAAAAAGTTGGAGGTGAATCCATCCGGACCCAGTGCTTTCCCTGCTTTCAACTGATGCACAACATTTTCGACTTCCTGCAGGCTTGTGGGCTTAAGGAGGAGAAGATTATGCTCTTCTGTAATTAGTTTGGGAATGTTCCTTAGAACTTTGTTAATAGCAGACGTTCTATCTATGTTGGGTTCTTGATGAGCTTGTTTGAAGTATCTGAGAAACTCATCTTCAATGCCTTCGTGCGTCTCAATTCTGTCTCCCTGCTCGTTTTTGATGTGGGAAATGTAATTATTCATTCTGCGTTGCACTGTGGTCTTGTGAAAGAATTTTGTATTCTTTTCCCCATCCTTTAGCCATTTGACCCTCGATTTCTGCCTCCAAAGAGTTTCCTCCTGTTGTGCTTTATCTAGGATTTGGGTTTCAAGAGTTTGTTCCTGCTTTGCTAGTTCCTCAGAGCGTCCTTCTATAATGATCCTTTGTTGAACATTCTTTTTATGCCACTCGTATTACATAGAGGTATCGTTGAAATTATAACACCTATGGAGCTTAGTATGAAGGGAGACAAGTTTGGTTTCTCCAAGGCAGCTTTGCTTGTGATGCTTGGCATTTGACCATTTTAGTATGGATGTATTGTGCAGTCTATATGTGACAATGGATCTATATTTGATCTTGAAGTTCTTGATCTCACAGACGATGATTTAATAGAGAAATTTGCTGCTAGTATTTCTATTGTAACAACTCTTTCTCTCGCCATCAATTATTTTACAATTGCAGCTGTTCCACATGATATCATTTTTTTTGTAATGTTGGTCTCCCCTACCCTTGTATTCTCATTGATTTTGTGAAGGCAAGTGCTCTATTTTCATTCAATTCTTCTTTCTCCAAATATGAACAATAATCTTCGACCACGGAACTTGAGTTCGATGGCTGAACAAGCTCTTGTTTTGATCCTTTAGCCTTCTATAATGAAATCAATTTATTCAAATTCACATAGCTTTTCCGAGAGAACTCCATCAAAACCTCTTTAAAGCTAACCAGATGATAATTATGGCCTATAAGAAAAGTATCATCCTGACAAAGAAGCTTTAAATATTTGTGAGCACCATCACGAGATTCACCCTTAACTAACTCTATTAGGATTAAAGAAACAAAGTTTCCAGGAATGGAAACCATGAACTTATTAGCACTAGCTTACCAATAAATCTTCTTAATCTTACCTCGTAAGTGTTTGAAAATAACACTTGCAGCATCTAGCTATTCCACATGCTATCATCAACAGTTACAAGAATGTTCTAGCAGTCGATATTAAACTTAATTTTTCTTTTCCACTCGAAAGTTGATTATTTGAAAGGTCCAAGAAAGTTTGCATTTGCTGCTACTTGAGTTGTTGGTGCTATGGAAGTGCAGCTATTGCGGCTACTCCAAAGGAAGAGAAAAATAAGTCTGAACTAGAGGAAGAGTCAGAACATGATATGGGTTTCAATACTTTTGACTAGATTAGATCTCGGTTACAAAACATAAATCATTATATTTGATAATTTTAATACAGTAATTATTCTTCCTTTTTGTTGTAGTGTCATTGCATCAAGGATTAGGCTACTATAATTTTTTTAAGTGTATATGTCTAGTCTACCATTATGTATTTAAAGATATTGATATATTGGGTTGCCTTTACGAGTTATTTGTGAGGTATCCACTATAATTATGTATTGAAATAGTTAAGCTATATATGTTGAACTCTATATCTCCAAGGGCATATAAAAACTTAAAAAGTTAAATTCCTTTAAATTGCACCTACAATTCAAATGGTTTGTTTATAAAAATAAAGCTCGTGTACATGCTATGGAAGTGTGCCTTTATGGATGTTCAAACAAAACAACCACTTAGCTCAGTTTGGTGTTTCCTTTCTCCCTCTTTGGGGTTTTTCTGGTTCTACTATAGTCTGTAATGGATGGGTCTAAAATAAAATACCAAGCTCTTAAAATGGAGAAGTATGTTATATTTTTGATTCTACAGTAAAATACCATTTCTGCAAAATAGTAAGTTAATTGTCGTTCGTCTATAGTATGTGCCAACATCTAATTGCAGCAATATAATCCCATTTTTTTAAAGCGGTAAATATATATTTTTACATCTTGTTAGTGCGTTATCATTTTTTCTAAATTTAAGAGGGTTCACTTTGTGGCTTATTCTGAGTTTGAAAGTAAATGTTTTTTTTCTTTTATTCGGTTTCCTAAAGAGATATCTTGTCCATTTCCACATAATGAAAATACAGTACTTGAGGAAAAATGAATATATGAACAAGAAATTAGCTCATTATCTGTACCAATGAGGATTGATTTTCAGCGCATAGTGAAAGTAGACAAGGAAGAAGTTGTGAAGGAAATTTCCAATGTGTTACAAATGTTTCATGATAAAAAATTAGAAGTGACTTTGTATCTTTCTTTCTCTTTGATTTTGTATCCAAGTTGATAGGGTGTAAAAAGTATGTTTTTATTTATTTAGGTTGATTTTTGATTGACTTGAAAGATGATGTGTACTTCTAGTTTCCATTTATGCTATGTATCGGGAATAAAAGTTTCTTAACTTGCTTTGAGATGAAGAACATCATTCAATAGACAATGCAGACAACGCTGAAAAGCCTAAATTGAAAATGTACAAGGAAAGTTTTTATGTTAACAACACTTTATTTTGCAGTTAACTCTCATAACTATATTCTCATGGTATACATATTATTTTCTTCCGGTTGCAGTTAACTCTCATAACTATATTCTCATGGTATATATATTATTTTCTTCCGGCACCATGGGTAATACAACTTTGGGATAGGAAGTGGATTTTGCTTTAAACGTAAGAGACTTATCTTAAAGCAGCTCATGAGAAGTGTGCTGCGGAAGAAGAATGAGGAGATGGAAATAACTTGAATATACTAGAATCAATTTTACAATCCCTTATTAATGCAAATTTTGAATGTGTTGTTAATGACACTAATGTGAAGTTTAACTTGCATTCTCCACCTGATGAAGTTGATGTAAAAGAAGGTTAATTTAAAAGACCAAAATTCAAATCTTTGTACAACATCCATCGCAAATTTGGATTAGGAGAACTGCCATAGAGGTTTAGTCTTAATTTGGAGTAGTTAGGAAAGAATTTCTAGTTAATGTACAAGGTACATGTGGTGAAGTGTCTTCTTAGCACTGTTTTCCCTTAATGGAATGGATTTTCAATGAATGAACGTGAAGGATTTTGTTCTATTTTTTGTGTAGAAACATGAAGTTGATGATGCCAAAAAGTGGCTGTTGAATTTTCTATGAGAGAATTTTGTGATTCTTAGGTAGTACTTAAAGGTTCTAGGAACATGGTATGCTTTCTTATTGTCAAAAGTACCTAGTGATTTTATATTCTACTAGTTGTCATGAGATGTAATTTGATTAGAAAATGATTTTGAGGGTTTTACAGGAAGCTATAGAAATTAGTTGTGATCCAACTGCTAAGGAATATGATTGAAGTGACTATATGGGAAAGGCACTGGTAACTACAAGGTCCAAAACTGATGGAGACAATGCCATAGATTCCTTTAATCAATATGTAGGGGTGAAGTGGTGAGTTAACAAGCCACTTGGTATGTTTGATGATGCCAATAACGTCTCATTCAGAAGGCTAAAAAGGAGAAAATTCTCTAGGTTACTATTGGTTTACCTAAAGAAGTACTAGTTAGAGATTTAATGGGGGACTTAGAAAGTCATTTCCTAAGTGATGGGGTTAGTAGAGCTGCTCAATTATGGAATGAGTAGCACAAAATAAGAGTAAAGGAACATGTATACCAACACATTTTTCCTAATATGGATAAGGAAGAACGAATAGTTCTAATCGCAAGAGCCAAAGGTTGTTTTTTTTAGGATTATGGCTCAAAGCTCTGGAAGAAAGCATCAATTGCTCCCTATAAGTGCCAAAAGTGTGATGAGGATCATTCAGATGAATATTCTTAAGGACATGTGATGGCATACTACTGGGGATTTGCTAAAAGATCCTGCAACATTTGTGATGCTAGATTCTTCAAGTGAAGTAGTGGATAGTCTTTTTACATTACATTTAAGCCTTCGTTAAAATAACCTTGCTGAGATAAAGAGAAAAGAATTTGATCAACAACGGTTCTTGAGATTTATGATGGATTGTCAACCTAATGTACTTGCTTTGGGATCTTCCAAAATTTACTGTAAACACTTGAAGGATGGCATCTTTGAGGTACAAAATTGAACGTCCTTTCTCTTTGTAGTTTTCATTTAGTAATTTTGCCCTTCAATTAATGTAGAATGGTTGGCTTGAGGAAATATGTAAGATTGTGGAGGAAAATCCGCATGAATTGACCGATGCCTAGACACTTTAAATGAAATGTGGTTCTGCTTAGACTTTATGAGAAGCCCCACATTTCCTAGGACCGGTTATTGACACAAAAAAGTTATGCATGTGACTTGTGACAAATCTCTAATAATGACAAGTATTGTGTGTTAATATTATTTATATACACATCAATAGTTTTCTCTTATTGATTGACATTGTTGGTGTATATACACATTATTATTCTCCTCCCACTAACATGCCATTGTTGGTTTATATGTAGAGATTTCTATCTTATAGGTGCCCTTTCTTTTCCCTAGTCATACACAATATGAAATTTTCTTTGTTTCTCTTATATTAATTGATTTTTTTTTTCTCTTATAGACTATAACATGTTCTTAAACAGCGTACCTTGTGCATTTAACTCGTAACTAGCCAAGAATGTTTATATTTTAAGGTAGATTTGAAGCTAGATGACGAGTTGATCATGATGTAGAGTTGAAATCTTTAGGTGATGATGCAGCCTTGATTTTTATTATACATATATATCCACAATAATTATGAGTATTGATGTATTTCCTACTACTATTATACTAAGTAAAAAAATTCCCCTATTTCCATTTTTTAAGCTTGGAAACTTTCTTTTCAATGTTTGAATTCTGTTTGCTCAAAAATTTTCACCTATTTACGAAAGCCCTAATAAATATAAGGTGCACTATTTGAGGTTCATTGTGACATAGAGTTGAAATATTTAGGGTAAAGCATGACATATTTATCATGATGTATTGATGTATACCTTTTGTTTCTATAATATTTAGGGTTGATCCGTTATACACATTATGAAATTTCCTTTTGTTTCACTTATAATTTCCCTTTCTTTGCCTTAATCATACACAATATGAAATTTCCTTTTGTTTCACTTATATGATCAAGCCTATTTCGTGATCAACTTTAAATACATTTTTTAAAATTTAAAAAATATTATTATATTTTTTTCATATTTTGTATTTCCCCATTGTATCAAGAGCATGGCTTTTCAAATATTTGGTGAATCTATATCCCTATTTGTTTCATGGTAACTTAGCTTCATATACATTTGAGCGTATTAGGTCAATAATCTCTATTGACATTTGCTTGTTGTTGATAAAAGAAACCTTCACATGGAATTTGAGTGCACAACCTCTTGCATGCTCTTTTCATTTCAATATTGAAGTCAACCTTGAAGTTTAACAATCCTTGCACCATGTCGTTTAAGATTGACAATTCTCCATCATTTAAGGGAATTTTTATTTTATGCCAAAGTTCACACAAGTTGTTATTGTCATGCACTAGGGCTTTCATAGGATCTTCTATAGCCTATACATGAATTCTCTCCAATGCATAATGATATGAGAATTTTTTTTAGATGTGGAGTTGTTAATCATCAGATACAACCATATAATCTAGGTTTGTCATTACAAAATTTGAAAGGAATTTCTTATTTAAGCTAAGTACATATAAAATAATAAACACTAGTCATCCCAATGATATCTCTTGATGGCATATGGAACGATGATATGGATTACTAGGTTCCACTCGCATACTTGTCTCCTACTTCTAAAGTTTGTTGAAGACCATGAAGTTGTTAGAATCTCTATTATTGTTGTTGAGAAAGGGAACCTTAACATGCTTTCTAAGTGCACAACCTCTTGTATGATCCTTTCACCTCAACCTTGAAGTCAACCTTCAAGTTTGAAAATCCTTGCACCATGTCCTTCAAGATTAACAATGCTCCATTGTTTAAGCAACTTGCTATTTTTTGCCAAAGCTCATACAAATTGTGATTGTCATGCACTAGGGATTTCATAGGATCCCCTACAATATATACATGCACACTTTCCAATGCATAGGGATATGATCATTTGTTCAATATGAGAGTTGTTAATCATCAAACAAAACCATATAATATAGGTATTTCATTAAAAAATTTAAAGGAGGCTCTTAGTTAAGCTAGGTACATATAAAATAAGAACCACTAGTAAACTCAAGGATATCTCTTGATGGCATCTAGAATGATATAGATCCTACTTTTTCAACAAATATGTGGCATAATCACCAGGTTCCACTTGCATACTTGTCTCTTACTTCTAAAGTTTGTTGGAATCCTTCTTGTTAGAGGTCATATATTTGAGGCTCCACTGTTCACAGTGTCTGACAATAAACACGTGTTAGATTAAAGGCATGATACCACAATGTTGTTAGAATCTCAAGCCCAATTTGACTAATGTCCTTATGATCTGAATCAAATAAATAAACAATTGAATTTAATTAATGTTCAAATTAAATTTCATACTATAACATAAGTCAGACAATACATAGCAATTAAATAGAGGAAATATAAGTAATTACTCCTTCAAATAAGCTTTTCATTCCTTTGAAAACATTTATAGGGAAAATTCCACATGTTGTCCAAAAAAAGCATGCATAGATACTTAAATGACTTGAGTTTGATTTTCTACAAGCTGTGTAAGAGGCACAACAATCACCCGATGTATAAACATGTTGTATGGGTGCTATGCCATTTGTACAAACTTCTATGGATTCAATATAGTTGTAAACATCTACAAATATTATTCCACTTATCCCATAGAAGCCATTTTCATATATACTGCGAGGTGGATGATCATTAGGGGGTGGTATGTCACACCAAGACATTTTCAATAACACCCATATGCTTCTAGGTGTGTCTACTTGAGTAATATATCATATATTCCTTTTAATGAGGCTGCCTTGATTTTTATTATACTGATGTATCTACAATAAGTATGAGTATTTATGTGTTTCCCGTTGCTATTATACTATGTAAAATAAATTCCCCTATTTTCATCTAGCTTATTTCATTTTCTAAGTCTAGTAACTTTTGTTTCAAGGTTTGAACTATGGCTACCCAACAATTTTGACCTATTTACACAAGGCCTAACAAATATAAGCTGCACTATTTGTCTGTTTTATATTCTTTTAGACATTAATGTATTGTAAAATTTTCACTTCTTTTATTCATGAAAAAATTCCCTTGTTTGTTTCTTGCTGAATTACGAGGGTTTTCTATAGTTAGGGTTTCACCCCAAAGGAGACAAAGAAGCTAGGGTTTGTGATAAACCATAGAGGATAGTGAAGCATTTTTCTTGTATCTCTCGTGAGAGAAGAAGGATAGGGTTTTATAAACCCAAGTGTTACTTGGTATTCATGATTGAGGAGAGGAGGAGACATCTAGGACACTTGTGGGAGACAAGTAGGACTTCCCAATATTTATGATAACTTGTTGTGGATCTTTAACCTAGGTGTTACTTGGTATGCTTGATTGAGGAGAAGATGAGGCATCTAGGACACTTGTAGGAGACAGGTACTCTCCAATGTTGATGCTAGTTTGTTGTGGATGTTTTGTCACGGACAGGGTTTTCATGATTTTCCCTAGCTAGGGTTTGGAGAGATAAAGATTATACCAGCTTGGTGATACCATTATGGCATGTACATGTACTTCATTTCCTTTACATATATGTGAAGTTTAAAGCTATCCAAAATGATGTAATTGTAGACTTGTTTTTCAGCTTACACTATCTTCTTTATAGGGTAATTTCCACATTTGTTCATGCCAATTTGACATGACATAGGGATGAAATTATGAAGCAATTTAACATCTAAATTGAAAATAAGAGAGAAAATTTTCTATTGTATAATATGTTGTAGTAAAGTGATTATCATATCTGCTATATGCTTGGAAATGTGTGCCATAAGGGTTGAAGCTTCTTAGTGTGGTGGGTTGAAGTGAAGTGAAATATTATCCACTGTTGGCTGCTATAAATTAATAATTAAGATTAGCCCAAAGCTGAATGTTCACAAGGATTAGATCTGGGAAGCTCCTAGTGCGAAATGAAATTTCATATTTTCATATATTGGCCTATATCCTAAATTTCAAGGTAAGGAAGGGAGGGGGGATTCTCTTCTCCTCTTCCCATTCTTTGTGGCTAGAGAAACATTGCAATTTTATGAGGGATTTTCACATCTCATGGCTGATGCGCCATTTTCACGTACACTACATGCTATAAAAGTAAGATTGTTCACATTTCTATAAATATTTAGGAAAATTTCAAGAGCTCCTTTTGTTATTTCATACTCCAAATTTGGGGTCTTACACATACCCTTCCAAGAAGAAACATAGCATATCACTATGTATTAATGAGGAATACCTTGTGTAGTTGAATATTATAAATGTTGTAGTGGCTCCAACTTGGTATAAGACTAACAATTTTTTTAATGGGCAACTATGTATTTCCCTAGTCTGCTAGTTGGCCCTTTCCTTAATAAGGCCCATATTATCTTAGTCCAAGAAAGTTGTTATTTATTAGAAATCTACAGATATGGGTTGTTAGCCTAATTATGTTATCATATCATATTATTGCGATTTTCTCTAAATGTTAGCTTGTTTTGGAATATTGATGAATGTTTAATAAACCAAAAAGTATTCATCTCTAGACATTGATCGGCAAGAACATGGATGCTTATCATGATGTTGTATATAAAAACCTCTCTAATTTACTTTTTGTACAAATATAATATCAATGTATACCACATTTCTCTTGTTTGATTCTTAGTTTAGATTCACTAATAGTCTAATTTTATCTTTCTGTTTCTATGCAAAGTCCTGCATGTGAGGTTAAATGCTTGGATTCCATCACATAGTCACTAGTTTATGTAGAATTTGGGAGGGCATTAAATGCTCTTGCTTCAACTCGTGCATACAAAGCATATAATCGCATGGCAATGATCAATGGGAAAATAATGGATGATAATTTTAGGTTGACATTAGTAAACATCAGTCTAACCACTGGATTGGTATAAGGCTAGAAATTTTAGGGGTTCTTATGATTTAGTTGAGAGAAAAATTTTCTATTATGCATAATCAACGTGTTAATTCAACAATATTTGATCCATTGATGGGTCTACTACTCAGTTATACCTTAAATATCACTAGTTTGTTGACAACAACTTTACGATTAGAAGGTACGGTAGAGAATAGATAGTAAGTTTGATCTTCCTTAACATGCCTCAAACTAGCAAAGAGAGGTTGTGTAGGTGAAATATTTCCAATTCTTAAAACATTGTTTTACAAAAGAAGTTTGAAAGAAAATTGTAGAGATTATGAAAGTCCAAAGACTTTCACATGATAATGTCGAAATTATTTTGCACATATCCATTTGAAAGGAAACTATATTTTCAAAGAATAAAAAATCCTATGGTTATTTAAAATTTAAAGTTAAATTAGAAAGATATCCAAAAGGAATAAAATTTTGAGCATAAGACTTGGTATTATCCACATAGTAGCATCTTCATAGTAGAAGCCACATTGATTTAGAATTACTATGTTACATTTTTTTAACCTTAAGAGCATAAATAGGCATGTTTTCTACCAAGCTAATTGCAGAGTCTATTAGATCCTATTTTTGTAGTCTTTTACGAAGGTAAGCAAGAATATTTTCCATGTTTCTAAAAGAGAAAATTCAAAGTATGTACTAAATATTGTGTCTATGTTTTTGTGTGTGTAGAAATACCGATTGTATCTAAAGTGTCTGAGTGGGGACACCTTAGAGCCCTACCCGGTTTCTTCATTCTAGGCTGTAGATGATAACGTATTTGGAGGGATGAAAATATTACAACAAGTGGAAAATAGTGTTGCTTTTCCATGTGGTGCAAAATGATTGAATTTGGGTTTTGGTGTAAGTTCAGGTTTAGGCGTTAGGGGACTAGATCCAAGCACTCTCAAATCCCTTCAAAAGTATAGGTCTTATCATTAAAATGTCTCTCGATTGTAGAATTCTATTTAAAATAATATTATATTAAGGTTCTAACAATTTTTTTATTTTACAGGTTTGACGTACAAACCCCCAACTCAAAATATCTCCCCACAATAGTTTGAATTTTCCTTACCAAGTACGATCTTCCTTTAAAGCCATCCTTTTCTCTATAGGTCTTTGATGATGTATTTGCTCATAATCTATATTTGTATCTACTCAAAATATAACCCTTCATAAAATAATGCATGTTTGTATTCATGAAGGTTGTAGTTTTAAGAAAAGTATAAAGAAAAATATAATTTTGTTAAAATTAAAATTCCAAAATGTTATGTGACATAAATGGAATTTTAGAACTTAATGATCTTAGACATAATTTAATAATGGAAAATTTACCAACCCAAGGTTCATCATCATATTCAACTTAATTTGGAAACTTTGTACCTTTCTCAGAGTCACTACAGTTGTGTACATGTGCTTTTAGTAGGGTATTTTCTCAGAGCCACTACTATTGTACATTATGTCAATGACAAGATGTATCCGAGTTCCCTAAGAAATATAAATAGTTAAGGAAAATTGAGACCATTTCGATCTAGTTATGTGCGAGGTGTATATGAGTCATTTCCCTTTGGTTCAGAGCATAACTGATTTTAAAAAAATATGCATTCTTGCAATCTCGTTTTCATTCTACTTATCCTATTTCAGAGTATTCAACTATTTTTAAGGATTTATTCAATGGGAATCAATTTGTGTGTTATACTATTTTTAATTTTTTTATTATTCTATTATGTTATGTTCCTAAGTTAATGCTCGTATGTTTCTTAAGAGTTCAAAGTACTATTCTTTTGAAATGCATGTTCTCCTCTTTGGTTTGTTTCCTAATTTTGAACTTGAGTTGTTAGTACTCTTCATCTGGTAAGTATGTCATATCACACAAGTTTACTACACATAAAGCTAATAGTGGCAGTTTCCTTTCCACTACCAATAGTTTCTTTATTTTTCTTTGAACTTGCTTTTGGTTCTTTGCAACATTAGCACTATTTCACTTTCCTATACAATTTCCTTTGACCTGGGTGTTGTTGTAAAGTTGGTATACCTAATTTAAAAAATGTTCTAATGAAAATTTATCTGAGGATATTAAATTTCCAGTATTGAATTATGTTCACTTTTGATACTAACTTTTTGAAGTGCAATACTTCTTGTGCTTTTAACTTTTGGAAAAGTATTTCCATAGGTATTCTAAGAAGTTTACCAAAAAGGAATTGAGGAAATGATGTGTAGTTAGTACCATGTAGAATTTTTTCTTTGCGTGAAATTCATCATGTAGCAACAAGTAACCTAATTTTTCTTCACTAATATTATGGTACATTTTGACTCATTGATTTTTATCATTTCTAATCGAGATGACACGTTTCTTTTAAGGGTGTTATCTCAATGGAAGAGAACCTTGTGGGCAAGAGGTTGTTTTTTTATTCCATCGTGCCTTAACATGAATTAATCACGGAAGAAACAAAAATATTCACATTCTATATTTTGTTTTTAAAGATAATTTTTATTGTGTTTCAAGAGACAATAACTGGGATTAATGACATATTGTCTCTATAGAGACAATAGTTTTTAATTATAGCTATAGTATATTGAGATACAAAAGTGAATTGTCTCTTAAGATACAATAATACTTGTGTTTTATATTGTCTTTATAAATACAATTTTTTAAGATAATAGTTTGAGACACTCACTTAAAGACAATATTTAAGACAATTTACAAGTTTTTATTCCATCTCAAGTTAAGATAATTTACTGAAAAAATGTCTTAAATATTGTCCTAAAATCCCCCTTTGTGTAGTAGTGTCACATTCTTCGAATCAATTTTTTTTATTATATATAAGCCATTTATATAGGATGTATAGACCAATGACTACACATTGACCAATCTTTCACATTTTGCTGGTCGTTTCCCCACCATATATCAATTATTCATTGTCGTATTTTGAGATTAGAGTGTCGCAATGTGGGTGTAAAAGAAAATAAACAAACCATGGAAAGAAGAGCAAGGATGGATGACATTCCTACTCCTGCAACAACACTAGGTGGAAGAAATCAATGATATCTTTATGTAGAGGACATAAAAACATCTTTCAAAGAAAAAGAGGTGAAAAGGATTTGAGCATATTTGATTGTAGATTCCATTAAAAAATGTTATGTGTCTAAAAATTGCTAATATCATCATATTCCTGAAATATTTTGAATAAAAATAGTCAAAACTCCTCAAATATTCTAAATAAGAATATCCAAGGTAACAAGGATGTACTAGCCACCACTAGCACCAAGTGATTCTCTTAGACCAAATATATTCCATTGTGATGGTGTTAGCTCTGCTATATACTTCAACATTTGATGGATAAAAACAGGTTGGGCAGTGCTGGTTATACTTACAACAGGCTCGCAACTATTGGTTTCCTCTTCTCCTTCATTTTCCTCATAACTTCATAGCCTCCGCTGCCCCTGTTTTACACCAACATTTAGCATAAAAGCCGTGTTTCCTTAGCTCCCGGGTGTTGAGTTTAAACATTATAAAACCCCGATAACATGACCGCGCACCATAACCTGCCCTCTCCCGTCACATCCACGCAAGCTTGTGCAATCGCATCTGTGCCGTCCGATCAAACCCTGCTGCGATCGGATGACATTCACACCTCCCACTATTGAAACATGCATGCGCAATAGCCAACAGGGAAAGCGGTTTCCTGCGAGTCACATCCGCCACGTGTCGTCACTTGAATGGAATCACGCACCTGCTGTACGTTTACCGCTCACCCCCGTAAGCGGTGCGGGGAATACCGCTTACTGCCTATCATACGGTTCCCCACTTGTTAACATCCGCACACCTTTCCCGCGCGATAACAGTTGGATTTTCCATTTCCAGATCTGACGGCTCATTACTGCCTGCTCCCGCTTCTTCCCGATAGCCCCTGCAAAAGAATCTCCGCCGCCCATCTGCAAGATCCAACGGCTCACAATCATTTTTGCCTCCATTTCCTCCCGACGCCTCCCGCCGATAGATCTCTGCCACCCATTCACTCGATGGAACAGTTGTTTTTTAATCCTGGTCCCGCTCATTTGCTCGCCATGCAGTCTTCACGTCCATAACCATTTTGTACACCAAAAGGATGAAATGATCGACTGCATGTACCCAACGCAGTTATTCCCCAACCACTGCATTCAACAAAAATAATGGTTGAGAAGAAAAAGCACAGCCTCAAGTAGTTAAAGTATTTATCAGTTATGGAGCTTCTTCTGTACAACACTACACCTGTTCAGGAAGGACAACCGAACACCAGAGAATGTCAAATTCACTTATTGAAGCAACAGATTATATCAGAGACCCGTATTAGATAGTTAATGTGGTTGGTGGTTAGTTATGACCCCTCCACGCATAGGATAGCAGATATTTTTGTAACCAACCTCCATATATACCCAGAAGTCAGATGTAATGAGGGTTGATGGATGTTATTTTGATGTAAGATTCAACTTCTGGAGAGTGTAACTACTGTGATACCTGCAGCGTCTAGTCTTCATTTTCAGCTAATACAAGCTTCTTTGCTATTAATTGCTCACTTTCCACTTCTATTCTGTTTTAGGTTATGCCTATTATGCATTTGTTCATGTGCTCTTGATATTTAGCATTAGAGGGGCTGTCATCCCACCTCTGTGTTAGAATCTAGTATGTATCATTGAATGTGTATGCAAGTTTCTGTTATTTTAGTGCCAGAGAGCTGTCATCCTGTTTATGCATTAGGAAATAGATTTACAAACCTTTTTACTGGTTGCAACCAGCCATCACATGGTCTTGTGCATCTACTGGTGTGGTCAGTTTTCTCCATCTCCACCTAATCCTCAAACTGTGAGTAATTGGTGGTCTAAAGCCTTGTAGTCTGGGGGTCTTCACCCATGTCTGGAGTTAAGCATAGTAGAAGTGGTTATCTGGCTTGAATATGCATCATTCCTTCCATTCATCCACCTATTTCCAACATTTTTGTTGAGTTTGTAATGTTCCCAAGCATCTCTGAGATACAACCTAGGAGAGTTTCTTGGGGTGATAACATTAATGGTGCTCTTGCCGGGGAGAGGAGATTGAAGCTCAACTTCCCTAGGAGAATGAAACAGTTCCAAAGTTTGATGATAGACAAGGTCTGGGCACATTTTTGGTTGTAATCATCTATCTGGCGACTCCATTGGAGGAAGACCAACCTTTGGCGACTCCACATTGAATTTCTAGCTCAGTTTGTGAGACATACACGAAGAAATCCTCAGAAATCACCAGCTGTTCCAATGCCTGACCCTGAGAAGATTGTTAAACTGAAGAAAAATCACAGAAAGGGGCATCAGGATCAGTTAAGCCTAAGAATTCTCATGCATCTCTGAAAGATAAAGTTATAGCTGAAGATATACAGTTTGAAGATTTAGAGACCAACACTCTTAGTAAGGAATTTCCTTCAGAGATTAAGACAACCCCTTGTTTAGTTAGTTCCCCTTTGAATCTCAATCCAAAGAGAACTTCCCATACAGTCCATAACATCCCTTTGTCTCTGTCATCCATTTCATTGTTTCAAACTACTCAATCTGCCAGTGTCCTTCCACATACCCCAGTCATGGCAGGACAACAAGCACCTACGAAGATAGAAAGAATTGTAGCTACCATATATGGACCTTTGGTCTTGCCTATTCCTTTGAATCCTATGCTTGTAGGAGAATATAAAAAATATATGCCTAAATTCACTGGTATTGAGGGAGTAACAGCTGAAGAACACCTTGAAGCTTTTTATAGTTATGCTGATAACTTAGATATAAGTGAAAATGATGTGTCGATGAGAGTTTTTGTCCAGAGCCTTGATGGAGAGGCCAAAAAGTGGTTCAGAGAATTAGCCCCTAGATCTATTGCTGATATTGAAGCCTTAGATGAAGCATTTCTGAAGCACTGGGGAGATAAAAAGGACTTACTATATTACCATACTGAGTTTGGTAATCTGAAGAGGAAAATGGGAAATCGTTACCTGATTTTAATAAATGATTCAATCGTATGTATAGTAAGATACCAGCTGAGGTAAAGCCTACCCCTAAATCTGCGAAACTCACTTATGCCAATGCTTTTGACTTTGATTTCTGCCTTTTGCTGAGAGAAAGAAGATGTGCAACTCTGGTAGACATGCAGGATGCAGCGCTAAAAGTGGAATCAAATATTATGTCTGCAGAAAAGCTTAAAAGTCAAGCTGACAGAAGGAGGTAGAGAGGTCAGGCTTCTATTTCCTCTACTTCTTCTTCAGAGCCTAAATTAGATAAAATGACTAAGATGATAGAGTCATTGGCTGTTGAAATATCTAAGCTGAAGGTTGAGTAGAATTCAAGAAAGACAAGGCAGTAGAACACATTTGCTCCAAGAAATTCCAATCCATTCAGAAGAGCAAATGAATAGTTGCAAATCATTCAGAAGGGCAAAGAAACAAATGAAGAAAAAAAGGCTAAAGCTCCTTTCCAGAATGTAGTCATGGAGGAGGAACAATTTGAAGATGAGGATGAAATTCACTGCATGGAAGATAAAAGCAGTTCTGCCTTTTTTACTTTGGCTGCATACGAAGAATCACTGCTGCAGGATCAAATAGGTCAAGAATGGGATAGAGAAGATGTTTTGCAGACTGGTGAACAGGGAAGATATAATATGAGGTCACAGGCAAATAATGTCAAGGAGAGTCCCGCCCAAAGAGCTGCTGTCCAAACAAAATCTCAGAATATAAGACAGAGAAGACCAGCAGCTAACCCAGTCATCCTCAAAGCTCCAGTTCAAGAGGTAAGAGGTTCTAACAAGCTACCTTCCTCTTTCAGCTTAGAGTCAGAAGTCCAGAAGTTAAAAATAGCCATGCCTCTGGTAGAGTTGGTAAAGAGTGAAGTGTTTAAAAAGCCTATCCTTGATGCTCTTGAGCTGGAAACCACACAAACGTCCACTGACTCTGTTAATTTTGAAGATGACAAGCCTTCCATTGTGCTTAGCCACATGTTTGAACCTGCTGATAATAATTCTCCATCTTTCTATGTCTCCTTGACCATTCATGACAAAATCCTCCACAATTTCCTGCTAAACACAGGGGCCAGCCACAATTTGATGCCTAAAGCTGTCATGGAAGAGTTAGGCCTTGATATCACCAGACCCTATCATGATTTATTCTCTTTTGATTCAAGGAAAGTGAAATGCCTAGGATTAATCAAAGACCTGGCCATTACCTTAACTCAGTTGCCCATGAAGAGTATGATGATGGATATTGTGGTAGCAGATGTCCCTCCTAAGTTTGGCATGCTGCTGTCTAGATGATGGATTAAGAGACTAGGTGGGACATTACAAAATGATCTATCTTATGCCACTTTCCCAGTTTTTGGAGGAGAAAGCAGGAGATTGTATAGAGGAGCATAGTTGGCATACATAATCAGTGATGAAAAGAATCCATCCAATCATCCCATATATGATGTAGACACTGATTTTGGAGCATGTATCCTCCAAATAGAAGAATCCCAGAAGGCCTCATTGCAGCTCAGGAAACCGATGAATCAGGCTGAGGAAGAGCAAGGAAGTCAGGTTTGGGCGATGTTCTTTGATGGAGCATGTTCGAGGGAGACTGCAAGAGTAGGGGTGGTGCTCGTATCTCCAGATCAAGAAAGCACACACCTATCTTTCAAGCTGGCTTTTCAAGTCACAAACAATATAGCAGAGTATGAGGCTCTGTTGTTGGGCCTTAATGCAGTAAAAGACAGAGGAATCAGGAACATAAAGGTGATTGGAGATGCTGATTTGATCGTTTAGCAAGTAAACAGAACATTCCAAGCAAAGCACCCAAGGCTAAATGCATACAGAGATGAGGTATGGAGACTCAAAGATTCCTTTGATTATTTTTGTATTTCATATATCCCTAGAGCCAAAAGTAAGCTTGCTGATTCCCTTGCTGTGTTTGCTAGTCTGTTTATCCCTCTCATGCCTCCCAGACTAGTTTATGAAGTCCAAATGAAATACAAACCATCCTTGCCTGACAATGTCCAGCATTGGAAAGTTTTTGATTATGATGATGAAATAAAAAGGTTCCTGCAAGTCATTGATGAATTCTTCGAAATGCAGATTGAACAAGAAAATGAAGCCTTAGAAGAAAACCCCCAATCCCAGCTTAGAAACAAAATTGGAAAAAATAGTATTGTCCAGCTTCCTAGTAATCATATTCCTAAGGGGTTAATTCCCTTAGAAAGACTGTTTGACCAAAATGATGTGCCTTACAAGGCTGCCTAGAAAGAATACCAATCTGAAGTTTGTAAGCATGACATAGGGAGTCCAGGTCAGCCTAGATACATAAATCTGTCCACTCATCTGTCTGCTGACCAAAGTTCTGAATACTGCAATTTAATGAAGCAATTTGCTGATGTGTTTTCCTGGGAGTATATAGACCTGAAAACCTATGATAAAAATATTATTTAGCATAAAATCCCTCTAGAAAAAGACACAATACCTTTCAAGCTGAAGCTCGGACCAATAAATCCTATGCTCCTCCCTATGATTGAAAAAGAAATTAAAAAGTTATTGGCTTCCAAGATCATAGTCCCTCTTAGATATTCAAAATGGGTAGCCAACTTGGAGGTAGTGAAGAAGAAAAGTGGAGTAATCAGATTGTGTGTGGATTTCAAAAACTTAAACAAATGCTCTAAGAAAGATAACTACCCTATACCCAAGATGGAGCATTTGCTGAAAAAAGTCTCCGGAGCCAAAGTAATGTCTTTCTTGGATGGATTTTTAGGCTTTAATCAGATTGCTGTACATACAGATGACCAAGAGAAGACTGCATTCACCACTCCTTGGGGAACCTTTATGTATGCCAAGATGCCTTTTGGTTTGATGAATGTTGGAGCAACCTATCAAAGAGCTATGGACATAGCATTTGTGGGAGAGAAGGACAAGTTTTTCCTTATCTACCTCAATGACATAACAGTGTACTCCAACGACCATCAAAATCATTTGCAGCATTTGAAGAAAGTGTTCCTGAAGTGCAAGAGGTTTGGAATTTCAGTCAATCCTAAAAAATCACAATTTTCTTTAGAAGGAGGCAAGCTGTTAGGGCATATTGTTTCTGCTGCAGGTGTCCGAATTGACCCAGAAAGAGTAAAATCAATACAGACTTTGTTTCTCCCGAGATCAAAGAAGGATATCTAGTCCTTTTTGGGCAAGATTAATTTTGTGAGGAGGTTTATTCCAAATTTTGCAGAATTAGTGAAGCATATTACCTCCATGTTGAAGAAATGGTCAGAGGTCAGATTGACCGATGTAGCAAGAAAATCATTTGAGTCTATTAAAAAAGCCATTATGGAAGCTCCCACTTTAATAAGTCCGAATTACAACAAGGAGTTCCATGTATTCTCATTTGCCTCTGAAGACACCATTGCAGTAGTTTTATTACAAGCAGATGAAGAGGGTTCAGAACATCCAGTGGCATTTTTCGGCAAGAACTTAAGGGATGCTGAGCTCAGGTATGATATTATTGAGAAACGAGCATATGCTCTTATCAAATCCTTGAAAGCTTTCAGAGTTTACATTTTGCATTCCAAGATAATTGCATATGTACCCTCTGCTGCAATAAAAATTGTCTTGACACAACCTGATGCTGATGGAAGAAGGGCTAAATGGATTGCAGAATTGATTGAATTTAATATAGAACTGAAGCCCACCAAGATGTTCAGAGCTCAGGGTCTTTCCAGGTTGTTAAATTGAAGAAAATTGCAGATCATTGGACATGGTTTTCCTGTGCATAATTGCAGAAATTGGTCAGACAGATGAAGAAGAGGAAGCATCTAAACCAGAGAGAATGCAGGTAGTGGCCGAGAATCTAGCTTCTTGTGATTGGTATTTTGCAATAAATAATTTCTTGCTGAAGCTAGAAATCCCTTCGGGACTTACTCAAAGTCAAGCCAGAACTATAAAGCTTAGGGTAGCTAAATATTGCATTAATGAAAATTTTCTCTACTGGAGGGATCCATCTGGAGTGCTTTTGAGGTGTCTGGAAAAAGAACAATCAATAGAAGTCATGCAATAGTTTCATTCCAACATGTGTGGAGGGCACCATTATTGGAAAACCACTGCCCATAAGATCCTCAAAGCTAGGTACTATTGGCCCACTTTATTTTCTGATGTGTTTTCATTTGTTAAATCTTGTGACAGGTGTCAAAGATTTGAAGGAAAGCAACAGTTGAAGTCCTTGCCCTTAAAACCAATACATGTAAAAGGACCTTTTCAGCAGTGGGGCTTGGATTTCATTGGAGAAATCAATCCAAATTCCAGTGGCCAGCACAGATGGATATTAGTAGCCACTGATTATTTTACTAACCGGATTGAAGCAATCCCTACTAGCAAGGCTGATCATAATGTGGTCATCAAGTTTTTAACAGAAAATATCTTTACCAGATTTGGTTGTCCACATAAATTAGTCACAGACAATGCAATAGCCTTCAGGGCAAAAGAATTGTTGGATATGTGCAATTAAATGGTTATTAAACTGGTTCATTCCACCTCATATTATCCCCAAGGCAATGGTCTAGCAGAATCTTCAAATAAAAGCCTGATAAGGATAATTAAGAAGCTACTGGAAGACAATAAAAAGAATTGGGATTCCAAGCTCAAGTATGCACTGTGGGCTGATAGAGTGACCATTAAGAAATCCACAGAGAATTCTCCATTCAAACTGGTATATGGCACTGAGGCTTTGTTTCCAATTCACTTAATTATCCCTGTGGAAAAATTCCTTCAAGAAGAGCAGAATGAGGAAGAAGGCATGGCAATGGGGATCACTGATTTAGTGGAGGTACATCAGGTTAGAGAACAACCGATTGAAAATGCTGCAGCACATCAAAAAAAGATCAAGGAAGCTTTTGACAAAAGGACAAAATCAGACAATTTTCAGGTTGGAGACTTGGTTCTGAAGTGGGATGCATTTAAGGAAAATAAGGGCAATCATGGGAAGTTTGATTTCAATGGATCTCCTTGGAGGATTACTGACAAACTAGTAAGGATCATGGCTATCTTATGGTACTACTAGATCACTTTAGAAAATTGATCATGATGTTACCATACAAGAAATTAGTGAGCGCACAACAAGCTCCACAATTGTTCTTTGAGAAGCTGTGAATGCATCCTTACTTACCATTGTCAGATACTTCTAGCGATAACAATAAGATTCATTAGCTACTTGTGGAAATCATTGTGGGGTTTGACGGACACTAAGATGAAAATGAATAGTGACTTTATCTTCAAAAAAATGGTTTACTAAATATAGTGAATACCAACAGTTAAATTGTTGTAAACTTCTAATCATGGGCATCCAAAAAAATAGGATTCCAACAAAACAATTATAATTTTTCACTACACAATATGGAAGGCAGTTCACCTTTTGAAGCATGCTTTGGATATTTTCCAAAGGATTCGTTAGCTATTTTGGGTGTAATTCTTGAGGTAAGAACAATAAAGGAAATTATTACACATGGCCATGATATATGGTTTATAGACAACATATGGAATATTTAGGAGTAGGTTCAAGAGACATTGCATAAGATTCATTTGAAGCATAAATATCGACATGATCAACCCAATAAAACACTTTATTTTGTATAAAAAAGAGTTTTGGTTTGCCTTTAAGTTGAGTGCAACTAGGTTTCTTAGATATGGTCCTTATATTATTCCCAAATATATTCAACATAGTGCATTCAAGTTGGTCTTACCATCCTACATGGGTATTCATCTAATCTTTAATGTAAATTGCATGATGCTTTGTAAGTCATGCATGGTTGATAATGACGAGGAATAATTTATCATGTTTTCTCCTAAAGCGTTGGTTATTGTGTTGGAAGCGCGATCAATATTGAGAGGGGATGGGGGTAAATCAGTGTTATGCTATATGGATCAAATTTACCACTTTTTTCCTTTCTTACACAAATAACTAAATCATCAATATATCATCAACAAAACAATACATATAGCATTTCTAAAGATAAACATAAACCATGAGTAGCACACAAATCATCACAAGTAAATTATGAGAATAGCTCAAGAACATCATCACATAAGGAAACATCGGATATTAGGTGGAAACCACAAATCAGGAAAACCACTGCTGTTGTTGTCTTATTTTTCTTTATTATTAATAAAATTATTCTTTACATATGCATGCATTGGACAACACCAGTGTACAAGCCTCTATTTGCAAGAAATGTGAGCCACCACTCCCAAAACTACGTAAGCCATCGCCTACTAAAGCCCACCACCTTCACTAGTTTTTCCAGCCACCACGGGAAGGAAGCCCCTACTCCCTAAGCAAGTTCATCAGTCACCACTAGAAGGAAGCTATAAATCCCTTGGCAAGCCACAACTCACCTACAAGCCTCTACTTGAAAAATGAAGGCCCTAACCTTCAAACCCACATGGACCTAATTTCATCTATTTTTAAACAACGACCCATGATCTCTGCATTCAATAAATGTGAGCCTCGTTTCATGTTATTTTTAGACTCGGCCCCATGTAACGTTAGGCTCAAACACTGAATACTTTCTCTCCAACAAAATCTCAACGACAATCAATACATAACCTCAACATAATCAATAACATACATATAAATATGCAATATTGCGATAAATCTAATATACAATGTACACAACATGAAACCTCCAACATACACACTGTCAAAACAACACCATCAACAACATACATATTCTGATCATCAAAACTCAGCCATGTCTCAACAATAGCAACCACACACAATACATACAATAGAGCTACAACCGTATTAAATCTCTCCAATAATAAAGCATGATCTGCTCAACTATGATCCCCTGCATATACAATGTTAGAAATTTAAAGGTGTCGTAGAAAACATGCTAACATCCAATTCTCCATTGGAGCAACAATCTTCTCAATAAAAAACCTTCATAAACATGCATAAAGCACTTGCCGAAGTGTGCACATAGAACTTCTCAATAAAATTGATTCCCTTCATCAATCTTCTACAACTATGTCTCTCCTCTCACATGGTGCTCAATGTTCTTAATTCTCTACAATGACTTTCTCTCACAAAGGAACCAACCCCTCTTTCACAAATATTTCTCCTATAAGTAGATGATCTGAAGTGATTAAACAATAATATCTCAGAGATATAGAGAGACAAAACTCCTGTTCACAAGTGTAGTTGTTCCATTTGTCATGCATGCTAGAAGCGATGCGCAAGCACAAGTAAGGTGCATATGATTCAGCATAATATTGCACACCTAAAATCAATGCGTGAATAACTTGAGGTTGGACAAACCATGAAAAGAAGCTTAATGATCATAATGTTCACCAAATTACCTACTTCGTAGTCTTCCCAACACATTTACATCATCATAAACAATCAAGATATGAACGAATGAGATGCAAAGTTTCATGTTTCTTTATGTTACCTAGGAACATATTAATATCTACACTTCCCCCTCTAATGTAATGGGGTTAGTTGTAGATATTATTGGATTGGAATAAGCTTCATGTTGTTCACATCTCTAATATACAACAACTTTTGTTAATTAGGTTTGGAGTTGATATATTTTCCCAAAGTTCTTGCCAAATGTGCTTTATACATTTTTTGTTTGTTTGAATGGCTTTATTATTTGGTCTTTCCATAATATAGTAACTATGTGAGGATCTAGAGAATGCATTACATGTTTATTGTGTGGATGCACTTATTTCCTTTGAGAAAAATCTATTTCATATTTTGTTGGGATCATCCTAAAGTACCCAAAACACAATCAAAATGCCTATAAATGGCTAATGACCCTAAAAAACATGATTTAAGGGGAAATATCTAGGTGTTAGGCCCAAAATCCATTGTCTAGGCCATAAAATCTATCCTCTTCTCCATTCATGAATGCAATTGGGTACCTAGTCCTTCTGTATGGAATAGATTCCAACTGCAAGGCTTGTACCATACTTTAGTCACACCTTAATGACACTTAAGCCTAGAAAACATGCATTAGGCATAAAACCCAAAGGTTATCATACCCCTAAACAATGGTTTATCTCATAATAACCTTAGTTGTAATATATAATCTATGAAATTGGACCGTTAGTCCTTCAATAGGGAAATGTTTTCACCTTGAGGGTTTAGATATTATTGTTGGGGAACTCACAAATAATATTTGAGCCAAAAAGGAAAAGCACTCATTAAGAGAGATATCCATGGTGTGTAACCCGAAACCATAGATTATGCCATAAGACCCACTTTTATCTCTCCTAATTCATGAAGTTTGTCCCATGATGATCCTTTAGTAAATCAAAGTCCGATATCTAGTGTTGATATTATGATTTAGGGTCTTGAAAGGAAAAGACTCTATCTACGAAGTTCATGTCTTGGTCACTCTTGAATCAAATAAATGCATAAAAATCAATCATGTGAACATGATTAAACATTATTCATATGGATACCCCTCACAAGATGCGGGAAGAAACACTTAGGTCACTAATCATTTGGTAACACAAGTCATCTATCTTGTTTTGCCCTATGTTGTGGCTTTATTCCGTATAGATGGATTGTAGGTATAAATCACGTGGATTATTATTATTATCAAACTTGTTTTAATGAGTTGTATTTAGTACATAAGTCATATTTATTTAAAACAATATTAATTAGATTTTGTGTGAGGAAAAATGTGTCCAAACCATGCAATGGTTTAATATAATAATGAGAAATCGTGATCACATATATATGACTATAAAACATACTTTATTATACCGTCATGCACCAAAAAATTATAGTTATTAAGAAAGACACAAAAATATAACTTTTTTCCATTTTCACTTGGCCCCTAACCCCTCTCACCACCTTGACACAGCCCCCCCACCCCCCAAGGTATCCATTTCTAAATCTTTTGTGCACATGCCAAATTTAGGTTGATCCAAAGATTTGACAGTGCCTATTGAACCTTTCATAGTTATATCAGTGGAGTGTTCCACATGCACGTCTTCATTTTGAAATTAAGAGATACCATTAAACAAGGGTTCCATTATTTTTGTAGAGGTTGGAGGAGGAGAGAAAATGATTTCTTGACAAAGCTAAATATATGACATACTTCTATTTACTAGAGACTTCAAAGATCCCAACTAAGTGTCCAATTCTAAGTGTTGACATGTGACAAGCATGAAGGAAAATAATTCATTCTTTGCTAAGTCCCAACCACTATAACATTGTATCCATAGTGCATATCTTAAATTTGTTTCAACCAACCCTTACTTTCTAGTCACATTCCTCTCATTAGGAGAAGTTTGAGGTATAAAATGGGCATCGCAAGGAAAATAATAAAATAATAAATTAAGAGTTTGAATTTTTTTAAGAAAAAGAAAGGAACCTACTTTTTCCATTGTATTTTTGGCTTATTTCATTATAGGTTTACTCAAATTTCAGTGTAGACACTTGTTGGATGTGGAATTACATTCCACATCCAAGGAGTACTCACTCTGCATATTTTTTAGAAGACCCAAATGTAAAATACTGAAAATACATGAAAAAAGTGTGTTGAATATGTTTTTTTCTATGTTTTTTCATTTTCTTTCAATATGGGTTTTACTTAGACTAATGTGGAGTGTGTACTCCTTGGATGTGAAATTTAATTCCATATCCAATGGGTGTTTACACTTGAAGTTTGAGTAAACATATAATGGTATAAGTCAAAATTACAATTAAAAGAATAGTTTTCTTCTTTTTCCTCCACTATTTTCCCCTGGGGATGCCATCATCATGTTGAATCCTACTTTTTGTTTTAAAGTTAATTTTGTTAGTAATTTTTTGTTTTGAGGGTCATTTTTACCTCAAAATTTCTCCAATGTGTAATGATTCCACTTGTTGGTGGAATTCATGAAATTGCATATGTGCCGTGTTCACACCTTTCTTCAAGCTATGAAGACCCACCCTGGACCTCGTAGTAATCACGTAGCACAAAACATCTACCTTGACAATGAAAATGTCAATCATTTTGGTAGGGGACAAGTGAAACAACAAAGAAAATACCTCAAAGAACCACCTTTATTTGACCAAAGAAAAATTAACAAGGCACCCCTAAACTCAAATGGCTCTACTATGTAGAGGCCAAGAGTGGAGTTAGGATCCACACCAAAATACACTTATCGAACCATTGACATATTTAATCAACATGCAATTCTAATAGGCCTAGAATATTGTTTATTAACATGAACATGAAGAGCGAATAGGATGAGATGGTGTGGGAGAGAGACTTAACTCCCTAATGATTCCAAGATGCATGTTGGGACTATTGCCTTAACATGTAGCAGGCTCTGTTAGAGGCCTCACAAGGAAAAATCTATACTAAGACACAACAATGAGGTGGTGCCATTGTCACCTCAACACTTCACCTCTTTCTCTTTAGTGGAATTTCACCACACGAGAGGCCTCCCAGTATAGGTCATCTAAAGGGTATTCTAGGTTGATAGGATCAAGGTGACACTTTGAGAGGCTAGATCAAGGTACTCCAAATGAGGAACATGGCTTAGTTCTTTATAGTAAGGAATAACGTACCTATGAAAAATCCTATGAGATAAGGCTTGTGGCATCGCTAAACAATGGCACATCTAGGCATACAAGTGAAGTAGAAAAGGTTTGTTTGCAAGATATAGTCCAACCAATATAGAGACAAACCTTCACATGGCCTTAATTCGAAGCTTTCATTTCCAAAATTAAGGTTTTACAAGCCCTAGAATTGCTTAATATTGATGAGATCACCCCTAGAGAGCACTTCTAACCATGCAAATTGCTATATTTTGATGTTATACGGTAAAACAAGGTGAAATAGTCCCAAATCAGCTCAAACACCCAAGCCCTAGTTGAATTTTGCTTGGAACCTTAACCCTAATAACTTTCCTTGAAGGGCCAAAATTTTAGGAAGAGAGGAAAAAGATGAAAATTTTAAGTTTTTGATCATCAAGATGGTTTCAAGTGCCTTCTACTTACTTTAACCATGGAAATATCAAACCCTTCAGAGTAAGGGTGGAAACCCTAGAGGCTTTTACATGCTAACCCTAGCCATCACTTTATGTGGGAAGAAATTCACTAGAAAAATGCTCTCTAAGAGGTTTTCTAGGGAGTCCAAGGATACAATATTGAATCATACAATAATGACCAAATATTTCATATACATATAGCATTTAGACAAGGAACATAGAAGCCTAGAAATATTTCATTACATGCAATAAGCATAAAATATATTCAATAAAAATTACTCACAATATATCCAAGAACATGCCTTCTTTCAATCCCAAAACTATGTCACCACAACAAGCACTAGTCTCCAATAGAAATAATCCACATAAGATCACATATCCACAAGTAGCAGAGTACAAAAGACAAGGCCCAATTCTCTTTAAGAGAGGTCGAATTCCACATAAGCGACGATGAAACAATGAGATAGGTGATCCTCTATTTATATGATGTCTATATCTAATAATTTATGTATAAAATCCCCTACACAAGTTTGATTTTTGAGTTGACAAAAGGTAAAATTCAGTTTCAAGCCAACCCATTAGCTCAACAATGAAATATGCCCAAATAAGCCTACACGTGTGATCCATAAGCATAAAATAGTCATAAAGCCATGCCCTTTTACGGATCTATATGCTCCATCAAGGCAAAGACAAAGTTGGAAGTGTATCCAAGCATCGTGATCATCGTTAATTGAAGCAGCTCCAAGGGTCCAAAATATAGTTTTGGGTACCACATGTCACCTCCATTGGTGTGAGGTAGGCAACATGTTGTCTTCTCTCTCTAGTGTTAGGGCTCCATCAAGTGCAACAAGCCCTACTAAATCATCATAAGGATGACCATCTTCATCTTGGCCTTAGATCATGGCATGCCCATCAAGTAGAGTCAAAGCTAGCCTAGGGGCAAGCTGGGTCCATTGGAACAATGTCATGAATTCTCCATGCTAAGAAAGAGAAGCTCAAATTTCTGGCTCTTGGGGGTGCTTTGGGGCATATATTAATTGCTCAAGTCATCTAAAGGCCCAATGCTTTGCCAAAAGCGGGCAACATTGCATCTTCTAAGTCATCACGCTCTTGGAAAATGTAATGTATGGCCCAGGGATCGTGTGGGGTAGGGTGCCCTCAAGGCCTTTGTTTCTCTACACCACCTAGAACAACCAGCTCAAACTCTAGTGAAAAAAACCATTAATTAGAGAATAAGATTGTAAATGCATCTAAGTGGACAATACTTAAGTGTCAAGGAAATATTAATACTTCAAACCAGGATCACCCTCAAATATCTAACTAGACCATGTCATGTAAAAGTGTTTTCTAGATGTTATCTACATTTGTATGGGTGGCTAAGTAGTCAACCATATTAGGTGCTTCCAACCCCCAAGTGGAGGTGGCATTTCCTAGTTCAACCCTTAAATCAATAGGTGTTAATGAAAGTAAGTGGCAATGGAGGGGAAAGACTTCATGGCCAAGTGCCATGGTTAGGGGACTAGCTAATGGGAGTCCAGATCATGAATGTATAAATGTAATGGAGGGAGAAATCTTGGAGGCATGAGTTACCCTTCTCGACTTGCTTTTTCCACCCTTTGGTGCGCTTTTTACTTCTTTTTTATATTGCTTTTTATTTTGTGCATAACTCAAGGATAAACGCTTGCTCTTTGTGATATAACATTTATTTTACCCCTTAAGATGAGGTAGTTTATCGCTCATCAAGGATGGGATATGCAAGGATTCCTCTTGATAGATTGAGCATCAATTTCTTAGGAATCGGGTGATGGCTAATGAGGAGAGTAGAGGTCATACTAAGATTTTTCCCACTTGCTATCTTTGATTCTGGCCATCCTTGTCATTTTGGGTTTTATTTTTTTTTCATTGTGTCAATCTTATGCTTTTTCGTTCTTTTATTTCATCAACCTCTAGGGCAATGTTTTTTGGCCTTACTCGAGGATGTGACCAAGAGAATGCCAAATCCTAATGAACCAATGACAATTAACCCAAAGAATGAAGATGATATCAAGGAAATAATGTGACATGGAAAGTGTTAAGTATAGTAAAAGGGAATGTACGATAAACATAATCTCAGATAATCTCATAAAATGAATGGAACTTTTCCAAAAAAGAGTCTATGCACAGTAAACATAATCTCATAAAATGAAGGGAACTTTTCCAACAAAAAAAAAGTCCATGCACAGTAAACATAATCTCATTTTCTGATAGAATAAACTCAATTACTTATTTCTATAAAAGATAAAAATAAATTAACCAATTTTAGAATTATCTTTATTTAACTCAATATAAATAATCTTTTAAAACTATACAAACAATTTTAATAATATATATTTTAAATATATTATTAAGAAAATATTGTTATTTATTTATGTGTAATATTTATAATAGAGTATTAATATATATTTACGTTCAATTTTAATTTTAAAAATGTATTTAAACTTAGTGTATGTATCTATGTTTGGAAAAGTTTTAATCATATCTATAAACGTACAGAGAAAAAATTAAATTAATCATATTTATATATATGGAAATATATGAACAACTCAAACTCTCATAAATAACGTTAAAGAAAATCCCATGGGCTTAAATTTTTAACCGTACTGATTAATTTAGTCACTATTTTGTAACAGTATACATTAGCCAACATTAAAAATATCAGTTCGAATTTCCGAATTTAAAGTTTATGTTTCAATATGGCAAGTCTTTAGGATATGGTCTAACTAGATGGGGAGTTTGGTTTCAACAGAGCAGAACTATGTACCTCTGAGAATTGCTGCAAAGACGATTTCTTCCGGTGAAAAAAAAAATTCAATGTAGTTCCTTGATTTGGATCAGTGAAGTAAGGGGGAAGGGGAGGCTTTGAATGGCATTATAGAAGATAACAAATATATTTTGAAAATTTAAAAGCTACGCTGCCTGGTTTTTCTTTAAACCAGGTAGCTTGCTTACCAGCCTGGGATTATCTTCGCCATGGAACAATATCGCTATCATATGAACCGGAAGAGTTCAAACCTCTTACATCTACGTACCTTAGGCTTACGATTTTCTCACTGATCATTTCATAGATAAAAATGTTTAAACTGATTTAGATGAATATGATCCTTCATATGTTAGAAAGCAAGGGAATTAGCTTATTAAGAAATGTAATAGCGTCTCAAATGAAATTAACGAAGTCTGATAATAAAAGCCCGATAAATAATTCTAGTGTACACCCGGCAAACATACTAAATTGCTAAAAATATATATGTAGCTGGTAGAAGTCTGTGACAGTATCCTCACCCAAATTCCTTGATAATCCATCTAGTTTAACGCTCGTTGGAATATTTTACTATGACCCGGGATGTGAGTTGGGTACTTTGCAATAAAGTGAAATTAGGGAATTTTTCTCATTTTACTTCTTGAGGGTCCCTTCTAGTTTTACCCCATGCTTCCATTTCGTTTACAACCTGTCTGAAACATGGTGTGTGGTTCTTTATACGAGAACCGCTTAGTTTTAACCATTGCCTCTGTTTCATCAACAATCTGTGTGAAAGAGCTCGTGTGTTTTTTTTCATATTTTCGTTTCATGATAATTATGTAAATTTGGGTAAAATGCATTAATTATTAACAAGTTAGTTTTATACTGGAACATCCATTATTTACTTGAGGAGGCTCATATAAAATTGATGAATGCCCGAACTATTGTATGGAGAATCATTTTATTGATTGAATAGAGATTTCAATCCCTTGCCCCGTGGATGTTTTCTTGACACCCTGTCAAGGTTTTACCACGTAACTCCTGTGTTATTACATGTGTGTGTGCATTCAATTTTCCAGTCAATTACCTTCTTTCTTGGTTAGTTTATAACTATAAATGCTAACTCATCTAACAACAAATGGTATCAGAGCAAGGTTAGTTGAGTTGCTGCGTGCTGGGGAGGAGGAGCGTGTAAGCGTGGAATGAGTATGAATGGTGAAGACCAAACCCTCTGCGTGGAAGAGAGGAAGGTGTGCCATTGTTGTGTGAACTCCATTGCTGCGTGAAAAAGAGGAAGGCGTGAAGGTGTATTCTCTGCGTGAAAGAGAGGAAGGCGTGCCATTGCTGCGTCGCTGAGGGAAATCTGCGTGGACTAGTTGCTGGTTTGGAAAACGTTGTGGGGGCGTTCACTGCACGCTGCCACAGTGGTTGTCAAAAGCGAAGGAGAGCAAAACCTTCTGCGGCTTGGACAAGAGATGCATGTGCACTCTGTGTGGCATATTGCCAAAGGCTGTGAAGACCAGAGCCATCTCTGCGTGGTGAGGAGGACTGCGCTTGAGACTAGAGCCATATGCCTACGTGTTTTCTCTGCGTGAGGAGGACTGCGCCTTTTGCTGTCTTGTAAACCGCGAGGAGAAGCTGCATGAAGACCAAACCCTCTGCCCTGCGTTGGATCAGAGTGTGACCTCTGTGTGCTGGAGCAGAGAGGAAGAGTCTGCGTGGTAATTGTTTACCTCTACATGCTGGAGCAGAGAGGAGGTGCGTGCTGGAGCAGAGAGGAAGTTGTGAAGACCAGATCTATTTGCTATCTGGATCCGGGTAATTGTTTTTAAATTCGAGAGAAATTTTTTTTCCAGAATTTTTTTTCTAGAAATTTGTTCAAATTTGGAGGAAAGCAAATCAAAGGGTTTTTTCATTAAAATTGAAGGAAAGAAAAACAAAGGTTTTTCATTAATTTGAAGGAAATATCTGTTGAAGGGTTGTTTTTTGTTTGAAAAAGGGGGAATTATCTTTTTTGAATACAAAAAGTTTTTTGAAGAAAGGGAAACCCTAGTTGAAAGACTGAAACCCTAGGAGGAAAAAAAATGGCCAAGATGTCGAATGCAAAATTTGAAGTGGAGAAATTCACTGGCAAGAGCAATTTTTCTCTTTGGAAACTGAAAGTTACTGATCTGCTGGTGCAACAAGGGTTGCACAAGGCATTGGATGGGGCAACTAAGAAACCTGCAACCATGACTGATTCTGACTGGGAGGACATGGATGCCCGAGCTCTCAATACCATTAGGTTATGCCTGTCCGATGAAGTTCTTTTCAACATTGTTGAAGAGAGTACAACTTCAGGTTTATGGGAAAAACTGGAAAAACTATATATGAAAAAATCGTTAACCAATAGAATTTATCTGAAAAGACAACTGTACAGTCTTCGAATGAAGGAGGGTTTAAAAGTTGTAGAACACTTGAATGTTTTTAATACACTTATATGCCAATTAACAGATATGAAAGTTAAAATTCAGGAAGAAGACAAAGTTATAACCTTGTGTTCTCTGCCCGAATCATGGGATCACTTTGTAACTTCAATCAGCTTGAGCACTGCTGATTCTTTGAAATTTGAATCAGTTGTGGGAGCTCTCTTGTCTGAAGAAGTACGAAGGAAATCTAGTATTGAAACGCTGCATCATAAGCCATGATAGCTAGAGGACGGTCAAAGGAAAGAGGAGAAAAAACAAGGGGGTCTTCCAGATCTAAATCAAAGGGAAAGAAGTGTAAGGAAAAATGTTGGCACTGCAATAAATTGGACACCTAAAGAAAGACTGTTGGAAACAAAAGGAATCTGATAGCCCGAAGAAGGAAGCAGATCAGGTCGATTCAGGTATGATAGACGAAGTTTTATCTGCTGAAGAGTTATGTATGATAGATGAAACTTCACCTGTATGTAATGTCTCTCAGGGTTTAAAAAGCTCGCTGTTAGACTCTGGTGCTTCTCATCACATGTGTCCACACAGAAATTGGTTTACTTCATATGAAAATGTAAATGGTAGTTCTGTGTTTATGAATAATAATGTATCATGTCATACTATTGGGATGGGAAATATCAAGATTAAAATGTATGATAACACAATTAGAACATTAACTAGTGTTAGACATGTACCTGATTTGAAGAAAAATATGATTTCTTTAAGAGTATTGGATTCAGATGGTTATAAGTTTACAGATCAGAATGGCCTGCTGAAAGTCTTTAAAGGCGCCCTAGTTGTTATGAAGGAAAAAAATTTCGGAAATCTTTACAGACTCAAAGGAGGTACACAGATCAGTGAAGCAGCAATTGTGTCATAAAAACAAGAAGTAGGTACTCGTCTATGGCATCAGCGATTGGGTCACATGAGCGAGAAAGGTCTTCAGATACTGATGAAAAGTAAATCTCTTCCCGATTTGAAATATTTGAAGTTAGATTTTTGTGAACATTGTGTGTATGGAAAACAGTGTAAACAGAGATTTAAAACTAGAAATCATAATAGTAAAGATATTTTAGACTATATTCATTATGATCTGTGGGGACCATCTCCTGTTGTATCAAATGGAGGTGCTCTATATTTTTTAACGTTTATTGATGATTTCTTCCGTAAAGTTTGGGTCTTTATGCTAAAAAAGAAAGCTGATGTATTCAATGTCTTTAAACAATTTAAAGCAATGGTAGAGAAAAGAACACAAAAATCAATTAAATGTTTAAGAACTGACAATGGTAGTGAATTCACTTTAATAGAAGTTGAACAATACTGTAAGGACGAAGGAATTATTAGACAAAAACTGTTTTTTATACTCCTCAACAAAATGGTGTTGCTGAACGTATGAATCAGACTCTTATGCAAAGAGTGAGAAGCATGATCAGCAATGCTAACTTGCAAAAGGAGTTGTGGGCAGAAGCAATATCCACTGCTGGTTATTTAGTTAATAGATCACCTTCAGTAGCAATTAATTGTAAAATCCCTGAAGAGGTTTGGACATGTTAGTCTTGTGATTATTCACATTTAAGGATATTTGGCTGTGATGCTTATTCTCTTATTCCTCAAAATCAGCGTTCAAAATTAGATCCAAAGTCGAAATGTTATGTCTTTGTTGGGTATGATTATGCAGTGAAAGGATACAAGTTGTGGGATCCTACATCGCGGAAGGTAGTCATTAGTAGAGATGTAACATTTGATGAGTCTTCTCTTTTAAAATCAAATGTTGAAAGAATTGAACAGGAATAGGTATCGCCAAATCAACAAATTCAGTTGGAGACTAGACCTTTCGATGACAGTCAAGAGGAAGAAAAGACTTTTGGAGAAAAAGTTGTTGAAGATGTGAAGGAAGCTGTTGAATTTTCTGAACCAGTTCAAGTTTTTGAACCAGTTTAGCAACGAGTCACTCTAAGAAGGTCTACAAGGGAAGGAACAAATCCCAAAAGGTATGAATATTCTGCTTCATCTTTTTCTTTGATTACTGAAGATGGGGAACCTTCTTGTTATCAGGAAGCAGTAGATGATACGGATAGCGAAAAATGGAAAAGGGCTATGGAAGAAGAAATGGATTCCTTAGCCAAGAACAATACCTGGGATCTTGTAGAACTTCCTGAAAGGATAAGTGTTGTTAGATGCAAATGGGTCTTCAAACTGAAATGGAAAGTTGATGGAAGTATAGAAAGGTATAAGGCGAGACTCGTAGCAAAAGGGTATTCTCAGGTTGAAGGTATCGACTTTCATGAGATTTTTTCACCAGTTGTAAAACTTGTTTCTATTCGTACTGTCTTGGCACTAACTACATTACTTAACCTTGAGTTAGAACAGTTAGATGTTAAAGCAACTTTTCTACATCGTGATTTGAATGAAGAGTTATATATGGAACAACCAGACGGTTTTGTACGAGGTCGCAACAGAAGATTAGTTTGCAAGCTCAAGAAATCATTGTATTGTCTGAGGCAGTCTCCGAGACAATGGTACAAGAAGTTTGACTCCTTCACGGTGAGCCAGAACTTTATAAGAAGTGAGTATGATCATTATGTATACTTCAAATGTTTCAATGGCATATTCATTATCTTAGCTTTGTATGTTGACGATATGCTTATTGCAAACAAAAGCATGGAAGAGATCAACAGGTTAAAGGCTCAGCTCTCTATGACGTTTGATATGAAGGATCTTGGAGCAACAAAACATATCTTGGGCATGGAGATACACAGAGACAGGAAAAATGGTAAGCTTTGGTTATCACAGTAAAAGTATGTGGAGAAAGTACTTGAAAAGTTTTGTATGAACAATGTGAAACCTGTTAATGTTCCATTAATTCCCATTTTAAGCTTTCTTTGGTTTTGAGTCCTAGAACTGATGAACAAAAGTAGTATATGTCTGATGTACCATATGCAAATGTTGTAGGCAACTTAATGTATGCGATGGTATCTACAAGACCTGACATTTCACATGCAGTTGGAGTTGTTAGCAGGTTCATGGCAAATCCAGGTGAAGAACATTGGCGAGCAGTGAAATGGGTGCTTCGATATCTATAAGAGGCACAAGTGACTATTGCATCATCTTTAGTGGTAGTGAAGGATCAGTCTGCGGATATGTAGATGCTGATTATGCAAGTGATTTGGACAAAAGAAGATCTACTACAGGTTATGTCATTACTCTTGCACGTTGATCAATTAGTTGGATGTCAAAGCTTCAAGAAATAGTTGCATTGTCCACTACCGAAGCAAAATATATAGCTGCTTCAGATGTCAGTAAATAAGCAATTTGGTTAAAGGGTTTACTTGATGAGATTGGAAGGATGTAGGAGAACGTGAATGTACTTTGTGACAGTCAAAGTGCTATTCATTTGGTTACAAATCCTGCTTATCATAGCAGAACCAAGCACATTGATGTAAGGTATCATTTTCTAAGACATGTGATCAATGGCGGAAAAGTAGCTCTTCAAAAGGTCCATACGCGAGAGAATTGTGCAGACATATTCACAAAGCCAGTTACAGTAGAGAAGCTGCGATGGTGTTTAGCTTCTCTTGGCTTGCAGAGAAGATGATGAATGGGCATGGGCAAGGGATTAGGAAATTTGTTGTCAAGGTGGAGTTTGTTGGAAGTTTGACAGCTAATTATGTAAATTTGGGTAAAATATATTAATTATTAACAAGTTAGTTTTATACCAAAACATCAGTTATGTAACTAAGGAGGCTCATATAGAACTAATGAATGCCCGAAATATTGTATGGATAATCAATTTATTGATTGAATAGAGATTCCAATCCCTTGCCCCGTGGATGTTTCCTTGACACCCTGTCAAGGTTTTACCACATAACTCCTGTGTTATTACATGTGTGTGTGCATTCAATTTTCCAGTGAGTTGCCTTCTTTCTTGGTTAGTTTATAACTGTAAATGCTAACTCATCTAACAACACATGACTATAGGGTTAGGTAGCGATAACGCTTAATCCAAAATTTCTCTCTAGAAACACTCGATTCTCAACCTTATTTGTTTCCTTCTTGTACTTTTCCATTCTTATGGAGAAGATTTAAATTTTCTTTTACATTCTGGCAACTTATAAGCTATTCCTTGTGAAAAGGGAATGGAAGTGTCTACGGAGGTGGAGGAATTGCCAGGCTAAAAGTGGCCGGGCAAAAAAATTTCAAAAAATATTGCACCAACAGTGTTTGAATCATGTTTTTGATGGTGTTTGAATCATGTTCTTATAGTGGAAATGGTTCAGCACCATCAAAAACTTCTGGAGTTCCCAAAATCTTGAAGTTTGACAGTTGTAACCTGGATTTACAAAAATCCTTACCTGATTTCATGAAAATCTTGCTGGAATTTCCATGATTTTCAGGGCAAAAAAGCAGTCTGGAAATTCGACTCCCCTCATCATGGCTGCACACAAAACAATGATCTTGACTGCTCAAGTAAGTTCACATCTTTATTTAGAATTCTGGAAATCTGATAAATTAAGTGAATTCAACTATTTGACCCACTTTAAATTCAAGTGAATTCAACTGTTTGACTTAGTTGTTTGACCTAAATGCTATCTATCAAATTTTCAAAATATTCTAAAACCTAATTTCACTACTATTTATCAAATTTTCAAAATATTCTAAAACCTAATTACCCATGGCCTAAAGACTAAGGCCAGTTTTAGAAAACATGAAACTAGCCATTTAAGAAAACAAAAAACAAAACCACCTAAACCTCTCATCAATCTCCATCCACCTTGCTCTGCAATCATTTCGAAATGCCACTTCCTAAGAAGTTGCTCCAGAAATACGTTTCAGATAAAACTGATGACATTTTGAGGAGATCAGCTGTCTTAGTTGTTACCTATACATCTGAGATTGACTCAGTTGATACCCATACATCTGAGATTGACTTTCAGGAGCTCCATCGGTAACAGTTATCTCATCTGGTAACCCTAATTAAGATCCGTCCCATTGTTCACCAACGACTAACCCATGCGCAATGCGGTTTTATTGTCATAAGTATAATCTTGCAGTCCTCAAAAGTAGAGAACATCTTTTTCACATTTTCCACTGGTTGAAGTATTTGTCAATTTGAATACGGAATGTAGTACTATAAACAGCTCAATTCTAAGTGCAGCCTTTTATTTGGAATTTGGTATATAATTTTTTTCTGATAAGATAAGATTTTTTTTTTTTTTAATCTATAAAATGCTTTTTTAAAATGTATAAATGGACAAATTACTCGATTATATATATATATATAGATTTACATTTTTGATTTTCAATCCATTTCTGTATTTGACCCACGAGGTATTGCAACAATTGCCATTATTTTATTTCGTTTTCATGTTTGCATTTATAAATTTTACTCATAGAGATTAATTTTACCAAGGAGGTATTGGAACGATGTTATTATTATTTCGTTTCATTTTCATCTTGAATTTATAAATTTTCCTGTTAAAGGTTGATTTTCAATTTTCAATTATTTGTTAGTGTTTATTTTAATTGAAAAATATAACTGTGGACGAACTATAAAAATAACGTTATATTTGATCGACAGACCAACCACAAAAAGCCCAGGAAACATATAGACTATAACGTTCTTGTCAAATTTATTTCAGGCTTCCTTGAAAACAACAAAAAAGGCGTCCTCTACTCAACGGGAGAAAACGATTGATGGCGTAGAGCATCACGTAAAGGACTCTAGCAAACCAGTCAAGCTCAGAAGTGATTCTGATGGTGAGCAACTGAATTCAGAGCAGGCAGTGTCGAATGCTAAAAATCAGCAGCAGTGGTCCGGTACTTTCAGGGAAGATATCACACCTCAACCTACCGCAGAGCATTCTGCAACTGTGCCACTCAAAGATCTGAGGGCCTTGGAATGCAGCATTACTGATATCTTACGAGGAAGACAAAATGGTAAACTTTGTGCAAAAGAAAGTACCGGAGAATCCCCTGCAACCTTAGATGGTACTGGTAATGTTTTGGAGTTATCAGGCATGGGAGACACTGTGTCTTCATTGAATGAGTCGCCTCTTGTTTATGCGAAGAAACTCCAAATATTGTGAGGCAATGAATGTACACATCAAAATGCAGGCAACAGTGGAAATTACAAATTTCAGACAGAGGAGGGGTCATCGGAACATAGGGATCAAAATTTGCTTAAAAGGCAGTTTAAAGAATGTAATAATTACAGAGAAGTTTCCTCCATCAACCCTGAAAAGATGGGGGGATCTGATCACGAATTGAATGCCCAGCATGGGAGTACTACCTGTTCAAAATATACTCTCATGCATTCCCTTGAAGATGACCCTCTAACAAAATCAAACATTTCTTCTCAGCATGAACCAGCTAAATTTAGAATTGATGTTGTCCATCAAACTGAGGAGGAGACGGGCCAGCACATCTACTCAACCCATAATTTGGAAGATGCCAATAACAGTTTGTGCCTGCAAGATGTGGACAGGCCAACAACCAACTCCAGGGCTTTGCCTTCTTTTGAAAATGAAAAACTAATATCAGAAACCACAAAAGTAACAGAGGGTCTCATAAACAATACCGGATTAAATCTCAATCAGAAGGTTTCTGCTATTCCCAGAGACTCCAAAGGGCGCTTCATTAGATCTGCGACAATGAATGGGGAAAAGGAAGGCGGGCTCTCATATTCTCGATGGAAGCAAGCAGATAGACACAAGTGTATAAAGCGGTCAAAGAATTCTGTAGACACTTCTGCAATACACAATGAAACCGATTTTTCTATGAATGCTGCCCTTTCCTATGCAAGAATTGGAAAATCCACTCCCACGGAAACATTTATTCCTGTCTTCTCCAACGATTATCCTGATGGAGGAAAATCCCTTTCAAAATATCAATCTGTTCCTGAATTAAATGGTGTTGTGGCAGGACAAGCGGCACTTTCATCTCTTGTACTTAATCATGTCGAAGCACCGTTATCTGAAAAAACACACGATCTAACAAATTTCTTTATTCAAAAAAGATGCTTTGATTATGGTCATATAGGTTTGCCTCTGGATTCCCAAGGGGAACTCATCAAATATTTTCCTAACACTAGAGATAGTCATTATGATCTCTACAGATTCAGAATTCTACAGCTGAGAATGACCCCTTTGTTACAGAAAGTTCAAAGAGGTTTCCAGAATTCAATTTTTTAGAAAGCAGGAATGCCTCCAATAATATTTCTGAAGTTGAAAGGATACTTAAAATGCCTGGTGACTCTGTTCTGCGCAATTCTAAATGCCCATCCCTGCAGAATTACTCCATCCCCTGTAAACAAGCTAACTGTTGCCACCTGTACTCTGTGTTTAAAACTAATCAGACAAAGCATGAGAAGGCGAGGTTAGTACAATCGTCTTCATTTGATGAACTTCAGAGGGAATATATTGGAAATTCACAAGTTATCACTTTCGGTTCATTACTTAGTAAAACAGATACAAGTTCAAGTCTGAATGTGTGTATGCCTTCAACTGTTGAGTCTGGATACAATGGAGAAGGGAAGCAAAAATCTTCAGTGTTTGAGAAAATTTATCCAGAAGTACAAAGCTTAAGAAAGGAGTGACCTGCCGCTCAACCTGTAATGAGGCTAATGGGACATAATTTTATTATTGGTGGTGAAATTGAAGCAGGAAACAACTTGAAGGACTATCGTCTGGGTAGTGACAATAAAACTCCAAGTACCTCAGAAGCCACACTGGACCTCTCTTCCTCAGACAAGTCAAACACAGTCCATAACGGTCATTATACTGCTTGCAAAGAAGGCCAATTGTATTTTCCATACTCGGAACCTAATACTTTGTTTCAACATTCCATCCGAAAAGAAAATATATTAGAATGTCCTCAGAATTACTGGAAGCAAATGGAATGTCTGGATACAACTTCTGCATGTCATACAGCTGAAAATCTGAGGAGATTGAATAGCAGTGTGCCTAAAATGAAGGGAAAGAGATTCCCAACAAGTTGTGTTCCTTCTGAACAGCCTCCGAGAGGTCAATTTTATTCTGAACCAACATGGACAGTAGCTTCTCTATTCGATAATCCTATGGCCAACACAGTTATTTCTCCTATCAACCAGCTGTCCTCCAACATAGCTGCCAATCAGGGAGACAAAATAGCATATAAATATTCCTGTAACTCTGTAACCTCTGAGTTGGGACAAACTGAGCGTTCAAGATCAGGTTGCAACCTCCATGGCACTTACTTCTAGAATACTCCCGAACATGTAAGAGATCCAGCAAGGCTCCACCAAAACCAAGTCTACAACCAAAACCAAAGCTCAAGTTTAGTGCTACATGCTATTCCAAAACCGGTGTCTAGT
Source organism: Pinus tabuliformis (assembly GCA_031772625.1). NCBI lineage: Eukaryota > Viridiplantae > Streptophyta > Pinopsida > Pinales > Pinaceae > Pinus > Pinus tabuliformis. The sequence continues at coordinate 354,458,096 of CM062811.1, forward strand.
GGTTGTGTACATCCTTCTACAGTTCGGGAGGCCACTAGTCATTCTGGTTCCCTTCCAATCCAATCAGACGCTCTCCAGTTATTACAATATCATTCTAAATGTAAGCCAAACTTGCCTCAGTGGTTTTTAAATGCACAGAAGCAAAAAGAAGCAATTTAAAGGACAAGCTATAACGAGAAACACTCTCATGCACCAGTACCCTCTTCAATGGAAATGAAATCTACAAAGCAATTTCCCTTCCCGGAGCCTCAACCTGCATTTACACGTGCCCTTGGTCATCCAACTTATTTTCAAACTGCATCACCATCTCACTACAAAACAACTACCTCCTCTGCAACTCTGACAGATTCTGCAGCCTGGACAATGAATGGGAGTTACAATTCAATCGATTTAGTTGAGAGAGAAAGTATGAAATTACCCAAGAATATGACCAGAAATACCAGTGCAATTAGCCACGAGAAAGGAAATGTACCTGATATTGTAGTTCTTGACTCACCTGAGAGAAAATACCCCAGGGACGGAAGGACAGGCACCAGAAAAAAGTCTCTCCAAGAGACAACAGGATTGCATGGCAAAGGGCTTCTGCAAAAGCATGAAGGTTGTACACAAGGTACATCAAAGAAATGTGATTTGTATTATTTAACAGGGCAGAAGTTGCTCAAACGAAAGGGAGTCTTTCATCATGAAATCAATTCACCCAATTTAGCTACCAATTATCTAAAGAGTAGAGAGATACCTGAAAATGACTTCCTAGATGGAAAGGGTGCTGAAATCTGGAGAGTAACTGACAGTTCAATTCAAATTGCCATTGGCGAGGATAGTCGAGATAGGACAAACTGTTCCATCAAGAAGAATGTCAATGAGATTTTTTCTAATGCTTCCCTGCACTCCCGGGTGCCTCCAACATGCCGAGAGAATGGAGGAGCTTTCAAGAAAGCCAAAAATAATCTTATGGAAAGCCAGTTTGGGACATCCAGAGTTGGGTTGCACGGCCCAAGTATAGAGGCCTCCCTCAAATTGGCAGAGCCAATGAAATTGAGTGGAGGTGCAAAGCACATACTGAAGCCTCCCTTTCAAAATGGGAGTGCAAAGCAGTCCTTGCCTGTACATTATACTCTACCGTTTGCTGAAACAACTGCTGAGGGAAGAGATAAATTTTCATGGTGCAAACATATACAGTGACGAAAAATGAAGGCCGCCACCTGGATCAAAATTGTCACGCCCCTACACCTGCGGTAGTCTTCCAACCGCTTATAGCGAGGTGCGACACCACAGAACACTTTCTTTTCACCAATACTTATGTTCGTGGACTACGCCTACTTTCATTTTAACATTACTTAGCTTGTGTTTTGCAACCAAGTAAACATACATTTATCCTTTATACCAATGAATCCCATACTCATTCATTATCCATAGCAATTATAACAAGAATGTCAGGCCAGACAGTAACTCTCCAAGGGCAGAAAAACTGATTGGTGTTTATTCCATAGGTATATTATTGTTTTATACATTAGGAGTGATTGTTCAGTTCATCTTCCGATGACTGTTCACATTCCTGATTTATTTATTTTACAAATTCCCCAATCATGAAGATTAGGTGTCAACATTATACGCTGTTTCATATATGTTATATATACGCTGCTCCCTCCATATATACGTTGTTTCATATATGTAATATATACGCTGTTCCTGGTATATATAACATTGTTTTCACATAAGTTTAGTTGGTATATTAAAAAAAAGGGAAGTACCTGCCTTTTTGATTTGTGTCCCCAAAAGACTCGTGCTATCAGGCCACCCTTACCAAGCATTAGGCATCATTGAAGATTGAAAGACAGAAAAAGAAAGAGATGTATTTTCCAATGAGAAAGTATGCAGTCAAAGTATAAAGAATAGGATTCGAGCATAGGGATTTATATTTATGTCCAAGTGTTTGGCAAATTCTCATTTGCATCAGATTTCTGATTCGCTTTAAGCAGTTGATACTATTTCTCTTGAATTGCAACCAGATTGTGAAAAAAATAAAAATAAAAAAATTTGGTGATATTCTATATGCATAGAATATAGTTTTGATATTTGTATATTAATTCAAGAAGGAAGAATAAGGTTGTATTATTTTTGAAGCACATTTTCCCAGCAGAAGTATTTTTCTATCAGCATAAGTTTTTTTTTACAGAATGCATTCAATCATCTCTATGGTAGGGATAGTTCTCACTCGCAAGGAGAACTATCCTGAATGGTCCCAGATGATAAAACACACCCTCATCTTCAATGAGTTGTAGAAGGGAGTGTGTGTCGGAGAAGGAGACAATGACCCAGTACAGCCTACATCAGACAAAGAGCTCGTCATTTGGGATAACAAGAACAGTAAAGCATATGCATTAATCGCAACATCTATAAATGAAGAAGTAAGTCACCATATTTCATCATATTCAACTGCCTTTGAAGCTTTACAAAAGCTCAAAGAATTCTATGACTCACATTATGCACTTGAAGTTGTTCAGCTCATGATTAAACTCTTCACTTTTGAACTGAAAAATAATGATCCTCTTGCTCTTGCATCTGAAGTAAAACCCATAATGCATGATATCAAATCCACTAAGGTTGAGCTAGATATCCCTCTTATTGCTTTTCTCAAGGCACTCTATCCTACCTACTCCAATTATCTTGAGTCTTTACAAGCAAATGGAAATCTTAAAGATATAACCTTTGACTCTCTTGTGAAAAAGTTTGTTGAAAGAGAGAAAGCCTTTGGAAAGAAGACAGTCCCTGAATCTTCTGAAGAGACTGTTTGCCTTGCTCATAAAGAAAAGCATCCTGCTCAAGATTCTACAAGAGGAAGAGGTGGACAAAGAGGAAGAGGAAGATACTTCAGAGGCAGGGGGGGCAGACATTCTCAAGGAGAAAAAGCATATTTGCATTGCATTCGCTGCAAACGAAATGGATCACATGATGCTTCTACATGCAAGCTACTATGGGACAAAATTGAGCAGAAAAGAAACCAGCAGAAAGGTAAAACTGATGATACAGACAAAGGTAAAGCACCTGAATCCGCTCAGTATATTGAGGCACAATGTAACATTGGAGTAAATGAAGATTTGTTTAATTCTTCACTTGCTTCTTCGAAAAATGATTGGTTGCTTGATTCAGAAGCGACCTGTCATATGACTCATAGGAAAGATTTTTTTGAAGATTTCACTGACAATGTTGATGGAGCAGTATACTTTGCAGATCAGTCAAAAATCAAGCCACCAGGGCTTGGCACAATCAGGCTTAAACTGCCTGGTCTTCCAGACTTTCTTCTGGATCATGTTCTATATCTCCCACAGCTCAAGAGAAACTTGCTGTCCTTGGTCCACATCCGCCAGCAAGGTCACTCCATTCACATGTTTGATGGCAAGCTTGAGGTAAGAAAAGCATCTGACCACTCACTTGTCATGAGGGGAATAGAAGAAGAAAGGCTTCTCAAACTGCAAGGAACCTCTGCTCATGCACAACATTTCTCATATATTTCTCATCATGAAGAAGGTACACTTCCATCAAGTTTATTATGGCATGCTAGATTTGGACATTTAAACTATGACAGTCTCCGCTTATTGAAGAAAAATGGTGTTGTTGGTTTGCCTACAATTCCTAGGAAACATAAGCAATGTGATGCTTGCATTCTAGGAAAGCATAGCAAACAGTCTTTTCATGATTCACATTCAAGAGCACATAGGAAGCTTGAACTCATTCATTCAGATTTATGTGGTCCAATGCCTGTTCCTTCTGCAAATGGAAATAAATATATCATGACATTTATTGATGATTACACCAGAATGTGTTGGGTTTATTTATTGAAGAACAAATATGATGCTTTTCAAACATTCAAGAATTTTCATAAATGGATTGAAAATGATGCACAATCTCATATTGGGTCTATTCGCACTGATAATGGAAAAGAATATACATCAAATGAATTTGAAAACTATCTTCGCCAACATGGGATCAAACATCAAACAACTGTGCCTTATAATCCCCAACAAAATGGTGTAGCTGAAAGAATGAATAGAACAATCTTGAATATGGTACGATCCATGCTTTTCTTCAAAAATGTAAAGATAATGTTTTGGGTTGATGCTATTCTATGTGCTGCATATATAAAGAATAGATGTCCATCTAATGCTATAAGAAACAAGACTCCTTATGAATTGTGGTATGGACATGTTCCTTCAGTAAAACATCTCAGGATCTTTGGTTCCACCTGTTATGCTTTGATACCAAAGGTACATAGAAACAAACTTGGTGCTAGAAGTCGTAAGTGTATCTTCCTGGGGTATTCAAACACCTCTAAAGCATACCGCCTCTATGATGAAGTAAATAAAAAGTTTGTTGTATCTAGAGATGTCATTTTTCTGGAATCATCCAAATCTGACAATGTTGTTGAGCGGCAACTTGATCGCTTGGATAGATTCGCAAAAACGAAATCATTTCAAGAATTTGATAATCAGATTCCACATCTTGAAGGGGGGGTTCCTATACTAGATCAACATGTGGAATCTTCTTCTGAAGAACAATCTCCCCTGCATGAAACTCCAACAACGGATGATGCTTTAAGTGATGTAATTGATAGAATTGGGAGACTCAATCTTGATTCAGTCCCAACTCAATCAATAGAGTAGCCTGGACCATCTCAGAAAGGTCCCCCAAAGTGGCTGACAAAGACACTTGAAAGTGTTCATCCTGATGAAATTGGAAAAATAGGAACCAGAAATTCAAACCGACAAAATGGAGGTGATGTAGATGACTCTAATTCACCTGTTGATATGGATGTTACTTATGATTGTGAATTGAACTTGTCTACAGATTTTGAACCAACTTCCTTCAAAGAAGCTGCTTCTCATGATGAATGGAAAGAAGCGATGAAAAAGAAGTATGATGCCCTCATAAAGAATGGCACTTGGAAGCTGGTTGATCCTCCATTTGGAACCAAACCAATTGGCTGCAAGTGGGTCTACAAGAACAAATACAAAGCTGATGGCTCACTTGACAAGCACAAAGGTAGGCTTGTGGCAAAAGGCTTTGCACAGAAAGAAGGGGTCGATTATGAGGAAACTTTTTCCCCCACAGCAAAATGGGCCACCATCCAGACACTCTTTGCACTAGCTGCTTAGAACGGTTGGAAAGTCCATCAAATGGATGTAAAAACTGCATTCTTGAATGGAGATCTAAAAGAGAATGTTTTTATGTCCCAGCCTGAAGGATTTGTTGTGAAAGGACATCAACATAAAGTATGCAAACTTGTGAAGTCCTTGTATGGCCTCAAACAAGCACCGCGAGCCTGGTATGAAAAACTAACTGAGCATCTTTTGAAACTCAACTTCAATCATTTTGATCTTGATGATGCAACTTTATTTGTCAAGAAAGTTGGCAAAAAAGTTGTGTATCTTGTGGTATATGTAGATGATCTTTTAATGACAGGGAACAATAAAAGCTACATTGCATCCATAAAGAAGGAATTAGGGAAAAGTTTTGAAATGACTGATTTGGGCTATGTTCATTACTATCTTGGCATTGAAGTAACCCAACATCCAAAATCCATATTTCTTTCTCAAAAGAAATACATTGGAGATTTGTTAAACAGATTTGGCACGACAGAGTGCAATCCTCTTTCTACTCCAATGGAACAAAACTTAAAGCTCACATCTATTGAAGGAAAGGAATTTGAGGATGAAACAAAGTATAGACAGCTTGTAGGAAGTCTCATCTACCTCACTACTACCAGACCAGACATTTCATTTACTGTTGGAATCCTCTCCAGGTTCATGCAAAAGCCTTGTGAGGGACATTGGTCTGTTGCAAAAAGAGTTCTAAGGTACTTGAAGGGAACTCAAGACCTTGGAATCAAGTATATACAGGTGGACGACTTCATCTTGATTGGATACTCTGATTCAGACTTCGATGGAGACAAAGAAACTGGGGTATCTACTTCAGGATATGCTATGAGTCTTGGATCAGGAGCTGTCTCTTGGAGATCATGCAAACAATTAGTTCCAGCAGATTCCACAACTGAAGCAGAATACGTGGCAGCAGCTAAAGCAACGAAAGAAATTGTGTGGCTTAGGAAAATTCTTGAAGATTTGCAGGTAAAACAAGTACAATCAACTCCACTCATGATTGATAACACCTCTGCAATAAAGTTGGCCAAGAATCCAAAGTTCCATGATTGAACAAAGCATATCAATACTAAATATCATATGATTCGACATCATGTTGAGGCCAAAACAATCCATCTCCGTCATTGTTCCACAAATGAGCAAATTGCAGACATCTTCACCAAAGCACTTGGAAAGGAAAAGCTTGAACGATTCAGAATGATGCTTGGACTCACCAACATCCCTTCAGATTAAGGGGGGGAATGTTGACACCTAATCTTCATGATTGGGGAATTAAAATAAATAAATCAGGAATGTGAACAGTCATCGGAAGATGAACTGAACAATCACTCCTAATGTATAAAACAATAACATACCTATGGAATAAACACCAATCAGTTTTTCTGCCGTTGGAGAGTTACTGCTTGGCCTGACAAAGAACAACAACAATTGCAACAGTATAAAGGGGAGGGGCAACTCCCCGTAATGTGAGTCTGCCCGAATCAATATATTATATAATCATCATTTTTACAATGTACAGACTAAGTCCTTGGGAAACCCCAAATTTACACTTAGCCAAATTTTCACAACTTCGGCAAACTCGGTTGCCCAGCTCATCGGCACCTCCGCACGGTCGCCGCACGACTCACCAACCCGTCGTTCACCTCGTCGCACGTCTTCGCTGGTTCACTCTTCGTTTGGTTGCAAACGCCCAAACCGTGTATCCCTGCCCACACGTAGTCCCGCTTGCCAACTCTTGACAAACGCCCAAATCGTGTGCACAACACGTAGTACCGCCTGCCCAACTCAACGACCTCCGGTTCCAACCTCCATTTCACCTTCGTGCACACTTGCACGGTGGGCTAGCGCTCACCCGAGTCGCCAAGACACCCACGCCAAGTCGCCGCACAAATGCCTCCACACAATACTCCCTGGCACGCCTTGCCCAACGCTTCCACCTCTCCACCAAGAGTTCTTCACCAAGTGCGACGCACTAGAGGAGCGCATGAGCTATGCGCTCATCCTCCTCAAAACTGCGCACAAGTGAACCTACTCCAAGATAGAAGTAAGAAGTGCGAAGTTGGATGATGGAAATGAGCTCCATCGCACTCATGTATATACACTTCGCAAGTGTGGTGGTGGCTCGCCCAGCTGACCACCATATCTTCGTTTACACACCCCTTCGTAATGTTCAACGCCCACTTTCTAAGTTGGCCTGCCCACCATCGCAAGTCAGCTTTAAGCCAAGCGCTCCACACTCCAATCGCCATATAAGTGCATCGCACTTCTGTCATTGTCGCATGTTCGTCGCAAGGTTTCGTCGCATTTCCTCCGTATGCACGGTTCGTCACACCCGCCGGTCGCACTATCGCATGCCCGTCGCGCGCCCGTGCACGGTCACTTGGCGCCTAACCGCACCGCAGCTCCGAGGACTTTACATCCTCCTCCACCTGAAATAGTTGTCGTCCTCGACAACATACCATCTCGATAGCCATCCACCAAGATTATCCATGATGTCAACTCCTCCACATACTGCAACTATCACTGCATCATATGTAGAACCACTGTCTCCACCATGTCTCGCCTCGGCAACCATCTGTCACCAAGATCACCATACCAAGGTATACACCTCATCGGTATGTCATCCATCAGCGATCATCTCAATCCATGATCATCAATCACCCTGTCACAATCTCCACATGCTGCCCCACCATGGAAGGCTGGTCCCTCCATCCAAGCTACATGCCCACTGCAACATCCCGTGTCGACCTCATCATGTGTCACCATGTGAACTGCTTCCATGATACTCCAACATAATGCTAACACATCTCTGCACATTGAGCTCCCTCATGTTTGAGCTAGTCGGATGGCTAGTCCAACTGCCACGCTCAAATCATGAGAGTGAACATCCTCATGCCACCATCAGTCGTTTCTCAAAACATCCTGTCACATCCTTGACTCATCAAGAATCTATCTCCATAATCCATGCTCAGGTCCATGGAACTCCATCCATCTCATCTGCAACATGTCGTTCATGATGTTTGGTGTCAATGTGCTACAATAAATCAGCCACATCTATCCCAACATCATCATTCATGTGTGTGTCTCCTCCATATGAAGAGACCCTCTCTTCAAACATCGACTCTCGATGTGCCACATCCAGGTCCATGAAGCAACCTCCATCATATTCGCAATGTGCCATCCCTCAAGTCATCCATAGAAACAAGTATGCACTTGTCTCATCTATCCATGTCTGCAAACCGCACGATCCTGGTCCAACTTGATCATCCTCAAGTTCATCCTCCATCATGGTCATGTCTGCAACATCTTCAACTGTCACGGCTTCCTCATCCTTGTTAGCACAATCTGCAACTTCATCTTGCTCCATTGTCCAACCAAGTTGAAGAAGCTCTTCTTCAATATTCCTTTCCAAGACTTCAAGTTCCTTTCGGATCCGGGGCTTCTCTTCCTTCAACCTCTTCAACCTGTATAAGGTAAGCAAGAGCTTCCTTTCACCTTCTCCCAAAATTTCCATGCCTTGTTGTTCAGCTTGGTCCAAGCACTAAGCTTCACCTCTACTAAACCTTTCACCAGCTTCACCAAGTTCCCTGCAACCATGAACCGGCCCTTGTTCCACTTGTATGTGAAACTAGCTTCCTTGGATGTCCATGACACCTCTACAAGTGCTCCCACACAATGTCCCTACATAAGACTATCATGCTCCATGCCTCTAACTTGATGTCCATGACTAAGTTGCCCATGTAGTCCAACCACGTAGACCCATCACAACAATCGGTCATCCTCATCCAAGCTGCATCTTCGGTCTAGTGAACTCGGTCACCCAACCATATCATCATGTTGTGAGCCTCTTCCATCATAGCTCCTCCACCAAAGTGTCCACCAAGACTATCTCTTGGTCTCGGCCATGAGAAGTCCACCCAAGCATCATCATCATTGTAACTCCATCACTCCAAAGTGTCTCATATCGATCATCCACATCAAGTCACTCTTCCAAGCCACGCCCATACATGTACTTTGAAAGTATGCATCCCATACTGCATCAAAGTCTCCGACCTCAGCTCTTCAATGCATCAAATCCTCTAAGTCGACCATATATGAAGTCCCCAAAAGTCACAACCTCATGTCATCATGAGCTCCATAATCAGCTCACAAATCCAACCAAGTCCATGGCCTTGTTGTACAAGAGTGCCCAACCGCACCGCAGCTCCGAGGACCTTACAAAAACTGTTGAGGTGCGTGAGCAGCAATAACAAGTTGTGATGAATACTATCGACGGAGGATGCAGATTGCCTGTTTGAACATGGTAATTGAGGAAATGATCAGTAGTACTTGTGATTTCAATTCTGGCCAATAACAAATTCTTGTCATACAAGGAGCTCACTGAAAATAACAATCGAATTGAATATAGGTAAGAAATCCATTTAAAAATGGAACTAAAATTTCCATTTACAAGTACTTTTGGCTACTGATAGATTGAGATGATATACTTGTACCATTGCGGTTGTTGTATAGCCACAATAATTTGTTTATACTTCATCAATAATGCTGTTAGTTTATTATGAATATGGGTGAAGTGGTTAGAAGGCTTTAAATAAGTTTTTAATGTTATTAAATAGGTTTATGATATTCATTTATATTTATCATCATTAAAGAAATTTAAATTCTTTAATTAAGAGGGTATTATCATGGTGTTAGCAATTTTAATCATATATATATCGAGAAAGTTGCAAAACATTTATACAATTTGAGTGGGCCTAATGGTTAAGAGCATCTCTTTCCTTTCCTTTGAAGAGTTCATTGTTTCAAAACAAGGAGGTAGAGTATGTATACCTTTGTAAACTCAATAGTCAAGTTCTCTGCTAGCAGGTGTTTTTTTTAATAATAATAAAATTCAAATGATACATATTTTTTAATATAGTTATGTGTTAGTTTTTTGAGATTGCAAAGTTGTGAAGCATTCATTAAATTAAGTTCTTTTTAATAATAATAAAATTCAAATGATACATATTTTTGAATATAGTTATGGCTTAAATTTGTGAAATTGCAAAGATGTGAAGCATTTATTAAGTCAAATAATACAAATTTTTGAACATGGTTATGATTATGTGTTCATTATTTGAGATGCTTTAAATAACATGAGTTTAAATGTGTTTTAATTTTCAGTTTATTAAATTTTAAATGAGTAAAATTTATTATTATTTTTAATTAAATTATATTTTTAATATAAATTGAATTGTGGGGAGAGATATTTTATAGCAAAGTATGAAAGAGAGGTTGTAATGTCTACAAAATAAAATATACATCCAAAAATAATAGTAAAACATAATGTTGAATATATATATATAATTTGTTTTTATTTATGAATCTATAAACATTTTTTCCAGAAAAAATTATAATATGCATATCATATTATAATAAAGTTAAATATTAATGATTTATATTCATAATCATTTTGTTTTATAACATATAATTTTTTTTAATGAATGAATGTATAATTAAAAATAAAAATATTTTTGATATAGAAATTTCATTTACATATGTAATTATATGTGTTAATTGAAGTTATAATGGGTGGTTGGGGGAATAAAGGTTATCTTTTCAATTTATGTTCAAATGATCGTTAATAACATAATGAGATATAATTCTTTATATTCATGTAATAGTAAAAATATTTTTGTATATAGAAATGATAATATTATATAAATATAAATATTCTTAAAACCAACATAAATCTATGCTACTTCATAAATCAAACTTTTTAAAAATAAAAATTTATAATAACAAATTTTTATATTAAAATGGAGAGTTTCACAATATAATTAACTATACCAGGTTAATTTTTATATATAATTATTTATTCATTATTTAAAATGTAAAAAATAAAATATATAATATAATTAACAAATCATTAAAATATATTAATTACAACTTTTTATAATATTATTTGATTTGAGATTTTTATTAGTTAAAAGAATATTTAATAAAATATTGTAAATACCATTATTATATTATTATTTAATTTTCAATATTATTATTAATTAAAATAATATATCTATTTATTTAATTTGGAACATTTCTCTGGTTGAAAGATAAATACCAATCCATTTTCATATTTGGGATAGGATAGTTTTAGCTTTCACTATAATTTTCAAGGGCAATAATGGTTTCAATTTATATGAATGAGTTTAAATATAGTAATATATTGAGAATTAGAATATAAATTTATGTATTTTTTTTATATTATTTTAAAATTTAATTTATATTAATAAATATTAAATTTAATTGTTGTTTAATAACCGGAATTGTATTGTAAATATATAATTATTTTACACTTTAAAATTTATTGTGTTTGTGTTGGCTATGATTAATTTATAATAATGGATAATGGAAGAGTAAAATTTTTCTTATTAAAATGAATATTTAAATAAATAAATTGATCATTGATAAAAAAAAATATTGTATTAAAAAATGTGTTTAATATTTATTAAAATTTTGATTTTTAGTTATATGTTTTTTTTGTCAAATAATTTTTTTTCATATATAAATATGTAACATATTTCAACTTGTAATATTTGATTAAGGTTGTGGGGTGTCTAATATAGATAGGGTCATGAAAGTTATTCTTCAACCTATTTAAAACTCATTTTTGAGAATAACATCTCTTTTTTCTCATCGAGCAAGTTCTAGACAAAAAGTTATGCCCACTTGAAGATCCTCCTTTTAAAGGCCACAACGACATCCATACTGTCTGCTTGGCAGACACATTGTGGCCCTTTTTCCAATGTATCACCATTGTAAAATGCTCTGTTTGCTTTCACATAAACTTGATAAGTTCACATTTGTCCTATTGACCAACCATCCCCTTGGGAAAAAATTCATTCGGTTAACTCATTTCTTTGATATTTTCTTGGCCGAACAATGGGACATCAATTGATGGAACCTAACTTTTCTCTCCTTTTCCTTATCTATCTATTAGGTCATCGGGTCCTTGGGACACTTAACAATTATTCTTTTTAGTTTTTATAGCCAATATGCCATAGGTAAATAATGATAAAACTAATCTTCATCAACTATCAAGTGTTTCATATTTTGTTAGTATAGATTGGTAAGCTCGATATGGAGGTCCAACCTCTCGAATGCCTAATCCTCAATAGTTGATCTCCCGATAGGCTAATACTCTGATCTCTGGTATGAAATCATGTCTGCCTCCATTGCCACCTGACCACCACCTCCACGCCATTATGCACTTTGATCCATGTCATCCTACCACATCATCAAGTACCCACCTTAGTGCCATGTCATCATGATACATTACTTAGCCACGTTGGTTGCCAAATTACTGACACATGTCAACCCTACTGCACATCATCTCACCACATAAGTTTCCATCTAGCATGCCACATCAATATTTTATGTCACCAAATGTAGCATGCCATCATGCCACATCCTCTAGCCCATGTGTGCACCTTATCAGGCTTCATTGATATAAGGAGGAAATCCCTATAGCTAGTTTTCAAACTCTTGATGCTTGACCTTTGAAAGCCCAATTCCCTGATACTCATATCTATCACTTGAAAATTCCCGCCTCCCTCCCTCAAACCATCTATCTCCATTACCCAACAATTGTGTTGGGTTATGTTAGTATCAAAACTTAGTGCAGGTTATCATTAATTGATGTGTCTAACTGTTAAAACCCTCATTGCCCAAAAGCTAATAACAAACCTTTGATGGCCCAAGGTCAATACACTATCTCTCAATAACATACCTTTCTTGTTAATGCGATGCTTTTCGCTCAGAATTGATGATGTAAAATGGTGATGGAAATTTCCTTATTAACCAACAACCATTGTTTGGATCCATTAGTATCGGGATTTTCTTGTTTGTGGTTGGTGTCCCATGTCCCACCATCCACTACCCTATGCTTCAATAGTTGATATGTCGACCAATTGATATAATGTAGTTAAATGACTAAGGTACTCTCTATTAGTGTTGAGTCTAGTTGACTTCTATTTGAGGTATTCCTGATGTTGTTCTCACATATGACCTTCCAAACTTAGCCCATTCTAGACGAGTGCTTGGTCACAACCCCATTATTGCCCATATGACCATAGGTCGAGGCTAGGGACCCCACAAACCCTAAATTTTTTAATAGATGGACACTGAGGGGGAATGAATCCCTAAATTTCTCCAAGGAAAAGCATGATTTCAAAGGGGATTTTTAAGTTTCTCCTTTAGGGATGGAAAAGGTTTTGACAGGGAAAAGAATTGCTCAAAATGCTTCTAAAACTACAAGAGTCTCCACTAACTATGAAGATATCCAAAATTCTTCATCTCATTGCATTATTCTATATCTCTCTTCAAGCTCTTCAATATAATTCCATTAGCTCCACTGTAGCTTGTACATAGTATTGCCTACCTCATGGGGTGTAGTACTAGTGCTACGTTTGAATCTTTAGTGTACTCTTTAATAATTTTTCATCACATTTTTGAGAGGAAATCTTTCCCATTAAGTCTCCAATTTGCAATAAAGGCTCTTACTCATGCCTCTAATTCCACAAAGATTTTTGATCACTTCAACAAATCCATAGATTATCTAGTCTATATAATAACATACCATGGACATTAATAATAACTAGGACTAAGAGTCTAATAGTCTCATTCTAAAGTGACCCATTATTTCATTTTCATAATCATGAAAATCAAATCATAAAAGAAAATTAAAAATTGATTGACATGGATATGAAAAGTATACAACCATTAGAACTGCATCTACTAATCCAACTCATAGCTAGGCCTTACATAAATAATAATATCCATTACACATACAAGCACGTAAATGTACAAATTTCATCAATCATCATTTCTTTCTCATTAACATGGTTTTCATTATAGAGATGAAGTCCACAAAGGTACTTATTATATCCATTTAAGATTAGTTGTCTGCAATTGATGAAGGGTGAGCCACATCCTAATAGAGAAATTTTGAGGTTTAAAATGGGCCTCCTAAGGAATATTATAAAATAATAGTGAAAATAATAGGTCTCAACTACACTACAATCCCTCTTTTAGATAGACACCCTCGAGCCAGAGCTTGAGGCCACAAGGGAGTTCTCATTCAATTTTATAGGGTGGAGTCATAAAGGCCATTCTCCTTCATCTAATAAAGCTCATTACTTCTCTTAAAATTACAATAATCCCATATTCTAACTAGCTGTTGTGGTTGGTTTCTTAGTTGTTCTACATAGCAAGCACCGAAAGAAAAAATATTCCCCAAGCTATCATTGGTGTAAGGATGAAGGTTACTTTCCTTCGTCACACATATGTCAGTACTAGGTATTTCAACCTCTAGAGCAAGGGCCTGTTCTCTTTCAAAATGTGGCCACAATGGGCCTACATAGCATCACGAGAACCCTTATCTAAATTAACAGTGCATCAATTCTTCCTTCTTTTTTTTCTTTGGTGCATGTTTTTTAACATTTTTCTTATTAATTTTCCACATTGGGCTTACACAATGTAGAGAGAACCCTTCACTAAACTAATAGTCCCTCAATGCCTCGCTCTGATTCTTTTATGAATAAATTAAAAATAATCCTCAGCAATGCTAGTTGGTCCCTTATCACAGGCTAAATACTCAAACATTGACCTCACTCATAAACTAGCTGGATTAAAATCATGCATAAGTTTGTTTTTTTTCTCTTATATGAGAGCCTCCACTCACCTCTTGTCTTGTCTTTCTATTATTTGCACTTCAATCTACTCCACCTTTCTCTTATATCCTCCCCCATAGATGCTCCCTCTTCCTTCTTTTTCTGGAAACCTTTGAGCACTATTGAGAGGGGGGCGGGGGAAGGAGGGGCGGTGGGGTGAATCAACAATGTGACCTATATATGATTTTTGACTTTTATTAACTTCACTTACTGAATCATACATATATGCACTAGTAACTCATTAGATTATCCATGCATAAACATATAAGCAACTAAATCATAAACCATGTGAGCAACATAAACAATAAAAAATGCACACAATCACATGATCACACATGAGACACAACATTTCTGGTGGAAACCCTTCTGGGAGAGAAACCACCCTTGTTGTTGTTGCTCTGCTCTGAATTTCTAATATGTCAAGAAATTGATCTTTTACATAGTCTGATGACTCTCATCAGCATGGAGACTCAACCTCATATACATATTGCCAACTCCCATTCGCTAGGAGACTCGATACTAGTGATCAAACTTGAATACTTTGTTCTCTATGGATCTCTACGAATCTCTACGGACTACCATCCGTTGAAGGCCACCACGATTAGTCGATCCTTGCCCAACTACCATTGGACTATCCAACCACCATTGGATTGAGAAACTTCTTCCTTTCACTAAAGCTTCAATATCACAACTTCACCCCCATGAAGTCACTTCTCACCAACATGCATTCCTCCTTTCATGTATTTTCAAATTGGATCCCAAGACACTATGCTCAACCAGAAATAAGCTCTGCATACATGCTCCCAGCAACAAGATCTCATCATCAAATCAAAATAGAAACATGCACAAAACATGTGCTATCCAATAGCAAAATTGTGGCCATACAAATCTGATATCAAACCCTCACATCAGAATGTAACTGATGCATACTACAATTGGCAACATACAACACTAAGGCTATGCACCAAAATTAATAACAAATCTTGCAAAAACAAGTGTGAGAGTCTCCACAAAAACTCTCTCCAGCAGTATACACAACTATCCAATCAATCTCTAAACCAACAGCTCCAATTCTGATCTATTTTGTTGTATGCTTCAGATCTGCTCATTATTTAGCTATTAACACTCATGGAATAAATCATTTGAGCTCTACACAAGATCTAAAGCATCAACACTCAATGCAACCTTCTCCAATACACTCTCTAAAATCCTCAACTCAATAAACCATCACATAGCTCCAAGATCAAGAATATAAAACCTGTAAGGCGAATTTGAGCTTGGGGCTAGGATCAAGAGTGCACAAGTTGGACCAAATTAATCCACTAAGGTCACTACTAGTGTACTAAATACATTCACATCATGAGAGGACCTTTTCAAACCATTTCCGACTTTTTCAAACAATTCTTGAAGCCTCTAGGAATTTCCAACTTAATTTCCTTCCAAACAACGTGAGGAATGTGGAGGAAAAGTCATGAAATCCCTCAGCCACATGCTTGACATTGTTTGAACTAGACTAGGGCTATAGCCACTCCCATAGGCCTCTGTACATGCGACTATGGCTAAGGAAGAGGAAAACCATCATGTCTTCAACACAAGACCTCTGCCATATGTTGCATCACCTTCCTCTACATTTGTTCTAGCTTCCATACCTATGACATACCCTCTGACACATTTGCAAGTAGACCAAACATGCCTCCCGAGTATCTCTGCCAATTTGACCTAGAAGGGCCAACAAACAAGGTTGGTAAGTGTGCCAACAAGTCCTCCACTCTCCATTAGACCTCTAAACAAGTTGCAACACATATGAACAAACCTGCAATCCTCTGTAGCAACTCTGCAACAACAATATCATCATCATGAAGCCATCACATAGCAAAAGTTCATCTCCATGAAGCATAAGCATAAAGACCTAGATGAAGACATAGTTGACAACTCAACTAGTGTGCCATCAACCATCACCATCACATGTAGATCTGCTCATCAACCTGTAGCGGCCTCCTCTACCATTTGCAGCATCAACAAACCATCATGACATGTCCATTAATGCACATCCCAACTCCTCCATGATCAACATGCTACCATCAAGCTCCATCAATGACCATCTCTGATACCATGCCATAAAGTGTGTCATCATCAATAAGATCAATCATCAATGCCAACACATACCAACACATACCAACACACACCATGATCCATCAATCTGCATCATCATGAGGTTGACATAAGTGCATGACCTATAGAGTTGATATCAATTCCAACACAACCATATCACTGTCAGTACATCATGCCAACCAATATGACCACCAATTAGCATCCATCACACATGATCATGACAAGTATGACTATGACCATGACCTTGTTGACATCAATGGCAACACAACAATGCCAACGCTTTCTTTTTCATATGGTTTCCTTCCCTGATGGGTTGCATAACTAGTCAAAAGTCTAAACAAAGAAGGATGCACAACCCATACTTATGAAAAGTTTGGTACCACTACCGCACTCCTCTCATTACTATGGGGGTTATCACTACACCTTCTCACTCTATATTTTCTTGGGGAAGTAGAAAATTTTAGATTCTTGGTTTAGCCAAATAAACCATTGGCAATGATTAATTTCATAAATCCCTTTTGCTAGCTTCCCTTCTCTTATAACTTCTAAACGTTATTATCATAATAAATATAATTGAAATTACAATATCAATGATAGATTAAAATTTGGAGTGTTAAAAAATTACTAACTACTAATTTTTCCATTACATACCTAGAAACTATTAACATTGTATATCCAAACTTAAAATAAATGTTTCGTGTTAAACGTTGAATTGAGGAAACATTTAAACTTTATGAATTAAGTACAATACTGGAACTTTTATGTTTACAATTGAGGTGGAGATTGATTAATAATGAAGTTGGGTTACTAATGGATATAACTAATTCATTCTATCTTTCACGACTCTCATGGGAGTATATATATATAATTATTATTTTAAATAAAAAGATTAATATTTGGGTTATAATGAGTTAGTGTGTCATTCATTTTTATTATAATTTTTATGTTTGTGGTCGATGTCTGTATTGGGTATCTATTTTGTTTATATAGATTTATCATGTGATTAAAAATGTTTAATTTTAATTTCATTGAGACATGAAAGGTTGAAAATAAATTTTTATTTTAATTAAAATATCAAAAATTTAATGTGTAAAAATGTTGAGTTAAAATCCATAAAAGTTGAATATTTTTTCCAATCAAAGATGTTTGGAGAATTCAAAAGTGAGTAAAAAATGGCATATGAGGGTTTTTATAACCAACTTAAATGAGAATTGTCCAATTAGAAAAAAATGAATATAACTATGTTATAATTTCACAAATCACATTTAAGGTGAAATTAGTAGAGTTATCATGTGTAAGAACATTATAGAAAAAGGTTAGAATTAGTAAGTTTTGGTAAATTGATAATAAAATTTTCGTCATATCTTAAATGGAGGGAAAACTATGATTACATTTTTTAAGTATTCAAATTTAAAATATATTGAGTTACAGAAAGTAAAAATAAATAAGCTTATAGTTGATTTATAGAGTAGTGGCCAAATAAACATTTAAAAATGTGTATAAAGAGTTTAAAATTGGTATAACTTTCAATTGAAGGTTTTCGCTATGCTGATTCAAAAGTTGTTGAAAAAGGCATGAAATAATAATAAATTGTTTTTCTCTTTAAAATTATTTGGCATTATGACATCATCTAAAGTAACTAAGAAAAGGAAATGAAATAGTAATAAATTGTTTTTCTTTTAAAATTATTTAGGATTATGACATCATCTCAACTGACTTAGGAAATGTCTCATATGTATAGCCCATTTTTCATTAGATATGAATATGGAATTAATCCCAGTGAATGGTTAATTTTGTAAAACAACAATAAATATGATTTCAATATGTTGCTATTTTTATAGTGAAGATTATAATTAGAGGGAAAGTATTGATTTTAACAACAAATGTAACTGCACTTTTGGAGATATTTGAAAAATACGTCTCAAAGAAACATATAAATAATAATGGAATAAAATGATATTTGAAAAATACGTCTCAAAGAAACATATAAATAATAATGGAATAAAATTATTTTAATATATCGCTATTTGTATGATGAAGCTTATAAATTGGTAAAAATTGTTTGCTTCAACACCAAATATGATTGCACTTCGAAGAATTTTGAATTTTTTTTATAGATAAATGGATAAATGAAATAAAATCAAAAGATTAGGAGAATTTTGAGGTTTTAAATGAGACTTCTAAGAAAAATATAAGAGAAGAGTTGTGGAATTTTGAAGAGAAAAAAACAAAACTATTTCTTTAGTTGTATTTTCAGTTTATCTCATTATACGTTTACTCAAATGTTAATTTTAGACACCTGTTGAATGAAGAATTAAATTACCCATTCAACGAGTACTCAATATGGATACTTCTGAGTAGACCCACATTGAAAAATTGAAAATGCATGCATTTTCAATTTTTTTCGATGTGGGTATACTTTGGAGTATGTAGAGTGAGTATCCATTCGATCTGGAATTTAGTTCTACATCCAACAGATGCCTACACTTGAAATTTGAGTAAACTTATAAGGATATAAGCCAACAACACAATTAAAAAAATAGTTTTCTTCTTTTCCGTCCAAAATATTTATCCTTGAGGATGACATCATCATCTTGAATCTCATTGGTGCTTTTAAAGTTAATTTTGTTAATACATTTTTTTTTTTAGGCCCGTGTTTCACCTCAAAATTCCCCTAATGGAGATAATCAAATATACAAAATATGAATTGAGGGAAATGAAAGAAGAACTTTCCATATTGTAGAAGGATAAAAAAAAACAAAAAGAATAACATAGAAGAGAAGGGAATGAGTTCTCCAATATGCAATCTCTCAAAAAAATATTTATCAAATTTGTTAAGAACTCAAAGAAAGAAGACATGTGCAAACGAGAAAAATAATAAGGCTAATTTGAAGGAAGAGGAAAAAAGAAAAACAAAGAAATCAAAAGATTGCATCAATAAAATGAAGACATTCATAAAAGAATAATAAATAAATAGAATAATAGCTTATAAAGAAAGACAATCAATCACCCAAGATGCAATCCCTTTGTCAAGCATTGAGTAATGAGGTTAATAACTTAAAGAAAAAAAGTTGGGAAAATGAGAAAAACAATAAGGTTAGCTAAAAGGAAGAATTAAAAAGATAAATGGATAAATCATAAATTCACATGGTCATAATGAAGAAAATCTTAATGAGGTTAACAATGTTAAAATGCGTTTAAAGCATAATATACTATTAGGGATTGAGAAACTACATGAAGGGTTGAAAATAAAATCTCTAATAAGGTCAAACAAAATCTAAAAAATGATGAGATTAAACCACAAATGCAAGAAATGATTGAAGAATGATGAAAGAAGGTAATGGAGAACATCATCTTGAAGACTTAGAAAGAGAAGGAAGAGAGAATATAATAAGGTTTCTAGAGAAAACTTGAAGAAGTTGAACTCCATCCTGAGGATGTAAAGGTAAAATATAATTGTGTTATCTCAATGGCAAGTGTGATTGAAGATCAAACATAACAATTGATACATGTTATTTTACAAGAATAGAAAATTGATAATAAGGGTATAGAGAATGATGGAAAAACATCAAAGGTTAAATCATATTGGCACCTTAATAAGCAAGAAAGATGAGAGAGTCACATTCACACTATCAAGAAATATGATTACAAACTAATATACATTAATTAAATATATCATCAAGGAACCAATATATGACATTATATTAACAAATACCAACAACACCAACCAATTGAAGAAGTTACAACAATGGATGGAATCAATATAAAAGAGGTCATTAGGGATTATATTAAAATAATCTAATATATATAAATTGATGGAAAATCATTAGTTGAAAAAAGATAAGAAATGAAAAGAAATACTATTACCTAGTTTCATCATATATAAAGACATTGATTGCAAATATTTGAGAATAATTTTTTTTGAAAAGGGTATTATGTTATGGCTTGAATAGGGGTATATATATATATATATATATATAAAAGGATGTTGATGATGATGTAATTTAAGGTCATAGCTTAGCCATACGCTAAAATGTCAAATTAACATATGTGAATCCTTGTTTGTGGGTATGTATAGCTATGTGAATTCACATAGGTGTACATGCCCTAGCTCTCTCAAAACATATAAAAATCAATAGAATCATTCCTATACACAAGAAATTAGGATTTTAATATATCGATGTGCTTTGCTTATTAGGAAGTTATTTCCTAATGCATATGGGTCATTGCTATTATCACTCTAGAGTAACTCATTATCATTATCACTTTGGGAGTTATGATCTGTGTTTATATTATATATATTGCGAGTGCAATGTATTATGCTAGTTTAAGTATCGGGCTCATGAAACTCCATGTACAAAGGTCATTAAGGGAAATTTGAGGTTTAAAATGGACTTCTTAAGGAAAAAGATAAAATGATAGCTAAAATAATCAAATAATAGTTTCTTCATGAAAAATAAAGTAATAGTTATATCCCCTAAGGGGAAAGTCAACTAACAATGTCCGTGAAGATGAAGTGTTATATACCAATAGCTTCGAGGTTCAAACCCCCCCGATTTACCTGTGTTTGCGGAAGCGGCATATGTAGGCACCTAGGGGTTATAATGTTAATGGTTGGAATCAGCCATATTTCACGCGATTATGAAATCGCCCAAGTCGCTGATTCCTTTAGTCAACAAAATAAATAAATAAATAAATAAAATAATAAATTTTAAATCTTAAAGGGAAATAAAGAAAGCAAAACAATTTTCAAGAGACACATTTTTCTAATACATTTCGAGTTTATCGCATTGAGGGCTTGACAAAAATATGTAGAATTGGGCTTCAATGGATGTGGAATTTAATTTTTCATCCAATAAGTACTTACAAATGAAATATAAGAAAGTTTATAAGAGAAAAAACCTTTTCTTATATATTTTTAATTTATTCACTTATAAGATTATAAAAAATATATAATTTTTTAGACATATAATTATATTTTAAATCCAATAACTTCTTACATTTAAAACTTACATAAATTTATAACAAAATAGAATAAAAAAATATATACAAAATACAATTAGTTTTCTTCCTTAAAATATTTAATCAAAATAATTACCTTAAATTCTATTAATTTTTAAAGATTAATTTTACTTAATTTTCCTAATAAAATTTAAATATTCTTAACCAATTTCATCAGACTAAAAAGAATAATATTTTATGAAACATTCAAAGACAATTTTTTTTGTAAAGCATGATTTATATACTTAACCTATTTGATAAAGAAATAAATATTAAAATAATATTAATAATTTTAACATATCCGATACTCCTTCAATCTCTAAACATTATATTATAAAATATTTGCTATATTTTGTAAGATTTAAGTATTTTATTCCTTTTATCAAAATATAAGATTTGAGTTTCAATATCGAGAGATTATTTTTTTTAGCATTATTTATGTAATAAATGTATCTGGCAAGAAATTGATATTAATTATTTGAAAATATCGCATATCATTTATTATATTTAAATCTAGTTATTTCTCGTGATTTTTTTGGGAAGTTTTTGCAGTTTTTTTGGTTTAATTTCTAATGTATTTTACAAGAAGATGATATTAATTATTTGACAATATCATATTCTATTTATTATATTTAAATCGAATTGTCTTTAGTGAATTTTTTTGGAAGTTTTTTTGTGGATTTTTCAAGTCTAATTTCTCTAAAATCCGGGATGAATTTATTAAAATCACAAGCTTGATGGATAAAGTTCCCTAGGGGACTAGGGGGTTTTGAGGGTGGTGAATTCATATATACAGTAAAAAAATGAGTTTAAATAACACAAATCAAGGTTTCACCTCATATTTTTCCACAAAATTCTCCACAAGAAAGCCCAAAATATCACACTAAAAACAACTCCTATCTAAATATTTATATTTGTACATATGAAACATTTTGTAAAACTTAATTAATCACTATATAATTTATTGATGCAATAATTTTTTTTATTAATACTCAACAAATTGTATAAATATAAGTATATTTTTGAAATCACTAAATTAAAAATAATTATTATTTAAATTATATATATATATATATATATATATATATATATATTGGAAAAAAATTAATAATAATTTAAAATGAATATATATTTTTTATTTGTTAATTTTTCTTTTCAAAAATATAATTTTTTTTATGGCTCTCATATAATATATGATATTTACTTCAAAAAAATGATATTATATAAAATTATAATTTTAGTTTATATTTTTTAACCAATAATATTATTATAATAATAAATTCAGTGTATGTTTATTATATCAATTATATAAATATAATTGGAATAATATATATTTTAAATATATTTATATTTAAAAATATGAATAAGTTTTTTTTAATTATAAAGATTTATTTTCAATTTATTAACCAGATTTTTAATCTGTTCATAAGCTTTGTTACAATATTATGGTTCAATGTCATGTCTTATCATTTGGTTTGTTTGTTGACTATGACTCGGTCAAAATACCATAGCTTACTTTATATTATTTTGTTTTTAAAGAGTGGGAAAGCTTATTATAACTTAGTTGTGAAACCATTAGTGTGGACAACTATGTGTAGCTTCTATCCTCAAATGTAGGCTGACTCATAACCCTTATTCAAGGAAAACCACAAGACTTGGTTTGTAAAGGGTAGACTCTAACTCGTGCCAGATGTCTCTGGGTCTGGGGTCTGGGTATTGGGTTGTCCTGTTTCATCTCTTGGTAGTATTGGGTTGTCCTGTTTCATCTCTTGGTAGTATTGGGTTGTCCCTCTGGGTGTTGGGATTTCTTTATGTCTTAGGAAGACTAGCTCTTAGTCAAGCAAAAACAATTTGAAGACGTACTCCAGGCCCAAGGTCACTCACTTTAAATGATAATTATTCATATGATAATTTTGCTTTTTAATTAATCAATTTAATTAAAAAGACTAATACACCATAATTACTTTATAGATAAATTTCAACCTTTTATTTGTATATATTATTATAAATATTCTCTAAAATATTCATTGGAAATTAAATCTATACTATCCATTTAATAATTATTAAAAATGAAATTAAAATAATAAAAACTCTATTTGAAAATACACATACTATCTAGATAAATCTTTTATTGTACTCCTATTCAAAATTAATTTAATTAATAAAATATTTTTATATATGACTAATAAAATATTTTTATATATGACTAAAAAATAATCAACAGCTTTCTCTAAACTGTTTTATATAAAAATATAATATAATGTATTGTTTTATATGAAAATAGTATTTTATATATAAATACAATATAATGTATTGTTTTATATGAAAATACGATATGCCGGAATAACATACATTTTTGACATATGAACATGTATCCAATGTACTTCAGTTTCTTTTGCATGTAATGCTAGTTTTGCATGCATTTGCATTTCTGCGGACATATATAGGTGCTTTGATTGTAAAGTATTTCTCGACCTCTAAGAAACCATGCCTTCCCATAGACTATTGTTTTCTGCTTCATACCTAAAAATTATTACCCAAAATTCTTTTCATGTCGATAAACAGAAATGAAGGCCTAAAATGCTCCTCTGAATAGCTATGAGCTTAGTTATCTATTTGCGGAGACTTATAAAAGAAGAAAAAATGGTTGTCCTCTTCCTTGCAGTTGTTTCATAGAGAAAAATGCAAATATCACCGGCATTATAAAAATTGAAGTACATATAGCTTAGCAAGCACCTGTCACTGAGCCGACGGACTACATAATCCAACACATTCCTTGGCAAATCAGTGTACAAGTCTTATTGAAATTTAATGCATATGGTAATATATAAATGGTTGTATAAAACCAAGTTTAATGCATATGGTAGTATAGACAAGTACAAAGTTAGATTGGTTTTCGCAGGGTATTCACAAAAAGAAGGAATAGATTATGAAGATACTTTTACACTTGTAGCTAAGTTAAACACAACCAGAATCATGATTGCATTAGCTACAAAGCATCGTTGAAAAATACATCAATTATATGTGAAATCTTCTTTTCTAAATGGTGAACTAAAAGAAGAAGTCTATTTATAACAACCTGAAGGGTTGGTTTAAAAGTGACACGAGCATCTTGTTTGTAAACTAAAAAAGACTTTATATAGTTTAAAACAAGCACCAAGATCATGGTAATAAAAGATTGATTTTTTCTTCCATTGGAAATGGGAATATTGCTTTGATATCTTTATAGGCTGATGATCTCATCATAATAAGTAGTGCATCTCAATTAATTAAAGAAATTAAAAGACAATTGTCATAAGAGCTTGAGTTTGAAATGAAGGACCTCCGTGATTTACATTATTTTCTCAGTATTGAAATTTGGAGCGAATCTGGAAAGGCACTCATCACTCAAAGTATGTATACAAGAAAAATTCTCAAAAAATTTAACATGAGTGAATATAAAGCATTGTTAACACCTTTAGAAAAAATAATAAATTATATAGTGATGATGGCACTAAAGATGTAAATCGGACTTTGTATGGTCAACTTGTGGGAAGTTTAAATCACCTCATCATTACGAGATGGGATATAATATATAATGCTAGCATCCTAAGCCTGAGGAAAGCCATTAGAAAGCCACAAAGAAGGTCCTTAACTATCTCAAGGGAACTATCAATTTGGGTATTTAATACACTAATGAATAGCCATTAGAAAGCAACAAAGAAGGTCCTTAACTATCTCAAGGGAACTATCAATTTGGGTATTTAATACACTAATGAATTTGGTGTTGAGGTTAGGTTATTTTGATTCTGACTGGGATTACATAAATTCAATCTTTAGTTATGCACTCAATATTAGATTAGGGATGAGAAGCAAAAAAACCAACTATTTCCTTTTCAATGACAAAAGTAGAGTATAAGGCCTTGACAAGTGCTACCAGTGCAGTTGTTTGAGTGAGACACATTCTTGAAAATGTAGATGAAGAACAAACCAAGACAACCTCTATTAAATTTTTCAGTGTATTATGCAAAGTCAAAACATATCAAAGTTCAATAACACTTTGTAAGAAAAAGGATCCTGTTAAAAAAAATTGATTAGTCTATTGTAATAGAAATGAAAATGTTGTTGATAAGATGGCTTTTGAAATGTGTAGAAAGCATCTGGGAGTTGAGATTATTGAATTTTTCAGTGTATTATGCAAAGTCAAAACATATCAAAGTTCAATAACACTTTGTAAGAAAAAGGATCCTGTTAAAAAAAATTGATTAGTCTATTGTAATAGAAATGAAAATGTTGTTGATAACATGGCTTTTGAAATGTGTAGAAAGCATCCCGGAGTTGAGATTATTGAATTGTGGATAGAAGTTTCTTGATCTCTTGTATCTAGAATGTTGAAGAAGAATCATATGTGCATATAAATTGAACAGTTGTACAGGATTTTCGAATCAATAAAGTGTGTGGTTTCAAATTGTGCAAGTGTTTTTTCTTTTTTTTGGTGTAATCTATGGGAACCTTTGATCAGCAGTATTCCCTTGGCTTCCACCTAGCAGGACATTTGTTACAGAAATTGTTCTTAACATTTTCCAAATCAAGATGCTTCACGGTGGCATGGTTGTTTCAGCTGAAGAGACTCAGAATGTCTTGGAACAGGAGCGTGTCACAGGGAATCACAGGACCACCTTGCTGGGCGTATCCGAACTCCTCCTTGGCCTGTTCCAGCAGTGACCTAAACATTGGGTGGTTTAGGTAGGCTGCCCAGATCACAAATCGCTTCATCGCAAGAAACGTTACCATGTCACGGGATCGAACCAACATCTTTTGAATCACATCCTCCACAATATCATGCTTATTGGGTCAGAAAGAAGCAGCCACCGATCGTTGCACGTCGCAGAAATTTTGAGTGATAAAAACATGGAAGCAGCCCATCATCCAACAATAATTTTTTCGGTGAATAATTTCAATACCTGCATGCATTTTAGGTCTACATCTGAAGGTTTGCTGTGAGTCCCAGGCTCGGGTCCATCCCCGGCCATAATTTTCAGCCAGATCCAACACGTGTAACCATGATGTCCATTATGGTAAACTTCTCATCAAATTTTGAAAACTTGCATATTTTAATATTTTCTTAAATTAAAATATAAAAAAATTTAATGGCATCCAGTTCTGTGTCCATGTGAGCAATCTGCTGCATCCTGAATTTTACAAGGAAACATAGTGCATCTCCAATGGTTTAAAGAATAGCAAATGACCCTTTCAATTTCCACACTTCTAATAAAAATACTACAAAAATTTCAGATATAATTAAACCATAAAATTTCTAAATCAGGTTAAAAAGTGATATTTTAAAGAGTTAAACAATATTTTAAAGAGTTAAACAATATTTAAAATTTTTTTTATTGTTAGATTGAAGACTTTTGTGATCTATAATGTATTTACAGGTTTTTCTAATTAATCATATTATTAAAATTTGGTAGACTTTGTGAACCAATTAATATGATAAAAAAATTCATAAATTAAAAAAAATAGAAATTAACCATTAATAAACTAGTTAATAAATAAAGTAAATAATTAAAACACAAAATTTTAAACAAGTGTTGTACACATTAAAATGATATTTTAAAGAGTTTGTCAAATTTTAAATATATTTAGATGGTTAATTTCATTAGGTTTCTCGATTGATACAATCTTTAATAACGCGTATTATTGGATTCTTAATTGATACAAACATTAATAACATATATTATGAGATTTAAAAATATAATTAGATTTCTCAATTGATAACAGCCTATATATATATATATTATTTGTTCACAATTTACAATACCCTGAGACCATTAATATTTAAACCCAGTTGAATGGTTACATTATTAAACGCACTGAGCATTTCTTCGGATCCTTGAATTTTTGGCAGGTTCAGCGAAAGAAGAAAAGGTTATAATTAGAAAACCGAATTAAGCAATTCAATGAACAAATTATAATTAAAAGACGAGATTCAACGACGTGTAAAGGCATTGAGTGCTTTTGCTGTAACGTTTATTATATTTTTTAAACGATGGCAGGAACTAACTACAGCGCAGATTATCCTTGTTTAAACTATATTGTTATTAAAGAGAACGGAGAAACATGTTGCACCAAAATTCAAAGTTAACATTGTCTGCACTATTTCGTATTTCCTTTTAGCGGTTGTGAAATGTTCTTAACAACAAAATCCGTTATCCAAGTAGCAATATCATAATTGCCTTGAGAAGAAAGTGCGCATTCAAGGACTCACAATATCTTTCAATTTATATATATATATTTTTCCTATTTACAGCTATGTCATACGGTTCGAGTTCGAATTTCAGTTCGACAATGATTAAGTTTGATTCGAATTCGAATTTTCCGATCAGGTTCAAATGAGGTTCTGCATTAGGTTCGACTATACATATTTTTCAATATATATATATATATATATATATATGACAAAATAATAGAAAATTCAAAATCGATTCATAAACACATAAATATAAATTTTTATTAGTAAACAAACATGAATAATGTAATCATTCTAACATCTAGTTAAATGTAAACATACACAATAGTAGTTTGCAAAAAAAAATGACATAATTTTAAGTCTTCAAAATATAAATGAATGTCAAATAGTAGTAAGTTTTAAAAAATCACATAATCAAAACATGATCAAAATTTAAACATACACATCATTGTAGGACATCTTCAAATTTCAAAATTTTAAATATCATCAAAGTCATCAACACATGGAATTCCATCATTTGGCTCATTTAGTGAGTCATCATCAATGCTAATATAATAAAGAAGTCATAAAGACCATTGCCAAATAGTTATAATCCATAAAATGGGAAGAAAATTAAATAAACCTTACAATATGCCCTAAGCCATAAAATAAGGTCATAAAACACAGACAAAGTCCACATGAAAAATTTTAGCATGTTGAATTTCACATAGACAACCGACTAGTTCAAGGGAGAATTTCACTACACACCTCTTTCATACTCACTAGAGAACTCCTATTAAAAGACTATTTTTCTCTCTTTTAATGCGCACAATAAAAGTATATATTCAAATCTTTTATTTATTAAAAAGATTGTAATTGTACATACCAACTCCATATAAAGCATGAAAAAAATTATACATATGTTATATCATATCAATATTCCAAAACTCTTATTAAAAATATATTTTTTCTCATTCTCTATATATAACAAAATCAGTCATCTCCTCTATGGTAAATAATATAAAATAGATTAAACAAAAATCAACGTTTAATAATTTATATATTATCAGTAAAAAATTGTATTTGTAATACCGACTTATCTTATTCCTAATGATTTGTATTATATGCAACATTATTATGAAAACAAAAAACAAAAAAAACATGCATCCATCTTTCTCTAGAATCTGATGTTTCCATCTTATTTTTCCAAAATCCATGGACAATTAAAATAACCTATATTCAATTGAACCATAGAAAACTCAGTGATTTACATTATTAGTGCTTTCCATGATATGTTATGTCTTTTTCGTACATTATTAGTGCTTTCCATGATATGTTATGTCTTTTTCGTATAATTCCAGTACATATTAAAACGTCATGGAAAATGTCATCTACATTCTTGTCTTACCTTTAGCGACTCTTCAAACCGACATGGCGTACCACATTTCTCAAAATTTTCTGGAGGGTGAGCAGCATCACTATATTTCCAGATATTTTGGAAAGATGAACTGCATAATTATATTTCTTAATTTTCAGGAAGGCGAACTACATTACCTACATTAAATTTACCAAATTTTCTTCTAAAACCGTAAAGAAAACCGTAAAGAAAACCGTCAAGAAAACCGCCGAAATTCAAAAAATTTGTTTAAGTTCGCGATTAGGTTCGATTAGGTTCGTTGAGGTTCGATTAGGTTCGAAGGAGTTCGATGAGGTTCGAGTTCGACTTGATGTTAGACTTTCAAGTTCTGGAACCTGAACGAACTTCAATATTTTTTTTACAGGTTTGCCAAATTTCGAACCTGAAGCTTCAGGTTGGCAGAACCCTCTGACATAGCTTTACAAGAAGCCAATATTACAGGAAGGAAATTTGAAAGGAAAAACACTATTAAAAAAAGAGAATATTACAGGAAGGAAATTTGAAAGGAAAAACTCTATTAAAGAAGGCAATATTACAGCAACGAAATTTGAAAGGAAAAACACTATTTTTTTTTTGAGTACTAGCAGTAGGTCATTCTTACTTATCTTTAGAATTAGGTCATTTCTATCTTTATTGTAGATTAGAACATATTGTAGTATTAAGTGTTTTTGAAAATTAACCTTGGTGAACTTTTTCACACTGACAACATTAAAAAATAAAATAAAAATATTGAAAACTTTTACAATATTAAAAAATATAATATATTATTTTGTTGAAATATTGAAAACTTTTACAATATTAAAAGATATAATATATTATTCTGTTGAAATATTGATTTTTTTATTAATGATATATTTGAGAATTTTTTTAGTTAGATTTTAAAAGTAATTTTATTTATTTATTATTTTTTAAATAACAATATAATTAGAATATTTAATATTAATATTAAATTTTTTTTTTTTAAACTTTGCATACATGCAATTCACAAAATAAATTTTAGTAAATAAAAACTTAGGAGCATGTTTTTTTTAATATATATTATTATAGTTATAATAAAGGTAAACCTTAACTAATAATATTATATAAATAAATTAGTATTATTTTAATATTATTAGCAACTAATTTATTATATCATGATAACGATTAGTTTTCTACCTAATTCATATTGATTAGGTTAACTCTAACTTATAATATTATATAAATAAATTTTTCTTAGATAATATTATTATTTAAATTGATAAATTATTGACCATTTTGATATTAAATAATTAATTATTACATAATAGCTAGTTTCTAACTAAATATGAGTTAATTACTCCTAAATAATTTTACTTCACCAAGAGCGAATTTTGAAAGGCTAACACTGAACAATGATGCATCCATGCTATTTATTCTCTGAGATCATTGATTTCTCACCTTGTCCTAAGGATGAACCACATTAGTTGATTCGAAACATGGACCGAATCCTTACAACGTGATTAATCAGAAAAACTGTTTTCTATAATTTACTATTCTCTTTAACAAAATTTACACACTATAAAATAAACATTTAAAATATTCTTGAATTAATATGTCAAATCATAAATAAATTAATTTATATATAAGATAATTTGCAATAATATATAGTCAATCTTTATATAAAATTTTCTCCATGCTCTCTCTCTATATATAATATATTAAATTATTAAAAGAACAATATTTTTTAATTATTATATATTTTAGTATATTTAGTAGAAATTTGATGATCCAATTTTTTCAAATTTGTAATATTTTTATTGATTAAATTACATTTTTAAATGCATAATTTTATTTAGTATTTATGAAAAAAATTGTTAGAATATATTTAAAAAAAATCAAAACATAAAAGAATTAATATAAAGGCATATGAGATAAATACAAACTTATCACGAAACGTGATAAAATAAAATATTTCAAAGTGAATATTAGAATTCTAAAATGAAATATTTGGAAGGAATAATGAGATTTTCTAATTAAGTGTAACTTTTGACCTTTCTAAACTTTTCATTTAGAAAATAAGATAAAAACATAAATTTACGTGGATATATTTGCTTTTGAATTCTTCATAAAGTGAATATTAGAATTCTAAAATGAAATATTTGGAAGGAATAATGAAATTTTCTAATTAAGTGTAACCTTTGACCTTTTTAAACTTTCCATTTAGAACATAAGATAAAAACATAAATTTACGTGGATATATTTGCTTTTAAATTCTTCATAAATAAATTCATGGACCAATTTTTAATATTAAGACAATATAAGACAAAAGTAAACTTAAAAATAAAAGGAGTCAAAGAAAAATTTAGGACAATACACCAAATTTAGGTTGAGTAATGGGAAATACCTTGGGAAAGAGTAGGGCTTTACTTAATCAATGAATACATACATACATTCACTCACATTCCATAAGTATGAATAAGTGTAAATATTATATATTTGAAGTTAATTTTATTTGGTCTTACACCTAATACTATCCTTTTTGAGATCAAATAGAAGTTTAAGTGAATATTTTTACTATTGTTTCTATCTCATTGCTACTAATCCTTCTCAAGATGCATTTTATCCTATTTGCATCAACCAAGCCAAGTGTAATATCCATTTGTGTTCATGTAAATATTCTTTATTTAGAATGAACCATTATTGAAATACAACATGCTGATGTATTAAAAAAATTGAATATTAAAGATAAACTCAATAATTACTTGGGAAACATTTTTAGTTAATGGGATCCTTACCCAAAATCTGGAAACTAAGGTGGATGGATAAAAACAAGCTAAAATTCCCTTAGTTACTCCCAAAAAAATCCCTACTGGTGGCTAAAAGTGATTTAATATGATTGGGAGGAAAAAATATGTTAAATCACTCAGTGTGGAAAGGGGAATAAAGCACAACTAGAGACAAAGGTGGGCTTTAAAGAAAAATTGAAGATACTTTTTTGAAAATAAGAAAAATCCTAGGCTATTGGTGTTAGTAGACCCTGGAAAGCTCGACACTAGTAAAGAAAGGTTGCTAGGAAAGTAAGGCATAAAAAAGCATTGTCTAAAATCACAAGAGGTTGTTGATTATGGGGGGAAAAGAAGATCTGAGCTTGGGGGAGAACTGGTGGTGAAAGGTTTGTGGTTGGGTGAAATTTTTTTTATATCAAGTAGATCCAGTGGTTATGCTTAGATTTTCTAGTTCTTGTTTATTGAAAATATTGTTTATCCTACACATTAGTTGATATGAAAGATGTTTTATTTGTTGGAGGTGGAATATTCTATTGTATGATTTAATTATGTGGTTCTAAGTAATTTTCTTGCATATTGTTTGCATGGGCATAGCTGAATAATATTGTTGTATATTGTACCTTAAAAGTAGTTATATCAAGAATAGAAGAAACTTGAACAAGATGTAACTAGACTTACTCAACTTCTTATGAATACTAAGGTGTAAAGTGAACTCTACAAGTTGTTGTTTTATTTTTAACTACTGATAACAGTTCTGAAATATAAAATTATATAGGATACAGATAATATTCTGATATATTTTGTGTGTCTCAGTGGAAGATTGAATGAGAATGGATTTGACTTCCTAAAATGGACTTAGTTGGCATCTATTACCAGAATGAGTAATTTATAACCAGATTTATTATTCTCTTACATATACACATATACTTGTACATACTGTTAATGTAGTTGTCGACCAATTGATCAACCAAAAAAATACTATTCTCTCGTTTCATGCACAAGAAAGAAAAAGAAAAATATTTAAAGCTTCAATCATAAATATGTAAGCGTAGATCACCAGTTTATATAGGGGTCATCACTTAAGGTAAACAATCATTGAGAAACATAGTTAGAAAATTATACAATTTCCGTTTAGGAGTCTGATGGTACAGAAAAAAATATGTTATTAAAAAGGACGTGTTGGTACAACTGAGAATTAACACGGAAGAGAACGCGTCGAGAGATGGATTCAACTCTTTGGAATTAAAAACAGTCTATTAAAGAAAAAGTGAAAATTACTAATTAACCAATAAAGAAAATATGCCTCAGACACAAATAGCTCACAATTAATTTCTACTCTGATTGATAATCAGAGGGTGAATTAAATAACCCAAGTGCATTCCAGTCATTCCATTAGCTACAGGCTACCATAAACAAAAACCATGTTCAGGTAGATATAGAGTAAAAGTCATGGTTGCCGTTTGGGTAATATACGAAAATGACTTTCTAATTAAATATGAAACATATGAAATGCACATCAAATACTAAAGGGGCGTAGGATGCACACCTTACGCACAAGGGTGATGGATTTGGCGCGCGTAAAATCATCGTGATGTTGTGAAGTACATATAAATACACCCTTCAAGACTAATATGTTTCGAAAAACCATGAACAACAAGAGATTAGTAAAGCAATGGATGAATACATTCCTGAGTAATCATAAACGACAAATTCTTCAACACTAAATTGATATAAGCGTTAACGAAAGGTAAATCAAAGAAGTAACATTACTGTTTAACAATTACACCAAGTATAATATGGAGCAATAAAACACAAACTTTATAAATTTACCAAGCGTTTTCACACTGATGAACTTCAGGGGTATTTGTAAATCGAATGTATTTACTTTTCAAAAGAAAACCAATCAGATAATACACACTGAAAAAGATATAGATTTACAAATTGGGGTTTGATGAATCCATAAAACAGTCACAGAAGGAATACAACCACTAGGAAATTTTAGAGTACGATTACTCTAATGAGAAATTAGGTTAAGTTTATGTAAAGGGGTATTCCAACCTTGGAAAAGTTACAGATGCACTGTAATTATGATAACCAACTATACATATTCGAACACAACCCGCCATATTTTCAGTTAGAGGGCATCATAAAACCCATCACTAGGATGGAGAGAACGAATTATGGAATCCAAATGAGGGGTATTAGTTAAGTAGATTTATTAGTGACAGCTGAGGTAGACGAACCAGTAGATGACACTGGTCTCCAAACCTGTATCTATCACATTGCATAGAAACCCATTCGAATTGTAAGCAAGGAGAGTAAATTCGAAAACTTATTCACAAGCTATAAACTCAGCGAAGAAAAAATTATTTACCCGTACAAAAGAAATCTTGAGAATCCCCTTTGCGGCTGGAAGGGAAACACCAGATATATATCAACACTAGAATGCATTGGTTTGGAAGATAATAGGGAAATACAATGGTAGCGGAGAGTATGAGAACGATTCAAGGGCAATACTTGACAGGGGATGCAAAAAATTAAAACTTAAGCAGGCTTAGCCCCATGGAAATCGAGCCGAGAGAAGATGACACATAGACATTTTGGAAATTTACCCTATACCAGGGTATCAAAGAGCGAAAAGAAAATTCAAACTCCGTTTGCGTGCAGAGCGGAATTTTGACAATAGAATATACAAAGGGAATTAGAGCCAGACCTTACCTGTGAAGCCCTTGTGCCACGAACACCAACGTCCTATAGTATGCATCGAACCAGAGACCTTACTTCCTGAAAAACCCCAGTTCCATCTTGAACTGAGATCCATAAAATCTGGAGAGTAATGAATAGCAGAGAGCCATTGTTTTATACCTTTACATCGTACATGAATTAAGAAACACACAAAATGCAGTAGAGGGTCCTTTTACCTGATGGCAATTAATGAGGAAACATGCATAAAAGAAACAAATATTTTATGGGTTAATGCATTGACTAAAGTATATTGTGGGCACGAATATAATAGACTGAAATACAAAACAAATAAACTTATATTTATAGCGAGCAACTAGGTCTTACCAGTGGTTAGGAACGAAGAGTTTGTGATGAGGAGATGCCTACAGGAGCGCTGAGGAAAAAACACCAGCTGCCATCCATACCTCATTATGATGACACCAATGATAAAATTTGACTCCAAAAACGTTGTGTAGGGTCAGGTGTTATACCCTGGTAAGGGGAAATCAACATATCTCCTCCATAGCGACACAATTATCCTCCAAGAAACTCACTAGTAAAATTCTCCCAAGATAACCAAAGACCTAGTAAGAGGAGCGCTACGCACGAATGATCAGGAAAACAAAAGACGGTAAGGGGTTAGGGTTTGCGAAGAAACCCCACAACCATTCACTCTCCTTGATAAATCTAAATTGTCCACCTAAAGTCAATCTCACCCATGTGACCAACACGTGATGATGGAGGCATGGCATGACAAGATTCGTCGTGCAACGCCAAGGGTACCGCCCTTCCCATTAAATATCGTGTAGAGATTATGCAGTTGGAACGCAACATAGGATAAATAACAATAACAATGATATCGTTTGATAGTTAAGATGAAACCATTAACTTCTATAGTATGAGATGACATATTACGGTAAATTTAATATATAACCAAAAGAACTTTGGGTTAAATATGTGCACATTATATGATACATGGATTATGGTTATACACCACCAAGATTTCACCAATATCCCAAGAGGCATGTGATATGAACCGTAGGATGTAGTAAATGAATTGCGAGTATGTGAGATTTCTAGTAATGATAGTAATGGAATAAAATGTATACATGGTGTCCAAGGGAATCATGTAAAGAAGCATGAACCACGTGTGTTGAATGTTATACCTTCCTTTATTATTACTCTGAATTCAATAAGCATAAATTGACTAATATCCTAGTAAATTATTAAAATGGAAAGTGGTAAGCATAGTATATAAAAAAAATCTTGTCGAACAGAGGTATGTGACAAGTGGTATCAGAGCCCAGTTTTAATAATGGGTTTGCAATGGACCATCACAATCTAGAAAATTTTTGTGTATACAAATGTTATTACAAAAATAGTGATAGTAGGTTGCACTGGTTTATAAGGTACATAAATGAAACATTTTGCACAAAATTGCTGAAGAATCTCCTCCAGCCATAGCAGGTCATGAAGAGTTATATGTCGAATTAGGAGGAGGTAGCACTACACCAAAATCCCAATTTATGGAAGTTATTAAAAACCTATAACAAGAACTCGCTCATCTCAGAAACAGGAATTAATGATTGTTGAGGGCTAGTGAGGAACATGAACATATGATAAGGGAGTTGACGAAAAAATATAGTCATAAAAGTGTAGAACGAGAAGGGTTGAAACAACAAGAGGTAGATATAGAGTCGAAAAAAATATGAAATTGCCTGGGAAACAATAAAACGTATTCAAAATCACATTCTAAAAGAATAAAATGGAGTTGCAGGGAGAATTTTGGAAAATAAAACCCCCTATTTTTGATGGGGAAAAGGAGGAAGATGTGGAAGCATGGATTCTTAACATGATCAAATACTTTCAAGTGTATGAGTATGAAAGTAATTTGAAGGTCCAACTCGCTATTTACCAGTTACAGGGAAAAGTTACTCTATGGTGGGAAGAAGCTAAAAGTATAAACCTCTTGGAAGAGAAGACAATTTCTTGGGAGGAATTTCAGAAGTGGTTTAAATCTCGCTATCTAAGTGAATGCTATTATGATGACCTTTCTAAGGAATTCCATGAATTATGATTAGGACAACTTACCATGAATGAATTTGTAACCAAGTTTAAAAATTTACTACGGCATGCGGCCTATATTAAAGAGGAGAAAGAAAAAGTACAGAGACTGAACTATTTACCAACACCTTACAAAGATAGGATTGAGTTTGACAATCCCAAGACAATGGATGAAGTAGTAAGGAAAGCTAGATTATGTCACCAGAAGTTCAAAAATAGAAATGAAGGGTCAAAGTCGTGGAAAAACAAGGATAAAAAAAAGCTGTCATGAACATAAAAAGATAGAAATCTCCCTACCTCAAACACTTTGGGAAGGAATAATAGAGGAAGAAGTTTAAAACGAGAAGTGTAAATCAGTCGCCTCAGTATCAGACAGGGTCAAAACCCATTAAACTGAACAACAAAAAGAGCATGGGGAACAAGGAATGTGAACCACTGAATTATTGAGGTTGTGTGACTAAAAAAAACCATTGTTTAGGGCCTCAAAATGGCTCCAGAAGTGCACGACCCAAAAATTGCCAAAAATAGTAAATTGTGATGCAATTAAGGAAACTAAAAAATCGAAAGAGACAATGGTGGGGGTCCAAGTGGAATAGGCGGGTGGAAACCAATATCCACTTGGATCAATCCTCCCCACTGAGGAAGCAATGGTCCCCAATAAATTGAGGGCCTCCATGAGATGGGGAAACTTCTGTTGAAATTGGTCCCTGGTGAGCCACTTGCCTTGGTGCAGGAGTTGGCCAACTTGGAAAAATGAATATAGTTGGATCTTCCGTTGGCGAGTGTTCTTGACCTATGTGTCCATGATTCAGTTAATTGTGTCTTGTTCCATGTAGTTTCTATTTAACTCTGTTGGTGTGAGTTGTTCAGCAATGCCCGATGTGTCTAGTAATGGTGGACGGTATGGTGGAAGGTTGTCCACATTGAACACTTGGTGCATGCCAAGGAATCGGGGAATGCTGAGTTCAAAATAATTGTCTCCCACAACCTTGGTAATGGTGTAAGGCTGATGGTAGAGTGGTCTGACATTTCAATGGGCTCCCGTAAGACGTCTTTCTACAAATGCAACCAAAATTTGCTACCCACCTAAAACTTGTGTGGCACCCGATATTGATCATGTCACTGCTTGTACTTGGCATTTGACTTCTCCAATATGTCCTCAACCTACTGGTGGATGTGTTGGATGCATTCAATAAATATGGTTGCTTTATTAGCCTTGAATAATACATGTGTGGATTCTCTTTTTGTAGTCGAATGAGGCATGGAAACATCAATGGGACACAATGGTTGAAATCCTAGACCCACTTGAAAGGGATTGCGACCAATTGAGCTATGGAGAGTTCTGTTATAGCTGTGCCGCATATAGGGAAGACTCTCATCCCAGGTTCATGGATGCTTGGATTTGTACATGCGAAGTATGTGTACTATCATCCTATTGACAACCTTCATCTGACCATCATTCTGGGGATGGAATGCAGTTGAATTGGTGAGATTGTTGTCTAATAGTGTCTAGAGACTTGACCAAAATGTGCTCAATAACCTAATATATGGATCTAATATAATGGTCAGCGAGATCCAAAAATGTATCCAAACTCGTTCAAAGAAGAGTTTGTCAGTGTCCTCTCCTGTGATACTCTTCTTGCAGGCCACCAATATAGTAATCTTAGAAAATATGCTTATGACCACAAAAATACACAGTCATTACTATGCTTGGTAGAAGGTAGGCCAAACATGTAGTCCATGGAGATGGATTCCCAAGGCTAGATGGGAGTAAGAAGAGAAGTGTACATGCCTTTCTTCTTAATGGTTGTCATGGTGATGGTTCAGGCAGTGAAGGATCTCATATATTTTCCAACATCCAGTCGGAGTTTTGGCCAATACAAGTACTTTTATAGTACATCCACAATTTTCTCCACACTAAAGTATCTTGTGACCCATCTGTAGTTCGCCTCCTAAATCATCTTGGCACACTCACATGAAGGAACATAAATGTGGCCTAGGTAGCATAATAATGCATCCTGGAGGTGGAAATTAGGAACTTTCTTGCCATCCACTAGCATCTGGTATGTGGAGTTGAACTTTGTATCCTTTTTGTATAATTGCAGTCATCTGGAGGTCTCATGGTCACAAGACTTTAGAACAGTAGTCAATGCTACAACTGGGGGCCGACTGAGGGAGGCTGAAACATTATTGGTAATGCCCTTTTTTTATTTAATGTTGAAGTGGAATTGTTGTAGATATGTAGACCACTTTTGATTGCGATCGTTCTGCAACTTCCCTTGTGTATATCTAAAGTGAAGAGGTTGGTGATTGGTGGATGTCCTTCTCCTTCCCTAGAATGTAATGCTTCCATTGTCGGTAAGCTTGCACGATGGAATAGATCTCTTGATCACAGGTGGGGTACTTCTAAATTGTATCAGAAAGTGTCTCATCATGATAGGACACTAGATTCCCATGCTAGGTGAGGACTGCACCAATAGCATAGTTGGAGGCGTTTGTTTCAATTTCAAATGGTTGATGTAGGTTTGGAAATGTGAGTATCAGTGGAGAGTAGAGGCGATGCTTCAACTCAATGAACACCTTCTGTTGGGACTCAGACCATGAAAAATTTACTTTCACTCCACCCTTGGTAATCTGACTCAAAGGACAAGTGATAAGGGAGAATCCCAACATGAACCTCTGATAAAAATTTGCAAGGCCCAAAAGAATGTGAAGCACTGTTAGAGTGGTTAGGGCTAGCCAATCCCGAATGACTTAGATCTTAGTCAGATCCACATGCATGCCACACAGATCTATGATGTAACCCATATATTAGACTTGTCTCATTCCAAAGGTGAATTTCTCCAAGTTGGTGCACAGTTTTTGCTACCGAAGGGTTTGAAGGACCTGTCAAATGTGTTGCAAGTGTTCCTCCCAACTCTTGCTGAAGATGAGGATGTCATCTAGATAAACAACCACAAATGAGTTGGTGAAGGGCCACAAGATGTCTTCCATTAGCCTCATAAAAGTAGTAGGGGAATTTGTCAACTTGAAGGGAATAATCAACCATTCAAAAAGGATTTCCTTAGATTTGAAGGCGGTCTTCCAGTCATATGTGGGCTCTATTGGAACCTGGTGATAGGTAGACTTTAGATCGATCTTGCTGAAATACATGGCCCACTTGAGTTGGTCTAGAAGGTCATCAATTCATGGGATTGGATACCTATTCCTAATAGTGATTTTGTTTAATGCCTGATAATCAATGCAGAGCCTCGAGGTCCCATCCTTCTTCTCTACAGGTGCAATCGGGCTCCCACAAGGCGAGGAACTTGGTAGGATGTGCCCTTTTTGAAGCAACTCCTGGATTTTCCGGTTGATCTCTTCATTTTCTAGAATGGAGCGACCATATATTGACCCATTGGGTAGAGGTGCTATGAGAGTCAGATCGATCGAATGCTTGACCTGACAATGCAAGGGTACCCGTGTGGGTGAGGAGAAAATGACCCTGTATTCTTCCACTGTTGTATCCATCTGCATCTACTTGCATGGAGGAACCCTTCATGGGGGCCATGGATGTGGCTACAATCTTCTCCTTACTTTGAGAGAAAACTAGAAAGAAAGTAAATTTCCCAGTCCGGGAGATGATCTTACTGCATTTCTTAGCAGAGATCAAAGACTTGGCGGTAGGCAGGGTTACCTCCCGTATCTTTTATATCTTATTGCCCAAATAAATAATAACAGTGCGAGGCCTTGACTCATATACAACATGACGTTTCCAAAAGTATGGTTGGCCTAATAACACATCACAAACTTCAAGAGGAGAAACATTACAAAATACCTCATCTGTGAAGGGATTGATGCCGTATGAAAGGTGGCACTATTGGATGACATGAAGATCTCATCCTTGGTGAAGCTAATCGATGGTGTATTACTATTGGTGTGGTGTGGTTGGTAGGCCCAAGCACTTCATGACCTATGCTGAAATAAGGTTCTATTGTCTCCCACTATCGACAATGAATTGCAGCAGAGAACCCTTCACCCACATATGTGAGTGGAAGAGACGCTCCCCCCCTCTAGATCTTCGAGCTCAATCTTCTAGATCTTGGTGGTGGCAACAATGGCGCTTGACTC
This sequence comes from Pinus tabuliformis, assembly GCA_031772625.1. Classification (NCBI taxonomy): domain Eukaryota; kingdom Viridiplantae; phylum Streptophyta; class Pinopsida; order Pinales; family Pinaceae; genus Pinus; species Pinus tabuliformis. The sequence continues at coordinate 354,499,342 of CM062811.1, forward strand.
TGCATCAATAATATGATTCCCTTTGTCATTCCCCTTGTCGGGTTCTAAATTAGGGTTAGAACATGCATCTGATTCTGAAGCCTTCAGCTCGACCACCAATTACTACTTGGCTTGACACTCACTTGTGTTGTGAGTGGGGCTCTTATGGAACTCACACCACTTCCTTGTGTCCTTCTTCATTTTCGTGGTGTTTTTCTTTGCTTGCGTCTTCAACGGGTTGCCCTGGGTCACCCCACCTTGGCTTTGTCCTTTGTTCTGCAGTTTGGGGGCACCTTTCCCTTGCTTCATATTCGCAGATCCAAAGTCTTTCTTCTTCTGTTTTAACTTATGCTCGATCTTGACAGTGTATGGGTAGGCAGTGCCAAGCGAGGACATTTCTAGGAAATACATCTAATCTTGGATGTATTTGTGCAGAAAGCTGCGGTACTTGATTACCAGATGTCACTTAGAATCCTTGATACCCAACTTCGTGTGAAGGGTATGCAAAATATTTTTGAAATCCGACATGTCTTTATCCCTTCCATGCCATAGTGTTGTCCACTTTGTGTAGTTATCTTCATAGCTCCCGACAGGGTAATACTGCTCCTTGATGGCATCTTGGAAATATTTCCAAGTGGGTGTGACTAAAAACAATGAGGATTCCCTCTCGTCCTTCTTCTCACAGTAGGTTTTCCACGAGGCCTTGATGTGGGGGGTGGCTTTCAGGAGTGGAAAAGTAATCTTTTCCCTACTGGAAAAATCATGAATCGAAAAATACCCTTCTAATTGATTTAACCATATATCTATGCATCTGCATCTATCTGGCCTTCAAATATGGCAGTATCAAAGTTGAATTGTACCTTGAAGAGTTTGGTGCCTCTAGAGTGGTTTCCGGATGAAGATGCATCGCCTGTGGGAATCCGCTAAAGGATCTGGGAAAAGTTTTCCATAATTGCGTTCCTGTGTTGCTCGAGGGATTCTTCGAGCAATATTTTGATGGGATCTCCTCCTCCCTCATCTTTCTTTTCTTCTACCATGGGAGGCCGCCGGGGTTTGAGAGGCTATTCTTGCAAAGGTTCAATAAGTTCAAGCCCTAAATCCTTATACCCTAACCTCGTTGGGGACATCCAAAGAAAAATAGAGAAATAGTAGACTGCTCGAATACCAATGATTTAGAATTATGCAAGAACAAAATAGAATATAGATATAAACATAAACAAAAATCTACAACATGAATAAAACTTCATTTCATTAATATCAAAGAACTGAAATATTCTTACATAGAGAATGGGATAAACTAGCTTGGGCTATGGTAGCTTATGTCTAAGAAGAGATGTGGTGGCTACATCCCTTTAAAATGTGTTAGAATGAGGCTCGAAGGCCTATTTATGATTGAGAAACAATGGAAAACCCTAAAAATATTAAAACCTAACCCTAGAAGATGAAACTATGGGCCCTGTTTGGGTAAATTGGTACATCAACTTCCTTGGGTCGTAACTTCGACATACGATCTTTGTTTGATGTGAACAATACCTCGTTAGAAACATCTATCCGAGGACTACGAATTTTGACTCCAAACCTAAAAGAAAGACTCATTTTTTCCCATTTTTCCCAAAAAGCGTTGTTTAGGGCCTCAAAATGGTTAAGAAAGTGCAGGACGTGAAAGTTGCCAAAAATAGTAAATTGTGCTACAATTAAGGAAACTGAAAAAATGAAAGAGACAATGGTGGGGGTCTAAGTGGAATAAGTGGGTGGCCACCAATATCCACCTGGATCAACATTATTCAAATTAACAACATTAGTTCTTTTATATTAGTAGCACAGCAATGCTTTTGTACAACTCATAAGCACCATTGCTATAAATTTAAATAAAGGCATTGGGACTGCAAGATTTTTTCAATTTCCCTACTGTCATTCATGAAAAGTACGACCTAGGGCATATGTTGAAGACATAATCACTGAGGTGATATAATTTTCAGGTACGAGTGTTGTTTGCATTCAAGGCCTGGGTACTTTTATTCAAATTTACATCACCTCTGCTTTTATGTTGGTAACGATCTGGTGCTATTTTTCCATTAAGCGCACCGCTAAAAAAAATCTAACCCTCGACCGCCCAAATTTTTTAGTTATGATGAAGTTTCGTTATTAGCTCCACTAAAACATCTGCTACCACAAATGGATGTTGTAGAAGAGGTTTCTTTTGACAATTTTTGCAAATTTATAGCACTAAAAACATTTGTTATAACCTCCACTAGAAAGTATTTCCATTGTAGCGAAAACTAATAGATTTACTATAGTACTACACATTTGATTTCTTTCAAACTTTAGAAAAAAGTTAATTGTGAAAATAAAATTAGTAATATAAACAATGAGTAGTATTATAGAGAAGTATGGCAATGTCTAACATCATATAGTGCCATCCTTAAGAATATAGATAAGTAATCTATGAGATAAGCTAAATAAAGAAGTAAATTATAAGTGAGAAAAACAACACTATAAAATCATATGCTTATTAAATTACAAAATTAAATATCCTTAAGAATATCCTTAAGAATATCGATAATAATCTATGAGATAAGCTAAATAAATAATTAAATTATAAGTGATAAAAATAATGCTATAAAATCATATGCTTATTTAATTCCAAAATTAAATAAATCAAGAGAAAGCATTACAAAAACCATCGCCCAATTTTCAAAACATAGTATTGTCTCCCAAAGATATCGGCCAAAAATGACTTCTCATTCATTAACACTTCATAGGAAAATATGTAAGATGGATAAAAAAAATTCGTTTGCAATTCAAAACCATCTTACATATAGAGAAGAAGAAGGAAATATATGAACGAGAGGCACTTCATATTATTTTCTCTTGAAGGGCTTAACTTCCTCAGAGTAACTAGACATTCCATTTTACCTTTAGCATTCATATTTGTGTTGTTTGAACTATTCCTCTATAAGATAGCCTCTCATATAACCTAGTGAAGTTTCTTTTATTTCCCTTCTCCACCTTCTCATAATGGGCACCTATGCTTCAAAATATAAAAAAATTTCTTCCTTATGATAAAATGTATGAAATTAAAGAGCACCTATATATAATGTGATGTTTTTGCTTATCATTTTTTCATTTTTTTTTTCGTTTCGGACAATATTGTGTTTTTTAGCATTACTTGCTTAGAAATATCCTTAATGAACATATAGATAACCTATTGACGATTTATTAATCTCAAGGAGATCTCTTATGCCTTTCATATGGGGGAAACATGACCTTCTAACAATTCAGACAATTGTGCTTGAGGAAGAATTTGTTCCTAGGTCCTAAAGAGGGGTGTTGATAGTCCTTTACTATCTTCTCTATGTATTGCAATATATTCACAAAACTCCTAACCTCCTAAGGAATTCCTCAAAGAAATCCACAAGATCTATGGTTCCATGATTTGATGATAGACTCTATTTATTTTATAAGTGATGAAAGAATAAAGGAAGTTTCAATGGGGATTTCCTCAATTGCATTCTATAATACTACAAGTAACCTTCTTGATACTCTATCTTCCGCATTTGGACATATATTTTGACTTCTACTATGTCCAACCTCAACGTTTTTAAATGTTGTGCTTTACCTGCCTCAACTTTTTTAAATGTTGTTCTTTACATGTAGAATTACCTTTTTTACTATATTCACTTCATTTTATCTTTGAAAGTAATATTTAATAAATGGGTGAATTTGATTTCCTCAACATTTTTAAATGTTGTGCTTTACCTGTAGAATTACCTTTTTACTATATTCAATTCATTCTATCCTTGTAATATTTAATGAATGGGTGAATTTGATTGTTGAATTTTTCATTGATCATTCTTCACCTTTGTATATTTGATCTATTTTTCACTTTGCTGTATTTTATATAATTCCACCTTCTTCCACACTAACAAGAATTATCTTCTTATGATATTTTGGTGTGAAAATCAACTATGGCTGATCTATAAATGATATTTCATAACATATTATATTCCTATTTCCTCATATTTTGAAGGCTAGATAGAATTTCGAGTGATGTGTTATAATATATAAATTTTGATAATATATTATTAATGTCAAAGATTGAATAAACTTAAAAAGTAGCAATGTCCCCGACCATTAGAACTAAACAGGTGTTTGCTTTTTAGATAATGGCCACCTCAGTTTGAGTTACGTGTTGAAATGACTAGGAGATGCATTCTTGGGTATTAATCACAAATCCCCAATGTAGGTTGAAGATTGGGAAAATATTTTTTCATGCAAAGTTTTATTCATTTCCCTTAAATTTTGAAGTGAAATGTTTTAAGAGATCTTCTACATTGAGCATCATTGAATAGGGATAAATGTTAGATAATGATAGATACTATCAATTTTTTTTTTGGAATTTTTTGAAAGTGGCAATTTAAGCATATGTCATTTCTAAATCACATTTGAAGGCACGCAAACAAGTAAAAATCACTTGGATGCTTCAAATTTTCCAACTGAAGTTCATTAATTTTTCATTTATGTGAACAGTTTGAAATGATAAAAGAATAAACCTATAAATTACTAGGGAAAAAAAGGTTAAGACCCTTCAACATCATTATAAACAAGTGTAGGTCGAGTTTTAAGATCAGGCTTGGTCAAGAAATTGAGTTATGAGCTAACTTGGTGTAGGCCTACTTTGATGTTGTAACCATCTTCAGGATCAAAGATTTGTGACACCAAGTTCAATAATGAAGAGATAAATTATAATCAAGCTTATTTAAAAGGATTCACACATGCAAATAAAAATATTGTGAAAGGAAATATGATTACAAAATCAAGGCCAATCACTAAATTGAATAAGTGTTATTGCTCTTCAGTGACTTGAGAGCCTGATTTAGAGTTTTAATCTTATTTGGATAGATGAATTTCAAAGGAAATCATTTAACAAGATTTAAAATGCGTAAATGAAATAAATGAATTGAACCATGACGAGAGTCCACACAGTTCATGTATTACATATTGTGATGATAAGGTTCAATTTAGTGATGGAGACTAACAATAAAACTTAGGAAAAGCAACAACACTCGAATGAAATGGGATCCATATTTGGAAATTAGGGTTGATTGAGAAATAGAGACCTATGAAGGTAATGACTTAGGTAATTTTACAAAATAATAAGATAAATTTGGAAAGCAAGAATATACTATCAATTGAAAGAAACTAAACACAAATAAAGGGAAAATTTTAAAGCTATGTGAGGGGGTTCATTTAAAGATTAGCGCAATTTTTAAAATAATGATTCCATCACACACAAGTTAGAGTAAGGAGTCCACGTTTCAACTCTTGAATCCAACTTACAAATCATGGTTGCTAAATATTTATAGTGATAAAGACAAAAAGATTCAAACAAAAGAAGATAAAAAATTTTAACAAAGAGAGGGTGAAGAAAATAATAATTAGAAAGTTAGTGTTGATTTCTAAATTAGGATAGAAATCAGGAGGAAGACATGTCAAATAAAGTGAAAGGATGTTTAATTTGAAGATGTAGTCCAATTTAGAAATTAGGGGCTATGCGAGTTGGAACAAAAAAAATTAAGCACGGAAGAAAAATAAAATGAAAAACTCAAGCTTGAGTTGGGAATAAAGTTTAGAAAGGAAATATGTTAAAATCAAATAAGTAATGTTTGACCATCTAGCTGAATAATATAATTTAGCCATGCAATAAAAAATCAAATTAATGTTTAGAGGGAAGAAAAGTTTTCAAACTAGTAAAAATTAAGACCCAATTCTTTTTTTCTCTCAAAAAATAGGGGTTGTAGTGGGAACAACATAATTGTAGGAATTTATAACCTAAACTAAGCTATTTGTTGAACATATTCTTTTGCACATTTTACACTAATAGGTTTCTCTAAGCTATATATTAATTTTATATATTATTGAAAGGTAGTTAAGTCATAAGGCGTTTGTATTATGCACATTTATTTTAACATATTCATCTACCTTATTGATTTATATATAAAATAATATTTTTAATTATTTTCACCATTTCCCACTATTTTCTCTTCAAATTGCCTTCATTCTACCATTTCCCTTCAACTCACCTAAGTGATATCCTATATTTTCATGTGTAGTGAAGAATCTCTCAATGTAATATTACTTAGGAAGGATGACATTCTGTTTGATTCATCCCCATAGTGATCTCCATAAGAATAGTGTTCAATTTCATTGTTCCTCCTAATCCCTTACAAAATATACAAATTAATTCCACTACTCCCCATCCCTAAGAGAATGATGATGATAACATGGCGTTTACCTCTATAAAATCTATTTAAACATAGCTAGGCCAAAGATTCGTCAAAATCTCTTTCACAATTGGGGTTTACCTATGGAATGTTTACTTTTTGAGGCATGATGGTGGTGGATTTGTCATAAAAAGTTTGGATTTAGTTAGAGTTCGGGTTAGACTTGGGATCTAGGGTTTTCTTCCATTTTAATACAAAATGGAATAATATTTAATACATATTTTCTTTCTTCAATTCATCATATCCTCCTATCTTTGTAGTTATTCTTGTGATCCTTAAACAGTTAGAACTTGAACATCAAATGGATCACTCACAATGCATTTACATTTCTCCAAATCCTTATAAATTACATTAGCCTTCTCCATCATTCTAATAAAGGCTCTATGGAATTAGTTTTTTAAGTCATTAAATTATTTTTTCATTTTATTCCATTGAATTCACAACCCATGAAGTTCTCTTTGTGTAGGAATTAAAATGTTTGGTGTAGTTTACGTGGAGTGTTTTCTCTTTTAGTTCCAACTTTGCTAGGTATAAATAAAACTAAAAAATCTTTCGGAGTTTAAGCTAAAAATTATAAGGAATCAAAGAAAAATATTAAGGAAATGAAATTTTATAAAAAATATTAGTAGAGCTTAAAATCCTACTTGATCTAATCACTAACTCAATTATGCAATTCCCCATAATCATTGCCCACATTTTAATGCAAAGCACCAACCACCTCCCTAATGTCATTATTGTCTTACGGTTATAAACATTATTGTGTTGATCCTCACATGCATCCTACAATCTCATGGTAGAAGGTTGGGATCATAATTCTCATGTTATAGAATGAATGCCATTTATTAGGCATTGATTCATTCAAATTATCACTTTCAAATAATGATACCTATTCCACTTAGATGAGTTAAGTAGATGTTGAAATATTCTTAAGTATATTGAAACTCATCTTGGTCAGAGAGAATGCAATAGATGAGATCAAGTAGGCATGGTGTCAATCCAGGTTCCTTGAATAAGGGAACAACTTATTCCACCCTTTCACTATTTTACATACATCATAATGTATAAATTCATTTTACGATAATGATTTTGATAGTTATTCATCATTAGAGAATAAATAAGGACAAGGTAGTATCCTATCATAGATTTTGCCACAAACCTAATATTAAAAACTCTCTTTTTCTAAGATTATATTGTTATTATATTTCCCAACCACATGACATCTTTTTATGGTGTAATAATGATTAGTTTTATATTTATATATTCAAGAATGTTTGAATCTTGTCACTATGAGTAAGTTAGATACACTATCTTGAATCCATCTACTTTATTTGTTGTTAATGAATATTTATCAATTTTCAAACTTAAAAAGAATTTATTGACATATAAACCATGGTATAAGAGTGAGCTCATCCATTATTAACTTACTACTAAAATACCTAGAATAAAATGTTTTAAGTTGAAAAAACTAATTGTGATGCTATCAATGAATTATCATCAAAGTAATCGATTAATAAATCAATTCTCATGTAAAAAACTAATTCTCTTTTTCCTATATTTTTGTAAACATTTACCTTTGGTAATAAGAGAAAATATAAAAAAAAATAATAATAATTCATATAATTTCTTTTATACCATATTTCCATAAAAATTTAAAAATTTCTCCCCACAATAGATAAATAAATAAATATAGTTATTGATTTTTATATTATAATTATTTACCTTGTATCATAAACATGAAAACAACTTTTAAAACCATTATTAAATATTATTTTTATTAAATATCTCTAAATAATGATAAAATACTACACAATAATAATTTAAATAATTAATAAAAAACACACACACCCACTGAATTCATAGGTGAAAGTTGGCCTACCATACGTGGTGATAAAATACTACACAATAATAAATTAAATAATTAATCAAAAAACACACACCCACTCAATTCATAGGTCAAAGTTGGCCTACCATACGTGGTGAATTATCACATTAAATGGTTTCTATCAAAACAGAATTTCGTGAAGTTAAAAATGTGAAAAGAATGGTATAGTCAACATCTAAGTATGATCAAAGCACTTTTTAATAGAAAAGATATAGAGCGCTACAAAAAGGTATACAATAATAGGAGTCATTTATTGTGAAGGGTACAATTACATAATGCATAGGCCAAGTTGGCCTCGAGTCTTGAACCTTGGTAGTGAATAATTATATAACATGGTCTCTATCATGACCAAATATCATCATTTCAAAAGTAATCTATCTAAAAGTAATCGAAATCCATTGTTAATAAATAATATGTGGAGCGCCACAAAAGAGTACGTAGAAAGACAATCTTACATCCACGGTCCACTTAATCTTTATGGCAATCATCCCGGCATTATCGCTTGTCATGAATTACTACATACAAAATTTAAAAAGGGTGAATTATTACATAAAATTTAAAAATAATCTCTATGAAAACAAAATATCTTGATGTTCAAAATGAGAAAAGAAGGTATGGTAAATAACAAAAAGAAGTATAGGGTTTGGCGAAGGAGTTAGAGTGGTAGTACTTTCTTTATCTTGGTTTAATGGTTCGCCTTGTTAAATTCATTTGCTTTCGTGTACCGAGATTAAAAGAATAGATATATTTAGATGTGTGAAGTCTATTGGCTTTATTGCGGCGAGGTTATATAGAAAAATATCTATTTTATAAATATATTTTTAAAATATTTTATTTTTTATTTATAAATTTAGGATTTTTATAAATATATTTTTAGAATATTTTAATTTTTATTAAGTTATAAATTATTCATAAATATTTATGAAGTAATGTATGTATAGAATTTATAATGAAATAAATGTATAGAGTTTATAAAGAAGGTTATTAGTTCTTTAATTTTCTTTTAAAGGAAATTTGAAAAGTGGGATATAATAAATGGAAACATTATGTTTATTTTATTTTTTACTAATAATCTCAAATGTTTCTAAGAATATTTAGTTATATGAATTTAACTACACATTTCATTACAATGTTGCACTTAATCTTACTAGCTCACTTTTCATTAATGTCCCAGTTTCATTCCTTTACGTTGTAGTTCAAAACCAAATAGGTTAAAATGAGTATGGCCTCTACTTTTCTCATTACGTAGAAACGATTCCTTTTAGTTTAATGAAAAATATATGTGTAATTTCTTGGTATTTGACATTTGAAAATTACATTTTAGTGACATATTAAGTAATACAATGTATATTAACTTTATGTAGCCACATTTTTTTTATTGGGTATTTTTCATAAGTAATATGAAGCTAAAATTTTTCATTTAAAAAATTAATAATAATAATAATAAATTTAATATGTCATAAATAAAATATATGGATGTCCATATCCTTCCATAGCTGTTAATATATATGTCCACATCGAAATTTGGGAAATGGTTTGCATATTTAGGAATTGGATCAATTTAGGCCTATGGTTAGAACAATTTAAAGATGCTTTGGTATGAGAGAGATGTAATTCCTTTCACCCTGAATACTAAGTAGAAGTGTAGCTATTAAAAAGTGCATATATTTTAAGTCGAAATTTCTATTAAATTTGATGACAAGTTTGAGTTTCTAGAAATTTGATCCAACAAATTAAAATGGACATAACTTAATAGTGTAAACATTTTAATAATGTGTATTTTTTTATTTGTATGGAAGATAAAATTAAATATATGACATATATAAAAGAACAAGTGCAAATGTATCTTAATTCCAAATTTATATAGTGTAATTTTTTTTGAAATTAAAAAAAAAATTAAAACTTAGGATATATTATCTATAAATTTATCATGAATCTATTAATGGTGGTGGTATGGAGTCAACTTAATAACTTAAATTTTAAACGCTATTCAGAACCACCAGAATCTATAGTAAAATCAAACTAAAGATGGCCCTTTGATGATAAGGGCTCACTATAAAACCCCGATGGCCCTTTGATGATAACGGCTCACTATAAAACCCCGAACATAGTGGATAGACGTTGACCTATCAGTTTAATATCAGGTAAATTTACATTTATCACATAAAATAAAAATCTTCCTCATCACAGGTCAAGAAACTAAGATGAAAACTGTCTCACCTGAAATATGAAACGTCTCACTCCCTTCAAAGGTAGAAATCATGATATAACTCTTTCCTGCTTGACGGTTTTTTACGACAGTTTTGATCTTATAAGTTACTGTTTACTTTGCAGTTTGTTTGCACATTCATTCTATGATTTTTGCCCCGAAATAATCTTTAAATACCTGAAGGCAGTCCTGAAAGAAAGGTTACAGTGATCTCGTTTCTATACTAACGCTGCTAGGGTTTCTCTGGAAATTTTTTAGATTTCTTTGCTTCTCGGGTTTCCATGCAAGTTTAATTTCTGTGAGACCTATAAATTCATACAATGTGTTTTGTTATTATTTCCGTTTTCAACCGCTACAGGTCTCTGATCCCCTGTAATTTTATTTTGAAAAGGTTACTACCAAGTATGCTTCTTTAAGGATTATCTAAGGTACATTCATAGCCTGCGCATATAACAACGATTATACTACTTCCACTGATTACTGGTTTATTAATGGCTTTAAAACAACCATATGTAGATGTACTCACATGAGAATGAAGATTTTAATTACACCGAAAGTGTCCTGCATTAGGAAAGTCCCAGATTAAGCACGCTTTTAGTGACAGATCTATTTTGCCATCAGGATTCATGGATAAATAATACTCTTCGCCATGGACCTATTAAATCACAAAGGTATGATTTAATCTCTTAATGTCTTTGCAATTCATAAACTTGGTTTTATCGTTTGTGGGTGGGATTAAGACTGACTAAGCAGGTTTTTTTGGTCACGTATTCATTCGTAAAACTTGGTGGTTTTACTGTAATTGGTTTCCCTCGCGGCATTCCTTATTGAGTCCTCCTGCGACGTATATTATGGTAACCACGTAGGGTTTTTAAGACTGTTTTTTAAGTAAAAAGAAATCTTTTCTCTTAAATATTTGATTTCTTCCTAAACTTTTTAGAGATGAAGCCATATTTTCGTCTTAAACATATTTTGTCTTAATATTTAATTTCATCTTAAACTTATTTTCCTCTTAACATTTCATTTTATCTTAAATGAGTTCATGGTTATCTTAAACTTATTTTCTTCTTAACATTTCATTTTATCTTAAATGAGTTCATGATCATGTACATACACTTTTCATTGTCAGGTTTTCAAATAGTGGGAGGAGCATAGGTTGGAACTTTTAATTGTCAAGGTTTTTCAGATCGGCATGGAGGAGCGTATTGGATAAGCAGGCGAAGGATGCCCGACTATGGATAGCTCTAGGTGAAAGGGTAAAGAAAGATCCTTTGTCTTATATCCCTCCCTATCTCCGTATTAGCATATGTTCTGGCAGTTGTTCGGGCATAAGCCTTACATTTCCATTTTCAGGGATATAGACATAGTCTATTTTAGATCCCATTCTCAATCCATGACCAATTGCTTCAAATCTAGTCCTCAATCTAATTCTAGTTCCTTTAGTTCGAGAGATAGTAGTAGACCTTCCTTTTCAAGAGTAATTAAGTGGCAGCAAGGGTGGTTCATCACCACACACCCTTAATACAAGCTCATAGAAGAAGGAATACATAGGCAAATAAAAATTCAGATTCCAATATAGCAGAAGCAAGAAACCGAGGAAGCATAAGAGGAGGAAATTATTTTCACAGAGCATTTGATTCCCAACCCAATTCTTGGGCAGGCATTCAATTCCTGTTGTAAGTAAACTTTGTATTTTCGTTAGAGTTTATAGGTCTAATCGACTGTTTTGTATTTTCGTTAGGGTTTATATGTCTAATCGATTGTTGCATTCATTGTTTCGTTCTTTTGTAGGAGGGAATTCCTCTGGGATTACCCTCTCAGATCTATTTGAGGGTTTTCCTATATATTCCATCTCAAAAGTCTTCAATTTAAGGAGTTACAGGGTTTTTTTATTGATTTTTTTGTTGAAAAACATCAGGGCTTCAATGAGGTAATTTTGTTTAAGTCTTAGAGGAACCTATTGGAGTCTCTAACTTCTTGATATTTGTAGAGCATTCAAATTGTCATCTAATGACAATATTTTGTTTGGCACATTCTGTCAATAATTCTGTGTGGAGATTACAGACGATTTAGGGTTTTGTCATTTGACGATTTAGGAAACATCCGCATCCAAAGATTCGATCCTACCACGGCTGGTATGAAGTATTTACTGATTACATTTGATTTATATGTGGTAGAGAGGGTTTTACTTACATACAGTGAGTTCTAGGTTGGGTTTTTCATGCAGTGGTAGATTGAGGGCTTATGCTTTTGAATTCTTCGCATGCTCTTTTGGAAGTAGTTTGAGGGATTATGGATTTGAATTGCTCATTCATTTATTTGCACTCTTATTTATGTTTTGTTGAGCAGCTAAAAATTATTCTTCCTTATGTTTGAATGGAAGTTCTTCCTCCACTTTAGCAGGGTCTCATAGTAATGCATGCCTATATTCTCCACATGCTTCACACTAAATCATGAAAAACACTGAATCATTAAAACAACAAGTTATAGATCAGTAACGAATCTTGCTTGCAAGATTCTTATATGTGAATTCTTGATTTGGCTGGAGCTGAATTGAAAGTGGAATATAGGGTTTATGTCAATGCAGTACAAAATCTCTGTTACCATTGATGAGAAGCTATTATATATGTAGAAATAGGAAATAAGTAGGGGAACTTCCTACGAGAGTCTAGATGCAGCTGCCATGGCTGAGGTATTTCTGCTCAATGAAGACATCCAAGCCCCCCTGGGAATATATATTCTTTGATGAAGTCAAAGCTTCTTCTATATTCGTCATATCTTTCATTATCCACTAGCCAAACTATTAACTAATTGCCAGAAGACTAACTTCCAGTTCATCTGGCTTCACTATGGGAGAAAGGAAGATTGCGCACATACAGGGTCGCATCACAATGACTTTTCTCACTTGGGTGCAACAGACAAGAGGGATAGTTGCCGTAGCATTCTTCGAAACCCCAATGCAAGGGCTCAGACTGAGATCCACAGTGTTAATGGGAGTCTTCCCACATTTGCCAATGCTATAAGAGATCTATAACACGAATGAGCTCTAGAATGCCATTAGTATTATCTTTGTTTCCTGCACATTCATCATAGCTAAGGAATCCCAAGTTTCCATTGTACTAACTCTCCGTTGCCTCGATTAAAAACACTAACAACCACCACAATTGAAGTTGCAAGAAGAGAAACCAACAACCGTCTCTTCTTTATACATGAGGGCTCCCTCCAAGAAATCAAAATATCAGCATGAACACGGAGAATGGAGTGTGTGAGTGCTTTATGGGTCGTCTAAAGGTTATGCATTGTTCAATTTCCAACCGGTCCTTCTAATAGTTGGGTTGTTGTTAGTGATATTTTTGTAATCTCTTTCCCATCTTTCCATTCCTTTCAAGAAAATCTGTAAATGTAGAGATGAAATAATTAGTGTGCCACAAAATGCACTCTTTATCAATCAAAGGTCTAGCTACTTCCTGATCTAAGCAAGGCCCATGGGATACATTGTTGCAAAATGGAGGGTCCGTGTAGCCCTTGCTCCATCCAACGTATCCATGATTTTCAAGAGCCACTACAAGCGTTGATATTTTCCAGAACTGAAATTATGGCTATTCGTTACATGTTGAAGTATGGAACTTGAACTGAAATTAGGGTTTTATTTCTTAATCCTATATCTTGCTTGAAACTTTTTATTTTTTGTTTTTTTAAACCCTAAAAGATAACATTAACATAAATTTCTCACTGTGGGACTGGGAACCCATCTCCCTATTTTTTTTTTGGTCTATTTTAGAGAAGTCTGAAATGGCTCTCTCATATCATGATTAACATACATTTTTGGTCTATTTTAGAGAAGTCTGAAATGGCTCTCTCATATCATGATTAACATACATTACATATTAATTAGACATATTTAGAACTTATTTATTTGTCTATTTTCTGTGAGTATTCACCTCTATTTTTCAGGTCAAGAGTAGAGTCTCAAACTAGAAACCTTAGAATACATGTTGGCCTTTATAATTCTTATGAAAAATATACATCTTAGAATTCTAGCCCACATCCGTATGATTCATATCCATTACTTGGGCCACAAAAAAGAGACGACATCCAATTGCAATGAAAATTATGCATCTCTTGCATTTCTCTTAAATATTCTAAAATCAGCCTTAGCTAAGAGAATTAATTCCGACAGGACTATCTTTTGACAAGTCATTAAATAGATTGAGGACCCATTAAAAAGTCATGCACACCTGGTTTTCAAATGAAACAAAAAGCGTCACCATCCCGATGCGATCGATTATTCCTATTATGTAAATCTTGACTACAGAAGCACGGTCACTCCATTGCAACTTTCCAAATGGATCTGGCTGAGGAATATGATTTTGAACCTAACAAGTAACCAATTCCAAATACTTTTGAGTGCCACACAGTCCCACAGGAGGTGTAATATCCATATCTTTCTTCTGCCAGGGAGGACAAGAAGGCTATGCAAAAGTATAGTTTGCCATTGGTAAATTGCTATCCACAGAAAATTCCTTAGTCTAACAACAACTTTTTAAGACTAATGTCAAACTCCTTTAGCATAATTAACTCCGTTCCGTTTTTTTTACGATTGACAAAAACATGGCTCTAGAGTGAAGAGCTTCATGCAGTTCCCTCTCGATTGGCCCCACAATTAAGCCATTCGTTACAAAAACAAATCGTCTTCTAGTATAAGAAATTTTCTATACCTTCTTTATACTATTTTTCACACGCAACATGGGCATTCATCACATCCTAGGGAATTCATCAAGCTATTTGAGAGATGCATTTACAATTTGTACATCATTTATTACTTCACAAGGATAACCTTTGCTATTGATGTCCATATTCATTATAGGGTCTAAAATGAACATAGACAGGACATGAAATTCCATCACTTTTTTTTTAATAGATGCTATATAATATTATCCACAAGCATCTTTGGTAATGTTCACGCACTGGGGAATTCATAAGTATATTGAGAAATGGATTAAAATTTTTATGCACTTTGTATTATTTCAGAAAGACATCCTTTACCCACCTCTACCATTGATGACCATATTCATTATGAAAACATGGTTGGAATTTTTTTCTTATTGAAAGTTCATTCAATAACTTGAAACAAGCATCTATAAGAATATATCAAAAATAGAAGTATATACTTTATTATCTTTCCAATGTAAGGAATATAATAAATTATATAAACCTCTATTAACTAAATATACCTTCTTTCTAATCTCAAGCATCATTCCCTTAGGAACTACCTTCATTGCAATGATTTAGACAACATGGAAGACATAGTCCAACCTTAACACAACATGCATTGCCATGAATGAAAGTGACATCTATCTCTTAGTAACTTATCTCTTCTCTCTCTAGATACCATATCGTTAGTTGAAATTATAGAATTTACAACAAATTAATTAGAAAATTTAGAACTAAGACTCCTAATCAAAGTCACTGCATATAAAAGTAAAATTTAGTCTACTCGGAATGGAGGAAAAAAAAAACTAGTTGATAAAACATTTATAAGGCTTACTACAATATTCTCCTTAGAGAAGTGACATACAAATCCTAATCAAATACTTCTTCAAGGAATAATATTTTTCACGTGGTAACTAAATTTGAGATCAAAGGCATCACAAGAACATCAAAAATTTTATGGTAGAACAAATGTTATATATGTCATATTGCACATGTGAAAATAAGTTTTCTGTGACATAAGTGCCAATATTCAAATAAATTAAAGATGGATTTATTCAAAAATTCTAATCTCTTCCAAATACATCTATCAAAATCAATCATCAACCTATCATCAAATAGGTTAGCCATCATCCTTTTCATCACAAATACCTGCAATAGCCATTAAAAATATAAATATTTAGAGTTCGGCTATGAAACAACCCTTTCCACAGGTAGCCTTCGTCAAGTATGAGACATGAACGAATACCATTAATTTATTGTAGGTTGATTTAAATCGTTAATAAGATATTATAAGACCTCACAAAGCCACTATCCTCTTTTTCACTTTTTGTTTCTTGAAAATGTTGCAATGCTCAAACTATTCTTCACCATTTCTATATAGGGTTTTCATATTGTTGTTCCTCATTCAACACTTACCCTCAGACCATCATTTACTTTTGTGATTATTCTTGAATTGACAATATTTAAATCATCCTCCAAAATCCATATGCATATTTGATAAGATATGGGGAAAGTACCCTCCCAACAAATTCAATTTTAGCAAAGTTAGCACTAAATGCAATTTGGGCAATTTTCACTGGAGTGAATTTCTCTCATTTTTCACTCCATTTGACCCTAGAATAGCTTGACCTGTTTCTCCTTGTCAATTTTCATGATCTACAAATTTAAGTTCCTCTATTCTTGGTTTCAACATTGCTACCGGTGGATTCAAGCAAATGAATGGAGTCTAGGGCATCAAATCTCGATTCCCCACTAACTGAATATGGAGATGACGTTCAAAATCTCTTAGTTTTCGAGGAGCTTGCAACCTCGATTTAAGAATACATGTGTTGTGCTCTGATATGTGTCATGCATGGGTTCATATGTATAGATCCATCAATGGTTATAAACAATTTCAACTCTATACAACTATAGGTTTTGCCATGCCTTTCACACCCATACATTTTAACTTCTAACTGTTTAGATGGTCCTTTAATTGAATATTTTTTTTCATTTTATGTGTAGAAGTGCATGGGCGTTAATTTTTGATTTGATTACAAAATTCATCTCCAATGAACATGCCACATAAATTGAATGGTTTGGAGGGATTATAAAACTTGTTTCCAAGCTATGAATAACTATAGATGAAATTGTGAATAATTGTCTTTAAGGAAAATTTTATGAGTTTCACCAAACACATGACACAACTTATACAACCTACATGTTGAAATGATTATTTTGGCTTTGGAAACCATATCAATTTCTCCACTTTTAGATTATGCAAGGATACTTAGAGGATGATTTCAGTATACCAAACTCTCAATTCCTCATGAATTTGATTGGCTTTCTCACAATTTTACCTTTATTTTTTCCTTCATGAGTATTAGATTTCTAATGTACATGTTTAAATGGGAAGTCTATAGAGCTAGAAATTCACCTAATAATGTTTGTGTACAAGTTCAAGGACATGGGTAGTTATTTGATGGAGCGAGGCTAGGAAATGTTGAGATAGTATGACATTTTCTCAAGTTGAATCTGTGATCACCTCTCCTAGAAAGATCACTTATCAAAACCCGATTCCTTTGTTAGTGGGAAAGGCTTGTTTTATTTTCACAAAGGGTGACCTCAAGGAGGTGTGAGAGGAGGTAGCAAAATACAATGTTGGAGCTCTAGCTCATGTTGTTCTCGTTGCACCAATTGATGTTTTGGCACCCCTTGGAAACACGGTTCTAGAACCATCTCAAACATATTTCTTCTAGGTGTTAAATTTTCACAAAGAGATTAGAAAAGTGTAACATCCCTTAGGAATTTTTTTCGACATTTACCAATGTGTAACTTTTTAAATTACTTTATATATTCCCTCAATTATGATTAGAATAAACATCATCATTGCATAGAGAAATATTTAATAAATTCATAGTGATTTACACAACCATTAACTCCCTTTGTTGTAGCATATTAACTTGAATTTCGTGCTATAATTATGCATTGATTTCATGATTCTTTTAACTCAATTAGTAAATCACATACTTGATAATATAAGAATCACATCATGAAATAAATTAATATCATAAAAATGGCACAATGAACAATCACATCATTAGACACCAATATACCCCATAAACCCTGTAGGGTGAAAACTAACAAATGTTTAATTTTATTATTAAACGCTCATGAGGGTGTTCACCCCTCACTCAATGGTTATAAGGGAGTCCATCCCTTGACTATTTTCACAAAATATTACATACAAAAATCATCTTGGATGCAACATAACTAGCTATAAGCTATTACAATAATCATGATATCATTTACCCATGAATCTTCAATCTCTATGTTTTTGTGGTCACTGTTTCCATAAGTGGATCATCCCGAAGTTGGAATTTCTCAATATGCATGGAACAACGAATCTTTATCTACCACATTGTTAAACATGAACTATTCTTTGCATAATTCACCATCCTTTCTTGCCATTGTTATCATTAGCACACTTGATATCATGATTAGATAAAACATAAAATATTAATTAACCAATAATTAAACTTTATTAATGACACTTCAACATTTATTCATGTGCATGCATAAAACATAAAAAATGTGATGCAATGTCTTCTTTAACACCATTGCACATGCATTAATAACTTAATAAAAAACAAATCACTATCAGGCGTCATCTTTCGGACACAATGCTAGAAAAATCTCACATGCACATTCATATTGTTTCCAAGGGAAAGCTAAAGTACTGGATATTATTCTTGTGCATGCAAATGCATAACAGTATTTCAAGAAAACTAGCACTCCAATCAATTTTCTTTATTCCTACTATTATGTTTTCATTTCCAAAAGGATTGATGCAATAACTTATATGCTTTTGCATGTGAATGCATGCTCTTTTTCGAAAACATATTTCCACGGGAGAGCTATTCACAATGGCTATTATGTATAAAAATGCAAGCTTTATTTCAATCAAAGTTAACATAATAGTTATAATTTATTGCATGCACCTACTTTTCATCTCCAACATAAAATGATATGATAATTTTTTCTTCTTGCATGTGAAACATATATTTCTTTCCAAAGGAAACTAACTAAATCCTGCATGGAAAAAAACACATTTATGTTCCGAGGGATAAAACACATAAAATTTATTCTTTCATGCATGCAAAGAGACATTTTATTCTAACCACAAGATCTAGCCCACTAAATATACATAATCTTCTCCCAAAATAAAGCTAATACCATAGCTAATCCCTTTAGGTGTGCAATTTTTTTCCCAAAAAAAGGCTAATACAATCAATATTATGCGATTGCACCGTCCTTTTATCCAGAAATCTAATACCGAAACTATACTTTTCCATGCATGCAAGTGTATATGTTTCTCTAAAGAATCCTCCAAAGGAGTCTTAACACAATAAAGCATGTGATTACTAGTTTTTCTCTCTAAGAATCTAATTCAATAAAGCATACAAGGACATGTTTTTCTCTTGTCTTCTTTTTGAAGAGTTTTAACACAAAAAATACTTCCTTGCATACATATATATATTATCCAAGGAATTTAACACCGTAATTATTTTTTTTCCAAGAGTTATCTAACACACTAGCTATTATGCATGAAATACAAAATCTTTTCTTATCATTTAACACATCACACAAATTTGTAATGTTTCCTCAAGAAATAGCATGAATAACAAATCCTTCCCAAATAATACAAAGAATTGATTTTTATGCAAAGGTTTTATGTGAACTCTTTCTCAAAAAGGTTACTTCTCTCTTTATGCAGAACTCAAGCTTCTCATGCATGTAAAATCACATATTCATTTTCAGTAGATCCAATATACTAGATATTATTCCTATGCACATAAGAACATATTCTCTTTAAGAGTCCAATATTTATCTTTAAAACTTTAATGCATATGCATCATGAGAACATCATTGGTAATATTTTAAATGAAATAACTTAATTTTTTTTCAAGAATTATCAACATAATTGTTCTATTTTTTTATGCATGCGAATAACTTATTTCTTTTCAAGAAATATCAACATAATTGTTCTATTTTTGTGCATGCAAATAATGTATTTCTTTTCAAGAAATATCAAACTTAATAGTTATTTGTTTGTGCATGCAATTAATTTATTTCTTTTCAAGAAAATTAACACAATAGTTATCTCTATATGTAGAAACAACTATTTTTATCCGACTAAAAAGTCAAATGGAAGTACTATGTTTTACTCTGTTTTTCCTGTTTTAGCCATCAGCTTTGGATGCAGTTTCCGAACATATGGAAATTTGTTTTTGAAAAAAAATTTAGGTTTTTGTTGGGAGAGAGTTCATTAACGAAAACCTCTTTGAAGTTTTACATAGGTGCCATGGTTTTGAAGATTCAAATGAATCTTCACAACCCATTTTTCTAGATTTAAATATTAAATAATTTTTTATTTTAGTCATCAACTTTGGACACAATTTTTGAGAAATTTAAAATGCATTTTTCAAATATGGAATAGGCGTTTGGCTCAAACGAGCTCATTTACAAAAACATCTTTCAATTTTTACACATATATCACGGTTTGGAAAATACAAAGACACATTTGGACCATATTTTCTAATAAATCACGCAATTCACACAATTATTTAGCCATGAAAATATTTTAAGAAGTGAGTGCACATGAAATATTTTAAGAATTAGATGAACAAAACACTTATTTCTTTATGCACGAAAATCCATGCAGGTTTTCCCAAGAAAATAATCTCGACTCTTTATCATATTGAAATTTTCAAGCAAATAAATTCGATTGTTATTTCTTCATGCACCATATGCAAACACAATAATATTTTTCAAAGAGTATAGTTACTTATCTTTTAATGCATTCCTCTTGGCTTGATTCTACATGTATTATGCCATTAGTTCTCATATTTTCCCATATAATTACAATAAGTAGAATTAAGAAAATTCAATAGCTTTTCTAAATCCTAAAAACATTCCATAAATCACCCATAAATCACTCCATAAATTATATTTTTCCTAAATCCTAAAATTACTCCATAAATCATCCATAAATCACTCCATAAATCATATTTTTCTAAATTCTAAAATCACCCAATAAATCATCCATAAATCTCTCATGTTTTTTTCAAGGTAGATTTTCTTTTTCCTTATGGACAAAATATCACTTATCCATAGCTTTTCTAAAACTATGACTCATTAGTTCTAAAAATAAAAAATATACAAACTTGGAAATACAATTTATTTAGATAGAAGAATATAAATTATTCTTAATATCAAAAGTAAGAATTAATTCTTGTAATATTATTATAATTAAGAATTAGAAGAATATTCTTCTTGTAATATCAATATAAGAATTAATAATATTTAATTATCCAACAACACTCATTTACGAGTGTTTTTACGATACTTTATGCCACTGTTGAAATTATAACACCTATGGAGCTTATTATGAAGGGATACAAGTTTGGTTTCTACAAGGAAGCTTTGCTTGTGATGCTTGGCATTCGACCATTTTAGTATGGATGTATTGTGCAGTCTATATGCGACAATGGATCTATATTTGATCTTGAAGTTCTTGATCTCACAGACGATGATTTAATAGAGAAATTTGCTACTAGTATTTCTACTGTAACAACTCTTTCTCTCGACATCAATTATTTTATAATTGCAATTGTTCCACATGATATAATTTTCTTTGTAATGTTGATCTCCCCTACCATTTATTCTCATTGATATTTTGAATGCAAGTGCTCTATTTGCATTCAATTCTTCTTTATCCAAATATGAGCAATAATCTTTGACCACAGAACTTGAGTTCGACGACTGAACATGCTCTTGTTTTGATGCTTTAGCCTTCTATAATGAAATCAACTTATTCAAATTCACATAGATTTTCCGAGAGAAATCCATCAAAACCTTTTCAAAGATAACCATATGATAGCTATGGTCTATAAGAAAACTATCATATCGACAAATAAGCTTTAAATATTTGTGAGCACCATCACGAGATTCACCCTTAACTTACTCTGTTAGGATTAAAGAAACAATGTTTCCAGGAATGGAAACCATGACTTTATTAGCACTAAATTACCAATAAATCGTCTTAATATTATCCCGTAAGTGTTAAAAAATAACACTTGCAACATCTAGCTATTCGACATGCTATCATCAACGGTTACAAGAATGTTTTAGCATTCGATATTAAACTTGATTTTTCTTTTCCACTCACGAAGGAAGTTGAGTATTTGAAAGGTCCAAGAAAGTTTGCATTTGCTGATACCCAAGTTGTTGGTGCTATGGAAGTGCACCTATTGCAGCTACTCCAAAGGAAGA
The DNA here is from genome assembly GCA_031772625.1 of Pinus tabuliformis. NCBI lineage: Eukaryota > Viridiplantae > Streptophyta > Pinopsida > Pinales > Pinaceae > Pinus > Pinus tabuliformis. The sequence goes on from CM062811.1 coordinate 354,521,723, forward strand.
GGAAAATAAGTCTGAGCTAGAGGAAGAGTCAGAACATGATATGGGTTTCAATACTTTTGACTAGATTAGATCTCGGTTACACAACACAAATCATTAGATTTGGTAATTTTAATACAGTTATTATTCTTCCTTTTTGTTGTAGTGTCATTGCATCAAGGATTAGACTAGTATAATTTTTTTTAAGTAAGTGTATATGTCTAGTCTAACATTATGTATTTAAAGATATTGATATATTGGGTTGCTTTTACGAGTTATTTGTGAGGTATCCAACGTTTTATTTGTTTTATCACTATATTTATGTATTGAAATAGTTAAGCTATATATGTTGAACTCTATATCTCCAAGGGAATATTAAAATTTTAAAAATTAAATTCCTTTGAATTGCACCTATAATTCAAATGGTCTGTTTATAAAAATAAAGCTCGTGTACATGCTATGGAAGTGTGCCTTTATGGATGTTCAAACAAAACAACCACTTAGCTCAGTTTGGTGTTTCCTTTCTCCCACTTAGCTCAGTTTGGTGTTTCCTTTCTCCCTCTTTGGGGTTGTGCTAGTTCTACTATAGTCTATAATGGATGGGTCTAAAATAAAATACCAAGCTCTTAAAATGGAGAAGTATGTTATATTTTTATTCTACAGTAAAATACCATTTCTGCAAAGTAGTAAGTTAATTGTCTTTCGTCTGTAGTATGTGCCAACATCTAATTGCAGCAATATAGTCCCATTTTTGTAAAGAAGTAAATATATATTTCTACATCTCGTTAGTATGTTATCATTTTTTCTAAATTTAAGAGGGTTCACTTTGTGGCTTATTCTGAGTTTGAAAGTAATTGTTTTTTTTCTTTTATTTGGTTTCCTAAAGAGATATCTTGTCCATTTCCACATAATGATAATACAGTACCTGAGGAAAAATGAATATATGAACAAGCAATTGGCTCATTATCTGTACCAATGAGGATGGATTTGTAGCACATAGGGAAACTAGACGAGGAAGAAGTTGTGAAGGAAATTTCCAATGTGTTAGAAATGTTTCATGATAAAAAATTAGAAGTGAGTTTGTATCTTTCTTTCTCTTTGATTTTGTATCCAAGTTGATATGGTGTAAAAAGTATGTTTTTATTTATTTAGGTTGACTATTGATTGACTTGAAAGATGATGTGTACTTATAGTTTCCATTTATTTCTATGTATCAAGAATAAAAGTTCCTTAACTTGCTTTGAGATGAAGAACATCATTCAATAGACAATGCAGACAAAGCTGAAAAGCCTAAATTGAAAATGTACAAGGAAATTTTTTTATGTTAACAACACTTTATTTTGCAGTTAAATCTCATAACTATATTCTCATGGTATATATATTATTTTCTTCAGGCACCATGGGTAATACAACTTTGGGATAGGAAGTGGCTTTTTCTTTAAACATAAGAGACTTATCTTAAAGCAACTCATGAGAAGTGTGCTACAGAAGAAGAATGAGGAGATGAAAATAACTTGAATATACTAGAATCAATTTTACAATCCCTCATTAATGCAAAGTTTGAATGTGTTGTTAATGACATTGATGTGAAGTTTAACTTGCATTCTCCACCTCATGAAGTTGATGTAAAAGAAGGTCAATTTAAAAGACCAAAATTCAAATCTTTGTACAAAATCTATCTCAAATTTGGATTAGGAAGCCTGTCATAGAGGTTTAGTCTCAATTTGGAGTAGTTAGGAAAGAATCTCTAGTTAATGTACAAGGTACATGTGGTGAAGCATCTTCTTAGCACTGTTTTCCCTTAATGGAATGGATTTTCAATTAATGAATTTGAAGGATTTTGTTCTACCTTTTGTGTAGAAACATTAAGTTAATGATGCCAAAAAGTGGCTGTTGAATTTTCTATGAGATAATTTTGTGATTCTCAGGCAGTTCTTAAAGGTTCTAGGAACATGATATGTTTTCTTATTGTCAAAAGTACCTAGTGATTTTATATTTTACTAGTTGTCATGAGATGTAATTTGATTAGAAAATGATTTTGAGGGTTTTGTAGGAAGCTATAGAAATTAGTTGTGATCCAATTGCTAAGGAATATGATCGAAGTGACTATATGGGAAAGGCATTGGTAACCACAAGGTCCAAAACTGATGGAGACAATGCCATAGATTCCTTTAATCAATATGTAGGGGTGAAGTGGTGAGTTAACAAGCCACTTGGTATGTTTGATGATGCCAATAACTTCTCATTCAGAAGGCTAAAGAGGAGAAAATTCTCTAGGTTACTATTGGTTTACCTAAAGAAGTAATTGGTAGAGATTTAATGGGGGAATTAGAAAGTCATTTCTTAAGTGATGGGGTTAGTAGAGCTGCTCAGTTATGGAATGAGTAGCACAAAATAAGAGTAAAGGAACATGTATACCAATACGTTTTGCCTAATATGGATAAGGAAGCACAAATAGTTCTAATTTCAAGAGCCAAAGGTTGTTTCTTTTAGGATTATGGCTCGAAGCTCTGGAAGAAAGCATCAATTGCTCCCTATAAGTGCCAAAAGTGTGATGAGGACCATTACGATGAAGATTCAAAGAGACATGTGATGGAATACTGCTAGGGATTTGCTAAATATCCTACAACATTTGTGATGCTAGATTCTTCAAGTGAAGTAGTGGATACTCTTTTTACATCACATTTAAGCATTCATTAAAATAACCTTGCTGAGATAAAGAGAAAAGAATTTGATCAACAACAGTTCTTGAGATGTATGATGGATTGTCAACCTAATGTACTTGCTTTGGGATCTTCCGAAATATATTGTAAACACTTGAAGGATGACATCTTTGAGGTACAAAATTGAAGGTCCTTTCTCTTTGTAGTTTTCATTTAGTAATTTTGTGCTTCAATTAATGTAGAATGGTTGGCTGGAGGAAATATTTAAGATTGTGGAGGAGAATCTGCTTGAATTGACTGATGCCTAGACACTTTAAATGTGGTTTATGGAAATGTGGTTCCGCCTAGACTTTATGAGAAGTCCCACATTTCCTAGGACTAGTTTCTGACACAAAAAAGATATGCGACTTGTGACAAATCTCCAATAATGACAAGTATTGTGCGTTAATATTATTTATATACACATCAATAATTTCTCTTGTTGATTGAAATTGTTGGCGTATATACACACTATTATTCTCCTCCTGCTAACATGCCATTGTTGGTTTATATTAGAGATTTCTATCTTGTAGGTGCCCTTTCTTTTCCCTAGTCATACACAATATGAAATTTCCTTTGTTTCTCTTATATTAATTGATTTTTTTTCTCTTATAGACTATAACGTGTTCTCAAACAACATACATTGTACATTTACCTCATAACTAGCCAAGAATTTTTATATTTTAAGGTAGATTTGAAGCTAGATGACGAGTTGATCATGACGTAGAGTTGAAATATTTAGGTGGTGATGTAGCCTTGATTTTTATTATACATATATATATCCACAATAATTATGAGTATTGATGTATTTCCTACTACTATTTTACTATGTAAAAAAATTCCCCTATTTCGATCTAACTTATTTCATTTCTTAAGCTTGGAAACTTTCTTTTCAAGGTTTGAATTTTGTATGCTAAAAATTTTTCACCTATTTACGAAAGACCTAGTAAATATAAGGTGCACTATTTGAGGTTCATTGTGACATACAGTTGAAATATTTAGGGTAAAGCATGACATATTTATCATGACGTATTGATGTATACCTTTTGTTTCTATAATATTTAGGGTTGATTCATTATACACATTATGAAATTTCCTTTTGTTTCTCTTATAATTTCCCTTTCTTTGCCTCAATCATAGACAATATGAAATTTCCTTTAGTTTCACTTATATGATAAAGCCTATGTCATGATCAACTTTAAATACATTTTAAAAAATTTTAAAAAATATTATTATAGTTTTTTTCATATTTTGTATTTCCCCATTGTATCTAGAGCATGGCTTTTCAAATATTTATTGAATCTATATCCCTATTTGTTTCATGGTAACTTAGCTTCATATACATTTGAGTGTATAAGGTCAAGAATCTCTTTTGACATTTTCTTTTTGTTGATAAAAGAAACCTTCAAATGATTTTTGAGTACACAAACTCTTGCATGCTCTTTTCATCTCAATATTAAAGTCAACCTTGAAGTTTAACAATCCTTGCACCATGTCGTTTAAGATTGACAATTCTTCATCATTTAAGTGAATTTTTATTTTATGCCAAAGCTCACACAAGTTGTTATTGTCATGCACTAGGGCTTTCATAGGATCCTCTATAGCCCATACATGAATTCTCTCCAATGCATGATGATATGTGAATTTTTTTTAGATGAGGAGTTGTTAATCATCAGACACAACCATATAATCTAGGTTTGTCATTACAAAATTTGAAAGGACTTTCTTATTTAAGCTAAGTACATATAAAATAATAAACACTAGTCATCTCAATGATATCTCTTGATGGCATATGGAATGATGAGATGGATCACTAGGTTCCACTCACATACTTGTCTCCTACTTATAAAGTTTGTTGAAGGCCTTCTTGTTAGAGGTCATATATTTGAGGCTCCATTGTTCACATATTGTCTAACACCAAACATATGTTAGATGAAAGGAATGAGACCATGAAGTTGTTAGAATCTCTATTATTGTCGTTGAGAAAGGGAACCTTAACATGCTTTATGAGTGCACAACCTCTTGTATGATCCTTTCGCCTCAACCCTGAAGTAAACCTTCAAGTTTGAAAATCCTTGCAACATGTCCTTCAAGATTAACAATGCTCCATCATTTAAGAAACTTGCTATTTTTTGCCAAAGCTCATACAAGTTGTGATTTTCATGCACTAGGGATTTCGTAGGATCCCCTACAATATATACATGCACACTTTCCAATGCATAGGGATATGAGCATTTGTTCAATATGAGAGTTGTTAATCATCAAACACAACCATATAATATAGGTATTTCAATACAAAAATTTAAAGGAGGCTCTTAGTTAAGCTAGGTATATATAAAATAAGAACCACTAGTAAGCTTAAGGATATCTCTTGATGGCATCTAGAATGATATGGATCCTACTTTTTGAACAAATATGTGGCATAATCACGAGGTTCCACTTGCATACTTGTCTCTTACTTCTAAAGTTTGTTGGAATCCTTCTTGTTAGGGGTCATATATTTGAGGCTTGACTATTCACAATGTCTCACAATAAACAAATGTTATATGAAAGGCATGAGACCACAAAGTTGTTAAAATCTCAAGCCCTATTTGACTAATGTCCTTATGATCTGAATCAAATAAATAAACAATTGAATTTAATTAATGTTCAAATTAAATTTCATACTATAACATAAGTCAGACAATAGATAGAAATTAAATAGAGGAAATATAAGTAATTACTCCTTCAAATAAGCTTTTCATTCCTTCGAAAAAATTTACAAGGAAAATTCTGCATGTTGTCCAAAAAAAACATGCACGGATACTTAAATGACTTGAGTTTGATTTTCTACAAGCTGTGTAAGAGGCACAACAATCACCCGATGTACAAACTTGTTGTATGGGTGCTATGACATTTGTAAAAACCTCTATGGATTCAATATAGTTGTAAACATTTACAAATATTATTCCACTTATCCCATAGAATCCATTTCCATATATACAACAAGGTGGATGATCATCAGGGGGTGGTATGTCACACCAAGACATTTTCAATAACACCCATATGCTTCTAGGTGTGTCTACTTGAGTAATGTATCATATATTCCTTTTAATGAGGTTGCCTTGATTTTTATTATACTAATATATATACAGTAAGTATGAGTATTGATGTGTTTCTCGTTGCTATTATACTATGTAAAAGAAATTCCCCTATTTGCATCTAGCTTATTTCATTTTCTAAGTCTGGTAACTTTCGTTTCAAGGTTTGAACTCTGGCTACCCAACAATTTTGACCTATTTACACAAGGCCTAATAAATATAAGCTGCACTATTTGTCTATTTTATATTATTTTAGACATTAATGTATTGTAAAATTTTCACTTCTTTTATTCATGAAAAAATTTCCTTGTTTGTTTCTTGCTGAATTTCGAGGGTTTTCTATAGTTAAGGTTTAACCCCAAAGGAGACAAAGAAGCTAGGGTTTGTGATAAACCATAGATGATAGTGAAGAATTTTCTTGTATCTCTCGTGAGAGAAGAAGGATAGGGTTTTATAAACCCAAGTGTTACTTGGTATTCATGATTGAGGAGAGGTAGATACATCTAGGACACTTGTGGGAGACAAGTAGGACTTCCCAATATTTATGATAACTTGTTGTGGATCTTTAACCTAGGTGTTACTTGGTATGCTTGATTGAGGAGAAGATGGGGCATATAGGACACTTGTGGGAGACAGGTGCTGAAGCCAAGGAGGAATTTCCAATGTTGATGCTAGTTTGTTGTGGATCTTTTGTCATGAAGAGGGTTTTCATGGTTTTCCCTAGCTAGGGTTTGGAGTGGTAAAGATTATACCAGCTTGGTGATGACATTATGGAATGTACATGTACTTGATTTCCTTTACATATATATGAAGTTTAAAGCTATCCAAAGTTATGTAATTGTAGACTTGTTTTTCAGCTTACATCATCTTCTTTATAGGGTAATTTCCACACTTGTTCATGCCAATTTGACATAACATAGGGATGAAATTATGAAGCAATTTAACATCTAAATTGAAAATAAGAGAGGAAATTTTCTATTGTATAATATGTTGTAGTAAAGTGATTATCATATCTACTATATTCTTGGAAATGTGTGCTATAAGGGTTAAAGCTTCCTAGTGTGTTGGGTTGAAGTGAAGTGAAATATTATCCACTGTTGGCTGCTATAAATTAATAATTCAGATCAACCAAAGATGAAGCTTCACAAGAATTAGATCTAGGAAACTCCTAGTGAGAAATGAAATTTCATATTTGCATATATTGGCCTAGATCCTGAATTTCAAGGTAAGGAAGGGAGGGGGGATTCTCTTCTCCTCTTCACATCCTTTGTGGCTAGAGAAACATTGCAATTTTATGAGGGATTTTCACATCTCATGGCTGATGGGACATTTTCACATACACTGCATGCTATCAAAGTAACATTGTTCACATTTCAATAAATATTTAAGAAAATTTCAAGAGCTCCTTTTGTTATTTCATACTCCAAATTTGGGGTCTTACACATACCCTTCCAAGAAGAAACGTAGCATATCACTATGTATTAATGGGAAATACCTTGTGTAGTTGAATATTATAAGCGTTGTAGGGGCTTCAACTTGGTATAAGACTAGCAATTTTCTTTAATGGGCAAATATTTATTTCCCTAGTCTGCTAGTTGGCCCTTTCCTTAACAAGGTCCATATTATCTTAGTCCAAGAAAGTTTTTATTTATTAGAAATCTATAGATATGGGTTGTTAGCCTAATTGTGTTATCATATCATATTCTTGCGATTTTCTCTAAATGTTAGCTTTTTTTAATATTGATGAATGTTTAATAAACCAAAAAAATATGTATTCATATCTAGACATTGATAAAAAAGAACATGGATGTTTATCATGCTGTTGTATATGAAAACCTCTCTAATTTACTTTTTGTACAAATATAATATCAATGTCTATCACATTTCTCTTGTTTGATTCTTAGTTTAGATTCACTAATAGTCTCATTTTATCTTTCTGTTTCTATGCAAAGTATTGAATGTGAGGTTAAATGCTTGGATTCCATCACATTGTCACTACTTTATATAGAATTTGGGGAGGCATTAAATCCTCTTGCTTCAACTTGTGCATACAAAGCACCTAATCACATGGCAATGATCAATGGGAAAATAATGGACAATAATTTCAGGATTACATCAGTGAACATCAGTCTAACCACTGGCTTGGTATAAGATTGGAAATTTTAGGGGTTCTTATGATTTAGTTGAGAGCAACATTTTCTATTATGCATAATCAACATGTTAATTCAACAATATTTGATCCATTGATGCGTTTACTCCTTAGTTATACCTTAAATATCACTAGTTTGTTGACAACAACTTTACGATTAGAAGGTATGGTAGAGAATAGATAGTAAGTTTGATCTTCCTTAACATGCCTCAAACTAGCAAAGAGAGGTTGTGTAGGTGAAATATTTCCAATTCTTAAAACATTGGTTTTTGAATTATTTTACAAAAGCATTTCGAAAGAAAATTGTAGATATTATGAAAGTCCAAATACTTTCACATGATAATGTTGAAATTATTTTGCACATATCCATCTGAAAGGAAACTATATTTTCAAAGAATAAAAAATCCTATGGTTATTTAAAATTTAAAGTTACATTAGCAAGATATCCAAAAGGAATAAAAGTTTGAGCATAAGATCTTGGTATTATCCACATAGTAGCGTCTTCATAGTAGAAGCCATGGTGATTTAGAATTACTATGTTACATTTTTTAATCTTAAGAGCATAAATAGGCATGTTTTCTACTAAGCTAATTGCAGATTCTATTAGATCCTAGATTTGTAGTCTTTGATGAAGGTAAGCAAGAATATTTTCCATGTTTCTAAAAGAGAAAATTCAAAGGATGTACTAAATATTGTGTGTGTGTTTTTGTGTGTGTAGAAATATTGATTGTATCTAAAGTGTCTGAGTGGGGCCACCTTAGAACCCTACCTGATTTCTTCATTCTAGGCTGTAGATGATAGCGTATTTGGAGGGATGACGATATTACAACAAGTGAAAAATAGTGTTGCTTTTCCATGTGGTGCAAAAGGATTTAATTTGGGTTTTGGAGTAAGTTCAGGTTTAGGTGTTAGGGGACTATATCCAAGCACTCTCAAATCCCTTCAAAAGTATAGGTCTTATCATTAAAAAGTTTCTCGATTGTAGAATTCTATTTAAAATAATATTATATTAAGGTTCTAACAATTTTTTTATTTTACAGGTTTGACATACAAACCCCCAACTCAAAATTTCTCCACACAATAGTTTGAATTTTTGTTACCAAGTACAATCCTCCTTTAAAGCCATCCTTTTCTCTACAGGTCTTTGATGATGTCTTTGCTCATAATATATATTTGTATCTACTCAAAGTATAACCCTTCATAAAATAATGCATGTTTGTATTCATAAAGGTTGTAGTTTTAAGAAAAGTATAAAGAAAAATATAATTTTGTTAAAATTAAAAATCCAAAATGTTATGTGACATAAATGGAATTTTACAACTTGATGATCCTAGACATAAAATAATAATGGAAAATTTACACACCCAAGATTCATCATCATATTAAGCTATTATTAATTTGGAAACTTTGTACTTTTCTCAAAGTCACTACAGTTGTGTATATGTGCTTTTAGTAGGGTATTTTCTCAGAGCCACTACTATTGTATATTATGTCAATGACAAGATGTATCCGAGTTCCCCAAGAAATATCAATAGTTAAAGAAAATTGAGGCCATTTCAATCTAGTTATGTGTGAGATGTATATGAGTCATTTCCCTTTGGTTCGGAGCATAACTGAATTTAAAAAAAAATTGCATTCTTGCAATCTCATTTTCATTTTACTTTTCCTATTTCAGAGTATTCAACTATTTTTAAGGATTTCTTCAGTGGGAATCAATTTGTGTGTTATACTATTTTTAATTTTTTTATTATTCTATTATGTTATGTTCCTAAATTAATGCTTGTATGTTTCTTGAGAGTTCAGAGTACTAGTATTTTGAAATGCATGTTCTCCATCTGGTAAGTATGTCATATCACACAAGTTTACTACACATATAGCTAATAGTGGCATTTTCCTTTCCAATACCAATAGTTACTTTATTTTTCTTTGAACTTGCCTTTGGTTCTTTGCAACATTAGCACTGTTTCACTTTCCTATACAATTTCCTTTGACTTGTGTGTTGTTGTAAAGTTGGTATAGCTAATTTAAAAATTTTCAAATGAAAATTTATCTAAGGATATTAAAATTCCAGTATTGAATTATGTTCATTTTTCATACTGACTTTTTATAGTGCAATAATTCTTGTGCTTTCAATTTTTGGAAAAGTATTTCCATAGGTATCCTAAGAAGTTTACCAAAAAGGAATTGAGGAAATGATGTGTAGTCAGTACCATGTAGAAGTTTTTCTTTTTGTCTGAAATTCATCATGTAGCAACAAGTAACCTAATTTTTCTTCATTAATATTATGGTACATTTTGATAATCGAGATGACACATTTCTTTTAAGGGTGTTATCTCAATGGAAGAGAACCTTCCTTGCAAGCAAGAGGTTGGTTTTTTTATTCCATCGTGCCTTAACATGAATTAATCACCGAAGAAACAAAAAGATTCACATTCTATATTTTGTTTTTAAAGATAATTTTTATTGTGTTTCAAGAGACAATAACTGGAATTAATGACACATTGTCTCTATAGAGACAATATTTTTTAATTGTAACTATAGTATATTGAGATACAAAAGTGAATTGTCTCTTAAGATACAATAATACTTGTGTTCTATATTGTCTTTATAAAGACAATTTTTTAAGATAATAGTTTGAGATACTCACTTAAAGACAATATTTAAGACAATTTACAAGTTTCTTTTCCATCTCAAGTTAAGATAATAAATTGAAAACATGTCTTAAATATTTTCCTAAAATCCCCCTTTGTGCAGTAGTGTCACATTCTTCGAATCAATTTTTTTTTTATATATACCATTTATGTAGGATGTATAGACCAATGATTACACATTGACTAAAGTTTCACATTACGCTGGTCGTTTCTCCACCATATATCAATTATTCATTGTCATATTGTGAGATTAGAGTGTCGCGATGTGGGTGTAAAAGAAAATAAACAAACCATGGAAAGAAGAGGAAGGATGGATGACATTCCTACTCCTGTAACAACACCAAGTGGAATAAATCATCAGTATCTTTATGTAGAGGACATAACAACATCTTTCAAAGGAAAAGAGGTGAAAAGGATCTGAGCCTATTTGATTATAGATTCCATTCAGAAATTTTATGTGTCTAAAAATAGCTAATATCATGATATTCCTGAAATATTTTGAATAAAAATAATCAAAACTCCTCAAATATTCTAAATAAGAATATCCAAGGTAACAAGGATGTACTAGCCGCCACTAGCACCAAGTGATTCTCTTAGACCAAATATATTCCATTGTGATGGATCTTCTGCATGTGGTTTTTTAGAGGTTGATGATGATATTGTTCCAGATTATAGGTTAACGTGATCACTTCTTTCTAAAAAATTGAATGTTGGTTTTATCTAATTCTTTTGAATCTTCTAGCCACCTTTTAGGATGATTGCTTCGCAAATTAAGGATTAGCCAACACCCTCTGAAAATTTGGGAACCTTTATTGATATTATTCCTCTAAAAATTTGGGTGGTTTATAAAATATTTCTATTCATTAAACTTGTCACATACACAACTATCCATAGAGTTGTGTCTCTTGTTTCTTATCTCCTCTTGGTTTTCATACATTACAATGACCCAATCACTCATAATATAAGGACTCCACTTACTCATTATCGAATCATGACAGACTCTAACTAGAATTAACCTAAATCTAACCAAGTTGTTCATGCAAAGTCACACTAAATTAGAATTTTCTAAATATAGACTGAACTCACATTGACTTCTTATGCATATGGGAGTAATTTACTAGTTCCAAAACTCCCCCTTAATTAGGACAAAATGACTCAACATAACTCAAACTTGACTCAACTATGCTTGTTTGGCTTGAAATAAAAATTGACTCAATCAACACTTAACATGCTCGCTGGTCTCAGTCTCACCTAGGCTTACAATGAAAAACCTTTTACAATTTTGTAATTTCTTTTTCATTTCTTCCAAATTCTTTACCCTTGAAATTGGTTCATTTTGTGCTGCACTTTTTTGTTGTAAGCTCCATATTTCTTCACTTGTTACTTAACAATTTTTCTGAATTCTCTTTTATTTGTTCTAAACAAAAATATGAGCCTATCTTCTACAACTTCCTCTTCAAACATTTTTTCTCTCATGGCCTGCTGCCACAACTCTTCATCTTCAAATTGTATACTTCACTCTGCTTCTTGTGCTTCATATTCTTGATCTTATTTCTGGCATATTTCTTGATAACAAAATATGGTCTCTTTTTAAATCCATTGGTAAAATATTGTTTCAAATATTTATTATCTATCTTTTTAAAATAAACCATGTCCTTTCTTGCATCCTTTTCTTAATCTTCTCTTTGATCTGGATTGCTATCCTTTTTGTTGGAAATACTGAGAGGGTGGTGAATTAGTATTTCTTACAATCTTTATTCTAGTGATTGCCAAATGCATATATAGATATGTATATGTATCCACAGAACACAAAAACTAGTAGCTAGAATAAATGCGTTTATTAAAAACTCAAGACAATACAATGAAATAAATACAATATAAATATATATCTGACTGTGGATAGTTGCCAAGCTCCAAATTGGACTTCAGTGAGGCTTCAACCTCTAGAGCACCAACTCTGTTTTGCAGTGGTTCTGCACTTAGGAGCACCTACCCCTAATGACTTTAGTCCTGTTCAGTTCTGAGGCTCCAACCCAATCTTAGTATCAACTGTTTTGTAGCAGTTTTCTGCACCCAACCCTATTGAGCTTATGCCTTTCTCCAGTTATCCTACTTCTCTGGTCTCTCCTGCCTCTTTCCTGTTCTTCGGCTTCCCCTCTTACGGATTATGCATACACTAGCAAAACTTCACCTTCTGTTTCTGTTTTTATGTGTTTCAGGCACCTCTGACTGATCGTTTCCACTTTCCACCAACTTTTTGGCTTCCTCCTTGGACGTTGTAGATTCCTCTGCCTCTCTTGATCTTTTAGCTTCCCTCCTTGATTGCTGTGACCAATTCTTCTGATTACTAGCTTTGTCTTCTATTTTTCCTTCCGAGGAATTTAATAAACGACGGACATGTCTCTATTTTCTACCTTTGAAAGACTTTTGATAATAAAAGATATAAGCCCAAATTTCTGAATGGTCGCAGCAGAAAACTTCGGATTCGAGATGGATAGCAATTAGGTTGAATAGTGGTCACACGATATTCATATCATCCAATGCTTCAATACATTTTTTGATAAAAGGTTTAACAGCAACGCCTCAACGGTTCTAGCAGTACAACCAAGTTAATTCATTCACAGCGGAATCTCTGTCACAACAGTGGGAAACCTCTATAATTAACCCCGCCTTGGTCTCCACCATCGATCGCCCATGATCTGACGGTCTCCGCTATGTTTACCGCATGATTAAACGTCGTTCTCTTTCCCACCGTTCATTACATTCACCGTTTGATCTAACGGCGATCGCGCCTCCCGCTTTTGTTAAGTGCTGACGCGTTAACACGCGATCGCGGCGGTTTCACGCCCATCGCTTCAGCGACGTGTCACGGATTAACTGGATCACACAGCCATATATGGAAACTGCCTTGGGCCCAAAGGCGGTGCGGGGAATACTGCTTACCGCCTACCTGTATGTCTCCCGCGCATTATCGTCCGTGCATCTTTCGCATGCGACAACCGTTGGATCCACTGCTCTTTGATCTGATGACTCACATTCATCATTAGTGAATTCTTCTTTTTCCACCAGTTTCTTGCCAGGAAGTGATTTTCTTTCCCCTGGCTTAGCCTTTGCAGCTCCTTTATCAATTATCACAGGTTCAGGTTTCACTTGTTTTGCACCATCTTTCATTAACTCAAGCTTGGCAATCCTCACTTCTCTTTGGCCATTTTCCTTAACACGATGCATCAGAGCCCGAGCTTGTCGATCATCATCAGAATCAGAGTCTGAGTCATCATATCCTCCAATTCCACCATCTGTTTCTTCTACAACTGTGGTATAATCAATGAAGAAGACACTTCCTATGGTGCAACTGTGTGAAAGCTTGAAAGGCTTAGAAAACATAATATCCAACGAAAACTGGTCGCATTTCCCATATGTAAGCACACCAAGCACAACTTTATTGTTATCAACATGAACATTGAGGAGAGCTCTCTCACTTTCCTTTGCATTTTGAATCTCACCTAGAGCTGCCTGCGATAAGTGGAGATATTATAACTCTGTCTGCTTCTCTCGTCTCCATTTGCTCCTCTGGTGGCTCTGTCTACTCCTTGAATATTGCCATATTGACATCAATGACAATCCGTGTCCAATAATCTCCCCCTTTGTTATTGATGGCAATATTCTTCTGCTCTCTCCCCCTTTGACATTAATGGCAAAGGAATGCATACGGACTCCCCCTGTCAAACTGCTTCCCTTGTCCTGCTACATCTTTATGAATGAACTTGAGTGATGATAGAGAAATAACCCCCATCTTTTGATGCAGATGTTTGAATGCTTCTCGAGGAAGAGGTTTTGTGAAAATATCAGTGATCTGCTCCTTAGTACTGATATATTCCAGGACGATGTTTTGTTCAGCTACTTGTTCACGGAGTAAATGATACTTGATTGGTATGTGTTTGGTTCTTGAGTGCATCACAAGATTTTTGCTGAGACTGATAGCACTGGTGTTGTCACAATAGACGGAAATTGGTTGATATGTACATATGTCGAGATCTTTTAGAGCTTCCTTCATCCATAGTATTTGAGAACAACAGTCTGCTGCAGCAATATACTCATCTTCAGCTGTGGATAATGATATGGATGACTGTTTTTTACTAAGCCAAATGCATATATAGATATGTATATGTATCCACAGAACACAGAAACTAGTAGCTAGAATAAATGCGTTTATTAAAAACTCAAGACAGTACAATGAAATAAATACAATATAAGTATATATCTGACTGTGGATAGTTTCCAAGCTCCCAATTGGACTTCAGTGAGGCTCCAACCTCTAGAGCACCAACTCTGTTTTGCAGTGGTTCTGCACTTAGGAGCACCTACCCCTAATGACTTTAGTCCTGTTCAGTTTTGAGGCTCCAACCTCTTGGGCTCCAACCCAATCTTAGTATCAACTATTTTGTAGCAGTTTTCTGCACCCAACCCTGTTGAGCTTATGCCTTTCTCCAGTTATCCTACTTCTTTGGTCTCTCCTGCCTCTTTCCTGTTCTTCGGCTTCCCCTCTTACAGATTATGCATACACTAGCAAAACTTCACCTTCTGTTTCTGTTTTTATGTGTTTCAGGCACCTCTGACTGATCGTTTCCACTTTCCACCAACTTTTTGGCTTCCTCCTTGGACGTTGTAGATTCCTCTGCCTCGCTTGATCTTTTAGCTTCCCTCCTTGATTGCTGTGACCAATTCTTCTCATTACTAGCTTTGTCTTCTATTTTTCCTTCCGAGGAATTTAATAAACGACGAACATGTCTCTATTTTCTACCTTTGAAAGACTTTTGATAATAAAAGATATAAGCCCAAATTTCTGAATGGTCGCAGCAGAAAACTTCGGATTCGAGATGGATAGCAATTAGGTTGAATAGTGGTCACACGATATTCATATCATCCAATGCTTCAATACATTTTTTGATAAAAGTTTTAACAACAACGCCTCAACGGTTCTAGCAGTACAACCAAGTTAATTCATTCACAGCGGAATCTCTATCACAACAGTGGGAAACCTCTATAATTAACCCCGCCTTGGTCTCCACCATCGATCGCCCATGATCTGACGGTCTCCGCTATGTTTACCGCATGATTAAACGTCGTTCTCTTTCCCACCGTTCATTACATTCACCGTTTGATCTAACGGTGATCGCGCCTCTCGCTTTTGTTAAGTGCTGACGCGTTAACACGCGATCGCGGCAGTTTCACGCCCATTTCTTCAGCCACGTGTCGCGCATTAACTGGATCACACAGCCATATATGGAAACTGCCTTGGGCCCAAAGGCGGTGCGGGGAATACTGCTTACCGCCTACCTGTACGTCTCCCGCGCATTATCGTCTGCGCATCTTTCGCATGCGACAACCGTTGGATCCACTGCTCTTTGATCTGACGACTCACATTCATCATTAGTGAATTCTTCTTTTTCCACCAGTTTCTTGCCAGGAAGTGATTTTCTTTCCCCTGGCTTAGGCTTTGCAGCTCCTTTATCAATTATCACAGGTTCAGGCTTCACTTGTTTTGCACCATCTTTCATTAACTCAAGCTTGGCAATCCTCACTTCTCTTTGGTCATTTTCCTTAACACGATGCATCAGAGCCCGAGCTTGTCGATCATCATCAGAATCAGAGTCTGAGTCATCATATCCTCCAATTCCACCATCTGTTTCTTCTACAACTGTGGTATAATCAATGAAGAAGACACTTCCTATGGTGCAACTGTGTGAAAGCTTGAAAGGCTTAGAAAACATAATATCCAACGAAAACTGGTCGCATTTCCCATATGTAAGCACACCAAGCACAACTTTATTGTTATCAACATGAACATTGAGGAGAGCTCTCTCACTTTCCTTTGCATTTTGAATCTCACCTAGAGCTGCCTGCGATAAGTGGAGATATTATAACTTTGTCTGCTTCTCTCGTCTCCATCTGCTCCTCTGGTGGCTCTGTCTACTCCTTGAACATTGCCATATTGACATCAATGACAATCTGTCCAATAATCTCCCCTTTGTTATTGATGGCAATATTCTTCTGCTCTCTCCCCCTTTGACATTAATGGCAAAGGAATGCATACGGACTCCCCCTGTCAAACTGCTTCCCTTGTCCTGCTACATCTTTATGAATGAACTTGAGTGATGATAGAGAAATAACCCCCATCTTTTGATGCAGATGTTTGAATGCTTCTCGAGGAAGAGGTTTTGTGAAAATATCAGTGATCTGCTCCTTAGTACTGATATATAACAGGACGATGTTTTGTTCAGCTACTTGGTCACGGAGTAAATGATACTTGATTGGTATGTGTTTGGTTCTTGATTGCATCACAAGATTTTTGCTGAGACTGATAGCACTGGTGTTGTCACAATAGACGGAAATTGGTTGATATGTACATATGTCGAGATCTTTTAGAGCTTCCTTCATCCATAGTATTTGAGAACAACAGTCTGCTGCAGCAATATACTCATCTTCGACTGTGGATAATGATATGGATGACTGTTTTTTACTAAGCCAGGATACCAAACAGTCTCCTAGGAAGAATGCATTTCCACTAGTGCTTTTCAGATCATCTATACTTCCATCCCAATCAACATCGGTGTATGCAGTTACAATCAGTGTTGAGTTCTTTGGGTACCAAAGACCGAAATCAGAAGTTCCCTTCAGATATATGAGAATTCGTTTTACAGCTAATAAATGGGATTGTTTGGGAGCAGATTGAAATCTTCCCACCATTCCTACTTCTTGCATTATGTCTGGTCGTGTAGCTGTTAAGTATAGAATAGCTCCAATTATTGACCTGTAATGAGTTGCATCTACTAGAGGGGAGTCATCATCTTTGCTCAGTTTGCATTTTGTGGTCATAGGTGTGCTCATGGGTGCACAATCCTCCATTCCATATTTTTTGAGCATGTCTTTTAGATATTTGGTTAGAGATATACACAATCCTGCACTAGTTTGAGATATTTGAAGTCCAAGGAAGTGGGACAGCTCTCCTATCATTGACATCTCAAACACTTTTAACATGTTTTGAGAAAATTCATGGCTCATTTCATCATTATTACTAGCAAAAATCAGATCATCGACATAAACAAGAGCAACTAGTAACTTACCTTGATCTATCTTTATGTATAGATTGCTTCTAGCCACTCCCTTTTTGAAGCCTTGTTGTTGTAGATAGTGATCTAGTCTTGCATACCAAGCTCTAGGAGCTTGTTTCAACCCATATAAATCCTTTTTCAACTTACAAACTAAGTCCTTTCCTGCTGTTAGATCAACACCTTTTGGTTGTTGCATGTAGACTTCCTCCTTGAGTTCCCCATTTAGAAATGTTGATTTCACGTCCATTTGATAGATTTTTAATCCTTTTGAGCAAGAAAATGCCAAGAACATCCTGATAGCTTCCATACGGGCCACTGGTGCAAATGTCTCTTCAAAGTCAATTCCTTAAATTTGTGAATAGCCTTTGCAGACAAGTCTTGCCTTGTTTATGAAAACCTGTCCTTCTTCATTCATTTTATTTTTGAACTCCCATTTGGTTCCTATTATGTTTTTGTCCTTTGGACAAGGTACCAGGTCCCATGTCTTGTTCTTCTCAATTTGGCTCATTTCTTCTTCCATGGCTTTTACCCAATGAGGATCCTTACTTGCTTCTGCAAATGTCTCTGGTTCTATCATAGATAGGAGGGCAATGACTTTTCTCTTGGGTGTAATTGTTATCCTTCTTCGGGTCTGCACACCTTCATCTTTATCGCCAATGATCTGCTCTTCTGGATGGTGTCTTTGGACATACTTCGTCTTAGAAGGGGTATTAGGTGGTTCTCTTTCCTCTTCTTCTTCTTCTTCTTCTTCCTCATCTATTTCTTCTTCGTTAGGTTCTTCTTCTTCAATAAGAGAGTCATCTTCATGTTCAATTTCCTTTACTGGAAGATCTTCATCAACCTTTACATCAATGCTTTCCACTATTTTCTTCAGTCAATAATTGTAGCACTTGTAATCCTTGCTCCGTGTAGAGTATCCAAGAAATATCCCTTCATCAACCTGAGAATCAAACTTTCCTGGTGAACCATCATTTATTTTTATGAAGCACTTGCTTCTAAAGATCTTAAAGTACTTCACCAAATCAGGTCTTCCTTTCCATAGCTCATAAGGAGTTTTATTACAATTTGGTCTTAATTGAGTTCGATTCAGTGTGTAGATAGCTGTCCCTACTGCTTCTCTCTAGAATCTAGGTTGTAAGTCTGCTGCTAATAGCATAGTTCTTGCCATTCTTGGACTGTTCGGTTTCTTCTTTCAACTACCCCATTTTGCTGAGGTGTTCTGGCAGCCAAGAATTCCCTTTTAATTCCATGTATATTACAAAACTCACTAAACTCATTTGATGTGAATTCTCCTCCTTTGTCTGTTCTGAGGCACTTACTTTTTGAATCTTTTTCATTTTCTACAAGGGCTTTTAGATTCTTAAAACACTCAAAAGTTTCAGATTTATACTTTATGAAATATATCCACATCATTCTAGTATAATCATCAACAAATAACACAAAGTACCTTTCTCCTTGGAGTGCGTGATTTCTAGTTGGCCCACACACATTAGCATGGATGATCTCCAAGGGCTTTGATGTATAGAGCTCCTTTGTCTTGTGGTTGGTTCTGGTCTATTTTCCATGTTGACATGGACCACACACTTCTTGATTTGGTTTGGACAGCCTTGGGATGTCTCGTACAGCTTTGATCTTGCTGATATTGATCAGATTTTCGAAGCTTGTATGTCCAAGTCGCTTGTGCCACAACCAACTCTCATCTGTCTGACTTAAGTAGCATTTATTTTCTTGAATCTTGTTCAGAATGCAAATGTTGTCTGATGTTCTCACCCCTTTTGCCACAAGTTTCCCTAAGGTAGAGTTCCTAATTTCACAGTATTTGGTGATGAAAACAACCTTATGTCCTTGATCACAGATTTAGCTGACACTCAGGAGGTTGTGTTTGAGCCCATCAACTAGCAGAGAATCTTAAGCTTTTCCTTTTCCATTGATTAGAGTAATTGTTGCTTTTCCTGCAATTTTTCCTGATCCGCTTCCAAAAGACACATTCTCTTCCTTTTTGCTCAGTGAGACAAACTTCCTTCTGTCTCCTGTCATTTGTCTGGAGCACCCACTATCTACAAACCTCTGGTTTTCATTATTTTGAGCATATACAGCCAGGCCGCATTTGTCCATGCTAGAGTTCTCTCTACTCGTCTTTCTTCCTTTGAGTGGGCAGTCTTGTTCATAGTGTCCATTATTGTAGCAGAAGGAGCAAATCAGATCAAATTTGGTCAAGGGATCAAATGAATTGAACATTTTTATTTGTCCCTGCCTTTTGGGGGCATATGAGTTGATTATTCGGTCGTTTAGATTTGTCTTTTCACTTCTGCGAGCCATACAATGTCTGGCTTGATGACCGAAGTTTTTACAGTGAAAGCAGTGTCCAAGAAAGATGGTTTTGTACTTGTTGAAGCAACCACGGTTTGAGTCGATTTCCTTCCTAGGAATTACTCCTCCATCGTTCTTTGGATTTGCGATGGGCCTTTGGTGGAGTACAGGTTTGTATTTGCTGTAGTGTCCATGATTCGACTTCACATTCTTCTTTGAAGCAACTCTCTCTTCATTCTTGGGATCTGGGATGCACTTTTGATAACATACTTTTCATCTTTTGTATTGCAGGAAAGTGCATCGGCATAGCTTTTCGCATTATTCTCAGTGCTTGAGGATTCTTCTTTGAAACATATTCCAGACTTGTCATGTTGAGGTTTTTTATTTTTCAGAATAGTCTCAAGTATTTGAGAACTTTTACAGTCCTTTTTAATTTTCTCCAACTCCTTTCTCAGAGACACTATTTCAGTCTCGCGTTCTTCACAAGTCTCTTCCTTTTCTTTAAGCTTTGCTTCTAAGAGATCTTCTCTCCTTCTTATTTCCTCGATTTCCACTTTGAGAGAAATGATTTTGTTCCGTAGTTTCTCATTTTCTTCAATGGCACTTATTAACAGTTCATCTACATTTCCTTCCATCCCTGGGTCATCATCATCTGCGAATGCCATGAATAATGCTTCTTGGCTTTCATCATGATCACTTTCCTCATCTGATTTCTTTTTGATGACCATAAACTCATCCTCATCAGATTCATCTTGCTTGGAGAAGAAGTTTTTCTTATTGAACCCTTTCTTTTTATGTGCCATTCTTTCAGAATTTCCTTCATCATCACTGTCATGTTTATGAGGACATTTTGCTACATAATGACCTATTTTACCACATTTAAAATAGATAAGAGGATACTTGCCTTTAAGCTTAGATCCTCTCTTCAGCTTTCGTACAAATTGAGCCAATTCGGATTCCACATCTGAATCATCACTACAGTCATTCCTTTCTTTGACTTTGAGGCCTTGAATGCTGCATCTTTGGAGCTTGGGCCACCTTTCCTCATTTCATAGGCAGTGGGAATTCCATGGAGTTCATCCATTTTGAGGGTATCTAGATCATTTTCTTCTTCTATAGCGCTTATTTTGGAGTCAAATATGTCTGGAATAGACCTTAATACCTTTTGAACAATGGTACTTTCTTCCACTTTTTCATCCAATCCTTTCAGGGAATTTACCACTTCAGCTACTCGGAGGAGGTATGTTGCAATATCCTCTTCATCTTCCATCCTCAAACTTTCAAATTGTCTTCTGTGAGTTTGAAGCTTTTCCTTTTTGGCTTTTGAGTCTCCATCGTACAGGCCAACTAGCTTCTCCCACATTTCTTTGGCAGAGGTACAGTGCATGATTTTTGTAAACTCAGAATCAGTGATTCCACTAGTGATGGAGTTCATGGCCTTTTCATTTGCGATGTAGGCTTTCCTCTCATCTTGGTCTATTGGAAGAGTGGAAGTAGTTTTGTATTCATTTTGAACAAAATGCCAAACTTCAGGTCCAAGGGACATTAAGTAGTAGGTCATTCTTTTCTTCTAGAAACCAAAGTTAGTGCCATCGAACAAAGGAGGTCTTCCTGATGCTTCGTGATTTCTCATCATGGCTGTGGATCCTTCTTCATGCTATTAGGCTAGTATGAAGAAGCCTACTCTGATACCAATTGTTGGAAATACTAAGGGGGGGTGAATCAGTATTTCTTACAATCTTTATTCTAGTGATTGCCAAATGCATATATAGATATGTATATGTATACACAGAACACAAAAACCAGTACCTGGAATAAATTCTTTTATTAAAAGCTCAAGACAATTCAATGAAATAAATACAATATAAATATATATCTGACAGTTGATAGTTGCCAAGCTCCAACTTGGACTTCAGTGAGGCTCCAACCTCCAGAGCACCAACTCTATTTTGCAGTGGTTCTGCACTTAGAAGCACCTACCCCTAATGACTTTAGTCTTGTTCAGTTCTGAGGCTCCAACCCAATCTTAGTATCAACTGTTTTGCTGCAGTTTTCTACACCCAACCCTATTGAGCTTCTACCTTTCTCCAGTTCTCCTGCTTCTCTGGTCTCTCCTGCCTCTTGCCTGTTCTTCGACTTCCCCCCTTACGGATTATGCATACACTAGCAAAACTTCACCTTGTGTTTCTGTTTTTATGTGTTTCAGGCACCTCTAACTGATCGTTTCCACTTTCCACTGCCATTTGGGCTTCCTCCTTGGATGTTGTAGATTCCTCTGCCTCGCTTGATCTTTTAGCTTCCCTCCTTGATCGCTGTGACCAATTATTCTCATTACTGTCTTTGTCTTCTATTTGTCCTTCCGAGGAATTTAATAAACGACGGACATGTCTCTATTTTCTACCTTTGAAAGACTTCTGATAATAAAAGATATAAGCTCAAATTTTTGAACTGTTGCAACAGAAAACTTCAGATTCGAGATGGATAGCAATTAGGTTGAATAATGGTCACACGGTATTCATATCATCCGATGCTTCAATACATTTTTTGAGAAAGGGTTTAACAGTAGCGCCTCAACTGTTCTAGCAGTACAACCAAGTTAATTCATTCGCGATGGAATCTCTGTCACAACAGTGCGAAACCTCTGTAATTAACCCCACCTTGATCTCCATCGTTGATCGCCCATGATCCGACGGTCTCCGCTATGTTTATCGCACGATTAAACATCGTTCTCTTTCCCACTGTTGATTAGATTCACCGCTTGATCTAACAGTGATCGCGCCTCCCCCTCTTGTTAAGTGCTCACATGTTAACGTGCGATCGTGGCGGTTTCATGCCCGTCACTTCAGCCACGTATCGCGCATTAACTGGATCGCGCGGCCATATATGGAAACCACCTTGGGCCCAAAGGCGGTGTGGGGAATACTGCTTACTACCTACCTGTACGTTTCCCGCGCATTATCGTCCACGCATCTTTCGCGTGCGACGACTGTTGGATTCGTTGCTCTTTGATCCGACAGCTCACATTCAACATCAGGGAATTCTTTGTTTTCAACCAGTTTCTTGCCAGGAAGTGATTTTATTTCCCCCGGCTTAGCCTTTGCAGCTGCTTTATCAATTATCACAGGTTTAGGCTTCACTTGTTTCGCACCATCCTTCATTAACTCGGGCTTGGCAAGACTCGCTTCTCTTTGGCCATTTTCCTTAACACGATGCATCAAAGCCTAGGCTTGTCAATCATCATCAGAATCAGAGTCTGAGTCATCATATCCTCCCATTCCACCATCTGTTTCTTCTACAACTATGGTATAACCAATGAAGAAGATGCTCCCTGTGGTGCAACTGTGTGAAAGCTTGAAAGGTTTAGAAAACATAATATCCAACGAAAACTGGTCACATTTCCCATATGTAAGCACACCAAGCACAACTTTCTTGTTACGAAAATGAACATTGAGGAGAGCTATGTCACTTTCCTTTGCATTTTGAATCTCACCCAGGGCTGACTGTGATAAGTGGAGATATTATAACTCTGTCTGCTTCTCTTGTCTCCATCAGCTCCTCTGGTGGCTTGTCTACTCCTTGAACATTGCCATATTGACATCAATTACAATCCATGCCCAACGCTTTTTACCTGCACACTTAAAATCAATGTTAAGAACATATTCATTACACTCTGCAGTGAGATCATTCTCCTCTTCCTCTTCCTTATCTTCCTTCACTTCAACTTCTTTACAAACCTATGTTGTTGCAAACATGTTGTCTTCCACTTGGCTTCCAGACACAAGTGGGATTCTCTAACAAAAAAAATATATTAATAAGAGCTTTCTATTGCTTCATGTGCAACCACACATCACTAGTTAGTTGTTCTTCATCAAATTTAACATCAACAATTTTAATTTCACCAAATTCATCAATTTTGTTGAATTCACCAATTCACTTCTCAATTTATAGTCATCATCCATAGGTGTCTCGTCACATTTGGATTCACCATGATCTTCACCATCCATGTTACAGTGGATTTCTTAACCATCTATATGCTCTTGCTTTGCTTCACACAAAGAGGCTATGACTTCTCTCTTTGCAATATTTTGTAGGGGATCCATGTTACACCAACAAACGTCTATATATTGTCTATCTTATGCTAGACTTATCAATTCCTTGACTCCAGTTTGAATCTCTCTAAACATGGCAATGACCTTTGTCTTTTCTTCTTTATCTTCACCCAAAAAAATGATTTTCAATATGCACCCTTGTAAGGCACAATATTCACCGAATTCAAGTTCGTAGAAGGATGTTTATGAATCCAAAACACTTTCATGCTCGACAAACTAGAAAAATTTACAGTCGAATGAACTTTGCGAAGCCTTAAACTCACTTTCCAATAAAAACACTTTTTTTATATAAATTTTTTTTTATCTGCAAACCTTTCAAATAAAAGTTCCTTTTGATCATTTAAAAACAACCCTTTTAAAAAAATATGCACCTTTATTTTGTTTTTGTTAGTAAAAAAACTTGAAAAAAAAACTTTTTATCTACTCAACCTCTTAAAAAGACCTTTCTTTAAATCACTTTTAATAACCTTTTAAATTCATACAGTAAAAAAAATAATTTTTTAACAACCTAAAAAACACTTCATATAATATCTATTCAAACGTGGTTCATATAACCTCCATTCAATGCGACTCCTTTTAAAACAAAGTTTCAAATATATTTTGAAAACCTTTTAACTAAAACCTTTATGAATAATTTTTAACCTTTAACCTTGTCGGGTGTGATTTTAGCCTTTATCATTTCCTTTGTTGACTCTTATGCACAAAATGTGGTCGACTTAATATTTAATCATGTGATGATCAATGTTTCTTCAATACGTTCTTTCCTATAAGCTTTACTCCTGAGACGATCTCCTTCATGTGATTTTAGCCTTTATCATTTCTTTTGTTGACTCTTATGCACAAAATGTGGTCGATTTAATATTTAATCTTGTGATGATCATGATTTATGTTTTTTCAATATGTTCTTTCCTATAAGCTTTACTCATGAGATGATCTCCTTCATTATTTTTTAAAAAAATCACATGCCTTCTTCTCTGTCTTCTCTTCTTGAGAGAACTGTAGGCTCCTTGGATCTTATAATTTAATTGTTCAAACTCACTTGTAGAAAATCCTTGAAACTACTAATGAGAGGGAATTGATCACAAAAGACATAAGATTTCTTTAACAAAATTCTGTAATAATACAATAACGAATAGAAACACAGTGGCACATAGAACACAAAAGTTATCTAGGGAACACAAATGGGAGAAAACCTTTATTGCTTGTATTGAATTAACTAAGAAATTTGATATATTACATAGAAATTTCTTCTATCCAGAAGCTCTATCAAATACTGATCAAATATCTACAAGACTTGCACAACACTTAAGAAAAAAAGGCCTAATAGGAGCTCTTATTTCCTAGTGCAAATCTACCCCTAAAAATAGGAATTTCTCTTATTTCCTTGTATAATTCCGAAGAGAAATATCTATGCCTTCTCAACCATTCATGTACACCAAAACTTGTCATATAATAATGAATTAGAATTGTTCCTTCATCTAATCTCAATAGGCAATTCAAATTGCATGACCTACTGACGCTAAACTTAGCAATTGTTGTAGTTAAATAAGAGTAAGTTGAGTTAATAGAAAGTGAACTACTCAACTAAAATCAATTCTATCTCTATTATAGAACTAGAGATTAGTTAACTGACAAACATGAGAGCTAACTCCACTAGATAGCTAATTTTAGCCACCAATTAGTCCACAACTCACTGAAAGCCATCTAACTTGAATTAATTGACATTAACTTAGTGATAGGTCCCATCACACATGTTATTTGAAAGCTAACTCAAGAAAATATGAGATTGAATTCAAATTGGTATATTTTACTAAGGCACAAGTCGAACAATCCATTCCTTGCTACATTTGCAACACTCCCTCTTAGCAAGGAAGGGATTCTGAACAACCCCAATCTTGCCTCTATGGAGCTTGAACTTTCCCCTTGATAGGGTCTTGTTCAAGATGTTTGCATCTTGTTGCTCTATAGGAATGTGATATAGCATAACAATTCTCCTCTAGACACAATCTCTAATGTGATGGTACCTGATGTCTATATGCTTGGACCTACCATGAAAAAATTGATTCTCAAAGAGTTTTATGCAACTCTTATTGTGAGAGTGGATCAATGCAACTCCATCCCCTAACTAAAGAGTCCTACCAAGATCTTTCTCATCCAAATATCCTTTCATGCTTCCTAACTAGCAACCATGTAATCGGCCTTTGTTGAACTAAGTGCAAAATATATTTTCTTCTTGTTGTACCACGAAACTGCTACTGACCCATTGTTAAAGACTACTCTTGATGTGTTTTTCCTATCTGTGGGATTCCTTGCCCAATTTGCATCTGTGAAGCCCTGGATCCCCACTCCATCAATCATTATTTACAACAATCCAAAGTATATTGTTCCTCTAAGGTATCTCAAAACATGTTTTGTAGCTTTCTAGTGGAACTTGGAAGGACTCACAATGAAATGATCAACTCGTTCATTGTAAAACAAATATCATGCCTTTTGTTCACTAAATACATCATGGACCCAGTTAAATACCTATATATTGTACCATATACTACATCTAACATGAGGGCATCATCCTTCCTCAAGTTAGTACTTAGAGGAGTATCCATGGGTTTGCAATCCTGCATGTAGAATCTCTAAAGGATCTTAGAGGTGTACTTCCCTTGTCAAAAAAGTATCTCTCCATCACCCTGTTGAACCTCCAATCCAAGGAAATAATGCATGAGCCTCCTATCCTTCATCTCCAATGCTCTTGTTAGGTCCTAATTATAATTCTAGATCAAATTGTCTTCTCTTGTTAGAATCAAATCATCAATATAGAGAACTAATATGAGCAGAATACCATCTACCATAATATAGTATAGGTTGGTGTTTACCTCACTCTTAGTGAATCCAAATTCCCTGAGATAAGAATCAATGTGAGTGTACCATGCCCGAGATCCCTTCTTAAGCCCATCAAGATCTCTCTTCATCATAAAAACATGTGTACCTTTCTTGAAGGTCTTGAATCCCGGTGGATGCTCGATGTAGATCTCTTCCTCAACCACTCAATTGAGGAAAGTTATATTGACACCCATATGGTGGATCTTCCACCGCATTTGTGTTTTCAATGCATCTATGATACAGATATATGAGTACCTTGCCACTGGGGTAAAAGTATCCTCATAATCAGTCCCCTCAATACGTGAGAAGCCCGTGGCCAGAAACTTGGCCTTGTACTTATCTACACTACCATACGTTACATGCTTCACCTTATATAACCACTTGGATCCAATAATTTATCTACCCTGAGGTCTAGGCACAACCTCCCAAACATCATTCTTCATGATGGAGCCATACTCCACCATGGCATCCAATCAAACCTGTTTGGAATATTTCTCTTGAAAGGAAGAAGGTTGAGAATCTATCAATTATTTCATCAGTTCCATGTATCTTATTTATATATCTAGTGATTTTCATTGTCTCTGCAAGGAGCTAGGACGTCCAACCTGCTCCTAATCTTCTTGCACCAATATTTAAACCAACCTAGTGCTCTTCCTCCATTCTCTGGGAGTCTCTGTGTGAGTGGGTGCCTCAATTCGGTCTGCTCTCTACTCCTAATCATGTGGTGACTCCACATAATCTTCTTAGAATTCCCTCTTTCCCTTAGGCAAGGGTTAACTCTGTGAGTTTGACTGAGGCTCCTCCTTGGGATCTAGGAGCTCCTCATTTGGTGATATGCTCAACTATCGCTGAAGACAACTCCTCATGGATTTTTCCTTGTCAAATCTCACATCCTTTCTCAAAAAATATTTTTGAGAGAGGGAATGTACACCCTATAAAGATGAGCTATCTCAGTAAATCCCACAAAGACCCCCCTCGCTGCAGTGGGTTCCAACTTGTTCCTACCATATTTGGACACATGGAAATACACCATGGATCCAAAAATGAAAAAATGGGATGCATCTAGATTCCTTCCATTGAAATCCTCCTCAGGTGTAATCATCCAAAGAACTTTGTGAGCACTCCTATTCTGTAGGTACAAAACTGTGTTGCAAGACTCTTCCCACAAGGACAAGGGAAATCCTTGGTCATGAAACATGGATCTAGTAGCCCTAATAATACTCTTATTCTTCCTCTCCACAACGCCATTCTACTAAGGGTTATGGGGTACAATCAACTCTCTCCTAATGACCTCCTTGGCACACAAATATATGAAGGCATTGAAGACATAATCTCCTCCATTATCACTCCTCAGGGACTTTATTTTCTTCCCCATCTCATTCTCCACTAAGGCCTTTAATTCAAAAATTTTGGAATATACCTCATATTTATTCTTCATGAAATAAATCCAACATTTGCTATAAAAATCATCAATGAAGATCACATAATACCTGTGTTTAGCAGGTGAAACTATGGAGAAGGGGACATAAACATTTGAATGAATTCTCTCTAGAATAGTTCCATCTCTACTATCTCGGCCCTGAATGGAATATTTTGAATACTTTCCAAGAGTGCATCTCTTGCACACATCATGCTAATCAAGGCTGCACTATGGTAGCCCAATGGCAATCTACTGAATTATCTTCAATGCTCCATGATGTAGATGTCCCATGTGCCTATGCTAGAGATCTCCAACATATCAGCCCTGAACACACTCTTCTTTGCTGCTCAAGGATGTACATGCATCAACACCCAATTTGTAGAGGTTCTTGATCCTAACACTAATTAGCTTGACCTCTCCTAAAGAAGAATGCTGGAGGTAGGCCTCCCCTTTGCTGAATACTATATCATACGCTCTGTCTCAAGGACTACTAATGAGACAAGGTTTTTCTTCAATCCTAGGACATACAACACATTCTTGAGATGGAGAAGGGAACCAAACTCCCTCTTAAACCTTATTCTACCAACTAATTTTGTCATGTATTTACCATTATCTCCAAGCTTGATATGGAATTGCATGTATTTATCCTCCAAAATACTGAAGAATTATTTATTCCTTGTCATGTGGAATGAAGCCCCTCAATCAATGTATCACACACTACCTCTAACTAAGGTTTCCATGCAACCTATCAAAGAGAAATCCAATTTGACCTGAGAAGATATTTTTTCTCCTTCCGCTATCATTGCAACATGCTTGTTGGATTTCTTGTTTGGGAATTTTGTAGCATAGTGTCTAAATTCATGACAATGAAAACAATTGATCTTGCTAAGATCCTTCTTTTTCTTGCCACTGTTTGAATAGAATCGGTCTTGCCTTAGGATTTCTTCCCTTTACTAGCTACAAAAAATTTCTTCTCATCGTCTATCCTATATGAGACTCCATCCCTTGTATTCCTCCTTAGCTCTTCCTGTACATGATATTACCATAGTCTCTCCCAATTAGGGAGCTTATTTATGCCATTCACAACATCTTGGAATATCTACCAGGATTTGGGAAGCCAATGAATAGAAAGGCTAACAAGATATACTAATGGAAATGTCTCTCCAACATATCCAAGTTCATGCCTCACTTAAGAAAACTTGGATAGATATGTAACAATGGACTCATTTTTTCCCATTCCAATGTTCCTCAAATTTTCCTTCAAAGTGAGTTTTCTGGCATCACTACTTCTTTTAAACAAATCAAGAAGGGCCTTCCACATCTAGAATGTTGTATCCTTCACATGAAAATTTGGAACAATATGGTGTCTAACTCCTTCTAGGATCATCCTCCTAGTTTTGGAAGTGTCCTTCCTCCATTGAGTTAGCTATAGTGCATATGATGCAAGAGGTTTAGGAATATCATTGTTGATGTATTCCAAAAATCCAATATCGTCTAACACATCCTCCATTTTGAACTTCCATGCACAAAAATTCAAAGTTCCTTCTAGTGCATGTTCTATCCGCAAAAAATATAAAGACATGATTCATGCACTAACTGATATTCTCTTCGATTCACTTTGAATATCATAAAGGAACTAGGTCTCTATCTGGTTTTTAGTTATGATACCATGTAGAAAATCCTTGAAAACTTGAAATTGATAATGAGAGTAAATTGATCACAAAATACATAAGATTTCTCTACCAAGATTATGTAGAAAGAAAACAATGAATAAAAATAAAATCACACATAGAACACAAAATTTATCTGGGGAACCCAACTGGGAAAACCCCCTGCTTGCTTGTATTGCATCAACTGAGCAATCTGATCTATTACATAGAAACTGCTATTGGAAATAATATTGAGAGGGGGGGTGAATCAATATTATTCAAATCAATAACTTTTTCATTTCATACTCAAATTTATATACGCTACTTCAATGAAGGTAACTCGCGTGTACATGCAACTGTCTTTAAAGCAACCAACATATATCCAAAAAACTTATGATTTACTTGATTCATAATATGTTGATTTTTGATCAATGCAACACTACTTCATTAACCATATAAATAGTAACCATGTGCAGTAATACTAGAATAAACCATCACACATAAGAAACACACATGAACACCAAGATTTAAGGTGGAAACCCAATGCGAGATAAAAACCACTTGTTGTTGTCATTTTTAATATAACAAAAACATGTTTACAATTTTGTACTGGTGCAGACTCATACCAGTATGCAGGCACCCACTTGCAGAAGGATACAACCTTCTCTCATTCTGCAGCTTCTACTAGAAGGGAGCTACAACCCCCTAGCTCTTGTACTAGCCGATCCGTTTACTAGTATGTAGGCCCTGACCTACAGAAGGCTCCAACCTTCACTCATTTTCCAGCTACTACTAGAAGGGAGCTCTAATCCCTTAGCTCTTGTACTAGTCAATCCATTTATTTGTATGTAGGCGCCGACCTATAGAAAGCTACGACTTTCTCTCTTCTTCCAAGGACCACGTTTCATAAATTTTCAAACTGGATTCTCCTAGAACACAACACCATAATCTGAAGGCCTCATTTCATCAAATTTTCATACTGGACCCATCAGTAACATTGAAGCTCAAAATCAATCACCACTGCAATACAACCATCAAAAGCATCTACATCAACCAATCACTGAAACTCAATCATGAATCTCTGAATCAACCACAACTGAATCAATCACTGAAACCTCTAACACACTGAATCAAACAATCGTTGAACCTCTGACACAACTGAATCAACCATTCATTCAAACTTAATTAAATTCAACTAATCGATTGGAATAGATAGATCACTATAACCGGTACTCAGATTTGAACCCAGAACACTGTCACTAGAACACAGTCACCAGAACACAGAGCAAAATCCATAACTCTGCATAAACAACCAGAACCAATTGCAACTTCAAACATCATATTTCATAATGTATATGCTACTTCGATGTGCCGAACCAACGTGTATAAGCGCTTTTATCAAAGCGAACGCTCGTACAAATTTGCAAATACTATCTTAAAACATCAGAACTATTCTAGAATTTAGTCATACCCATATTAGAACATTTAGAGTGTAAATCATTTGTTAGCATTCATATCTAGACTATCCATGACCAGGCCACATAATGATAATTCATTTCATGTCTTATGATCCTGATCCATCATTAGATCTCATCCCTCATCAACCACTAAGTTTCATCCTTAGTTCAGATCAAGAAAAGCACCAGAAACCCATAACATGCATATTTTCTTTTGATCTCACTCTTCATAAGATATTCATTACTTGCACACCCTTGCCTAATGATCTTCTCCTCCTTATATAGTTTTAGGCCTTTCTCAATACCTCAGACAAAAACCACTTAGGGCCCATGGTATTCTTGGATGGGATCAAATAGTCATTACTCCACTCAATACTGTGGGCTAATACCATGGTATTGACCTCTGGTATTGTCTCCTCTTGAATTTCATTGATTTTCCAACTTGTACGTGCTTTTCCTCTTGCAAGAGTGCGTGTATACGTATACACTCTTTTTGTTCTATGGACCTACGTGTACATGCTACTCAGACAAAGTGAACCAGTGTATACTTCTTAAACCACTCTCTTTCTTCAATCTCTGGAGTCTGATCTGCAATTATTTGTTGTTAACCCATTGCACTGTGAACTGTCATCTATGTGAGTTGCCATCAAGGACAACACCTGTATCATAATGCCAACAACTGCCTCCAGCTTGAATCTCCCTACAATATTGATCAAATCTCTACAAGACATTCCCAACACTTAGGAAAATAAGACCTGTTAGGAGCTCCTATTTCCTAGCGCAAATTTGCCCCTAAGAAATAGGAATTTCTCGTATTTCCTTGTACAATTCCCAAGTGAAATATTTCTGCGTACTCAACCAAGCTTATACACCAAAACCTATTGTACAATAATGAATTACAATTGTGCTTGCATCCAATCTCAATAGGTAATTCGAAATCCATGACCTATTAGGGATAAATTTTACAGTTGCTACAGTTAACTAAGAGTAGGTTGAGTTAATAGAAAGTCAACTATTCAACTAAACTCGATTATAGAACTAGAGATTAGTTAACTGAGAGAAACTAGAGTTAACTCCACTAGATAGTTAATTTTAGCCATCAACTAGTCCATAACTCATTGAATCCATCTAATTCGAATTAACTGACAATAACTCAGTGATAATCCACATCACACATGCTAACTTAAAGCTAGCTCAAGAAACTATGATATTGAATTCGAATTGGCATCTTTGGCTAAGGCACAAGTCAAAGAATCCATTCCTTGCTACATTTTCAACATTGCTTTGATACCAATTTGATGAAAAGGCAAAGAGGAGTAAAGACAAATTATCAAAAAATAAATTTATATTTATTAAACTTGTCATATAGTTGTGACTCTTTCTTCTTCTTGCCTCTTGTTCACATATTTAAATGACCCAATCATGGGTATATAAGGACCACACTTACTAATTATGGAGTCATGACAAACTCTAGAAACTAGATTTGACAAGACTCTAACCAACTTGTTCATGCAAACTCACACTAAATTAGACTTTTCAAAATATAGATTGAACTCGCACTGACTCCCCATGTATTGCATGCATACAAGAGTAATTTAATATTTCCAACATTAGTTAAGGGATCCTGCTATTGTTGTAGCCTTTAATATGAGTCCTCATGACTTTTCTTGGCCATCCATGTTCCATTGTAATAAATGGATGAGTTATCTATGTTTTAAAAGTTCTTTTTTCCTAAAATTTTATAACATACCTCTCTTCATAATTTTTTTTTCCTTACTAAAATTAGTTAGCTAAATTCTCCATTAATTAATTTCTTATTTTGACTCTTGAGCCTTGTAGTAGAGAAATATATTTTACTATACCTCCACTTCATTTACATGATTCAGGTTACAATGTCTTTCCTTACTTTGAAAGGTGTCGAAGAATTATTATGATTTGTAGTCAAAATGAGTCTCCTATTCCATTCTTATTTTGTTGGGTTCACTACGGGGTGACATAGTAGTGACTTGAATTCACTTACATATTTGTATCTGTAAGCCTTACTACCTATAGTCAATAGTATCAATACTCTCAACTCTGGTGGTGAAAAACACATCCTCGCCTTTTAGATAAAATATGGTTGTTAAAGTATGTGGCTTCCCTTTTCATTTTAACTTACAATTCCAACATATACATTTGGACCCATAAATAGCTAAGGACACAAATATATATCCATTTTTATTTGTTTCTATGTGTCATGCCTTGCAACTCATATAATAGATACGGTTAACTATGGCACATATGCCAAATCTCAACATATATTATATAATTACATTAATGTTTATTTATTGCAATAACCTTTATCTCCCATGGCACACATTCCAAATCTCAACGTATGTTATATAATTACATTAATGTTTATTTATTATTATAACTTTTATCACCCACTATACAATATTCCCTTTGTTTAAGAAATATATGTAGCTAATTACACATGAAAATATCCAACCTCATTATCCTTTATTGAATAAACTCATATTTAACTTTTTGGCCACCATGTTGATACTATTATGGCAGTTTTTTTTAATACAAAAACTTGATGGATTTACTTAATATGGGTGATGTGAAATATAACCATCCCGGTTACCAGTGTGAACCATTATTTATTTGAATTTTACCATGTCACTATTAATACTTCGATTTTTTTTAAAATTCCACCATATTGGATCCATATCAGATATATTCCATATGAATGCTTAACCCTAGGGTATGTTTGCCATTATCGTCGACTACCATGATATCCCCTTCACGTGGTTTTCACCTGGCTGGAGAACAATAACACCTCCAACGACCCCGATTGGAACCTTTAATCGAGCAGTAGGAATATATTAGGGTATTCAAAACCCCCAACTCGATTTGTAATGCTAAATTCACTCTTTATACTGGGTTCACACAGACATGGCGCTCCCTTGCAAATCGACAATATTTATGGGCTTTTGCTATCGATTTCACCTAGAAATTTGGTCATAAACTTTATTACGAACTAGATTGTATATCCTTCACTCGCCAAGGAAAGTATTTCACCTGCAATTTGCCTCGGTGTTTATATTGCGTGTCGATTCTTCACTTATTACTTCTGCGTTAAAAAAAATATGTTTCTACTTACATGTATTTTATACTAAGTCTCATGCAATTTTTTCCGTACCTCTCAGGGTTTCGTCATGGAGGTCACCGACATAAGGTGACTACCGTTCACCTTAAATTTTCCTTGCAAGCCTTTTTTTTTCCTATGTGTAATATCCTACAAAAAAAAACATGTCCTTGGTTACAGAGGAAAAGCGATTAAGGTTCGAGTTTGCTCCTTACTTACATTACCTCTATGATTTTTGAGAGGGTACTATTTTTCATATACGTTTTTAATTTTTAAGGATAGAATTAGTTAAACTTTGAGCTGTATGCGGGTTTAACTAGTTGGATTCCTTTTCTCTAGTTTAGAGACAAGTATCTTAACTATAGACACCGAATTTTGATCTAACCTCGCTGAGAGTAAAACTATGTAAATATTTTATCGCTTTGAATAGTTACAACTTTGATTACACAGTTGCTCATTCCTACGACCCTTGGCACCGAGAATAATTTTTTTTCTTTGATAAAGGAAAATCAACACTATGTTTTACTTCTTTCCTTACTAACTCTTGTAACCCTTTTTCATGGGTAGCTTTGGAGGGACACACTTTCATATTACCTTAAGGTATACTTCAGTTAAGGAAGACTAATGGGTCATATTTGAAATTCAAGAATACCCATTTTTGTTTCAATTCATTATTCTTAAGGTATTAAATTTATTTTTCTTTAAGCATTTCTACTTGTTTCAATATTTTTTCTAATTGTCTAGCTTATAAGTCATCTCTTTTGATTTAGTCCCCTTATACTAGAGATGTTATTTGAAAATAAATGTCATCTTTTTCCTTTTTTGTTTTTGTTTCCTTTCTCTATTTTATTCCACTCAATCCCTACCAGATTTGAATGATATTCTCTGTCAGACTAGGAGGTAACTCCTCAAATCAAATCATGTTATTCATTTAGGTTGTTCATTATTATATACAAGAGGGAGTGGCTATTTAGTTCATCTCTCGGTGACTCTCTATCTTTTCTATTATTTATTTACATTAATTACAGTTGTTCAACCAATCCCTATGATTAGGTGTCAACATTCCCCCCTATAATCTGAAGGGATGTTGGTGAGTCCAAGCATTATTTTGAATCTTTCAAGCTTTTCTCTTCCAAGCGCTTTGGTGAAGATGTCTGCAATTTGCTCATTATTGGAACAATGGCGAAGATGGATTGTTTTGGCCTCAACATGATGTCAAATAAGATGATATTTAGTATTGATGTGCTTCGTTTGATCATGGAACTTTGGGTTCTTGGCCAACTTTATTGCCGAGGTATTGTCAATCATGAATGGAGTCGATTGTACTTATTTTACCTGCAAATATTCAAGAATTTTCCTGAGCCACACAATTTCTTTTGTTGCCTCAGCTGCTGCGTCATATTCTGGCTCTATTATGGAATCTGCTGGAACTGATTGTTTGCATGATCTCCAGGAGACAACTCCTCATCCAAGACTCATAGCATAACCTGAAGTAGATACCCCAGTTTCTTTGTCTCCATTGAAGTCTGAATCAGAGTATCCAATCAAGCTGAAGTTGCCCACTTGTGTATATTTGATTCCAAAGTCTTGAGTTCCCTTCAAGTACTTTATAACTCTTTTCGCAGCAAACCAATGTCCCACACAAGGCTTTTGCATAAACCTAGAGAGGATACTAATAGCAAACGAAATGTCTGGTCTGGTAGTAGTTAGGTAGTTGAGACTTTCTACAAGCTATCTATACTTTGTTGCATCCTCAAATTCTTTTCCTTCAATGGATGTGAGCTTTAAGTTTTGTTCCATTGGAGTAGTCAGAGGACTACATTCAGTCATGCCAAACCTGTTCAACAAATCTCCAATGTACTTCTTTTAAGATAGGAATATGGACTTCAGTTGTTGAGTTACTTCAATACCAAGATAGTAATGAACATGGCCCAAATCAGTCATTTCAAAACCTTTCCTCTATTCATTCTTTATGGATGCAATGTAACTTTCATTGTTCCCTGTCATCAAAAGATCATCTATATATACCACAAGATATACAACTATTTTTCCAACCTTCTTGACAAAAAAAGTTGCATCATCAAGATCATAATGTTTGAAATTGAGTTTCAGAAGATGCTCAGTTAGTTTTTCATACCAGGCTCGTGGTGCTTGTTTGAGGCCATACAAGGATTTCACAAGTTTGCATACTTTATGTTCATGTCCTTTCACAGCAAATCCTCCAGGCTGGGACATAAAAAAATTCTCCTTTAGATCTCCATTCAAGAAAGCAGTTTTTACATCCATTTGATGGACTTTCCAACCGTTTTGAGCGACTAGGGCAAAGAGTGTCCAGATGGTAGCCCATTTTTCTGTGGGGGAAAAGTCTCCTCATAATCGACCCCTTCCTTCTGTGCAAAACCTTTTTCGACAAGCCTGGCTTTGTGCTTGTCAAGTGAGCCATCAACTTTATACTTGTTCTTGTAGACCCACTTGCAGCCAATTGGTTTGGTTCCCAATGGATGATCAACCAGCTTCCAGGTGCCATTCTTTATCAGGGCATCATACTCCTTTTGCATCGCTTCTTTCAATTCATCATGAGAAGCAACTTCTTTGAAGGAAGTTGGTTCAAAATCTGTAGACAAATTCAATTCACAATCATAAGTAACATCCATATCAACAGGTGAATCAGAGTCATCTACATCACCTCCATTTTGCCGGTTTGAATTTCTAGTTGTTGTCTTTCCAACCTCATCAGGATGAACACTTTTAAGTGTCTTTATCACCCACTTTGGGGGACCTTTCTCAGATGGTCCATGCTGCTTTGTTCATTGAGTTGGGATTGAATCAATATTGAGTCTCCCAATTCTGTCAATCACATCACTCAAAGTATCATCCGTTGTTGGAGTTTCATGCGGGGGACAGAGTGCTTCAGAAGAAGATTCCACAGGTTGATCTAGTATAGGAATCCCCCCTTCAAGAAGTGGAATCTGATTATCAAATTCTTGAAATGATTTTGCATTTGTGAATCTATCCAAGAGATCAAGTTGGCACTCAACAACATTGTCAGTTTTGGATGATTCAAGAAAGATTACATCTCTAGATAAACAAAATTTTTATTGACTTCATCATAGAGACAGTATGCTTTGGAGGTGTTTGAATACCCCAGGAAGATACACTTACGACTTCTTGCACCAAGTTTGTTTCTATGTGTTAGATTCGGTCTGGTCATCCCTCCGTCAGAGATCATTTCTCTTGTTGCATTTCATTTTTAGGTGTCTCGCTTGATTCACTCAGCTGCATTCTGCTAGGGGCATGCCATAATCTGACGGAAGGGTCTTGTCAGTCATTTCCCCTCATGCCTTATCCTGCTGGTTTAGGTCTGTTTGTCGAATCAATTTTAAGGTCATTTACAGTCCTGTTTGATGTCTAAGTCAGCAAAGAGTTATGTTAATCATTAGGTCTAGGGTTTAGTCTTCAGAACGACTAATAACATCAGCAGGAATATGAGGGA
The DNA here is from genome assembly GCA_031772625.1 of Pinus tabuliformis. Taxonomy (NCBI): domain Eukaryota; kingdom Viridiplantae; phylum Streptophyta; class Pinopsida; order Pinales; family Pinaceae; genus Pinus; species Pinus tabuliformis. Next base: position 354,559,838 of record CM062811.1, read on the forward strand.
GGTTTCCAAAAAAGTTTTCATCACAAAATTTCATCGTTATATCGCTTGATCATCACTTTTCTTCAAAACTTTGTTTTGAAGAGAATTATCATTTTGTCTTTTATAATTAATGCCATGTAATTGTCAAAGTTCTTTAGTTGTGAAAATCTTCAGGAGCAGCCCTGGTCATCCTTTGCAAAGTTCCAGGCCATTCATCCCTGCAAGCAGAAAAAGTAAGTTCATCATCAGTCCTAAAGTCAGAAGAAACAAGAAAACAGAGTACATTTCAAAATGTGAAGGTGCCAATGTTCTGCAATGTAAACAATGGGTTTTTGCAAATCAAAGAATCAAAGTCCAGGCTATAAAAGATATTTTTTGTGTTTCAACATCTCACCCACACCAAGATACATCAGTGAAACCAAGATAAATCATCGAGGAGTGAAGGAAACACGTTGAAGGCCGAAAATGTATTGCAGTTGCAGAGCAGGGCGCATAGGCTGAGTGTCGCGGCGCATTGATGAGGCGTGACGCACTGGGCCTCAACATTCAGTGTGTTTTTACATAGGCACAACGCACTGGTGAGGCGCGGCGCATTGGGCGAGCCGTGCGGCGCATTGGGCGAGCCGCGCGGTGCATTGGGCGAGCCGCGCGGCGCATACACTTAAAAGGCCTGAAATTGCTCACCATTCCTCCAAATTGCCAATAACACGCACAGATTTTCCAGATTTGGAAAAGAAGGGAGCGAGATCCACTTGCATCCAGTGTTACGACATGTTTTAGTTATCTTCCAGGACCATTGTCGTGTGTTAAATTTGGTTTATCGAAGATGAGGCGTATGCTGCCATTTTCTAGTCGATGTTGTGAAGCCATAAGTCTTTCATGTCTCGCTTGCCATGGTGTAAATAGTCGAGCAGAGTCATTCAGGAGCTACTCAGTTTCAGATTCGGATGGTGAAGGACGATGTGGAGCAACAATGAACTGCTGGAGGAAGACTCCCATGACAGCTCCTACAGATATTGCAAACAGTGCAGCGAGTTCGCAGGCATCTCCACGCCCTGTTATGACCAGTCAAGACCCTCCTGGTACACCTCGTTTGGTTCGCTGTCGTGCAGTTAGAAGAGATATATTCGAGGACTGGCACTTTGATGATTTGACTGAGGATGTTCAACGACCTGAGGAATAAAATAAAAGTATTATTGCAACTGGGACAGGTGTTGTTTTAGCTTGTGATTGAGATAAACTAGCTGTTTGCTATGGGCTGGTGTATTATGTTCAGAGAGATCCATTGCCTGCTCCAAACCAACTTTTCCATTATTAGCATGATGTGGTGTTCTTGAGTGGGGGCGAATTTTGGTTTAATGGTATCTATGAAGGACTCCATTTCAAACGCTAAATGGCCAGTTCTTAAAGGATGGGAGAAATTGCAGCTGGAATTGGCAGAGCTCTGTTTCCCTTCATTAAAGGTGAAATCTTGGTTCAAAATCATTTTTATTAAAAGACAGTTTTTATTGAAACGGAATTAAGGAAAGGTGAAAAGTCAAAATTAAAACGAAGAATATCTACCACAGTAGAAAGATAGGAACCGATTGCCTATTTTGTCCTCAGTCACGATTTCATGGGATCCACACTACATTTTTTGCCTTTTAATTGATCAATCAGAGAAATTCAAGTGGAACGTTGTTCTGTCTTTAGAATAGATGAATGACTCTTTTTCTATTTTCATGATTTTAGTTGAAATAGCTCCCTATTTTCATCGATCTGTTTTCCCACCTCTGAGTTTATTTATTGTATTGAAAATCATTTGTAAGGGGTCTGAATTATGGGAGAGGTGGGGAGGAAAAACTTAGCGCTTTACTGTATAGTTTGGCCAGGAAATTAATAAAATATGTAGCTCTGATTCATGAGATTCCAGTGGTATGAGTTTAACATGTGTTTCTTCTCTCTGTTTCATGTATCTTTTTATGTTTTACATTTCATTCATAACCATTTCCATTTGAATGCTTTTAAGTACGAAAGGTAGAATCTAGTTTGCTGCTCTGCCTTGGGAAGGCATTCAGGCTTTGTGTCCCTTCTTCTGTTTGAAAAGGATTTATTTATTATGCCCTTTTCAACCTCTCAGCAGTCTTTCCACTCCATATTATTTAAATTTGATTGCTAAACTTCCTGCCTATCTTGCCTCATGAAATACTCTGTGTCTTTGATTTAATTTCCCAGATTATGTTGTCCATTGTCCCATACAGCCCAGAAAATTCAGTCATTTAATAAATTAACTCTTTCATATGTATTTACTAGCCTAAAATCATTTCCCATTTTAATTCATCTCAAGCCCCATCGATTATTTTTCACTGAGATTGACCCAGAGAGAGCCCTCTCCTGTCCTCGTAGGGCTAGCTACGAGGCTGAGCGTGGTTTGATGTGGACCTAGAACCTTGCCTTTTCAGCCTGAGGCAAATCTAGGCTCTAACACTATGTACCTTTGGTATCAAGGCATAACATGTGGTACCAAAGACCCTGAGATGCTTTACCGAAGGAATGTGCCCATACCACATTTCATAAGGAGTCTTGTTTCTAATAGCATTAGATGAACATCTATTCTTTACATATACAACACATAGAACTACATTAGCCCAAAACATCAATTTTACATTTTTGAAAAACATTATGGAGCGTACCATATTTAAGATTGTCCTATTCATTCTTTTAGCTACTCCGTTCTGTTGGGGATTATAAGGCACAATTGTTTGATGTTTGGTCTCATGTTGGCAGAGATAGTTTTCAAATTCATTTGAAGTGTATTCTTTTCCATTATCAGTGAAAATAGAGCCAATATGAGATTGTGCATCACTTTAAATCCATGTATGAAAGTTCTTGAATGTTTGAAAAGCATTAGATTTTTAATTCAATAAATAAACCCAACACATGCTGGTGTATTCATCAATAAATGTAATCATATATTTATTTCCATTTGCAAAAGGAACAGGAATTGGACCACATAAATCTGAATGAATGAGTTCAAGTTTTCTATGTGCTCTTGAATGTGAATCATGAAAATACTGTTTGCTATGCTTTCTTATTATGCAAGCATCACATTGCTTAAGTTTCCTAGGAATTGTAGGCAAACCAGTAACACCATTTTTCTTCAACAAGCAGAGGCTGTCATAGTTCAAGTGTCCAAATCTAGCATGCCATAATAAACTTGATGGAAATGTACCTTCTTCATAATGAGAATTGTATGAGAAATTTTGTGCACGAGCAGAGGTACCCTGTAGCTTGGGAAGCCTTTCTTGTTCTACCCCCGTCACGACAAGTGAGTGGTCTGATGCTTTTCTCACCTCAAGCTTGCCATCAAACATATGAATGGAGTGTCCTTGCTGGCAGATGTGGACCAAGGACAACAAGCTTCTCCTTAGCTGTGGGAGATATAGAACATGATGCAGAAGAAAGTCTGGAAGATCAGGAAATTTAAGCTTGATTGTGCCAAGCCCTGATGGCTTGAGTTTTGATTTGTCTGCAAAGTATACTTCTCCATCAACATTGTCAGTAAATTCTTCAAAAAAATCTCTTCTAAAATTCATGTGGCAAGTTGCTGTTGAATCAAGCAACCAATCATTTTTCCAAGAAGCAAGTGAAGCATTAAATAAGCCTTCATTTACTCCAATATTACAGTGTGCCACAACATAGTGAGTGGATTCAGGTGATTTACCTTTGTCTTTGTCATTAGTTTTACCTTTGGGTTGATTCCTTTCTTGCTCAATTCTGTCCCAAGGCAACTTGCATGTGGATGCATCATGTGATCCATCTCTTTTGTAGCGTATGCAGCGTAAATTTGACTTTTCTCCTTGAGAGTGTCTGCCCCCCCACCTCTGAAATTTCTTCCTCTTCCTCTTCGACCACCTCTTCCTCTGGAAGAATCTTGAGCAAGATTATTTTCTCTATAAGCAAGGCACACAACGTCTTTAGAAGACTCAGGAGTTGTCTTCTTGCCAAAAGCTTTCTCTCTTTTAGAAAATTGTTTCACAAGGGAGTCAAAGGTAATATCTTTGAGGTTTCCATTTGCTTGCAATGACTCAAGATAATTTGAGTAAGTGGGATAAAGTGCCTTGAGAAAAGATATTAGAGGAATATCTAGTTCAACATTAGTGACTTTGATATCATGCATTAGATATTTTACTTTTGATGCAAGAGCAAGAGGATCATTATTTTGTAATTCAAGGGTGAAGAGTTTAACCATGAGTTGAACAACTTCAAGTGCAGAGTGTGAGTCATAGAGTTCCTTCAGTTTTTGTAAGGCTTCGAAAGCATTTGAAAATGGCGACTCACCTCTTCATTTACTGATGCTGCAATCAATGCATAGGCCTTGCTGTTCTTATTTTCCCAGATGGCGAACTCCTTGTCTAAGGTAGGTTGTTCTAGCTCTTTGTATCCGTCTCCAACACACACTCCTTTCCACAACTCATTGAAAATGAGGGTGTGTTTTACCTTCTGGGACCACTCAGGATAGTTCTCCTTGCTAGTGAGAACTACTCCCACAATAGATATGATTGAATGCATTGTAAAATCTGTGTACTGTGGGAAAAAAATACTTCTGCTGCAAAATTTTACTCCTAAAAAAAATCTTATTATGGTATATGAAGACAGAGGTATTATGTGGGGAAGGTGGTATTTGGGGAATGTGATATACTATGTCATAAGAGCGTTAACTTGTGGGAGCCACCATAAAAAAATGGGAGATAATTTAATACGACTACGTATCAAAGCCACCATACACCACCACTGTTGGAGTGGAGAGGGCCGAGATCGCCAAGACAATGCGCAGAGTGAGGGCCAACTTTGGAACGGAGGGAGGGTGGGCCAAGATAGTGGGCCGACTATGTATGGGAGCGCAAGGTATGCGTGACTGTGGGAGAAGGCTGACCACAGTGACCAAAGGTATGCGTGACTGTGGGAGGAGGCTAGCGTGAACTTAAAGCATACATTGGAGTTAAACTATAGAACCACGGGCATTGAGGAGTGCTATTGTGTAACCCTCGTTACTTAATCCACTAAGAAATGAAAAACCCAATTCCTTAAAATATGTTCTATCATGAAATTCAAGAAGATCGCCCATAACTAAATATCTTGTTGGAGGTTAGCATTGCAACATATGCATCCATGCTCACGACATTCACCATATTTCATAAAAAATATATATAAATAGATTTTTTTGAAGAATACCAGAGATGTTCTTCTAATTGGTAGGGAAAAACGTGATACCACCGAGCATGGTTACCTTTGGTGCTGAGTGTAAGGAGAGGGCCAGTCCCGAAACTGTTGCCCAACATGCTGCTCTACCGATGGCTTGTGTGCTACAGATGGTTCACACCGCTTCCCTCATACACAATGACCACTGTTCAATACATAGGACTCAAGAGTTCAATGCAGCGTTCAATGCATTACAAGAGTGAATTAGTGCATAGCAATTGAATCCTTCGGTGCAGCCTGCAAACCACCGGAGCAACTTGTGAAAAAAGCTTCAAAATGCTTCATTTCCTTCACAAGTTATTACTCTTGGTAGTGTTCAATCCAACGTGGAGGCAAAGAGATAGAGTCAGACCACCAGGAAAATGGCAGGAAAATGCAGGACAAATTTATGAAGAAATGGCAGAAGGGAGTTACGAAAATGGAGTTGGCTCTAATACCATGTCAGACCAGGAGGTAACTCCTCAAATCAAATCATGTTATTCATTCAGGTTGTTCATTATTATATACAAGAGGGAGTGACTATTCAGTTCATCTCCCAGTGACTCTCCATCTTTTCGATTATTTATTTACATTAATTACACTTGTTCACCCAATCCCTATGATTAGGTGTCAACATTCTCAAACATGGTTTCTAAAGCTATACAAGGTTTGATGACATTATATACACTTGTATATGTTCTAGCATTATGCCGACCTATACATTTATGCATGAGTTTATGTATTTTTAATTTGTGGTTCTCTTTTGAGTTAATATAGGCACTTTTCCTTTGTAATTTCTCTAGAATAGAAAAATTGTACATACTTTTCCAGATTCCTCTCGATACTTGCAAAGTTCATATACATAGTTTATACATTGATATTATTATCGATTGGAATTTTGCACCCTCCTTTTCCAAAGTCCTAATTTGACATTTATTATAGATTATCATACTATTTAGTTTCATGTACCTTCCTCTGTTGTATGGAAATTTTGTATGTATTTATTAAATATTATCATATGGTAGTCGATATAGTTTATTTCTTCATTTTTTTATAAAAATAATATAAAATGATTATTTTTTCCTTCCTCTTTTTCTCTATACTTGGAATATTTAAATAAAATTGTGTAGGAAATACTAAAATCAAATAGTGCTTAATTAGGATATTAAACTCATTTATTGGCTCATATTTCTTCCATAAGACTTACGCATTACTAGTACACATCTAAAAGAATTAATTTTAATTTCTTATGGTTGCATAAATTCATTTTAGTTCGTTCTGGTTGTAAAAATTCATTTTAATTCCTTCTTGTTACGGTGCCATTCATTATTTATATATAGGTGTGTGTGTATTACCTTGAGAGTAGAGAAATATAGCCCAAAATCTTAATTGGATTTATTTTATTAGACCAAATTTCCAAATACATAACCTTTTTCTTCTACCTACATATATATTAACTTAGCTCAATTCAAAGTTATATAATATAGTCGCTATTTGTTCAATCATATCTTTTGTTCTTATATTTATATAGCACATTATGTGCTACAAATATCTTTTTGTCACTGTATTCCTTAAATCACTCCAACTCATAGGGAAGACAATTCACTATACATGTATCATAATTTTTATTCTCAAATCTAGGCCTTAATTTAAATTTATGTAGGTCAAATCATATCTAGTTGCCTTTGTCTCTGTCTATGCATGCATACTTTTTTTTTCATCTAACTCTATTTTCCATATGCATATATTCCCTAATAAAAAGTTAAATATCATAGAATTCTGAATATAGAAATTATTGAAATAATATACCTCATTAAATTTATAGCTTGATAAGAATTTAACATATGATTGCAAAACAAATAACTTATACCCCTAATTCTATGAATTTCTAGCTTCAGATTGTATTCAAACCATAACAATCTTAACCTATTTCAACATCGAAATATAAAATAAAATAGAATTATGTATGACCGTAATAAAGCACTTGGGGAATATTCACAAGAAGAGCATGTTCCACCCAACCATGAATTGTCTTCAACAGTTTCCCCGAGCCAAGACACTATTGCCTTTAGGAATCAATCCCCCCCCCTTTGATTCCTTGGTGGTTTATTTTATAGATTTATTCCCAGCAAATTTTAGCAGCGTCCTACTTTAAGGTCTGCCAACCTTTTTCCTATGCCTTCTTGTTTTAGTTTTTTCAAAAAAGATTCTTTTCTTTTTCTTTAAAGCAATTCTTTCTCTCCCACTGTGCTTTACTCCACCCCACTTAGTATTTCTCTCCAACTAAGTAATTAACGTAATATTTCTCTCCCATTATGTTATTATTTCTAATTCTTCCTCCTAGGGATTTTTTGGATACTTTTAGGATACTTTTAGGGAAGGTCCATCATGTGGACCTCACCACAAACAACTTTTTCTTAGATGGAAAAATGTCTTATAAATTCTAGTGGAGTTTTGTGAATTATTCAGAGAAATTTTATTTATTAACTCAAATAAGAAAAATAAAACAATTACAACATCTTAGAAATCCCTTCACAGCTTCCATTACCATTAAATCCAATAATAGTTCAATGTCTAAAAATAGTAAATGTTAGAAAATAAAAACCATAGGGGTGTTACATATTCCCGTCCTTTAAATAAAAACCATCCTCCGTGTTTTCCTCAATTTCATATTTTCTAATGATGGGAAGGAATTTCCTCCTGTATTTGTTATTTCATTTGCAAAATAGTCTCTTTAGTACTAAAATTACTCCATTTCACTTGATTTAGAGTGATGGTTCAGTTACAGAGTAAAACACACTTGTCTTTAATTTCACGCTCATCTTCTAGAATGATTTCATACATGCTAAACAAGTGCTTTCAATTTTCATTCTGACAATCGACCAAAATGTCATCAACCTACCCCAAACAATGCTATCCATATGCACCCAATGAGGTCAATAACATTGTCATAGCATCACAACAACACAACAGTTCCGTTGGTACATTTATTCATAGCTATTGTAGTGACATGGATGCCACTTAATGTGAAATTAAAAATATGGAGTTTCTAGTGAAATTCAATTATGGAATCATCTAAATTATTTTCATACCACTTAAGAAAAAGTAAATAACAATTAAAGGACTACTTGCAACATTATATTTTATATTTTTATTTTGATACCATTGTATCAATTATGCGTCTATCAGGCACACTTAAGTGCATGAGAAGCTACTCTCTCTCCTACTTTCATAGTGGTTATATCATTATGAATTCTATTGCCAAGTGGAATTAGTCAAGTCCATCCTAATTTTTCTACCACTTGTTTCCATATCTTTCCCCAAGCCCACAAAACTATGAAGAAACAATAATAAATAATTCACAATACCAACTTAGATAATTAACGGGTATCTTGACTTCATTGGGTTGTGTTATATTCTTTCCACGACTAAACCACGTAGTGAACCGGGGGGTTAGAGGGGGGGTAGAGCCCCCCCTTCGTTGCGCCGATTGCGTAGCGAGGGGGTCATAGGGGGGGCGGCAACCCCCCCTACCCGGGGGTGTTACAGGGAAAAGTGTCTACACAGAACTGCTTATCCCACTAAGCTGTGATAGCTACCTTAGAAACAAACAAAGTAAAGATACTTTCGTTTTTCCTTTATGAAGTATAGATGAGAGAAGAACAAAGAAGACCAACCTCTATCTTGCGCTAATCTCCTAGTTTGATTCCTCTCTCTCTTGATAGTCTTTCGCTACTTGTTCCCTTGCACGCCCAGCTTCACAGAGTACTTGTAAGATCACAGTAGCATAGCACTATACAAGAACATGGATCTATAATCATAAACAATCTAGGATCATATGTAAATTGACCATACAAATGCATAAAACATAAATTACACAAGAGTATGGAGGAAAACTTGAATAGCTTTTATTCATAAACAAGAAAGAGCCAAGAGAGTTACAACCAGTTGTTCTGACCCAGCATCATCCTCTCAGCAAGGAAGCCCCTCTTCACCTCATACAAAGCTTAGATCACCCAACAATCTGATGTTGTCTCAAGAAACCAATAGCAATTCCTTACAATATGCAAAATTCCAGCCTCTGGATCTCTAGGATGAGGGATCCATATATAGATATCTGTAAGGGAGATGAGTCAGCTTGTGACTTGATTAGTGTCTTCCCTCTGATAGTTCTTGCTTCCACTTGGAGATTGATGATCTCTTACTCATCCTTGGTCGAATTCAGAGAGGCAAGTGTCACAGGAGAAGTTTCTGGAAGTTTCCATGCCTCTCCACCTCGCGGAATGACACTTCCATTTGTCACTTCTCACTCATCGCACCCCATAAAAGGGATTTTTGAAATGAAACGCACCCACATAGTGTATTTAGGTGAGATGCAACACACTTTGCCTATGGAGCAGCTGAAATGATCCTGTTTTGACCAGTTCTGAGCAGTTTTTCATGGAGAACTTCTTGGAGAAGTTGTAATCAGTTGACCTTGTTCCTTTAGGGGTTAGAACAACACTTTAGGGACTTAGGAGCCCTTGTTTTATGAACATTTCATGCTTGGGGTTGTAGTGCCCAAAAATATCTATAACAGTTTCCCCCTAAAGCATGAGGTCGTTAATCTTTTGATGTCGGGTGAAATGCTTTATTATGAGGATCCGAAGTTCTTTCAAGCTGGGAGGAGACCTGTAATAAGATACAATACAATACATTATATTCATAATATTTTCATGATCTAGCTGAGGCGGGCATTCCCATTCTCAGCTTTGTAAATTCATTTTCATGTACATAGGACAGACAATCGTCTGAGTGTAGACTGATGATTCTGGTAGAGTCATCATCCCTTTGATTGGATGATTATCTGTGCAGCAATGATGTACATTTGATGTCTTTATTTCCTTGAATATATATCGCAGCCCGAATGGATGAAACTAGATCCGGGGTCTTCAATCTCATTCGATCTTCACTCGAAGTACAAGTCTATCCATGTGAGAGATGTTCTGGAGTCGAACATGGAAAGACATCGCCTGATTACCAGCCAATGATGTAAGCTGTTAACAGGCGCGAGAGGAATCACCGATAATGATAATGACCCTCAAGGTACTGCAGTACAATTCATGTGGTGTGAATAAAGGACTTGGCATCGAACACCATGCAAAATCTTTCGGTCGAAGGTCATTGATGTAAACCTATCGCCGGAAGTGAGAAACTTGCCATTGAGGCATGCAAACTTCAAAGTACTGAACGGGGTGTTCCTAGATTGACTTCTTGGATAATGAGCTGATGTCGACAAGAAGTGATTCGTCACAGGAGGGCCTTAATGAATCCCACATCAATGACACGGAACAGAGCAAATGATTTTAATGGAGGTGAAAACAATCTGATGACATAAGGTTCAGGGTGGCGGTCATGAAAGAATGGAGTGTAAATGTATTGTAGTGGGTGAGACACAGGTGAATTCTCTGAATGACTTCTCTTGAACATATCGGCGACACTGACGTGATGGACTGGTAGCATTAACCCCAAATGTCGATTGTGTTATGGGACCATGGTGATGTGACCGGTGAATGAAACAACCCAACCCGACTTGGATGCGGAATGAAAGTGTCATGTTCAAGAGCGACTTGCTAGCAACAAAGTTTCTTCAAGTTTTCTTCCCAATTTTCCCTAGTCATTGCTGACCAGTACCTCTTTATTTTTTTCAAGCTTGAGGAGGATAACATATGCTTTTTCTATAATTTGCCCTTCGGGCAAACCCATCGCTATGTTTTAACGAGCCTAGCGATAGTGAAACTCGTTCTTGTCTGCCACGGACAACTTTGTCGCTATTAAGTTTTAACGAGTTTAACGACAAAGATAACTCGGTCCTTTTCAATTTTAGAGAGTCTGAAAAGGAACGTAAAGGAAACTCCAAAATTCCTTTTTCGTCATCTAATCCCTTAAGTCCGAAAAAGTATAAAACAATATAGAAGGGATGAATTTTCGATCCGTTTAACGAGCCGAACAAAACAAGCGCTCGATCTTTTTGTGTAATAATCCCTTAGGTCCAAAAAGATTAAAATCTAACGGAGGGATAGCACTTCCGGTCCCTTTAACGAGCTGGAGAGGCCAATGGCTCGACAATCTTTTCATATTTACGAGTGAGCTGAAAAGAGCTTAAAGGAGACTCGTCTTTTGAGGAACGAGTGATAAAATTGGGTAGCAGCTGATTCCAGGTAAGGTTTGGAATGTTCCAATCACGGCAGTGTTACAACGATGGCTAGTGAGATCACTCTTCGCAGCTGTTCCTCAAAAGGGGTAAACAATCAAATGGGGGTGAATGATCGGCCAATACAGAGTGGAGGTGATGATGAGAACACGACCAAGGCTTTTAAAGGCTGAAGTACTACATTCACGATGGTTATTTACCGGGAAATAGTTCATTTTTTAATGAGCTTAAACGTGGGGGGAAACATTTGCTCATGGCTTATGTTTATTTTTTAACGAGCTTGAACTATGCGCTAAAACTGCTCGATTAATCCAGTCGTATAATAAGAATGTCCCATTTAAAAATGGCAATTTTTAGAGTTTTGCCCCACATCCTTTCTTTATGCAAGTTAGGAAATGACCAATCCTACGAGTTTAAAGGGTTAGAGGACCTACAAATTTAAAAAATAAATAGTCGCTCTTCGCTTGTATGCCAAAAGGCTTGCATGCCCCCAGGTATAAAATAAAGTTTCAAGGTTACCTTTTGTTCTTACCGACAAAACATTTGTTTTATCAGGAAAGGTAATCCTCTTTCAGGTTACCAAAGATTGTTCTATTCACAGCGCAAACAAAACATTTCTTCGGCGATGTCTACCGAAGTAGACAAAGGTGAGCGGTGCAGACGCCTCCACTCACATAACTTTGACAAGAGAATCTTGTTCCAGAATAACTCCCTCTTCCAATCACGGACGAGAGTATAGACCAGTCATATATCTCTCGCAGAAACCTACCTTATACCCGAAATTTTCCTGTCGAAGCAGACCAGGGTGCATGCCCCCTGGGTTTCAGTCATGTCCCCCGAATCACTCGCGCTCATCAGGCGGACGGACTGGAGATTGATGAGACATTATTTGTGTGAAAAGACCATTCAGGTATGGCATATGACTATTTGCTCTGTGTGATCCGGGAAATGAAATTTGGTCTACGAGCTTGACCACTCTTCCTTCGTGCGGAAAACACATTACTCTAAAGAGTGAGGAGACAATCGCTCCCATGCAATAAATATAGTCTCGTCCAAGGAGTAGATTATAATCCAGGGGTCCTTGAACTACCATTACGTTCATTTGAATGGTTTTCCCCCTCAATGTTATGGGCACATTGGGAAGGATCCCTAACGGTCGATTGGTTCCTTTGTCAAATCCTGTTAGATTTCTCATCTCAAGCAAAAGCGATGGTGAACCAAGCGCTTTCCAAGCAGTCGAGGAAAGGATACTCACAGAAGCCCCTTCATCTATGATGGTACCAGCCATAACCATTCTATATACTTGAGCAATAATTTGGAATGGTACACTAGCTGGTAAACGAGGTCTGCCTAGTTGATTCCAGTCGAAGGAGACAACTAGGTTGCTTGGAGGTGGGACCGAATAGACGGCCGGGTACGACTCTGATGAACTTCCTTCCTGCGGTAAAGGAATGGGTAAATTGCCCCCATGTTCATCGGAGTCTGTGCTTACAAAAAGAATTTGGACGGTGTCATCCTTATTCTCTTCTGTGACTGTATCATCTGAAGATGGAACCTCTGAAGGCAAGATCGGGTCAACTGCCGCCTCGACCTTTTGACTTTCATCTGGTATGGGTTTAGATGGTTTGTCTTCAATGATAGACGCTTCGGCCGACCACCTGGGCGGGCCAGCCGGATTTTCAACTAGTGACGGACTCGGCAAGAGTTTTTTATATCTAGGAGGAAGTCGTAACGGTGAAACCGGACGATCGTCCAAAACTCTCTTAGCCTCGTCAAAGAAGGGACAATGGTGGACAGCATGATCGCCTTCGCACAATTTACAAGGAAATCTATATTTTCCTTTTTGTCCTGGGGCTTCACTTTCACTAGTCGACGGCGTGTTTTCAACATGATCATCAGAGGTTGACGACACCGGGTTGTGCAAACGAGGAGACCAGTCCCTTAATATCCGAGGGATGCAAGGGCAATCTCTATGATAGTGGTCTCCTTTGCAAATGACACATGGCGATTTAGGCCTGGTCGGTGCAGTGTGTGGATTTTCGCTAGACGACGCTTGGTTGCCCCTTTTCACTTTTGGCTCCTTCTTCTTCTTCTCTTTCTTCTTCTTAGGTACTTGATTTTTGGCTTTACCAGCCCCATCAAGCAAAGAGGAAGGAGGAGAGGAAGAATTGGAGGAAGTAGAGGGTTGGGGGGTGACTCTGGATTCGTCTAGTTGTTGACTCGATTGTTCAGGAATTGCGGTGTTATGAACGACAGAGGTTGAGAAGAGGCATATGGGCAAGCCGATTGTTAGTCCTGGAAGCGACAATGTGGCCATATGGGGCGCACCAACATCTCCCCAAGAGGAGAAGGGACTAGGATTTCCTCCAAGGGGAATTCCTTGGTTAGTGGATTCCATTTTCTCAACCTAAGATCAACGTAGGAAAGGGTGATGATTATTCCGTTTAAAATAAATTTTAGACGCTTTGACACAACTTGTTTTTTCAATTTTTAAGAGTCGAGAAAAAACAAAAGATGACTCTAGTCGCCTTCGATTTTTAATGAGCCTGAAGTGACAAGTGCTCAGATGGAACTTTTCCATTAAAGAGTCTGAAAAGGAATGAAAGAGACTGCTCTGGAAATCTAGGTAGAGGGATTACCAAACCAATCGCAAAACTGCATAATACGTTTTAAGGTACGACAGTCAATCTTCCCGAATGCTATGTTCAGTGCATTGCGATCGATAGGGCGGCATAAACAACTTCCTATTGATAAAGGATTAAGCCTATTGTGGTCTCCCAAAATATACTCGATGGTACGTGGGAGCACAAGTCCGTACTGGCACTTATGGTCTCAAAGTGGAGGAATCACCCAACCATCAGTGAGAAAAATAGTTACCAGGCTTTACTACGCCGGAATATGTCTCTAGCCTAGACTTCTAAATGTTGTGCGTTAGGTTCCAAAGCGTCGTTAGATTCATTGAATTTATTTTATAGTTGATCTTGTTTATGAAGTTTTCCTTTCAGGTTCACCCCGTGATGTAGATGTATAATTCCTAAAATGCAATCTAAGATGATAAACAACCTTTTATCTTCTTTGTGCAATGAAAATCCTAGCTACTAAGGAAAGAGAGACAGTATTCTTTCACAAAGAGAAAAGAGCACACTCTAGATGCACTTTCCTAAATCAAACCAATCAAACAGTCTAAATGCAAATGCACATGCATGTATTTGTTTTCAGCTTTCTTAGTATGTGAATGGAGAAAAGAAAGCTGATGCACAAATATGAATTACTTTTCAAGCGACAATTACCAACAAGTTTCTTTTCGAAATCAAAATGGAGACAATCACAACACTTTACGATTTGGAAATGAATAGTTGCTTTCCACACTAGAAAAATTACAAATTCAGACCAAATACAATAATAGTAGGATAATCGACTATCTACAGCAACCAAACTCTTTCCTATGGCTGAAAACGACACTTGCAGTGACGCTTTCAAATCAAAGGACGATAGTATGATTACATTACTTTTGCAAAGGAGAACTGAAAATGACTCAACAAATACACAAAAACATTTACAGTTCTTTTGTACAAAGGAGGTGGAATAAAAACAAGGAAAAGGGGTTTCAAACAGAGATATACTGATCACAGGCAGCAAAATTCATGAATAGAACTAGAAAGAATGAATCACAGAAACCAAAACTGAACAATGCCTAGTCTGATTAGCGCACCTGTCACACAGGGAATTTGAAATGCAGCACACCTAGTACACTCGGGAAGTGCGCTGAATTTCAGATTCACAGAATAGTACCTGCGCTGGGACAGAGACGAGACTTTTCTTGGGTTCCGGGTCACAGTTTGCAGTTCAGTTCATGGGCTTTGGCCGAGCAAATGATAATCAATAGTGCAACAATCAGGGGTAGATCTAAGGAGGATCTAAGAGCTATCACAAGGGCAATCAAAGAGTTTGTAAATCCGTTGTTTAATTTATAAACAAATCCCGAAGATTGACTGAAGCGGCATTTATCTACTTTGCATTTGCATAGCAAATGCAGTTCGAAAGCTACCTGGCTTGACTTCAGGCTCCGTATGTAAGTTTATAAAATAGACAACAAGGAAGATAAACAAACAAACTAATTCGTCCCCAGTGGAGTCGCCATTTTGTTACAGGGAAAAGTGTCTACGCAGAACTGCTTATCCCACTAAGGTGTGATAGCTACCTTAGAAACAAACAAAGTAAAGCTACTTTCGTTTTTCCTTTATGAAGTATAGATGAGAGAAGAACAAAGAAGACCAACCTCTGTCTTGCGCTAATCTCCTAGTTCGATTCCTCTCTCTCTTGATAGTCTTTCTTTACTTGTTCCCTTGCACGCCCAGCTTCACAAAGTACCTGTAAAATCACAGTAGCATAGCACTATACAAGAACATGGATCTATAATCATAAACAATCTAGGAGCAGATGTAAATTGACCATACAAATGCATAAAACATAAATTACACAAGAGTATGGAGGAAAACTTGAATAGCTTTTATTGATAAACAAGAAAGAGCCAAGAGAGTTACAACCAGTTGTTCTGACCCAGCGTCATCCTATAAGCAAGGAAGCCCCTCTTCACCTCATACAAAACTTAGATCACCCAACAATCTGATGTTGTCTCAAGAAACCAACAACAATTCCTTACAATATGCAAAATTCCAGCCTCTAGATCTCTAGGATGAGGGATCCATATATAGATATCTGTAAGGGAGATGAGTTAGCTTGTGACTTGATTAGTGTCTTCCCTCTGACAGTTCTTGCTTCCACTTGGAGATTTATGATCTCTTACTCATCCTTGGTCGAATTCAGAGAGGCAAGTGTCACAGGAGAAGTTTCTTGAAGTTTCCATGCCTCTCCACCTCGCAGAATGACACTGCCATTTGTCACTTCTCGCTCATCGCACCCCATAGAAGGGCTTTTTAAAATGCAACGCAGCCTCAGAGTGTATTTAGGCGATATGAAACGCACTTTGCCTATGGAGCAGCTGAAATGATCCTGTTTTGACCCGTTATGAGCAGTTTTTCATGGAGAACTTATGGGAGAAGCTGTAATCAGTTGACCTTGTTCCTTTAGGGGTTAGAACAACACTTTTAGGGACTTAGGAGCCCTTGGTTTATGGACATTTCATGCTTGGGGTTGTAGTGCCCAAAAATGTCTATAACAGGGGGGTTTGAGTAGCCCCCCTCTATGGGGTTTGGGGTAGCGCCCCGGGAAATTTTTTTTTTGGACCCTATATTAGGTTGGGAAAACCTACCTATGGTTTTCGGTCCATGGTTTTGGATGCGATGGTTTTCAGTCCATGGTATTGGATGCTTCGGCATGTATAAATATGTATTGTAACATTGAAAGGAATATAATGAAAAATCAAGCTAGTAGTCCCGGTTTTGGGATCCAGGGGAAAATCTCTGTGTATATGTGTTTTATGTGTTATGATCTCGCATTGTTCATCTTCTGTGTTTTAGAATTCATATGTAGGTAATTTCTGCACAGGGTTAAAACCTACAACATACTCAAATTTCATGGTCAATATAACAAAATATAACTTCAAATATATTTAACAGTCATTTTCCTTTTTACAGGTTATCCACCAGTTTCCTTTAACTCACTTCCTTGATTGTTTTCCGAGTTTGGTTCACATAGTAGGTTATTTATGAATATCATGTGTATCTTACTCCTCTGTATAAGAATGTAGTCTTTTACCTTTTCATTTCTATGTGTTGTTTTATTAACAAAACATGTTAGTATAATCATTTTCATAGATTATAGACATCTTCACACACACACACACATGTGTAGATATATACTAAAACAATACATCAACTAGCAAAAGCTAAGTTTAGGGATTTTCCTTCATAGTTATGGATACACCGTTTAGCCTTCTTTTAATTTTTTTTTTTTAGGATACTCCAAGAATTTCAATTGTCATTCCCAGTTTATCCAGTTGCATTGTTCCAATAAAAAAAATTTATGTTCATTTCGGTTCAATAAATATCTAATTTGTGAAATTTCTAGAGAAACAACAATATTGATCTCTAATCCCCTACAAATTTGAGATCATTTTATTCTTTAATATTGATGTCATCCAAGGATTTCCTTACGGTTTTTAGGGTCTATTACAATTTTTCTTGAGGGATTACATATTTTCACTCTTGATTTTAACTTTGATCCATTTTACTCTTGTCCTTTTTTTGTTATTGTTGTAAAGTTAATGGTTTCTCTATCCTTTCTACACTATCTCTCAGTGCCTTCATGTTTTTCTAGTTTCTCGGGTAGTTAAAATGTCATTATTACGATTTTTTTCAACTTCATAGTATCTAGCTATTTTATATAATTTCGAGGGCCATTTCGTCTTTCGAGTTACCAATCCAGAATTTATTTTCCCTTTTCAGGGCCATTGTAACTTCCTCGTAAGGATTTTCCTATGTATATATATATATATATATATATATATATATATATATATATATATATATATATATATATATATATATATATATATATATATATATATATATATCTATATATATATATATACCCTCAATGATTGGAGCACAAACTGAGACCAATGAAAATTTCCAAGAAATAAAACACAAACACACACACACACACACACACACACACACACACACACACACACACACACACACACAAATATATAGATTTATAGATGTGTGTGTGTGTGTGTGTGTGTTTGTGTGTTTGTGTTTTATTTCTTGGAAATTTTCATTGGTCACACTTTGTGCTCCAATCATTGAGGGTATTCAAATATATAAACATGAAATTTATAGTTTACAAAGGAATAAAATCTCGAGATTCTCAATCGAAGAGGTTACAAAATTATCTATCTATTATGAATTCCTCCATAACTCTTATCAATCCTACAGAGCAAGCATGTCTAGGATATCTATGGTGGCTTGATTCTCAGCCACAAGGCTATAACATTTAGCATACTTGTGATTCAGTTATGTTGTTACAATCTATTTTCTTGATATAAATATTTTAGTTGTTCCAGTATTAATATTAAATATTCTCAAGAAAATTCCTTTTTGAGTACCTTTTTCATTATGCTACAACGTATTTGCAGGATACTATATCTTAATCCCTCTTTTAAGCCATTTTTTGTTGATATTTATATACCTTACCCAAGCCTTTATACTGAGATGGTCTACCAGATTTCCCTTCCACTGTATCTCTTCCTCAAATAGAACAAAGGTACACATCATGATTACATGAAATTCTATATCTTACTTTCATACCATTATAAATATGTGCTTAGTTTTTCAGCTTCTTTTTGACATTCCTTCATCATTATGGGCTTAATTCTATCCTGAAATAATTTAACACATTTTAGAATTTACTGATTTTTTTATCAGAGAACTACATTCCTGGAGAATATTGATTTCATCATGTAGTTCGTAACCACTAATTATTCAATATTTATTCTATTCTTACTCTTGTTGCACTGCATTTCCCTTTTTGTACTCTACTCTATGTTACTAGACTTATGTCACAACTTACTTCAATTACACAATATTATGTAGTAAACTTACTTGTTGTAACATCCTGTATGACTTTTTAACACTTTAAATCTGATGTTAATAAAAATATATATATTTTTGTTTTTATTCACGGAAAATTATTCCTCACATCATTTCTTGTGTAATATTTACTGCTGACTATCTTTGTGTTTCTTCCCACGTCTCCCTTTATCCCAACAAATCCCTTGCTAACATCATTTCTTTGTACAGGAATTGGATTCAACATATAAGAGATTATATTTCTTAGATGGGTTCATATAAGGAAAATGAGACTTACATCACGTTAATAACTTGTCAAAGCCTATAAACTCTTTTGTATAACAAAGTAGTCAAGAGATAAATTTTCATTGTATGCATATCTCTGCTTTATGTTAAATAAAGAAATCTACTATAGTAAACATTTGTAAATCTACTATAGTAGGCCTTAAATCATTTCCAGCTTATATACTAATAAATACGTTTGTTTGTAACAAACTGGTTTTATACCCCTTCTTCCTCGTTTGGAGTTTAGGTTTAATTCCTTTAGTAATCTATTATCACCAACTTATATTACCTTCCTTGGACTTCCTACAAAAACATGTATTTGATTGTTCTTTTTACTATCATTACATTTAAAATCGGGATTGGAATCACATGTTCTATTATTATACTTTATTCACTTCAGTTGTAACTCTAGATGGCCATAAATATGTTGTCTTTCTTATATAGAAACTTTATATATGGGGTAACATTGTTATTTCATTATTGAGTTTGTAGTACTCAATGCTAATGACAAATCATATGTGCATAATCTTTCTACAATCTTCGTATGCTCATTACATCTCTCATCTATTGTATAATGGTATTTCATTCCATTTAGATCTATTTAGTTGAGAATTGTTTTTATTACTACGTCCTTGGTCAATTTACCCTTCTTACTGCATCTCACCCTACTAGGGATCTGGTGACGGTGTTGAACCCGCCAACATTCAGGGGATCTCCCCGATATGAAGTCCCAACTAGATCTCCCACCATTTGGAGTAAGAGTTCCAACAGTGGGTGGTAATGTAATGCCTTGACCGCGGAAAAATGTAGAGGAAAGTATGATAACTTTGGGTAAGAGAAAGTGTGTGACCTCACAGAGAGTCAAGTGCAATGCATGAAGGTTCCAACAAATTAAGGGAAGAGGGAGTGTGCCCCTTAGAAGCCTCTAATAGTACACATCTTGAAAGGCACACACAAGTGAAATGACAT
Organism: Pinus tabuliformis; assembly: GCA_031772625.1. Taxonomy (NCBI): domain Eukaryota; kingdom Viridiplantae; phylum Streptophyta; class Pinopsida; order Pinales; family Pinaceae; genus Pinus; species Pinus tabuliformis. The sequence continues at coordinate 354,580,019 of CM062811.1, forward strand.
CACAAGCTAAGATGTGGAATAGTCCACAAGTTAAAGTGATGAGTTAATCCCACAACACCCATTGAAAAGGATTCATACAAATGCAAACAAAATATTTCATAAGCATACATGTAAGTTAAATAACATACATTTCCAATACAACAAGAATAGTCCTACTATATTAACAGCATGTGCATGAAAGCCTGTTGGTTCTGATTTTATTATTATAAGTGAAATTTCCATCCATACAAACACCATTGATGACCACTAGCCCCAATAGTGGAACAATACAATCAAGAACACATGCTCCAACATAGAAGTATACTCACTCTACATTATGGAGAAGCCAGGGCTATTCACAACAATCCCAAGCTCTTTCTAAGCCTAAGCCTAGCAAAAAGCTTGGCTCCCAAAAGACCCTTACATGAGTTATGAGGTTCTATTTATAACAAGAGGGGGTGACACTTCAACTCCAATTTGTGACCTTTGGACTACCCTCATGACTCTTTAAATTCTTAAGAAAATGACACATTATAGTACATGGTGACTTTTCATATTCCAATATTAACAGTTGGAATTTCACTTACAACATAATTACAAAAAATATTACATTTTCCACTTGTACATATATAAGAAAAAATCTGGTATGGAGAGCCTAACAAGACACAACCCTATGACTCTAGAGTTTGGAGAAGTCCAGCCCAAGAACCTCCATTTGTTGCTTCTTGGTCACATATTGGCGCCAATATTTGTACTATGTGATGTTGTCCCCAAAATTTTTAATGATGTCTTCCTGGAAGCCGACTGTAGCCTCCATGGCATCCAGGAACACTGCCTTGGAACTTGTGGCCAACTCATTCTGAAGAATGAGCAACATTGTTTTGAATTTCGCAGGACCATCGATGAACTTCTGCATGTTTTGAGCTTTCAACTCCAAGTGCTCATATTGTACCTTCGAGGACAACCTATGGCTGGGCAGAGGTCAGTGCCCAAGACATTTATTTAAAACTGTGATTAAATAAGTTGGTTGTCCCATTGTTTTAAAACCCCAGAAGTTATAATTATAAAGACAACTTCTCTTAATCTTCTATGGGAAAGAAAATTATTCAAATTGGCCTTCTGATGATGAATACAATTTTAATGAAAGAGCATTGAGAAAGGATAGTGGAAAGTCTTCAACACAGATTGCTTAATGCAGAATATTTGTTTTCAACTTTAGAGGAAACATGAAATTAGCATGGAATGACATATAGAAAAGAGGAGCGCATAATTAAGGTACTTTTAACTTTAACTTGCAAGAATATAGGTTTACATAACTTTAAAATTAAAAGCCAACAACTTCATTACTCTTTTCTATGAAGAAAAAAATAAAATGAAAATAACAGGAAACATATTTTGTACTCAATAGGTGTCTAGAATCACATTGAATTCTTTATTCAAATCCACATGAATATTGAGAATACAAGTAGCTTTTTCTTATGAGGTCCAAAACTCAGAAACCTCACTTCTCTTTTTGAATTCATTTTATACAAAATTTCAAAAAGACAGCTAAGGAACTATCAACTGGAAAAGATGCTAACTTCCTAAATTGCTTTGGAATTAATATTTCATTCAAACATTACATTTTGAAAAGAGAAAAACTAAATATATCATTTCGCAAAATATTCGAAAAGAAAAATGTTGCATGACACGTGGCATTACTATATTTGGTAATCTGAGACTAGTGTAGATGATGGTCCAACATTTACACTTGCTGCTATTGGTGATATCCATTCCCTGCATTTTTTGTAGATGGTTGTATCTAAATTGGGACTCTTGACAAAGCTAGTGTGTTCCATTTCAAAGTTGGTGATTCTACTATATGTGAGTTTGTCCACAAAAGGATTTCTCATTGACCATAAAAGATGGAAATCCCTGTCAAAGTTTATCAGTCAATGCTTCTTTTTATTTTTCCACCTGTGCTACTTATGAAGTCATTGGATTCTCTATGGAGGTCATCTTTAAGTTCTTCCTCAACAGCTGGATTTTTATCTTAGCTCCCTACAATAACTTTTGAACAACACTTCTATCCTCTAGATGACCCCAAGTTTAACAATCAATTTCATTAACTCTTCATTTTGAGTGGTTAAAGCTCTTGAATTTTCTTTTCTAATTTTAATTGATTAACCACATTTTCTAATAAAGTTTCAGCTCTGCTAGCAACCAAGGAAGTCTTTTTCAAACCACTCTAATCAGTTCACCAGTCTTCCTGTGTAGGATTATTGATCAAGAAGTAGGATTGCTCTAGCATCTACTGTCAAGTTGACAATATTGAAAGCAGATAAAGAAGATACAATCAAAGAAGAAGGGTGAGAGAAAACTAGTTTGAGCTGATTTATCTCCAAATCCATAGCAGAAAGCAGTCTAGTCTGGTAATCTGAAATAAACTGAGCCTCCAATTGGGACTCCATGCTTTCTTTAACCTTCCTGTTCTTTTCTTCAATCTGAGAATACAATTTCTTTATCATTGAAACAAAGCTCTGGACAATCTCTTTTGGGACATGAGACGATGGTGTACAAATAACCTCTCCTAACTTTAATTGAAAACCTGAAGAAAATGATGAACTGCCCCCCTTATATAGTTTAACTTTTTTAGTACTTTTGTCTAATTCCTCCTCCAAGTCAATGACATCTTTCACTTCCTCTCTTTAAATTCTTCTCACTTTGATGAGAAGTTTCAATCTCAACCCCTCGTGATAAATTGGTTTGTCCTCCATTTGCTAGCTTGTCGACATATGGTCGAGCTTCATGTACATAGGTATCATAAAGGTTTTCCACACTCTTGTTTGAAATGATATGGTGAGGGTCATAGGCACGTTTCTCAACCAACTGAAAATTCATACCTTCAAGAAGTTTTTGCACTTCTCCTATAGCTTGCAGGTTATTAACAATAAAAGGTCCCACTATCCTTGGTAATTTAAATAGGTGCCCCTTCTTTTCTGGAACAAAATGTACTTGATCCACATTCAAACTCTTCCTGATGAATTCCAACGAAGCCAGTCTCATAAGCAGAAATGTAGGCAACGTGTAAGGGGAAACTTCTACTCCATATAACATGTTTTTTCATAATCTTCAAATAGAAACCAATCACCTAGTTTAACATATTTGTTGAGCTGAAGAAAATACTGAGCCTTTGGTAATATGTAGGGTGGAGGAGAACTATTTATGATTGAATAAGAAAATGATAAAAAAGAAGTAAAAAAATGCATCAAGCCCTCATTATTTGTAGTACTTCTTACCACATCAGTCCAAAATATCACCGGTTCTTTGTTCTTATGAGGGTCCATGATATTTAATCCCAAGTTCATGAATCTTTCGACATGAGTATACAAGAAGAGATAAGCAACTAGAGAAGGAAATCTGAAACATCTAGTGAGGGAAAGATTTGTCAATTGAGAATTAACCATCTTCTCCTAGAAAGGAGGTATGTCAAAAACTGCGTCAGGGCTTGTCATCAAACTAAACATTCCTAGGATAGCTTTGCCAATAATATTTGTATCTTCCCTTCCTAAGATATTGTCTAGAATTTGAAGAACAGTTCTAACTTCCCCAACAAAAGTATCCAAATTAAAATTAGTAGGTTCCATAGGCAAATGCTTCCCAATAGGCATTAAAACGAAAGTCAATTGAGCATAATTAGTGGTAGATTAGCCTTGAAAGGTTGAAAACAGAGTTTCTTCTGAGAAATGAGTGTAATAACTTGAGGAAGGAAAGCATAATGCTTGCTGACTCAAAAAGGAAGACACTTGAAAAATATTTTTAGCCAATTTGTTCCTGACAAAACATTTTTTATGATAGAGGGTAGAGACTAGCCAATATATGAATTCTAGGAACACATGGGTTTGAGGAATCATGCCAGCTAAAACACCTAACCTTACAGTAACGACATATACATGAGGCTCAACTTGGTTAAGAAGAACATGTTGGTAAATTTCTATGTAATTAATTGAGAAAACTAGGTCAAATATATTTGCTTCAGTGTCCATCAATGGAATATGAGAATAAGAACCTGCTAAAATGGCTTTCTTCGACATTTTGATAATCTTGGATGTTCAAAGATTTTGCATAAATACCTGAGTAGTGGCGGGTAGTACTAAATGGAGATGCAACTTGTACAATTGGATCCACGAAAGCAAGAGCAGAGGACAATGGTAAATTAAATGAGTAAAGAAATAAGATTTTATAGAGGAAACAGAACAACGGGTGGGAAAAACAGAATTAAATGCGAATGTGGGAAATTTGAATGATGACATGGTGACAAGATGGTTAATGAGCTGGCGGATGACATGGATGATGAGGTGGAAGAGGGGTATGATGGAAAGTGGTGACAGAGAAGTGGTAGAATGGCTAGATGACACCCACACTCACTTGGTGACGTAACTGCGCTAGCTTGTCGACGTAATACGGGGGTAGACTCCTATATGGAGAAAATCCAATGAAGTTCCCCCGTAACCATTGCAAGTCGTTGAATTGTAGTGTACGAAGATTGAAAAAAGTCTTTAAGGAGGCACTTAGATAGCTAAACGTCAGACACGTAGTGTCGTCGAGTTTGCTCCATCCGATGGGCCCCGCATGTACCTTCCATCGTGCCTAAAAATGTGAATGACATTTAATCATTTTATGACTTTGGCGTATAAGGGCCCACCTATATTTAACCTTATGTCTGGATAATGTTTAATTAGTGAAAATTAATCCACCATGAAAAATAAATCAAAAATTAAAATCAAAATTCTTCCTTTTGATTTTCTTTTTCTTTTCATTTTTTTTTTTGATATATAAACATTTTCTTTTGAACACAAAAAAGTAAAATAGGACACAACGCTTCCCCAGTGGCATCCCGTCTTAGCTACTTCAAGTACTCTTCAACCTCCTATCGGACTTGGTCCTTCGGGTTATCTTTGGTGAGGGAACCAATTGATTGGATCGCATGTGTTCTCACCAAGACATCCAAACTGCCATACAACCACACATATGAGGCTTGTGTTTTGCCAATGAATGAGGCAAGCTACTTATTGTTCTTAATCAACATTCGAACCTTCTCTTTCTCCAACTCTTCTTGTGACTTCATTTTCTTCACTAAGTCAAGTGGGGTGCTTTTGTACCACATTGTCCACTCCTGTACATAAGTGATATCATCATGTATGTTTTTTAGAGGTTTAACAAACTCTTTTCTCCGTTGTTGTAGGCCATGAAAACGGAAAAGTACTTTATGCACGGTCATAAATCCATCATAGAGCTTCCGCATGGTTTCTCGACATGTTGATACTTCAACAAGTATCATTGCTCTCACCTCCCCCAATGTAGAAAATGCATTCTGCACTGTTGTTGTGAGTTTTTCTACCTCTTTCTTGGTAGCCTACAAGTTCTGTGCTAGTTGCTCATTCTCGACCGTCAAATACTGAACATTTGATCTTGTTGCTCCTGTATAGGAAAATATGGCTTCGGCAATGGACGTTGTATGCTTCCTGATATCTAAGCCTATCACCCTTTCGTTGATGAATGTAGGTGATGCGCGATCATCTGGAAAGTTCTTCCTTTGTGCTTGTATAATCCTCTTCTGGAACTCATCGAATGATAGATTGTAAAAATCCATGGCTAGATCATCATCAAGGAGAATAACATCTCCTTTATCGCTCGGGGCTAGCTCTACTACTGGAGGTTGTGGAGGCAGAGGGATTACTTGTGCTGCTCTCAGAATCATGTCAACATCTTCATGCTATGGCTTCTGCTCAACCTCCATGTCTATCACTTCAATCAGTTTCTCAATGTGTTGAGAAAGCTCCCGATCCTGAATCTGTTCACCATCCTCCTTAGCTGCTGGTTGTTCTGAATCCTCAACCTACATTGATGTTATTTTTTTTGTTATTGGACCTTGCATTTTTTCTTTTTCCAGCTTCTACTTCTCTTCTTATTATCGCCTCCTCAAATCTTGTTCTTCCTTCAACTTCTTCTTTGTCTTCTGCAGATTCAATTTTACTTCCTGCAACCTCTTCTTTTATCTCCTCCTCCATTCTTCTCTCTCCGTCCTTTTCTTTCTCTTTCCTTATACTTCCAAAGCTACCTTCGTGATAAGAGGATCTATTTTCATTTTGCATCTTTTCTCTCCCTCTAGACTTTCAACAATATTCCAATTTCCTTGTCCTGCACGAGATTGTTGCCTTCTTCTATTATTTATTTTGGAGTTTCAGATGTCTATGGAGCAGCCTCTAAAGTCCTGCTATACTGATTAAGACATTGAGTTTAGAGTCATTGTAGCAGTACCTCAAAGGATCCTCCTTTGGCCAATAAAATGCCCCAATGATCCATGGAAAGTAAACTCTCTTACAGTGGTCCTTGCAAGTACTGTGGGGATCATATGGATTAAAGTCTTTAGTTTCAAATTCAAATATCACTATTTCCATAGCCTCGACATATGCAACTTTCAAGTTATTTATCTCATATAATCCAATATTCAAAGGACGAGTGGGCCATGATGATTTCTTATTCCTGTGCACTCCGCCTGACAACCCTGTAGCGAGATGGTATGATACTTCTTGCATGATCAGTTTGTCAATGACACACCTTTGTAAGAAATGAGTAGGCTTATCTCTACTAAACACTCTGATGAAGGTGCCACCTAGTGAGGCATACCAATCTGCAATTTCTACTATCGCATCCATTGCTTCTTGGAACATGCAAGGTAGATCTTGTTCAAATATAAGCTTCTATAGTAGGATGATAAAGTGGTGAGTTAGTTGTCCCATTATTCCTTGATAACCGTAGTTTGAAAGAAACTTGCAATAGATGTTCATGGCAGTATCTTGTGGTGTCCATGTCTATTTCATGCAAGAGAATTGCTGGTGCACACAGATTGCATCCAGTAAGTATGCAGACAAATAGAACCTTTCTTGCTCATCATTGGGTTGATTCTGAGCTTACTCTACATGGGCCTTCAATTGTTGAGGCAACAATTTCGACCAGTTGAATGGCCTCCCAACACTCACCAACTGATCCAATAAGACTACCCACCCTTTAGGAAAGGTTTTTGTGCTCTCTTGACGATGGATTCTACATGCGAGGATAATCAAGAGATCGTAAGCCTTCCTGAAGGACCTTTTATTATACACATGGGTGGGTGTCTATCAAAACATCGATGTCTCTTTCACCCAACACTTCAAAATATATCTTGTGTTCATGTAGTTCTACTTAGCATAGAAGAGTGAGTCCATGAGTTTTACTAGCTCGAGCAAGTGATACATCTGCTTAAAGTCTTCTACCTTGAAGGTGGAAAGCTTCTTCTCACTGAGAATGCTTGTCATAGTCTGTTCATCCGTATGTGAGACAATCGAACTGATGATGTCTATTCAAGGGAAGGCAGGATACCTATATGTAACCTTGTATAGCCCTAACTGCTGGATGCTAAGATAAACCTGTCAGTCCTCTAAATTTGCCTCAAAGTCCTTTTCAAAAGTGTTTTTGATCGGTTCCCATGTCAGTGTTGTTCCCTTCTCTATAAACAACTGAGTATCTGAATACACTGGCAAATCAACTGATGTCTACTCAACCATTGACCAGTACTGCTCTCGGTGGTTTGCTTTGATGCAACTCTCTTAGATGCCATATTAACAGTGACTTCTGGAGAGATGCTCAACAATTGTTGTACCTATGGGACAAAGAAGAAAATCATGGCAAGAAAACGTGAGTTTAAAGCAAAGAAACTTACAGGGAAAGCTCAAGCAACAAACTTGCCACTAGATGGGAAGGATTGTGTAATTTTTCTTGACAAGGGAGAATGGATGCATATTAGAACTATGCACTGTGTAGTCACAAAAGCCGAGGTTGAATCTTGCTGGTTGAAACTATGCAATGCGCGTTCATCCTGGGCAAAGGTTCGAGAGACACTACATATTGTGGAGTCTTAGCGGCCAAGATGAGAGGTTAGATCATGGAACTACGAAGTTTGTAGTTGGAGCCAGCTTAGACTATGCACTACACAATTCTAGAGGCCAAGGTTGTGGCTTGAGCCTCTAGATTGCACAATGCTAGCTGTGCAAAGTGAGATCCGGCCAAGGGAAACCTAGATCTTCCCAAGGGAAGCTTGAAAAACAAGAAGATCTGAGAGATAGTTTGAATATGAGTGCATATATGACTAAGTGTAGGTAGATTTGTGTGAATCAAGTGGAAAAATTGATCAAATGGAAGGAAAACAAAGTAAGTGAGGAGAGTCGCCGCAATGACGAACATGGGTGCAAAAATAGGAAAACTAATGCGACACTTGGAAAAGGAAATCTATAACTTGAAACAACACTTCTACAAGTTAAAAAATGTTAAAATTCCATCAATCATGAAGATAAATAAGTGAAACAACACTCACACAAGCCAAACAACAAAAAGCGACAAAAAAAACAACAAAAGAAGACAAAAGCAAAACTAACCCAGAAAAACGCCGACGATCGCACTGAAGGTTCCTTAATATCCTTGGGAATGATAGATCTTGAATATTGAATGTGAAAGTCAGCTCTAGCACCATCGATTAAATAGGTTTGGAAAAATTAGGGTTTATGGCATGCATGCCTAAAATCAAGGAAAAAGTGACACTTGGTGGAAGTTTCTAAAAATAACACAAGTGTGTCCTTCAGGATACTAAAAATAGATCCCTATTTTTAGGTATCTTTTTTTCTTTCTTTGCTTTTTGATTTTTCTATGGAAAATTGCCATCCACACTGGGAGGAAAGACAATGCACTTATGGGGAATTGGGAAAATTCCAGCTCAGTGCAATGCACAATTTCTGAGCTCAGTGAGGGTTACACAATTTCTGGTCTCAGTGTTAAGTTACCTCATCATTGCACATTTTCTGAGCGTAAGGCTCACTTGGAAGTAAACAATACATAATTCCCATCATCAAGGCTAGTTGTGCAGTTTCTGGGGACAAGCCTAGAACTGTTGTGGGACTAGGTTAGGAGATTAGGTTGTGAGTAGGAAAATCAACTAAGGAAACAAACACAAGCCAAAATTAAAAGATAATTCTCAGTCGAAGCATGAATAACTAGATCAGTGTGAGATGAGCTGTTGTGGTTAAGAAGGAAGAATCCAAAATCAAAGCATAGGACAAATTTTGGATTGTGGTTGTAGCACTACAAAATTGGCGACACACTGGTAGAAATCTATCTCTATTTATGGATCTTGTCTCATGCAAAGCAAGTCTAACCCTTGCTGAAGTATTGTTTAGTTCTTCGTTTATCATATATTATTCACTTAGCTTGAGTTAAAGATACAGTCCCTACCATTCTCTTCATTGGAAACACACATAGGAAGCCAAGTAAAACTGAGTTGTTTCGATTGGGGATGAGGAGTATATAAATGCATAAGTAAAATGGACTTTCAAATTTTTAGTTTCATCTCTGGTGTTCCTCCGTTGTCAGCAAGCCTAGAAACTATGTCGACGGAGTCACTCCAGGAACACAAGCATCACTCACTTGCTAGTGAGCCTGGACAATACCTAGGTGGAGTTATTTGATTCACCTCTCTAAGCAATAAGCCTTTCTCTTATTTCACCCTTTATTTCATTTTTTATTTCTTCAAATAACTATGCATAGGCACTTATTTATTTCATGAGGCAGAAGAGGGATCCTGACTTATTGAGAGCAGAAGTGGTTGTCCCTCCAGAGAAGGTTATTTATATATACCCCTGACATAATTGTTAAGGTTTTCCCACTATCCTTACTCTACTCAACTCAGTTGACAAAAGTTAACCGAAAATAGAAAATTGATTAGAGTAGGAAATACTAATTAAAAGTGAAAGTACCGTGATTTCACCATGACTCTCTCCGAAAGGAATGTATTTTCCATCAGGGTATCATTGACTATAAGAAATGCAAGATTCAGATAAAGAGAGGGAATGTCAAGATAACCAAGTGGTGATAGTAGTACAAGTTCCTCTTGAACCTCACCCTACTTGTCTAAGAAGCCAAACACAGTTTCATGTGAAAACTAATGTACAACTGCAAAGAAAACAAACTAAAGGAAAGAAGTGGGGTAAGTAAAAACAAGGAAAATCAAGAAACAAACCTGAAAAAAAAACTACTCCTACTCCTAACCTAAGAAAAACATAGGCCAACTTATGTAAAGTGATACTTCCAATGCATCCATCAGCACATTGGCTGGCCCATGTAGGCGAGAGTATGCATGTCAACAAGGATATACAAGTAAACCAACAAACAAGAAAGATAAGACAATACAAATCATGACTTTTGAAGCTTAAATGCATCTATAGAAAAGTAAAAACAAAAAATGCATGAAAATCATTTTACAGACGTACCATGGTGTCCTAACACATTGCGAGTCGAAGACAGGAAGGTACACACTTCTGAACTTGAAAAATGAGCAAACATGAAGAAAGAAGAAAATTTTGTTTTGTAACAATGCTCGTTATGTACGACTCCTCCAATGAGTGAGCAATAGGACCATGTGATACAGATAAAGGATGCAAAAATTGTAAGATTGATTGAATTGAATGTGAACAACTGAGTGATGAGGAGCTTAGAAAGATTCAACACATTTTTTATTAGAAGTGGAATTGACCTCAAGGCTACGAGAACCTGACATAACCATTGGCTTGGGAAAAAGTGCCTCGATAGCTTGGGGAGGTTCCAATTCATCAGAAGATGGATCATCGAAGAGCGGTGGCTTAGAAATATCAATGGTGGAAGAATCATAGTCGTGATCAAATGAATGAATGAAAAGATCATGAAAACCATGATGAGAAAGTTCAAGATCACAAACAGGGGTATCCTCAAGATCTTACAAATCATAAAGAGGGGATGACGGAAAATGAGCAATTTCACCCTTTGTGTTTTCAAAAATATAATATAAGAGATTGGGAGGATTAGGCAAGACAAATTTGTCCTCTCTGCATTCAAATGAAAAACTAGCATTCCATGTGTTCTGTGAATGATCGAAAGTAGAAACATCCAGAAATGGATTTTCACAAGATTGAACATGAATGGCAGAATCATGGAAAATGTAAGGATAAAGTAGAAGAGGTGTGGACAAAGGAGATCATTAGTCACCATAGATTCTTATTCGGACTCCCACACACACTCATCATAAATGATATCACAATTTGGTTGTTCAACACTAACCCCATCGATAACTTGATAATCGTGAACATCACAAGAGATATCCAAGACAGGTGAACACAATGTACCAAAATTCAGAGAATCAAAGCGACCTAAGGATGGAGGATGAGGAGATAGTAATTTATCACAACAATCAGTGTCACAGTCCAATTTTGCACTGAAATTTTGAGTAACTGGGGTAGGAGGAGATGATGGTAGATCAATAGGTGAATTCTCAACTTCTCCCACCTCGAATTGCGGGGTTAGAGATGTTTGATGAGAAGGAGATGGAGGGTCACTTGGATTACCAACCTTGTTTGTCTTTTATTTAGGAGTTCTAACACCAACGTATGTTGGGAGAGGTTCGAAATATTCTAACTCGTGCGGATTTCCAAAACTGTGAACAAGATATTGAAATCTTCCAGCTAAGAGCTCCCAATCAACTTCATTTTCTATAAATTCAAAATATTAATGAATGAAATGATCATGAAAATCCTGAAGAGATTCATCAGGCGTTTTTCACAATTTCAAAATTTTCTTATTAAGGGTTTTACGATCATAGAGAATGAAAGCGTGACATGATTTTATGAAAAACTATTTGAAAGAGTGTATGGAGGTCGCGGGAAATGTGTGAAACCATTGCTTGCACACCCTTTGAACATGAGATAAAAAAAGCCACAGGAAACATCCTCAGACTGGATGTCATGCATGTGGCAGAAACCAAGAGAATCAACTATGTGCATGAGAAGGTTATTCCACCCTTGCCATTGAACTTAAATTTGGAAAAGTCATTTAAAATGCTTTCCGACACTTTCAAATTTGGAAAGTTAGAAAAACACGTCAGGGTTATGATTTGGTGAGCATTCATCAAATATGTACAGAAATTCAAAATATACTTTAAGGGCTTAGCTTGTTATGTAACTGTCCTTTTAGTTCCAGAAATGTTGATGGTACTAGACATGCCAAAATTTGGGGGATCTCCCCAATACGAAGTCCCAACTAGACCTCACACCATTTAGAGTAGGAGTCCCAGCAATGGGTGGTAATGTAATGCCTTTACCACGGAAATGCAGAGAGGAAAGTATGATAAGTTTGGTTAAGAGTAAGTTTGTGACCCTGCAAAGAGACAAGTGTGATGTATGAAGGTTCCAACACATGAAGGGAAGAGAGAGTGCATCCCTTAGAACCCTGTAATAGTACACAACTTGAAAGGAACACATGAGCGAAATGCCATCAGAAGCTAAGATGCAAAATAGACCACAAGTTAAAGTGATGAGTTAATCCAACAACATCCATTTAACAAGATTCGTACAAATGAAAACAAAATAGTTCATAAGCATATGCATAAGTTAAATAACATACATTGCCAATACAACAAGAATAGTCCTACTATATTAAAAGCATATGCATGAAAGCGTGTTGGCTTTGATTTTATTATTATAAGTGAAAGTTCCATCCATAGATACACCATTGACGACCACTAGCCCCAATAGTGGAACATTATAGTTAAGAACACTTACTCCTATAAATAAGTATACTCTCTCTACACTATGGAGAAGCCAAGGCTCTTCACAATACTCGAAATATCTTTCTAAGCCTAATCCTAGCCAAAAGCTTGGCTCCCAAAAGCCCCTTACATGAGTTATGAGGTTCTATTTATATCAAAGGGAGTGACTCTTCAACTCTCCTTTGTTACCTTTAGACTACCCTCATGACTCTTCAACTTCTTCACAAAATGACACATTACATTACATGGTGACCCTTCATATTCCAATACTGACACTTGGAATTTCACTTACAACATAATTACAAATAATATTACATTTTCCCCTTGTACCCATATAAGAAAAAATAGGGTTGGGATAACCTAACACTTGACACAACACTATGACTCTAGAGTTTGGAGGAAGTCCAACTTAACGACCTCCACTTGCTTCTTCTCAGTCACATATTGGTGCTAAGATTGGTACTGTGTGATGGCGTCCACAAGCTACTTAACGATGTCTTGCTGGAAGTGAACTCTAGCCTCCATGACATCCAGGTACACTATGTTGAAACTTGTGTCCAACTAGTTCTGAAGCATGAGAAGGATGGTTTTGACTTTGATAGGACCACCGATGAACTTCTGCATGTTGTGTGCGCTCAACTCCAACTCTTCCCTAGTGGCATCCTCTCTTAGTTGCTCGAGGTACTCTTCGACCTCCTGCCAGACTTGGTTCTTGGGTTTAGAATTGGTGAAGGAACCGATTGATGGGATCTAGTGTATTCTAACCAAGAAATCCAAAATACTCTACAACCACACATATGAGGCCTGTGTGCAGCCAATGAATGAGGTGAGCTACTTATTCTTTTGAATCAACATTCGAACCTTCGCTTTCTCCAGCTCTGCATATGGCTTCATTTTATTCACTAGTCAAGCACAGTCCCTTTGTATCGGATTGTCCACTTCTGTACATAGGTGATAGAAGCATGTATGTTTTTGAGAGTTTTAAGAAACTATTTTCTCTGTTTCTATAGGCCATGTAAATGGAAAATAGCTTTATGCACGGTTACAAATCTATGATAGAGCTTCCACATGGTTTCTCCAAGTGTTTATACTTCAGCAAGTATTGCTACTCTCATCTCCCCCAATGCAGAAACTACATTATGCACTGCTTCTCTAAGTTGTTCTGCCTCTTGCCTAACAACATGCAAGTTCTATGCCAGTTTCTCATTCTTGACCATTAAATACTGAACATTTGATCTTGTTTCTCCTACATAGGCCAAGTTGGCTTCGGTAATGGAAGTTGGATGCTTCCTAGTATCTGACACTATGACCCTTTCCTTGATGAATGTAGGGGATGCATGATCATCGAAAATGTGCTTACTTTGTTCTTGTACAAAACTATTTTGGAATTCATCGAATGATAGATTATACACATCCATGACTGGATCATCATTAAGGAGAATAACATCTCCTTGCTTTCTCAGGGCCATTTGTGGTGCTGGAGGTGGTGGAGACTAAGGGATGACATATGGTTCTCTTGGCATCAGGTCAACATATTCATGCTATGGCTCCTATTCCAACTCCATGTATGTCACCTCAATCAATTTCTCAATCTAGTAAGAAAGCTCATGATCCTACATCTGTTCACCTTCCTCGTCAACTGCTGGTTGTTCCGGTTCCTCAACTTGCATCGATGCTATTTGTTCTGTCACTGTGCCCTGCCTTTATTATTATTCCTGCTTATGCTTCTCTTCTTGTTCTCTCCTCCTCAACTCTTGTTCTTCCTTCAACTTCTTCTATGTCTCCTGCAACATAAGTTTTACTTCCTCCAACATCTACTTTTGTCTCTTCCTCCACTCTACTCTCTACATCCTTTACATCCTCTTTGGTTCTGCTACTGAGATGCCTTCTTAACAAGAGGATCTACTTTCATTTTGCATCTTTCCTCTCCCTCCGGACTGTCAACAATCTTCCTCTTTCTCTTGTCCTGCATGGGATTTCTACCTTCTACTGCTATTTCTTCCAGAGCTGCGACTATCTGTGGAGAAGCCTTTGAACTCCTTGCTATATTGACAGACTGATTGAGTCTAGAGGCATTATAGTAGTACCTCCAAGGATCCTCCTCTAATTAATGAAATGCCCCACTGATCCATGGAAAGTGAAATCTTGTACAATGGTCCTTGCAAGTACTTTGGGGATTATTTGGATTAAACTCTTTTAGTGTCGAATTCAAATATCACTATTTCCTTGGCCTGGACATTTGCAACTTTCAATTTCTTTATCTCGTATAATCCGATTCGCAAAGGAAGAGCGGGCCATGGTGTTTTCTTCTGCCTGTGTAGTGGTGTTTACAACCCTGTAGCGAGATGGTATGATAGTTATTTATGATCAGTTTGTCAGTGGCATACATTGGTAAGACATGCATAGGATTCTCTCCGCCAAAAAATTTGATGAAGGTGCCACCTGGTGAGGAATACCAATTAGCAATGTCTACTATCGCCTCCATTGCTCCTCGGGACATTCAAGGTGGATCTTGTTCAAATATAAGCTTATATAGCGGGATAATAAAGTGGTTAGTTAGCCATGCCATTAATCCTTGATAAATGCATTTTGAAAGAACCTTACAATAAATGTTCATGATAGTCTCTCGTGGTTTCCATTTCCAGTTCATGCCGAGGAATTGCTGGTGCACACATATTGCATCTATTAAGTATGCATACATTAGAACCTTTCTCGTTCATCCTTGGGTGAATTCTGAGGCTGTGTTACATGTGCCTTCAATTATTGAGCCAACAGATCTGACCTATTGAATGGCCTCCCATCATTCACCAACTGATCCAATAAGACTTCCCACCCTTCAGGAAAGGTTTTTGAGCTATCTTGAACATGGATTCTACAAGCGAAGACAATCCAGCTAGTGATCCTTCCTGAGGGACTTTATCTTCTTCACCCAATGGTTCACAATGTCTCTTGTGTTCATGTAGTTGTGGGTGGCATAAAAGAGTTAGTCCATGTGCTTTACTAGCTTGAGCAAGTAATAGATCTCCTCAAATTCTTTTTCCCTGAAGGTTGAAATCTCATGCCCATTGGCACTACTTAATGTCATAGTTTGTGTTGGTGTTCATATATGAATGATAGCATTTACCCTTTTCCACATTAATTGTCAACCCAGGGCTTGTCTGATTGTTTGAAGGCTACTGTGAAAAGTCTATGCAAGCCACAGTTTCCCTACCCAACATTGAGCATTCAATCAATAATATAACAACATGTAAAAACAAGCCATAACAATAACAACAAATAAGAGTAACAAAAGATTAAGATTCACAACAACGCAACTTAATGAACCGTTACAATGATAAAGAAATAAACATAACATAAATAAACCTATGCACACCACTAATACAACAACATTTGATTAGGAGAGTGGGTCTAGCTCCCCGATCAGGGCTGTGGCAAAGATCAAAGACTAGTTAATACTTCTGAAGATCAATATTTCATTAATTAAAAGGAAGGTATAAAAATATGTTGTTACATTCAGAAATCTCATTTCTTTGCGTAGCTATGCTAGCTTTTCTACCTCTGTAATCCTCAATTATACATTTCAATGTTACAGGAATAACATTAATGATTCCGAGAGATTACGACAATTGTCTCCCTACAAATACATAACAATTGTTGAGATAGAAAAAATATATAAATATAACAAATGCATTGGTCCAATCAGGCTCTCACCGGTTGAAGTTGTTACAACCAGCATCCTGAGATTAGCACTGCTAGCCCATCGATAACCATACGCTGAATTATAGCCTGTCGATCATCATCCTTTTAATCTGTAAAAAAGTATGAGTTAGCAAGTCTCATGAGCAATGCTCGCCTAAGACTACACTTCATCGATTAATACTTCAAAAATACATGACGAATAGATATACCTTTGTTTCTTGAGATGCAAATTAACCTCACAAAGACATGAAATTGGTGGAGGGAAGGGATAAAAAGACAGGTAAAAAATAGGCAAATATAGCAAACAAAATCTCCCCCCCAACTAGATTTTCCGCATGTCCTCATGCAACTCGCTTCTTGCGAAGGTCTAGGTTGGAACACTATGGTTGGGATGAAGCTATGCAAGGTCGTATCTTGTGGTCATATCTATCCTGGGAAGCTTGGAACCATGGGTACTACTCTGAAGGCAATGAAATTATGAGAAACTGAAATATCAACCCTATCCATCAGGTCCCATAATGTTGCATGCACATGATATATCATGGGATTCATTCCATTGCCCGAGAAAAATAAGGGGCCCCAAAAGGTTCACGCACCTGCATGGCTAATGATGAAAACATTAATCGTTTCTAAGAAACGTCTTGGGCCTCCTCCTGCTAAGTAAGGATTTGCCTTATACACTTGTCAACACGCCACTTCTATCTTTTCAACATATGGTCTTTTCGTCCTTCCAGGTGCAGAAATGTTTGATGCCTATTAAAAATATCCACTGACAGACAATGTTCCATTCTAATTACAAGTGGTTGATGTTCTTGATTCTCTTCGAATGTGTTGAAGGCTTTAATCCATTTAATCTGATTTATCATGTAAGAAGTAAATTCTCTCATCTGAATGTCTCCCACATATGGAACTGGGTTGAATGACTGATCATTGTCCAGGATATAATTGTGCATATAAAGTTTGCACATCAATTTCTGATTCAAGAAATTGTGAGCTCTCAGGATCCGCAGGAACTGCATAGGGTCTTCTATGTCGTGTCTAATTTGCTGGTGGAAACTTTCTAGAAAAATAAACATATATTTCTCGTCAATAAACAAAGAATATCAGTTAGTAGGAGGTCGACACGCCATTACCTACTACATTAGGGTGAGAATTTCATCCTTTTGAGCGTTCAATAGATGAATTTTCCCTTGTAATTCTTCAATCTTCTTCTGTTGTTTTTCTTGTTTCTGCTTAGCTTTTTCTATCTAGGCAACATGAACAACCACCAATTTTTCTTCTTGTTCCCAAATTCCCTCCACTTCCTACCGGTGATATTCTAAAGAGATAAATCCCTGCTGAAGATTAGAAGCAGTGGTTCTCCATTTCATAATCTTTGCGGTAAGCAGAAATGCCCGAGACTCAAACATATGTAAAAATGACTTGGTCTATGCAGTTGCCAAGGTCGTTGGCCTTTCTTGAGTTTGTACTACTTCCAAAGTTGTTTCGGCTCCAATAGTCATAGTAGCTTGACTGACGTTCCTCTTTTTCCTTCTCACTCATCTCTGTAGGCGTATTACCTGTCTCCTCAACTTGGTAATTTCCATTTTCAATTGCATGTTCTCCCTAAATAATGACAGGTACTGGTCCTAGATGGGGGCTTTCATTTTTACACATTTTTCAATGAATTCATGTTTAATAATAACCTCCTCCATCGGTCTTACGGCTAGTGTTGGAATTGGAAGATTGACGTCAGTGAACTCATTAGTCAATTCCTGTTCACCCTTATTTCTTCAACTTGTTCAACCACTCAAGGAGAAAGTTCTGTGCCTTCTTCTGCAGGTTCTGATACTTCCACATTTCCTCCAAATCACTTAGGAGATACCACATGATCCTAAATAGTAGTATCATCCACATTTTCTTCCTTCAACCATTCTGTAGCCCTGTTTTCTTCTTCCACTTGCTCAAAAATCGATTTTGGCCCTTGTAGGGTAGTGTCAACAGCCATGTCTTTTTTTAACTACTCAGGGGTTGACACTGGTTCTTGTGGACCAGTGTCAACAATACCCCTTCTTCCATCTTCTCACCAGTCCACACTGGTTCTTATGTGATAATGTTAATAATGATCTCTTCAAATTGCTCACCAGTCGACACTTGTCCTTGTGTAATAGCGTCGACAAAAATTTCTTCAAACCACTCGCGAGTCGACACTGGCTCTGGTGTAACAACATTGACAACAATTTCTTTAATTCTTTCACCAATCAACACTAGTTCTTGTGTAACAATGTCAATGGTGGTTTCCTCTCCCATTGGCTCAACAGTTGACACTAGTTCTTGTGTAACAGTGTCAACGGTGGTGATTTCTCTTGCAATTGATCTTAATAATTTTCATATTGGAGGAGAGATTCTTTCTTATTGTGCGGGTAGGAGAGTGTAATTTCCTTGGCCCCTTCTGCCTCATTTTCTCCAATTCTGTCTTTATCCCCCGTATCAGCTCAATGTTCTATTATTTCTTTCTCCCTTCCTTCTTCTGCTTCTTCTATCACTTGTTCCCCCATTTCCCCCGTTTGTTTGGCAGTTGACACTAGTTCCTGTGTAACAACGTCAATTGCGGCTCCTTCTTCTTCCAAAAAGTATTCCTCAACCCTCATTAGCATCATAGTCATGAGCTCCTCTTCTACTAATTCAACAAATTATGGCCATATTACATGGGTCTGTAACATGGCATGCACCACCAACAACCTGACAAGTCCTTAATTTGTGAGTACCGTGAATACTTGGTGTGACCGACACGTAGACTATGCCATTAATTCAATATTATTCCAGAGGAAAAATGGAATATATAGAGAATGAAATTGAGGGAACCAAAGACATGGAAGAAGCTTACAATAATACTTAAATAGAGTAGAAAGCCGAACTTCACAATTAATGTATCACATGACGAAGTATGAAACCTCGGCCAATGGATGCAGTAGTGCTTTTCGGTCATATCCTCTCCCATTTTGAACCACAGTTTCTCTTGCATGCAAGAACAATTCTGGAAATTCTGGAAAGGGCATTTTTTGGGAAAACCATTTTTTCCTTCTTGCGGAAATCCACTAACAACGGAGATAATTTCCTCTGTTACAGGAATGTCAAGCCCGCGGACTTTGGAATAATTCCCTTCCAGGTTCAACGCAAACTCAACTATTATGCCTTCATCAAATCCCTAGAACCTTTCAGAGTATATGTGCCATCCGACATCCTAAAAAATATGGCATACATCTGGGTGATGCCGAACTTGCACTGTATCTTCCAACTCATGACTAACCACTTGACCAACCATTCTGCCAGTTGCTCTATAACACTACTCGGAGTAGCAGCAAATCGTTGATAAGGGTTTTTTTAGCCAATACAGTTGCGGTTAAAGGGATAAAAAGGAATGTGGTAACGAGAAAATAAAGACAAGGACAATGGGAAAACCGATGGTAAATTCATAATAATTATGGTAATTAATCCGATGCATTGGAAAAGACTGCAAATCTATGTCGTCATACATGATTTAGATTTCAATGTGCGTGGATAAATGTGCAGGGTATGGTGGGGATTATGAATTGATGTGGTAATGATCGTGGGATGTACCAGTTAACGCGACGTTTAATAACAATGATGTTATGTCATCATTTTTATTAAATATGATACCTTTTCTATTAGATACGATACCTCCCCCAAACTAAGGTATGACCATCCTCAGTCATGGTAAGTCATGTCATAAGTGAAATACCAATTAAATCCACAGGGTCAGTCGGGGATGTACTTGGCAACTTACCTTTGCGGAATATCAACATGGGTGGCATAGCAGCACCAACATAGTAACAACATCAGTGGAGTAACAACACCAGTGAAGTAACATATTGACAAAGTACCAACACCAATGGAGTAACAACACCTGCAAGAAAAGGAGTACTCATAGAATAGCAACAATGTTTTATTATTAATAATAATACACACACACACACACACACACACACATATACATACATATATATACATACATACATACAGACACACACACACACACACACACACACACACACACACACACACACACATATATATATATATATATATGTGTGTGTGTGTGTGTGTGTGTGTGTGTGTGTGTATAATTCAGAGGTGTAGAGGAAGAGTTCTCTCCACAAACAATTTCAAAACTAGAGTCATCAAATAAATGCTTAATAAAAGAGTCCCTAGATGTTGGAGAGTGATACAATCTGAGGTGATGTCCATTTACAAACAGAGGAGTATGTGCCTCATCGATTGCTACAAGTTTAATAATCCCATTATCAAATACTATGTCAAATTCATACGGTCCCATCCATCTAGAGCAGAGATTTCCATTGAATTTCTCAAACCGAGAGTCATAGAGTAACACTCAATATCCCTTCTAAAACACCTTTTTCTTGATAAATTTGTCATGCCACTTAGTTCGTTGCAACTAAATTCTAGCAGTATTTTGTACAACCATCAAACGAATTTCATCTAACTCATTTAGTTGTTCTAGTTAGTGTTTCTAGGCTAAAGAAAGATCCAAACCTACTTCAAGAGTTGTCCTTAGCATCTTAGTTTCGAATTCCATCGGAAACAAAGGATACTTCCCATACGCAAGCTCATATGTTGAAAATCTTGTTGTATTCTGCCATGTCGTTCTATATGCCCAATGTGCTTCAAGAAATTTTCAGCCTAGTTTCGACGATGGTTCACTACAGTCTTTGTGAGGATATTATCTAGTACCTTATTTTTTCTCTTGACTTTCCCATTCGCCTAGGGATGATATGGTGAAGTCAACCTATGCTTGATTCCATACTTTTCATGAGGGTTGCTATTAGATGTGATGTGAATTGTGCTCCTCCATCTGAAAACTATCTCTCTAGGAGCTCCATACCATGCAAGGATTTATTTGAATAAAAAGTATGATATAACCTATTCAGTAGCCTTCGCAACAACTTTTGCCTCTATGCATTTTGTCACGTAGTCTGTGCAGAAAAGAATATAAAATTTCCGATGTGAAGGAGGAATGAACGGCCCAAAAAAACCAATAGCCCATTTATCAAAGGGCTCAATAAATAATTGAGGTTGTAACGACATATTATCTGACCAACCATGCTGACCCATCTGTTGGCAGCTATTGCACGCTCAAACATATTTTCTAGCATCATGAAAATAGAGGGCCAATAATACCCCATCTGCAACACCTTAGGAACTGTCTGCTTGTTTGTAAAATTCCCTCCACAACGGCCATCATGGACAACTTTCATAAAGTCATAGATGTCATCTTCACCTATAAAGCACTGGATTTGCTAATCAGGTCCTGTATAAAAGAGGTATCCCTCTATCCATGAGTAATAGGCACTATGATGGATGATTTTTCATTGTTCCCTATATGAAAAATGATGAGGTACTTTTCTTGTAACAAGGTAGTTAGCAATATCTGCATACCATGGGGTGTGAGTAGAAATTGAAAAAATATGTTCATCCAGAAAACTATCCTCTATAGGTGTACCTTCATCATTAGTATTCAGCCTAGACAGGAAATCTGCTACCACATTATCTTTTCCTGGTTTATCTACAATGGTAATATCAAATTATTGCATCATCAATAACCATCTTGTAACTCGTCTAGGAGTTATGGGTTTTTTCATCAGATATCTGATGGCTACATGATAAATGTGCACGAAAGTTGGATACCCTGTAATATAGTACCAGAATTTATTAATAGCATAATAAAGAACAAGAACTCTTTTTCAGTTACCGTATAGTTAAGTTCAGCAGGAGTTAAGTTCTTGCTGACATAGTAAATCGCATATGAATTCTTGTCCTCCCATTGCCTCAAGACTTCCCCTAATATTGTATGAGAAGCATCTGTAGAGATATGAAATGGGAGTTTCCAGTTAGGACCACGTAATTTTAGAGCTTTACTAACTAGTTCTTTGATTTTCGAGAAAGCTCCTTCATACACATCTGTCCACACAAACTCTACATCTTTAGGTAATAGTTGGAACATTGGAAATCCTATTTTAGAAAAATTCTTTCTAAAACATCTATAATAGCCCACATACCCAATAAATCTACGTACCACCGTAGGTGTCTTTGGAGAAAATTTTAAGATTACCTCAACTTTGGCAGGATCAACCTGTATTCTTGCAATTGAAAGTAGGTGCCCCAAAACTATTCCTTCCTACATCATCACATGACATTTTATTGTACTAAGAGAAACATGTGTCTATTTGTATCATTTAGGTACTTCATCTAAGTTCTATGAATCTTCTTCCAAAGAATCCCCATGTGGGGTAAAACGATCCATGTAGATTTCAACACTCTCATTAACTAGATTATATACAATTCCCAATATTGCCCGTTGGAAGGTAGAAAGTGTATTATAGAGGCCAAATGGAAGGACTCGGTATGAAAAATTTCCCCAAGGGAAACTAAAATTAGTTTTATCCCAATCCTCAGGAGCTATCTAAATCTGGTTATATCCACTAAATACATCCAGAAACGAGAAGAACTTCTTCAGGACTAATGTGTCGAGGACTTGGTCAACAAAAGGTAAGGGAAAGTGGTATTTTTGAGTTTCTTTATTCAATTCTCTATCATCAACAAAGATCCTCCACTTGTTATTTTTATTTGGAATAATGACTAGTGGGGATACCCATTGACTGTCTGAGATTGGATAAATAAACCCGACATCTAGTAGCTTCTACAGTTCTTCTTTGACAATGTTCTTCAAAGTAGGATTCATTCTTCTTTGTGGTTGTCTAACAGGTCGACATTTGTCTTTTATGTATATGTGATGGGTGCATAGATTAGACGCAATCCCCTTCATATCTGTATATTCCCAAGCGAAGGCTACATTTTGATCAAGAAGGAATTTCAACAATTGTTCAGCTTGGGAAGGTGAGAGAGTACGATTAACATTTAGTGTTTTCCCTTGATCAATTTCTACCAGAATACTATTATGGGGTAGAATGACATGAATATTTTCAACTTTGGTTTCTGGTTCAACGGTTTCCTGAGTGGTGCAGCTCATAGAAGATTCTAAGATCTGGTGTGTTGGATAAGAAACAGAGTTGGAACTACTAATAAATGTGCTAATAGAATCATCTTCCTTTTCATCCTTAAAACAGAGAGCTTCACCAATAGTAAGAATCGTTCTAATGTCTTCATTTCCTAGTTAAAGATCATCCGAGTGTGGAATTTTTTGTGCTAAGGTATATCTTGGTTTTATTGACGGGCTTGGTTCTGCTGGTGGGTAAATAACAAGGTTCTTTGTATTTCCCCATTGGATATCACCATATTTCTTGATCGACATCCAATGTAAGCATCCACGGTAGCAAGTCAAGCCCCACCCATAATCAAAGGATGCCCCCCGACTAGAGATTGTTTATGCAACACTAGAAGAACAACAGGGTATTTCCATGAGTCTACAGAAACACTCACAACTTCCAACTTCCCTACTAGTCTTATAGTGGATTGGTCTGCCAGTTCTAGGACTGTAGGAGTTAGATAAGATTAAGTAAGCCCAAGGTGAGTACAATTGCGGAAGTTATAATGTTAACTGCAGCTCCCAGGTCTACAAGCACATTTGGGATGTCAACTCCATCAATTTGGATTGTAAGAATCATATTTCCTGGATCACCATACTTGACGGGAAGATATCACACCTCAAACTTGGTCATAAACTTGATTATGAACTAGATTGTATATCCTTCACTCACCAAGGAAAGTATTTCACCCGCTATTTGCCTCGGTGTTTATACTGCAGGTCGATTCTTCACTTATTACTTCTGCAGTAAAAAAGAAATATGTTTCTACTTACAGGTATTTTATACTAAGTCTCTTGCAATTTTTTCTTTACCTCTCAATGTTTAGTCAGGTCACTGACATAAGGTGACTACCGTTCACC
The DNA here is from genome assembly GCA_031772625.1 of Pinus tabuliformis. Classification (NCBI taxonomy): domain Eukaryota; kingdom Viridiplantae; phylum Streptophyta; class Pinopsida; order Pinales; family Pinaceae; genus Pinus; species Pinus tabuliformis. The sequence goes on from CM062811.1 coordinate 354,604,264, forward strand.
TTAAATTTTCGTTGCAATTTGCATAAGTCTTTTTTTCCCTATGTGTAATATCCTAAAAAAAACCATGTCCTTGGTTACAGAGGAAAAATGCTTGAGGTTGGAGCTGGCTCCTTACTGACATTACCTCTATGATTTTTAAAAGGGTAATATTTTTCATCTACATTTTTAATTTTTAATGATAGATTTAGTTAGAATTTGAGTTGTATGCAGGTTTAACTAGTTGGATTCCTTTTCTCTAGTTTAGGGACAAGTATCTTAACTATAGACACCCAATTTTGATCTAACCTCACTGATAGTAAAACTATGTAAATGTTTTATCTCTTTGAACAGTTACAACTTTTCTTACACAGTCGCTCATTCCTACAATGCTTGGCACCGAGAATAATTGCTTTTCTTTGATAAAGGAAAATCAACACTTTTCTTTTTCTTGAATGGTTTTACTTCTTTCCTTACAAACTCTTGTAACCTTTTTTTCATTGGTAGCTTTGGAGGGACACACTTTCATCTTGCATTAAGGTATACTTCAGTTAAGGAAGACTAATGGGTCATATTTGAAATTCAAAAATACCCATTTTTGTTTCAATTCATTATTCTTAAGGTATTAAATTTAATGTTCTTTTTATGGTTGCAGGTAGGCTCAAAGGAACGAAGGAACACTTACTACACATGCTCCAAGCATTTCTACTTATTTAAATATTATTTTCTAATTGTCTAGATTATAGGTCATCTGTTCTGATTTAGTCCCCCTATACTGGAGATGTTATTTGATAATAAATGTCATCTTGTTCCTTTTTTTGTTGTTTTCTTTTTCTATTTTATTCCACTCAAGCCCTACATGGTTTGAACGATATTCTGAAACATGGTTTCTAAAGCTACACATGGTTTGATGACATTATATACACTTGTATATGTTCTAGCATTGCGCCGACCTATACATTTATGCATGAGTTTATGTATTTTTAATTTGTGGTTCTCTTTTGAGTTAATATAGGCACTTTTCCTTTGTAATTTCCCTAGAATAGAAAAATTCTACATACTCTTCCAGATTCCTTTGGGTACTTGCAAAGTTCATATACATAGTTTATACATTGATATTGTTATCGATTGGCATTCTTCACCTTCCTTCCTTTCCAAAGTCCTACTTTGACATTTATTATAGATTATGATACTATTTAGTTTCATGTACTTTTCTCTGTTGTATGGAAATTTTGTATTTATTTATTAACTATTATCATATGGTAATCGATATAGTTTATTTCTTCATTTTTTTATAAAAATAATATAAAATGATTATTTTTTCCTTCCTCTTTTTCTCTATACTTGGAATATTTAAATAAAATTGCGTAGGAACTACTAAAGTCAACTAGTTCTTAATTAGGATATTAAACTCATTTATTGGCTCATATTTCTTCCATAAGACTTACGCATTACCAGTACACATATACAAGAATTAATTTTAATTTCTTATGGTTGCATAAATTCATTTTAATTCCTTTTGGGCTATATTTCTCTACTTGAGAGTAGAGAAATATAGCCCAAAATCGTAATTGGATTTATTTTATTAGACCAAATTTCCAAATGCATAACCTTCTACTTCTACCTACGTATATATTAACTTAGCTCAAGTGAAGGTTACATAATATGGTCGCTATGTGTTCAATCATATCTTTTGTTCTTATATTTATATAGCACATTTTGTGCTACAAATATCTTTTTGTCACTGTATTCCTTAAATCTCTCCAACTCATAGGGAAGACAATTCACTATGCATGTATCATAATTTTTATTCTCAAATCTAGACCTTAATTTAAATTTATGTAGGTCAAATCATATCTAGTTGCCTTTGTCTCTGTCTATGCATGCATAATTTTTTTTTCATCTAACTCTCTTTTCCATATGCATATATTCCCTAATAAAAGTTAATTATCATAGAATTCTGAATATAGAAATTATTGAAATAATGTACCACATTAAATTTATAGCTCGATTAGAATTTAACATATGAATGCAAAACTAATAACTTATACCCCTAATTCTATGAATTTCTAGCTTCAGATTGTATTCAAACCATAACAATCTTAATCTATTTCAACATCAAAATATAAAATAAAATAGAATTATGTATGATCGTAATAAAACACTTGGGGAATATTCACAAGAAGAGCATGTTCCAGCCAACCATGAACTGTCTTCAATAGTCCCCCCCGAGCCAAGACATTATTTACTTTATGAATCATCCCCCTTTTTTGATTCCTTGGTGGTTTATTTTATAGATTTATTGCCAGCAAATTTTAGCAGTGTCCTACTTTAAGGTCTGCCAACCTTTTTCCTAGGCCTTTTTGTTTTAGTTTTTTCAAAAAATATTCTTTTCTTTTTCTTTAAAGCAATTCTTTCTCTCCCGCTGTGCTTTACTCCACCCCACTTAGTATTTCTCTCCAATTAAGTAATTAACATATTATTTCTCTCCAATTATGTTATTATTTCTAATTCTTCCTCCTAGGTATTTTTAGGATAGTTTTATGGAAGGTCCATCATGTGGACCTCACCACCAACAACTTTTACTAAGATGGAAAAAAGTCTTATAAATTATAGTGCTCTTTTGTGAATTATTCAGAGAAATTTTATTTATTAACTCAAATAAGAAAAATAAAACAATTGCAACATCTTAGAAATCCCTTCATGACTTCCATTGCGATTGAATCCAATAATAGTTCAATGTTTAAAAATAGTAAATGTTAGAAAATAAAAACCATAGGGGTGTTACATATTCCTGTCCTTTAAATAAAAACCATCCTCCGTGTTGTCGTCAATTTCATATTTTCTAATGATGGGAAGGAATTTCCTCCTATATTTGTTATTTCATTTGCAAAATAGTCTCTTTAGTACTAAAATTATTCCATTTCACTTGATTTAGAGTGATGGTTTAGTTACAGAGTAAAAGACACTTGTCTTTAATTTCACGCTCATCTTCTAGAATGATTTCATACATGGTAAACAAGTGCTTTCAATTTTCATTCTTACAATCGACCAAATTGTCATCAACCTACCCCAAACAATGCTATCCATATGCACCCAATGAGGTCAATAACATTGGTATAGCGTCACAACAACACAATAGTTCCGTTGGTACATTTATTCATAGCAATGCCAGTGACATGGATGCCACTTAATGTGAAATTAAAAATATGGAGTTGCTACCGAAATTCAATTATGGAATCATCTAAATTATTTTCATACCACTTAGAAAAAGGAAATAAAAATTAATGGACTACTTGCAACATTATATTTTATATTTTTATTTTGATAACATTGTATCAATTATGCGTCTATCAGGCACACTTAAGTGCATGACAAGCTACTATCTCTCCTAATTTCATAGTGGTTATATTATTATCAATTTCGCAGCCATGTGGACTTAGCCAAGTTCATCCTAATTGTTCTACCACTTGTTTCCATATCTTTCCCTAAGCCCACAATAGTATGAGGAAATAATAATAAATAATTCACAATACCAACTTAGATAATTAAGGGGTATCTTGACATACACAAATTTCATGGTCAATATAACAAAATATAACTTCAAATATCCTTAACACTCGTTTTCCTTTTTAGATGTTATCCACCACTTTCCTTTAACTCAGTTCCTCGATTTCTTTCTAACTTTGGCTCACATAGTAGCTTATTTATGAATATCATGGGTATCTTACTCTGTATAAGAATGGAGTCTCTTCCCTTTGCATTTCTATGTGTTATTTTATTAACAAAACATGTTAGTATAATCATTTTCATAGATTATAGACATCTTCACACACACACACACATATGTGTAGATATATACTAAAATAATACATCAACTAGCAAAAGCTAAGTTTAGGGATTTTCCTTCATAGTTATGGATACACCATTTAGCCTTTTTATTTTTATTTTTTTTAGGATATTCCACGAATTTCAATCGTCATTCCCAGTTTATTCAGCTGCATCATTCCAATAGACCAATTTTATGTTCACTTCGGTTTAATAAAAATCTAATTTGTGAAATTTCTAGAGAAACAACAATACTGATCTCTAACCCCCTACAATTTGAGACCATTTTATTCTTTAATATTGATGTCATCCAAGGATTTCCTTACAGTTTTTAGGGTCTATTACAATTGTTCTTGAGGGATTACATATTTTCACTCTTGATTTTAAATTTGATCCATTTTACTCGTCCTTTTTTTGTTGTTGTTGTAAAGTTAATAGTTTCTCTATCCTTTCTACATTATGTCTCAATGCCTTCATGTTTTTCTAGTTTCTCGTGTAGTTAAAATGTCATTATTATGATTATTTTCAACTTCACAGTCTCTAACTATTTTATATACTTTCAAGGACCATTTCATCTTTCGAGTTACCAATCCAGAATTTATTTTCCTTTTTTAGGGCCATTGTAATTTCCTCGTAAGGATTTTCCTATATATATATATATATATATATATATATATATATATACCCTCAATGATTGGAGCACAAAGTGTGGCCAATGAAAATTTCCAAGAAATAAAACACAAACACACACACACACACAGATCTCTCTCTCTCTCTCCTTTTTGAGTACCTTTTTCGTTATGCTACAACGTATTTGCAGGATACTACATCTTAATCCCTCTTTTAAGACATTTTTTGTTGGCATTTATATATCTTGCCTAAGCCTTTGATACTGAGATGGTCTACCAGGTTTCCCTTCCACTGTATCTCTTCCTCAAATATAACAATGTTACACATCATGATTACATGAAATTTTGCATCTTACTTTCATACCATTATAAATATGTACTTAGTCTTTCAGCTTATTTTTGACATTCCTTCATCGTTATGGGCTTAATTCTATCCTAAAATAATTCAACACATTTTAGAATTTATTGATTTTTTTATGAGAGAACTACATTCCTAGAGAATATTTATTTCATCATTTAGTTCATAACAACTAATTATTCAATATTTATTCTATTATTACTCTTGTGTCAACAACCATGTCTTTTTCTAACTGCTCAGGGGTTGACACTGGTTCTTATGGACCATTGTCAACAATACCCCTTTTCTTCCATCTACTCACTAGTCGACATTGGTTCTTTTGTGATAATGTTGATAATGATCTCTTCAAATTTCTCGCGAGTCGAAACTTGTTCTTCTGTAATAGCGTTGACAAAAATTTCTTCAAACCATTCATGAGTCGACACTGGTTCTAGTGTAACAGTGTCGACAATAATTTCTTCAATGTTTTAACCAGTCGACACTGTTTCTTGTGTAACAATGTCAATGGTGGTTTCCTCTCCCATTGGCTCAGCAGTTTACTCTAGTTCATGTGTAACAGTGTCAATGGTGGTGCTTTCTCTTGCAATTTCTCTTATAGATTTTAATACTAGAGGATAGATTCTTTATCTTACTGTGCAGGTAGGAGAGTGGAATTTCCTTGGCCCCTTCGGTAGGGAAGTAGGGAGTGGAGAATGAGGAGTAAGCTCCTCAATTTCCATTCTTACGACACCGTCTGCCTCAGTTTCTCCAGTTCTGTCTTTATCCCTCGTATCAACTGGATGTTCTATTATTTCTTTCTCCCTTCCTTCTTCTGCTTCTTCTGTCACTTGTTCCCCAATTTCCCCCATTTGTTTTGAAGTTGACGCTAGTTCTTGTGTAACAATGTCAACTACGGCTCCTTCTTCTTCAAATAATTATTCCTCAGCCATCATTAGCATCATAGTCGTGAGCTCCTCTTCTATTAATTCAACAAATTATGGACATGTTACACGGGTCTGTAACATGACATGCACTACCAACAACCTGGAAAGTCCATGATTTGTGAGGACCGTGAATACTTGGCGCGATCGACATGCAAACTGTTCCATTAATTCAATATTATTCCATAGGAAAAATGGAATATATAGAGAATGCAATTGAGGGAACCGAAGACATGCAAGAAGCTTACAATAATACTTAAATACAGTAGAAAGCCGAACTTCACAATTAATGTATCACATGACGAAGTATGAAACCTCGGCCAATGGATGTGTCAGTGATTTTCTATCATATCCTCTCCCATTTTGATCCACGGTTTCTCTTTCCTGCAAGAACAATTCCAGAAATTCTGGAAAGGCCATTTTTTGGGAAAACCATTTTTTTCCTCCTTGCGGAAATCCACTAACAATTGAGATAATTTCCTCAGTTACAGGAATGTCAATCCCGCGGACTTTGGAATAATTCTCTTCCAAGTTCAACACAAACTAAACTATTATGACTTCATCAAATCCCTGCAACCTTTCAAAGTAGATGTGCCATCTGACATCCTGAAAAACTTGGCATACATCCGGGTGCTGCCGAACCAGCAATGTATCTTCCAGCTCATGCCTAACCATTTTACCACCCATTCTACCAGTTGCTCTATAGCAGCACTCAGATTTGCATCAAATCATTCATGGGGGTTTTGTTAGCCGATATAGTTGCGGTTACAGGGATAACAAGGAATGCGGTAACGAGGAAATACAGACAAGGACAATGGGAAAACTGATGGTAAATTCATAATAATTATGGTAATTAATTCGACGCATTGGAAAATACCACAAATCAATGTCGTCATAGATGATTTAGATTTCAATGTGCATGGATAAATGTGAGGCGTGGTGAGGATTATGAATTAATGTGGTAATGATCATGGGATGTACCAATTGATGTGACGTTTAATAACAATGATGTTATGTCATCATTGTTATGAAATACAATACCTTTTCTATTAGATGCGATACCTCCCCCCAAATTAGGTATGACTATCCTCGGTCATGGTTAGTCATGTCATAAGTGAAATACCAATCAAATCCATGGAGTCAATCGAGGACGTACTTGGCAACATACCTTTGTGGAGTATCAGCATGGGTGGAGTAACAACATCAACAGAGCAACAACATCAGTGAAATAACAAGACCAATGGAGTAATAATATTGATGCAGTAACAACATCAATGGAGTAACAAAACTAGTGGAGTAACAACACTGGCGGAGTAACACCATCGGTAGAATAACAACATTGGTAAATTAACAACACCAATGGAGTAGCAACATTGACGAAGTACCAACACCAATGGAGTAACAACACCTGCAAGAAAAGGAGTACTGTTATAATAGCAACAATTATATATATATATATATATATATATATATATATATATATATATATATATATCATAGGTTTAGAGGAAGAGTTCTCTCCACAAACAATTTCAGAACCAGATTTATTAGATAAATTCTTAATAAAAGAGTCCCTAGATGTTGGACGGTGATACAATCGGAGGCAATGTCCATTTACAAACAGAGGAGTATGTGCCTCATCGATTGTTACAAGTTTAATAATCCCATTATAAAATACTGTGTCAAATTTATACGGTCCCATCCATCTAGAGGAGATATTTCCGTTGAATTTCTTGAACTGAGAGTCATAGAGTAATGCCTAATCTCCCTTTTGAAACACCTTTTTCTTGATACATTTATCATGCCACTTAGTCCATTGCAGCTGAATTGTAGCAGTATTCTGTACAACCATCAAATGAATTTCATCTAACTCATTTAGTTGTTCTAGTTGGTGTTTCTCAGCTGAAGAAAGATCCAAACCTACTTCAAGAGTTGTCCTTAGCGTCTTAATTTCGAATTCCATCAGAAACAAAGGATATTCCCCATACACAAGCTCATGTGGTGAAAATATTTTTGTATTCTGCCATATCGTTCTATACGCCCAAAGTGCTTCAAGATTTTTTTCAGCCTAGTTTCGACGATGGTTCACTACAATCTTTGTGAGGAGATTCTCTAGTACCTTATTTGTGTTCTCAACATGCCCATTCGCCTTGGGATGATATGGTGAAGTCAGCCTATGCTTGATTCCATACTTTTTCATGAGGGCTGCTATTATATGTGATGTGAATTGTGCCCCTCCATCTGAAAACTATCTCTCTAGGAGCTCCATACTGTGCAAGGATTTTTTTGAATAAAAATTCTAATATAACTTGTTCAGTAGCCTTCGCAACAACTTTTTCCTCTATGCATTTTGTCACGTAGTCTGTGCAGAAAAGAATATAAAATGTCTAATGTGAAGGAGGATTAAACGGCCCAATGAAATCAATAGCCCATTTATCAAAGGGCTTAATAAATAATTGAGGCTATAACGACATCTCATTTGACTGACTAGGCTGACCCATCTGTTGGAAACTATTGCAACCTCAAACATATTTTCTAGCATCATGAAAAATAGAGGGCCAATAGTACCCCATCTGCAACACCTTATGAACTGTCCGCTTGTTTGTAAAATTCCCTCCAGAAGGGCCATCGTGGACAACTTTCATAAAGTCATAGATGTCATCTTCACCTACAAAGCGCTGGATTTACTGATCATGTCCTGTATAAAATAGGTATCCCTTTATCCATGAGTAATAGGCACTATGATGGATGATTTTTCATTATTCCCTATATGACAAATGATGAGGTACTTTTCCTGTAACAAGGTAGTTAACAATATATGCATACCATGGGGTGTGAGTAGAAATTGAAAAATATGTTCATCCAGAAAACTATCCTCTATAGGTGTACCTTCATCATTAGTATTCATCCTAGACGGGAAATCTGCTACCCCATTATCATTTCCTGATTTTTCTACAATGGTAATATCAAATTATTGCATCAACAATAACCATCTTGTAATTCATCTAGGAGTTATGGGTTTGTTCATCAGATACTTGATGGCTACATGATCAATGTGCATGAAAGTTGGATACCCTGTAATATAATGCCAAAATTTATTAATAGCATAAATAACGGACAAAAGATCTTTTTGAGTTACTATATAGTTAAGTTCTTGCTAACATAGTAAATCACATATGAATTATTATCCTCCCATTGCCTCAAGACTTCCCCTAATACTGTATGAGAATCATCTGTAGAGATATGAAATGGGAGTTTCCAGTCTGGACCATGTAATATCGGAGCTTTACTAACTAGTTCTTTGATTTTCGAGAAAGATGCTTACATGCATCTGTCCACACAAACTCTGCATCTTTAGATAATAGTTGGAACTTTGGAAATGCTATTTTAGAAAAATTCTTTATAAAACATCTATAATAGGCCGCATACCCCATAAAGCTACATACCACTGTAGGTGTCTTTGGTGTAGAAAATTTTAGGATTACCTCAACTTTGGTAGGATCAACCTGTATTCCTGCAACTGAACGTAGGTGCCCCAAAACTATTCCTTCCTCCATCATCACATGACATTTTATTGTACTAAGAGAAACATGTGTCTGTTTTCATCATTTAGGTACTTTTTCTAAGTTCTGCAGACCTTCTTCCAAAGAATCCCCAGATGGGGTAAAATGATGCATATAGATTTCAACACTGTCATTAACTAGATTATAAACAATTCCCAATATATCCCGTTGAAAGGTAGGAGGTGTATTATAGAGGCCAAATGGAAGGACTCGGTATGAAAAATTTCCCCAAGGGAAACTAAAATTAGTTTTATCCCAATCCTCAGGAGCTATCTGAATCTGGTTATATCCACTAAATACATCCAGAAAGGAGAAGAACTTCTTCACGACTAATGTGTCAAGGACTTGGTCAACAAAAGGTAAGGGAAAGTGGTATTTTTAAGTTTCTTTATTCAATTCTCTATCATCAACAAAGATCCTCCACTTGTTATTTTTATTTGGAATAATGACTAGTGGGGATACCCATTGACTGTCTGAGATTGGATAAATAAACCCAACATCTAGTAGCTTTTATAGTTCTTCTTTGACAATGTTCTTCAAAGTAGGATTCATTCTTCTTTGTGTTTGTCTAACAAGTCGACATTCGTCTTTTATGTATATGTGATGGGTGCATAGATTAGACAGAATCCCCTTCATATCTGTATATTCCCAAGCAAAGGCTTTGTTTTGATCCCAAAGGAATTTCAACAATTGTTCAGCTTGGGAAGGTGAGAGATTAGGATTAACATTTAATGTTTTCCCTGGATCAATTTCTACCAGAACACTATTATGAGGTAGAATGACAAGAATATTTTCAACTTTGGTTTTGGGTTCAACGGTTTCCTGAGTGGTGCATCTCATAGCAGATTCTAATATCTAGTGTGTTGGATAAGAAACAGAGTTGGAACTACTAATAAATGTGCTAATAGAATCATCTTCCTTTTCATCCTTAAAACAGAGAGCTTCACCAATAGTAAGAATCGGTCTCATGTCTTCATTTCCTAGTTCAAGATCATCTGAGTGTGGAAGTTTTTGTGCTAAGGTATATCCATGTTTTATTGACAGGCTTGGTTCTGCTGGTGGGTAAATAACAATGTTCTTTGTATTTCCCCATTGGATATTGCCATATTTCTCGATCGACACCCAATGTAAGCATCTGTGGTAGCAGGCCAAGCCCTACCCATAATGAAATAGTCACATCTTCCAACTTCCCTACTGGTCTTATAGTGGATCGGTCTGCCAGTTCTAGGACTGTAGGAGTTGGTTTAAGATTAAGTAGGCCCAAGGTGAGTACAATTGTGGAAGTTATAACGTTAATTGCAGCTACCAGGTCTACAAGCACATTTGGGATGTCAACTCCATCAATTTGGATTGTAAGAACCAGATTTCTTGGATCACCATACTTGATGGGTGTAGTTTTTCCCAACCTTATATACGATAATTCACCCATGACATGAATAGCAGGTGGATCTTTCGGTTTTATTCCACACTTTTTAAAGAAGAATTTATTAATCGTTTTAGAATAAATCAGTATATATTTCATAGCTTGTAGTAATGGTATTTTGACAAATAATTTTTTCCAGTTCCCTCAAGAGATCAAATTCAAGTTGAGGAATTTATTTGCTCATGGATAGCCTCTATGGGTATGGTGGGCTAGTTTGGCATCCCTGGGTGACAATTGTTTGAGAAGGGGGTTGTTATTCCATGGGAACTTGTATTGAATCACCCCCGATCATTCTAGAGGAGTTCCTAGGTTCTAGTTTTGAGGCTTCATCATCAATATGTTCAACAATTATGAGTGAAGCCTTAGTATTTACCACCTGAATAGATCAAAGGCTCAATTAATTGCATTCCATAGCAGAAATACTATATGCAGGAAGGTTGAGTGTCTCAACCTGTTCGAATCCCCTATTATTCGGGTTTGGTTTGGACTGAACAAGAAACTATGGACAAAAAGGAGGATTGCTGGTGGAGGCATTAGAGGGAAGATGTAACTACTATTGCAGCATAGTCTGGGAGAATCGACCTGTAGAAAGAGGAGGTCCATGACAACTCTGGGGCCATGAAGGGGTTGAAATTGGTTGAGGGGACCATGATTACTAGGGAATTGGATATTAATAGTATTGCTACTATGAAGTTGAAAATGGTACAGACTGAGGCCCAAAATTCAAATTATTAAAATAATGAGAAAGCTCCTCAAGCATACCTTGATTCATGTTCTGTGGTCATCATTTTCATGGTTTCTTTGATCCCATTAATTAAATCTGATCTACCTCTTCATTTCCCCCCTGAAAAACTGGCATCACCCTAAGAAGAGATGGACACGTACTAGTAGACTGCCTCTGCTCACATATTGCATAGGTTTCAATATTATTGATTGAGCGTTCCTTCATTGGGTGCTTCTTCATACATTGAGGGAAGAAAATGGCCATTACCTTCTCGGCTTCCATCTGCTTATGTTTTGCCTCTAGAACATCCGACTATGAGGACAATGTGCTTAGAATATTGGTCCTCAGATTATCTAGCATGTTTCCAATTTATTCTTTCATAACCCCACTTCCAAATGTCTTGAGAGCTCGTACTCCTTGCTTATGCCTCACAGCTCCGCGTGAACATTTGATTCAAAACTCATGGATGGTGTCGAATTATTCCTTCCAAATATCTCCCTTCCCTACAATGTTGAGGAATTCCAAAGATTCCTCCTGCAGTGTCTGAAGAAAGATTATGTTTAGGATACCCTTATCTAGATCACTATAGCTTGATCCTTGTAGACTATATTTAAAGCGTTCCATCAAGTCCTACATGTTCTCATCCTCTTTCTGCACAATCTTGAAGATTTCCTCTTTAATATCTTGATATTTGTAGTAGTCCTGATATTTTTCAAGGAAAATCATCTTCATGTCATCCCATGTTGTAGTAGATTCCCCCCCTAAACCCATGAACCATCTCAGAGTTGTTCCCTTTAGAGTAGCAGGGAATATCTTCAATTTCTAAGCATTAGAAATATAATCATATCCCCAACGGAAAACATCAAATTCAAAGAGGAATGTGTCCAGATCTTCAGAAGAGATCATGGAAATTAGGTAATGCTGTCAAAGGAATATTCTTCATATGCACATCACCTCTAATATCTCCAATTAGAAATTTGATCGTGGAAGTTGTATGAGCCATGAATATATTCCAATATTCACTTGGAATCTCAACATGCTTTGGTTGTTCTACAATGCGGGGTTGAGCTTTTCTAACGACAGTTCCTCGATCAAATGGAAGAGTGAATTCCATCAAGTCTTCCTTTTCTTCTTCTCAACTTGCAATGCTCAATTCTTCTGATCCTTTACTTCGCATTTCTTCTTACCTGAATGTTTCTTCTGTTATTGAGGAGGGCTCTGGTTGTGAAAGTGACTACCCTTTAGATTTAGTATCGGATATCATATGTTATTTGACTCTAATAGAAACTCGTGATTATGCCCCTGACTTAGGTCTTGAAATTATTTTTTGGATATAGGCAACTCTGCCTAAATCTTTCCTCCCTCTCCTTGGGGTTCTTCCTCTGGCCCTTTTATTTAAATCTCTATTCATGCAATCAGGAAGCAAAAGAAAAAAATTCAAACAAATCTTAAGCTCAGGACCTCGAACAGGGTGGAAGCTTCCCTTCCCGGGTTGAGAGAGTGGCCCCTAAACTCAAGAAGACAAAAGAAATAGAAATAAACCAACAACAAAATCTAAGCTCAGGAACTGAAACAGGGTAAAAAAAATATCCCCTTTCGAGGACAGGAGAGAAGTTCCTATAACCAATAAAGGATAAGAAATTGAAACAACCAAAGAAGTTTAAGCTCAAGACCCGGAATAGGGTAAAAAAACTTACCATCCCAGGACAAGAGAGCAGTCCTATGGTCAATACTGGTTGTACTTTCGCGCCTTTGATAGCCTCCCCAACAACAATGCCAAAATGTTGGTGTTCAGATATGAATGATATAATTCACCCCTTTCCACATTAATTGTCAACCCAGGGCTCCTCTGATTGTTTCAAGGCTATTGTGGAAAGTCTATGCAGGCCAGAGTTTTCGTACATAACATTGATCATTCAATCAACATTATAATAATGTGTAACAACAAGCCATAACAGTAACAACAAATAAGAGTAACATCAAATTAAGATTCATAGCAACACAGCTTAATCACCAATTACAACGATAAAGAAATAAACATAACAAAAATAAACCTATGCACACCACTAATCCAACAACACCTGAAGAGAAGAGTGGGCCTAACTCTCCGATCAGCGCTGCGGCAAAGATCGAAGACTAGTTAATACTTCAGAAGATCAAAATTTCATTAATTAAAAGGAAAGTATAGAAGTATGTTGTTACATTCATAAATCTTGCTTCTCTCCCTAGCTGTGCTATCTTTTCTGCCTTTGTAATCCTCACTTATACATTTCAATGTTATAAGAATAACGTTAACAATTGCCAAAGATTATGACAATTGTTTTCCTACAAATACATAGCAATCATTGAGACCGAAACAAGATATAAAGATAACAAATGCATTGGTAGAATCATGCTCTCATCGGTTGAAATTGTTATAGCCAACATCCTTAGATTAGCGTTACGAGCCCATTGATAACCATACGCTAATTTATAACCTGTCGATCATCATCCTTGAAATCTACAAAGAAATATGAGTTAGAAAGTCGCATGAGAAATGCTCCCCTAGGACTATGCTTCATCGATTAATAATTCACAAAGACATGAAGAATAGATATACCTTCATTTCTTGAGATACAAATCAACCTCTCAAAGACATAAAATAGGTGAAAGAAAGTGATAAAAAGATGGGTAAAACTTAGGAAAATGTAGCAACTAATAGTTTGTTCATCTATATGTGTGACAATCCAATTAATGATATCCGCACGCGAGAAGGCGGGATACCTGCATGCAACCTTATATAGCATTGATTGCCAGATGCTAAGATAAACCTATTGGTCATCTAAAGTTTCCTCAAAGTCCTTTGCAAAAGTGTCTTTGAGATGTTTCCATGTCAGTGTGTTCCCTTATCTATAAACAACTGAGTATCTACATACACTAGAAAATCAATTGATGTTTTCTCAAATTCTTCCCTAGTACTGCTCTCGGTGGTTTCCTTTGATGCAGCTCTCTTATATGGCATGTTAACAGTGATTGCTTGAGAGATGCTCAACAAATTCTATATCTGTGGGACATAGAAGACACTCACGGAAAAAAAATGTCAATTTAAAGCAAAACAACTTACAAGGCAAGCTCAAGTAGCAAACTAGGCACTAGATGGGAAGGATTGCACAATTTTTCTTGACAGAGGGGCACTAGCTACATGTGGGAACTACACAGTCCTAACAACCATGGTGGAAGCCTTCTGGTTGAAACTATGCAATGTATAGTTTAGCCTGGGCAAAGGCCCATGAGAGACTGCACATTGCACAACCTCAGTGGCCAAGTTGAGAGGTTGGATCCTAGAACTGCAAAATGCACAGTTGGATCCAGCTTAGACCGCACACTGTGCAATTCCAAAGGCCAAGCTTGTGGCTTGAGCCTCTAGATTTCATAGTGCCAACTGTGCAAAGGGAGATCCAACCAGCAAAAACCTAGATCTTCCCAACGGATGTGTGAAAAAAAGTAGATTTCAGAGAAAGTGTGAATATGAGTGTAGATATGATGAAGTGTAGGCATATGCATGTGAATCAAGTGCAACAATTGATCAAATGGAAGGAAAATAAAGTAAGTGAGGAGAGTCACTCCAAAGATGACCATCGATGCAAAAAAAATGAAAACTAATGCGACACTTGGGAAAGGCAATCTATAACAGGAAACAACACTTATACAAGTTAAAACGACTTAAAACACCAAGAACCATGAAAAGAAACAAGTTAAACAACACTCATACAAGCCAAACAAAAAAAAGCGACAAAAAAATAACAAAAGACGACAAAAGAGAAACTAACCCGAAAAAGCACCAACGATTGCGCTGAAGGTTCCATGATTTCCTTGGGAACGATAGAGCTCGAAGATCAAATATGAAAATGAGCTCTAGCAATGTCAATTAAATGTACTTGGAAAAATTAGGGTTTATGACATCCATTACTAAAGTCAAGGAAAAAGCGACACTTGGCAGAAGTTTTTAAAAATAACACAAGTGCCTTATTCAAGATACCTAAAATAGATCCGTATTTCTTAGGGATTCCTTTTGTTTTTGTTTTTTTTGGGGGGGAAATTTCCATGCACACTTCCAAGAAAGACAACGCAGTTCTGGGGAACTGGGCAACTTTCCAGCTCAGTGCATTGCGTAGCTTCTGAGTCAGTGAGGGTTACACAATTTATGGGCTCAGTGCTGGGATTCCTCCTCATCACTGTGCGTTTTCTGAGTTGAAGGCTCACTCGCAGTCAAGACTGCACAATTCACATCATCAATGCTGGTTTCCCTCAAGGATTGTGTAGTTTCTGTGGGCAAACCCATAACTGTTGTGCGACCAAGTTAGGCGATAAACTTGCGAGTTGGAAAATCATTTAAGTAATCAAACATAAGCTAAAATGAAAAGATAAAGCTTAGTTGAAGCACAAATACCTAGATCAATGAGAGAGGAGTTGTTGTGGTTAAGAAGGAAGGCTCCAAATCAAAGCATAAGAAACTTTTTTGAGGGTGGTTGTAGCCGCTACAACAAGATCCTTTTGAATACATACATTTGAACTCTTAATATAATTTTTAAATCCTAACTATAGTGACAGCAAGTATCAAATTACTTATATCACACTTTCTTAACCTATTCATGAGTTATTTTATTACTCGTTAGTCTCATTTTCAAGTCTTTTACTCCTTTCAACTATTGCACTATAAAAGGTGACACTTCATCTTCTACTCACACTTAGATCTGAACTAGTTGATTCTTGTTCCTATCTTATAGTTGTGGGTTGGCCCATTGGCCTCAATTTTGAACCTACGACTATCATATCATCTCTAACATACATGTCTTCATATTTTTTTTCCCTATTAAATTAGACAACTAAATTCTCCATTAATTAATTCCTTATGTTTACTCCTAAGGTGTGGTGAAGTAAAATTATAAGTGTGGACACAAAAAAATTCCTTTAGCTCGATGATGGGTCTAGCCACATTAGATACATTCTATGGAAGATTTCCTTAGGTTAGAACCAATTAAGAGGGCCTACCTCTTCGTACGCTTATCTCGTTTGATGATGTCCTTGCTTGCTCGCTCCAACTATCTCTCACTTCCTTCTTCAAGCACTTGAAACAAGTAAACAACAGCAAACAACAACTGTGATATTAGACAGATTGTAATTAAACCTACTTAAAAAGTCAAGAAACATTAAGCAATGAACATATAAGATGACAAAACATGTAGGAAATCAATTGATAGTTGCATATATATTGAATCAAAGAGAGATTACAACCATTGTCTTGATGTTTCCATTCTCCTTTGGCAAGAACAGGTTCCCACACACTTCTGCTAGCATTCCATGATGGCCTCAATCAATGATAGTTTTAAGCCTCTTCCCTTTAGGTTTCACTCCAAACCAAATCACACTCCTCCCTGACACAACTAGATAGCTACAACTATGAATAGCTTGTTGTTTTAGTCCAAACCAAAATAGCACTAGCACACAACCATTAACACTTCAACACTAGCTCGTGCTTGGGAAAAAGGGAGGTTGATATAGCATGAATGGATGGGAGATGGATACTCTTCTCATGGGAGAAGGTCTTATCTCCTGAGGTAGTTCCATCCTCATAGGGGAAAGGATCCCAAACTGACATCCTCATGCCCATCTAGCCAAACCATTTAATAGACTTTCATTATGAAGCTTCTGGAGATGGAAGCTTCGGCTCTTTGCTTAAAAAACTTTCCATAAGAGGTCCGACGTGACTGGAACAAAGATCAGTTGCACCGATCAGTGCTAGGGATAGTGTTAATCCCTGCATATCGGCGTGAGGAAGACAAGGGCCATTAGCGCCAGTTTTGTAAATTGGGAAAAACAAAAGATTTTGGGGAAATGGTGTTAAAGCGAATTGTTTTTCTCATAAAGAGCGACACAATGGGAGTTTCTTCATAAAGGGAAAGCATGTAGGATCCACTATAGAGGTATATTACACAACATTTTGTCACTGTACCTATACTCCCCATTCCTTGATCCTGGAGGACCTCTACAGCGAACCCCGCATGCTTTGCCTTCATGAAGAAATTCCCAGTGTGTCCCTCTTCATGATCAGATCAATTCCCTTTTGCACCATTTCCCCTGAAAGTTATATTTTTCCCAGTTTACAAGACCAATGCTAATGAACTTTGTCTCCCCCGCGCTGATGTGCAGAGATTAAACCTATCCCTCGTGTCGATTGGAGCGACTGAGCTGTGTTCCAGTCGTGCCAGTCCTATTTTAGAAAGTTTTTTAAATTATGGTTCGAAGCTTCCAGCTCTAGAAGCTTCGTAACGAAAGTTTGGTAAATGGTTTGGCCGAATGAGATCGAGGATGTCAGTTTGGGCTTCTTTCCCCTATAATGATGGAACTATCTCAAGGGATAAGCCCTTTTCCCATGAGAAGAGGATCCATCTCCCATCCATCCATCCTATATAAACCTCCCTTCTTCCCAAGCACAAGCTAGTGTTGATATTAGTGTGCTTATGCTATTTTGGTTTGGAGTAGACAACAAGTTATTACTAGTTGTAGCTATCTAGTTTTGTGAGGGAGAAGTGTGATTTGGTTTGGAGTGAAGCCCAAAGGGAAGAGCCTTAAAACTATTGTTGCTTGAGGCCATTATGGAATGCTAGCATAAGTGTTTGGGAACCTGGTCTTGTCAGAGGAGGACTGCGACATCAAGACAAATGGTTGTAATCTCTCTTTGATATTAATATATGCAACTATCGATTGATTTCCTACATGATTTTTCATCTTACATATTCACGGCTTAATGTTTCTTTACTTGTTTTAGGTGCTTGAAGAAGGAAGTGAGAGATAGCTGGAGCGAGCAAGCAAGGACATCATCAAACAAGATAAGCAGACTAAGAGATAGGCCCTCTTAATTGGTTCTAACCTAAGGAAATCTTCCATAGAATGTATCTATTGTGGCTTGACCCATCATCAGCTAAAGGAATTCATTTGTGTCTGCACTAATAATTTTACTTTACCACAAATTGGCGACTCCACTAGGGATCCTAATCCTTTCGTTTGTCTTGGATTTCATGATTTCATGAGAACTTTTCTAGTTCCACTTTTTCCCTTTGGTTTTGTTTCTTTTCTCCTGCTTATTAGTATGAGTCTAAAATTCATAGTAACAGATCTGGTCCTTGTTTCAATTTTTATTTTTTTATTTTTTCGTTAGCTCCCTCGATCAGCATGCTTAATTCGCTGACAGTCATGTTGATCAGCGTGAGTTGCTGAGAAATAGTTGTGCTGACCAGCCTCTAGTGCTTGTTTTCAGTTAGGAAGTTGCACCGATGCCTCTAAGTGAAGATTAGGATCTGTCCCCAATCTTGGCCAGTGTGTTTTACTCTCATGATTTCAACCCCGTAAGCCTTTTAGACCATCTTCTCCTTGACTAGAAAGCTTCATTTAGCTTGCTTTGTGTGCTTTCTAGTTTAGCTCACCCTCTGATGTGTTAAGTCTGGCCCTGTCTGAAGTTCTTTTTCATTTTCATTTTTTGTGTGATCGGCGCCATTTTTGGCCAAACAGTCGCACCGATCAGGGCTATCAGCGCTAGTTTTATCTTGAAAGTCATGCCGATAGGCTCTACTTTTGGCCCAAAATTCACTCCAGTCTCTGAGTTAAAGAGAATCAGAATTTCTCCAATTCTAGTGCTAGTGTGTCTTGACCCTCAGACTCTCTTCTTCCTCCCAGAAGTCACTAGGATGATTTTTTTGCTTCATTTTCAATAGAATGAGTGAAAGAGTCTCATTTTTTCTCTTATTTTGAGTGTCTCTTTTCTCTTTCCAAGCATAGATTACATTGCTTGGTTTTTCGATTGAAGCATTTATGTGTTTGGTTTGTTCAATTTAGTGAAGAAGTTGCTTTTAGTTTCATTTATAATGCTTTGGATTTGATTGATGCTTGTTTGTTCAGAATTGTGAAAATTTTCATTTAAAGTGCTTTAAGTGAAAGATTCATTTTTGCATTTTATGGAAATGAGAACATCATTCTAGTTTACTTAAGTGAAAATATTGTACTATTAGCGTCATTGAGAAGCTACAATTGCATCATCATAAGCATTGGAAATGAAATGAAACTTCTTTTATTGTTATAAGAAGGTTCAGTGCATTTAAGAGATTTATTGGAGAAAGATTTAATACTTTGATTGTTGCATTAATTTTGTGTTCCCTATCTCACAATTAGTTTTAACTTTCATCAAAGACAAAGATCTCATTTCTCATATAACTGCATGTAGGAGTTTTGTCAGATAATAGTGGTAGGGCCTTGTATTTGAAAACTAATTCAAGATCAATTGTTAAAATTTATCGAATTAACCTAAGGAAGCATTGAAAATTAATGCTTACATTTAAAGGTCTAGGCTAGAGACGTGTTCCAGCATATTAAAACCTAACAGTTGTCGTTTGCTTCGGCACTTGTGATCCCCGTGCCGTCATGTATATAAAGGGAGACCCCACTAGGTCTGCAATCCTTTATCCATTTTAAGCTGGCTCTGCCACCTTGTAAACGTGATACACCAAACACAACATTCGGGGAGATTTCCTGCTCGTACTTGTCAGTTCACCGGGAGTTATTATGCAGTTCACGGTTACATAGTAATCCTTTATGCCTAGAGTACCATGAGTAGTCATTTGATATTTTTGACTCTTTAAACTTAAAATATCATTTGAGAACTTGTCCTTTCGAGCTTGTTAATTCCAAAAGTGACTAGAGTCACCTTTCTTCCTTTTCTCGAATCTTAAAATATGAAAAGCAAATTTTTGTTTCAGCGTCTTAAAATTAACTACCCATGAAATATTCCTGGTTAAAGTTATCTTCCTTAGTGATTCTTTAGGATTGATTCCAATGGAAAAATTTCCAGAGTCCACCACTCAAGGATCCCCCTTACATGGGAATCCCCATCCTTCTCATTCTTTTGGAAACACTAGTGCTCCTTATATGGCAACATTGTCCCTCCTTGGGTTAGCCATTAGTTTACCTGTCTCGTTATTTTTGACCTCAGTAGTCCCGAGTGTCCTAACTCCTGCCCCGCCATATCCTTCATTCAAATCACATCACGATGATTCTAAGGTTGAGCCCTCACCTTCTTCCCCCCTTTCTTCACCCTCCTCTTCTACTTCTCTTAGTGAAAGTTTGAAATCTAGTAACCAGGAGGCTAAGAAGAAGAAGAAGAAGACGATGAAGAAGAAGACAAAGAAAAAGAAGTCAGATAAGTGAGAGTCAAACCATGCGACTGTTACTCCAAATATACCTCCTGTAGAAAAACCTTCTAATCCTTCGTGGAAGGAAAAATTCCCTTGCAGGCTATGTAAGGGTGACCATCTCCTTCAAGACTCTCCTGGCATTCCTAGAGTCTTAGAAGTATGGTCTCAAAACCTGAACCTACCATCTTCGTCGACCTCTAGAGATCATGTCGATGTTATGCCTTCAGCTAGTGATGGTAAGAAGAAGGGAAATATTATATTCCCATGCAGGTTATGTGAAGGAGAACACCTTGTTCACCTTTGTCCTCTTATGGATAAAGCTTCCAATGTTTTGGAAAACCTTGCAGCTCCTCAACTCCAACTTCCTGTTGGTTATTAGACGCTTTCTTCAGACCCTCTCCTAGTTGGTCAAGAGATTGACTTAGGTTCATCTCTTGCCCGTCCTGCTCTTCCTGAGTGAGACTCTCTTGTGTTTGTACCTGACCAACCATTGGTCGAAAAGAGTGTCAACTTGGTTCCGCCACCAGTTGCTCAGTCTGTTCGAGATGAGAGTGGTGATCATACTGGTCATGTTCTTCTCGTCTCCTCAGATTCTCATGAATTGAAGAGTGACCCTCCCATCTCGGTTGTTCAGGAGAGTCCTTCTCCTATTCCTATACAGCATGGGGGCAATCATATGATACCCCCACCAAGTAGTTCTATTGTCTCTTTCGATTGGGGTCCATTGATTGCTTTCTTCCTCCCATCTTATGTGCCTTTCTAGATCATAGAACAATCCTATAATATGGTAGTACCTGGAACTATATTAGATGAAGGTGCATTTGTTAGCATCATTTCTTCTACTACTTGGCAAGACTTGGGTTCCCCACAGCTTGTGCTTGTGACCCAGAATCTATTGGCTTTCAATGGAGGAACCATTCAGCCCTTAGGGATCCTTCTGAAGTTCCCTATTACTTTGGGAGGAAAGACCGTCTATGTAGACGTGATGGTAGTCCAAGGTCCCTTAGATTTCAATCTTCACCTTGGACCTGACTATCTTTATATCATGGGAGTTCTTGTTTCTTCACTTTTATGTGTGGTTTGTTTTCCGCACGAAGGTAGAATAGTGACCATTGATCAATTGTCGTTCATCGGTCACTAGGTGCCTCCTTTGAAACCATCATCCCCTATCGGATCTTGTTTGCAAGAAGTACCTTCCCTGCCATAGGTCAATTATGTGGCTACTCGTTCTATCTCCACATCTACTGATGATCACACAGATGGTATAGTACATTATGTACTGGGGGCATTGGAGCCCGATTTGTCTTTGGTACTAAATGACATGTATTCTTCCCAGAGCGTGGTCCTTCCATTTAGTGAAGACCTCATGGGAGCCATCTTATCGTATGGTTCATGATCAGATTATGAGGATAGTTCCTGGTCTTGTGTCAACCTCATTAAAAAATTGAAATAAGGAGTCACGAGGATAGTTCCTGGTCTTGTGTTAACCTGATTAAAAAATGAAACAAGGGATGAGGATAGTTCCTCGTCTTGTGTCAACCTCGTTAAAAAATGAAATAAAGGGTGTGAGCATAGTTATTTGTCTTGTGTCAAGCTCGTTAAAAACTGAAACAAGGGTCTCGAGGATAGTTCTTTTACTCTGTCAAGCTCATTAAAAAAAGAAGCAATTCCCTTTTTCAAATCGAGTCTTTGATTAACATCTCGTAAAATGCCATTCAAGTATTTTCAGGATCTCGAAAGTGAACCTTCTTTCCATTCACCTAGCTAAATGAAATGAAGCTTGGGGGACATGTACCTTGATTGAGTCATTATGTTGTGGGCATGCAAACTTATAGCAAGCATAGTTTTTCATTTGAAGCTTGTGTAAACATGAAACTGAATCCAAGCAGAGTTCTCCATGGTTCAAGCTTGTGTAAAAATGAACCTATGCCAAATTTACATCTTGTGATTGCCATTTTTATCAACTAATTTATAAAGAAGAGCCTTGGTTGTTTCATTCCATCGCCACCATCTCTTTGGACGATCATATGCTTTCACTTGGTTGTTTTTCCTTTCCTGAGGGACCACAGTGATTAGTGGTTTTATTAGCCAGCCTCTTGACCATTCCATGTTTTGAGCAGTTCCTCCATTATCGGAACCAATTGCTACCCCTTATACCACTTGTTCCTCCATGACGAGTTACCTTTAAGCTCTTTTCTTGACTCATTAAATTCATATGAAAAGATTTCCGAGTATTTTTCCCTTTTGACTCATAAAAGAGAATAAAATGGGGGGTCCGCTTTCAAGCTCTTTTCCGACCTTTTAAAAATGAAAATATGGTCGAGACCTTGTCATTTCGAACTCGTTAATGGATGCGAAACGTTGTGCGCCCAGTATAAGCTTACCCCTTTTTCGGGCTGGGAGGCACTATTTACGAAAAAGGTACTCGACTAAAATGGTCAAGTTGTTCTCTCAAGTATTGTTTTCTACCTTTTCAGGCTCGAGAGACACAAATGTATGAAAACGGACCATGCGGAGTTTTATTTTACATGTCTTTTTCAAACTCTCTAAACATGAAAAGGATACTGAGTTACACCTTTGTCGGACTCGTTAAACTATTAAATGACATCGGATTCATCACCATGACGAACATTAGCTTATCCTTCCTAGGGCTCGTTAAACTTACTAGGTCGGATTCGCCCGAAGGATGAACTTACAGTGCAAGCATATGTTATCCCTTCAAGCTTGAAATTAAAAAATAATTGGGATACCTACCAGAAATGGTGGAGGAAAATTTGGAAATCTATCAGTTGTGTCGGAAACACACTCTTGAACATGAAACTTTCTACTTCATGTCGGGTTGGGACATCCTCCTTTATATCATTGACCTTCCTGGGTTGGGCTGTTCATTTTTTCCTTCCATTTGATCTCTTCCACGTCATCATGACCACCAATCCTATGGATCCAAAAGCTGCCAAACTTCTAGTTGTGTCACCGATATGTTCAAGAGTTTTCCTTCTGCAGTTACACTTACCTCTGATTCTCTGTATCATCCAAAATCATTTTGCATCCTCTTGTCTCACATCGATGATGTGGGATTCATTATGGCCCTCCTTCGACACAGTCGCTTTCCATCGACTTCTACTCATTATCTGAGAAGTTGACTGAGAGACTCCCTTCCAGTACCTTAGAGCTTTCATTCTCTAATGGCAAGTTCTTCGCACTCAACGAAAAGTTCACATCATTGGCTTTCGATCAAGTGATTTCAGGGGTGTTCGAATTCAGTTCCTTTATTAACATTTCATGGATTGTGTTGATAGTAACTTGAGGACCATTGTCATTATTGGTGGTTTCTCTCATGCTTGTTAACATTTTACATCATTGACTCCAATCAAGTGACTTTATAGCATGTTTGACGTCAACACCCCTATTCACATGTTATAATCTGTACTTTGATCGGGTCCTGTTGGAGCGCAAGACCATGGAATTAGATCACAAAAGTCTAGGTTACGAAGTGGTGTGACATGGTTATGATGATATGCATGTTTCTATCAGATGGATGGTTGTGACCATACCATGAGTTATCATATGTTATCCTTCTCATTATTGGATGGTTGAGACCATACCATGGTTTCGTTATGATCCTCTTCGACAGATGGCTGCGCCCATAACTGGATCCATTTACATGATTATTCTTTGGATGGTTGCATCTATGCCATGATTCATGTATCATTTGACAAAGATCTCAGTTTATGTATATGTATTTGTACTTTCTTGGAGGTTTTCTGATGGCAGACTGGTTCCCCGCACTGATTTATAAAGCATTTCATCATTCACTCCAGCTCGGCCTTCACACTTTAGGGGGGCATATGTTACACAATATTTTGTCACAATCCCTGTACTCCCCATTCCTTGATCTTGGAGGACCTCTACAATGAACCCCACATGCTTTTTCTTCAAGAAGAAACTCCCATTTTGTCCCTCTTCATGAGAAGATCAATTCCATTTTGCACCATTTCCCCTGAAACCTCTGTTTTTCCTAGTTTACAAGATCAACGCTAATGACCTTTTTCTTGCCCGTGCCAATGTGCAGAGACTAGAACTATCCCTTGCACCGAACATAGTGACTTATCTGTGTTCCAGTTGCGCCGGTCCTATTTTAGAAATTTTTTTAAATTAGTAGCCGAAGCTTCCAACTGTAGAAGCTTCGAAGAGAAGTTTGGTAAATTGTTTGGCTGGTTGGGGTCGAGGATGTCAGTTTGGGCTCCTTTCCCCTATAATGATGGAACTACCACAAGGGATAAGCCCTTTTCCCATGAGAAGAGGATCCATCTCCAATCCATCCATCCTATTTAAACCTCCCTTCTTCCCAAGCAAGCTTGTGTTGATATTGGTGTGCTTATGCTATTTTGGTTTGGATTAGACAACAAGTTATTACTAATTGTAGCTATCTAGTTGTGTGAGGGAGAGGTGTGATTTGGTTTGGAGTGAAGACTAAAGGGAAGAGCCTTAAAACTATTGTTGCTTGAGGCCATCATGGAACGCTAGCAAAAGTGTGTGGGAACCTAGTCTTGTTAGAGGAGGACTGCAACGTCAAGACAAATGGTTGTAATCTCTCTTTGATATTAATATATGCAACTATCGATTGATTTCCTACATGATTTGTCATCTTAAATATTCATGGCTTAATGTTTCTTTACTTGTTAAGTAGGTTGAATTACAATTTTTTTATTATCATGTTTGTTGTTTGATGTTGTTTACTTGTTTCAGGTGCTTGAAGAAGGAAGTGAGAGATAGCTAGAGCACGCAAGCAAGGAAATCATCAAACAAGATAAGTGGACTAAGAGGTAGGCCCTCTTAATTGGTTCTAACCTAAGGAAATCTTACATAGAATGTATCTGTTGTGGCTATACCCATCATCGGGCTAGAGGAATTTATTCGTGTCCGCGCTTATAATTTTACTTCACCATAAGGTCCTCCAGGATCAAGGAACGAGAAGTATAGGGACAATGAAAAAATGTTGTGTAACAGATGCCCCCTAAAGCGTGAAGGTCGAACTAGAGTGAGGGATGAAACACTTTATAAATTAGTGTAGGGAACCATAGTCTGCCATCGGAAAACCTGCAAGAAAGTACATATACATATACATAACTGAGAACTCTGTCAAATGATACATGAATCGTAGCATGGACACAACCATCCAGAGAATGATAAATGGATCCAGGTATGGGTGTATCCATTCGTTAAAGAGGATCATAATGAAACTAAGGTATGGTCGCAACCATCCAATAATGAGAAGGATCACATATGATAACTCATGGTATGGTCGCAACCATCCATATGAAAGAGACATGTATATCAACATAATCATGTCACATCACTTGGCAACCTGGAATTTTTTAATCTGTGCCCCGGGTCTTGTGCTCCAATAGAACCCAGTCATAGTACAATTCTAACATGCGAATATATGTGGTGACGTCGAACATGCTAGAAAGTTGCTTGATTACCAATCAATGATGTAAACTGTTAACAAGCATGAGAGAAACCACCAATAATGACAATGGTCCTCAAGGTATTATCTGCACAATCCACAGAACGCAAATGGAGGAACTGAAGTCGAACACCCGTGAAATCACTCGATTGAAAGCCAATGATGTGAACTTTTTGTTGAGTGCAAAGAACTTGTCATTAGGGCATGCAAGCCCTAAGGTACTGGAAGGGAGTCTCTCGGTCAACTTCCCAGATAATGAGCTGAATTCGACAGGAAGCGACCATGTCAAGGGAGGGCCATAATCTATCCCACATTAGTGACACAAGAAAAAGGGATGCAACATGATTTTGAATGATACAGAGGATCAGATGTAAGTGTAATTACAGAAGGACAACTCTTGAACATATCGGTGACACGACTGGAATTTTGGTAGCTTTTGGATCCATAGGATCGATGGTCATGATGGCGTGACAAAGATCAGATAGAAGGAAAAAATGAACAGCCCAACCCAGGAATGTCAACGATACAGAGGAGGATATCCCAAGCCGACACGAAGAAAAAAGTGTCATGTTCAAGAGTGAGCTGCCGACACAATTGATTAGATTTCCAAATTTCCCCCCACCATTTTTGGTAGGTACCCTAATTATTTTTAATCGCAAGCTTGAAGGGGATATCATATGGTTGCATTGTAAGTTCATCCTTCAGACGAATCTGACCTAGTAAGTTTAATGAGCCCTAGGAAGGAGAAGCTCATGTTCATCATGGTGACGAATCCGATGTCATTTATTATTTTAACGAGTTTGACAAAGGTGTAACTTGGTATCTTTTTCATGTTTAGAGAGTTTGAAAGAGACATAGAAAAGAAAACTCCACATGGTCCCTTTTCATACATTTGTGTCTCTTGAGCCCGAAAAGGTAGAAAATAATACTTGAGAGAACTTCTTGACCATTTTAGTCAAGGAGTACCTTTTTCGTAAATAGTGCATCCTAGCCCGAAAAAGGGGTAAATGTATACTAGGCGCACGACGTTTTGCATCTGTTAACGAGTCCAAAACGACAAGGGTTTGGATATCTTTTCGTGTTTAAAGGGTCGGAAAAGTGCTTGAAAGCAGACCCCCCATTTTATTCTCTTTTACAAGTCAAAAAGGAAAAATACTCGGCAATCTTTTCATTTTTTATGAGTCATAAAATGGCTTAAAGGTGACTCGTCCTGGATGAATGAGTGGTATAAAGGATAGTAATTGGTTCCAGTTATGGAGGAACTTCTCAAAACATGTAATGGTGAAGAAGCTGGCTAATAAAACCAATCATCGGTGTGGTCCCTCGGGAAAGGTAAAACAACGAAGTGAAAGCATATGATCGGCCAAAGAGATGGTGGTGATGGAATGAAACAACCAAAGCTCATCTAGTAGAAATCAACTGATAAAAAGAGCAATCATGAGATCTAAATTGGGCATGAGTTCATTTTTGACAAGCTTGAACCATGGAGAACTTTGCTTGGAATCGGTTTCATGTTTACACAAGCTTGAAAGGAAAAACTATGCTTGACCTTGGTTTCATTTTTACACAAGCTTGAAACAAAGACAAACTATGCTTGAGTTAAGTTTTCATGCCCTCGGCATAATGACTCAATCAAGGTACATGTCGCCCCCAAGCTTCATTTCAGTCAACTAGGTGGATGCAATGAAGGTTCACTTTCGAGATCTTGGAAGGATTTGATTGGGATTTTACGAGATCTTAATCAAAGACTAGATTGGGAAAAGGGAGTTGCTTCATTTTTTAATGAGGGTGATACAATAAAAGAACTATCCTCATGACCCTTGTTTCGTTTTTGAATGAGCTTGACACAAGATAAAGAACTATTCTCACACCCTTTGTTTCATTTTTTAACAAGGTTGACACAAGACTAGGAACTATCCTTAGGACTCCTTGTTTCATTTTTTAACAAGGTTGACACAAGACCAGGAACCATACTCACGACCCTTGTTTCATTTTTTAACAGGGTTAACACGAGACCAAGAACTATCCTTATGACCCTGTTCATGACACATAAGAGAACATGGCTCCCAAGAGGTCTTCACTAGACGGAAGAACCATGCTTTGGGATGAATACATGTGATTTGGCACCAAAGACAGATCAGGTTCCAATGCCCAAAGTACATAATGTACTATATCATCTGAGTGATCATTAGTAGATGTGGAGATAGAATGGGTAGCCACATAATTGACCTGCGGCAGGGAAAGTATTGCTTGCAAACAAGAGACGATAGGGGATGACGGTTCCAAAGGAGGCTCTTGGTGACCAATGAATGACAGTTGATCAATAGTCACAATTCTCCCTTCGTACAGAAAAAAAAACCACATGGAAGAGTGAAGAAACAAGAGCTCCCATGACATAAATATAGTTGGGTCCAAGGAGAAGATTGAAATCTAAGGGAGTTTGGACTACCATCATGTCTATATAGACGGTCTTTCCTCCCAAAGTAATAGGTAACATTGAAAGGACCCCCAAGGGTTGACTGGTTCCTCTTTGGAAAGCTAACAGATTCTGAGAGATAGACCCAAGTTGTGGGGAACCCAAAGCTTGCCAAGTAGTAGAAGACATGATACTAACAAACAAACCTTCATCTAATGTAGTTCCATGTACTACCATATTATAGGCTTTTACTGGGATCTAGAAAGGCACATAAGATGGGAGGCGGAAACCAGTCAATGGACCCCAATCGAAAGAGACGACATAACTACTTAGTGGGGTTATCATATGATTTCCCCCATGCTATACAAGAATAGGAAAAGTACTCTCCTAAACAACTGGGATGGGAGGGTCACTCTTCGATTCATGAGAATATGAGGAGACAAGAAGAACATGAGTAGTATGATCATCACTCTCTTCTAGAATAGAGTGAGCAACTGGTGGCAGAAACAAGTTGACACTCTTTTCGACCAATGGTTGCTCAGGTATAGACACAAGAGAGTCTTGCTCAGGAAGAGAAAGATGTGCACGAGATGAACCTAAGTCAATCTATTGACCAACTAGGAGAGTATCATAAGAAAGCCTTTGATAGCCAACAAGAAGTTGGGGTTGAGGAGCTACAATGTTCTCCAAAACTTTGGAAGCTTTATCCATAAGAGGACAAAGGTGAAGAAGATGCTCTCCTTCACATAACCTATAAGGGAATCTAATCTTCCCTTTCTTCTTAACATTGTTAGTTGAAGTTGTAGCATCAACATGATCTCTAGACGTTGACGAGGATGGTTGGTTCAGGTCTTGAGACCATACCTCTGAGACTCTAGGAATAGCATGAAAGTCTTGAAGGAGATGGTCACCCTTACACAACCTGCAAGGGAATTTGAACTTCCGTGAAGGATCAGAAGGTTTGTTGACAGGAGGTGCATTTGGAGTAACAACCGCATGGTTGGCCTCTCACTTGTCTGAATTCTTCTTCTTCTTCTTCTTCTTCTTCTTCTTCTTCTTAGCCTCCTAGTTATTGGATTTCAAACTTTCACCAAGCGAAGTAGAAGAGGAAGGTCAAGAAGTAGGGGGAGAAGGTGAGAGGTCAAATTTAGAATCAACGTTATGTGATTCAAATGAAGGAGACGTTTGGATAGGAGTCGGGACACTCAGGACCACTGAGGTCGAAAACAACCAAACAGGTAAACCAATGGTTAACCCGTGAAGGGACAACGTTGCCACATAAGGAGCACCAATATTTCCAAAAGAAGGAAAAGGACCAGAATTCCCATCCGAGGGGAATCCTTGACTGGTAGACTCTGGGAATGTTGCCAATGGAATAGAATTTTAAAGAAACGCTAAGGAAGATTACTTTAACTAGGAATATTTCGTGGGCAGTTAATTTTAAGACACTCAAACAAAACTTTTCCTTTTCATATTTTAAGAATCAAGAAAAGGACAAAAGGTCACTCTAGTCTCTTTTAGAGTTAACGAGTTGGAAAGGACAAGTGATCGATGATATTTTAAATTTAACGAGTCAAAAATACCAAAATGAGTACTT
Source organism: Pinus tabuliformis (assembly GCA_031772625.1). NCBI lineage: Eukaryota > Viridiplantae > Streptophyta > Pinopsida > Pinales > Pinaceae > Pinus > Pinus tabuliformis. The sequence goes on from CM062811.1 coordinate 354,634,392, forward strand.
CGGATAATCTAGGCAAAAGGATTACTAGCTAAATGTGAACTGCATAATACCTCTCGGCAAACCAAGAAGTACAGGTAGGAAATCTCTCCGAATGCTATGTTCAGTGTATCACATTTATAAGACAGTAGACTCGACTTCCTATGGATAAAGGATTGCAGACCTAGTGGGGTCTCCTTTTATATACACAACAGTATGGGGAGCACAAGTTCGTACTAGCGCTGTCTAGTGCCGAAGCGAACGATAGTTACTAGGTTTAAAGATGCCGGAACACGTCTTTAGCGTAGACCTCTAAATGTGAGCGTTAAGTTTCAATGCTTCCTTAGATTAATTCAATAAATTTTAACAGTTGATCTTGAATTAGGTTTCAATTACAAGGCCCTATCGTTGTCATATGAAAACTCCTATATGTATCTATATGAGAAAATAAATCTTTGTCTTCGATGAAAGTTAACACTAATTCAGAGATAGGGAACACAAAATCAATGCAACAATCAAAGAATGAAATATTTCTCTCATAAATTGCCTAAATGCACATAATCTTCCTATAACAACATAAGAATTCTCATTTCATTTCCAATGCTTATGATGATGCAATTCTATCTTCTCAATAACGCTACTAATGCAATATTTTCACTTAAGTAAACTAGAATGATTTTATCCTTTTCATAAAATGCAAAAACGAATGTTTCACATAGAGGACTTTAAATGAAAAATTTCACAATTCCAGACAAACAAGTATCAATCAAATCCCAAGCATGATAAATGAAACTAAAAACAACTTCTTCCCTGAATCTAACCAACCAAACACATAATGCTTCAATCGAGAAACCAAGCAATGTAATCTATGCTTGGAACGAGAAAAGAGACACTTGAAATAAGAGAACAAACGAGACTCTTTCACTCATTCAACTGAAAACAAAGCATCCTAGTCACTTCTGGGTGGGATAGGAGTGTCTGAGGGTCAAGACACACTGGCACTGGAATGGGAGAAATTCTGATTTTTCTTAACTCAGGGACTGGAGCGACTGCCTAACTAACAACTAGCACAGGCACGATCGACACAACTGACCAGTACTACAAATATCGTTGATGCCCTGATTGACACGACTGCCTAACTGACAACTAGCATCGACTGAGGGATTCAAAGAAAAAACTAAAAAAAAACTCCACACAGCGCCAGACTTAACACATCAAAGGGTCAGTTAAACCAAGCAAGCACACAACCAAGCTAAATGAAGCTCCTAGTTAGGGAGAACACAGTCAAAACAAGCTCATAGGCATAAAACAAAATAACAAGACACACTGGTCGAGATTTGGTGTGAACCCTAATCTTCACCTATAGGCATCAACGTGACTGCCTAACTGACAACAAGGGCCTGAAGGGGGTTAGCACAACTGTTTCTCAGCATATTGCGCTGATTGGCACGACTGTAAGCGAATTAAGTGCACTAAGCGAGGAAGCCAAGAAAAAAATATTTTTTTTTAAAGTTGGGACCAAATTTGCTACTATGAATTTCAAACTCAGAGTAGTAAGCAAAGGAAAACAAATAGAACGAAAGGGAAAAAGTGGAACTAGAAAAGTTCACACAAAATCATGAAATCTCAAACAAATAAACAGAAGGATTGGATCCTTAGTATGGTCGCCAATTTCTGGTGAATTAAAATTATAAGTATGGGTACAAACAAATTCCTCTAGCCCGATGATGGGTCTAGCCACAACAGATTCATTCTATGGAAGATTTCCTTAGGTTAGAACCAATTAAGAGGGCCTACCTCTTAGTACGTTTATCCCATTTGATGATGTCCTTGCTCACTCGCTCTAGCTATCTCTCACTTCCTTTTTCAAGCACCTAAAACAAGTAAACAACAACAAACAAGAACCATGATAATAGACAAATTGTAATTCAAACTACTTAACAAGTTATGAAACATTAAGCGATGAACATGTAAAATGACAAAACATGTAGGAAATCAATCGATAATTGCATATATATTGAATCAAAAAGAGATTACAACCATTGTCTTGACTTTGCCGTTCTCCTATGACAAGACCAGGTTCCCACACACTTTTGCTAGCATTCGATGATCGCCTCAATCAACGATAGTTTTAAGGCTCTTCCCTTTAGGCTTCACTCCAAACCAAATCACACTTCTCCTCAGGAAACTAGATAGCTACAACTATCAATAGCTTGTTGTTTTACTCCAAACCAAAATAGCACTAGCACACCAACATTAACACTTCGACAGTAGCTTGTTCTTGGGAAAAAATGAGGTTTATATAGCATGAATGGATGGGAGATGGATCCTCTTCTCATGGGAGAAGGTCTTATATTTTGAGGTAGTTCCATCCTCATAGGGGAAAGGAGCCCAAACTAACATCCTCGACCCCATTTGGCCAAACCATTTACCAAACTTCCGTTACGAAGCTTCGGCTCTCTATTTAAAAAACTTTCCATAAGAGGTCCGACGCGATTGGAACAAAGATCAGTTGCTTTGGTCGGTGCTAGGGACAGTGTTAATCCCTGCATATCGGTGCGAGGAAGACAAGGGCCATTAGCGTCGGTCTTGTAAACTGGGAAAAACATAAGATTTTGGGGAAATGGTGCAAAAGGGAATTGTTTTTCTTATGAAGAGGGACACAATGGGAGTTTCTTCATGAAGGAAAGCATGTAGGGTTCACCGTAGAGGTCCTCCACGATCAAGAAACGGGGAGTATAGGGACAGTGACAAAATTCTATATAACACGAGGCTTGTAGTAGAGAAATATATTTTACTATACCTCCACTTCATTTACATGATTCAAGTTACATTGTCTTTCCTTACTTTCAAAGGTGTCAAACATTGATTTGTAGTCACAATGAGTCTCCTAATACATTCTTATTTTGCTAGGTTCACTACGGGGTGACATAGTGGTGACTTGAATTCATTTACAAATTTGTGTCTCTAGAGCTTACTAACTATAGTCAATTGTATCAATAGACTCAACTCTGTTGGTGAAAAAGGCATCCTTGCCTTTTAAGTAAAATATGGTTGTTAAGATATGTGGCTTCCCTTTTCATTTCAACTCATAATTCCAACATATACATTTGGACTCATAAATAGCTAAGGACACAAATATATATCCATTTTGTTTTTTTGTTGATATGCATCATGCCTTGGAACCTCATATAATATATACGCTTAACTATGGCACATATGCCAAATCTCAACATATATTATATAATTACATTAATGTTTGTTTATTATTATATTCTTTATCTCCCATGGCACATATTCCAAATATCAACATATGTTATATAATTACATTAACTTTTATTTATTATTATAACATTTATCTCCCATTATATGATATTCCCTTTGTTTAAACAATGTATGTAACTAATGACACATGAAAATGTCCAACCTATTATCCTTTATTTAATAAACTCATATTTAACTTTTTGGCCTTCATGTTCGTACTATTATGCTGATTTCGTTTAATACATAAATTTTATCACTTTAGTTAACATGTATGATGTACAATATAACCATCTAGGTTACTAGTGTGAACCATTATTTATTCGAATCTTACCCTGTGATTATTAAAAATTTAATTTGTTTTTAAAAATTCCACCATATTGGGTCCATATGGGCTATAACCATAGGGTATGTTTGGTACTATCGTCGACTTCAACGCTATCCCCTTCACGTGGTTTTCACCTGCGTGGAGGACAATAACACCTCCAATGACCTTGATTGGAATCTTGAATCCAACGATACGAATTTATTAAGGTCTTCAAAACCCCTAACGTGACTTTTAAGGTTGATTTTACTCTTTGTACTGGGTTCACGCAGACATGGCTCCTCCCTGCAAATCGACAATCGTTATGGGCTTTTGTTATGGATTTCACCTCGAAATTTGGTCATAAACTTGATTATGAACTAGAATATTCACCTTCACTCACCAAGGAAATTATTTCACCCGCAATTTGCCTTGGTCTTTATATTCCAGGTTGATTCTTCACTTCTTACTTCTACGGTAAAAAAAAAAAAACAAAAAAAATTCCTACTTACAAGTATTTTATATGAGTCTCACGGAGTGCTTTCCATAGCTCCCACGGTTTTTTCGTGGAGGTAGTCGACATAAGGTGACTACCTTTCACCTTAAATTTTCCTTGCAATTTGCTCTAGTTTTTTTTCCTATGTGTAATATCCTAAGGAAATTTCATGTCCTTGGTTATAGAGGAAAATTGATTAGGGGTGGAGTTTGCTCCTTACTTACATGACCTCTATGATTTTTGACAGGGTAATATTTTTCATCTAGGTTTTTAATTTTTAATGATAGATTTAGTTAAAATTTGAGATATATGTGGGTTTAACCAGTTGGGTTCCTTTTGTCTGATTTAGGGACAAGCATATTAACTATAGCCACCTAATTTTGATCTAACCTGACTTACAATAAAACTATGTAAATGTTCTCTCGCTTTGAATAGTTACAACTTTTCTTACCCGATTCCTCTTCCTCTTTCCTACGATCCTTGGCACCGAGAACAAGTTTTTTTATTTGATAAATGAAATTAAACACTTTTTTTTTTTTTTTTCCTGGAAGGGTTTTACTTCTTTCCTTACTAACTCATGTAACCTTTTTTTCATTAGTAGCTTTAGAGGGACACACTTTTGTCTTTACTTAAGGTATACATTGATTAAGGCAAACCAATGGGTCATGTTTGAAATTCAGGGATACCCATTTCCGTTTCAATTCATTCTGCTTCTGGTATTAACTTTTATGTTCTTTTTATGGTTCCAAGTAGGCTGGAAGGAATGAAGGAACACTTACTACACACGCTCCAAGTATTTCTACTTATTTCAATAATTGTTTCTAATTTGCTTGCTTACAAGTAGACTTTTCTAATTTACTCCCCCTATACTCGAGATGTTATTTAAAATCCAATGCCATTTTTTTCCTTGTTTTATTTTTCTATTGTATTCCCCTCAAGCCCTACTAGGTTTGAACGATATTCCCATACGTGGTTTCTAAATTCATACACAGTTTGATGACATTATATACACTTGCTCAGGGGTTATGCCAACCTATACATTTATTCATGAGCTTATGTATTTTTAAGTTGTGGTTCTCATTTGAGTGAATATAGACACTTTTCCTTTATAATTTCTCTATGCTAGAAAAATTCTACAGACTCTTCTAGATTCCTCTAGGTACTTGCAAAGTTCATATACATAGTTTATACATGGATATTGTTATCGATTGGAATTTTGTACCCTTGTGCTTTTCCAAAGTCCTAATTTGGCATTTATTATACATTATCATAGTATTTAGTTCCATGTGCTTTGCTGTGTTGTATGGAAATTTTGTATTTATTTATGAACTATTATTGCATTGTATTCGATAGTGGGATTTCTTCATTTGTTTATACAAATAATATAAAAGGATTGTTTTTTCCCTTTTCCTCTTGTTGAAGCCCCGAAAATCGGGTCGACAACAAGGGGGATACCCACCGAGTCCGGACCTTGGTTGGCAACTCCTTATCCATTTGGTATAGCGGGTCCGACTGGGGATAATGGGACCAGTTTCCCAATCTAAGGGTGTGTGTGTGTGCAGAGTTGGATGTTGCTGATCTAAGAATACTTTGAGGCTAATCTAATTCAAACTTTTAAACTAAATCTATGCTATTGTAATCTAATGAAAAACAGCACATCTAATCTATGCTAACCCGGGGTGTATTTCTTCTATTATGCGATCTAAAAAGATTTCAGACAATAACTGGTAATAAAGATCATTCAGCTATCATAAGAATAGAAATCAATTAAGATGAACTACTTTGCATAAAAAGTTAGGCAAAACATTTGTGAACAGCATATAGCATAATAATTTATTCATATATCAGACATAAATAAATGGCTCCACCGTACAAAAGTGCTAAATGGTAACTCACACATTCATGCAATAACATATAAACAACTAAAACTGTATATCACTTCAAGAATATAAGCAGAAATGGCCAAGAGATAAAAATACCATTTATGACTGATCCTATTCATAAGCTTCAAGAAACAATGATTTATCTCTCCTTGCTCTAACATCTACTAAGAGTACAGAAGTGCAACCCTCAGTAGCAGATATCAAATGCAAACATTAATAAACCTTGATCCATCCATTCATCAAAACCCCCTCCGAGGGTGCAAAAGTGCATGTTCTGAGGACAAGTTTTTGACAAATTTCTGGACCCTTCTCCAAATGCATGAGAAGGGTTTAAATACTGTTACTAATTAACTTAATTACATAAATTTAGGATACGGTTTAAATGACCGCCCTTCTTCTAAAGAAAAACTATTTCTAAAAACTGAATATAATTCCTAACTATTTCTGCATTTGCTCCTTAAACGTTGCGAGCATTCAACATTCGCCTGGGAAGAGTCGACTGGTTGCCTTCTGCTTTTGTTTGAGCTATGAAAATAGAAATGGCAAGCGCTGGTATCACTTTTTAGTACACTAGAAGATATTTTTGAGAATTATCTTCTGGTTGGGCGAATTTACTGCGTATATACTTGGCAACAACCCAAATTTCCCTCAAACTGCTTCTGCTTTTGCTATTTCGGTTTCCGGACTTGCGAATGACTAAGCAAGTTAGGGACTTTGCTTTCTGAACAATTTTCTTAGCGATGTCGAAAACTGCCTCTGTTCTTTGATCCGGGCTTTTCTGGTGCGTTTTCCTTCTTCAGCGCCTTTTTCCTTTACCGGGTAGAAGTTTCAGGATTTTTTGTAAACATGCTGCTTTTGTGAGCTTTCTGACCCTGAATGTTGAATCACCTATCGACCTCATCATCTGTTGAGTGATACTCTGGAATCTGTGGTTCTATTACATGCGGTATCTGTTCATGAAGGCATCTCTTCTGTATTTTCCGAGCATTGACGCTTTCCCCTTTCCTTAGATGTTTCATGCTCATTGCTTTATAATGTTTCCTGTTTTTCATTCCTGCACTTCACGCAAAGGAAAAGAGTAATGATAATAAATACTGATACGAAAGCTCTAACCTTTGTGAATGCATAAAATAATGACACCCATCATGAACTGACTCTTCGAAAAACACAAAACCGTCCTTCATTAACACTTTGGCATATGTTCATTAATTTCTTTTAAGGTGTGCGCCTAATTTATGGTTTACGGACAGCTTTCCTTGAATGTTGAGCCGAGGAAATTTGCAATGGGCGATAGCAGCATCGCGTCATCGCATTACCTAGATATGTCATCGCAAATTTTTTTAGATCGGATTATCGCAGATTGCAGATATCGCGAGATCGCAGCATCACGGATCGCACATATCGCCAGATCGCAGCATCGCGGATCACATGAGTCATTAAATCATTGTGTTCTGCTTATGCGATATTGCGATATGCGACGTCGCACATCGGCCGTCGGAGATTTCTTAAGATTTTCATCTAAGAGCGCTTCTTAATGTGTGCGATGTGATGAATTTTGCATCGCTTCTTCGCAGTTTTTTATTATGCACATAAGGGGATGTTTTATCTTCTCCACGCGATGCGACATAATTTCAAGGAGTAGAATACAAAAAGTTTTATAAAATGTTTTTTGAATTTTTTACTAAGGGTCCCCATTTACTTAGTGTTATTGCTAATACTAAACAAAGAGGGGGGTTTTTGATGGCCACAACAATGGCGATTCACTTGGAAGAACTAGTTATCTCTGCTTTTCTATTGAATTTTTCTAAACTTTCAAAACAGAAAAATTTTCATAAATCTAAGCTTTGTTATGGACAGATAGAGTACATTATGCCTTATCCTATCAATGATATTTTGTTTCAACCTTTTTTTATTCTAATTGTTTGCTTCCTCAGGCTTGTCCTTGTACTTATATCAGCCACTACTTGGTCTTTTTAGAGATAAAATAAAGTCTTCTCTGTGTGCTGGCTTTAAAATATGCTCATTTGTCGTAGGTAGAGCCTCTGCTGCCAGCAGGCATCCATAGCCTCGACAGGGTTACCTGTTACCCAGCAATGATCCTTTATCCCGCTTAAGGCTATCTACAACCTTCGAAGAAAAATCCACATCGACACTTTTTCCTTTTTTATTCTCAAAGAACAATGTCTTTGTTTGGTAGCCAAAATTATGACACAGTCATTCACTTGATTTACACTTTTGCTGAACAAGCTGGCTCGTGATGAGACCCCTTGTCTTTTGATTGCAACAATCTTGAGTCGTTGCCCTGTTTTGATGGACAGTATTGGCAAAGTCAGCAAGTTATAATATCTGTGATCATGATAAGTCAGCTCGTGATGAGACCTCTTATTCTTTGAGATATGGTGTTTCTCGGATTGTTCCTCTGAATGCTGCGATTTTCTTTAGCGGGGAGGAAGTCATTGTTTTTCCTTAAGAAAGCTCTAGACGACAATAATAGAGTTTGAAAACAACAGTTTTACAGAGAAGCCTTATTTTGCTATTGATACCTTTCATTGTGCTGATATAAAACAATTCCTTCACTAAAGGTTGCTTTCATCAAAAATTTTTTTGAAGTTGAAGCTAGTATCATATCTAGGCTAAAGTTTTTAACTGTATCTTTCAATAATAAAAATCAGATTTTCAAAATTTTTTGCTACTTATACAAGCGAAAGCTCAAAATCTGAAAGAGAATTGGTGTCTTTTCTGTGAATACTTGTAGTAACCATTTACAACTGGTTTTATTATGAAAAAGAAAAGAAAAACTATTCTAAAAAAAAATAGAAGAATAATCTTCTATGGAAAATATATTTTAAGGATTTGTCCATTAACAGGCAAAGAATCCCTTCTACCTGCTAAATCCTGCAACACAAACGTTGATGGACCTATGACTTCAACAATCTGAAAAGGACCAGGCCATATCTTTTGAAATTTCGTATGTTTGCCCTTTTCTTCATGAGCCTTATCCCATTTCAAAACTAAATCTCCCATCTGAAAACTTTTTCTGGTCATTATGCTAGAATCAAAAGAGGATTTTATTAGCGCTTGGTGATGAGCATGGGTTTTATTAGCTTTTTCTCGTCGTTCTTCTAATTTAATTATTTCCATTTGTCTTAGTTGTATGGAGGAAGTAGATACTTCATTGATGTATTGTACTAAAGACAAAGAGGGAATGACTAAGTGAGTTGGAAGAACCACTTCTTTCCCATAAACTAAATTAAAGGGAGAAGTGCCGATTGAAGCTTTCTTCGGTATTCTATCTGCCCATAAAGCATTTACCAAAGCTTTGTGCCAATTCTTTTGGTTCTGGTCAACTGTTCTTTTAATAATCCTGATTAGGTTTTTGTTTGTTAACTCAGCTAACCCATTACCTTGCGGATAGTAGTTGGACGAATATTTTAGTTTGAACTCTCTTTTAAGTGCAAACTCAGTCATTGCATTTCCAGAAAAGTATGATGCATTATCAAACATTAAAGTCGTTGGCAATCCAAACCTAGTGATTATAAATTGATCTATGAATTCAATAATATTTTCAAAATTAGCTGTCTTGAGAGGAACTGCTTCTACCCATTTAGTAAAATAATCTATTGCCGTGAGGATGTATCTATGCTGCTTAGAAGAGTGAGGAACGATCTCACCTATTACGTCCAAGCCCCACTGACTGAATGGTTGCTCGATGTTTACCGGCTGTAGTGGCAGGGACGACTTCTTTTGTCTTCCAGCAGTTGTTTGGCAGACTTGACATTTCCTTACGTAACTGTGTGAATCTTTGAACAGTGTAGGCCAGTAATATCCTGCACGTAAGATCTTATGTGCAGTAGCATCTCCAGCATAGTGTCCGCCTGCTGGTCCATCGTGGAGTTCCTGCAAAACTTTTTCAGCTTCAGTTTTCTCAAGACATCTAAGAAGAACAGAATCATAATTCTTTCTAAAAAGAACATCATTTATGAGCTGATATTGTTTAGCTTTCAATCTCAGAGCTCTTTTCTTAGTGTGATCCAGGTGTGATGGAGCATATCCATTCTTAAGATAATAAATGATGTCAGCATATAATGATTCTGCATCATTTAGGCTTACTTCATACAGTTGTACTTGTTCAGATGAATTTTCGGAAATCTACGATGCTCCGGCCAACATTTTGCAGAAGCCTTGACCTCTTACAATGTTTGCTGGCTTGATCTCAAGGTCGTATTCCTGTAAAGCAGTGATCCAATTTGCTCTTTTCTCACCCACATCCTTCTGTACTAGAATATTTCTTACCGCTGGAAACGGTACTATGATCTTAGTATGGGTTTTAAGTAGGAAAGGTCTGAAATATTTGACCGCTTTGAAAACAGCATATGCCTGTTTCTCCACATTTGAATAGTTGAGTTCAGCACCTTGTAAATTTGAGCTAAAAAATGCGGTTGGAGCTTCTGCTTTTTCTTGATTTGCTTGAGTTAGAATCGCAACATATGATTTCTCTGAGGCAAATGTGTATAAGATAAAAGATTCTGAAAAATTCGGGGTTGCTAAAGATGGAGCATTAATGATAGCTTGTTTGATCAGGTTGAATGCTTCATGTTCATCTTGACCCCATTTAAAATTTGAATTCTTTTTAATCATGGTTTGCAAAGGGGACACAATTCGTGACAAATCTGGGACAAATCTCTTTACAAAATTGATTTGACCAAGGAAAGATTGCATGGCTTTCTTATTATGAAGTAGGGATATTTCAGAAATTTCTTTGATTCTGTCAGGTTCGATGTGAATACCAGATTTTGACACTACGAATCCTATAAGTTTCCCTTCACTTAGTGCGAAAAAGGATTTCTTTGGGTTAAGTGAAATCCCATACCTTAAACATCGTTGAAAGATCTGTTTTAAGTCTCTGAGATGGTCGCTTCGCTTCTTGGAGTACACTGTTATATCATCCAAATAAATTACTACGGATTTATTGACTAAACCCTTGAATGCGATGTCCATGGCTCTCTGAAATGTAGCACCGGCATTGATCAAACCAAATGGCATCTTCCGATATGCGTATGTGCCCCATTTAGTTCTGAATGTGGTTTTCAACTGATCATCGGGATGTACTAGCACTTGATTATATCCTGAAAATCCATCCAAGAAAGACATCAGTTCTGAGCCTGCTACTGCCTGTAATATCTGCTCCATAGGTGGGAGAGGAAAATTGTCTTTTAGACAGGCTTTGTTGAGATTCCGAAAATCGATGCAGATTCTAATATCTCCGTTTTTCTTTCTAACGGGTACCATATTGGAGACCCATTTGGAATGTCTGACGAGGAAAATTATTCTGGCTTTTAACAACTTATTTAGCTCGGTTTTTATCTGATTTTCTAAATTGGGGTGGATCTTTCTCAGTTTCTGTTGAACAGGTTTTTCGTAGTCAATCATAGGAATAGTGTGCTAAATGATAGAAGTGTCGTATGTTTTCAGCTCATCGTAATTCCAGGAAAAAACATTTTTATACTGTCTTAAAAGACGAATATACGCTATTTTTTCTTCAGGGGCTAAGCCGATGCCTAGATTAATGTTTTGTGGTTTATTATCGGTTCCTAGGTTTACTAATTCGTAGTTCAGAGTTGAACTGCAGAGCTTTGAATTGGCAGACCTTTTAAACCGATTTTTCAAATCGTATAAGTCTTCTAACTTAACCACTGATTTAGGTATAGCATTATCAGTGCCATTTTGTTGTATTTGTCGATCGTGATGGTCTTCGTCAATTATTTGATTGGAGTAGGATCCTTCGGAAGTGAGAAAATTTACAATATCAGGATCGTCGTTGAATACTCTCCAATTTATAATGTTGTCAGGTATGGATGGTCTGAAGATTAATTCTATTGAGAATCTATCTGGACTAAATTCTTCGGAGGGAATAAGCCTAGAGGCTACGTTAGCCAAAATGTCTGCGCTTGCGTTTTGGAGTCTCGGGATTGACGAAATATTGAGCGCTATGAAATACTCAGTCAGATATTGCACTAAAGATTGATAGTGTTTTAGATGGCTTGATAGACAATGAATAGTATTACGTACCTGTTTGACGACGATCTCAAAGTCTCCGAAGACTTGAAGATACTTGACATTCAACCCGATTGCTTTGTATAGGCCTTGCACCAAGGCTTCATATTCTGCTGTATTGTTTGTGCAATCGAATTCGAGTCTGCACGTAAGCATGGTCTTATTTCCTTCTGGACTAATCAGAACGCATCCTGCTCCTGCTCCTTCGTTAGATTTAGAGCCATCAAAATATAATTTCCAAAACAAAGATGTATTTATAGGTTTATCTACAAAATTAACACACTTTGAATTATCAGTTTGGGAAAAATTTTCGACTTGGGACAAAGCTGAATTTTCTAAGTAAGGTGATGTATGAGCATTGAAATTGCCGAGAAAAGAATCTACTGAGTAATTGCCTATGGTACTGTTGTTATATGCTACTGCTTCATTTTCTCCCTCCAATTCTGTTACTATGTACTTCTGGTGTAACTCTTGTTCAACCTTTATTTGATTCGGTTTACCATTGTAGGGTAACCACATGTGTGACCAGTCGGTTGAAAAGTATCCATGGAGTTTCTCGGACCAATCCCTGCTAAGAATCAAGCCATAGAATTCTGGGATATCAGCCACTAGAATATCAATAACCTGACATACTTTTGGGTTGGATGACAATCTTATGGTTACTTGATTAAGTTCACCAATCACTTCGACTTGAGATCGATCAAGCTGAACTATGCGCACTACGGATTTTTGTGGTTGAACATTTAACTTGGCACATATTGATCTGGGTAAAATATTCGTTGAAGCACCAGAATCTATCAAACAATTGTGCACGTTTTTATTGAAAATTTCATAAGTGAGAAGGAAAGGGGGAGTGTGAGACCTTGATCTCCCTCCAATCAAGGCGATGTCATTTGGATCAATCTTATTGATCGTGTTGGTTGGAGGTTTTCCCATGTTGTGGGAAGCTACAGCTGTAGGAAACTGTGTAATAGGCATGACATGTAATTCTTTCATGATTATCTTCTATTGATGTTTCAATTTGCTCAATTCGTAAAGGGTAATATTAGCCCTAGTCCTTTTCATGTCGTCCATAATATTGTATTCCATTTCATCCGACACTATTAGTGTTTTTGATGGAGTTGTCTGATCTGATTGGACCGGGCTAGGTTGAGTCGCTTTAGTGGTCGTTTTTTTTGTTGCGACTTTATCTTTTATTGCAGAGCTTGTGCTTTTCTGCTTAGGGGTAGTTTAGGGAGGATCAAGTTGATTTTTTCTTCGAGTGCTAACCGGAAATGCTTCTTGATCTTCTTCTTGTGGGAGGATGAAATCCCACATTCCTTGTAATTCCACAACTTCTTCGTCATTAGTCTGCCCTTCGGTGGTACTTTCTTCTTCTTCCTCTTCTTCGGATTCGACATTTGAAATAGCGTTGGGTGGTTTCACATCCATTGAAGGACCTCTTTTAAAAGCTCTGTAGGGCTTTTTCGAAGAAGTTTCTGCTACTTGTTTTTTACGTCAATCATCTCATTGGACATGGTTTTTAATACTTTTTGCAATCCTTCCAAATCGAAAGGGTCTTTCGTTTGTTTCTTCTTGGAGTCTTCCTTGAAGGTGACTTTTTTAGACTTGTGTTCCTCTATCGCAGATCTCTTTTCCAGGGCTATTACGCGTTTCTCCACTGCTATCGCCTCTGTCAAGTTTTCAACTAAGGTTGTTTTATTTGCCCTATCCACGAAGATTGCTAAGTTTGATGGTAAGGCCGTAATATACCATTCACATCGTACTTCTTCGCTGGGTTGGGAAGCAATGGGAATTTTTTTGAGGATCTTATTGAACCGTAAATTGAAATCTTTGATGGGTTCTCTAGCGTCGGCCTCAAGATTGGATAGGTCATTGATTAACGTTGCCATTGATCTGTCATCACCAAACTTGGTAAGGAATTGACTTTGGAAAATGTCTCAACTTGTGATAGACCCGGAGGGTAATGAAAAGTACCATGACCCGGCTGTACCTCGCATTGTGTAGGGAAAAAGTCGAACAACAGCATCTTCGTTAGTAACTCCGTTGAGATTGACAGAAAGCATGAAATTGTTAATGTGTTCTTCAGCTAGCATGCCTGTTTCTAGATTGAATTTGGGTAGCCATTTCTTAGGATGGGCCGGTATTTGACTCAAGGGTGGAGGCATTAAAACTGCCCCAGGATTATTCCATGGGGACTGGGCCATCGTTGAGTTGCTAGTGAATGAAAGTGCAGAAGATGATCCCTGTGGCTGGGAAGATGAAGATATTATGATCGTAGATGATTGAAGAGGGGTTGTGGGAGTTCCAGTAAGCGGATGGATGATGGTTTGGAATGAAGATGTGGGTGGCTGACTTCGCGGTGAGGGAGTTGAAATGGAGGATGTAGATGAAAGAGTCTCACTGTCAGACTCTTGTAGTGTTCTCCTTGCTCTTTTCCTGGTGGGGAGAGGCAATTCAGTTCGCTGGAAGCCAAATTTTTCACTCTTTAATCTGGTTAGGGGATGAGCAGGATTGTACTGTGAAGTCACGCTGCTTTGAGATTTATCAGACCTCTGAGTAGAAATGGAAAATCCCTGGAGTTTGTGAATCAGAGTTTGAACTTCAGGGGGGTCAATGGTAGATTAGTCTGAAATATTAGGTTGTGTAGCAGCGGTTGATACTCGAGCGACTTTTGACTCTGGATTTAAGCGTACTGGGGAAGTCGTGGAATTGATGAGGGTGATTTACTCTCAGAATGGTATTTAGATTTTGACTTAGGTGCCATTCATAGTTCGGGCCCTCCTTCTAGTGCCAAATATGTTGAAGCCCCGAAAATCGGGTCGACAACAAGGGGGATACCCACCCGGTCCGGACCTTGGTTGGCAGCTCCTTATTCGTTTGGTATAGCGGGTCCGACTGTGGATAATGGGACCAGTTTCCCAATCTAAGGGTGTGTGTGTGTGTGTGTGTGTGAAGAGTTGGATGTTGCTGATCTAAGAATACTTTGAGGCTAATCTAATTCAAACTTTTAAACTAAATCTATGCTATTGTAATCTAATGAAAAACAACACATCTAATCTATGCTAACCCGGGGTGTATTTATTTTATTATGCGATCTAAAAAGATTTCAGACAATAACTGGTAATAAAGATCATTCAACTATCATAAGAATAGAAATCAATTAAGATGAACTACTTTGCATAAAAAGTTAGGCAAAACAGTTGTGAACAGCATATCGCATAATAAGTTATTCATATATCAGACATAAATAAATGGCTCCACCGTACAAAAGTGCCAAATGGTAACTCACACATTCATGCAATAACATATAAACAACTAAAACTGTATATCACTTCAAGAATATAAGCAGAAATGGCCAAGAGATAAAAGTACCATTTCTGACTGATCCTACTCATAAGCTTCAAGCAACAATGATTTATCTCTCCTTGCTCTAACATATACTAAGAGTACAGAAGTGCAACATCAGTAGCAGATATCAAATGCAAACATTAATAAACCTTGATCCATCCATTTATCAAAACCCCCTCCGAGGGTGCAAAAGTGCATGTTCTAAGGACAAGTTTTTGACAAATTTCTGGACCCTTCTCCAAATGCATGAGAAGGGTTTAAATACTGCTAACTAATTAACTTAATTACATAAGTTTAGGATACGGTTTAAATGACCGCCCTTTTTCTAAAGCAAAACTATTACTAAAAACTGAATCTAATTCCTAACTATTTCTGCATTTGCTCCTTAAATGTGGCGAGCATTCAAAATTCGCCTGGGAAGAGTCGGCTGGTTGCCTTCTGCTTTTGTTTGAGCTATGAAAATAGAAATGGCAAGCGCTGGTATCACTTTTTAGTACACTAGAAGATATTTTTGAGAATTATCTTCTGGTTGGGCGAATTTACTGCGTATATACTTGGCAACAACCCAAATTTCCCTCAAACTATTTCTGCTTTTGCTATTTCGGTTTCCGGACTTGCGAATGACTAAGCAAGTTAGGGACTTTGCTTTCTGAACAATTTTCTTAGCGATGTCGAAAACTGCCTCTGTTCTTTGATCCGGGTTTTTCTGGTGCGTTTTCCTTCTTCAGCGCCTTTTTCCTTTACCGGGTAGAAGTTTCAGGATTTTTTGTAAACATGTTGCTTTTGTGAGCTTTCTGACCCTGAATGTTGAATCACCTATCGACCTCATCATCTGTTGAATGATACTCTAGAATCTGTGGTTCTGTTGCATGCGGTATCTGTTCATGAAGGCATCTCTTCTGTATTCTCCGAGCATTGACGCTTTCCCCTTTTCCTTAGATGTTTCCTGCTCATTGCTTCATAATGTTTCCTATTTTTCATTCCTGTAGTTCACGCAAAGGAAAAGAGTAATGATAATAAATACTAATATGAAATCTCTAACCTCTGTGAATGCATAGAATAATGACACCCATCGTGAACTGACTCTTCGAAAAACACAAAACCGTCCTTCATTAACACTTTGGCATATGTTCATTAATTTATTTTAAGGCGCGCGCCTAATTTATGGTTTACAGACAGCTTTCCTTGAATGTTGAGCCGAGGAAATTTGCAATGGGCGATAGCATCATCGCGTCATCGCATTACCTAGATATGTCATCGCAAATTTTTTCAAATCGGATTATCGCAGATCGCAGATAGCATTTATCGCAGATCGCAGATATCGCGAGATCGCAGCATCGCGGATCGTAGATATCGCCAGATCGCGGCATCACGGATCGCATGAGTCATTAAATCATTGTGTGTTGCTTATGCAATATTGCGATATGCGACATCACACATCGGCCATCGGAGATTTCTTAAGATTTTCATCTAAGAGCCCTTCTTAATGTGTGTGATGGGATGAATTTCGCGTCGCTTCTTCACAGTTTTTTATTATGCACATAAGGGGATGTTTTATCTTCTCCACGCGATGCGACATAATTTCAATGAGTAGAATACAAAAAGTTTTATAAAATGTTTTTTTGAATTTTTTACTAAGGGTCCCCATTTGCTTAGTGTTATTGCTAATACTAAACAAAGAGGGGGGTTGTTGGTGGCCACAACACCTCTATATTTGGAATATTTAAACGAAATTTTGCAGGAACCACTAAAATCTAATAGTTCTTAATTATGCTATTAAACTCAGCTATTGGCTAATATTTGTTCCATAAGACTTGCACATTACAAGTACACATATCCAATAATTCATTTTAATTCCTTTTGGTTGTAAAAATTCATTTTAATTCCTTCTAGTTGAGGAAATTCATTTTAATTTCTTCCAGTTACAATGTCATTCATTATTTATGTATATGTGTGTTATTCCTTTTAGAGTACGGAAATATAGCCTTAAAAAATAATTGGATTTATTGTATTAGACAAAATTTCCAAATACATAATGTTGGCTATGTGGGGCCTAACTCGGGTTCAGTGTTAGTTAGCCAAACAAATCCTTATGCTACTGGCCCTTTCGGGATCAGCCCGCGGAGCGTGGACCGAAGTCTCACCCGAAGCAGTATGGGGGGGTGTTGGAACCAAGTTTCCACACCTTGAGATGGTCGTGATGTCGGTTTATTCCTTCTATTCCTGCTTTGCGCAGGTTGTTAAGTCTAGGGCTCTGTCAGTTCAACCCTTTACTCCACCCTTCAGTACCTTAGTGAAGGGGTACAATTGACTTTCACGCAGCCCTAGCTTGTGGTTCAGGTACTTTCGCGCTGCTAGGGCAGCGTATCGTGTAGATTCCCTAACTAGCTTAAGTTTCTTACTTATCTTATTAAACAATCACAGTTAGCGTTGCGTGAATAGATATCCTTACTTGCATTTAATTAACCAACGTATTACATACATTCACGCACCACATAAGCATTATAAATGAAATTCATACAAAATAAGACAAGATGCATTAACAAGAAACAAGGACATAGAATTTGTAGAATACTTTTCTTTATTGATATCTTCAGATGATTACAAACTCTATCTGCCCTGCGCACACATCTGCAAGGGTCTGCACACTCAGCTGTAGACTTCTACCCTAAGTCTCTGCACACTTAGCTGCAGAGCCTCTACCTACACTAAGACCTGAAAATTAGACTTGTCTCCTTACCGCTCAAGACTTCTTACGTCTCCCAAAAAATTATGACTTTTTAGAACTTACTTACTTAGCTCCTTTTATACAATCCCATGGTCTGCGGATCATGGGTAGATATTTACAACTGACTTTACACTTTACAAAATAAGGGTGGACAACCCTTTATGACTCATGACATCTTTGCCCTCTGTGACCACAAAATGGGGGGACTTTACACTTTCTTACAAAACTTGACTCAAAACATGGGCTTTTAGCTCCAAAACTATCCTTGGGGGATCCCGTTTCCAACAACCCCCCAACACAAACATCGTGACTTGTATGACTAAAACCTCGCCAGTACACTGGGCAGCCGCCTGCTTCGCATCTTTAGCCAGTTGCTCGGTCACTGCTTTTGAACTATTGGCTTGAATCTTTTGCTGAGTTGCTTGCAGGGTCACAAGTTTTCCTTCAATAGAGGCTATGACTATGTAAGCCTCATCTAGCCAAGGCCTCAGTCGCGCCTTCAACACTGCTTCCTTGTGCAACCCTTCATCCACTTGTTCTTTCAGTTGCTTGGCCTCTTGCAGCTTCACCAGTCTCTGTGTGAGCACGACGATTCACATTGTGCCTTTGACCTCATCATACCATTGTTGTAGCTCATGGGCTTTTGTCTCTAGTTGCTACACATTAGGGTCTGCATGCAATTTCATCAGGACCTCGAACAATTGTTCAAAGAGTTGGGTGTAGTCCACCACTGCACTTGCAATTGTTGCTATTGCCTCTGTGACAGTGGTTGCACACTATTCCTTAACTTCCGACGGAGTGGAAGGCTGGACCTTCAACTGTAATTCGGTGATCTGTAGATTCAACTCCAACTAAACCCTCGCCATTTCTGTCCAAGCATCACACACCCCTATAGCCAGCTTGCAGACGCACTCCTTGACTGGTTCTTTCTCAGGAATGGCCAACTCTGGGACCATTCGATATTCCTCCTTGATGACCTACATTATATGCTTGTTTTGATTGGCGACCTCGGTCATGGTAGCGATGGCAGAGTTTCGTTGTAGTGCCATCTGCTCATTTTTCATCTGTTGCTCACTAATCACCTATACGGCATGGTTCTCATGGGCCCTCAACTCTGCAATCACTCCATCTTGTAATAGGTGGAGCACCTCACCAGGGAGCGCTGCCAGATCCAACCCTACTCCCTTGGGGGTGTTGACAGTGGGCTTGCCAGCTTCATTCTCCATGGTCAGTGTTCCATGAGGCAGCACAATCACGCTGGAGGCCTTTGCGCATAGCATCACAACAACTTCTGAAGTGCCGATATCAAGGCTGGTGGACATTGTGCCAGCCTGCGACACGCGGGTCGCAGCTCTTGCAGAATTGTTTGGATAGCCCCCAATACTAGTTGCTGCTACTACTCAAACTGTTGTAGGGCCTCTGAGGTGACAGCTCACACCATGTCTCCAATGTCATTCAGGTCGCCCTCTGTGAGGGTGATTGGGTCTAGCGATGTATTAGTAGCCTTGGATTTCTTCTTGGATCCTCCTTTCTCTTGCTCCCTTGGATGCTTGATGTGAGTGGACATTGCCTATGGGTCTGCGCCATGTTGTTCTGTCTGCTTTTCCATCTCTTCTTCTGTCTCGAGTGAAGGTGGTCTCATGCCTTTGTCAGAGCCTTGCTCTGTTCCACCTGTCTGCTTCTTCGTTTGCTGAGTGGCATCGCGCTCCGCCTGGGCCTTGTTAGTGGCCTCCTTATTTCTCTTTTCGGCCAACTGTGTCATCTTCAGCTTAGTCTCCTCCTTCTTGCACTATGCGGCGGACTTGCTCCCTTCCCACCGCCAAGTCTATTTTAGTGTGCCATTTTGCTGGCCATTGATCAAGTACTACATCAATGGCATCATCCATTGCCAGGTAAGGCAAGTCATACCATGTCTACAAAGGGTCCTTCTGTTGGCATTATGATGCATGTGTTGTACTTGATGGCAACCCACTTGGAGTAGAACAACTCACTTGTATATGGTAACTAGATGAATCTACAGAAGAGATATAAGATGTGACAGAATACATGACAGTTGTGACAATATGCAGGAATCAGTTCAGATGTAATGTACAATGGGAACTCTCCCAGATGACAATTCATAGTGAAGCAGGTTAATATCAAAGAATTACAGATCAGACTACAAAGAATGAAGAAAGAAGGTATACGCAGGTTCACCTTGACCAAGCTGCGTATACAAACAGGTTCACTGACCACAAGTAGCATATACATACACACGCACTTTCATAGAAGGAAAAGCGCGTATATCTTGGAAAACTAAGTTTTTGATTCGAGGTATTTGGTCCACGGCATTTCGATCCATGGTATTAGTCCAAGGTATTTGGTCCGAGGTATTGACCCTAGGTATTTGATCCAAGGTATTGGTCCTAAGTGGTTTTGGTCCATGGTATTGAGAAAGGCCTAAAACTATAAAAGGAGGAGAAGATCATTAGGCCACGTGTGTAAGTATTGAATATCTGATGAAGTGTGAGATCCAGTATGTAGGTTATCAGCTTATGGTTCTTTGTTTGATATGAACCAAGGATGAACCTTAGCAGTTGATGAGGGATAATATCTAATGATGGATCGAGATCTTAAGGATTGAAATGAATTATCATTATATGGTTTCATCATGTATAGTCTAGATCTAAATACTGACGCATGTGTTGTTCTGTAAATGTTATGATCTAGGTATGACTGAAGTCTGAAATAGCTGCAAAATTATGAATTAATACAGACATATACGCAGGTTGGATTTGATAAAAGTGCGTATACATGCTAGTTCAACACATCTAGTTAGCGTATACATTATGTAATATAATATTTGAAGGTACAAGTGGATTTGATTGTTGTTGCAGAATTTTGGGTTCTGCTTTGTGTTCTGGCGACTGTAGTTTGATGACAGTATATTGAATGTTCAGATTGATTGATTATGATTTACTTTAGTGATGATGGGCTTTCAGTGATATAGTTACGGGTGATTTAGAGATTTATGATTGAGTTTCAATGATTGGCTAATGCAGATGTATTTGATGGTTGTAGTGCAGTGGTGATTGATTTTGAGCTTCAATGTTGATAATGGGTCTAGTATGAAAATTAGATGAAATGGGGCCTTCATGTGTATTGTTGTGTACCAGGAGCATCCAGTCTGAAAATTTAGGAAACGTGGTCCTTGGAGGAAGAGAGAAGGTTGTAGCCTTCTGTAGGTCAGTGCTTACATACTAGTAAACATATTGGCTAGTACAAGAGCTAGGGGTTGTAGCTCTCTTCCAGTAGAAGCTGGAGGACGAGAGAAGGTAGTAACCTTCTGCAGGTAGAAGCTTGCGTACTGGTATGAGTCTGCACTAATACAATGTTGTAAACACATTTTCTTATTATTAAAAGATGACAGGGATGACAACAGCAGGTGGTTTTCACCCACATTGGGTTTCCACCTTAAATCTTGGTGTTCATGTGTGATGGATCATTCTATTATTAACTGCACATGGTTACTGTTTAATGTTTAATAAAGTACTGATGCATAGATTAAAGATTAACATATGATGAATTAGCTGAATCATTAGTTTGCTGGACATACGCTTGTTTCCTTAAACACAGTTGCATGTACACATGGGTTACCTTCATTGAATTAGCGTATTTAAATTTGAGTATGAAAAGAAAAAGATTATTGACTTGACTAATATTGGTTCACCCCCCCCTCTCAGTATTATTTCCAACACCTTCCATCCCCGAATGGACACATGTTGAAAATATGCGTTAAACTCTGCATAACCCTATAGATTGGAAAACACCGTAGGTGACAACCATGGTTAGTGATTGATGGCCATGCAGATGTTTAGCTCCATCAAGATCCAAAATATCTTGTTATCCTTGATGCACTGCGCATCCTTGATTGTCCACAGTGAAGCGTACTTCACTACTTCTGGTAGGTATAGCGTGACCGAAGGGAATTGACTGTCCTTTGGCAGCTCCGATGCTACTAGCACAATAGATAGCAAGAGCCACGCGTAGTGGAACATCTTGCTGAGCTCCTGTGCTTTGCGACAGTTTGCAAGGAACTCACCGTGGAGATAGTTTGCTCAATTGAACTGAACTCCTTCGGCACATTGGGCTGCTAGTGCAGCGACAGGTATCGATACCTTATCATCGCGACACTTCCTCATCCCCTTCCTTGCTAGAATATACGTAGCCACTTGTATAGTAGGGTCATAGATTCTAGATATGGCATATCCACGCAGCTTCTTTACAAGCTTAAAATTCTCTTTCATGGCCTCTGTGAGGGACTACTCGCCACCTTTTTTGCCAAATATCATGGTCAAATTTTTCCAGTGTAGGGCAATAGCGTGATCTTGTGGATCAATCTGTCAGTGATGGGTATTGGCTCCTCCATCCACAAACACCCATCATGCACAAAGCATAGCAACTTCTTGATGACAAAGACTGTAATCAGGGTGGGTTGTAGTGCGACACCCATAGCAAGTTGAGCAGACCAGCCTTGTCTACTCCCCAGAGCCACATCCGCGGCTCCAATGCGATCATTTCGGTGGTTGTATTGATAATGTGGTGCATTAGTTGCTCGGTTTCCAAGTGTGGGAACTTCTCATGGCCAGACAGGTCCCAGTATTCGAGTTTTAACAGAGGAACCCGCGCCAAGCGCAGTCCTTCAAAAACAATCTCATTTGACAGTAGAGGGGTTTGCAAGGGGACCTTTCTCTCGTTAATATCTTTTAGTACCTTGGCCTTGCCCTTACACGGAGGGACTTACTCAGGCAACCGAGTGATAGGTTGAGCATGTTGGGCTTCAATTTCCTCCACGTCTATTGCCACATCTTCATCATCGATCAGGATTTCTTCGATTTCTTCCTCCTCTAGCTCTAGATTGATGGCTTTGCCCTTCTCTTGTGCGATGGGCCTGTCCTTCGATGCGTTTCTTCTTGGTGATGCACATACCGGTATTACAGGCTGATTTCCCTTTTTATCCTTCGCGCTCTCCTTGGTTGGGGTGGGCTTTGGTCTCAACATCCTTGGTGATTTAGGGACTTCTGCTAATACATTGGCAACCTCTGGAGCAGCTTCTTCCGCTTCCATAACAATTTCCGACGCTGACTCCTCTACTAATTCGGTATCTATAGCTTCTATGGGTGCCGATATAACGCTTTCCAATAGTGCTCATGACGTCTCTAGTAAGTTCACAAATGCTACACTCGCTATCAAAGCCTCGAAGAATTCTCGATTCATGTGCACCCGAGAGCTCAACAACTCAATGCTCAAAATTCCAAGTGTTTTTCGTTGGGCTACCACCTGTAATTGATAGGGCATTTTGAATTCAAATCCAACCGTTCCCCCCACATTTGGTTCATTAATGTTGGATTGGCAATATATTTTCAAGGATCTTACCCATAAATTCTATCTTAAATGTCGGTCGCCCACTCCATTTGGTTGCCTTTCTACCATCAAATCATGAAGAGTGACTTTAACGGTTACTTTTCAGCCAACCTGCATGATTTCTTCCTGGGTAGCGCAACTCCCTTCGCACTACCACAAACCCTGTGACACTTCCTTTATTCACATAATCCTCCAATCGTGCAGCTCTTGAACTCAGGCATTATAGTTTATAGTCTCGTGCCTCCTTTCAGCTGCCTGGAGCGCTAAGACTGTGCTACCTTCATATAGTGATCCACGTGGATCTTTAGATACAATGGCATGGAAAAGCTCAGAAATCAAAGTGATCAAAATGAAGTAAAATTATGACCAGAGCATAGATCTCATCATCCTGATTCCAACGGTGCAAATGGTACTTCAATCCGAGTCCAGATGATGAAGTTATCGTGAAAGGAATGTTGCTTTGTTCCTTAAGAAAATGAGGTTTTTTCCTTTAAAAATAGGGTTAAGCCTTAAGCGGCCAAAAATCAAAATCAAAAGATCCATGGAGGTGGACTTAAGCAAGGCGTAGAAAAAACCCCGATCGCCGATCTCTGATTAAATCGGCATCGACGACCAGAGGGCAATCTGGTCAAAGGAAGGTTATATATATATATATATATATATATATATATATATATATATATATATATATATATATATATATATATATATATATATATATATATATATATATATATAGGTGATGGCAGGGGCCGACTTGCAATGCGATTGGCGATCGGTGGTCGGCCATCCTCGATTAACAAGACTGTGGCACCCTGATATGCCGATTTCGATCTCAGGCCCAGACCCGATAAAGAATATACGCCCGATTTGATAAATTTTAAGTCCGGGTAAATGGGTTTTTGCCGGATTTTAGTGTTTTTGGGGATTTTTGGGTATTTATCGTTACAATGATAAAGAGGCTATTTTTAAGGGTCGGTCGTGCCTACCGATCCTTCCATGCCACCGACCTCTAATGTGAACCAGACAACCCTGATTTAAGTGGGATTTTGTCCAAATGACCCATTATAAAAGCTCGATGGTTGGAAAAGCACGGGAGAGGGAACTGGCAACACGTTGTTTCGTTTGGGAGGAGGCCAATAGTGCACTTAATCTATTTTGGACAAGTTGCATATGTTTTTAGCCCCTTTGAGTGCCACGAATGCTTTGATGTTGCCCACTTCTCCATCTGAGGTCTCCATTTCACAACCTTTTGTCAGAATGGAGGTATAAGCCTCTTGTATGCAGTTGATGATTGTAATTCTCTTCTTTTCATGCCATTTAATATAAAGGCCTCCCCATTCTTCGAGCTGGGCCCGGAGACGTAGTTCGAATTGGACGAACTCCGTTATCAAGTCTTGGTGTCTTCTTTCTATGCCTTTTATGTGCTTTCTTCTTCTTTCCTTGTGTGCACATTAAATTTCCATGTTAAGTTGCAATTTTACATGTGATTCTCTTCATACATATATAACAAAAAGTATCATGGATCAAGTGGTATCAGAGCAGGGCTTTTTAGATGTGAATTGCATGTTTGTATGCTAACAAGAAACAAGATTCAAAGAGGTAAAGGGGAACTAGAACCTTTCGATCCAGAAGCAGGGCCTGCACCTTGAAGAAGAAACATGGCTGAAGATGAAGCTCTTCTTGAAGAGGAGTGTAATTTCAGGAAAACTTTCTATTCAATGGCAGAGAATATCAGTGAGCTGGTTTTAAGGTTGGAGAAAGCAGAAGAGAGGAACCCAGAAGGACAAGGTTCAGCACATGGGAATGGTGGAGAAGAACCCCCTCCTTCTCCTTCTGGGAGTGAAGGTTCTTCTTCCTCTCACCACCATAATTTCAAAAATTCAAAGGATGCATCTAAGAAACCCTTCCTTAAATTAGATGTTAAATTTGATCTTCCTATGTTTAGTGGTGAAAGTAATGCAAAGAAAATTAATAATTGGATTAGGCAGATTTAGGTCTACTACAAGATTTAGCAAATCGTGGAGGATGAGGCAAAGATCTAGTTGGCCTCTCTATAACTGAGCATCAACGCTCTCGTTTAGTGGGAGAGCAAATTGCAGAGCAGTAAGAATGTGGGTAAGCTCTTTTCCTCATGGCTTGATTTCACTTCTGCATTAAAGGAACAATTTTATCCCTTAGGATACAAGAAAAAAGCTTTGATGAATTGGAAATATTTAAGGCAAGGCAAAGGGCAGGATGTTCAGAGTTTTACAGAAGAATTTAGGAAGAAAGCACTGAATTTGGGTATTGCACTTGATACACCTGAAGTTGTAACTAAGTATATTGGCTCACTGCATAGTTATATTAGACATTCATTGTTGTTGTTTGAACCAACCACTATTGATTCAGCCAGCATAAAAGCAATTCATATTGAGAACAGGGGCAAAAATGAAAGAGATGATCAGTCCAGAAAGCCACTGTTCAAACCTCCCAATGGCAAATCCAAAGCGAAATGGAAAGGGAAGGAGAAGAAAACAACAACAACCAAAGAAGGAGAGCGGCCTTATTGCAATCACTGCAAGAAGGAAGGCCACGATGACGATCACTGTTGGAAGCAGCACCCAGAAAAGCGTCCAAAGAAGTATGGAGGAAAAGGGAAGAAAAAGACAGTGGCAGTGGCGCAGCAAGACCTTGGATTGAATTTGGGAGATGAAGCGTTGATCGTAGCAGCAAGAACAAAAGGTACTCTTACACCTCATGTTAATTTTGAATCGCATGAAGGCACCATGTCTGTAAATGAGTTCCTTTCGAATGACTGAAAAAGAATTGAAACATTTCATATCACAGTTGTAGTAAATCATACTAAAGTTGAAACTCTGTTTGATACTGGGTCCCAAGCAAACTTAATTGCAAAATCCCTGGTTAAGAAACTCGGCTTAGAGACAAAACCACACCCGAAACCTTACCTGCTGGGATGGATACGTGATAAAGCGAAATTGAATGTAACCCAACAGTGCAAGGTCAAATTTGTGATCGCCTCTAAGCTCGTAGATGAAGTAGAGTTGGATGTAATGCCATTGGATATCTGTGGCATGGTGTTAGGGAGCACAAACCTGTATGATAGAAAGGTAGTTCTTTTCCGTCATGAAAACAAATATCAAATCACTAAGGATGGGGTATAATATATAGTGAGGGCTCATAAAAATAAAATTAATTCCAGCCTTGTAAGCGCTAGAAAAATGAAGAGACTGGTGAATTCCAGTAAAGGATGCATGCTTATGGTTGTAAGGAAAAAAGTGGCAGAATTTGCAGATGATTTCTAGGGCTGCGATCGGGAGCATAAATAGGAATTATCTGAATTGATTTCAAATTATGATGAGTTGTTTCAGGAACCGAAGGGATTACCTCTGAAGAGAGAAATCCAACATGAAATCCGTCTACAGCATGATGCCCCTCTACAAAATATTGGCATGTACAAGATGTTGGCTATTGAGAGAGAGGAAATCAAGAGACAAGTGTAGGAATTGTTGGACGAAGGTGTCATCAGGCCGAGCACCTCTTTGTGTGGTTCACTGATTGTTTTAGTGCCAAAGATAGATGACATCTGGAGGATGTGCGTGGACTATGGCGCGCTCAACAAGATCATGGTGAAAAATCGCTATCCCCTTCCATGCATCAATGATTTATTAGACCTATTAAAGAGTGTTGTTTATTTCACAAAGTTGCATTTGCATAGTGGCTATCACTAGGTTAGAATTGCGGAGTAGGATGTGTGGAAAACTACCTTCAAGACCAAGCAGGGGCTGTTCGAATGGATGGTGATGCCATTTAGACTTTGCAATGCTCCAGCCACTTTTATGTGGGTTATGAATGATATATTTCAGCTTTTCATTGATGATTTTGTTCTTGTATATTTAGATGATATACTTTTCTTTAGTAAGAGTTGGTTTGAACATGTGTGTTATGTAAAGAAAGTGCTTGATGTACTAAAAAAAGAAAAACTCTTTGTAAAATTGTCAAAGTGTGAGTTCAGGAAAACCTTTTTGGGTTACCTAGGTCGTATTGTTGGTCACAGTCAGTTAAAAATTGATTCCTCTAAAGTTGAAGCAATTGTAAGTTGGCCTAAACCTACTAGTGTAACCGAGGTCCATAGCTTTCTAGGTGCAGTCCAGTATTGGAAGAGATTTATTACTAATTTCTTTGTTATTGCAACACCTCTGCACACCTTGACAAGTGTGAAACATGTCTTCCAATGGGGAGGAAGACAACAGAAGTCCTTTGAAACATTGAAGGAAAAGATCAACGCCGCGTCAGTCTTAGCCTTACCTGATCTCCAACAACCATTCGAGATCAAAGTCGATGCCAATGGTTATGCCATGGGAGTTGTATTAATGTAGAAAAAGAAGCCGATTTTTTACCATTCTAAGATTTTTTCTCAAGATGTGATAAACTCTCCCACCTATGACAAGGATCTTTATGCCTTGGTGAAGAGTGTGAAAAAGTGGAAACACTACCTGATTGACAAGGAGACCATCATCCATACAAATCATCAACCCTTGCAGTACCTTCAGACACAAACCAAGTTGTAGCAATCTCGTCATTTTAGGTGGATGGGCTTTCTTCAACAGTTTCACTTGGTAATAAAGTATAAGAAGGGCACTAGCAATAAAGTGGTCGATATTCTATCTCGCCCTCCTATTTATGCTTCTGTTATTTTGCATATTGCTTCATTATCTTTTGAGATTTATGTTGAACAATATACTAACGATGATGACTTTAAGGAGGTTTATGTAAAACTAACCCATGGTTCACAGGTGGACAACTATCACTTGCAGGGAAAATTGTTGTATCACCTTGGTAAATTGTGTATTCCCACAGGGGAAAGAGTACATGTAATTCAAGAGGCCCACACCTCTCTTGTATCTGGACACTTTGGTGTCGAAAAGACTTTATGTCATGTACAAAGATTTTGTTTTTGGCCTCATATGAAAAACATTGTGACTCGCTATGTAAAGGGTTGTGTGATGCATTCTATTTCAAAGCCCTCCAATAGAAAACTCAGGCTCTACACACCACTCCCTATTCCAAGTCGTCCATGGGAAAGTGTGTCAATGGACTTTGTAGGAGGTTTGCCTTTGTCAAGGAAGAGTCACAACTGTTTGTATGTCATCCTTGACCGATTTAGCAAGATGTGTATTCTTATACCTTGTAAAAAGTAGATTATTGCAGAGCAGATTGCTTCTCTTTTCTTTCAGCATGTTCGGGTCCAATTCGGATTACCCACATCAATTGTGTCAGATTGGGACTCTCGCTTTCTTGGAGAGTTTTGGACCAGCTTGTGGAGGATGATGGACACAAAAATTGAAAAGAAGCACGACATTTCACCCGCAAACTGACGGATAGATTGAGGTTGTAAACCTTACCGTGGTACACTTATTACGAGGCTATTGTGGGAAACATCCCAAGTTGTGGGATGAACATCTTCCATATGTACAACATTCCTACAACCAAGCAGTTAATTCATCTATGCAACATTCACCATTTGAGACATGTTTTGGTTACCTACCAAAGGAACCTTTTGATATGGTCTTTGGAAGGGAAGATGGATCCAGGGGACGTAGTGATAGGGACAAAGCTCAGTAGTTCATTCAGCGAATCCAATTGATTCACCAAGTAGTATAGGAGCAGTTGGAGAAAAGTCAAGCCCGTTACAAGGCTCGACATGATAAACATTGAGTCGACCATCAATTCCACGTGGGCGACAAAGTGTGGTTCCACATCAGCAAAGACAGGATGAGGGGAGAAGGAAAGAAGTTGTGGCCAATTCGGTATGGACCATTCATCATTTTGGAGAAGATTGGGAACAATGCCTTTCATCTTGACTTGCGGTATATATGCAGATGTACTCAGTAGTGAATGTGGAGAACCTAAAGCTGTATGAACCACCTTTGATGATGGACACTGATGAGGTGGGCACAACTCCTATAGTCGAAGATTTTGTAGCAGAGTATCTCGATGATTTGCCCGAAGACATCATAATTGATAGAAGAATCAGGACTTCATGACGAGGAGATTTAGAATACCTTCGAGTTGAATTGGTTTCAAGGGAATGCACCCTAGCAAGGCCAGATGGCTAGAGAAAGAGAAAGTGAGGGAAAAATTCCCTCACTTGCCAATTGACTAATGAAAAGCTTTTGGTGGTACAAAAGCTCCTCAATGGGGAGGATTGATCTAGGTGGATCTTTAGATACGATGGAATGGAAAAGCTTAGAAATAAAAGTGATCAAAATAAAGTCAAATTAGGACTAGAGTGTAGATCTCGTCATCGTGATTCCAATGACATGAACGGTACTTCAATCCGAGTCCAGATGATGAAGTTATCGCGAAAGGAAGGTTGCTTTGTTCCTTCAGAAAATGAGGATTTTTCCTTTAAAAATGGGGTTAAGCCTTAAGAGGCCAAAAATCACAATTGGAGGATCCATGGAGGTGGACTTAAGAAGGGCGTAGCAGAAAACCTGATCACCGATCTCTGACTAAATCGACATCGGCGACCGGAGAGAAATCGGGTCAGAGAAAGGTTATATATATATATATATATATATATATATATATATATATATATATATATATATATATATATATATATATATCGGTGATGGCAGGGGCTGACTTGCAATGCGATTGACAATCGATGGTCGGCCATCCCCGATTAACAAGACTGTGGCACCTCGATATGCCGATTGTGATGTCAGGCCCAGACCCAATAAAGAATATACGCCCGATTCGATAAATTTTAAGTCTGGGTAAATGGGATTTTGCCAGACTTTATTGTTTTTCATGATTTTTTGGTATTTATCATTACAATGATAAAGAGGTTATATTTAAGTGTTGGTCATGCCTACCGATCCTTCCTTTCCACCAGCCTCTAATGTGAATCAGACAGCCCCGATTTAAGCGGGATTTTGTCCAAATGACCCATTATAAAAGATCGATGGTTGGAAAAGCACTAGAGAGGGAATTGGTAGCATGCTATTTCATTTGGCAGGAGGCCAATAGTGCACTTCTTCTAGTTTAGACAAGTTGTAGACGTTTTTAGCCCCTTTCAGTGCCACAGACGCTTTGATGCTGCCCACTTCTCCATCTGAGCTCTCCATTTCACAGCCATTTGTCAAAAGGGAGGTATAAGCCTCTTGTATGTAGTTGATTATTGTAATTCTCTTCTTTTCATGCCATTTAATATGAAGGCCTCCCCATTGCTCAAGCTAGGCCCGGAGACGTAGTCCGAATTGGACAAATTCTATTATCAAGTCTTGGTGTCTTCTTTTTGTGCCTTTTATGTGCTTTCTTCTTTTTTCCTTATGTGCACATTAAATTTCTATGTTAAGCTTCAATTTTACATGTGATTCTTTTCATACATCTATAAGTGAAAGTATCCTGGATCATATGGTCACATGACCAGACCACCGATGTATGGCTTCAATCGACTACCATTCACCTTTCCTCAGAAGGGATCTCCATTCAATTTAACCAAGTGAACCGCTCCTCCATCAGTAATCTCCTTGATGCCATAGGGCCCTAACCGGTGCAATCTTGATTTCCTTGGGAATTTATCAAACTTGATGTCATATAACAAAACCAAGTCATTTACCTTAAAGGTGCGTAACTTAATGTGCCTATTGTGGCATGCTTTTTTGCGCTGCTTTTGGACCTGTTGGTGAAATCTAGCTAAAAATATTTCTTCCTCAAGCTCAGCCAGCTACGCGAGCCTCTCTTCCAGGGCACCATGATCCATCATACTTGTGAGTGTCACTATATGTAGACTAGGCACAATGTATTCCATGGGCATCACCAATTAAACACCATATACAAGCCTAAAGGGCGTTTGTCTAGTCAACTTCTTGCATGTTGTCTGATAGGCCCATAGTACTACGGGTATCCACATGTCCCAATCACTTCGTTGAGCATTTTAAACCTTGGTCAGCATGTTCTCCAACATTTTATCGAATGCTTCCACCATCCCGTTAGCCTAAGGGTTATAAGGCATGCTCTTAAGGGGATATACCTAAAATTCCTCCTTCAACTCACTAATCGTCTCATTCGGAAATTCCGTACCACAATCAGTCATCAAAATATTTGGACACACAAATTGGGTCAGTACATACTCAAAGAGGGACTTTGCAGCAGTCGCGCCTGTGAAATCCTTCACAAGTTGTGCCTCTGCCCATCGATTCAAATACTCCATCACAGTGATAATGTACCTTTCTCCCGTTTTCTTCCCTTGGGGCTGAATGGGTCCCACAAAATCTATCACCCATTTTTCAAAGGGTTGTAATGTCATATGTGGATTTGGAGGCAGCTCATCCCTCTACAAGGGTCTGCTAGTCCTTTGACATAGATCACATGATTTGCAGTATGCTTTTGAATCCTGATGGAGGGTTGGCCACCACAACCCTGCGCTTTGAATCTTTTCTACAGTTTCTCTCCCTGCATAATGTCCTCCCACGACACCTCCATGAGCATCCATGATGATAATGCTCCTTTCAGAATCTGGTACATATCGTCTCAATATCTCATCAGACCCCATTTTGTACAGATGCCTGGCAATGATAGAAAAGTCTGCCACGCGCATCACTAACTTCTTCTTCTCCTAGACAGTGTATCCTTCCAAGGTAGTTCCCGTCGTTAATAAGTGTATGATATCTTCAAAATGAACATCTGCAATGCGCATTGCAAATAGCTGCGCGTCAGGCAATCCCTCTTCCAAATTAGTGGGCTCTTCCCCTATTCCGATGCGCGACAGATGGTCTGGTCCCAAAATCATACTCCTGGAACAATAACAACCACCTATAGATTCTCTCCCCCAACATAGGCCTATTGACTAGGTATTTCAATGCAGAATGATCTGTATACATCTTAAAGTAGCCACCCAGAAAATAGTGTCTAAACTTCTGTTGCGCGTATACCATGGATAAAACTTCGCGCTTGGTGGTGGAAGAGTTCTTCTCCACCTTGGATAATCTTCTACTTGCGAATGCTATAGGATGGTCCAAGTATCCTCCGCCAGGCTGTGTCAGTACTACTCCCAAGACTATACATGACGCATCAACATGTACATGAAACTCCTCCTTCCAATCGAGGAAGACTAAAATCGGTGCGATGAACATCTTTTCCTTCAATACATCCAAGCTTGTCTTACAGTGCTCGTTCCAGCAAAATGTGACATCCTTTTTCAACAGCTTCTCCATAAGCGCGATGATCTGGGCATAGCCCTTGATAAACTTTCTATAATATCCAATATGCCCTAGGGTAGCGTGCAGCTGCTTCATACTCCTCGGTGCTTCTAAGTTAAGTGTCATCACGATATTTGTGGGATCTACCATTAGTCCCTATCTGCAAACGACATGACCCAGTAGGGTCCCAAAAGGAACACAAAACAAGCATTTCTTCAGATTGAGCGTGATCTGGTATCTTCGACAGGTATCTAGCATCAGGCGCAAACTTGCCACATGGAATTTCACCAGCCCAAACACAATCCATTCATCAAAGTACACTTCAAGGAACTTATGAATAAATTCCTTGAATGCAACAACAACTACGCGCGAAAAAATCACAGGTGCATTCTTCAATCCAAAAGGCATTACAATGTACTGAAAACATCCCCACTCAATTGTGAAGGTCATCTTGGTCCTATCCTCCACACGATTTTGATCTCATGGTACCTAGAGAACCCATCAGTGAAGGAATATGCTTCCTGGCCACCTACACTGTCCAACACTTCATCAATGAATGGACTTGGGAAAGGATCATGTACATAGGCATCATTAAACTTCCTGATATCTATGCATATCCTTATTTCATCCTTCTACTTCTTTTCCTGTACCACCATTGGGCTTACCCAATCATATTCTTCTACGAGCTCAATGATGCTTGCCACAAGAATATTGTCTAGCTCTAAGCAGACGTTCTCCTTATACTTTAGATTGAGGCGGTAAGGCCTTTGCTTCACTGGTTTCGCGTTGGGCTTCAACGTGATCTTCATAATACCCAGGTCTCCTATTATCCCTTTTAGATTCGTAAACTTGGTAGGGAAAAAATCCTGGTATTCATGGAGAAATTTAGTGACTTTATCCACCGTCGCATCATCCTAGTAATCTCCAATCTTCGTGAATTTGGGCTCTGCCTCCATACCAATGTTCACATGTTTCATTTTCAGTGGCGCGGTTATATCAGGATTTTGAATCTGCAGTCCTTCAACCTCGCAGTGACCATCTGTTTCACGGATGTTAATCTTTCGCAGATCCTCATCTTCTTCTTCAGCGGTAGCATTCCACTGTGTGGATCATCTAAGTAGTTGAATCAGGTCCAAAGGATCCTGGCATATCCTAAAGATTGCTGCTTTCACTTCTTGTAGCACCTCGTCAATACAGTCAAACCCATCCTCAAATATGAATGTCATTATGAATCCTTCACAAAAAATATCCCATTCACCTGTACCATGGCAGAGCTCTGTTTCCATGTACCAGTTCATCAGGATGACATCCAAGGTGTGACAGAACAAGTGTACCCATTCAGGTTGGGGCTTCGCTCCATAAGCCTTGGCCCATTTGGTTAAGTGTGCGCATGGATCATCCTTCCTATCATACTTTTCTGTCATTGATACCTTTGGCTTCCCAAAGCGTGTTCTCATCATCCTCTTACATTTGTGCTAATAATCAAAGTTACCCTTGTGCGTACCCCACCACCTTGCGGGCACAGTGCGCAGCTTGGAAGCGATTATTTTTTGGTACCTCCCTCTCAAATTCATTCAAAAAGATATCTACATCATTCAGGCCATCATAAGTGGGCAAATTTCTTACCTCTGACGACACACAACGCAGCGATTAGCTCATCATGTTACAACTTAGCATTGTTACTTCATGTAACCACTTTTGGGTAAAACTCTAATTCTTCATCAGAGTCCGAGGTGCAAGAACTCTCGCGATCCTATGTAATTCATCCATCCGTTGTTGGATTCATCCAATCTTGGTCTCACACTGTTATCTTATAGATACAGTCCAGATCATCATCGCTCTCATAATTATGGACTGGTTCAATATAGTGCGATCCTTTAGCAGGATCTAGGGGTACAATTATGCGGAGCAATTTCTTCTCAAATATCTTTTTTCGCTCCTTCAGGTTGATTACCCCTTTCATATTAGTAGCCCAATCAATGCCAAGGAGCGCAGGGTAGGGGTTGTTGTCATCCATAATTCCTATTACTTCAAAGTCAGCCAATGCACTCATGCCTTAAATATCTACAGTCACCCCTCGCACTCGCCCCATGGGGATGATCTTCTGTTGATTTTCCATCCTTAACTGAATCAGAGACCACTACAGCACAGGTCTTCCCATCCGTTCCCAAGTCCGCTTGGGTAGGACATTCGCGTTTGACCCCAGATCTAAAATAACCTGATCCATTTCATATTCTCCTATCTACATGGTCAGCCTCATCTCTCGTCCTATCCTTATTTTATGTTTACCAATCTTTCGTACCACGCATAGTTCACCCGGAGTGTTTCGGATGCATCTATTTATAACCTCCTATAATCCCTTCATAGCCTTGTTGTTGCACAACAACTTCATGCAGGTCTCTAGAAAGGTTGTAAGCATAGAAGGATCCATTTCCTTATCAGGCTTATCCTCGCTCCCTAAGGTGGAGGCCTCAGTGAAGCTCTTCTTTGCTTCCATGAACGGTTCGTGTGCATGCTCAAAATCAAATTTAGCCTCCTTCGCTTGAGCTTTGTGAACCCATGCGCTGCCTTCAGGCTATTTCCCCTTATCATCTCCTGTTGCAATTCCCCTTTGGAGCCCTATATTCACATTTGGATCCTCTTTGTGAGGCATAGACCTCAACATCTGTAGCTTTTGAGTTGATTGAGGTGGTAGCGCCCACTCTTCGTGTATCCTCAATATCAGCATAGGATAGTCCTCCATTTCATGATCAAATAGAGTGTAATATCTACATGATGAACACGTTGGGTTAGTGAAATCGTGGGCATACTATCCTGGTCCTTTGTAATTGTAGCAGATTAGCTGTCCCCGACCTCTTCCAGGTCCTCCTCCGCCTCGGCCTCGTCCACACCCCTGAAAGCCTGTTCGTGCCATCCCCGTGCTTTGGTCAGGGATCCGTATTTCTGCCTCAAACCTTTACGTGGGTGTTCTATCCATCATGCCCTACTGACCTATAGAAGTTGCAGAACAGTTGCTGCAGTTTTTGTACAAACTTCTACAGCAAATGACAGTTATTTGTCGTATGTTTTCCTGCTACCTGACATATAGCGCACCACAATGCAGGCCCCACGCTTGGTCCTGCATGAGCTTCAGGCCTCAAAGGCATCAATCCCCCTCCTACAATGTAGTTCACAAAGACTGGGCAATGATCTTTGTCATGTCCCTGACCCTTGCATTTTAGGTACCATACCTCTTCACACACCTCTGGTTGAACTGTTTTTTCCTTCTTCAAACTGTGGATTTTAAGGCAAAGATTTTGCAACTGCGCATGGATCTACTGGACCCCTATATTCAGATCCTGCATCGGTGTTCCATACAGTCTCATTGCAATCTCCAAGGCCTCTGCCTGAGTCGTTATCTTCTGTTGTGACAGCGCAACCGTTAGGTGTGGCAGATGCGAAGCCACGAACCATTCGTGGTGTTGTCCATCTATTAAGTTCATATTAGCTTCACAGATTTTACACTTCAACCTTTGATCTAATTCATAGGGTGTCTCGCCTAGTTTCATTGCGATTTCTTTGAACCCCACAATTGACGGTGCCTTAGACTTAGGTGTACTGAATTATTTATTCAACGCGGTCTCGATGTCTGCCACTCTAGTCTTCGGGTTATCATTAGATTATTTAATGTACCAGGTTAGTGCATGATCCTGCAATGCACTAACTACTGTTGCCTTCTTGATGTGATCATTTGTCATGCCCTGAGCTTCCCATACAACTTTTACGACAAACCAGAACTGGTTCGGGTCCTCATTTCCCAAGCCTTTAAACAAAGGCAACTTCATTGAATTTTCCATGCTGAAATGCGGTGGAGGTGGAGGTGGTATGGGTGAAGTCGCAGGTGATGGTGGTGAAGTTGGAGGTGATGTGGGTGGGGGTTGCAGTCACGAGAATCCTTGTCTTATCAGCTGAATAGCACTTCACGGAGAAGCCTGCACTACTCCCTCTTCATCACATAGCTCTGAACATCAAGGTAGCTGAATAACTCATTTTTCGCATAATAACATCTTAATCTAGGTATTCAAGGACTTCAAGTAATTACCTCACGGACCTTTGAAAAAGTGCTGCTCCACCTCTTTGTAGCTAACTTGGGTGTCGACCACAAATTCAGTCACAAATCCTCCTATGATGCGATCGAGCCAATGATCGATAGCGTGGGTGATCTTATCCTCAGAGGCTTCCAATCTCTGTATTAGCTCCGGGGTCCAGACAATAGGACCATCAAGTCTCCACCTTCCTTGGCTATCTGCTAGCTTCGCGATCCTCTCGTATCATTCAATCGGGAAGGAATAGAAAATTATCTTGTGGATCTCTATATATAGGCACCTGTCCAGCCACCATTCCTTTGTCAGTCATGAATTTATATTCTCATGCGCCTCGAATTCATGGATCTTCCTATCCAGCCAGTCCCTGATCTCTTTCTTAGTTGGATTCCAGTGATATGACATCACACATCTCTTATGTAGATTTCGCTCCCGACAACAGAACCATTTGTAGGCTACATGGGGCCTGACCCAAGTTCAACGTTAGTTAGCCAAACAAATCCCTACACTACTGGCCCTTTCAGCATCAGCCCATGGAGCGCAGATCGAAGTCTCACCCGAAGTAGTATGGGGGGGTGCTAGAACCAAGTTTCTGCACCCTGAGATGGTCGTGATGTCGATTTATTCCTTCTATTCCTGCTCTCACATAGGTTTTTAATTCTAGGGTTCTGTTAGTTCAACCCTTTACTCCGCCCCTCAGTACCTCTGCGAAGGGGTACGGTTGGCCTTCACGTAGCCCTAACCTATGGTTCAGGTACTTTTGCGCTACTAGGGCAGTGTATCATGCATATTCCCAAACTAGCTTAAGTGTCTTACTTATCTTATTAAGCAATCATAGTCAGCATCGCGTAAACAGATATCCTTACTTGTGTTCAATTAACCAATGTAATTACATATATTCACGCACCACATAAGCATTATAAATGAAATTCATACACAATAGGACAAGATGCATTAACAGGAAACAAGGACATAGAATTTGTAGAATACTTCTCTTTATTGATATCTTCAGATGATTAAAGACTCTATTCGCCTTACACACACAGCCGCAGGGGTCTACGCACTCAACTGTGGACTTCTACCCTAAGCTTCTGCGCACTCAGCTGTAGAGCCTCTACCTACACTAAGACCTGAAATATAGACTTCTCTCCTCATCGCTCAAGACTTCTTACTTATCCCAAAAACTTATGACTTTTTAGACCTTACTTACTTAGCTTTTTTTATACAATCCCATGGTTCGCGGATCATGGGTAGATCTTTACAATCGACTTTACACTTTACAAAATAAGGGTGGACAACCCTTTATGGCTCATGACACCTTTGCGCTCCGTGACCACAAAATGCCGAGACTTTACACTTTATTACAAAACTTGACTCAAAACATGGGTTCTTAGCCCCAAAACTGTCCTTGGGGGATCCCGTTCCCAACACATAACCTTATTCTTCTACCTAAGTATATATTAACTTAGATGATTTCAATGCTACATAATATAGCCCCTATGTGTTCAACCATATGTTTTGTTATTATATTTATATAACACAGTGTGTGATACACATTTATTTTTGTCATTGTATTTGTTAACTCACTACAACTCATAGGGAAGACAATTAACTATGCATGTATCATAATTTTTATTCTCAAATATAGGCCTTAATTTAAATTTATGCACATCAAATCATAGCTAGCTTCCTTTGTCTTTGTCTATACATGCATACCTTTTTTTTCTTCTAACTCTCTTTTCCATATGCATATATTCCCTAATAAAAGTTAATTATCATACAATGATGAATATAACAACTACCGAAATAATATACCTCATTAAATTTACAACTTGATAAGAATTTAATGTGTGCATGCTAAACCAATAACTTATACCTTGTTAGGTCCCTATACTATTAGTGTAGCCCCTTATTGTTATTAGTGCAACCCCTTTATTGTATTGTTGTGCCCACGTAGTCCCCATTTTGTTATTATTGTTCCCCATTTAAGCCCACTATTGTTATTGTTTTGCCCATACAATATTATTGTTATGTAGGCTCTGATTATATTGGGACCACTTAGACTCCTATATATAGAAATGAGGTATTGTCATTTGTATCATCCAATAATTGTTCACTTGTGTAATGCAAAGGAGATTTTCCCCTCGAAGAGGCTGATTTTGAAGTCATTGATCTATCTTTTATATCTTTTTGTGAGCTGGTTTCATAACATTTGGTATCAGATCTTTGGACTCTACGGTTTTGCTGCTCCAAAATAGGTCATCATGGTATTTGTGCTATAAATATTTCTCTACGAAGTTTCAGATGCTAAAAAGAAAACCCATTAGAACCGAAATAGTTCTAAACCTTGTATCTAAATTTGAGATCTTGGCTCATTATATTTTCTGAGATATGACCTGCAGAAGTTAGGGTTTTTGCAAGCTCCAAAATTCCATCACAAACAGGTCATTGTGGAATTGTCGCTATAATTCTTCTTCTACGAAGTTTCAGAATCTAAAATTAAAACCCATTTGAGCCACAATCTTAATAAATCTTGGGTTCCAATTTCAGATATTTCATCGCTATATGCTCGGAGATATGATCCAAGGAAGTTAGGGTGTTTGCAGGCGCCCAAATTACATCCCAAACAAGTGACCTTGGGAAAATCGTCATAACATTTTACTCTGAGTATCAGATTGAAATTTCATAAGATGTTACAGAAATAAGACGGACATTAGTTTTCTGTGCATTGTTTTCTGGTCTAAAAGTGGAAACAGTGACACTTGGCACTTCGTACAAGTTCGCTCTACTGCAAACATGTATAATCATGTCATCTTGGGAGATTGGGCATAAGGCTTTCTTGGAGAAGCCAATTTGTTTCAGACTGGTGGCGTTGGAAGGAGGTTTTAGAGGGATACCACAGTTCACAATTTCAGACCTTGGAGATCTGTAATTTCAAAGATATAGTAGATTCAATATCGACCGCCCACAAAGTGAAAAAGGAAAGAAAATGGAAACACCTAGTAACCCACCTGAAAGTGTTACCATGACTCATGAAGAAGAGGAATAAATGCAACATGATATATGAAAATTATGAGACCAAGTGCAACAAATTTCACTCTCACAAAAAGTAATAGAAGCTAAGATGGAAGGTTTAAAGAAAGACGTGGACGATAAGATGGATTGTATGAAAGACAACATGGAAGATTGGAAGAAAGACATGGAAGGTTGGAAGGAATGTTTGACAAAGTTATTACAAGAAAGGCTTCCTAATGTCTAAAAGTTAGTAGAGCAAACACACAATGAGAAAAAAAAATGTTAATCATGATTCAAAGAATGACAACATTGAAGATTTGAAGAAAGACGTGGAAGGTTTGAAGGAAGGTTTGACAAAGTTGCTACAAGAAAGGCTTCCTAATGGCAAAAAGATAGTAGAGAAAACATATGATGAGAACAAAAGAAATGTTAATCATGATTTCATAGACTCTAACGTTGGAATAAAGACCCACCATGTTCTAAATATCAATATGAGGAAGTTTGATGGAAAGGATCCCATAACATGGATACTATAGATGGAGAAATATTTCGATCTCCATAATGTGCAAAACACACAAAAGGTATGCATTGCAACTTTATATTTGGAACCCAATTAGTTTTTATGGTATGAATGGCTTTGATCTCGTAAAAATATTGTCACTTGGGAAATTTTTATGGAAGAAATGATAGCACACTATGAGGATACAAAAAGCAAGACTTTTTTAGCGAATTGATAAATCTCAAACAAAAAGGTTCAATGGTGGAGCACATTGAGGACTTCCAAAAATTGAATATAAGGGTAAAACATATTATAGAAGAGCATAGGATTTATGTGTTCATAGGGACATTAAATGATAACATCCAACATGAGGTTCACATTTGGGAACCTGATTCATTGGAGAAGGCATTGAGAATGGAAAGAAAAATTGAAAGAAAAATTGAAAGAAAAAATATGGCAACAAGGAAGCCTACCAATCACAACTATAAAGATGGAAGTGTTGCTGCCCCTAGCCTTCCACAACCTACAAGGTTGACACCACAACAATTGGAAGAAAAAATAGCAAAAGGGCTTTGTTACAGTTGTGATAGCAAATACACCAAAGGTCATAAGTGTGCTTAGAAGAAATTATTTTACATAGATTGTGAAGAGGAAGAAGAAAAGGAACAAGAAACATCAAAAGAAGAGGATACACACCAGGAACAAAGTGTAGAGAAAGAAGAAACACTAGCAGAAAATGTGAAATTAGTGACTCTGTGACTAAAAAAGGTAGTAGTCACCACATCTTTTACAAATGAAATACTACCAAAAATGAGCAATCTTAAGTGATTGAACTAAAAACGACGAACATAAATGACTAATTTAGTCGCATGTTAAAATATACGACTAGATAATAAGTAATACAACTAAAAATGAGTAACATGAACAACTAATTTAGACTAAGAACAAATATACAACTACCTAACAAGTATAACAATAATATGAATAAGTTTTTTTATGTTAGTCATTTTAATTGTGTGAAGCAATCTAAACTTACAACTGATAGGGGATTTAAAGGTTGTTAAAGATTAGTTGAAAGGTTATCCTTCCTTAAACACTTCTTCATCCTCACATGGTGTATAGGTGAGCCAACTTTGCATTATTTATCTCTAGTAATTTTTAATTTTAAAATATATATTTTTAATAAAAAAATATATTTTAGGTATTTTTTAAAAATCTATTCATTGAATCTAATTGGATCTAGTTCCAATTTGAAATTAATTTGAAGAGCAATTTTAATTTTTAAGACTATAATATCAAACAAAAACTACTTTAATTTCATATTAACTGACATAGATCCATCTAAACCTCGGATCTATCAAGTGTCGGGAGGGATCCAATATCTTGAGGTGAAATTTTTTTTTCTAGTGCAAAACTTGAGGAAATGTTTGCACCTCGAGAGATTGGATCCCTCTCGGCACTTGATAGTTAGAGGGTTAATATGGATCTAGGTTGGTTATATAATACTATACAATATCTATATTTGTATTTGTATCTCTTTGTTATTCCCTCTCTGTATCTCACCCCCCAAACATACACACCCACACTGTCTCCCTCTTCCCCTTCTTTGTTTATCTCTCTCTGCCCCTTCTCTCCCTCTCTATCTATATCCTTCTCTCTATTCCCTCCGACTTTCCTCTCTGCCTCACTCTCTCTCCATGACTCCCTTGTCACCCCCTCTCTCTCTCAACCTTTCTCCCTCTATGTTTTCTTGTTCCTTCCCTCTCCTACCCCCTCCTATTTCATCTCTCTCTCATCATCTCTATATTCCTTCCTCTCTATCCCTTATCTCAAACCTCCCTCTATCTCTCCCCCCCAAATCACTCTCCCTCTCTCTCTCTCTCTCTTATGTCTGACTCTATCACTATACCACCCCCCTCCCTCCCCATGTCCTTCTCCATCTCTATGTCTCCATCTCTCTCCCTTCCCCTTCTCTCCCTATCTCTATCCTCTCCTATTATTTCTATTCCCTCCTCTCCTCTCTCCCTCACTCTTTCTCCATCTATCCCTTCTCACTCCTCTCTCTCTCCACCTCTATCTCCCTATGTCTTTTTTCTTTCCCCCACCTCACTCTAACTCTCCCCCCCCCCCCCCCCACCTCACTCTAACTCTCCCCCCCCCCCCTTCCCCACCTCACTCTAACTTCCCCCATCACTCTCTCTTTCTGCCCTCCAACTTTTTCACTATCTCCCTCCCTCTCTCCGCCCCCTTCGCAACTCTCTCTTATATTTTATCACATTGTATTGTGTTTAATAAATTATCTAAATTAAATAAACTTAATTGGTTGTAAAATATTAAACCTATATTTTCGGATCAATCATGTCAAAGAAAATAAAATAATGAAAAACTTTAAGAAATCATGCACTGTATTTAATCTATTATAATTAATCAATTTTCTTGCTCTCATTCCTTGGACCTTTAGCTAAGATGGATCTATGCGAGTTCTTTATATATATATATATATATATATATATATATATATATATATATATATAAAGAACCGACATAGATCCATATTAGCTTAATTTTATCAAAACCTTAATTTAATTTCTATGGGAATATTTTTAGTAGTCCCAAGGATAGAGTGTTTAGATATATCTCAAATTGTAACATTTTCCCTTTTAAATTCAATTAAAAAAAGTGTTGTAAACTTAAATTAAAATCAAATATTTTTACTATGAAATAAGATATGGTTTTTTGGCATATGGTATTAATGGCCCATGGCATTGTAACAAAGTCGATTTCCAAGCTAATATCCATGGTAAAGTGAGGGTGAATATCCATGGTTAACAATATTGTCATATTGTTATAAAATATTTTGATTGTGAAATAATTTATATTTTTTGGGCATGTGGTATTGATAATCCATGGTATTGACCCATGGTATTGTTACAAAGACTATTTTTTACAAGTTAATAATATCTATTGTAATGTGGGGGTGAATATCCATGGTTAAGAATCTTGTCATATTCTTATAAAATATTTTGGTTGTGAAATAAGTAATGGTTTTTGGACTTGTAGTATTGATAAGTCATGGTATTATAACAAAGCCTATTCACAAGTTAATAACAAAATCAAATATAACAAATTGAATTTTATTATTTTTATTATTAATTGAGGCTATATTTAAATGTTTACACTCATCCCAATATCATTTTTAACTTCTTCTTCTTCTTTTTAATTTAGCGTCTTACCCAAAAATAACAAATTCTTATTAAAAATAAATCATTTAACCCAATTTCAATTTATATATTTTATTTTATATTATAAATATTTCTTTTATTTTTTCCATTATAAATATTTCTTTTCTTTTTCATTTCCAGTTTAGCGCTGGGTTCAAATAAAATATTCATAGATTACAACATCACATTGTAGCACTGCATTTTTCTCTTCCTTGTTGATATCTGTGTGGAAATTCCAGAAGAAGGAAGACCATCAACGTGATCTATGGATTTCATGGGATTTGAACCCTAGATGGAGTTTGCATGGGAAACACCTTAGGAGAGCATCAACGATTAGATGGAGGAAGGGCAAGGTCATTGGGCATGGAGATTTTGGCCATTTGTACATGGGTATGAATTTGGACTCTAGAGAGTTCTTCCTTTTTACTAAAGATGATTTTTGTTCTTATGGGTAAACAATTTCGAGGGTTTATATGATCAAAGCATAAATTTCCTCTAGGGTTAGGGTTTAATGATTATGATAATGAATATCTTGATTGCGTCCAACAATTCATCAAAAGACAACGCACAAGTAAGCATTTTGCATGACCTTATTGTAAAAAGGGTTTAATGATTATGATAACGCAAATCTTGATTGCAACCAATAATTCATTAAAAGACAATGGAAAAGTAAGAATTTTTCATGTCCTTATTATGGAGATCAATTCTCTCCTCCCTAACTTTTCTAGTGTCAGAATGCATGAAATTTTATTTTTTCTTTTCACCATTTTTTTAATAGTTGATTGTTTATGTAGTGGACTCTACCATGCCCAAATTCAAAGGGCTTGAGTGATGCAAGAAAATTTTCTGGTATGATGGAAATACTAGACCTTCCTCGAACTTTGTTACATGAAATTAAAATTTCTTGTAATCATGAACATAAAATATTTTCTGTTTCATCCTTAGATTCTGATCTCAATGCCTATAGTTTTAAACCATGTTACTATATTTTAAGTAGAATATACTTAGATCCATTAAACCTCACAACTCTCCAAAGCTTAGGCTCATTTCAGCTAAAAACAAGAAACATGGATGGCTTTTGCAATTTAGACTCAATGCTTATAGACAATGATTAAAAATGGAAGAACCTAAATTCTTTGATAAATTTTACCCACCCATAAATTTCCAATACCTTTGATATTATTCTAAACCTAAACAGAGAGAGTAGAAGAAGAAGAGGAGCCTAGATGAGGTGGAGCCTTACCTACTGGATACTTTTCAAAATATGGGCATGTCCTTGACTAGAAGAAGAGATTGACCAACATTGTTGTAGATGTTGTTTTTGAGAGTGTTTTCAGTGCTACCATGCATAGGTAGACTCTATAGGAAATTGAGGTTATCTTTTATTCATTATATGAGGTAATTTGGGAGTATCTTGATCTAGTTCGGAAGTAGCTTGGCGTGATTTTTCCTCCTATTGATAACTATTATGTTGCATTGTATTTTT
Organism: Pinus tabuliformis; assembly: GCA_031772625.1. NCBI lineage: Eukaryota > Viridiplantae > Streptophyta > Pinopsida > Pinales > Pinaceae > Pinus > Pinus tabuliformis. The sequence continues at coordinate 354,679,363 of CM062811.1, forward strand.
TTCTTTTAGTGATAGCTCCTACTATTAAATCCCCAAGCACACTTTTTCACCCATGGAAATATCTAATTATTTCAGTATGAATGAGATGGAGACCAAGCAGTTTGAGAGGACTCTTATTGTTGTAGATGGGAGGAGTTATGTGAGGTGAGAGGAGTAATGTGACATATATTGAAGGGTGCATTGCACCATTTTATGACACCAATCATCTTCATGCCATAGTAGTGGATCTCTATTGCACTGAGGGTGCAACAATAAAGTATTCCACTGCAAAGAATTGGTATGTTGGGGACGAGGAATGCAGATGTGGGATTCATAATTTTATTACGAAAAGAGGCTTGTGTGATGGATACAAATCAAGGATTTCTTGGACCTGAGTAGAGACTGGTTTAAAAATCACTTGGAAATACTCAAGCATTGTTTTGAAAGGCGATGATCCAATTGGAGTGTTCTATTTTGTTGTCTTGAAAAATAACTATCAATAGAGGGGGGGGGGGGGGGAAGCTGATCCATATAGGGAAGAATTGTAGGAGTAGGATTGTTTATAAAATTATATCTATAGGCAAGTCAAGGAACTTCTATAGAGGATTAGTGTAGGTGTAACCAAATTCTCATAATGCAAGGAATTTTTCATAGTGTGATTCGATGGTCATCGATGACTAGGCAACTTTAAATACTTATCGTTACATTCAAGTACAATTTGAGTTTCATTCTAAAGTCTCTAATTTCATTTATTCATAGTCCTTTTTGTGTCCATGTCTCTTAATTTCGTTGTGGTAGGATTGGAATGGGTTATTAAATCAAGCATTTCATTGAGTAAAATAGACACCCACATGTCACTACATGTCATTGTGCATACTCTCCTTTTTTTATACAATTAGAAGTGAGAAATATGATGTGTGCATAACTAAAAATCCTAGCAGGCATGACGAATCCAATCTTGGCATGGAAATCGAAACCATGAATCATAAAATATCAATACATTTGTGACAGAGTACAAAACACAATAAAATACTTTATGCCAACATTGTCTATTTAGTGCAAGATACTACTAATATTTCATAATTTTCAGAGATGGTGGATGTCATGAAGATTCCCTGAGCAAAGTTACTGAATTGAAGATAAGATGGTTAGTGCAACTATTTACTTTGAATAGTATAAATTTAGGTAATTAAAAAAAGTTTGAAAATCACTAGAAACACCACTCCTGTTTATTTTAAATAAGCTAACTTTAGGTAATTAAAACAAGTTTGAAAATCACTAGAAACAACATTGCCACAACATTTTATTTCCAGTCGTACAAGATAATATTGAATAAAATTATGAGAACTTCCATTTAAATTGATCATACATAAAATAACAAATAAGCTTGATGCTTTTAAAATCTATATCCATCATTAAATATAAGATATGACAAGGATGGATCATGATTTTAAAGGCTATATCCATCACCACCTACAAGATAAGAGTTAATGAGATGAGAAAATGTTTGTCTTGATATAAAATTTAAATGTCATATTACTTATAACTCATGCAAATTATTTCTTATTGTGCATATGTTAATTGTATAGCTTCAATATTGGTAATTTTTTACATTTAAATTGTCAAATATGTAGAAGTTACATTACACTAGCTTAAATCCACACAAACGAAATATCAGAAATATGGTAGGGGAATGTTAAAATTTCCCCTTGGTTGGTGAAGAACCGATTCAATGTTATTTTTGGTGGAGTATTAAGTTATTAACTGAAGATAAAAAAATGTTGGTCTCTTAAATGAATGAAAAAGGATATTTAGAATGTTATATAGAAGTTACATTTCATGTAGCTATATTTACCCTGACGTAACTATAATATTCCAACTCCATTTCTTTATATAGAAGTTACAATTCATGTAGCTATAGAAGTTACACTTATGTGTTTTAGATAGAAGTTATATTTGACATAGTTATACCTACCCTGACATAACTATAATACTCCAACTCCATGTTTTTCACACTTTTAAACATTTTAAAGATTTGCCTATTTTAGTGTGATTATGAAATTAAATAGTTGATATTGTTTAAGACATCTCCTATTTGCAACATTTTCAATTCTTAAGTGGGATATTGGGTAGGTTTTTGTTAGTACCATATATCATGTTTTAAGTAGATGGTGTTTTGCAATTCACCCACGCGACTTTAGGTGCAACCTTGAATTACATGCTTGTTTCCATTATACATCTAATGTTTACTACATTTTCCATGTGAAGAACCCAATAGCCCATGTTGAACATGAAGCAAGTACCTAAAAAATTGGGGAATATCAATTATTCTATTTCCATAGGGAGATAGATCGAGAGAAGACAATGAAAACTATCACAAATGGCTTTTGTCAGGTTGTATTTAATAAAATCCCACTAGAATTTTCTACTAAAGTAAATCAACTCATGAATTTGAAGCTTGAAGGTAGTGTTCAATAGCTTTTGAAAGGTATCTCTATAAGACTATATATCTACATTATTTTAGTGCCATGAGATGGTGTCTCAATAACACTATTGTCTAGTGACAAGTGTTAGATGTAGATAGATTTCTCATGTCCTACAGGTAAATCATATCATTATGTTTCTATGAAATCTCAGAATGTGTTCAAAGTTTGTCACAAATAAGGAAATATGTATGTACTCTTGAATTTATCTATGTTGTAATAGCATCAAGAATAAATTTGTCATTGCAAATAATTGAGATCTACCATATAAGTTTACTTTACTACATGAAATTATTGATTTGTTAGATCCCAACTAGTTAGGGTTAAATTTATTTTTGTTGTAATGAGATTAAGAATAAGGTTGTCATTTTAATCACTGAAATCTACTATGTAAGATTTATTCACTACATCAAAATGTTTATTTGTTAGAGCCCAAATTATTAGGATTATGAAGAGTTCTCTTTCATCACAATATTTATGAATTCTCTATTCTTTCTCAACGAATTACATATTACAGAAAGTTGGAAAATAAATGAGATGCAGCAGAATGGTTTCTTTTTTAAAATGTGTGGATGGAGTATAAAATCGTTTCCAATTGCATTCAAATATTTTGGAGCACCAACTGAAGTGCTTCTTGTTCCTCCTAGTCAATTCCATTTCTACTATCCCAATGCTTGTAGTAGTCCTTCTCCAAAGTGATCTCTTAACTATCTTGGAGAAAAATTGATTAATTGATTGGAACCCACAAATTACAATTTGATTAGGAGAAAGGGATGAAAAATATTAATATGCTTCAATATATTCCGCAAGTTAAAAGCATATCGAATGATTTCCTTTTTGTTTAATTGATAAGACAATCACTCGAGCATCTGTTAAGATTTTGAGACGTTTTTTTCTTCTGAAAGTTATGTTCCCAATTAAAGAAAAGGTGAAAATGATGCAATGGAAGGATTTTATTTTTTAGTGTCTAATAATGCCTTATAATGTCAAGGGATTTGTATTTTCTTGACTCAAGATTAATCACATTTAACTTCCTAGCATTTCTTTTAATTTGATTTTTGTTGTCTTGATATTTCTATCCTTGAAGTTGGTGATCTACTGTGTGGGTAATAGGAAGTATTAACTACTAAGCACTCTCAAAGGTGATATTGATCGATGACTAACTTTAAATATCCCTACTTGACACTTTAGTATTACATGATCATGAAATGAAATTATTAATCAATATTAAAGGGAAGATGATTAATGTGCATTGTTTCCTGGCTTGTCATATAATTACTGCATTTTGGCCCCCAATATTATATTTTAGGCTACTCTTTGGTTGTTACTTGTGGAGATTCCCTTTGGCTCAAAAAAACATTGAGGATAAATGTCCATTGCATTGCGATTGAACATCATCAAAGAGGAATTCACCAAAAGCAGTAGAGGATATGGGAGCAATTGGTACAATGAGTGGATAATCGCTAGAGAAACACCAAGGCACCATAATTTCTTGTGCATTTCAATTCACATTAAACTAACTAGTTACAAAAAATACATTTTTTCCGAATATTTTCATGTATACGGAAATACTAAAAACACAATTTGAGACTAATTATTCAAACTAATAGTTATTTAATAGTCATAATTTATAATTAAATAATATAATATGATTAATATTATAGGACACAACTATAGGATCTAATCGTGAGGGGAATTGCGACAATATATGTACACTTCTGATTGTATTAGACAATCATCTCTTAGATTGTAATATCCATCCAATGAAATGTACTCCCAGAGGCCATTGTGGGATTCAAATTTTTTCTTTCAGTGGACAAGTGGTGATATTTTTTCTTAGGCCCTGGTGTTCTACTTCCCCAATGTTTTGACACTACTCATAGCTAACACCTTCATTCAACAAAGTGAGGTACTCATCTTGGAAAGTTGAATCATTTTGTCTCCACAATCCACTATGATGTTAGATTAATATCATGATCCTAAAAACATAGGTCATAATAGCGAGGAAATTTTACTATGGGCAAAAGAATATCCAAATTTAAGGAACATGACTCTTTTAGAACAAGCAATAAGGATATTTTTTACACTGATTTGTTTTCCCATTTGTTTTCACACCTTATCTATTGCTTGATATTTTTAACATGTAACTTAGTTGGTATGATTGTGCCTAAGGTTTTGTTGGAGGTTGAACATTAATTTCCTAAGGCGTTATTTTTTATGGTGACATTTTATTTGTTTTGTTTATACAGATCATTCAACCGCATAGTGGCCACTATCCAATGTTGAGGTATATGTCGTATAAATATTTTATAGGTTACTTTATTTTATATTAAAGTATTCATCGTCTTTCATGTCGTATACTATGCATTCTATCTTCTTTCATTTTGAGGATAGGAACTCAATATTGATGGTAAGAAGTAGCAATAGAAAAAAGAGGAGAAAATTAACATTGGAGCGACAAATGAAAAATGATAGAGAGAAGAGAATTTGTCTAGTGATACCCTTAGAGCCAATATCTTGCATAAAACACACTCATAGAGACTGATGGTCAAGCCTTCAAAGTTGGTGAATTCACTTGCAATGCTATGGCAACGCAGTGATAATGTTTTGAAATGATGAAACAATATTTCATGTGTAAATTGTAGTCCAACCGATATTAAGTTGGAAACTCATATTGTAATACTTGATATTTTATATAATATAATTCATATGGTTGAAATTATTTTTATTTTCACTTGATATTATTTATTCTTGCAATTAACATATGTAACTTTGCGTTATTATATTAGATAAACATGCACATTGTATGACATTTTTTTAAAATTTAGTCGCAAAATCATACTAATTAATATATGTTGATTAATAACAAACACATAAAATCAATCTAAAACTACTAAATTAGTAGTTTATATAAATTAATGATGAACACAAATAAAATGAATATATGACTAAATTAGTCGCTTATAATGATTATGAATGAAATTAAATAAAATGAATAAAAACTACTAAATCAATTGTTTATGTAATGAATAGGAAATACCAAAAAGAGATAAATGACTACTATAAATGATAATTTTTTTTATTAAAATGATGACTAAATTTTCCATATATTCGACTATTAATAGATAATTTACAGTGTCTTATAACACGACTAAAATTTAGTCATATTTCTTTGGTCATTAATTGGTTCCAAATGATGACTAAAATTTTCATATATATGACTATTAGTAGCTAATTTACAGTATCTCATAACAAGATCGAAATTTTGGTCATATTTCTTTAGTCATTAATTGGTTTTCTAGAGGATTCATATAGTAATATATTTTTTTGTATATTTGGTCATTAATTGTGACAATTAATGATTAAACCAATAAAAAATTAATGGCCAAATTAATGACTAGATATACTACTAGATGGAAAAATTGAGGAAACCAATTAATGACTAAGCTAAAAATGACTAAAAGTTGGTCGCGTTATAAGATACTGTAAACTAGCTACTATTGGTCATCGACTGAAATATAGTTGTTTATATGCAAATTTTAGTTATTTTTTTAGTAACTAATTATTCATTTTGTACTAGTGACATGAATCCGGCCATATCTTGTAATGCATTGCCCTGAATAACCACTTCTAAAAATATCAAGATAGAAGGAAATATGAAGAAGAAAAATGTAATAGTGTTAATTGATTTAGGCAATATCCATAACTTTATTCATTGTAAGACAACGAAGTAATTGAATTGCTTCCTATATCCAACACGAGAGCGTCAAGTGATTGCTGCAAATGGAAGAACCATAAATTTCTCTTCAAAGTGCCATAATATCAAGCTATCCATGGGAGAATATGTGTTGAATAGTCCAATGCTTTCCATTCCAATGGGTGGTGCTGATGTTGTACTAGGAGTCCAATGGCTATAATCTTTGGGTACGAAAACTTCTAATTTTCAAGAACTTTTCTTGAATTTTTTTCAGAAGGAAAGGAAGTCGAATTAAGGGGCATCACAGGGAAACCAAGAAATATAATGAGCTCTAACGACATGAAAAAGCTTCTAAAGAGAGAAAAGCGTGGCGTAATTGCACAATTATGTTCGCTAGAGCTTCCCACGTCGAAATCATCTATTTCTCCATATCTCCACAAAGTCTTGGACAATCATTCCAAGGTATTTGAGACTCATAAAGGCCTCCCACCTATTCGTGATCATGATCATGCTATTTATTTGATTCTAGGAAGTATTCCTCTGAACATCAGGACTTACAGATATGGTTGGAGAAATGCTAGAGGCTAGTATGATTCATCCTAGTCAAATTTCTTTCTTTGCTCTATAGTATTGGTGCACAAGAAGGATGGATCATGGCGCATGTGTCTGGATTATAGAGAGCTTAACAATCTCACTATTAAAGATAAATTTCCCATTCCTCTCATTAATGAATTATTGCATGAATTGCATGGAGAAATTTACTTTAGCAAGTTGGAATTTCATGCAAGATATCATCAAAACAGAATGAAGAATGAATATATTTTGAAAGAAACATTTAGAACTCATGAGGGTCTATAAATTTTTGGTCATGCCTTTTTGCCTTACCAATGCACCTTTTGGATTTCAAGGTTTGATGAATTCCATTTTCAAGCACTTCTTTAGAAAATTATGTTAGTATTTTTTGATGATATACTAATCTACAACAAGCCTTGGAAGGATCATGTTCAACATGTTGATAGAGTGCTCACACTATTGGAGGAGAAACACGGATATGTAAAAACCTCCAAATTTTTCTTTGGAGTACAAGAGGTGGAATATTTGGGTAATATTGTATCTCATGAAGGTGTTAAGGTAGACCCTCAACAACAACAAGTTCTCCAACTCTTAAAGGATAACCTCACTTTGGCACATAATAGAATGAAAAAAAATGTGTATCAACATCGCAACGAAAGAAGTTTTGATGTAGGTGACTCGGTATTTCTACGATTACAAACATACAAACAAATGTCCCTCAAGCAAGCTAAGAAGGATGATAAATTATCACCAAAGTACTATGGTCCTTACAAGGTGTTGCAAAAGATTGGTACTATATATGACGTACATATTGGAGCTTCGTGCATCTTCCCGAGTGCCCGAAGCTCTCCATTTTTCATGCTTAAAGAAGGTTATAAGTGACAAGCTCCTAGTTCAAACAATATTGTCGGAACTTGACAAGGAAGGAAAAATCATATTGGAACCTGAAGTAGTCACGGAAACTAGAACCCGACATCTACAACATTGATCAATGTCAGGGTATCTTATGAAGTGGAAGAACTTACCCGCTGAATAATTCACATGGGAGGACGAGAATTTTATACACAAGCATCCAGAACTACTCAAGCATTTAGGACAACACTTTTTGAAAGAGAGGGGCATGTTAGGTCCCTATACTAGTAGTGTAGCCCCTTAGTGTTATTAGTGCAACCCCCTTATTGTATTGTTGTGCCCATGTAGTCCCCATGTTGTTATTACTGTGCCCCATAGAAACCCACTATTGTTATTGTTGTGCCCCTACAATATTATTGTTATGTAGGCTCTGATTATATTGGGACCACTTAGACTCCTATATATAGAAATGAGGTATTGTCATTTGTATCATCGAAGAAATGTTCATTTGTGTAATGTAAAGGAGGTTTCCCCCTCGAAGAGGCTGGTTTTGAAGTTGTTGATCTATCTTTTCTATCTTTTTGTGAGATGGTTTCATAACATACCCTTAATTATATGAATTTGCATAAACCATAACAATATTAATATTTTTGAATATAAAATATAAAATAAAATAGAATTATGTGTCACCATAATAAAAAAACTTGGGGAATATTCATGAGAAGAGCACGTTCCAGCCAACCATGAAATGTCTTCAATACTCCCCCCGAGCCAAGACCTTGTTGTCTTTAGGAATCAACCCCCTCTTTTATTCCTTTGTGATTTCCTTTATAGATTTCTTCCGAGCAAATTTTCACAGCGTCTTTCTTTAACGTGTGCTAGCCTTTTGCCTAGGCCTTTTTGTTTTATTTTTTGAAAAATATTTTTTATTTTTCTTCAAAGCACACCTTTCACTCCTGCTATGATTTACTCCACCCCACTTAGTATTTCTCTTCAACTAAGTGATTAACATAATATTTCTCTCACATTCTGTTATTTTTTCTAATTATTTCCTCCTAGGGATTTTTATGATACTTTTAGGGAAGGTCCATCATGTGGACTTGACCACCAATGACTTTTCCTAAAGTGGAAAAAATTCATATAAAATCTAGTGCTCTTTAGTGAATATTTTCAAGCTATTTTATTTATTAACTCAAATAAAAAAATTAGATCATCACATAAATCCCTTCATGGATTTCATGGCCATTAAATCGAGTAATAGTTCAATGTCTAAAAATATTAAATGTAATAAAAGTAAAGCCATAGGGGTGTTACAATTTAAAAAAACTTAAAATAACTTTCATTAAGATTATGATTTTTATTATTTAAATTTTTTTTTTTTAATGGATTCATAATTTATTCTCTTTAGGCCGTCTTATTTCAATTTATGGTGGATGGAGGTTCTTTGAATTTTAATTTTATTTAAATCAATGGGCATGTTTAGATTTCAAAGGAATATGCTTCATTAGAGAGACTTACTAATGGAGGGTTGTGATTTGTCATACAGGAAGTTATAAAATAAATTGAAAGGATTTAATAAAAAGATTGAAACATTGTCCCCAATTTAGCATTAGAATATATTTAGTTTCATTTGAAGAGCAAAGGATTTAGTTGATTTGCCAAGGAGGCATTTTGAATATGTGGTGAAGAAAATGCAAATCTGAGTGTCTCTGGGGCAAAATTTTTATTTAGGAAGCCATAGAGGTCATCAAACTACAGAGGCGAGAGAGGAAACTGGTCTTTTAATCAATGATATCTCTGGTGGCAACAATTCTCTTCTCACAATGAGCAATGCATCTAATACAGGTCCAATGGAGAGCCGCCAGAATGAATGGGGCAACCATTGCAAAATCCCAGTGTATGAAAATATGATGCCACTAATATTGTGTGCATAGAGATGGATAATATGCCCTTTCCAAACCTTGTCAACATTCTCTGATTCTCTATCTTTAGTTGAGTTCACTTCCCTCTTTGTTGTCTGTTACTTCTTCTTGCCACTAGATTCTAGGCTTCTAAACCTTAGACACAAAATTCAAAGCAAAACTTTGAATGATGCCTAGCTGTCCATTGGGTGAAGCCAATAAGTCATTATGTGAAGAAGTTGGAGAATGCCATAAATAATATTGATGCTCTAAAAGTTTGGATTCTTTATGTGACTTTCATAACTGGTGGAATTTCAACTTTAATATTCCAATACATAAAAGGAATGGTTGATCAGGCTAAGATTTTTTTACAGATGAGATAGACTAATATGTTGCATTATTGTGTTTCCTATTGAGTATAAGTTCAATATTTTTAAAGGAAGTTCCATTTGCACTTTTTGTTGCAAAATAATCATGAAAATAATCTAATGTTCTGAAACATTGTTTTCTCTATTGATATAGCCTAAATGTTTTCCAACAAAAAATCCCTTCTGTAGCTAATATCATACTACTAAATTTATGATGTGAGGATATAAAAAATATTGAGGTCATTAGCTCAATAGTTGACTTTACTCGTACGTGGATGGTAGTTAAGTTACAGGGATATGTTTTCGGTTCAAATTTATTATGTGCAGCCATAAAAAAAACACATGAGGCCATTACGTGCATAACGGACTCTTTGGAGTTTGTGAGGAGTGGAGTTAACGTGAAGATGTGCATGGAAGGATTTTTTTTGTGTGATCAACTTGATAAGATTAAAATCACTTTTCAAAGGAAAGGTTGTTGAATAGTTGGAATTTTGAAAAGTGGGCCGATGATGGTAGACTTCAAATTATAATTGACTAACAAAAGAAGGTACATTGGTAGTTTTTAAATAGTCAGATTTTGGAAGGTGGGCTCATCATAGTGTATTTTTAAATATAATTGACTAACCAGAAAAAAAATGCTACAGTGCCCACTTATTCATTGTATTATTTAAGAACGTTGTCTAGGCATATTTTCTGTCTCTTCTGGAATCACACATACAAAAAGTAAATTCGAATTTAAATTTCTAAAATATAAAGAACAATACTTTTCGAAATATTATTTGGTTATGGAGGAATGTAAAATACATTATGGTGAAGCATTACAATTTCCTTAGATGAAGTAAAATATTTTTCACATATACTTACTCCCTGTTTCAATATCTATAGAAGTGCCATTACTCTCTCCCCGTTTCAATATCTATAGAAGTGCCATTACTCCCTCCCCGTTTCAATATCTATAGAAGTGCCATTACTCTCTCCCCGTTTCAGTATCTCTATAGAAGTGTTTGAAAGTATAGCCATTCTCGTTATATTTTGTGACTGTGTGTTGGATTTGGCTTTTCGCATGTGCAAGAAAAGTATGGAAACTTTGTTTCGATGGTTGCAGATCTTTTTCGATGGGCATTTTTTACATCACTGTGATTTCTTATTTTGAAAATATTTCGAAATATTTAATTGTTATTTTTTTAATATGAGATCTAGTATCCAATGACAGTCATCAACGATCTAGCTCTAGCATCTCCACATGCTAATTCTACTGTGAAATCACTATTTACTCTTTTGCAAAATCACTATTTATTATTCTAGACTAAAAAGTCTACTTTGCAACTCCTCTATGGGTCTCACAGTGAAAGTTTGTGGTTTTTTTTGGGTCTTATTAATATTTTTGCAAATACTAGTCTTAAGAAGGAATATATGTAATGGGAAACAAAATAGTGTTTTGGTAAAACTAGTAAACAACAGGAACTAGTTGTCAACAACTACATTCTTGACAATTCTAAGTTTAATTTATGGGTATATGGTAATTTTTTAAAATTTTGTTTGAAGAAAAACCTCAGGGTAATAAGGATTTACCAAATCATTTGGAAATCTGATGAAGATTTTTTTTTTTAATTTCCATATAAAGAAAAAAAAAAAAAAAAATATGAGATCTAGTATATACTAGTTATATTTAACATAAAATGTACTTGGAAATTAAAGAAAAATATCATTAACCATGGAGATTAGAGAATGAAACCACTCTCTAACCAGTCCAATGTAAAGATACATGGATATTGCACTGTAAAGATACATGGATATTGGAGCCTGGTGTCATTCTCCACAAACTATTCAAACACACTACCCGATAGTATTGTAGTTTTCAAAACCTACTCTAACTCTCTACCATGTGAAGATGCATGGAGATTAGAGTAGCATATCATTCTCCACATATTAATCAAGTTCATTATAGTGTAAAGATTAATATTGTAGCTTTGTAAAGTTCGTTATTATAGATGTAACATATATAAAAATTGATAAGTTTAATTGAATAGAATGGAAGAATTTTTTTTAAAGAAGGTGGAACCTTTCATAATTTTGATCTTTCCATAGAAATTTAATTTTAGATAGAGATTATTTAAATGAAATATATAATTAAATAAATTTAAATAATTTAAAAAAAAATATTTAAATAATTTAATTTAATTTATAGTTATAATTATAATTTAATTATATTAAATTATAAATGAATTATATTAAATTATTGTACCTTAGTATAAATTATTATAATTATTAAAAAAGTATAATAATTTATTAAATTAATATAATTATTACTTAATTATAACAATTTAAATTATTATTAAGATTATTTATTTAATAATTTAATAAATAAATTATTTAAATGTTGTTTTAATATGAAAATCAATCGTGGTTGATCATGGTCAATCATGGTCATCGATGGTGAAGCATGGTGAACCGTGGTCAATCATAATATAATATATTAGAGATTTATATTCCTTGGGATTATAATATTAATCCAGAGAGTTTAATATTATTCCCTTAGGTTTATAACCCCTTTGGTTTTTAGTATTAACCCCTTGAGTTTATAATTTCAACCCATTGGGTTTATTAATCTAAGGGTTCATATTCCAAGGGTAGAATATTATTCATAAAATTTATAATATTAATCCTATAGTTTAATATAAAGACATTGGGTTTATTAATCCCTTCAATTTATAGTGTTAATTCCTTGTGTTTATAATATTAATCATAAGATTTATAATACTAATCTTAAGGTTTATATTCCCAGGGTTTAATGTTATTCCAATGGGTTTTATTATTCCCTTCGGTTTATAATGTCAATCATGGTCAATCATATTTTATAAAATCAATCATAATCAACTATGGTCAATCATGGTAAATCATGGTCCAACGTTGCATTGTGACAAAGATTGTTTCAATATGAAAATAAACCATGGTCAAGCATGGTAAACCATGGTCCAACGTCACATTGTAACAAGGATTGTCTCAATATGAAAATCAACCATGGTAAATAATGTTTATTTTAGTATTTATAATATTTATCTTAGGGTTTATATACCTTGGGTTTATATTATTAGTCCCTTGGGTTTAATATTATTCCCATGGGGTTCATAATCAACTTGAGGTTTAGTATTAATCCATTTGGTCTATTATTCACTTGAGTTTATACTATCAAACCCTTTGGTTTATTAATATAAGGGTTCAACCACGGTCGAGCATGGTCAAATGTCACATTGTGACAAAGGTTGTTTCATTATGAAAATCAACCACGGTCAACCATGTCTATTTAGGGGTTTATAATATTTATCTTAGAGTTTATAATACCTTGTGTTTAATATTATTCTCTTAGGTTTATAATATCTTTGTTTTTTAGTATTAATCCTTTGGGTTTATAATATCAGTCATAGTCAACCATGGACAACCATGTTTTATAAAATCAATCATGGACTATGGTCGATCATTGTCAACCATGGTCCAACATCACATTGTGACAAAGATTGTCTCAAAATGAAAATAAACCATGGTCAACCATGGTCCAATGTCACATTATGACAAATATTGTCTCGATATGAAAATAAATCATGGTCAAGCATGGTCCAATGTCACATTGTGACAAGAATTGTCTCAATATGAAAATAACCATGGTCAACCATGTTTATTTTAGGGTTTATAATATTTATCTTAGGGTTTGTATATATTGGGTTTAATATTATTCCATTGATTTCATAATCCCTTTAGGTTTTAGTCTTATTCCCTTGGATTTATAATCTCAAACCCTTGGGTCTATTAATCAAAGTGGTCATATTCATAGGGTTTAAGGGTTTGTAATATTTAGCTAAGGGTTTATATACCTTCGGTTTATAATCCCCTGGGTTTATAATATCAATCATGGTCAATGATGTTTTATAAAATCAATCATGGTTAACCATGGTCTAACGTTGCCTCGTTACAAAGTTCGTCTCAATATAAAAATCGACCATGGTCTAATGTCACATTGTGATAAATATTGTCTCGATATGAAAATCAATCATGGTCAAGCATGGTCAACGATGCTCCAACGTCACATTGTGACAAGGATTGTATCTTAGATAAATGTCTTTCAGATTAATCACATCATTAGGATTTGGTCAAAGTTTCGAACTAGGTAATGTAGTTTATCCTCACGAGAAGGATTGTATCTATATGAAAATAAACCATAGTCAACCATGGTCATCCATGTTTATTTTAAGGTTCATAATATTTATCTTAGGTTTATATACCTTGGTTTTACTATTATTCCATTGGGTTCATAATCCCTTGTGTTTATAATATCAATTCCTTGGGTTTAGTCATCCAAGAGTTCATATTATTAGGGTTTAATATTATTCCCTTGGGTTTATAATATCAACCCCATAGGTTTAATCTAAGGCTTCAACCATAGTCGAGCAAGATCCAACGTCACATTATGAAAAAGATTTTCTCATTATGAAAATCAACCATGGTCAATCATGTCAAGCCATGTTTATTTAAGGGTTTATAACATTTATCTTAGGGTTTATATACCATGGGTTTATATTATTTCTTTGGATTTAATATTATTCCCTTGGGTTTTTAGTATTAATCCCTTGGGTTTATTATTCCCTTGGGTTTATAATATCAATCATTGTCAACCATGGTCAACCATGTTTTATAAAATCAATCATGGTTAACCATGATCCAACCTTGGGTTTATAATATTAATCCTTTAGGAATATGAATAATCCCTTGCATTTATTAATCCATAGGAAGCCTATATTATTATTAATCCATTGTGCATATAATATTAATAATCCCATGGTTTTATAATATTAATCCTTGATATGTTTAATAATATATTATGGTGTATAATATCAATAATCCCTTGGTTTTATAATAATTTTTTTATAAGCTTGGTAGGACTACATCTTTTTTATATCCAACATATCACCCCAATTGGGGTAGGGAATTGAACCGATGACTTCACATCAAGGAGTGCCTTAACAGAGCACCCGATCACCGTCTATCCAAGACCCCGTGGACCCTTCGTTTTATAATATTAATCCCAAGGGTCTATAACAATTATCCCTTGGGTTTAATATTAATTAATATATAATAATACATTAATATTTAAATTAATATTATTAATACAATATTTTATCAATACATAATACATAATTAATATTTAATTTTATTATTCCCTTCGACTTATTATATCAATGATGGTAAATCATGGTGAAACATGGTCCAACTTCGCATTGTGACAACGATTGTCTCAATATGAAAATCAACCATAGTCAATGATATTTATTTTAGTGTTTACAATATTCATTTTAGGGTTTATATACCTTGGTTTTATAATATGAGTCCCTTGGATTTAATGTTATTCCCTTGGGTTAATAATCCCTTCGGGTTTTAGTAATAATCACTTGGATTTATAATATAAATATCTTGGGTATATTAATCTAAGGGTTCAACCATGGTTGAAAATAGTCCAACGTCACATTGTGACAAAGATTGTCTCATTATGATAATCAACCATGGTCAACCATGTTTATTCAATGCTTTATAATATTTATCTTAGGGTTTATATACCTTGGGTTTATATTATTCCATTTGGTTTAATATTATTTCCTTGAGTATATAATCCCTTGTGTTTTTAGTATTATTTCCTTGGGTTTATAATATCATTCATGGTCAACCATGATCAATCATGGTCAACCATGGATAACCATGGTCAACCATGGATAACCATGGTCATCCATGGATAATGATGGTCAATCATAGTCAACCATGGTCAACCATGTTTTATAAAATCAATCTTGGTAAACCATGGTCCAACTTCACATCGTTAGAAGGATTATCTCAATATAAAAATCAATCATGGTCAAGCATGGTCCAACATCGCATTGTGAAAAGGATTATCTCAATGTGAAAATCAACCATGGTTAACTATGGTTAACCATGCTTATTTTAGGGTTTATAATATTTATCTTAGGGTATATATACCTTACGTTTATAATATTAATCCTTTGGGTTTAATATTATTCTATTGAATCATAATCCCTTGGGGTTTTAGTATTAATCCCTTGGGTTTATTAATCAAAGGTTTCATATTCCTAGGGTTTAATATTATTCCCTTGGGTTTATAATATCAATCCCTTGTGTTTGTTAATCTAAGGTTTCATATTCCTAGGGTCTTATATTATTCCCTTGGGTTTTTAGTATTAATCCTTTGGGTTTATTATTCTCTTCTGTTTATAATATCACCATGGTCAACTATGGTCAATCACATTTTTTAAAATCAATCATGGTTAACCATGTCCCAACGTCGCATTGTGACAAATATTATCTTGATATGAAAATCAATCATGGTAAAGCATGGTCAACCATGGTCCAACATCACATTTTGAAAAGGATTGTCCCAATATGAAAATCAACCATGGTCAACCATGTTTATTTTAGTGTTTGTAATATTTATCTTAGGGTTTGTATACCTTGGGTTTATAATATTAGCCCCTTGGGGTTGATATTATTCCCTTGGGTTCATAATCCCTAGGGGTTTTAGTATTAATACTTTGGGTTTATAATACCAATCATGGTCGACCATGGTCCAACCTTGGGTTTATAATATCAATCCCTCGAGTTTCTAATATGATTAATCCCTTGCATTTGTCCACGGGGCCTTGGATAGACAATGATTGGGTGCTCTCTTAAGGCACTCCTTGATGTGAAGTCACTGGTTCAATTCCCTACCTCGGTTAGGGCGATAGATTGGACATGATGAAGATGTAGTCGTGCCAAGCTTACAAAGAAAATAATTCTCTTACATTTATTAATCCCTAGGGAGCTTATAATATTATTAATCCCTTGTGTTTATAACATTAATGATCCATTTGGTTTATAACATTAATCCTTGATATGTTTAATGATATATTAGGGTGTGTAATCTTAGTGTTTATAATATCAATAATCTGTTGGTTTTATAATATTAATCCAAAAGGCCTATAATAATTATCCCTTGGGTTTAATATTAATGAATATCTAATAATATATTAATATATAATTAATATTTATTAATACAATATTATATTACTACATAAGTAATATATTAATATTTAATATTAGGATTTATAATTATTGATTATAATATTGGGTTTGATATTATGGGTTATAATATTAAGTTTATTGACCCTTACAAACCACATTTATTAATGTGATTGTACTACTATAACTAATAATATACTAAAATTAGGAGTTGTCTTTAGTGGGACTTTTTGGAATTTCCCATGTCGGAATCATGTGTAACATTCGAGGTGAAATCTTGATTTGTGTTATTTAAACTAGTTTTTTGACTGTATAAATGGATTCACCACGGTCGAAAATCCCTAGGGTACTTTGATTGTGTATGGGTTACCCATCAAGCTTGTGATTTCAATAAATTCCTACCGGACTTTAAAGAAATCAGACCTAAAAAACGCACCTGAAAAACATCCCAAAAATATCACTAAAGACAACTGGCTAAAATTATACGAACTTTACAGTTCCAAATTTAAATAATAGTAGTGTTTAATCTTTGATTTCAATATTTTCATTCCACCAGCATATTCAAGATGTAAGGAAGCTTTTATGTGATTATTGGTCGTTAGACAACATATAATATTGCATGTGTTGTCTAAGAAGTTTTTGAGTAGCAAGCGGCTCAGGTCTGATAGTGGATGCATTGTATTTGACGTTTGACAATGACCTAATTTATACTGAATCTGACGTGGACAAAAAATTCTTTCTTGTGCCTCACATCTTTGGTGTCACATAGAAAGTGTACACTATGCGTGTGTTATTGTGAGGTCCCTTCTGGCGAATGTAACCTTCAATTCTTTTCTCAAATATTTGTGGTGTTAAATAAAGTGAAGAGTCAACTTTATTAATGAATTGGATGGCTCACAAGTGAGGAGCTCCACCTGGAGACTACCTCTAACAGAACGCTCTACATCGAATCATCTTACAATCAAAATTATATATAGTGTTCACACATATAGGGAAGTTAGAACAACTGCCTAAGAAGTAGGAACTAATTCCTAATCTAAGGCTCTAGTGAACTGAATCTCTCCAGATTTACATATTCTCCATTATCTTCAACACTCCCCCTTAATGGAGAAAGGGGTTCACAAGTATTCCTAACATTTCCCTAAACAGTTCAAACTTGATTCTACCAAGAGGCTTAGTGAAAATATCAATAGCATTGTCACATGTATTACAATATTCGATATGGATTTCCTTTGACTGAACTTTCTCCCTGACAAAGTGAAATCGTGTATCAATGTGCTTTGTGTTTTTATGAAATATTGGATTATTTGCAAGTTTGATAGAGCTCTGATTGTCGTATTTGATAACTGTTGCAACCTTTTGTTCTTCTCCAACATCATGGAGAAGTCTCCTCAACCAAACTGCTTCACAAGTTGTTGCACACATCGCTTGATACTCAGCTTCTGCTAAAGACAAGGATACTTTGTTATGGTTTTTTCTACATCGTGTAATGACCTCAGACCCAATGTTGAATGCATAGCCTATTATGGATCATTTTTCATCTACATTTCCAGCCCAATCGAACTCTGAAAAATCCATGAATCTATCATCAAATGAATCAGTATAAATAATACCAAAGTCTAAGGTTCCTTGTAGATAAATTAAGATTCCTTTCGTTGCAACCCAATGACTCTCAAGAGGCTTTGACATGAATTGGCTCAATACACTGACTGCATAAGCCAAATCCGACCTAGTTGTAGTCTAGTAGATTAGACTTCCAACCAGCTATCTATACAATTTTGCATCTACCTCCTTAGAACCATCATCATTCTGAAGTTTGGTATTCTGCTGTGAAGGAACTATTGCGGCTTTGCACTGATCCATTCTGAACATTTCCAGTAATCTCGTGACGTACTTACCCTGCGACACAAAAGTCTGGCTCACATCCCTCCAAACTTCCAGCCCCAAACAGTGGTGTAGCTCTCTAAGGAATTTCATCTCGAAAACCTGTGACATCTAATCTTTGATTTATTTAATGAGTTCATATGCATTTCCTGTAATGATAAGATCTTCGACATATAAAGAAATAGAAATAATTTGCCCCTCTTCGTCAAACACGATGTACAAACTATGGTCATTCTTTCTTCTTTTATAACTATGCTATAAGAAAAATGAATCAATTTTCTCATACCATGAGCTGGGAGCCTGTTTTAGTCCATATAAAGCCTTCTTTAATTTCTCAACTAAATGATCTTCCTCTTTATTGACAAATCCCTCTGGTTGAATTAGATATACTTCCTCTTTCATACCTCCATTTAAAAAATAATACTTTACATCTAGATGGTGTATTTTCTAGTGGTGTTTAGTAGCTAATGCAATAATCATTTCAATTATGTTTAATTTAGCTACCGGGGCGAAGGTTTCCTTGTAATCTATAACTTCATTTTGGGAATACCCCTTTGTGACCAGCCTAGCTTTATATTTATCTATAGATCCATCTGCTTTAAACTTTAATTTGTATATCCATCTACACCTTATAGGTTGATTGGCTTCAGGAAGCTGAACTAAATCCTTGGTATTATTTTTAATGATAGATTCATATTCCTCCTACATTGCTTCCCTCCATTCATTACTTTGACTAGCTTCATGTTGACAGTGTTGGATATGCCAACATTCAGGGGATCACCCCGGTATGAAGTCCCAACTAGACCTCACACCATTTGGTGTGGGAGTCTCATCCGGTATGATGTCCCGGTTTCCATTGTCTTAAGGATTTCCCTCAACTCTTGATTGTCAGCACAAGAAAGTGGTCTGCTTTCCCTTCGAGAAGTGAGGTTCGCATCCCTGATGAATGCTAGTGTACTTGTGTCAATGGTTCTTTCACTGTAAGTGGAGAGGGTGAGAGTGAGTCCCAAGTTGGTTGGGATAAAGTACCAACTAAGCTAAGAACACACAACACAACATGACGTGCACAAATTTAGGAGGAGAAGTCCACACGGATGTGGCAATCACAACACACAAGGTAATATAACACATACAACACTAAACGGATGAGTCTGAATGAGTGTAATGGTTGTTAAAGAAATATTGATGTGAAAGGTTTCTCTGGTGTCCTGGGAGATAGCTACCATGGGAAAGACAATGTTAATAGCATATGCAACACATTTCCATTAACAAATTATGCATTACAATAGGTGAAATAGTTCAAATGTTCAACACAGGTTAAAGCAACATGCATTACAAGTGTTCAAGATTAGTCTTACTAATACATGTGTGAAAACATGTTGGCTTGTTAGTAGGCTTCTGAATTAAGTGAAAGTTACAAGACACATCGTTACACCATACATCACTAACCCCATGAGCAGGACATTGGAGCCACTACTTTCTCCTCAAAGAAAATATTACAGACTCTCTTGGCTATGTGGGAGGAGCTAAATGGAATAGTCCTTTCATGTATAAATGAGGGGGGTATTTATAGCCAAGGGTGAAACTGACCCTTGTGGCTATTCGACTACCCTCATGACTGTTTGACTTCCATGACTTTTCGACTTTACATGACTCTTTGTACAACAAGTGGGTCTCTTTGACTTCCACTTTAGATTACATTGATTGACAACATAGCCCATAGTAGAGATGTGGGCAACATGACTCATGACATGAATCGACATGACAGTGTTGGTACATTTTTGTTGTTGTTGGAGTGTATTTGAGCTATAGTGCTGCTGGGTGATGGATGTCATCATGGTGTATCACAGATTCACCTCCGCATGGAAAGGTGCATGGAGTCTTCAATGGTCTTTGGTTCACTTGATGAAGCTTTGGCATGTTGTTCCTTGCTTGTGTGTTAGAAGGCTTGACAGGCTCATCTGTTCGTGAGAGGTGCATGTTTGTTCGTTCGTCCATTGGTGAGCAAATCTTGCACTTTTGCTCGTTCATTCATTCGTAAACACATCTTTTCATAACTATCCATTCATGAGCACATCTCTTCTCATGCATCATTAGCTCGTCCATTGGTGAGCCTATCCTTCTCCATGTGCTCCCTTTGTTCATCACATTCGTATATGTGCCATGTTTGTTGGTGTACTTGTACCCGCAGTCTCTCCTGATGAGATGACATCAAATCCAAAACCTCCTAGTATACCATGACACATGATCATTTCGGATGCAGATGACTGGAAGAGGCATCAAGGTTGTGAAGCGGGATGATGGCTTCAGGCACTGCTGATGAAAACTGTGCAAGAGTCACTGAGTGATGGAGATGGGAAATCCAAGACAATAGTGCATGTCTGTGAGGTTTGGCTCGACTAGAAGGAAAAATTGTGCAAATCTTGGGAGGGACAATCCGGGCTACAGGAAGGCAAGGTAGGCCGGATCTGTGTAGCTTCTAGAACAAGTGTGCAACAGGGGATGGAAGGCCAAATTTGCACAATTTTCTGGAGGAATAGGTCGAGCTGCAAGGAGGGTCAGCAAGCAGAGATTGCACAATTTTACTGAGGAACTCCCTGGGAGCCTCGCACCCATAATTGCACAATTCCCAGAGGGAACTGGCAGTTGGTTGCTGGGTCACTGGCAGCCAAAACTGCGCAATTCCCAGAGGGAACTGGGAGTTGGCTGCTGGGTCACTAGTAGTAGAAAATGCACAATTCCTAGGAGGAACTAGCAGTTTGCTGCTTGTGAGGGGAAATGTACTAAGGCTGGGAGGCCAGACTATGGATCATCTACGTGCAATTTCTGAGATGAGTGGACTACTAGGCAGCAGAAGGCCTGCTCATGAAAACTTTGAAATTTCTTCGATGAGCAGCCGATTGACTGTCCGAATGACTAACTAGGAAAACTGCACAACATTTCGAACGAGACAGGGACTGGCACTTGGTGTCTGTCTGGCTTGTATGTGAAATTTCCTCAGTCAGCAAAGCGGGCAAGTTCAATAGCCTCTGCACAATTTTGGAGGGGCGTCAGTCTCGAAGTGGCTATGGGGTCCAACTGTCCGGGTAGCCAGCATGAGAGCTCATTGAATTTCTTGCGATCAACACAGTTTGGAATGACTTGCTTAGTGCTTCTGCAATGTTTTGGGTGACAGTTGATCGAGTCGATGGCGGGGTGATGGTCCGGTTGTTAGAGGGGAGTCCGATCATTAGAACTTTTGCAAAATGACAATGTGTGTGAATCATCGAAAGATTCATGGGTGATCATGCTAACACACACTCACATGACTCGACAAGAGAAAGACTCAAAAAATCTAGACACACATGTTCAACATGACTGACCGACAGTGCAAACGACAAGTGTGACACTCGTGATTGATCGTTGATCAATCGTGGTGATGCTTCTGTGACAATGAATGTGACTCCGTGTGTGAGTGCGATAGATGCTTTCATAGCGAACACAAAATGTACACACGAAGCGAAGACCTTAAGCATAACCAGAACATGGTCGCAAGCATGATTTAGACACCAACATGCAGAAACTTGGGTGGAATGAACAAGCAAAGCAGATGCAAACACTCCCACGGGCTCATGGAGTGAACCTGAAGGTGCACAGTCATCAAGTGAAACTTCCAAAGGAGGCTCCGAAATTAGGTGCAGGAAAAAAATTTGGAGGGTGGTTGTAGCCGCTACAACACTTCATTAAAATTAGAAGGTTCAACAGTGTTCAACATACTAGTAATTAGTGCATGATCCCTGTATTTGGCTAGAAAGTGTATCTGCCTACTTGATCTTCTGAGCAGTGGAGTGGCTTCAAACTTGTTATGATATCCCCTCTGCAGACTAGTTTCCAACCTGATTTGATTAGCCACTTCTTCTTTCTCTTACTAATGTTGTTGTTGTTGTTGCTGCTGCTATTCACCGGCCCCTGTTTCATCACCTTCTTCTAACAGTAAAGGCACATGCCATTCTTCATCACTATGAATAGGGTTCCCATCATCTACCTGTTCATGAAATACCACATCTCTGCTTGCAAACACCTTGTGAGTCAAAGGATTAAACAACTTATAGGCCTTAAACTCACTGCAGTATCCAACAAAAGTACACTTAATAACTTTTCAATCTAACTTCTTCCTATCTTCTTTTGGGACATGAGCAAAAGCCTTACATCCAAATACTCTAAGATGACTTACTGCAGGCTTGAAGCCAAACAATGCTTCGAAAGGAGTTTTATAATCCAAACACTTAGTAGGACTCCTATTCTTAAGATACACTGCAGTGTGACAAATTCTGCGCAAAATCCATTGTTTAGATTCTCACCTTTCAACATACTACGGGCATACTCCACGAGGGTTCTATATTTCCTTTCTGCAACCCCATTTTACTAAGGAGTGTAAGGTGTTGTGAACTATTGTTGTATTCTATGTTCTTTGTAGTATTTGATGAGGTCACCCTTCTTGAATTATCCACCTTGGTCTGAGCGAAGAATTTTCATGAACTTTCCGGTTTGCTTCTCAATCATACTTCTGAATTGCTTGAAGTATTCAAAACCATGACTTTTATGCCCGAGGAAACACATCGAGGTGAACCTTCTACATTCATCAATATAAATAAGAAAATAGTAGGCCCCTCCTAACGACCTTGTCTGCATTGGACCACATGGATCAATGTGTAGAAGTTTAAGTATATCCCTTTGATTCCTATCAACAATAGCAAGAAATTCATTTCTATGTAATTTACCACGGACACATGCTTCACAGTCAATATGCATACTCTTCAAAACAGGAAGACCATTCACCATACCTTTTTTCTGAAGAAGTAGTAGGTCACTGAAGTTTATATGCCCAAATCTCTGATGCCATAGATTCTCTGCAGACATGGTTAATGATGCCAACGCTTGATGTGACACACTTCTGACATCCAATTTATACAATCCTCCTACACGTACACTTGTTGCAATGGACTTCATCTGATCCAGCATGTCTTTAATTACACAATGAGATTTAAAGAACTCTACCTTAAGATCCTGATCTATTATTCTAGATACAGAAATCAGGTTCTTTTTAATCCTGGGTATATACCTAAAATCATGAATATTCCTAATGTTTCCATTAGGTAATATGATAAGGACATCACCATATCTCTTGATTTGATACCCTATATCATCTCTTCATACCAGTGCTAGATTCTCTGAAATTCTTAAACCATTGCCTCTTACCTGTCATATGGGAGGAAGCTCCTCAGTCCACGAACCACATTTCTGATTTATCCTCCTTAATTGAAAGTGCAAAATTAGATACGAATAACCTGATATTAGAATTCTGATCTGCATCAGCTAGATGGCCTGCATGCTTCTTGTGTCTCTGTTGACCTTCAACAAACTTCTTCTTCCGACAATGTTTAGCCATATGACCAAATTTACTGCAATAAAAACATTTTGGTCCTAAATCACTTCTATTTGGAGACATACCTTGAGATGGAGGTGGCTTTCTTTTGTGGGGTTCCTCCACTTTTGTGCGCTGCATTTGTCTTTCCTCCAAAGGGCTTCTTCTTTGCCATTAGGAAAAGACCTAAGCTCTAGGGTTTCAGGGTCATCCACCTTTCCTTTTGCATTAGAATCCCCATCAATTCTTCAAACTTGGGGAATTTTTCTCTCGCATTCAACCTAGTGATGAACATATGATAATCATTAGTCATACCATTCATGGTAATCGCGACCAAATCAGTGTATGATATTGTTTCACCAATGTCACCTAGCTTAGTCTTAAACTCCATGATACGAGAGATGAACACTCTTATTGATTCGTTGTCCTCCATTTTAATGGGGAGAATCTTTCTCTTTAGAAACAGTAAGCAATTTGTGTTCTTGATCTCGTACAAGTCTTTTAGAGTTGTTCACATGTTTATTGCAGCTTTACAATCTCGAATGTGAGGAATAATGCAATC
This sequence comes from Pinus tabuliformis, assembly GCA_031772625.1. NCBI lineage: Eukaryota > Viridiplantae > Streptophyta > Pinopsida > Pinales > Pinaceae > Pinus > Pinus tabuliformis. Next base: position 354,704,125 of record CM062811.1, read on the forward strand.
TTTCACATAAAATTTGAGCAACATCTTTGCCTTGTTCTCCCTCTTTTCCCAATCTTTGATTGTTTCTTTTGTCCCACCTGTAGCTAGAGTCGGCTTCAACTCATCACCATTTTTTATTGTCCATGCGTTTTGCCCCTCCAACAGTGTCCGCAACTTAAATTTCGAATTGGAGTAATTGGAACCCTCAAGCTTATTTCTCTCGTTCAGATAGGACTCTGCCATCTGATTGTCTCCGGACTTCCCAGATCTATCCCAGATCCGAAGAGTAATTTCAAAGAAAGAACGAAAAAATTTGCGCTTTCTTGAAAAGAAAATCCTTAGAAAAGATTCCCTCTATTTTTTCATTAAACCTTAATTAAATTCACCCAACATATCTAAAAATATGTATATGCTTTATCCCATTTTTTTAAATCCTCCCCCATATCACTAAACAAGATTTAAAATTATAACCCCAAAATAAAAATAAAAAACGGTCATTGAAATTCAAGGCCTACCTTTGACCAAACTGAATGTATGTGCCCACGAACTTTCGATACCAAGAAACGGCCTTCACGGCACGTCGTGCAACAGATTTGATCAAAATTATCATATGGATAGCCTATATCCGCTTATTCTTCTCTAGATGACCAAATGTTATATTTGTTTTCCCTCTTTTTAAGCCTTCAAAGTTGGATTTTACTGAGACTCAACTCCTGTATGACCGAAAGCACAAGAGAGGAACTTCATCTACGCCTAGGGAAAAAAATGAGAAGGGGGAAACCCTATTCGGCAATGATAGTGAGTTTTTAATCAATTTATCTGCATTCGAATGCCGGAAGGCTTCGACAAACAAATTCGATTGACCCACGAATGGTTCTCGGCCAGGGAACGAAACATGTAATCTCGAGGCAAGTAGTTGCAAATCTTCTTGACCCACATGTCAAGACTCGTTTTTGAGGACATATGCCTGCATGACACACATCAGAGCATGGTCAGACCACTCTTGCGCTCGGCCTCCACACCAACAGGTAGCTCTGATCTACAGTGTCCAAGCCAGTCGGCAAGTTTGATCTGATCTCCTCGGCCTCCGCCGATCTACAGCAATCACGGTGGCCCTCTTTCTGCCGATCTACAACCTTTCATGCCAACTCTCTTATTTCATAGACTATTGCCCTTTTTGCCCTCATATCCGCGATTTTCAGGAGCGATGTACAAGGTCAAGCGATCATCGCGCTTTTCCCCCTTCGCATCTGCGATGGTCATCCAAATGATTACATTGTATTAAATTTAAAAAAAAATATGTGTTGCTTCTCCGCATTCTCGAAATTCTAGTTTTCTTCAGACCAGCTTCCCACTCACGGATTAGTAGGCTATCTCAAACTTGCAGCTCTCATACCATTTTAAAGAAACTGAAGAATCAATTTTATTGATGAATTGGATGGTTCACAATTGAGGAGCTGCACCTCCAAACTGCCTCTAGCAGAATGCTCTACATCGAATCATCTTACAATATGAATTATATATAGTGTTCACACATTTACTAAAGTTAGAACAATTGTTTAAGAAATAGGAACTAATTCCCAATATAAAGCTCTAGTGAACCTAATCTCTCAAGATTTACATATCCTCCATTATCTTCAACATCCGGTGCCCAAAACATAATAAAATATTCTGGTATATATAAAAGTGAAAATTTAAATATCAGATTATTTAGGTCATAGTCTTAGGTTGTAGGTTTTGCTTATTATTATGGCTATGTGTAATTTATTTATTTTTATGGATATATTTGATTTCTTAGTGGTTATTTATTACTATGGGTATCTGAAAATTATAGATTCCTTGGTAATTATTCTAACCGTGAGTATGAGGTTGTTTTCAGATGGTTATCATCTCTGTTATTGAGGAGAGAGGATAAAAGGCTGTGATCAACATCTTCCTCTCTAAAGTAGATCTGCTATGGAAGCATTTAGTAAAGTAGTTTTAGATTATTGAATATTTTTTTTTAATAATTAGGTTTACATGTTTATTTTGGAAATTTGTTTTTTTAGAATTTCAATTTAATTATTAATCTAAAGCAAAATTATAATTTTAATTATTTTTTATGACTTTTTTAAATCTTGGTAATAAAATATATATTATAAAATAAGTAAAATAATATTAATAAACAACTTTTATCAAATATTTAATTTATATTTCTGACTTAAAATAATAATATAAATTATCGTTATTTATAAATAATAAAATCATCGGATAATAAAATAAACAATTTCTGGACAAAATTGTGAAGAAAGATATTAGAATTTAAATAACTAAAAAAACTTTTAAACAACCCATTTTTTAAACATTTACGTCTCCATTTTAGTCTATATACGATATTAATCATACTATATTTATATTAAATATCCTCAATATTTATATTTATTATATTAAATATAACCTATATTATTTATGTTCTTATTAAAATCTATAATTATGTTTTCATTTATTCTTATAATTTATGTTGTAATGAAGGTAATTAAGTTTATTTGAGATAGTTGGAGGAATGATTGTAATTTTTCCTCCGAACTTCGATACTTACGAGTGATAATACATATGTATTACATGAAACCACACTCCTACCTTGCCTGTGAGGATTGATTAATCTGTGGGTTCAAGGTTCTTGCATGTGAAGATTATATGTCTTGTCATGCTAGGGCGAGTCACATCGAAACTCGTGAATTTCAAATCTTCTGTCCAAAACACTCACGACCTAGCCAGCAATTAGAACTTCAAGGCCCTGTCTGAAGCTTTGTTCTACGTGAACGATTCTGCGGTTCTCATAAAATAGAAGTCAAGGTTCTGCTGTTCGTGTATGGTTTTGTAGATCATGTTTTGAAACTGTCTGAGCATGGGGGTTTTCAAACATATAATATAATTACCGTATATAATATAATTTCTGTATAGAATATTGAAGTCATGTTTTCCTGTTCGTGTATACTCTACAAAACCCACATTGGGATTGAAACGAACAAGAAAGGAGTTTATCCATGCCCAGGTCAACCGATTCTTGTGCTAACCTGTACAAATGTTCATTTTTCTATTTTTATTATTATTTTTTTGTTGGTTTATATATTTATATAAATGAGTAAGTAAGGTGATATTTATTTTTATTTGGAATTTCATTTTGACAATTTTAATTTAATTATCAGTGATTAGTAAGTGAACCTAAGGAATTTAGTTTTATTGAATTTGGAATTTAGTTTTATTGAATTTATGCCTCTGTGATCCATATCAATTTTGAGAAAAATCTTTGCGAAAATCACATAGAGATATTTTTGTCGACGAGTTTCGAGCCAACCAATGTGGTTCATCATTAGGACAAGTTGAATGAGCAAATATTGCTATGCAATATAAATAGATCGCGCAGAATATCTGTCATGTCTCCTAACACTCTACACGTGTCAATACAAAAGAGAATTCCAATAGTAAAATTTTCATTTTTTAAACATTATTATGGACAACTATTAAGTCAGACAACCTTTCGACTGCCCTCACCACTCCGGTTAATAAGAGATTTTCCGGCAAACAGGATATTGTTTCACGGTGATGTTAAAGGCCTGGTACCACCAAGACCGCCTATCATAACTCTCCTCGCACTTTGGGAAACTCAACACCTATTGTCATATCTGTACATTCGACGGCTTTATATTACACTTTGCTATTTCATTTAATATGAAACGGATAAGTTGTACAGAAGGTTTAATGTTTGGGTTTATGGTGTTACATTTTTACTGCTCCGCCCTCTACGTGGTACAAGCAGGCCCTCTCTCCACGGTCACTCACCTCGAGCCTTTCGCCACATCGACGAAGGATGGGATAGTTGGTGATCCGATGGTTAGCTTTTTCGAGGTTGGTCTATCCAGTTCTCGGTTACCCGATTGCATTTTCATTTCTATCATTTGGCGTTGGCTCTATCTCTCCACCTTGTTTTTCTGCGGGTCTGCTCTACCTGTCATTCCAGGCCTTGGACGAGTTTAGAAAGCCACCAGATGCAGGGATATGGCATCCTTATCGCAGCCCAGAAACCGGGTAAGGATCCCTATTGAAATTTTAATACTTCTCGCCTCTGTAAATCTAATTTTTGTTGTTAAAAATTTCCCACAACTCCTGGCTAGCAAATGTTAATGTGGTGCTTTCTGGTTGCATTGTTCTCCTCAGGAATCCGGGGCTCTCAGGCGTGGTTGTGGAGTAGGCATCTTGCGAGTCTTCATTGTTCAAGATTCTCGAGTAAGAGATTGTCTCCGGTTAGCTGTTCATCGACTGAGCTTGGCTCTTTTGATGTCATGAATCTAAGTTTGTCGACTTTTACTGTTTCTGGTACACAACACTTTCAAAGTCTTGCTGAGTTAACAGTGGGGTAATTTTAACAGCCGAGAGCTGTAGGGTTTGAGACCTGTACCCTTACTCGGGTAGAGGGGTTTTGTTTTGGTTTCTACAGCATTGAGTTAAATAGTGGTTGCCCTGATGTAATTATGTAATTTTATCTGAGCCCTGGTTTATCCTGTGGCTTATATGGTTGTTCTTGGTGAGCTAGAAATGTACTGAGAAGCTTTCCTCAGGTGATAACCTGAATGAAGCTGTTCACAATGTATTGATTTAAGCTTATTCACTCTGTTTAATATGCGTTGCATGATTCTTAGGCTTTATAGCTCACTGCTAAAGGGTTGTCGCTCCCATGTTACATTCAGTTGTATAATATAGTGGAATGTTTACCAATTTTCACTTCCTGTTCGGATGTTTGAATATGTGCACATAACAGCCCTTGCCCGGGTTTTTCCATTTGTTTTTTTTTAATGGTTAATCAGGATTTAGAATAAGTTCAACGCTATCTGTCAATAATTCTTGTCTCGGTACTGTATGATTATGTTCCATACTGTTTTCTTGTTGTTTCCATGTATACATCTGGATAACTAAATCTTGCATGTAATTTACTTAAATTATTTGACTGCGGTGAAATCCCTTCCCGTAGGGTTCGGGAGGTCTGTTTTGGCAACATATCCCTTGACAGGCTTGCTTGCACGATACAGTGTATACTCCTATCCAATTTTCTGGGGTCCGACCTTGGGTGCATCCTGAGGAGGAAAGTTTCCCACGCATCATATGCCGTGGATATTTGTGACTTACCTGAGTTCTAGTTTGTTGTTTTGTAAATGAAATATTTATATAACAGGCATTGCAACACCTGGCCCAACCCAGGTTATTGCCCACACGCAACAAAATCTATAGACCCATATCATTTCGGGTTTTACCCTCATCATTCTTACTATTGTTAACAGGTAAAATCTTATTCCATTTTTGTTATTTGTTTCCTGAGCGTGAAATCAATGATTGCAGTTTCGATTTATATTTACCCAGCTAGGGTTTTGGTTAGCAAATTGGTAACATTTTGCTATATCATATATCTACCACACCCTAGGGGTCTCTCTTCCCTCATGCCAGGGTTATGCATGGTCCAGAATCTTTACGAAACCCTACAATTTCACTACGGTTAACATCCACTCCCATGCCTTTCCAGAACTTAAGAGGGTTTATATACTTGCCCCTTTCTTTTTTTTTCCTCTTTCTTTGAGAGCCGAGTTTCAATAATCAATCTATGTTTTATTTAAGAGTCAATTCTGTACCAGAGGGTTTCAGCTACGTTTCTCTTTTTTTTTTTTTTTTCCTATGAATGAAACAAAGCTTAATCATACACAACAGTTAGTATTTTCAGTACCTATTCTTTGATGTCGAATTCGTTATTTCAACAGAACTGTTCACCTCAATTCTCTAAACTACTATGACTCGCGAAGCACTCCAGAAGTTGGGCCTTTCCTTTGTCTCTCGCTTCTATTTTGCCACCCAACCTTGAGATTCATCTTTCGAGACCAGAATCTCCCCCTTGCTCTCTTGCAGGACCACTGTCCTCAACAAGATAATTGCACCAAGTGCTTGGCTATCTGGTCATCACCAGACTTAGCCATTTGTTTCTTTTTCTTTCTCTCTCTGCCTATCCTTACAGCACATATTTTTCCTCCCCCCTCTTCCTTTTCTCTGGAAGCCCTTCCAGTTAGGGGAGGTAGTTAGGGTTGCAGTTACAGCAACCTTCTTTCCCCAACTTCCTTCTCAAGAAGTTGCCAGCACTTCAAAGAAACATTTATTATATATATATTTTTAAAGAAAATAATAAAATATTATTAAGTTTCAAACAGCAATAATGTCATATGCAGTTTATCTTTTACCACAGTAAAACCAAATATTTACATTTTCCCGGGGCATTACATCTCCCCCTCCTGAAGTTGGACATCATCCCGATGTGAGATGATCATGAACAACCCTAGGTAAGCTTTTTTCATGAGCTCTTCATCTTCCCAGGTGGGCTCATCGGGCCCAAAGTGCTGCCACTGCAGTTTAACTTGGGTAATAGCTCGCTTCCACAGTAGTACTTCTCTCCGGTCAAGAATGTTCAGTGGCTCGACCAAGATTTCTCCTTCCGGTTCGACCTGCACATGCAGTATCCTAAATCAGTTTCTTTGAATGAAAACTTTTAAACTGGTCTACTGGAAATAATTCTCACCTGTACATTCTACCATCTGATTACATGTTTAGGATCATAAACATATTTTTTTAATACGAAGACATGGAATACATTGTGGACTCAGATGTGACTTGGTAGGGCGAGCTGGTAAGCCACTGGCCCAATTCTTGCTAAGACCTAGAATGGTCCACAATATCGAGGTGCCAACTTGGTACACCCGCTCCATTGCAATGTGCTCCTTTTTGCTTGAATTCTCACATACACATGATCACCGACTTGGTATTCTTTAAACCTTCTTTTCCGGTCAGCAAAGTTCTTTTACCTATCCTGAGTGGCTTTTAAATTAGCTCGTACCTTTTTGACCATCTCCTCCATTTCCTTAAGCATTTCCAGCCCTAACATTAATTTGTCTTCTGGTCCACCCCAGCTTGAGGGTGTGCGGCACTTCCGCCCATACAAAACCTCAAAGGGGCTCATTTGTAATGAGGTATGATAGCCGTTATTGTATGCAAATTCAACCAAGTGCAAATACTCCTCCCACTTAGTTGGTTGTTGCATTACATATGCCCTTAACATGTCTTCCACCACCTGGTTTACCCGTTCTGTTTGTCCGTCGGTCTGGGGGTGATACGCTGTACTGAAATTCAGCTGTGTCCCTAATTCTGTAAATAATGTTTTCCAAAAGACTGATGTGAATTTCACATCACGGTCTGAAATTATTGTCCTTGGTAGCCCATGCAATCTAAACACGTTTTGCATGAAAATATGGGAAATTTGTACAGCTCTGTAGGTGGATTGCACATGTATAAAATGTGCTGCTTTACTCAATTTGTCTACCACCACCATAATAGAATCATTATTCTTCCTTGTCTTAGGCAGCCTTGTTATAAAATCCATAGAAATGGTCTCCCACTTCCATTCCAAAATGGGTAATGGTTGCAATAACCCTGCCGAGTGTTGATGCTCGTCCTTAATTTGTTGGCACTCCAAGCACCGTGCCAAATACTCGGCCACATTCCTCTTCATACCCGGCCAGTAGAATTATTTTCGAAGCACAATGATCATTTTCTAATATCCTGGGTGTCCAGCATAGTGAGTGATATGAAATTCATCCAAAATTAAATTTTTAATGCTGTTTTGATTGGGCACATATAGCCTCTTCTTGTAGTATGGCATTCCAACATCATCCACCCCATAGCCTTGTTGATTTTCTTTGCTGGTAAACTGCTATACTTGTTGTTTTATTTGCTGGTATACAGTATCTTGCTCTGCTACTTTTTTAATCATCTCCTCGAAGGGGATTTTCCATTTGTTATAGGAGATTTCATATAAACACTGTAATTTTCTACTTAAAGTGTCCGCCACCCGGTTCTCTTTCCCCTTCAAATGTTTGATTTCAAAGTCAAAACCACTTAGGAAATCCATCCACCGTGCTTGCCTAGTATTTAAAGTGGGTTGGCTAAAATAATTGGTCAGACTGTGGTGGTCTATCAATAAAAAAAATTTCCTTCCCATAAGATAATGTTGCCACATCTTCAAGGTGTGTATGACGGCTGCCAATTCTAAGTCATAAGCAAAATATTTTTGCTCATGCTCCTTTAGTTTCCTTGACTCGTAAGCAATTACCTTCCTTCTTGCATCAACACGCCTCCTACACCTTCCTTGCTGGCGTCAGTGCACACCACATAGTCCTTATTAGGATCAGTGATGCTCAAAATGGGTGCGGTGGTGAGCAGATGCTTAAGCTACTCAAAACTTCTTTGGCATTCCGGGGTCCATCTGAAAGCTCTTCCTTTTTTTTGTAAGGAAGTGATAGGATACGCTACTCTTGAGAATCCCTCTACAAATCGTCTGTAATAGCTGGCTAATCCCATAAAGGATCTGATGTCCGCTACATCCTTTGGTACGGGCCACTCCATTATGGTCTTTATCTTTTCGGGATCTACCGCGATCCCTTCCTTCATGATTATATGGCCCAAATACTGTATTTCTTCCTTGAAGAAGTCGCACTTGCTGAACTTGGCATATAACTGGTGTTCTTGGAGGGTTTGTAGCACTAGTCTGAGGTGCTCCTTGTGCTCTTCCATAGTGCGGGAATATATCAGTATGTCATCAATAAATATCAACACAAATCTGTCCAAATATTGATGAAATATGCTATTCATTAAGCACATAAAAGTTGCGGGGGCGTTAGTTAACCCAAAGGGTAGCACCACAAACTCATAATGTCCATACCTTGTTCTAAAAGCTATTTTAGCTATGTCTTCTTCCTTAATCCTGATTTGGTGATACCCTGATCGCAAATCGATCTTAGAAAATACTGTTGCACCTTTCACTTGGTCGAAAAGCTCATCAATCTAGGGTAGAGGATACTTATTTTTTATTGTCAGCTTGTTCAACTGGCGATAATCTATGCACATGCGAAGGGTCCCGTCCTTTTTCTTAACAAACAATATTGGAGCTCCCCAAGGAGACACACTGGGGCGGATATAGTTTTTGTCTAACACTTCCTGTAGTTTCATTTTTAACTCTGTCAAATCAGGTGTACTCATTCTGTAGGGTCCTCGGGATACCGGGGCTGCCCCTAGTACCAACTCGATAGTAAGGTCTATATCCCGTTTAGGTGGCAGTCTGAGAATCTCTTCAGAAAACACATCAGAAAATTCTTGTATCACAGGGATGTTATCCAATGTAGCTGTTTCATCTTAGAGTTAGCATAGCCCACTTGGATGGCATAGATCTGACACCCCTTCCTAATGCATCTTGCTAACTGAGAGGCATTTATTGGCCACTTAATCCCTTGCATCTCTTGCCTTGCTCCAAGCTCATCTCTATAATAAATAGTCTTTGTTTTGCAGTTGACTAAGGACCAGTGCTTTTCTAGCCAATCCATACCGATTAGAACATCATATGAACCAAGGGGGAGTACATTTAAGTTTGCTTTCACTGGCTGCCCTGCTATCTTTAAAGAGTAGTTATTGACTTTTGTAAGCACTCACCTCTTGGCCCCTATAGCCAGCTGTACTAGCCACAGATTCTTGAATTTAACCGGTTGCAATTTACAATGCTCTACAACTTTAGGACTAATATAACTTAATGTGGCTCCAAGATCAATTAAAACAGTTACAGTAAGGGTTGAAATTTTACCTTCGAATTCCACCATGGTCGGTTGGTACTCCGCCTGACGATCGTCCAGGGTTGCATTAATCCTTGGTAGACTATGTCCTATATGGCTGATTGTCAATGCCTCATGGATTTGGGATACATGTTCGGTTCCCTTTCGTTGAGGGAAGTTTTTGACGTAGTGAGGCCCTTCGCAACCCCAACACTGCACTAGAGGCCTTGCTGTCCCTTCGCTATCTAACTTTACAGGTTGTTCGCCGACTCTGGACTCATTGGTTGGTTTGGACCTGAGTGAATTTTTTTGTACAGTTCTGCTGTTTTGCCCCTTGCCAACACCCTTGCTACCACTACTGCAATTCCCTTTATTGTTTCCAGCCAACTTATTACTTCTCTTATCATTCCATCTTTTACCTGGAATTTCTCCCTTTTGTTTACTTTGCTGGTAACAAATCCTAGCTTTACGTATGGCTTCATCCATTGTCTTTGGATTTTCAAACTCAATCCTTTCCCGCATATTCAGAGGTAAACTACCGATGAACCTCTGCACTTTAGCTTTTTCCTCTCTAATATAAGGCACGTAACGAAGCAATGAAGTAAAACGAGTGATAAATTCGCCCATGGTTTGCTGTCCCAACCGCAAGTCATGGAATTCTCTTGCCTTTTCATCATAAAAACACTCGGTCAAATATCTCTCCTTAAAGTACCTTTCAAATTTCTCCCAAGTTATGTTCTGTTCGCTTACTCCTCTTATGATCTTAACTTCTTCCCACCACAGGGTGGCTTTTCCCTGTAATTGGAAGATGGCCAATCGTGCCTTAAGGTTGTGATCATATTCATATAGCTGGAAATATTTGTTCATATTAATCAGCCATGCCTCAGTTGCTTCCTCCTGTTCTCCATCAAAGTGTGGCGGTTTGATCTTGCGAAACTGCCCTTGCAACTCTATCCATTGCCTTTTTGATGTCTATTGTTCGGATGCATTTTCACATCATTCCTCCTCTTTTTCTTCTGACCCTTCAGGTTCTGTGTGGTGATGCTGCTCTTCTGACATTCTTTGCTACTCCGCATTGGGATTTGCTGGAAGTTGGTTCTATTTATCGGACAGGCTTTTTATAATCCTCTCATGTTCCATAGTTAGCCTTGCGTTATCTTCTCGTAACCGGGCCATTTCATTTTTCAATTCCTGCACTGTCTCCAAAATGGCTAGATTTGTATTGCGAGCCTCCTCTCTGAGCTGTACCCATAGCTCGGGGTTATTCTCAGGTCCAGTTACAGGTCCCTGACCCACCACATACCTATGTGATGCACTGTCCGTTCTTCTCATACTGTCAGTCTTCTGTTTTACTGTTCTTTAACATAAGAAAGGTGACAGAAACAAAAAAAGAAGAAGTCAACATACTAACTGTTTTTCTTAAAGAGATGAAAATAAATTGTATGTGTTGTTCCTGTTATCAACTTTCAATTCCCAGAGGCCTCAGTTTTGTAACTGGGCTCTGATACCAATTTGTCATGTCTCCTAACACTCTACACGTGTCAATACAAAAGAGAATTCCAATAGTAAAATTTTCTTTGTTTAAACATTATTATGGACAACTATTAAGTCGGACAACCTTTCGACTATCCTCACCACTCTGATTAATAAGAGATTTTTCGACAAACAAGATATTGTTTCACGGTGATGTTAAAGGCCTTGTACCACCAGGACCGCCTAACATATCTCTCCTCGCACTTTGGGAAACTCGACACATATTGTCATATCTGTACATTCGATGGCTTTATATTACACTTGGCTATTTCATTTAATATGCAATGGATAAGTTTTACAAAAGGTTTAATGTTTAGGTTTATGGTGTTAAATTTTTACTGCTCTTCCCTCTACGTGGCACAAGCAGGCCCTCTCTCCACAGTCACTCACCTCGAGCCCTTCACCACATTGACGGAGGATGGGCTAGTTGGTGATCCGACAGTTCAGCTTTTTCGAGGTTGGCCTATCCAGTTCTCGGTTACCCGATTGCATTTTCATTTCCATCATTTGGCGCTGGCTCTGTCTCTCCACCTTGTTTTTCTGTGGGTCTTCTCTGCCTGTCATTCCAGGCCTTAGACGAGTTTAAAAGCCACCAGGTGCAGGGATACGGCATCCTTATCGCAGCCCAGAAACCAGGTAAAGATCCCTATTGAAAGTTTAATACTTCTCGCCTCTATAAGTCTAATTTTTGTTGTTAAACATTCCCACAACTCCCGACTAGCAAATGTTAATGTGGTGCTTTCTAGTTGCAGGGTTCTCCTAAAGAATCCGGGACTCCCAGGCATGGCTGCGGAGTAGGCATCTTGCCAGTCTTCATTGTTCAAGATTCCCAGGTAAGAGATTGTCTCCGGTTAGTTGTTCATCGACTGAGCTTGGCTCTTCTGATGTCATGAATATAAGTTTGTGGACTTTTACTGTTTTTGGTACAGAACACTTTCGAAGTCTTGCTGAGTTAACAATGGGGTAATTTTAACAGCTGAGAGCTGTAGGGTTTGAGACCTGTACCCTTACTTGGGTAGAGGGATTTTGTTTTGGTTTCTAAATCATTGAGTTAAACAGCAGTTGCCTTGATGTAATTATGTAATTTTATCTGATCCCTGGTTTATCCTGTGGCTTATATGGTTGTTCTTGGTGAGCTAGAAATGTACTGAGAAGCTTTCCTCAAGTGATAACCTGAATGAATTTGTGCACAATGTATTGATTTAAGCTTATTCGCTCTGTTTAATATGCGTTGCATGATTCTTAGGCTTTATAGCTCACTGCTAAAGGGTTGTCACTCCCATGTTACATTCAATTGTATAATATAGTGGATTGTTTACCAATTTTCGCTTCCTGTTCGGATGTTTGAATATGTGCACATAAAAGCCCTTGCCTGGGTTTTTCCATTTGTTTTTTTTTAATGGTTAATCAGGATTTAGAATAAGTTCAATGCTATCTGTCAATAATTCTTGTCTCGGTACTGTATGATTATGTTCCATACTGTTTTCTTGTTGCTTCCATGTATACATCTGGATAACTAAATCTTGCATGTAATTTACTTAAATTATTTGACTGCGGTGAAATCCCTTCCTGTATGGTTCGTTAGGTTTTTTTTGGCAACATATCCCTTGACGGGCTTGCTTTCACGATATAGCGTATACTCCTATCCAATTTTCTGGGGTCCGACCTCGGGTGCATCCTAAGGAGGAAAGTTTCAAACGCATCATATGCCATGGATATATGTGACTTACCTAAGCTCTAGTTTGTTGTTTTGTAAATGAAATATTTATATAACAGGCGTTGCAACACCTGACCCAACCCCAGGTTATTGCCCACACACAACAAAATCTATAGACCCATATCATTTTGGGTTTTACCCTCATCATTCTTACTATTGTTAACAGGTAAAATTTTATTCCATTTTTGTTATTTGTTTCGTGAGCGTGAAATCAATGATTGTAGTTTCGATTTATATTTACCGAGTTAGGGTTTTGTTTAGCAAATTGGTAATGTTTTGTTATATCATATATATACCACACCCTAGGGGTCTCTCTTCCCTCATGCCAGGGTTATGCGTGGTCTAGAATCTTTACGAAACCCTACAGTTTCACTACGGTTAACATCCACTCCCATGCCTTTCTAGAACTTAAGAGGGTTTATATACTTGCCCCTTTCTTTTTTTTTCCTGTTTCTCTCAAAACTGAGTTTCAATAATCAATCTATGTTTTATTTAAGAGTCAATTCTGTATCAGAGGGTTTCAACTATGTTTCTCTTTTTATTTTATTTTTTATTTCCTATGAATGAAACAAAGCTTAATCATACACATCAGTTAGTATTTTTACTACCTATTCTTTGATGTCGAATTCGTTATTTCAATAGAACTATTCACCTCAGTTCTCTGAACTACTGTGACTCACGAAGCACTCTAGAAGCTGGGCCTTTCCTTTGTCTCCCGCTTCTATTTTGCCACCCAACCTTGATATTCGTCTTTCGGGACCAGAATCTCCCCCCTTGCTCTCTTGCAAGACCACTGTCCTCAGCAAGATAATTGCACCAAGTGCTTGGCTATCTGGTCATCACCAGACTTAGCCATTTGTTTCTTTTTCTTTCTCTCTCTGCATGTCCTTATAGCACAAATTTTGCCTCCCCCTCTTCCTTTTTTCTGGAAGCCCTTCCAGTTAGGGTAGGTAGTTAGGGTTGCAGTTACAACAACCTTCTTTCCCCAACTTCCTTCTCAAGAAGTTTCCAGCACTTCAAAGAAACATTTATTATATATTTTTTTAAAAGAAAATAATAAATATTATTAAGTTTCAAACAACAATAATGTCATATGCAGTTTATATTTTACCACAGTAAAACCAAATATTTACATTTTCCTGGGGCATTACAATATCCAATAACCAAATTTCTAGACGAGGTAACAACTAGAATAATGACAGCTAGATTTGACCAGGAAACGACTAGATTTGGTCAAACTAGCCATTTCTTGGTCAAGGTCAAATCTAGCTGTCATTATTTTAGCCGTTACTTGGTCTAGAAATTTGCTCATTGTATATTCTTCCCGATCTATTTATATTGCATAGCAAGATCTGCTCAGTCAACTTGTCCTGATGATGAACCACACTGGTTGGTTCGAAACGCATCGACAAAAATATCTCTATGTGATTTTTACCGAAGATTCTTCTCATAATTTAGTTTTTATAAAATATTCTAAAATAATCTTAATAATATATATAATTTTGCAGAGCAATTATATATATTTTACCTTTTTATTTAAGTTTATTAATTAAAGAAAATGTTATATGAACAAGTTTTATATGAAAAGAGTTATGGTATTTGTAAATTAAATTTTTCCATAATAAAGTTAGGGTAAATCTTTATAATTTAAAAAAATTCAAAATGTATGTATGCTTAACTTATATATTAAGTTTTTTTTTAATAATAATAATAATAATAATAATAATTTTAAATAAAGTTATGATTTAATTAATTTTAATGAGTGTTTTAATTTTAGTAAATTAAGATGCATTATGAAGTAAGTGTTTTGATGTTTATCATGTATTTATGCCTATGAGTATTTGGAACAATTTTTATAAAAATATATTAGGTAAATATAATCAGATATAGAGATAGAAACAATAATTGAAAATATGTTTAGATTTATATAAAATATAATTTAAAAAATAAGCCAACAATTGAATATTAAGATTAGAGATTAATTTATTAAAAATGCATAGTAACTATAATAAATGAAAAAGATAGGCTAAGGAAAAATAATCTAAAAAAAGACCAATCATCTAAAAACCCTTAATAAGGAAAACATTAAGTAATTATTTGAAGTAAATAAGGTATTGGTTCTAAATAATTTGAAAATATATTAAGGTATTGTTTTTAAATAGTTTGAAAATATATTAGATATTAAATTTATTAGAAAGGAAATTAATAGGTTTATAGTGCAACAAAAGAGATTTGAATTCCCTGATTTTTGCTTTAAAAGAGAAGAAAAAGGACTTACAAAATAAATTACAAATTTAAACAACTTGCCCCATACAACCAAAGAGGCTAAGTAGAAAAAAATGAGCATAAAAATTAGTCAATAAATGTGGAATACATTGACTACAAATTTAAAATTGTTAGACATATTTATAGTTGAAAACATTATTCGAGAAGACCAAACCAAATGAAATTGAGAAAGTTATAAAAGAAGCCAAGAAGGAAGAAAAATGGGTAACAATTCTAAATAGAAAATTCTTTATCAAGGATGAAGACCAAAAAGATAATATAAATAAGAATTTAGGATACCTGGAATACTCTTTTGAAATTTTTTGGATTTC
Source organism: Pinus tabuliformis (assembly GCA_031772625.1). NCBI lineage: Eukaryota > Viridiplantae > Streptophyta > Pinopsida > Pinales > Pinaceae > Pinus > Pinus tabuliformis. The sequence continues at coordinate 354,719,619 of CM062811.1, forward strand.
CATTGAAAAATGAATTTATGTTAAATTGGTTAAGTGAAATTGACATTATATTGCTGGTTGAAACATGAGAAAAAGACAAATATAAAGCCCTAATATAGAAATATTTCTCTTCAAGCACATATGAAACTAGAAATTACCAAAAATATTTCTCTTCAAACACATATGATACTAGAAATTACCACATAAAAATTTAAGACATATCTTCTGACATTAAAAAAAATATTTTTTCTTCACATTAGACTTTATAATTTTTTTTTTTTTTTTTTTTCCAATTTTCTGCTTTATATCGTTGAGCAGAAAAAGTACATAATGTTTTGCGTTGTGCTATTGATTCCCTATGGCAAACCAACCCAATAACATAAATTCAAAAACTTTAGATTACATATAAAGTACTTCATAACGAGCAGAAAAAGTACATAATGTTTTGCGTTGTGCTATTGATTCCCTATGGCAAACCAACCCAATAACATAAATTCAAAAACTTTAGATTACATATAAAGTACTTCATAAGTTTTTCGAGTGAAGCAAAAGATTGTCTAATGACCATACGAAAATTCCTAGAATATCAAATTCTTTGGCTCTCACTGGCTAAGCCATATACAATAGTCTAATAATAAGATCCAAATACCATATTACAATTAATATCTGAGGCACTACGAAGAGAAACGATTATAGGCATATTAGCTGACAGGTGTCCCGGATGGAAGCAGAGAGGCTCCGAATGACAACTGTGATGAACCCACTGAGGGATGCCTTACATACTTCCGCATGCCACGTTCTGGAGCTTCAGGGTCTACGAGCTTGTTGACTGGAGGTGGGCTACTAGTCGTGCACTGCTTGCAGGCTGACCAACTAAAAGTCAAAAGGAATTCCAACTCCTCCATGCAGGGGCACAATTGAGAATCAACCAAAACCTCCTCGCGAGACTTGGAAACAAGCCAACGATGTTTATAGAGCTCTCGATTGAGAGAAGAACACTAATTAAATTGGAAAACGGAGGGCTGTTCTAACACGACTGCTTTAAACACAGGAACTACATAATTCTACCCATTATGACAATGAAGATTAATCTTTGTGCCATAAGAAACTAAATTGAGAGGCTGGCGGGCTGACCTGAGCCCCACAAGGACCAAAGAAACTCGGATGGGGATGAATTTCCCACGAAAAGATGCAGAGCAATTCCAATTCTCAACACTTGCGATAAACATTGAACTCCTCAAGTTGGCCCCGACGCAGAATGCATGATGGCTTTGATAATAGTCGTCATATGGGCTTATTTTCACCATTTATTTTTCGACAATTGAATAAACCATATGGGCAGTGGAATGCATAGAAAAATATATGGAAGAGCCCCGCTTTGGAGGAAGGAAACTGTTGCTCGCAAACCGCGGAGGAGTTATGGCAATATGATGGCCATCCATCAGGAAAATGTGTCTCATGTACTTGCCCTCAAATGAGAATAATGATTGCGTTAAGTCATTATTAAACTAATTGTACCTGCGACAGAGTGTAAGGCCATAGAAGACCATGTGGCCATCCAACTGTCATGTCCATTACGTAAACCGACATCATGACCCGCGGTGGGGTTCATACGAAAAATGTTTTCAATAGTACATTCTATTTTTGGTATATTAATGCTAGAATTATTTATATAGATATATGTTATTTTTGGACCTATAAATTTTATTTTTTATAAGAAAAATAATTTAGATAAAAGTTATCTTTAAAATGGTTTAGAGCAAGATATCTATAGTTTAAGAAATGAAGGTGATACATTCTTGTTGGTGCACTTTAATATTGGAACAACAACTAATTAATCTACTTGTTTAAGAAGTCATTCCAACCCTAATTTTTTATAGATAGATAAGAAGTATGTTTTTTTAGAAGATACATAAGAAACTATGAAATTTTGGGTGAGAATTTGTTTGCTAGCAAGGTAATATGTAACATCCCCACCCCCCAATGAGAAAGACTACCACAACACACTGCTTAGTAATTCCATTATTCCGTGGAAGCTTCCTAAGCCCTACAATTGGGAACATTTAATTCATATATATATGCTACCTATCTATGAGCATAGTCACACAATGTAATAACAACAATAATAATAAGCAATACTCAACCATCTTGTACCATGTAGTACTTAACTATTTATTGTTCCTCAATTAACTCATGATTATATTCATAATAGAGAACAAAGCATCAATATATATATATATATATATATATATATATATATCAAACCCAAGTAGGGTTTACCATTAGATAACTTATACATAATTGCATGGTACACAATCATAATACCATAATTGCCCATTCTAGGGTTTAGTAACACGACATGCAAAAACACATAGAAATTATCATAAAACATATTCATGGAACTGTAAGTACTTATCACGTAATAAAGAGTCGACTCGTTGTAGGCTCTCCATGTCCTCCTAGTCATAAACCATGTTGGTAATAATCTCAACCATAGGTCCAAGTTGGGGCAACAACTCCATAGGCGACAATTGTTCACAATAATAAAAACCCTAGCCATGGAAGCAACCCCAACAACCTTAGTGTCTAATCAAAGGCTTTGCTTACCTGAACCTACACATAAGCGGCACACCCCTTCTCAACACCTTGTTAGTCCCTAGGTGGTGCACACCTTCCTCGAAACCTTATGACCAAACATAAACATCTTAGCTTACAACTCTAGGATTTATATTATTGTTTGATGTCCAAGTGCCAAACAACTAAACTAAGATAAATCCCTTAGTTGGTGCTAGATCCCAAACACGGACTGTTTGATTATCTCTGAACTGAGTTCCCCACTAGAACTCCATGGAACCAAGCCATAATTAGGGCCAACAAACCCTTAGAGCCACCAAGCTCCCAGAGCCACGAGGGCTCACATAAACGCAATGTATCTATTTCACTATGGTTAACTGAATAACCACACCATCAAACAGTCTATAGTTCACTCCTCATGACTCACTATCACATTAGTCTCTAGGGTTGAATAATCAATAAAATCCATAACCGAATTCCCATATGATACTAACTCATTCACTCAAAAAATGATTGAATCCCTAATCGAATGTGTCCTCAATGCATAATAATAATAGACGTCTACACTTCCTTTATAAATTCATGGCTTTCACTGGTCATATGGCATTCCTTGAAGCCATTTGGGCCCCATGGTGCTTTATCCATCATAGCAACTCAATTTCTTCCTTTTTGTCTCTAGAATCTCTCCCCCACCCCCCCAATACTCTTTTTGTGGAGTGGGCTCTATAACCAACCTTATTTTATTTAAAAAGTCGGCTCTTTAGCCACCAAGCCAAAACTTGCATAAATATCTAGGCATGGTGGCACTAAAAACAAATATAACATATGTAATATCACTACATGGGCATAGAGGCCTCATAATGTAAACTTTGAATCAAAATCCTAATAGTCCAAAGCATCCGGCTCAGCAGCCAAAATATTACTGTATAATATTTACATAGGCGTCATGGCCTTATCATGTTATTCTCGTCCCACCATTCTAACCATGTGGATGCTTCCAAAGACACCCCAAATTCAATATCCACATACATACATATACAACATAGGGTCAGGGAGGGGTATTACATTCCTTCCCCTCTATTTTAAGCACTTTCGTGAGTGCATTAGATATCCATAATCTAAAGTTGTTTATGAAAAATGACTCAAGCTCCTACTTTGTAGTTTAAAGTTCATTTCCTCATACGTGCCTTCGTCTTGGGGCATCCTCCATGCTTCCAGTGCCAACCATACATCAACAAGATCTGGAGGTTCTTACACATGTTGGTAAGCGTACAAGATCAACGATGTCTTCAACAAACTTGTAGGACATCAAATTGGAATTAACATCAACAAAAATTAATTGCCATTTGTATGAACATATTCTTAATTTTGAAAGGAGCAACAAAAATGATACACATGCAAAAATTCATCTAACAAAACATGAATTTACAATTTTCATGCAATATAACGATTATGCAAAATTCATGCTAAGTTGGCATTCTGATGCCTTAACTAGGAAGTGTTGTTCCTTCCTGCCAACACTGTATACCATCCTTGTATACAGTTTATATATTGAACTCGTGTATATAATCACCTTGCAATTCCACTATTCGTTGTTATTGTATACAATTCCTATATGGAAATATTTCCATTTCTTATTTTTTTCCTCTCTCGCTACCATTACTCTTGTTGCTTTATCTCTATTTCAAATAACAATTGGCTTGTTCAATTGACACAATTGCTGTAGATCTTTCCCTATCACATAATTTCCAAATCATTTGCCAATTTGACAAAATTGGCATTTTGACCTTAACCAACTTGGCTAAAAACCATAACATATATTATTTTTCTCACAAATCACGGAAAAAAATCTCTTGTCTCCTGTCCTATTCAATTAACATGTAGTACTATACATTTACACCTTACCTACTTTTAAGATGGATACTCATCCTGACATTGTAATAAAGTTGAATTTCTGAGTTCATTACTACAATCTCAATTCAATTCCTTCATTAGGGAACATTATACCAATCATTTCCGTATTCTATTCCTCTAATAACCATTGTACTCAATTTAAATCCCATAGCTTGAGCGAATACATTCCTGCTAAATACACTTCCTGTCCTTATTCTAATCCTATTACTATTTTTCAAAACCTATTATATCACCTATTATAATCTATGCATATTGGTACTATACATCGGTCGTGATGTGTTAGAAGTTTTTCTAACCATTCATGACCCAACCATCATACCCATTAAGGCCTAGGTATAATTCTACTATGTACCTATCATGACCTTGTCGTCATACCTATTATGGCTTAGGTATAATTATGTTATTTACTTGTCATGACCTATTGAAAGGCTTGTCATAACCTATAACATATTGGTTACCATCTTGTGATAACACCTGTCATAACCCTATATAACCTATTATAAAACGTTTTACAAAACCTATTATAGGTCTCTTACAATTTGTATACAAGACTTGTCAGAAAACCTATTGTAGACCTACTACCACTTATTATATCCTGCAATACACATATCACTTATATATGTCCAACTCACTAGTTGTAATATGTGTACTTGTTATACCCCTGTCACCTTTTTGTGACTACTTGGCATGAACTATTACCTACTTTTTATTACTTGTCGGAATTTTGTTATATAACATATACCTAGTTATACCAACTGTGTCCCTTGTAACAAAAGTGGTATATGATTTTGTTTCCAAAGATGTCATGGCTCATCACCACCTTTGTGATAACCTCTAGCATATATGTTATGTTTTTGTTATCTAAGTATGACAATCTGCCAAATAAATTGCAATTTACCTATCAGAAATTTATTAAACACTTCATGTCCAAGTTATATTACCTATACGCTTCATCTATGTAGTAGAACTTACAAGTGAGGTTGTTACAATACTCATCATATTTCTATCATATTGTTGTACCTATTTTGCAACCGGCATGCGACTATTCCGATACAAAACTTATTTCAATGCACAACTATATTATTTCACCTTGGGAAACCAAACAACATTTTAGCTGGTATATCTAACCAAACTTATCCTGACTCTTGTGGTAGCTAATAATAATTATCTACCCATAAATATCAATAATTGGTCCAAAAATATTAATTTCTTAAAAATTTCAATTTACAAATCATATATCCCAATATACAAGAATAAGACATGTAACCGAACTAAAAGTTATCTGGAGGAGTTAGTGAAATGTTGACTCCATGTCTGCTTGAGCCATAAACTAGATCCACCAAGGCTCTCGCATCTGAATACATCCACTACGACACGGTTAATTGAATAACCATGCCTCAGTCAATTACAAAGTCCAAGCATAAGGCTCACTGACTAGTTATTTAATTACATAGTCCAAACCTGTGACTCACTAACTATCTCAAAATTAAGCTCCCTTTGGAAATCCATAGCTGCGACAATTATAACTAGAGCTCCATGTTGTCAAAGCCACTTAGGCTTTCAACCAGAATGTATCTAATCAATGTGATTACCTGAATAATCACAGTTTTGTTAGCTTTAGTGTCCAAACTTAAGACTCACTGACTACTCCACAATGAATCATTCACTGCCTTTAGATGATCGAAGGTCTTAGTTCTTTAGCATACACCTACATTATTCAACAAATAGAAAATCATGTTATACTCATGCCTATACAACAAGTATAATATTCATAAGAATTCCAATTCATAATTGAAGCACATTTATTCATAATAGAAGAGAAGATATTTATACACTTATCTGTAAAAGTTGATGTAATGCTATCTCCATCGGAATCTACTCACCCATTACTATGTAAATAATTAGTACCCACCACCAGCCAGGGTACCAAGCCTCAACAACCTTCAAGATGCTATTTTTCTGGGGCCTTGAGGTAACTACTAGTTCCTTGAACCATTCACTATACATTCTATCACATCACATCATTTTCTCTAACTTCACTCACCCTTTTAAGCTAAAGCATCCCCTCACTGATTAAGAGTTCCTTGAGTGATCCATCATGCCAAGTCGTTTAAGAGCGAAAAACTATAAATTTTGTGCATGGTACAATTTTTGTCCTTATCAGTTGCACCAGTAGCCATACAACAACCGTAATTAGCCTGTCATATTAACCATTGCAAAAATACCACAACATTTTGTTGTCAAACAACATGCAACCATCACACACATGCATATATAATACATAAACTTATGTATCCCATTTAACATTTAAAAAATTATTAGTAAGGGAAAGTTTAGGAAAAAATTTCCTTCTTATTTCCATACATATTAGGTAAATCAATGAACAAAATTGCCCTATTGTATGATCCTTCTCATTACTCATTACCAACGACTACTTGTTTCGAGATATTCATTGTATTCTACTCAAATCTCATACTCCAAGTGATTACAACCCTATTGAAACTTATCATATCCCTATTGTAATCTTGTTACCACCTGTTTCAACCCCTACATAGCTTTCCATGAAACTTGTTCAATCTATTATGGTCCTATCATAACGCACACCATGGTCTCGCTACTATCTTGTAAATTTCTAGGAAAGTTTTCTTAAAAATTCCAACCCTAATTCAAATCCTCGGTTTACAAGCATATTCTTCAGGTCAATAGATTTATATTTACTACTTTTTTGTGCCATTCTGATATCGAGGAAAAAAATTATGCCCTCCATAAATCTACAACTAGTTAGGCCATTTTTATCCATTTAATACTCATGTAGCTTTTCTTCTACATTTTCTAAGAACTTTTTAGCCCTAAATTAACGTTTTGGGTAGGTAATCACAGTGTACTTGAAATTACCTTTCCATCGAATAGTCATATGCCAAATTATTATCTATGGGTTGAAAATTATAGCCCCCTGAAGTTCATACAATTTTGTTCCATTCCTTTTATATCTGAACTTTCAAATTTGTCTACTTCCAACAAGCCCGTAACTACCTTTACCTTGTACTGGTCATTACGAGTTCTTGGCATATGGATCCCTTCTACCTTTGCTAGTAATTTTAGCCTTGGTTCAACTTAGATTTCAATTGTGCCTCATTAATTTGGTTTTACTAGCCTTCCTTTCTTCCATGTGGTCAACATACTAATCATCCCTCTAACCATGAAATTTATTTTATATGATTAAAATCCACATGGAAATCATGTTTTCGATGGCACCATGGATTACACCTCAACGTCCAATGCACTCCATGGAGTCCAGCACACTCCCCAGTCAAAAACATAACTGAAGTTATAATATATTAAAAAAAAATAAAAATATAGGAGGTTGTGGAGCCAACTCTGAGTTCAAAAATTGCCACAAGGGAGCACCCAATAGTAAACAATATAAAACTTATATATATATATATATATATATATATATATATATATATATATATATATATATATATATATATACTCATTCTGGGCCTACCACCCTTGGGTTTCACGTTGCAGGATTCCACCTTGATGCCCTTCCATAAAATTCACGTCTCAATCCCCTCATGTATTGGAAAACTACGTGGTTTATATAGGCCACATTGGAGGTTCAAACCTAGAAGAGTTTTTTATCTCTTAAAATACAACATGATTTTTATATGGAGTAGCATGATCTAGATTATCCACAGTATTATGTTTTTTATGTCGATGTTTCGAACCCCAAAGGGGGTCCATCCTCAGGACAAAATTTTGATAGAATGTGAATGACAGTTATTTTGAGAGAAGAATCTTCTGACCAGAGTATAAATACAAAACCTAGAAATTTTTTATATATATAAGCTGACCTATGACTTTTTATTTTTATTTTTTATTTATTTATTTTATTTTATTTTAATTCTAATTACTTTTGTTTATTAATAATTCTAATTTTAAACTTAAAACTAGAATTATTAATAAACAAAAGTAATTAGAATTAAAATAAAATGAAATAAATAAATAAAAAATAAAAATAAAAATTAATAGGTTGGCTTATATATAAAAAATTTCTAGGTTTTGTATTTATACTTTGGTTGGAAGATTCTTCTCTCAAAATAACTGTCATTCATATTCTATCAAAATTTGGTCCTGAGGATGGACCCCCTTTGGGGTTCGAAACATCGACATAAAAAACATAATATTGTGGATAATTTGGATCATGCTACTCCAAAAAACCACCACAGAAGCTTAAAGTCTAACATGATTTTTATATATTAAAATAATGTGACCCTGTTATGGGCCCCTCCACATCCACCACACCATACATAATTATTTTTTTTTGTATCCCAAAGGAACCCAACAACCACTGTGACACGCGGCTACTAGTAATCCTATGGAGGTCTATGGCTTCTCCTCCTCTTTGTAAACCATGTCACAACAGGGGGGAATTTGAACCTTGGATATGTTATTTTTCTTAGGACTCACATTACTTCAAGCACTAATTGGGCTACCTCCTTAGAAATCACCATTAATAAACATTGAAATAGTTTGATAATATAACAAATTGTATGAAATACAACAAACCCCCACATGATCCCAATCAAATGATGATGGTGGAGGCTCAACAAATGAATTTCCTTGATTAAATAGCGGAACACCCCACCCCCTAATGAATGACCTTGATTAAATAGCGGAATCCCCTCCCCCTTGTTAATATCTCTAAGTGGGTTCCATTATCACGGTTCCTACATAGGGTTCCATCCTTCACATTTGGCGAATGATCACTACCTTGACAATCTGATGGCCCATATAAAAATAGAAACCCCCCCCCCATGCTGATGTGCCAAGGGGAGTTGGTGTCCCATATCCCAGTTTCAGACTTCCTCGTAATGGTTCCAACTCGCGCTAACCAAAAATCCTTGTGGCCTAGTGACCCACTTCTAGATCATTCCTTATTTTTCCACCATCGTGGCTTGGCCCCATGACAACTTTGTAACCATAGCCTGCTACTCCTTCGTTGCTTAACCATAAACTGTGTGTGAGGTATGTGTCCAAATTCAAGTTGTAATCTCCCATCATGACAATGTGGCCCAACCACCTTTACAGTTTTTAAGATCCACCTCCACGACTCGGTAGTACCATAGGTTTTGCATGGCCCTGCTGAGGTTCCACCCATGAAACCACTCAATCACCCTTTAAATATCTCCTATGTGACCTCGATTGGAACCATATAATAATGTCAAGCTCAATCATGACTTGCAACAATACACTTCACTAGTGGGGTTCTTATATGTAAAATTTTAATATATGTATAAAATGATATATCTATCTATCTATCTATATATATATATATATATATATATATATATATATATATATATATATATATATATATATATATATATATATATATATATATATATATATATATATATATATATATATATATATATATATATATATATATATATATATATATATATATATATATATATATATATATATATATATATATATATATATATATATATATATAGATATATATATATATATATATATATATATATATATATATATATATATATATATATATAGATATATATATATATGTAAGTATGTATGTATGTATGTATATATAATGCACCATACGTATAATAATATATCAAGACATAATTGAATTCAACCCGTATTAAGCCTTGTAACCTGACAAGTTCATAGGAATTCGACGGGGATAGCAATCAAGAGATTCTACCTTGTGACATATAAATCAAACATTATATTTTAATTCAACAACATTTCACCCTATATATAATACAAAGGATAAAAAATAATTATATAAGAAAAAGGGGAGGTTGTGAAGTAGCAAGTCCCTACCACTTAGCGAAGAGAAAATGAGGTATGGGAGCCAGAGACCATGAAGCCAATTTTGATAGGAGAATGAACATGTTTGCGAGTTTGACCAGAGAATGAAACTCTATATTTCTTTATTAACCTCTTATACATATCTAAGATACACTAATAACTTATTATTATTTATAATCAACAAGGACTGAGTTATTATTTACAATAACAAGGCAGTTCATTTTAAAACAATATGTAGATAAATCTTACATAGACTCATTTTTTATGTTGTACCTTGGAAGACAACCTTCGACTGAGGAGAGGTCACTACCTATGACTTTTTTCAAAACAATAAAGAGATAAATTGGTTTTCTCATTGTTCAAACCCCATAGATTACTGTTTAAAGGAAATGTGTTATGAAACCAGCTCAAGAAAAGATAGAAACGATAGATCAACGCCTTAGAATTCAGCCTCTTCAAGGGGGAAACCTCCTTTACATTACATAAATGAACAATTCTTTGATGATTCAAATGACAAAACCTCCTTTCTATATATAGGAGTCTAAGGAGTCACAATATAATCTAGCCGACCTAACAATAATAATATAAATCCACAATAATAACAATAGTGGGCTTCTATGGGGCACAATAGTAACAATATGGGTGCTACATGGGTACATCAATACAATAAGTGGGTTATACTAATAACAATAAGGGGTTACACTAGTAGTTGTTGGCTAGTTGAATTGTTTATTGATTAAACAATCAAGTACCACATTAATTTGTCAACCTGGGAAAGTCTTTTATTTCAAAGGCTACCGCGTACTGTATGTACTTAACTCTAAAAGCATTAAAAAGTTGTAGTATACATGATCCTCACTCTATGTTATAACAGTGCATTGCAAAGATAAAATGAAAGCAGTTAACTAAGATTACAAATCTGAAAAGAAAAGTGATGGATGCTCTGTTAGCAAAGGATTAGGACCCTATCCTACAGGTAAGGACGTTCAGCACCTGCCCCTGTAACCAGATTGCTAATACACACTGCAATTCTAATTCACCGGTGAAGCATTCTTTTACAGCTTCAAACGATTAACAAAACAGAGTACCAACAAAAAGGAAATTACCAGAGGTAATGCTACAGAATCCAAAACAGAGTACCAGCAAAAAGAAATTACCAAACACACTTACACACTTGACAGAAAATAAATGGGTGAATCTTGTGAAGAAGGTGGGCCCTGTCCCTCTCACAAGATTCCCCAGAACACAAATGCTGGATTAGGTGCTCAGAACAATTTTCTATTCATCTGCCAAAAGATCCAGTTACAATAAAAGTTCAGACTTTGCTGTTTTTCTTTCAAAACTTCCCTTACAACTTGTTTTTCTCCCCCACTCCTCTAATGTAGATGTCTCCTCTTTATAGAGGAGACATGTATTACAATAGACTATCATGGTTCATTCAGTTAAACCTTTCTGTCAAAAATAAGAAATCCATCCTTGTTACAGGATGTTGTTACAACAGTGTGACAGTGTATTCTTTCTTGGGTCTCTTACTGTTACACAGCTGGTAACCGAACTTCGACCGTCTTCTTGGAATCCTCGCACTATCCTTTGCCGCTTCCCCACGGTTGCTGGTTTAGTAAACCCATGCTGTTCCTGATATTTTAGCAACTGTAACTGTGTTTTAGCCTTTTTGGATAGTTGCTGATCATGCTGCGTCAGCATGGAATTCTGGCGATCTTCTGATAGTTGCCGTTTGTTATTTCCGGTATTCCAGTTGTTTGCAAAATAACATTTCCCTGCTTTAGATAGTTGCTGTTGCTGGTGCTGTAGCAACTACGTAGTTGCTGTTTCTGGTGTTGCAGCAACTGCGTAGTTGTTGTTTCTGGTGTTACAACAACTATGAATTATAATTTCTGCAGACTTTAGACAGTTCAATGGTTACTTAGCAACTTAGTTAGCTTTTCCAAAGATAAATATAAAGATAACATGAATATGTAATGAATAATTAAACACATATTCATGCGGAGAGTTACTTCATACCTTGGGGTGATTAGGTCATTATGTAATCAAAGCTTTCAACTTATGAACTGAAAAAGGGTAATATTATAGCAAAAATACAAGGTCAAAATGGTCAATTTGGGGTCCTAACAGTAGTATAGGGGCCTAACATGCCCCTCTCCTTCAGAAAGCGTTGTCCTCAACGCTTGAGTAGTTCTTGATGCTTCTGTATAAAATTCTTGTCCTCCCATGTGGAATCTTCAGCGGGTAAGTTCTTCCACTTGATGAGATACTCTGAAATTGATCGATTTCGTAGCTGTCGGGTTCTTGTTTCTGTGACTGCTCCAGGTTCTAATATGATTTTTCCTTCCTCTTCAATTTCTGGCAATATTGTTTGAATTGGGATCTTTTTCAACTTTTGAATAAGTGGCCATACTTCTTCGTCCTTCTTCCATTGTTCCCTTGCTTCATTTATCCAATCTGGTTGGATAATATAAATAGCACAAAACAATGCTTCCACATCCTCATCCTTGAAGAGTCTTCCCATTCAGTAAGGTCGCCATTTTTTAAGTGCATGTAGTATTGCCAACATTTCCTTCTCATAAATAGCTTGCTTGAGATGTAGCAGTAAAAATACCCAATCACCTACATCAAAACATTTTTCACTACGATGTTGATCTACCTGTTGTTTCGTTTGATTTTGCACCGAAGTGTCGTTATCCTTTAAAAGTTTGAGAACTTGTTGTTGATGCTCGATGTGATCTTTCACTGCTTGAACCTTTTTCTTCTTCATATGTCCTTCTATCTCTAGAGTTTGAGGAGTGGTAATTTCTTCCAATCCTTTACAAGATATCGTAGGATTCATTTCTTGATGCTCGATGTGATCTTTCACTTCTTGAACATTTTTCTTCTTGATATGTCCTTCTATCTTGATAGTTTGAGGAGTGGTAATTTCGAACAATGAATTACAAGATATGGTTGGATTCATTTCTTCTTTCTCGATGTGATCTTTCACTTCTTGCACCTTTTTCTTCTTGATATGTCCTTCTATCTTGAGAGTTTGAGGAGTGGTAATTCTTGCCAATGTTTTAGAAGATATGGTCTGATTCATTTCTTCTTTCTCTGGGGTGGGGTCCTGGTGTATATCTTCTTCTTTTGATGTTTCTTGATCCTTTTCTTCCTCCTCTTCATATTCTATGTAAAATAATTTCTTCTCAGCACACTTATGACCTTTAGTGGATTTGCTATCACAATTGTAACAAAGCCCTTTTTCTCTTTTTTCTTCCAATTGTTGTGGTGAAACCCTTGTAGGTTGTGGAAGGCTAGGGGAAACAACACTTCCATCTTTATAGTTGTGAGGGGTACGCTTCCTGGTTTCCATAATTTTTCTTTCCACTATGTCACAAAGCCCTTTTACTCTTTCCAATTGTTGTGGTGTTGCTCCAAAGAAGGAGTTGCTCTTTGTATCCTCATAATGTGCTATCATTTCCTCCGTGAAAATTGACCACGTAACAAGTTGTTTATGAGAACAAAGCCCTTCGTACCATAAAAATTGATCTGGTTCTAAATATGAAGATGCAATACATACCTTTTGTAACAGTTGTACACCGTGTAGATCAAAATATTGCTCCATCTGAAGTATCCAATTTACCGGATCCTTGCCATCAAATTTCATCATCTTGCGTTTTCTTGATTTTAGGAGCTCGAACTTGAAATGATTGTAATTCTGTACTTTTGGATATTTAAGTTCTGAAATTGTGAGCTGTAGTAGCCCTCTGTGTCCTCTTTCTAATTCCACTGGTCTGATCCAAATTGGATTCTCTAAGAAAAAGTTATGCACAATCTCCCAAGATGACCTGATTATAGACCTTTCCAGAAGAGCAAACTTGTATGAAGTGCCACGTGTCACTATTTCAACCTATGGATCTAAAAAATATATACAAAAAAACTATAGTCCGTCCTCTTTTTTTAGCTTCTTACGAAATTTCAATCCGATCCCCAGAGAGAAAGTTATGACGATTTTCCCCAGGTCACCTATTTTAAATGTAATTTAGGATTCTGCAAAAAGACCAACTTCCTCAGATCATATCTCAGCAAATATTGCGCAAAAAGCTCTGAAATTCAGACCCAAGGTTCAGCGCGATGTTTTCTCAAACGGGTTTTTTTTGCGACTTCTGAAACGTCACAGAAAAAAGTTATAGATAAAATTCCACGATGACCTGTTTGGAGCAGCGAAACCCTAGAATCCAAAGCTCTGATACCAAATGTTATGAAACCAGCTCAAGAAAAGATAGAAAAGATAGATCAACGCCTTAGAATTCAGCCTCTTCGAGAGGGAAACCTCCTTTACATTACATAAATGAACAATTCTTTGATGATTCAAATGACAAAACCTCCTTTCTATATATAGGAGTCTAAGGAGTCACAATATAATCTAGCCGACCTAACAATAATAATATAAAGCCACAATAATAACAATAGTGGGCTTCTATGGGGCACAATAGTAACAATATGGGCACTACATGGGTACATCAATACAATAAGTGGGTTATACTAATAACAATAAGGGGTTACACTAGTAGTATAGGGGCCTAACAAAATGCTTCTTAATCTTCAATGGAAAGAAACAATTTGTTCAGAGAGACCTTCTGATGTTGATTAGAATTTTAATGAAAGAAAAGATAGAATGATAGTGGAAAGTTTCCAACAGAGGCTCCTTAATGAAAAATCATTGTTTTTTACGTTAGAAAAAACTATATTTAGCATAACATGGAGTATAGGAATTAGGAGCACATCAGTAAGGAATTTTTAATTTTAAATCACAGAAAACTCGTTTACAGAACTGCAATATTAAAGACCAACAACTTCATTACTCTTTACTATGAAGAAAACATAAAATGAAACAATAGGGAAAAACATTTGTACTCAACAGGTGTTTGGAATCACTTCAAACTTCTTTATTCAATTCCATGTGAAGATAAAAAGATACAAGTTTTTTTGCTTCTAAGGTCCAAAAATCAGAACCCTCATTTCTATTTCTAAATAAGATTTATACAAAATTTCAAAGACAATTAGAAAACTGTCAACTTCCCATAACTACATAACTTCCTAAAATACTTTCCAAATTTACATCACGAAAAGAGAGAATATTACTATATAATCCAAAAATGTATGACATAATTTCATATGACAAGTGGCACTACTTTATTTAGTGATCTGAGATTGAGTTGCAAATGAAGGTCCTACCTCTATAGTAGCTAACGATGGTGACATCGAGTCCCCACACTTTCTCCATATCGCTATATTAGGACTGAGACTCTTACCAAACTTTGAGTGTGCCATCCTAAAGTTAGTAATTCTACTGTATGTTGGTTTGTCCACAAAAAGAGTTCTCATCAACCACAACAACTGAAAATCCCTCTGCAAATAGTTGAAAATAGTTGTTCCTTTCAACACTGCTATCCTTTCATGAGTTGATCCGATTTTTATTTTTTCCTCCACTAGCAGAGTCTCATAAGTCTCCTAGGGTAATAAATTACCTTACTAGTCCTAGCATAAATGAAAACCTGCTCTTGTTCTCTTATCAAAATTAGTGTTGAATTTCATTATAGCTATCTTGACCTCTACTAACGTTTTCTCTGTTTTTTTCCTATAGAGGTTTTTCACAATAATTTTGTTTATTTATAACACATATTTAGTTCTATATTCAACTCCTAAACCCCCTTAACTGATGAGAAGATCGTGAATTAAGGGAATCTATCATTTTCATTACGAATTGAGCTCTTTGTTGTAACTGCTGCTTATTTGCTACGTTCATATTTTCCAAGTCTGTGATGATGATATTTTCTTCTTCTAATATGGACAATGATTCTGAGATGTCTCTAACAGTATGAATGATGTCATTCCACACAATTTCTTTGGCCTAAATAAGAAACATGTTTCCATTCATATTCTCTTTTAATTCTCTAATTTCCTGGGAAGCAGCTTGAAAGTCATATCTGTATTTGTCTCCATTCTCCTTTGACATGGCTATTTCTATTTCATTAGCCTTTATTATTTTCAATGTAATCTCAGAGTCCCTCTGTGAGGTTTTCATTTAATTCTTAGAAATATTCATCTCAGTCATGACTCTGGTCATTTTATCAACTTGGTCTTCCAAATCAACTGGTATTACAATAGTGAAATCATGAGAGTCAATTTCGTGTTGCATACCAATGTTTATTTATTTAAACTTACCAATTTCATAATTTCTTTTAATCAACTCCTCAATCAAAGCTTATTTCTCCTTTTCTACCTCTGCCACTTATGTTTCCATTGTATTCTCTATTGCAGGCATATTAAATTTATTCCTCAATACCTCGTCCTCTGTTCCTGCTCCCTACAACAATTTTTGAACATCACTTCTATCTTCTGCATTTACTCCAATCTTAATTATCATCTTCTTTAGCTCTTCATTGTGAGTGACTAGTTCTCTTGAATTAGCTTTTTCTAATTTTAATTTATTCACCACCTTTTCCAATAGAGTTTATTCTCTATTGGAAGCCAAGAAGATCTTCTTCAAATCACTATAAATTAATTCCCCAGTTTGCTTATGCAAATTAATTTTTTCAGGTAGAGGAATTTCCCTTGCATCGACTGTCAAGTTAAAAGTGTTGAAACTAGAAGAAGAAGATACACTTAATGCAGCAGGGTGAGAAAAATATAATTTAAGCTGATTTCTCTCCAAATCCATAGATGAAAGAAACTTGGTTTGATAATCTAAAACAAATTGTGTCTCCACCTAGGATTCCATATTTTCCTTGACGTTCTTGTTTCTTTCTTCAATTTCTGAATACATCTATTTGATCATGGACACTGAACTATGGCCAGTTTCCTCTGGAATAGGAGAAGAGGGTGTACAAACAACTTCTCGTAATTGTAGCTGAAATGAGGATGAAATGCCACCTTTAGATAATTTAGCCTTCTTTTAGATTTTGTTTTTTCCTTTTTTAATTCAACTGACGTTCTCACTACCTCTTTTCAAATTCTTCTCACTCTGATGAGGAGTCTTAATTTCTATACCTCTTGATAAGTTAGATTTTCCTCCATTAGCTAATTTTTCCATCTATGGTTTGACTTCATGAATAAAGGGAGTGTAAGCATTTTCTACCCTCCTGTTTGCAATAATGTGATGTGGGTCATATGCCCATTTTTCACCGAATTGTAAATCCAACTCTTCAAGTAATCTCTGCACTTCTCCTGCAACTTGCCTTTCGTTTACAATGAAAGGTCCCACTATCTTTGGTAATTTAAAAAAGTACCCCTTCTTTTCTAGCAAAAAGTGTATTTGAGCTACATTTAAGCTTTACCTAATGAACTCTAGCGAAAACAATCTCATAGGTACAAAAGTTGGAAGTCTAAAAGGGGCAAATTCTGCTCCATATAATTTGATCTGTGAATAATCTACAAAGTAAAACCAATCACCAACTCTAACATCTTTACTGAGTTGAAGTAAAGACTGGGACACTGGTAAAAAACAAGGTGGAGGAGAACTATTGAAAATTAAATAAACCATTGATAAGAAAGAAGAATCAAAATACATCAATCCTTGCCCATTTCAATTCCTTCTTATCACATCAGTCCAAAATAACACTGGTTGCTTGTTTTTATGAGGGTCCATGATATTCAACCCTAGATGCATGAATCTTTCGACATGAGTGTAGGAAAAGAGATATGTAACAAGAGATGGAAATCTAAATCAACCAGTGAGGGGAATATCTGTTATTTGAGAATTTACCATTTTTCCCAGAAGGCAGGCATGTCAAATACTATTTCTCGGTTCATCATTAAACTGAACATTCCTAAAAGAGATTTATCAACAATTTTTATGTCCTCTTTTCCTAATATTTTGGCCAAAATATGTAGCACATTTCTAACTTCTTCAACAAAAATATATAGAGGAAAATGAGAAGGCTCCAGAGGAATTTTTTTCCAGTAGGCATTAAAAAGAAACTAAGTTGAGCATAATTAGGAGTAGATAGATCTTGGAAAGCTGAAATCATAGCTTCTTATGAGAATGTAGTGTAAGAATTTGTAGTTGGAAAGCATAAATCTTGTTGAATTAACAAGGCTGACACTTGAAAAATATTTTCCCCTAATTTATTCATAACAAAACATTTTTTAGGGTAAAGGGCAGAGACAAGCCAATTTATAAACTTAGGGAAGATGTAAGTTTGAGGAATCATGGCAGCTAGGACACCATACCTAATAACAACAACATAGACAAGGGATTCAACTTGGTTTAGTAAAATTTGATGATAAAATTCTATATAATTTATTGAACAAACTAGGTCAAATATCTCTCTCAGTATTCATCAGAGGAATATGGAAAGTAGAATGTGTAATGGCAGCTTTCTTCAACACTTTCCCAAATTCTGAATGCTGAGACTCTATGTAGATGTTCGAACATTGGCTCACGATGAAAACTAATTTTGCAAATGATATAGTTCAATTTTTATAGCAGGAACATAAACAACAATGAGGGAAATGTGGACAAAATTAATGGAAAATAGAGTAATTGGTAGTTAAATATCATTAATGGTAATTTTGAAAGAATCAAGAAAATTGAGCTGGTAACATGATGGATGAAATGATGGATGACGTGGAGGATGAGGTGGTAGAGGGAAAATGGTGAGAGTGCAACGAAAAATGTTTAATGAAAAAATCTCGCTCGCTTGCTAATGAAACATGCTCTCCAGTTGATGTCATATGGGGGAAGACTCTAGTATGGGAGACACTCGACAGACTTCCCCCACAACCATCCTCAGCAGTAGATCTGTTGATCTGGATTAGCGTTGAAAAGTCATACGGCGGGACTAGGAGAGCTAACCATTGGGCATGTCGTGTCGCCAGGTTTGCTCCATCCCACGGGTGCTACTACTTTATTTCATCGTGCTAATAAATCTTCCCAACCTTTAAACTCCGACACTATTCTATCAACTTTGGGCCCCACCTGTTTACATTAATACTTGTGCAAAACTTGATTAAAACAACTTAATCAATCATAACTCAAAATGCTTGTCTTGCTTTCTTTTTCTTTTTGTTATTATCTATATATATATATATATATATATATATATATATATATATATATATATATATATATATATATATATATATATATATATATATATATGATATATATATATATATACATATTTATACATCTCTCCTACTCACATATGAAATTAAAATGAGCTACAACATCTTGCTCCGCCTGGGGATAATATTCTAAGTTAAAACACTAAGAGCTTAAGGTTAGTGCCTTCAGTTCGGGCATGGAGTCAAATTATAGCTTGAAACATTGCAATGAAGGGCTCACCGAATATTCACATTGATCACACCCGTATTCACATTGAAGAAAATAAATGAAGTCAATGCTAGAGGTAATGGTTCAAATACTACCCATTGACTAGCAGTTGTATCATTTCACCATCCAAGTTCTCTAGAATAAAGGTGTTATTTGTTCTGACTTCTGCAATCTTGAAAGGACCATACCAAAGAGGATCAAATTTACCATGCTTGACATTCTCTTATTTTGTCACATCCCAACATAGAACCAAGTATCTAGGTTGAAAAAGAATATCTCTAGCTTTCCTATCAAATATTGATTTCATTTTCTCCTAGTAATTGATAATATTTTGCCTTACCCTTTCTCTATTTTCATTCAATTCCACCAATTGATTCATTCTCCTTGTGAGTGCATTTGATTCTTGCTGAACATCTTGAATAACTGCCACAACAAGTTTTTCTAATTGGATGGGAAATAAAGCAATTGTTCCATATACTAACTCTAAAGGTGACTTCCCAATCAACCTTCTAGTAGTAACACTATTTTCCCATAAGGAAAATTTGAACTTTCAATCTAAGTTTCTTTGATTCTCTGCAATAGTCTTTTTAAGAATCTTTACCGGGGCCTTATTGGAAGATTCTACCAGCCCATTTCCTTATGGGTGATAGGTGGTAGAATGAGCCAATATCTCATTATATTTCTAGCAGAAGTCAATCAATTTTGCAGATCTAAAAACCCGAGCATTGTCTATTACCAACTTCTTGGGAAAAAAAACCTGCTAAAAATATTATCTTTTAGATTTTTTATTACCAGTACATCATTAGCTCTCCTCGTTGGAACAAATTCTACCAACTTAGTAAAATAATCAGTCCTTGTCAAAATCCATCTATGTTGTCCACTAGAGGGTGGATTTATCTCCACTATAAAATCCAAACCCCAATGTCGAAAGGTTTCTTCCACAAATTTAGGGATCAGGGGTAATGGAGCTAATTTTTTCTTATCAGCAAATATCTCACATTTCTCACAACTCCTTACAAATCTATAAATATAAGAAAATAGAGAGGGCCAAAAGAAACTAGCCTTCAATATTTTATGGGTTGTGACTTTCCAACCGTACTGACCTCCACAGAGGAATCCATGGTATTCATTTACAATTTTTAAAGTCTCCTCTTCAATCAAACAGAGAAACAAGATATCAACTAGATCTCTCCAATATAAATTCCCATTTGTTATTACATATTTTTGAGCCTTAACTTATAGATCTTTATATTTGTTTTATGTCTAAAGAAGAATGAAAACTAAGGAAATAAATATAATGGAAAATATCTTTATACCACTGAGAACAAAGATATTTATACTTAATTTTGTTATCAGGTTCTTTACTCGTACCTTGTTCTCCTTCTGTCTTGGATTCAGTAACTTCGGCCAACAAATTGATTCCCATAGCTTGATGATTAGGTTATGTTAAATTTTTTTCTAAACATTATTCTTTCACCAGCTTAGTTGGCTTAATATCCATATCATATTCCTGGATTTTTGCAATCCATTTCCCTCTTTTTCCATCACTATCACTCTGAGTCAACACCTCTTTAACAACAACATTAGGAACATAAGAAGTAATTTGAGATTGCATAATATAAACTCTAAAAGCCTAAAAGCCTTTAGTGCTTTTAATAAATCATAAGCCTGCTTCTCCAAAATATTATATTTTAGTTCTACATCCCTTAACACTCTGTCAAAGAATGATATAGGTTGCTCTTTGTTCTCCTGATTTCTTTGTAGAAGCACTGCTGCCAGAGTAAAACAGTAAGCAAATGAGAATATTTGAAAAGGATTTTGATAATCAGGACTTACCAACATAGGTGCTCCCTATAATATTCTTTGATTCGAGCAAAATATTCGTTGGATATTGCAGTCCACCTTACTTTTGCATCCTTTTTCAACATATCAGTAATTTCCTTAACAATTTCTACATAATTTGGAACAAATCTTCTTAAAAATTGTATTCTTCCCAAAAAAATGTGAATCTCATTTTTACTCCTTGGAAATGGTATATTTTTTATTGCTTCAACTCTTTTTGGATCTATCCTAACCCCTTCTTTAGAAACAATATTACCGATTAATTTTCACTCTTTCAAAGAAAAATGAAATTTGTTTGGGCTTAAGGATAAACCATACCTTCTGAATTTCTCGAAAGCCTACTGTAAATGCTTTAAGTGTTCTTCATCTGACTTAGAGAAAAATGTAATGTCATCCAAATAAATTACCACAAATTTCTCATTTTCACCTACAAAAGTTATATCCATAACCCTCTGGAAAGTAGCCCCAACATTCATTAATCCAAAAGGAATTTTAGAACACATAAAAGTGCCTCATGGAGTAGTAAACACTATCGTCTTGTGATCTTCTGGTTTCACCAAAATATGATTATAACCAGAAAATCCATCAGTCATTGATAGTATTGAAGATTTTGTTACCTTTTGTAAGACATGATCCATTTTAGGAAGAGGATAATTATCCTTCAATGATGCCCTATTTAAATTTCGGAAATCAATAAATAATCTAATCTCTCTATTCTTCACCCTCACATCCAATAAATTAGCCACCTACTCAGAATATCTTAGAGGAACAATTATTTTAGCTTGTAACAACTTCTTGACTTCCTTCTCAATTGATGGCAACAATAAAGGGTTTATGTTCTCAATTTTTTCTTGTATGGTTTAGTCCCCTGCTTGTAAGGAATTTTATGTTGGATGATGATAGTATCATATGTCTTCAAATCCTGATAAGAAAATGCAAATCTATCAATATATTTCTTGAAAATCTCTACATACCTCTATTTGAAGTCCTTTGGAACATTATTTGCCAACCTCAACATCTTAGGACGTTGTTCTATTCCAAGGTTGCAATCTTCAAGATGCTCTTCTTAATCTATTTTCTTTGCATGGCTAGCAATATCATTCGCATTAAACAATCTCTCCAGGGGTACCAAACCTTTAGGAATCACATTATTATTCAATTGTACAATATTTTGATTTCCAATAGAATCATTCAAATGAAATTTTCTGTTTGATTGTTCTTCTTGAAACTCTTTAGATTCATCCTCTTGATTAATTTCCAAATTTGAAAATTCACCCACCGTTTCCAGAAATATTTTGATTTTCTCATGATATTCAAACATCATCCAATCTTTATATTATTTGGAATGGAATGTATGCTTCTTATTTCTACTTCATATTTGAGTTTGGGATTCAAAGGAGGTTTAAAAGTACTAGCTGCAACTGCCAATCAAACAGATAGTCTGTTACCTTCCCTAGGTACAAATTGTATACTGAAAGCATAAAATAAGTTATCTGCCAAATGCGACACTTCATTTCTATACATTTATACTCTTGGATGTTTTTCTTTACATTGATTCTTGATTTTCTTAATAACCAATTATAAATCTCCAAAAACAGAAATACATTGAATTCCTAAATTCTTTGCTGCTCGTAAACCAAGCATCAAAGCTTCATATTCAATAACATTATTTGTATAACCAAATTCTGGTTTATAAGAGAAGGGAATCATATGAAATTTAGGAGAAAGCAGAAGAAATCTTGTTGCATTCCCTTATTTCGAATAGGAACCATCAAAATATAACTTCCAAACTCCACTGACTACTAGTTCCTTGCTCTCAATTGTTGAAGGGAGATGCACTTCTACATGTTCAGCAATTTCTGGTGACTCTTGCAACATAAAATAGGAAAAGTCATTATTTTCCTGACTATAAATAAGAGAATTACTTGAACCCTCCTTGGTGATAGTTTTCATGAACTAGGTCTCTCAATACAATCTCCTTTCTTCTCCTCCAAAAAATGGAATAATAGCATAAGTAAAATCCAGTTTAAGGACTCCTCCCAGTTTGGCTCCCTAAGATCTTGAGAGCCACATTTCAAATGGGTTGGAATATATGCAACAAAAAAGTCCATTACAATTCTCCTAGCAAGAATTTAAGTCAATTATACCACAAAATATTTAATCAATCCCAGAAATTTGACCTTCTTTGAATAAAAAAAATATAGGTCTTTATAGGGCTTTCTAATCTGCAAATTCAATTCTTTCATGTCTGATAGTGGCATTAAATTATGAGATACTCCTGAATCTAGCATACAATTATAAAGTATAAAGGTATGCATAAGAAGTGAAAAATAGAAAGTAGGTGTAGAAGCATCTTGCTCTTCTACATGAGGACCAAACATCACTGCTGGTCTCTCCTCCTGCAAATTAACTGTAGTTTTTGAATGATTATCTTGAGAAATATCTATAAAGTCAAAAACCTGCTTCTTATATATATGAGTCTTTATTAGCTTTCTTAAAGGAATTCAAACCTTAAGCTTCTCTAATTATTTGATTAAATCAAAATAATGACTTACTTTTGTTGTTTTTAATTTCTCCTCCTCATTTATGTTATGACTCGAAAACTTCTTTGAACTGACAACACGTTGTTGAACAAACTTATGTAACATACCTGAATTTTATTTGCTATTAGAACATTCTCCCTCCTGAAGTATAACTTTTGGGATGACCTCAACTTGTTTCTTTCCTTTATCAACCTATCTTTTAGACTGCTATTGTATTGTATGTTATCTTTGCTCCTCTACACTATCTAGGAGTCTTGATATTTTTCTAGATCGGAGATCATAGTTGTAGGGAACTCTACTTGCATAAAATATGAAAATTTCTTATAATACTCTTTAATTTCTTCGTCTTCTAGAGAGACCTAAAAATATGGATTAAAATCATCTTTTATAACCTTTTATTCTATTTCATCATATAATGTAGAAATTTGATTTTCCTACTCTTTAAGAGATTCTTCCATTGCTTCCTTTGTCCCATCCTCAATGTACAAAGGAGGTTGTATCTGATCCTGATATTTTCTTTCACTTTGCATAATTTGCAGTGGTTGCCTCCTAAATTGAGGATTGAAATTTCTATTTTGACCTTGCTAAAACTATCTTGGTGCATTTTTTCTCTCCAATTCCATTTTCACCAAATTGTTACAAAAAGTTTTAGTGACCTTAATAATTTCATCAAGATTCTTCTCATGAGAATATTTTGGCTAACTAACAACCATTATTTATTCTTCTTTTCCCTTACCTTTATCTTGAACTTGTTCCTTTGGCTTAATTTTTCCTGTGGCAGAAAAGTTGGCTTCGATCTCTAGTTCATTAGTCTATAATTGTTACAAGGAAGGATATTTCGTTTCTCTTAAAGTGAAACAAAAATCATAATCCAATGCTCCAAATACTACTTTTGCTCCTATAGGAGGTGGCTTAATATATTGTGGCAAACTATTATACAATTTATTAAATCTCTTAATGAATTCATTCACATCTTCTTCAAGTTTTCTTTTTATTGCATTGAACTTAGTTAAGAAATAACCAAGATCCTTTTTTTCACCCCATCTCCATGTTAAAACATATTCTAACTCTTCCCAAGTATTAATAGATATGATAGGAAGTGTTTTGAACCACTTCCCTGCTTTCCCATCTGGTGATTGAACAAACACTCTCATTACAACATCCAGATATTCAACTTTCAGATTCTCACCAAATCCACATAATGAAGTAATATGATTTTTTGTTGTTACTTCATCCTCCCCTATAAATCTGGGAAATAATTTTAAATAATCTTGGGTCATTTCATTGATTGGATGAGGTAGGTTTAGAGGTGCATATTATTGTGTATTTTGGTTTTTCCACAAAAAGAGTTCTCATCAACCACAACAAATGAAAACCCCTCTGTAAATTTGACAATAGTTGTTCCTTTTAAAACTATTTTCCTTTCATGATTTGATCCATTTTTTCTTTTTTAATCCACTAGCAGAGTCTCATAAGTCTCCCAGGCTAATAAATTACCTTTCTAGTCCCATCATGAAGGAAAACTGCCTCTTGTTCTCTTATCAAAATCAGTGTTGAATTTCATTACAACTGCCCTGACCTCTGCTAATTTTGTCTCTGTTGTTTTCCTATAGAGGTTTTTCACAATCATTTTGTTTATTCAGTTATATCTTCAACTCCTAATTCCCTTAACTATTGAGAATATTCTGAATTAAGGACATCTATCATTTTCTTTGCAAACAGAGCTCTCTACTATAAGTTATGCATATTTGCAACAATCAGATTTTCTAAGTCTCTCATGATGATATTTTCTTCTTCTACTATGGACAATGATTCCCAGATGTCTCTAATAGTATGAATGATTTCATTCCATAGAATTGCTCTCGCTGAATAAAGGACATGTTTCCCTTCATCTTCTCTCTTAATTCTTTGATTTCCTAGGAAGCAGCTTGCAAGTCATTTCTGTATTTGCATGCATTCTCCTTAGACATGGCTATTTATCTTTCATTGTCCTTTATGATTTTCAATGCAGTCTCATAGTCTCTCCGTGATTTTTCCATTTCATTCTTATAAATCTTCATTTCAGTCATGAATCTAGTCAGTTTATCAGTTGGGTCTTTCGAATCAACTGGTATTACAATAGTGCAAACATGAGATTCAATCTTTTGTTGCAGAACAATGTTTATTTCTTTCAACTTAGCAATTTCATCATTTATTTTAATCAGCTCCTCAGTCAAAGCTTCTTTATCCTTTTCTACCCGTGCCACTTATGTTTCCATTGTGTGCTCTATTGCATGCATCTTCAATTTCTTCCTCAATACCTAGACCTCTGTTTCTGCTCCCTGCAACAATTTTTGAACAACACTTCTATCTTCTAAATTTACTCCAATCTTAATGATAATATTCTTTAGCTCTTCATTTTGAGTGACTAATGCTCTTGAATTAGATTTTTCTAATTTCAATTGATTCACCACCTTTTCCAATAGATTTTCTACTTTACTGGCATCTAAGGACGTCTTCTTCAAATCATTGTAAATTAATTTCTCGGTTTGCCTATGAAAATTAATTTTGTCAGGCAGAGGAATTTCCCTTGCATCCACTGTCAAGTTGACAGTCTTGAAACCAGAAGAAGAAGATACACTTAAGGCAGAAGGGTGAGAGAAATATAATTTAAGTTGATTTCTCTCCAGATCCATAGCTGAAAGCAATCTGGTTTGATAATCTAAAACAAATTGTGTCTCCACTTGGGATTCCATATTTTCTCTAACCTTCTTGTTTCTTTCTTCAATTTATGAATACATCTATTTGATCATCCACACTGAACTCTGTCCAGTTTCTTCAAGAATAAGAGAAGAGGGTGTAAAAACAACTTCTTCTATTTGCAGCTAAAATGAGGATGAACTTCCAACTTCAGACCATTTAGCCTTCTTTCAACTTCTAGTTGTTTCCTCTTCTAAGTCAATGAGATCCTCACTACTTATTTTCAAATTCTTCTCACTCTGATGAGGATTCTTAATTTCCATACCTCCTAATAAGGTAGACTGGACTCCATTATCTAGTTTTTCCATCTCTCATCTAGCTTCATGAATAAAGGAAGCGTAAGCATTTTCTACCCTCCAGTTTGAAATAATGTGACGTGGGTCATATGCCCATTTTTCACCCAGCTGTAAATCCAACTCTTCAAGTAAGCACTACATTTCTCCTACAACTTTCTTGTTGTTTAAAATGAAACATCCCACTGTCTTTGGTAATTTAAAAGTCCCCTTTCATTGTTGGCACAAAGTGTATTTGATCTACATTTAAGCTTTTTTAATGAACTCTAGCGAAAAAAATCTCATAGGTACAAAAGTTGGAATTTTGAAAGGGGAAAATTCTCCTCCATATAATCTCATCTCTGAGTAATATTCAAATTGAAACCAATCACCAACTCTAACTACTTTACTCAGCTAAAGTAAAGACTAGGTTGTTGGTAAAAAACAAGGTGGAAGATTACTATTGAAAATTGAATAAATAACTCATAGGAAAGAAGAAGCAAAATACATTAATCCTTGTCCATTTCCAGTGCTTCATATCAATTAGTCAAAAATGTCACTGGCTACTTGTTTTTATGAGTGTCCATGATATTCAACGCTTGATGCATGAATCTTTCCACATGAGTGTACAAAAGAGACATGTAACAAGAGATGGAAATATAAAGCAACCAATGATGGTAAGATATGTTATTTAATAATTCACCATTTTTTCCCAGAAGGCACGTATGTCAAAGACTATTTCTAGGTTTATCATTAAACTGAACATTCCTAAAAGTGCTTTATCAACAGTGTTTGTGTCCTCTTTTCCTAAGATTTTCGCTGAAATATTTAGCACAAGTCTAATTTCTTCAACAAAAATATCTAGAGGAAAATGAGAAGGCTCCATAGGAATTTTTTTTCGAGTAGGCTTTAAAAATAAACTGAGTTGTGCATAATTAGGAGTAGATAGGTCTTGGAAATATTAAATCAGAGCTTCTTCTAAGAATGTAGTGTAATACTTTGCAACTGGAAAGCATAAACCTTGTTGAATTAACAAGGCTGTCACTTGAAAAACATTTTCCCCTCATTTATTCATCACAATTTTTTTTTGAGGGTACGGGGCAGAGACAAGAAAACTCATAAACTCAGGGAAGATGTAAGTTTGAGGAATCATGGCAGCTAGGACACTAGACCTAACAAAATCAACATAGACATGGGATTCAACTTGGTTTAGCAAAATTTCATGACAAAAAACATATATAATTCATTAAATAAAATAGGTCAAAAATATCTCTCAGTATCCATTAGAGGAATATGGAAAGTAGAACTTGTAATGACGACTTTCTTCGAAGTTTTCCCAAATTATGAATGTTGAGACTCTGTGTAAATGTTGGAACAGTGTTTGTGATGACAACTGATTTTGCAACTGGTATAGTTCAATTTTTACAATAGGAACACCAAAAGCAATGAGGGAAATGTGGAGAAAATGAGATTTAATTGAAAACGGAGTAACGAGTAGGTAAATAACATTAATTGTAATTTTGAAAGAATTGAAAAAAATGAGTTGGGGACATGATGGCTGACGTGGAGTATGAGGTGGTAGAGGGAAAATGTTGACACTGCAATGGAAAATGTTTAATGGACAAATACCCGCTCACTTGCCTACAAAATTTTCTCTCCTACTGACGTCATACAAGGGCAGACTCCAATACGGGATAAACCTCAGAGAGTCACCCCACAACCATCCTCATTCGTAGATCTGTTGACCTTGATTAGCATTGAAATGTCATACGGCGGGACTGGGAGAGCTAACCGTCGGTCATGTAATGTCGTGAGGTTTTTTCCATCCCACGGGCCCTACTTCTTTACTTCATCGTGCTAATAAATCTTCTTGACCTTTAAACTCTGTAATTGTACTGTCGACTTTGGGCCCCACATGTTTAGATTAATACTTGCCTAAAACTTGATTAAAACAACTTAATCAATCAGAACACAAAATGCTTGTCTTGCTTTATTTTTCTTTTTTCTATGTTTTATAAAAAATTGAAACTGATACATATTTACAAATCTCTCCTACACACATATAAAAGTAAAGTGAGCTACAACATGTTAAATAATAAAAAATAAATAAATCCCAACTAAAAATTAGCCTGTGTATGGACTAGATAATGCTCCAAGATGATTACTATATGTACACATGTGGACATAACAAATAAAAAGTATGTACAACACACTGAAGATATTTTTTTCAACGTGAGTACAAATTTTCCATGTTTCTATGTGTGTTTACATCATAGTGGAACATTGGATTTTTATTCAATTTATTAAATCTTCACCAATTTAAAGGATTGGGATGCAATTTTTCATATTTTTGAAATTTAATGTTTTGATTTGCTCGTCTGGAGGATGGAGTTTCAAAACCCTTAATCTATCAGGGTCTAATCCATGGGGGTCCTACTTAATGCGGCAATAGAAGGGGCAGGGGCAGGGTCTAATCCATGGGGGTCCTACTTAATGCGGCAATAGAAGGGGCAGGGGCAGGGCCTACCCTTAGTGGCAAGCTGCTACTACTATAGCTATACATAGAGCTCACTACTACAGACACACACAGTATCTATATATATATATATATATAGTGTAGAAAATACAATAACTGAAATGGTGGGTTGGTCCATGGGTGCTACTGAAGTATAGGAAAAATTGTACTAGATAAAGCGAAGAAGTCCAATAACAGGTGCTATTAACTACTATATCTAGGAACAAAGTAGCTATGAAAGTGAGACACCTACTATGAATGTGATACAACAACTATAGCGCAACAAATGATCTTCTTATCTGTCATTTGTAGACATTGAATGAATGGTAACAACCATCTTTAGCCTAGATATATAAACAAATTCCATATTAATAAATTTTTGAAATTTGCATGTATTACATGTGTATGACCGCTGAACCAAAGGAGATGAAGAAATTTCGATGGAAAACAATTTCACTCAGCAGCTCGAGTAATATTTGAGCTTCCAAAAACTTAGAGAATAAACCATTCGAGTTTTATCTCTTCAAAATTTCCTTTTTGTCATCTCTGTTGCATATGCACCTACACATGAGAAGGGCTAGGAGGTTGGATTTCATAAGCCTAGAGTGTTGTGTAGCTCTAGGTGGGCACTGAGCAGACTGAACAATATCTATTAATTAGTGCAGAGAATAAGTTTGTTTCATGGAGACAATGGCCATGGAACCAGCTAAATGGAGAAGATGTTAGGGTGGACAAATCTCAAGGAATGAAAAGACTGAAAAAATTTTGGTGGCAAGAAAACCAGATGTGTGTTAGACTCCATGTGGGGTATGAGAGCCAAAAAATAAAACGTTGTGGGACCTTCTTGTAGGTTAAATTCTCTTACTCTCTAAGCCTTAAGGAAAAAATATTAATGGGAATTTACTTGCGTTTTATCATTACTTGAACCCTTCGAAGATAGCTCCATCCTATAAAGACTCTTTCCTTTCCAACCAGAGAATCTTGGTCTACACAAGAAATGGTGATGACGTTTTGCACACAACAATATGTAGTATAATATGCATATGTTAGAGAAGAAGAACACAAAATCTTACACTGTAGTCTATAATTTGGATCTAGAAATTGGATTCAAATAGCTTTCCAGTTGATAGGTTCTAGAAATTGGATTCAATTAGCTTTCCAATTGATATGTTCTCTGTAAATCCTATATCGTTGGGTAATCTAAGGCAACTTGTTTACTATAAATTCTACTATTTAAATATATATATCTATGCATCGGTGTTATGCAATTTTGCAATGTACTTTGGATTTTGTATACAACTAGCAAATAAATACAAGATGAACATGAAATATGCCTTCAAAATTTAATATGATTCCAGATAAACTAATAACCATATCTAATGCCCTTCTCACTTCTTCCTATTGGTATGTTGCTATGTATGGCAGGATGGGAGTGATTTCAATGCCCCTGCGTGTGTTTCCATTCCCATATCAGTGTGATCCAGGTAGGTGTGGCCTCTACCTCTATAAATGAAAGGGGTGCTTGGGACTATGTTGCCTCTGTAACAAGTGAAAAATAAACAACCACTTAGTTAATTGATTGGTTCAAATCAAAAGGAACTTATAGTACTATCTTTATATTTATAAAAATGCGTACTTGATCATTGCTGATAAGAATGCATACGATAGAATCATAATGATATCGCTTCTCTTCTTCTTATACGATAGATAAGTTTATGGAATCCAGTCTTCAAGTGCTTGTAATCAAGTTAACCTCACATGAATTGGGTTGTCTAGATGGACATGATTACAATTTAGTGGATAAGGAGAATACTAGATAATCACCACTGGAACTCCCTTGCGTATAGTAGAGCTTTATCTGGTATTTCGCGCATCTCACGTTATAGTAAATGAAAGAGATTATTCATGATAGCTTCTTAAATAGAATCTTATATATCTTCTGAGCAAATGAAGAATATTCTAAAATGAGTATAGGATTATGAGCTGATTAATACTCTTTTTAAATACGTCCCTTCTGTGCTTCTTTCTTTCCTTCCCTATGACTCACATGAATGAGTGAAAGTCCAGTCTGAGATATAAGCAACTTCTGGCTTGTCTTCCTTGCTAGGTTCATTTGTTGGTTCTTAGCTTCATTCTCTCTAAAGTATACTTTGTTTTTTTGGTCTCCTCGTGCTTACTTCTTCTAATTGTCTTTTTTGCTTCTATCATAGAAGAAATTGTCTAATTATGCTTACTTAAATCATAGCATTATGCTTACTTAAATCACAATTTATAAATACCTTCCAGAATCACTACTCACATGAATGAGAGAACTACAATTTTTAACTCTTATTAAACAATTTCAAGCTAATAGTATCCTCTGATGGAAAGATTCAAGAGTAGAATATAGAAATAGAGAAATAATAATGGTTTAATTCATACCATTTTAACAATATCTTCATTATATTTTGTCTAAATTGATTTTTTTCCGAAATCCCAGAAGCAAAAGCATAAAAGTGATAGAGCATCAATGTTCTGCAGCATGGTTATGCTATGTTATAGACACATGTAAGCTAAGATTTCTTTATTTGGTCACTAACCATGTACCTAGTTCCTTTAACTCGTTGCTAACCATTTTCATGGCTCCTTTGGTTCCTCCAGTAAGTTGTCTTACTACACCAATAAATTGCATTTCTATTCCAACTATCTAAAAGAAATCTTGTTAATGCAGAGCATCAAGGTGTTCTTGTTTTCTTGAGGTGTCCTTGTTTTCTTCTAGCATGGGGATAGAGGTCTCAAGAAAACAATGATAGTGTGATGGCAAGTGTATGAAACTTGTTAAAGTGTATGGCACCTGTTATACGTAGACAAAAATGGTGGCAAAGCAGTGGAAATCATACATGTAGAAAAGTAGTGGACAACTGTTACAATGTATGACACCTATTATACGTAGACAAAAGCAGTGGCAATAAAAGTAGTGGTAAGCGTACATCTAGAAAAGCGATGGACAATATTTTTAATCTAACGATGTAATGCTACCTTAAGAGCGATAGTTTTCAAACATTTTAGCATTCAATGTTCATAATTAATGTTAGCATTAGTTTGTGGGAACCTGAAAATTTCATCTTTTTCCCATATTTATTCCAAATTAGGCCTCATACTTGCCTCAATATGAGGCCAAATAAGATGAAAATTGCACTAATTCGTTAACAGGAAAAAGTGTTACACTTCATTGGTTGGGGAAATGTGGTGGGGACATAATATGTAACGAAAGCATGGTTTTAAATTTTTAATCTATATCAATTTATGTGCGAGGTTTTAGACTATATCAATTTCGATTACTATAGTCCTATGCCACAAGTGACAGAGACTAAAAATATTATAACTTAATGTAATGTATATATTCATGGTATCGTTTCCATCTTCATCTCTTTTTTGTTTTTTAATATAAAACACACGTAAATCATTTATCATCATAATAAATGTTATACGCAAGGAATTACATATATAGACCTTGTAAAATATCATTTCGATGTAAATATATATGTTTTATTTTGATATAGTTTGGTGTGTGTATATATAATTAAAAATAAAAAATTAAATCCCCCTTTTAAAGGGAGTGATGCTCTACACAATACTTTTAGCCCTCTAAAATTAAGTCAATTTAATTTCCCCCCAATGACCTTGTAATTGAATCATATTATCTATCCTTCTGCCCTTCTTGGAATCTATAATCTAGTATGGGGTAAATTTACATGATCATCATCATTAGGGATTCTGTTAAACAATTGATAAACAACCAGTAATTCTTCAATCTCGCCCCAAAAAACACTAGAATATGAACTATCATTCTATTTAACATTGTCAACTATTGATTTGTGGTAACTACTCTCAAATTAATAGATATTTATGTTAATTCCACCTTTGACACTTTCATCAAACACATGGTGGACACCTACAAACCTAAAAAAATTTAGCCTAACTAATCCCAAAAAAAATCAGATTCTTACCTATCATTTTATTTAACATTTCCAACTATCCATTTCTAGTAACTATTCTCATATTAATAGAGATTTATGTTAATTTCACCTTTGACACTTTCATCAAACACATGGCGGACACTAAAAAACCTATAAAAGTTTTCCTTAATCTGCTTCAATTATGGCCCAATTCAGACCTAATGTTGTAACTAGGCTCTAATACTAATTAATAATGTCGCCAACCCTCCTCAGACAATGTTACTGCAATACACTATTGGGTAATGCCATTATTCTATGGAAGTTTCTTAACCCTGTACTTGATAACATTCAATATATATATATATATATATATATATATATATATATATATATATTGCATATCTACTGGCATAGTCAAGAAATACCAATAACAACAATAATAATAAGTGATACTGAGCCATCTTGTGCCATAATTAACCAATGATTATATTTATAACAGATAAAAAAGCATGCATGACTAAATTATCACACACACACACACACATATCAAGCCCAACTAGGGTTTACCATCATATAGCTTAGACATAATTGCATGGTACACAATCATAATGCCATAATTCCCCATTTTAAAAACACATAAATTACCATAAAACATATCAGAACATAGTAAACACTTATCTGATAATAAAGATCCAACTAGATGTGGGCTCTCCACATTACTCTTACCCATATGTGGTTCCTAATCTCAACTAGGGGTCACCTTTGAGCTGAGGCAACAACTGCATAGGCAACAATTATTCACAATAACAAAAATCTTATTAGTCTTAGTCTCCAGGCATAGGCTTTGTTACCCTAAACTTATGGCCAAGTGGCACACCCATTCTTTGTTCCCTTCCAGTCCCTCTACAGTGTCCACCATTGAGGATGCCTTATGGCCATCTAGAAACGTCTCAACCTGCAACTCTAGGAGTTCTGCTACTGTCTCATGTCCAAGTGCTAAACAATCTAAGTGAAATCAACCCCCCAACTAGTGCTATAGCCCTAACCAAGACCCCACGACTATCTCTAAATTGAGTCCTCCCTAGAGCTCCACGGCTCAAGCCATAATCAGGGCCAACACACCCTCAGAGCCATCAGGACTCACATAAACACAATGTATTTGTTTTGGTATGGTTAAATAAATAACCACTCCATTTGCCACTCCAAAGTTTAGTCCTTAGAATTCACTAATTCATTGGTGTCGAGGACTGAATACTAACCAAGTCCATAACTAAATTGCCATCCTAGACTAACTCATTCACTCAACTGACTAAATCCCTAGCCGAATGCCTCTTGAATGCATAATAATAGTGGGAAGCTGCACTTCCTTTATAAATGCATGGGCTTCATTGGCCATGTGGCACTCTTTGAAGCCACGTAGGCCCCAGGGTGTTCTAGCTACCATAAGAACTCAATTGTTGCCTTTTTTGAATGGAGTTACTCCCCCCATACTCTTTCCATCGAGTGGGCTCCATAGCTAGCCTTATTTTCTTTATAATATGAATAATCACATTTTATTTGCAAACTTTTCCCTTCGGCCACTTCCAATAATGACATAAATGTATGGGCACAGTGACTCGAAAAACATATCTAACATTTATATTATCACTAAATGGGCACGTGGGCCTCATAATGTAAACTCTAGCTCAACAACCTAATAGTCCAAAGTTTGACTCAATAGCCTAAATATTATTTTACATTATTTACATCGGTATAATGGCCTTACCATGTTATACTCGACCCACCGGTGTGACCATGCAGATACTTCTAGAGACACCCCAACTTCAATATCAACATACATACATATACAAAACAAGGGTCAGATAGAGGTATTACGTAATCAATATTTATAATTATTAATATCTAATAATTTTTAAATGCATAATGATGTGGCTAAAATCCAACTGAATTACTTGTGTTGATGAGCTTCGTAATAGTGTCATAGATGTTTGATATCTGATATCATCCCAATATGTAACCAAATAGTAAATTTTGACATCCTAAATGACTGTATGTCTAAATTTAATCATTGACTTTTAACCCTTGTTGGCATTATGACATAGGTTGGCACTATGACACAGGTGTTGTTCTTGATGGCAACTCACTCAAATGACAGATCACAGTTCAGGCTCTCAGAATAAAGAAAAAAAGGGTATATGCTGGTTCCATTTGATGAAGTTGCGTATACACGCGGGATCAACTATCAAAATACGCGTATGCGTATGCACGCACTTCCATGCAAGGAAAAGCACGTACATGTGGGAAAACTTGTTTTTAGTCCTTGGTATTTGGACCTATGGTTTTGGACCATGGTATCTCGTTCGATGTGTTGAACCTAGGTATTGAGTCCCAAGTTTTGGTTCTAAGCGGTTTTGGACCATGGTATTGAGTAAGGCCTAAGACTATAAAAGGGGAAGGAGATCATTAGGCAAAGGCACTCAAGAATTGAATATCTTATGAAAAGAAAAATCTAGAATACTGGTCATTGGGTTAAGGTGCATAGCTGGATCTGAACCTGAGCGCAAGGAGAAGAATAAGTTCTATTGATGGGTCAAGATCTTAAGGCTTGAAGAGAAGTATCTTTGTGTGATTTTGATTTGTTATATTTGGCGCATGACTTGATCTATAGATCTAATAATCTAGGTATAACTGATGTCTGAATATTTGTAAAAGGTAAATTATCTTTTATAGATCTGTACACAGGTTCCGCATAGAAAAGGCACGTATACACGCTAGTCAGGTGTTTCAAAAACGTGTATACGCAGGTTTGCCTCAATATAGCAGCATATGCACACAGGTTCTACATATTGAAGTAGCGTATGAATCATAAAATATGTTTTAGCTACTTTTGTTTATTGCTACAGTGTTCTAGGTTTAGGATTGGTTTTTTGTTACTGTTACTGTATTCTGGTTACAACATTCATAGAAGTGATTAGTTTATTCAGTTTTGGTTGGTGCAAAGGAGTTTGGTTGATGCAGATATAATTGATGTTTGATTGATGTTATTGATGGATCCATTCTGAAAATTTATGAAATGTGGTCCCTGGAAGAAAAGAGAAGGTTGTAGTCTTTTGTAGGTCAGCACCTACGTACTAGTACCTCAGCTAGTACAAGAACTAAGGGGGTTGTAGCTCCCTTCCAAGAGAAGCTAGAGAATGAGAGAAGGTTGTAGCCTTCTGCAGGTAGAAGCCTGCGTACTGGTATAAGACTGCACCAGTACAAAAACATTGTAAAAAGAAGTTTCTAATTAAAGGAAGATAGAGACGAATTTTAGTAGGTGGTTTTCACCCACATTGGGTTTCCACCTTATATCTTGTGTTCTTGTGTGTGACTGTCTGCTCTGTTTTACTGTTCTTGGTTACTGTCTATATGGTTTTTATGCACATATTAATGTTCAACATCTGAAGAATAAATTAAATTATAAGTCTGCAGGTTATACACTAGTTTCCTTAACTGCAGTTACATATATATGCAGTTTTGACTAACTGAAGTAGCGTTTACAAAATTGATTTTGAAATGAAAAATAATTGACTTGATAATACTGATTCACCCCCCCCCTCAGTATTATTTCCAAAAATTGGTATCAGAGTAGGTCCTTCAAAAGAATCTTGATCACTTGAAGGAAGATCTATCATCATGAGCAACTATGAAAAGGAGGCATCTATTATGCCACCAAACTTTGATGGGAGGAAC
Source organism: Pinus tabuliformis (assembly GCA_031772625.1). Taxonomy (NCBI): domain Eukaryota; kingdom Viridiplantae; phylum Streptophyta; class Pinopsida; order Pinales; family Pinaceae; genus Pinus; species Pinus tabuliformis. The sequence goes on from CM062811.1 coordinate 354,756,848, forward strand.
TTCGTCTATTGGAACGTAAGAATCATAACCTATCTTCAATCTCTTTGTACAGAAGTTTGGGATATCATGGAAGGAGGATACACATTTCCATCAACAACTCCTATAGATACGGCTGGTAAAAAGCAGTATGAAACAAATGCAAAAGCTGTCAATACTTTATTGTGGAGTCTATCTTATTTAGAATTCGTCAAGGTGATGCAGGTCAAAACTGCTAAAGAAATATGGGACAAGATCATTCTGAGCTATGAAGGAGACGATCAGGTGAAATGTGCAAAACTACAATCTCTGAGAATTCAATATGAAACTCTCAAAATGCACAATGATGAAAGTGTGGCTAATTATTTCTTATGTATAGATGAGATTGTTAATCGCATGAAAAACTTGGTTGAAGAGATAAAATAAGTTACTTTGATTGAAAAGGTTCTAAGATCTTTGTCTTCTAAGTTTGAATCAAAAGTTTCTGCCATAGAAGAAAAGCAGAATCTTCAGAGTATTACCATGTCACAGCTGCACAGAATCCTAATTGCTTTCGAAATGAGAAAATGGGGTCCATCAGACATGAGAGAAGCCACATTCAAAGGAGAAAACAATGAGTCAGGACATATGACAGAAGGAGATGAAGAATAAAACTTTGTCAAAAACCTTCAACTGGGTTCTGGAAGATTCAAAGGCAAGCTACCTTTCAAATGCTTTGCTTGTGGAAGAGTCAGTCACTATGCAATGAAATGTCCACACAAAGATAAGCTTGGTAAAGGTAAGGAGCCAGTTAAATGGAATAGAAAATAGAGTATAAGTAAGAAAAGCTATTATACACATGAAGACAACGATGGACTTTCAAATAGTGATGAAGATGAACACAGTAATGATTATAGACTTTTGATGGCTTTTGAAGGTGATGATTTCTTGGATGCTATAGATGAAGATGATCTCTATGAAGAAATTTATAAACTTAAAATTTGTTTATAAGAAAAGAGTATGATTATAGATACTCTGACATTCCAACTTGCTGAAAGGGAAAAACATAATGAAAAGTATGAATGTGAAATTGTGGGACTTAAAAAAGATATTAAGAAAATAAAAGCTCTTAATCTTAGATTTGCTAAAGGATCTAAAACATTAGATGAGATTATCAAAGTGTAGTGTTATCCTCTAATAAAGACAGGTATTGGATATACTGAAGAAGCATCTTAAGCTCAAAGTCCATCCACCTCCAGGAGTTATCTTGATGTAGCAAGGAGAAGTGAACAGGTTGACAATCGGCAACAAAGGTATAAAGCAGATCACTAGGTAAATTTGGGTCAATCTACTTCAAGGATGAACAAAAATCACCAAGTAAATCAGGGTTAATCTACTTCAAGGATGAACAAAAGCTACAACCAACCATAGGTAAACCATTCTCAATTTGCCTCAATAATGAATGTCAATGGAAACTACAATCACTTGGACGGTAGATTTGATAATCGCAGGAATTTCTTCAGTGGCCAATGTTTTTCATGTCATAACTTTGGACACAAAATTGCTCAATGTGTTGCCCACAAGACCATCATGACTTGAGAAATACAAATCAAAGGATCATGACTGGGATCATGTAGAGGACCTACAATAACTTTTCTTCTCTTGAAAATGAAATAGAATGCTCTATTTGTAACAACTTCAGTCATGAAGATTATGAATGCAGAAGCAGGTTTCAACAACCATCTCAGAAGGAGCAAGCTTCATTGGGTACCAAAACATGGAGAAAGAAAGAACCACAACCAGAAATATGTGTTATAGCCTTATATACAGAAGGACAAGAAAATCAGTGGTACATCGACAGTGGATGCTTGAAACATATGATAGGTGATAAAGAAAAACTTCAGTCATATAGTGCCTTAGAAAAGGGAAGGAAGGTCTCATTTGGAAATGACACCCCTGCTCTCATAAAAGGTAAAGGCTCTGTTATGTTAAAAGAAAAGGTCAAAGCTGGAAATGTTATGTATGTTGATGCCTTAAAGCATAATCTATTGAGTGTTAGTCAAATGTGTGATCAAGGAAATGAGGTAGTCTTTCGATCAAATGGATGTATTGTTCATGAGCTCGATACAGGAGAAAAAATGATCAAAGGCATAAGAACTCCAAATAATTTATACATACTCAAGGGAGCATAGCAAAAATGCTATCTAAGAAAAAAGGATGAACACTGGCTATGGTATAGAAGATTGGGGCATCTAAGCTTCCCTCAGATAAAAAAAACATTCAAATATCAGGGTGTTCACGACCTTCCAGACATCAGAATACCAAAAAATAAAATATGCAAATCATGTCAGTTTGGTAAGCAAACCAGAACACATTTCCTTGAAAAGGAAGGATTAGCCAGTAAGCCACTTGAACTTGTCCATACTGATTTATGTGGTCCATCAAGGAAAAAGTCACCTCGAGGAGAAGAATACTTTATATTGTTCATTGACGACTTTTCCAAGATGTGATGGATAGGAATTCTAAAGCATAAAGACGAAGCTTTCGAAAAGTTCAAAGCTTTCAAAGCCTTGGTTGAAAATGAATTAGATTGCAAAATCAAATGTCTCAGGTCTGATCGAGGAGGGGAATTTACCTCAGATGATTTTTTCGACTTTTGTGAAGAACATGGAATAGGAAGGGAATTCTCTACTGCAAGGAATCCTCAGCAAAATGGAGTGGTAGAAAGGATGAACATAATGGTTCAACAAATGGCTTGTGCTATGCTTGATGAGTCTGGAACTCCTGCAACCTTCTGGGCTGAAGTTGCATTTGTTGCCGTTACTATTCTCAACAAAACAAATGTCCGGTTAAACAGCACTCAAACTCCTCATGAACTTTGGGATGGTAAGACTCCTACGGTAAAATACTTCAAAATTTTTGGAAGCAAATGTTACATAAAAAGGACTGATGAAAACCTTCGCAAGTTTGAACCTAGAGCAGATGAAGGCAATCTCCTTGGTTACTCTTCTTGAAGTAAAGGATATAAGTGTTACAATAAAATACTTGGAAAAATTGTTGAAAGTATTGATGAAGTGGTTGCTGAAGTAGGCGACAATTCAAAGCAGATAAAAACTAAAGATTTTGAAGATGAAGATGACTATCCTTCAACCTCAAATCAGACTAATGATGAAGAAGAAACCTACGAGGCACCAAAAGAAGAGATAAGGGTAGAAGAAAAGACTCCATCCAGGTACATCTAGAAGAATCATCCAGAGACTCAAATTTTTGGGCAGAAAGAGGTAGGTGTTCAAATAAGAAGAACTATTACAGAATCTTCAAGTTATCTAGCATTTCTTTCCTCCGTCGAACCATGAAATGTAAGAGAAGCATGCAAAGATGAATGCTGGGTCAAGGCCATGAATGAAGAACTTGAGCAGATTGAATAGAATAACACTTGGGAGTTGGTTCCTAGGCCAAATGATAAGATTGTCATAGGACAAAATGGATATTCAAAGATAAGCTGAATGAAATGGAGATGTTATTAGAAATAAGGCCAAACTTGTTGGTAAAGGGTATTCTCAACAATAAGGTATAGACTTTGAAGAAACTTTTGCACCAGTTTCTAGACTTGAAGTGATAAGAATGTTTCTTGCTCTTTCTAGCTTTCAGAAGTTCAAAATATATCAAATGGACGTGAAATATGCCTTTTTGAATGGAGACTTGGAAGAAGAAGTGTATATTGAGCAACCAGATGGGTTTATCCTTGGAAATGATCCAAAACTTGTATGCAGACTCAAAATAGCTCTCTATGGCCTTAAACAGGCTCCAAGGGCTTGGTATTATTGTTTGGATAAGTAACTCCATCAACAATATTTTTCAAAAGGATAAACAAATAGCAATATATATATAAAAATTGACAATGATAAGTTTTTAATACTTATTGTGTATGTTGATGATATCATCTTTGGTAGCAATGAAGAAGACATGAGTCAAAACTTTGCCTTGGTGATGCAAAAAGAATTTGAAATGTCCCTGCTTGGTGAGCTCACATATTTTATTGGTTTACAAGTCCAAAAAAAAAGATGGTATTTTTCTATCACAAACCAAGTACCTCAAGCAGATCTTGAAGAAATATGGGATGGAAGATTCGAAGCCAGTATGTACCCCTATGGTAACAGGATGCAGCCATAGCGCAAATGATGAATCAGTAGGAGTACATCAACCAACCTATAGATCCATGATTGGTAGTCTGCTCTATCTAAAAGGTACCCAACCAGACATCATGCATGCAGTGGGAATAGTAGGAATATTTTAAGAAAATCCAAATGAAACTCATCTTCAGGCAGTTAAAAGAATTTTCAAGTATCTTCAAGGAACTCAAAACTATGGCTTATGGTATCATAGAGATACAAATCCACACTTCATGCATATAAAGATGCAGATTGGGCAGGAAGTGTGGATGACAGAGAAAGCACTAGTGGTGGTGCATTCTTTATGGGTTCCAGATTAGTATCTTTGTTCAGCAAGAAATAAAGCTCAATTGCATTATCTACAGCTGAAGCAGAATATGTGGTGGTTGCATCTTCCTGCACACAACTCCTTTGGATGATGCAAACTTTGCAAGACATTCAAATCACTTGTACTCCACCTATCTCCATTTTATGTGATAATACAAGTACAATCAATATTTCAAAGAATCCATTCATGCATTCGAAGACCAAGCACATACCTATCAAATATCATTTTCTTCGGGAACAAGTGCTTGAAAAAAAGGTCAAATTGGAGTATTTTCCCTCCAAGGAACATGTTTCTGATATATTCACCAAACCTCTGCCCATGGAGACATTTGAATACCTCCGACAGAAGCTGGGAGTAGTTGATGTATCATCTTGCTGTTGAAATTATATGTTTCAGAGAACAGTTGTTGTACGCAAGTTTCATGAAGCATATCTGCGTACATACGCCGGTTTCTATGGATATAATCTTGTATATGTTGGTTTGAAGACAAACAGTGGGCCAAACTCAAGATGAAAAGAGTCTGATATGGGTCAGACAGAGACCATCTGGCACAGGTTCAAGGGGAGCATATACTTCTAATAATGCATTGTTGGCATTATCTTAGAAGATCTTGGCTCAATTTCATAGTTTTTTTTTTTCTTTCAGGTGGAACAGGTGTAGAGGGAGATCATGGTTTCCAGTCTGAATGATGATTGACAGATGTTGCTGATTTTAGTTGCTGATGACTATCATAGTCTTGTCTTAGACTCTTAGTCTCTATGTCATGTATTTATTTTATTATCAAGGTCATGTAATGACCTATCTTGTTTCCCCACTATGCCTGGGATGGATGATGTAATGTTCTTGTTTATCGTCTGTAAACTTTTGGTGTATCCCCACTTGGCTGGGTGGATGAGTCAATATTGGTATATCCCCACTTGGTTGGGAGATGGTTGTATGTATGAGTCTTTGGTGATAGGAAGGTCATTTATGATGTATAGAGTTATGTTCCTTCTTGTAGAACATCTTTTTGCAGACCTTACCTACAGTTAGGGGGAGCATGGACAACACATCAGAGCGGAGAATTTAGCATGTACTTAGGGGAGCACAACCCTTTTCCCTTGATGACAAAGGGGGAGAATGACTTTGAGTGACTTGGGGTCGCCATCAAGTCCAAAGGGGGAGATTGTTGGCATTATGACACAGGTTGGCACTATGACACAGGTGTTGTTCTTGATGGCACCTCACTCAAATGACAGATCACAGTTCAGGCTCTCAAAATAAAGAAAAAAAGGGTATACGCAGGTTCCCTTTGACGAAGTCGCATATACACGTGGGATCGACTATCAAAATTCACGTATGCGTATGCATGCACTTCCATGCAAGGAAAAGCGCGTACATGTGGGAAAACATATTTTTAGTCCTTGGTATTTGGACCTATGGTTTTGGACCATGGTATCTCGTTTGATGTGTTGAACCTAGGTATTGAGTCCCAAGTTTTTGTTCTATGTGGTTTTGGACCATGGTATTGAGTAAGCCCTAAGACTATAAAAGGGGAAGGAGATCATTAGGCAAAGGCACTCAAGGATTGAATATCTTATGAAGAGAAAGATCTAGAATACTGGTCATTGGGTTAAGGTGCATAGCTAGATCTGAACCTGAGCGCAAGGAGAAGAATAAGTTCTATTGATGGGTCAAGATCTTAAGGCTTGAAGAGAAGTATCTTTGTGTGATTTTGATCTGTTATATTTGGCACATGACTTGATCTATAAATCTGATAATCTGGGTATAACTAATGTCTCAATATTTGAAAAGGGTAAATTATCTTTTATAGATCTGTACGTAGGTTCTGCATAGAAAAGGCGTGTATACACGTTGGTCATGTGTTTCCAAAACGCGTATACGTAGGTTTGCCTCAATACAGCAACGTATGCACGCAGATTCTACATATTGAAGTGGAGTACGAATCATAAAATATGTTTTAGCTACTTCTGTTTATTGTTGTAGTGTTATGGGTTCAGGATTGGTTTCCGGTTACTGTTACTGTATTCTGGTTACAACGTTCAGAGAAGTGATTGGTTGATTCAGTTTTGGTTGGTGCAAAGGAGTTTGGTTGATGCAGATATACTTGATGTTGATTGATGTTATTGATGGATCCAATCTGAAAATGTATGAGATGTGGGCCCTGGAAGAAAAGAGAAGGTTGTAGCCTTCTGTGGGTCAGCACCTATGTACTATTACCTCAGCTAGTACAAGAGCTAAGGGGGTTGTAGCTCCCTTCCAAGAGAAGCTGGAGAACGACAAAAGGTTGTAGCCTTCTCTAGGTAGAAGCCTACGAACTGGTATAAAACTGCACCAATACAGAAACACTGTAAAAAGAAGTTTCTAATTAATGGAAGATAGAGACGAATTGCAGCAGGTGGTTTTCACCCACATTGGGTTTCCACCTTATATCTTGTGTTCTTGTATGTGACTATCTGCTCTGTTTTACTGTTTATATGGTTTTGATGCACATATTAATGATCAACATCCAAAGAATAAATTAAATTATAATTCTGCAGGCTATAACCTAGTTTCCTTAACAGGAGTTGCATATATACACAGTTTTCACTAACTGAAGTAGCATATACAAAACTGATTGTGAAATGAAAAATAATTTTCTTGATAACACTGATTCACCCCCCCTCTCAGTATTATTTCCAACAACCCTAACTCTAAAATTTGTCATGCACAAACACTTTATTGAAGAGAATTATAATAACCACAAGTAATTGACTTTCAACAAAGATAAGGATGACATTTTTTTGTGGTACTAAAATAATGAATTATATTTTCTATAAAATAAGGGAGATATTGAAAATCTCTATCTTAATTTCACATCAGGGTGAATGCATGAAGATGGAATACACTTTTGGGCCAAATGTGGAGATGAAATTTCAAAATTTTACTCTTTTATTCAATTGAAGCCCACAAAATTCATATAAGCAATGTGAATTTTGATTTGGAGTAAAAATACAATTTGTGTAGAATTATGTTGTTGTCTAATGATTTTTTTTGCAAATTTTTTTAGTGTCGTATAATTTTTCAATTTTCCATTAAATGAGATGCTTTTCCTTGCAAATTTGGACACATCTTAAGAGGTATGTGTGTGTTCTCATAACATAATGTAGTCTATATATATATATATATATATATATATATATATATATATATATATATATATATATATATATATATATATATATATATATATATATATATAGACAAAGCATGATATACATGGAGAGAACTAAGTTTTTCATATTAAAAATTTATTGTTTTATGAAAAATTATATTTTTTACTATTTTTCGAAGTTGAAGTAATATTTCAATTGCATTTTTCAAACACATTTGTTCGCATAAGTTTTTGTTCAACTATTTAAATAACTTGAAAAACCAAGAGTAACCTTTTGATGAGGAATCATAAATGAATATAATGCTATTTTTAATTTTTTTTTTCATTGTGTATATTTTATGTTATTTACTTTTTATTCAGTCTCTTTGAAATTGTGCAAAACAAATTCAAGCATTATGTTTAAAATAAATTATATGAAAAATATCATATGAATTTGAAAATGTAAAAATCATATTCCATTGGATAGAGGATTCCTTCATCAACTGAACATGATCAACTTCGCCATTGAAGGACAAATTTCACCCTAAGTCCACTAGGGTACAAAATGGTGTTGCTTAGAAATCTAGAGAAGGGGTTATAAATTGTTGTTGTTAGGAACTCAGAAGCTCGATCGAGTGCTTAAATTATAAATTCAAATAGCTTGACTGAGGGTTTAGGAAGTTCTAGATTGAGACATTTACATGGTTAAGTAGGGGCTTGATTGAGCTATTGAGCTTGATCGATCTATCTAGCTTGTTTGAGCCTTTGTAAAAACAATGTTTTCCAAACTTTGAGGATGTTTTATTTTTAAGAATATGATCTAAAATTTAATCCATTAATAATTTAACCAAGTTGATATGATATTATATTACTTAAAATGGAAATTCAACTAGATCTAGGTTATGAACAACAATTTTTTATTTTTTTATTTTTTATGTTATTAATAAATGTCATGTGTCAGTTTGATATAAAATATAAAAAGAGTTACACACATGCTTCATATGCAATTGTAAAATATGCAACAAATATAACATATATAGATATATGTGTGTGTGTGTATGTTTAAGGTCTTGTAGATAACCTCAAAAGAAATAAAATCGAACAAAACTTATTTGTAGTTTACATATTGTTAAATTTTCAGATTGTTCTATGTTGTATTTATTACTTTAGCCCAAATCAATGCTTCAATTAGCAATATTTCCAATTACAATTAGTGTTTTCATTCATCAAAAGTAATTGAATATAGAGAAATAAATGTAATGGCAGTGGATAAAACCAACACATCAACAAGAAACAACACATTTCGTCGAACACTAGGGAAAAACCCCACGTGGGGGGAAACCATTTGAAATTATTCTTCTATTAGATTGTCATAAAATGTTAAACAGAGAATAAAATGATCCCAATACAAAATTTGTATCAAAATGGCCCAACAACATTCAAATATATGTTTCTAGCATTAAAATATATTAGAGACAACTTTTCCTGTCTACGTTCAACTACGGTCAACTTCAGACTTTGGTCAAATATGAGTCAAAATTCCTGGTCGCATGTAGGAGGAGATGTGTGAGTGACTTGAACCTTCTAGTAAAACCCTTGATTATTGTAACCCAACGACTGTGGTTGAATTTTCCCTGTGACGTGCCTACGACTGTATTCCAAAAATCCTAAAACAGATGCAGCATCGAACCCTGTAATTGCATACTTTTGTGAACTTATGTTGTCATTCATATCTTAGACCTTTGTAGGCCAATCAATCAAGAATAGAATAAGAATATTCTTGATGATATCCAATTGATCTTGATGTCACTTGTATTTATAGGATTCCAAGGTTGTCTGATTTTCTTTAGGGCCGACTTTGTTCAAAGGTGCATATGTGGTATTTATTTCATAAGTAAAGTTTCCCTTATCCAGATTTGATGATCTTTAGGTCAACTATGGTCGTATAGAAAATATTAATTCAATGAAATCATCATCTCCATAAAATGAGCTATCCAAACTGAAATTTCACAATAGTTGCATATTTTAACACTCTCTCTCAACTAGGGGGAATTCCACCTGTCAATATTTGACCATCGATCAATATGTCATGTATATCCTGTCGTGATATCATGTCCCATGTCTAATCAACTTTATCTTTTGAAACATTCTCGAATCTAAGGAATAATTATCATTGGGGAGATACACTACCACCCTCTACATTATTGGAGAGCATATCTCAATCTAAAACCACACCAGGGAGTACATCTCAACCTAGAATCTCATGGGGGAGCTAAATATATCTGACACCATATCGAACAATAGGTGATATAGAGGAGAAAATCTAAACCCATCCTATTTTCTAATGATCTTCACAACAATGACTCTCAAGAGTCACGTGGTAGAACACCTACATCATAATCTGAGCTTGGGCGAGGTACCTGACTGTTATAGACATTTTTGTGCCTTACAGCTCTAAGCATGAAATGTCCATAATCCAAGGGATCCAAAGTCCCTAAAAGTGTTGTTCCTGCCCCTAAAGGAACAAGGTCAACCAATGACAGCTTCTCCCAGAAGTTCTCCACCAGAAACTACTCAGAACTAGTCAATTTAGGACCAATTCAGATGCTCCACTAGTTGTCTGCGTTGCAAAGCACCCAAATACACTGGCTAGGTGCATTGCAACGCACTTGAATGCACTACCCAGGTGTGTTGAGCGGAAAATGACAAGTGGCAGAGTCATTTGACGAGGTGGAGAGACAATGGAAGCTTCCAGAATCTTCTCCAATGACACTTGCCTCACTGAATTCGACCAGTGATGAGTAAGAGGCTCTCAGTCTCCAAGTGGAAGCAAGAACTGACAGAGAGAAGCCAAAAGTCAAAACATAAGCTGACTCATCCTCTCTGCTTACATCTATATATGGATCCCTCATCCCAGAGATCCAGGAGGCTGGAATTTTGTACTTTGCAGAGAATTGTTGTTGGTTTGAGATTGAGATTAGTGCATTGGGTGATTTATGCTTTGTTGGAGGTGCGGAAGGGATTCCTTTGCTGGGAGGTAGATGCTGGATCGGGACTCACTTGGTTGTATCTCCTCTTGGACTTTCTTATTCTATCAATAAAACTATTTGAGTTTCTCCTTCATGCTGTGTATCAATGATGTTTTGTTATATTTGCATGTTTAGCTTAATCTGATCCTAAGCTTTTTATGAATGTAAATCTATATCTTCGTGTAGTTTCTCTCTTCTGTGATCTTGCAGGAATTTGGTGAAGCTGGGCCGGTAAGAGAGCAGGGAGTTGGGAGCTATTGAAGAGAGGAGCGATTGGATCAACAAACTAGCGCAAGACACAGGTTAATTTATCCTTCCTCGTCGTTGACATTTCATAAAGAAGAATACTCAAGTAGTTTTCCTTGTTTGTTGCTAAGGCACTGTCACACCTTAGAGTGGGATAGGGGCGTTCTGAATAGATACTTTTCCCAACAACAAATTGGAGACTCCACTGGGGAGCGTATCTAGTTAGTTTATTTGTGTTTCTATTGTTGCTCTTCTCATAAACTTAGGAGTGGCGAATCAAACTGCATTTGCCATTTACAAATGCAAAGTAGAGATCTGCTACTCTATTCCATTCACTGGGCCTGTTTATGATCTGAACAGCTGATCCACAAATTCTCTAACTGCCCTTTGTGATAGCTCTTAGTCCTCCTTTAAATCATCCCTCTAATTGTACCTTACTGATAGCTTTTATCCAACCAAAAACCATAGATTAAACTGCAAACCGTGACCCAGAACCTAGAGAAAATTCTCGTTTCTACTTCAGCACAGGCTCTGTGAAGAGGTTCTGCATTTCAACGCAGGTCTCGAGAGGGCTACCTGCGCTGCAATTCAGTTTCTCTGTGCAACAGGTGCGTTGATCAGCCTTTGCCCAGTGCAGATGTGGTTCTTTGTTTCATTTTGTTCAGTTTTATCTCTGATTTTTGCAGCCTCTTATCAGTGTGTGTACCTATCTGAAAACCCCTTTTCTCTGCCTTAATTTTGCCTCAGTTGTATAAAAGAAACTGTATTTGTTTTTGTGTATTTGTTACATCATTTGCAGTTTCCCATTACAAAAGTAAACTAGTCATACTGTCGCCCTTAGATCTAGACCTGTCGTAAGTGTCGTTTTGATCTTAGGAGTAAATTTGTTTGTTGTTGACAGTTGATTGCGCTTTTACTTTTGTCTTTTGGTTGGAATTTGTGAATTTCTAGTGTCGAAACAAGTGTTTACTTCAAAATCATAAAGTGTCGTAATCGTCTTTTTGATTTAAAAAAGAAACTTGTTTGTGTTTTCACTTGAAATCGAATTCAAATTTGTACAACAGCTTTCTTTTTAGGCATCAATATTAAGAAAGTGAAAACAAATACATGCACATGTGCATTTGCATATTGATAGTTTGTATGGTTTGATTTAGGAAAAGTGCATTTACAGTGTGCTCTATGCTCTTTGAGAAAAGATTGTGTCTTTCTTTTCCCCTTGTAGCTAGGATTTTCATTGTTGAAAAGAGATAAAAGCTTGCTTATCATCTTTAGACTGCATTTAGGAATTGTATCTACATCTCGTGGTGATCCAAAAAGGCAAACTTCTAAGAAAGATCAACCTAAAATAAATTGAATGAACTTAACAACGCTTTGTAACTTAACGCACAACATAGTGGTCTAGGCTAGAGATGTGTTCCGGCGTCGTAAAGCCTGGTGACTGTCGGCCTCACTGATGGTTGGGTGATTCCTCTTGAGAGACGATAAGTGCCAGTACGGATTGTGCTCCCACGTACCGTCGAGTATATATTGGGAGACCCATATAGGCATAAAACCTTTATCCATAGGAAGCCGTGTCGGCCGCCCTACTGACCGCAATGCACTGAACACAGCATTCGGGAAGATTGACCACCCGTACCTTAAAAAGTATTCTGCGGTTTTGCGATTGGTTTGGCACACCCTCTACCTAGATCTCCAGAGCAGTCCCTTTCGTTCCTTTTCAGACTCCTTAACGGAAAAGGTCCATCTAAGCACTTGTCACTTCGGGCTCATTAAAAATCAAAGGAGACTAGAGTCATCTTTTTCTTTTTCTCGACTCTTTAAAATTGAAAAAGCAAGTTGTGTCCAAGCGTCGTTAAAATTTATTTTAAACGGAATATTCATACCCTTTTTCCCACGTTGATCTTTAGGTTGAGAAAATGGAGCCTACCAACCAAGGAATTCCCCTTGGTGGAAATCCTAGTCCCTTCTCCTCTTGGGGAGATGTTGGTGCGCCCCATATGGCCACATTGTCGCTTCCAGGACTGACAATTGGCTTGCCGGTCTGGCTCTTCTCAACCAATGTCGTTCAGAACACCACTATTCCTGAATAGTCGAATCAGCAGTTAGACCAGTCCAGAGTTACCCACCAACCTTCCACTTCCTCCAATTCTTCCTCTCCTCCTTCCTCTTCGCTTGATAGCGCTGGCAAAGCCAAAAGTCAAGTCCCTAAGGAGAAGAAGGAAAAGGAGAAGAAAGAGAAGAAGAAGAAGGAGCCAAAAGTGAATGGGGGCAAACGAGTGTCGTCTAACGAAAATCCACACACTACACTAACCAGGCCTAAATCGCCATGTGTCATTTGCAAGGGGGACCACTTTCACAGAGATTGTCCCTGCATCCCTCAGATACTAAGGGACTGGTCTCCCCGTTTGCACAATCCGGTGGCGTCAACCTCTGATAGCCATGTTGAAAGCACACCGTCAACTAGCGAAAGTGAAGTACCAAGAAAAAAAGGGAGTGCTAGATCTCCTTGTAAACTGTGCGAAGGCAATCACGCCATCCACCGTTGTCCCTTCTTAGACGAAGCTAAAAGAGTTTTCGATGATCATCCGGTCTCACCGTTACTCTTGCTGAGTCCTTCGTTAGTTGAAAATCCAGCTGGCCCGCTCAAATGGTCAGCTGAAGTGCCGGTCATTGAAGATGAACCAGCTGAATCCATACCCGACGAAAGTCAAAAGGTCGAGGTGGCAGTTGACCTGGTCTTGCCTTCATAGGTTTTATCTTTGAATGATACAGTCACTGAGGAGAAGAAGGATGACACCGTCCAAATTCTCTTCATCAACACAGACTCCGACGAACATGGGGGCAACCTACCCATTCCTTTATCACAGGAAGGAATTTCGTCAGAGCCGTACCCGGCCGTATTCTCGGTCCCACCTCCAAGCAACCTAGTTGTCTCCTTCGACTAGAATCAACTAGGCAGACCCCGTTTACCAGTAAGCATACCATTCAGAATTATCGTCCAAATATATAGAATGGTCATGGCTGGTACCATCATAGATGAGGGGGCTTCTGTGAGTATCCTTTCCTATACTGCTTGGAAAGCGCTTGGTTCGCCATCGCTTTTGCCTGAGATGAGAAATATGACAGGCTTCGATAAAGGAACCAGTCGACCTTTAGGGATCCTCCCCAATGTGCCCATAACATTGAAAGGGAAGACCGTTCAAATGAACGTGATGGTCATTCAAGGACCCTTGGATTATAACCTACTCCTTGGACGAGACTATATTTATTGCATGGGAGCCATCGTCTCCTCACTCTTTAGAGTAATGTGTTTTTCGCACGAAGGAAGAGTGGTCAAGCTCGTAGACCAGCTTTCATTTCCCGGATCACGCATCACAAATAGTCATATACCATCCCTAAATGGTCTCTTCACGCAAGAAATGTCTCAACCCACGGTCTGTCCTCCCGATGAGCGCGAGTAATTCGGAGGGATATGATTGGAACCCAGGGGGCATGCATCCTGGTCTGCTTCGGCAGGAAAACTTCGGGTATAAGGTAGGCTTCCGCGGGAGAATATGACTAGTCTGTACCCCGTCCGTGATTGGAAGAGGGGTTATTCTAAAATAAGATTCTCTTGTCAAAGTTATGTGTTTGGCGCTCGTTGTCACTCGCCTTTGTTTATCTTGGTAAACATCGCCGGAGAAGTGTTTTGTTTGCTACGCGAATGAGACAATCTTTGGTAACCTGAAAGAGGTAGGCCTTTCCTGATAGAACAAATGTTTTGTCTGTAAATTGAGGGGTAACCTTGAAATTGTATTTTATACCTGGGGGCATGCAAACCTTTTGGAGTGCAAGCAAGGGGCGGCTATTTATTTTTTAAAATTTTTAGGTCCTCCCTTTAAACCTGTAGGCTAACCCTTTAAACTCGTAGGATTAGTCGTTTCCGAACTTGCATAACGAAAGGATGCGGGGCAAAGCTTTGTAAGGCACAAGCTCCATAAAAAATGGCATCTTACATGAGACATTCTTATCATATGACTGGATAATCGAGCAGTTTTAGCGCATAGTTCATGCTCGTTAAAAAATAAACATAAGATCGAGCAAGTGTTTCAACCCGCGTTTAAGCTCGTTAAAAAATCAACTATCCTCCGGTAAATAACCACCGTGAATGTAACATTATCAGCCATTAAATCCTTGGTCGTGTTTGCACCGTCACCTCCACTTTTCCATTGGCCGATCATTCACCTCCATTTGATTGTTTACCCATTTTGAGGAACAACTGCAAAGAGTGATTTCACTAGCCATCCTTGTGACACTGCCGTGATTGGAAAATTCCAACCCTTACCTGGAATCAGCTGCTACCCGTTTTATCACTCGTTCCTCAAAAGACGAGTCTTCTTTAAGCTCTTTTCATTTGACTCGTAAAATATGAAAAGATTGCCGAGTTTTGGCCTTCCAGCTCGTTAAAGCGATAGGAAGAGCTATCCCTCCTCTATATTTTAATCTTTTTGGACCTGAGGGATTATTGCACAAAAAGATTGAGCGCTTGTTTTGTTCGGCTCGTTAAAACTACCGAAAATTCATCCCTTCTGTATTGTTTTATACTTTTTCGGACTTAAGGGATTAGATGACGAAAAAAGAATTTCGGAGTTAACTTTACGTACCTTTTCAGACTCTCTAAAAATGAAAAGGACCGAGTTATCCTTGTCGTTAAACTCGTTAAAAACATTAATAGCGACAAACTTGTCTTTAGACGAGAACGAGTTTCACTATCGCTAGGCCCGTTAAAACATAGCGATGGGTTTGCCCGAAGGGCAAATTATAGAACAAGCATATGTTATCCTCCTCAAGCTTGAAAAAAATAAAGAGGTATTGGTCAGCAATGACTGGGGAAAAATTGGGAAGAAACTCAAAGAACCTTTATTGGTAGCAAGTCGCTCTTGAACATGACACTTCCACTCCGGGCCTGAGTCAGGTTGGGTTGTTTCATTCACCGGTCACATCACCATGGTCTCGCCATACCATCCACCTTTGGGGTAAATGCTACCAATCCATCATATAAGTGTCGCCGATATGTTCAAGAGAAGTCATCCAGAGAAGTCAACCGTGTCCCATCCACTACCATACATTATACTTCATTCTTTCATGACCGCCACCCTGAACCATATATCATCAGATCGTTTTCACCTCCATCAAAATCATTTGCTCTGTTCCGTGTCATTGATGTGGGATTCATTAAGGCCCTCCTTTGATGGATCGATTCTTGTCGACATCAGCTCATTATCCAAGAAGTTGATCTAGGAACACCCCCTTCAGTACTTTGAAGCTTGCATGCCTCAATGGCAAGTTTCTCACTTCCGCCGACAGGTATACATCAATGACCTTCGACCGAAAGATTTTGCGTGGTGTTCGACGCCAAGTCCTTTATTCACACCACGTGAATTGTACTGCAGTACCTTGAGGGTCATTATCATTATCGGTGATTCCTCTCGCGCTTGTTAACAGTTTACATCATTGACTGGTAATCAAGCGATGTCTTTCCATGTTCGACTTCAAAACATTTCTCACATGGATCGACTTGTACTTAGAGTGAAGATCGGACGAGATTGAAGACCCCGGATCTAGTTTCATCCATCCGGGTTGCGATATATATTCAAGAAAAATAAAGACATTGACATGTACAGCATTGCAGCACAGATAATCATCCTACCAAAAGGATGATGACTTCATCAAAATCATCAGTCTTCCATCAGACGATTGTCTGTCCTGTGTACATAAAATGAATTTATAAAGCTGAGCATGGGAATGCCTGCCTCAGCTAGATCATGAAAACAGTATGAAAAATAATGTATTGTATTGTATCTTATTACAGGTCTCCTCCCGACATTGAAAGAACTTCGGATCCTCCTAATAAAGCATTTCAACCGATGAATGGCCTCATACTTTAGGGGGCAACTGTTATAGACATTTTTGTGCCTTACAACTCTAAGCATGAAATGTCCATAATCCAAGGGATCCAAAGTCCCTAAAAGTGTTGTTCCTGCCCCTAAAGGGACAAGGTCAACCAATGACAGCTTCTCCCAGAAGTTCTCCACCAGAAACTACTCAGAACTTGTCAAATCAGGATCAATTCAGATGCTCCACTAGCTGCCTGCGTTGCAAAGCACCCAAATACACTGGCTAGGTGCGTTCCAACGCACTTGAATGCACTACCCAGGTGCGTTGAGCGGAAAATGACAAGTGGCAGAGTCATTCGACGAGGTGGAGAGACAATGGAAGCTTCCAGAATCTTCTCCAATGACACTTGCCTCACTGAATTCGACCAGTTATGAGTAAGAGGCTCTCAGTCTCCAAGTGGAAGCAAGAACTGACAGAGAGAAGCCACAAGTCAAAACATAAGCTGACTCATCCTCTCTGCTTACATCTACATATGGATCCCTCATCCCAGAGATCCAGGAGGCTGGAATTTTGTACTTTGCAGAGAATTGTTGTTGGTTTGAGATTGAGATTAGTGCATTGGGTGATTTATGCTTTGTTGGAGGTGAGGAAGGGATTCCTTTGCTGGGAGGTGGATGTTGGATCGGGACTCACTTGGTTGTATCTCCTCTTGGACTTTCTTATTCTATCAATAAAACTATTTGAGTTTCTCCTACATGCTGTGTATCAATGATGTTTTGTTATATTTGCATGTTTAGCTTAATCTGATCCTAATCTTTTTATGAATGTAAATCTATATCTTCGTGTAGTTTCTCTCTTCTGTGATCTTGCAGGAATTTGGTGAAGCTAGGCTGGTAAGAGAGCAAGGAGCTGGGAGCTATTGAAGAGAGGAGCGATTGGATCAACAAACTAGCGCAAGACACAGGTTAGTTTATCCTTCCTCTTCGTTGACATTTCATAAAGAAGAATACTCAAGTAGTTTTCCTTGTTTGTTGCTAAGGCACTGTCACACCTTAGAGTGGGATAGGGGCGTTCTGAATAGATACTTTTCCCAACAACACTGACTTACCAAAAGGTAAGGATCACATTCCCCCAAGCCTCTTCAATCTATTGGCCAAAGAGGGTGGGACAATCCCAACAAGACCAACTTATGGGAATGATGCCAACTCAGGTATACTCTGCACAGATGAATAAAGGGTAGAAAAATCTCCAACCTTATGGGTAAAAAATAGGGATCATACACTATTTTCCAAAGATTCCTCAACCCTAGGAGCCCTCTATCTCAATTTCACACCTTGTGAGCTCAAACAGGGGGGGAGAGTCTTAGAGTTGGCCCAGTGTCCTCGATAAGTGATGCCCCTTATTAGGAGGGGTCAAATCCATCAGTCTAAGCTTATCTATGAAGAACAAGAAATTCTCTTTTGAAAAAGCCTGGGTGAGAATATTTGCAATCTTCTCATCTGTCAATATGTGATGGAGTCTAAGAGCTCCTCTCTGCACCATGTTTCGAATGAAGTGATATCAAATATATATGTGCTTGGACTTGTCATGAAATATGGGATTTTATGCTAGATGGATCCCACTCTTGTTTTCTCAACATATCATTGTAGTATCTAGGATATGCTCAAATAAGTATCCAAAGATGTTCCTCAATCAAACTGCTTCGTAGCTATCCACGCTAGTGGCAATATACTCTGTTATGGCGGAACTCAATGCTATAGACTTGTGATGCTTGCTCATCCATGATATTTTGGAATATCTAAGGCTAAAACACCTTTTATACATACTTTTCCTATCAATAACATTTCTTTCCCAGTCAACACCGGTGTATCCATGAAGTTAAACATCTCCGATATAATATCTAAGACCAAGCGTGATCATCCCATGAAAATGTCTCAAAACGTGTTTCGCAGCGATGTAGTGTGCATGGGAAGGTTCAGTCATGAATTGATTCAATGTATTCACTGCATAGCATATGTCTGAACGAGTGTTCACTGGGAACATTTTTTTTCTAGTTAAGACTAACCTAAGTACCCACGGGGATTTGAGCCAGTGACCTATAGCAAGGAGTGCCTTAACATCGCACCCATTCACAGTCAATCCAAAGCCCCGTGGGTGTGTTCACTGGGAACATTAGAGCCCCAATCAACTGTCTATACTTGGATGGATTCCCCAAATTGGGTCTTGCATCTTCTCCACATAACTTCTTGAATTTCATTTCCATTGGTGTGTGTAATGAATTGCATTTTGCCATTCCAAAATTTTCTAGCATCTTCACAACATATTTCCCTTGTGAAAGTAAATCCCATTGGGCCTTTGCCACACCTCATGGCCTAGAAAGTAGTGCATGATTCCAAGTGTTGGCATTATGATGCATGTGTTGTACTTGATGGCAACCCTCTCATAGAAGATCATCTCACTTAAATACATTCAGATGAATCTACAGAAGAGATATCAGATGTGACATAATACATAGATGCAGGACAGCTCAAAGGAATCAAATGGCAAGTTCTTAGTAAGCTTTGCCATCAAGTCCAAAGGGGGAGATTGTTGGCATTATGGCTAAAGTGTTGTCCTTGCTGGCAACCCATTCAGGTGATAGATCACAGTACTTCAAGTCAGCAGCAGAGATTGATGATCAGCTATCAAATATTGAAGAAAATAAGGGGTACGCAGGTACACCTTGCATAAGGTGCGTACACGCAGGTCCGTGTTACATAAAGTGCATACATACCCGTAGTTATCCCATTCAGGAGGTGCGTACCCCCAGTGCACACATTTCAAGGCAGAGAAAAGCACACGTGGGGTTTCTTATGTTTAACCTTTGGTATTTAGCCGACGCTTTTGTGTTATTATGGTGTTGGCTCGTGGTATTGATCCATGATTTAAGGAAGACCTTTCCTATATAAAGCAAGGAAATCATTTGGCTTAAGTGCGTGCTTGGGTTGAACATCTTATGAGAGCTAGATCTGAAATATGATGATCTCTTGGGAGTAATGTCGAAATCTAAATAAGGCGAATCTACTGATGGATTGAGATCTCTTCGGTGCATGATCAGATCTGTAGATCTGACTGTCTGGGTTATTCTTGAAGTCTTGAAATCATCTATGCCTGAAGGTACGCAGGTACAGTGAAAGAAAAGTGCATACATACGCAGGAACGAAGCGTTTCAGGTGCGCCAGTACGCAGGCACAGAAGGGTTGCAGGTGCGGAGGTCCGCAGGCAGTTCAATGGACACAGAGCGGAGTAAGCAGGCGAGCAGTTGAGCAGGGTGTGTACGTAAGCAGGCGAGCAGTTGAGCAGGGTGCGTACGTAAGCAGGCGAGAAGTTGAGCAGGGTGCTTACGTAAGCAGGCAGTACATGGGTGAAGCTGCTTACTTCTCTTAAAATCTCTGTTTATCATTTTTATGATCTGGGTTGTTGAAGTGAGGTTTGGTTTTGATATTATGTTCAGATAACAGCAGTAATTGAGTGAATGATTATGATTAACTTCAGTTTTGGATCGGTTTAAAATGACTTATCTTCATGTGATCTGATGTACTAGATCTGGTTGATAACTCTCATAATATCATTGTATATGTATGGATCTGGTGATTGGGTGATTCAGAAGGTTGTTTGATTATGAGCTTCAAAGTTGTTGTTGGGTTCAGTATGAAAATTGGATGAAATGTGGCCTTTCAGATTATGTGTTGTGCTTTAGTGTATCCATTCTGAAAATTGATGAAACGTGGTACCTGGAGGAGAGAAGATTGTAGGTCAGCACCTACGTACTAGTATCTAAGCTAGTACAAGAGCTAAAGGAAATCTTTGGAGCATTGTAGCAGGTAGTAGCCTGCGTGCTAGTAAATGGATCGGCTAGTACAAGAGTAAAGGGGGTTGTAGCTCCCATGCTGGTATAAGACTGCACCAGTACAAAATATTGTAAAAGGATTTTCTTATTAAGAAGAAGATTGAGATGACTTGCAACAGGTGGTTTTCTCCCGCATTGGGTTTCCACCTTATATCATGGTGTTCATGTGTGTGCCTTATGTGTGATGATCTATTCTATGTTACTGCATTTGTTAACTGATAATATGGTTGATAAAGTTCTAATGCACTCATTGAAGATTAATTAACTTAATCATAAGGAGTTGTGGAAGTAGCATATATGAATCTGATTATGGAAATGAAAAAGTTTTATTAATGTGATAATATTGATTCACCCCCCCCCCCCTCTCAGTATTATTTCCAACACCAAGGTCCTACATATCTAATTTAGAGGCTAGATCCCTCTTACACTCGATGATCAGGGCACACTTCCTATCAAGAATAGCTCATCAAAATATAAAACAAAAATCAATGACATATGTTGGACTACATTTAAGTAGAGGTTGAAATTGGCATTGCTTCTTGTGAATCCCAACTTCACCATTTATTGTCTATGCGGGTGTACAATGCTCTGGGATTTGCTTCGAACCATACAATGCCTTCTTTAAACTGAAAGCATGTGTATTTCGATCCTCTACTTCAAATCCTTGTGGCTTATCAAAATATACTTCTTCTTGTAGCATGCCATGGAGGAATTTAGTATTCATGTCCATTCGATGAAGGGTCCATTCTTGACTTGTGACAAGGGAAAATATCGAACGAATGGTTGTATATTGAGAAAAAAGTGCAAATATATTATCATAATCTTCTCCCTCTTTCTAGGAGAATGATTGAGCCATGAACCTTGCCTTATATTTCTCTATGCTACCATAAAATCCATGCTTGATCTTCAATTTCCACTTTGAAGTTACCAAATATTTCCCTTTTTGTCTTGGCACAACATCCCATACATCATTCTTCATAATCAATTTTTATTCTTCGGCCATAACATCTTTCCAAACTTGTTCCTTCATCGCTTGTTTGAATATGGGAGGTTCAACTTGAATCATAGTTCTCATGGCTACAACATATCCCTGGTCCCTACATGGCTTGTTTCTTTCTCTAAAGTGGCCTATTCCTGGCGGGAGGTCCACATGGAGGAGGAATTAGGGGATTGATGGGCTCCATGGGACCATCAAAAATATTTGTCTGAAATTCGGACATGAAAGGACCTTCTAAAATATCCATATCATCATTCTTCTTAGGAGGATGAGATGAAGGAAGGTCCCTTACTTTTCCAAGGGTGACATATTCATCGAATGTAACATACTTGCTAATTTCAACCTTCCTTTGACCATCAATATATATTCTAAATTCTATAGAATTTTCACAATATCAAACAAATGTACCTTCCCTTCTCGAGGCTTACGACTTGTTTCTTTTGTCCTTTGTCACATGGAAGTATACAGTGAAACCAAATATATGGAGATTACCAACATTGGGATTGACAACTGTAAATAATTCTTAAGGGGTCTGGTCTTCCAATGCTTGATTAGGTACCCTATTTTGAACATATACGACAACCTTTGTTGCTTCTCCCCAAAGGCAATTCGACAACTTTTGGTCATGGAGCATGGCATGGGAAACTTCTATATTGGACCTATTATTTCTTTCAGTGACTCCATTCTAGTCAAGAGTAGAGGGAACAATTGTTTCTTTCTTAATTCCTTCCTTCTTGCGAAAATCAATGAATTCCTTTGATGCGTATTCTCCACCGTTGTCAGACCTGAATATTTTGATTCTCTTCCCTGTTTGCTTTTTTATCAAAGCTTTCAACTCCTTGAAAATTTTGAAGGTTTCATCCTTATGCTTCAAATAATATATCCATGTCTTTCTTGAGAAGTCATCCATGAAGGTGATATAGTAGAGATGGCCACCAATATAATGCACGGGCATCAAACCACATATGTTAGAATTCATGAAATGGAGGATATTATTTGTCTTATTCTCACTAGAGGGAATGGATCCACGTGTCTTCTTTCCACTGGGACAACCTAGACATACTCCATCATGATGGACTTGAACCTTAGGAATCCCTGAGACCAATTTCTCCAATTTCAGAAGATCATCATAATGTAGATGGGCCAATCTTCGATGATATAGCTCACTTAGATGATTAGTATCATGGACCAATGCTAGAAGTGGTCTTCTTGTAACCCTGTACAGTCCTTCATATATTGATCCTAATGTGAATGCATCTCTCATAGGTGATCCAACAGACCAAGTAAGAACCTTCCCCTTGATGAAGCCAACCCTCATCCCTTTGTCTTCCAAAGAAGATATTGATACCAAATTCTTCTTCTACCTTGACACATATATAACATCATGGAAAAAGATAGTTTCTCCCAAATTCAAATGAATTTGACGGACCAAAAACCTTTAACAAGATTAGTGGAGTTGTCTCCAAGAATTATTTTCAAATTAGACTCCCTCTCTACCAAATTAGAGAGAAATTTGTTATAACCAGAGAAGTGATAAGTGGCCCCACTATCAATCAACCAACTATCCCATGAATATGGATGAGATAAACTAGTAAGGGAAGAAATAATAATATATTTAGATTTATTCGTGACATTGCTTTCATACCTAGAGAATTTGGACTTCTTTTGTGGACGACAATATTCTTCATGATCACTTGGGGAATATCTTCTTCTTATTTCGTCTCTTGCATTGTGATTATTCCTTCAGTCCCCTCTCCTTCTTTGATCATTGAACTTGTTGTTGTTGCTTCTAGTATTGTAGCATGATACATTATTATTCTCGGGGAAATATCGAGCATAGTGGCCTTTATTATGAAAATTGTAGCATTCGAAGTGTAAAAATTCCTTTCTTCTCTTTGGATTTAGAGGAGGATGATTTCTTGAAATTGATGGACCTCCTTCTCCTTTTTTCTTCTTATTGTCATGAGTTATGAATGCATCAGGCTCTCCTTCTTCATGATTTTTAATCCTTCCTCTTGATATCATCCTTGATTCTTCCTGACTGAGATTTCGAACAATTTCATCAAATGATGGGAGGAAATTTTTGTTACTTATATTAGTAATGAAGGTTTCCCAAATAGGAGGGAGACCTCTTAGAGTCACAATTACCAATTTCCTGTCAGGCACATATTCCCCAACTCTTTGGAACTGATCTCTAAGATGAGATATCTTCATTGTGTAGGATTGCAAAAACACTCCTTTGCTCATCTTTGTGTCTTTTAGTCAATCTTTCAAGGATATGATTTCATTCAAATTTTTGAATTCATACATGCTAGATACCGTATCATACCTTAGACTTTCGCAAGTTTCCAAAACATGCAAGTAAATTATCTTGTAAACCATTATCTATTATTTTCTTTTCTTTCAACTCGCCTTTCTTGTGCTATTTCTTGACAACAATGGAAGAATTATCTAGTGGCTTAGGTACTTTTCCTTGAATGTATTCCAAAAAATCATTGTTATCAACTATGATCTCCAACTTGAATTTCCATGCAGCAAAATTGGATGACTCACCCAACTTGTTATGTTCCTTGAAGAAGTAAGTCATCTTGACTTGGCTAAATCAGCACTTTTAACTTTCCAAAGATGATTCCTTCAATGCTTGGGTCATTTTGGGTGTGTACTTCAATAAAAATATTTCCAATTACAATTAGTATTTTCATTCATCAATAGTAATCGCAGATAGAACAATAAATGCAATGACAAAAGAGATAATCAGCACAACAACAAGAGACACTAGGATTGGTCAAAGACCAGAGGAAAACCCCACAAGGGGGAAAAACCTTTGAAATTCTTCTTCTATTAGATTTTCATGAAATGTTCAACAGATAGTACAATGATTCCAATACAATATCATTAGAAAAAAAACCAAGCAACATTCAAAAATAGTTTTCCAGCATTAAAATATATTAGAGACAACTTTTCCTATGTGTGGTCAACTTCAGTCTTCCATTAAATCTGATTCAAACTTCTTGGTCTCATGCCAAAGGAGGTGTGTGAGAAATTGGATCCTTTCAGTTGCACCCTTGATGCCTGGGAGCCAGTGGCTGTGGTCAATTTTTTTGTGTGAGTGTGTGCGAATGTAATCCAAAAACCCTAAAATAGATGTGAGCTTCACACCCTGTAATTTTAGACTTTTGAGAACTTATGTTTTCATTCCTTCCTTAGACCTGTGCAAGCCAATCAATGAAGAAGAGAAGAAGAATATTCTTTATGATATCCAAATGACCTTGAGGTCACTTGTACTTATAGTCTTCCAATCATGTTTGATTTGCTTTAGGGTTGACCTTGTCCAAATGTCCATATGTGGGCATTTCTTCGTAAGTACACTTTCACTTTCCAAATTTGATGATGTTTAGGCTCATTTCGGTCCTCTCAAAAAGAGGAATTCAATGAAATCATCATCTCCATAAAATGAGTTTTTCAAATTGGAATTTGAGCATAGTTTCATATTTTAACACATCTTGACATGTCTTAAAATTGAATAAAACTAATTTTAATCATATTTGAGTTTTTTAAAATTTAATAAAACTTAATTCAATCATAATGCATTGATTGAAATACTTGGATAGATAAGTAAATTTAGGAAAGTTGATAACCTTGTATAAAACTAGAGAAATGTTATCATATTATTTTTTGACCTATCTTAAATTCCAATACTATTGACTTATATCATGTTATGACTAATTTCTTGTAGATGATCTCAAAAGAAATAATATTGACTAAAAATTATTTGCTGTTTACACTTGACATATTTTAAAATTGAATAAAATTTATTTCAATTTTGTTTCTGTTTTTTAATTGAACCTTGAGATTAGAAATTGATTGAATTACTTAAAAAAGGTTTACCATGCAATGGTATATGCGTGGGTCACAAAAATTTCCATATATAGATTTTTTATTATAATGTGGATGACTTTAAAATTCAAATAATTTATTTTTAAAATTGAGTTGTAATAACATAAATGTTAATTTCACTAAAAGACCCTTTCAACAAGCCAATATGAAGCATATTTGTAATTATTTCCATGCTCAATATTAAATTCATTGATGCAACCATAAGGTTGCTACACTTTCAAACCTTACCGGGACTATTCTTCACCTATAAGCCTTTAAAGTTCATGCCCACATATATATATATCGGAAGCATAATTAGGTGCTTTTCCTTTAAAACAGGACCACTTAGCTATCAGGGCCATTACACTATTGGGAGCGTTAATATGCGCTCTAGTTATAAAAAACCCCAACAATCACCCTGTGGATCCCCTTTTACACTACAACTCAATTGTTCTACCTTTTACTGAAATACATTGAAAACCATGCAAAACATCGATATTTAACTTTTTCTTTTGGCACGCTTGTCGTACACCGAAGTCAACACATCAATGCTTTGGAACCGTCGATCTGGATCAGTGAGATCCAATTCAACGACTATGATTAAATCGCGTAATCGTAATTGCAATGTTCAATTTCCTAGAATCCTTATGCTTTAGTACAACGATGCGATCACCCTTCACGGAGCCGATAGACTATCAACTCTGCTCTATAACTTTTCGGATCTAGTATTATCACGATATCGGAAATCGTCGATTCAACGAGTTGTTCCTCCCCACTTAAGCGATGTGATTGGGTTCCACGGACCTGATAACCTTCAATACCTCCGTCTATAAAATATGAAGTCTGGATTCTAAATTTGAAGGCGTTTTGTGACGATTTCTAATGTATTTTTGGTTTTCCACTAGCGGAACCAAAACGATACATTTAACTCACTGATTACTCTTTAACTCAGTGTTTACCTACTGTAAAGTGTGGAAAGCAGAGAAATCATCAAAATCAACCAAATACAGAGAAACCTGTCATTAGAGGATCTCTACGGGCTACATATATATAATTATGCGCACAAAATCAATTCATTCATAATAAAATTACAGAGTCTCGGCCTTGAGACTGATTACACAAATGAAAACCTCTATTTCTATTACAATCCACATACTATTCTACTCACCTGAATTTTCCTCTCTGGCCTGATTCTTCAATTAGTGGCCTTCTCCTCCTACACTACTAGTAGGCTTACATTACTCTCGAGTCCTCTCTAATCCTCCTCTCTCTTCCTCTCCAGAAAAGACACGATAATACATATATGCCTAAGCTAACCATCTCCTTCCACAAATGAAGGACTTCACAATATTTTTAGAAATCAATCCTATCCTAAGCTAGACAAACTAAAATACTTGGCTTGATCTCCACACAGGGAGGATCACTTGCTATTTACTCCCAATTCAGTTCAGAATTAGGCTATAATTAACTACTTACATTTATTTGAAATTAATACAATTAAACAACCAAGTCTTCCTCCAAACTTTCATTAGCCACAACATGTGACCACACCATCACATTATTGGCTATGCCTAGATTCTCCTGCATCAGACTCCCAATGTTAAAAATAATCATGATCTCCTCACCATGTGCTTTCGATCTATGTGCTCTTGGATCCCATACTTGGTTTGGTAGTGTTAGAGTCGAGATTGACCTTAGGCTGAAGGAAGACAATCCTAGGAGAGGGCTCTCTCCTTGTGAATCTCAGTCAATATGACTGGATCAGATATGGATTTTAGGCTAGGTATAGTAGCTCTAGGGTCTTTTATTGATTTTGTTTGGTTTGTTGCTGGATAAAATGGAGCCAAGCAGTTTTGGGTCTGGGAAATTAAGTCATGATGCAAGGTGTTCTATGGGGCGAGGTAGGTAGGTGCTTTGGCACTTGAAATTGAGTGAGATGATAGGTCTAATACTGGTGAGGAGCTGAGGAGGGCATGAAAATATCATGCATCCTTCTCAAACAATAGAAAACATAGAAAACTAAATGGCTTCCCAAGGCAGAGCACTGTAAACAATGAATTCTACCTATCTATCTTGATATCATTCAGCTAGAAGTAATGAATTAGATTGTGGCATACATAAAACATGTGAAAAACTGATAACAAGATAAGAAACTATTCAAAAACACCATACCACAAGTGTCCCATAAAAATAGCTACAAATCCTACTTATTTCCTTGCCAAACTGCTGATAATGGTGTACAATGTAGCTCAGAGCATCCAAGAGAGTCCAACCTTTGCTAATGACACAAATAATACATAGTATAAACATCAAACCACCTATGCTAGCCATCAGGCATCGAAACAAAGAGAAAAGGAGCTATTACAACCATTTCCAAACAGGGACCAGGAATATAGGCAGTGGAACAACTTGCCTCTATAAGCATGGAAACTGATTCATTGACCCCAAAACCACCTCAAACTGATGAATCTACCCTCTAAGATAATTTCACTATTACATTTACATGCCAAGTCATTAATTAAAATCATAAAATCATCCACGAAGAGAGAGAAAGTCAAATTGCAGTGAATGTAGGCGAAAAATTGATTTTCTAGCAAACGGGTCAAAAGCACAGCGTCATTAGCCAAAAGCGCAGCGCCGCTTTCCACCCACTTTTTTAGGCCTTCTCCTTAGCCAAATTTAGCCCCAAATGGCTCATTGGATAGGTCTTCTAGTTTAGTTTCGAGAAAAACTTGAATTTTTTCATTTGGAGGTCATTTGCCCCCTCAAAACTTGAATCTCCCAAGGCTGCTTCTGTGTGTCCAAAAAGAGGTAGAGAGGTCATTGTTTGGTAGTTTTTGGACCTTTTCGTGACCTAGTTTTGCTCCAAAAATTCTAAATTTTTTTGGGATGAATGCTCTCATCATGCTGAATCCAAATATATAAACGTTTCCTCCAACAAGTGCTCTAGGGAAAAGCGCAGCACTGGTGGCGCTGTGCTTCTGGGCCAGTTTTCTGTTTTGAAAGTTGCAAAATTTGAAAAATTCAAAACATCATCAAAACTTGCCCAATTTGAGAATGGGACACCACCATCAGCTTGTTTTATGGGCTAGTGAGGCTTCAACTAATATCTTCAACTTATCTTTCTCCTTTTTGCTCTTTAAAGCCTTCCTCAACCCAGCTTTAAGTTTCCTGATCCTTATGTTACAGATTTTGCTGCGGGTCAAGTAATGGTAGGCCACGTGGCGAAGCATCTTCTTATCCCTGTTGGCCTTCTCAATTGGCCCTTCATGGTGTATGTTAACCCTCTCAAGCCATGTTTCCCTATCATTTTCAATCTCTTTCTCAATTGAATTCAACTTGACATGAGACTCCTTGGGCTTTTGCCTATTTTCTTTGATCATTTGCAACTCCATGAGGACTTGCTTGTCACTCAATTGTTTGTTTTCCTGCTCTAAATATTTGATGATGAACTTAGCTATCTCTAAGTTATCTGCCAGGGATTGTATTTTAGCTTCTTGTTCCTTTATGATAATGTCTTTGACAGTCTTCGAATCCTAAGCTTCCAAGTCAATAATGTCAACTCCATGAAGATTAAAGTGCTCCTGGGCCTCCTCATGCTCAACAAGATCAAAATCTCTTTCAGCTTATCACCAAGATCCTCTTCTTGCACCTTTTCCTTGCCCTCTATTTACTACTCAACCTGTACCTGTTTTGTTGAAGAAGAAGGAAAGACCCCTTCCACACCTTGTGGAGATAATACTTGCCTAGCAGCTGCAAAAAGCTTCCTAGTACCCCTCTTATATGTCACAAACACTGGAACTCCAACAGTTTCAGTCTCTTTGACTTTTTCATGTTTTGAAGGTCCACTTTCTTCATGATGTATTTATGAAAAGATTTGTGGGCCTTTGAACATCTCATGGGAAATGAAAGTCTACCATGGCATGTTAAGGAGGTTCAGGTGGTGAAGAACAATGATTTTGATCAAAGAGTAATGGTAAATGCTATTCACCTAATGCAGGTATGATTTCCTCTGTACACTATGTGCCATCTTCTCAATGTTTCTGAACATGAAGTAATGGATATTCATCATCTCTACTCTAGTGAAATGCATGAGAAGTCTAATGTGATAGGCATACAATCGGGAGAACCTACCTTCACATGTGAAGTACATGATAATGATTTTCATCAATGGAGCATACCTGTCTTCCAAAAACTTGAAGGGTTATACTCTCTTCATTTGGTCTCTATATCTAGCCTTGATGTAAGGCTCATAGTACTCCTCATCAATATCCTGACCTTTGTAGCAATTTTCATCCACATATGGAATTCCTGTAGCCTCTGAGATGACAGCTGGTGATATGGTGAAGGTTATTCCAACAAGGGTTACTTCATTACTATGAAAATAAGTCACAAATAGCCTCACCAAGTCATGATGAAATCTAACTCTTTCTATCATTTCACAAAAATCAAAGCATGCCTGGTGTTTAAAGCAAGAAATGGCAAGTGGACAAGCTTGTAACTCCCTCAAACTAGTAGGCTCTTCTTTGATATCTTCCTCCTTTATGAGGCTTCCTATGCTGCTTATGTCTCTCCATGGAACTATCATTGAGTGTCTCTTCCTCATAGTCATATTCACTGTCTCCTTCCATTGTTTTTCTGTGGCTATGAACACTTATGGTTTTATATGGACAATGATGGGATAGGGTGGAGGAATGAAATGAATAGAGTGAAAATGAAGGAATATGTGAGAGTATGATGTGTGAATTGGTTTTTAGGGATGAGTAGGGTTTTAGGGAGAGTGGGTATGGTTTATAGGGTTGATGGGGAGTGTAAGTAGGAATTTAGGGAAAATGTATGAGGGGAATGGGATTTAGGAAATATGGTATGTGGGAATGGGGTTTACTGAATAATGGCAAGTAGATAGGGTAAATAAACACTAGCGATATGAGGAAAACTAGTGTTTAACCCTAGAATCTAGGGTTTTAGATTTAGGAATGCAAAACACCAAATCTGGCAAACAAAACCCTAAAACATCAGATGTGATAGATGAACTTACTTGTAAGAGAGAGAAATTGAAAAATTTCAGGTGAATTGGCATTTTGGGAACGATTTGGGCTTGGCTGTGCAAAAACACAGTGCCTCACACAGGTGTACAACGCCACTCTGAAAGTGTAGCACCTATGTAAAATTACACAGGAAAACGCTGCCAAGTGCACAGTGCCAACTCAAAAATGCATAGCCCTCAAAAGCGCAGCACAGCTCAAATTTTTCCAAAAACGCAGTGACTTACTTGTATTTGCCCAATTTTGCTTGAAATCAATCCTTGGCTCTCTTTTTGGCACTTTGAGCTCTAACACAATGAAATGAAAAATAGAAGGATGACTTTATATAGCTTTCACTTTTTGATTTTTTGTGGGTGAAAACCCACTTTTATAATGTTTGTGTTTTTTCCAATACTTTGTTTTTTGATGCTTGGTTTCTTTTCTTTGATAGGTGGACTGATGCTCAAATTCTTTTGATTTTTGCAGTGGCAGTACTTTGGCAACATCACCAGATTTCCAAGAGCAGAATGGAACCATTATTACATATGAGAACATTAAAATTACATCAAATTTAAAGATTAAATACAAATGCTCTATTTTCACCTCAAAATTATTTTTGAGGTGAGAACTTCATGAAGCTTACAAATTAACAAATTATGACTTTCTGATCATTATTGACCTCCTCATGTCTTTGCTGACCATTATTATCAATAAGCACTGAATTTTGACCATGGTGGAAACCCTAAGACCTAATGAGACCAAAACCCTATGTAATTGATGAAATGAACTGAAAATAAGCATGAATAAGGACTAAAAGGTATGAAAGGAGGTCAGCAAGTACATATCATGAGGGAAAAACTGAAATAAACCCTACCATCAGTAGATCCATGACCTAATGGAATGCAAGCTCATCAGAATGGGACTCCTAGTATGAAATGCAAAAGAATAAATGTTGATCACTAATGGTAGTGTTAAGACACTGACACTAACAGGTAGTTTGTCCTTGGTTTCTGTTGTTGTTTGTTGTTCTCCAGGTCTCCATATTTTATGCTACAATGCCCCATTAGCTATGCTTTCACTATCTTCTTTTGTCCTTTTCATATATCTTACTGTTGTTTTCTCATCATTACAGTTATGATAGGATTTTCCACCTTAATTTGCAGTTTGCCATTACCTTCCCTTGTTCCTTTCTTTCCAGCCAATCTTCCTTCCTTCTTTTGTCTTCCATTTAGTTTATTGGAATGTTGTGTTATGAGTTTCCACAACTCATCAATTTCTTTGTCCACTTCACTTCTTAGATGATGAATATGATTCTCCTGCAACTGGATGTGTTCTTTCATAAGAACATCATAATTCATGTGCCAATATTTTTCCATATACATTTCTGAAATGTACAAATGCCTTCTCCATTGATCCCCTGCAATAATTTCAGTTCCTTTTTTGGGTTTCTAATTCATGGCTCCATCATTTCTTACTTCAATTCCCAGTATACCTGCAACTCCATAATTTTTCTAAAAACTAAGAATTCTTCCTGCTTGCTTAGGTGCTTAGAATACCTCTTTTTCTAGTAAATTAATTTCTGCACCTTTAAGGATCATGTCATCATACTTGTCTGCTTCCGAAATGTCACCTTCAGCCTCTTCTTCATCCATAACTCCCTGTAGCACAATAGTAATCCTGTTACTATCATCTCTTGAACTCATCTCTAGTTCAATAGTTCCATCCTGTAAATTCAACATCATTCCATCTTTCTGAGACATTCTAATCTCATCCTTCCTTATTTCGATCTGATCTTCAGAATCAACACCTTGTTTCAAATTCACTTCACATTGCCTTGTTCCTGCATATAAATCTTCACCAGAATCAATCAATTCATCAAACACAAATGCTTTGACCTGTTTCCTCATTATGCTAATATTTCTAACAACTTCTTTTCCATATTTGTCATCCATGACAACTTCTTCACTCTCATTAAGTTCTAGTTGTACAGTCTAATCACTTATTCTTTGGTTTTCTTGTCTCTTCCTCGAAATACTTCATTTATGCCACAAATCTGCTATCTCATTTGGAATTTCTCCCAAGAGCTCTGCATGATCTTTACTAACTCCATTGTCTACAACATCTATCTTTATTCCTTCTTTACTATGGCTTTCTTCAAGGTCAATAATCTTCAATAAATGTTTAACATCTAGAAAGTCTTCTATATCAACCTTCAGTAGCTATTCTCCTTTGGCTTCAGTCCTCAATAGTTGTCCAATATCTGCATAATTCACTACAGCTATGGTTAACAGCTGCTCCTTCCTCTGCATCACAAGATTATGTAAGTCTCCTTCTTCTACTTCTGAAAAATCATATCTTTGCTTTTCCTCTCCCTTATGATAACATTAAACAGTTGCATTACTTCAATGTATTCTGTATTTACACACAAAATATTAGTTTCAAAGCTATGAGACACCAAGGTCTTCTTAAGATTCTCCAATTTCTTTGTATTAGCACCATCAGTTTTCCTGAGAAAACTCTTTGTTCTATGTTCATATGAATGGATCTCTTCCTTTCCAAACATTCCTTTGATCTCAATAATTCCCTTGCCATCCTCCTTTTGAATTATCTCTAGGATGTCATCTGAATCAGTATCTTCCTTCACTTGACTGTAACTTTCTCTTTCTTCTTCATATGACTGTGAGTATTCATCTCTTCACCTATTAATATAATGGTTTCCAATAACTGCTTGTCTTTCCTCAAGTCTACATGACCTACAAACACACAACAATGTTCAGTTTTCAAAATAAAATACCATTCATCCCCTTTTGATGCTTCAAGCACCAATCTTCCATCATAGATCTTTTGGATTTCAACAGATCCTCTTTGCTATGATTCTGTTCCTTTGAGTCTCCCCTTCTCTAACATATCAATATGAATTTGTTCAAGTTCCCTGAGCTCGTTTATCAACTTTCCATTCTACCTTTGTTGTAATAGCTTCCACCTGACACTTTTCTTCGTTCTCCATCTCTATCTTTGGTCTTCACTTGTCTTTCTTTGTACTGTCGGACTAATATCTTGTTCTTCATTCTGCTGCCAGTTGCTATACTCTTGCAATCTAATGCCTTCCTCAATTTCACTCTCATTTTGCTAATCATCTCTTTTAAATTGTTGGTTTCCTCCATCTTTATCTTGTTGAATTAATACTTCTGTCTCCCTCATGTCCCTAAGGACATAACTTCCTTGTTGTTCCTGATCTTCCCTTTCACCTTCAAATAATATCTGCTCAATTTCTCTGATTTCAACATCATACTTATTAATTTTGTCTTCCACACCTACAGTCACATCATTAATTGAATAGTCTAAACATTCACTTAACTCTATAAATGTTAGAGACATTTCATCCTTATCATGCATAGTAACCATTTCCTTTTCTTTATCAGGTTCTGAAAGCTTCATTTCTCCTTCAAGTTCCTTGAGCAATCTTTCCAAGAATTCTAATTCCATGTAAAATCTCTCTAGTAGTTCATCACAATTTTCATCCTCAACTTCATTCTCTTCCTGACAATCCTCCTAAGTTATCCTGTTTTCTGCAATATCATATTGCAATCTTCTTTCATCAATTCCATCTGACAAATTCATTCGCTTACCTGCTTGGGATATCACTATGGCATTTTCATTAGATTTCTGGTCCATATCAGCTTCATCTGGTTGTTTCATACCAAATAGAATTTCATCTATGAACTCCTTTTGTTGCAATAAATCAGCGCCTTCTTCCTCTAAAAGGCATTCTCCATCATACTTCTCCTCAAGAGCTTCATTCCTATTTGTGAGAGTTTCACCAGACTTTCCATCATCCTATGCATACCCTACAAACATACACAAACTATGAGAATAAAAATCGCAAGGCTTCATTGCCTCATCTGCTTCCCTAGTCAACATATCTCCTAGTTGTTCTAAACTATTCCAATAGTTCATGAGATCTTCAGCTAATCTCCCATTATCCTCTTCATCCAACATTTCACCTTGTTCTGGTCTACAAATGGAAACTTCCATTTCTGCTTCTGCTTCTTTAAGGTTCTTTATCAACCACTTTAACTATTCTTGTTGCAGCCTTCTCTGCAACTTATGCCACTTCACTGGCTTCCTCGTCAAGACACAACCTTGTCTTTGATTATCTTCTAGCAGCATCACAAACACATTGAGTTCCTTTCTTATTTCAACCATTTCCTTGTCAAGCTCTGCTTGCTTCATCCATTCCTTATGGATTGTTTTAGCACTCTTCTCCTCCATCTTGTATCCTTCTTCTGCACCCTCCATATCACTTTCCATAGCTATCTTCTATTATGTGTGAGCTTCTACACCTGCAACCAATCAACTTCCTTCTAAGTTGATATTCTCACCAAGCTTCTCCTCTGCCTGGTCTCCAAGTCCTCTTTCTTTAGAACTTGCACTGAGCACTCTTGTTCTCTCTCTCTCTGGTTGCTCCACTCACTTCTCTTAAGGACTCCTCTATCCCTATCTATTCCAGCCTCAGCTGGAATAAGGTTATGCTACAATCTCTAAGAACTTCCCAAAATTTCTTTTACAATATCACTACTGTAATCCGGTGCCAAACTTGCATTCATTCAACTATCGCTACTTTCATACCTTCTATATCATAAATCATCCTTCTTGCGGGAAATTTCTTTCCTTTTCCTGCTCTGATACCAAAAATGATGCAACCATAAGGCTGCTACACTCTCAAACCTTACCGGAACTATTCTTCCCCTATAAGCCTTTAAAGTTCATGCCCACATATATATATCAGAAGCGTAATTAGGTGCTTTTCCTTTAAAACGAGACCACTTAGCTATCGGGGCCATTACACTATCGGGAGCGTTAACATGCGGTCTAGTTATAAAAAACCCCAACAATCACCCCACAGATCCCCTTTTACACTACAACTCGACTATTCTGCCTTTTTCCGAAATACATTAAAAAACCATGCAAAACATCGATATTTACCTTTTTCTATTGGCGCGCTTGTCATACAACGAATTCAACACTTCAATGGTTTGGAACCGTCGATCTAGATCAGGGAGATCTGACGGTTGTTAGGGATATTGGATAGAAGACTGGATCGAGAGTTAACCACCCAAAAAAGCAGTTTTTATTGTCCTCTGCTTTTGCTACGTGGCATCTTCTCAATGGAATCGGGGGTCGGGCCTTCAAAACAACTTACCGCCTTTTATATGCCCAAAATACCATCCACTGTAGTGGAAGCTGCTTGCAATCCAACGATCGCGACTAATCGCGATGCAATGACTGCAATTAAATTGCACAATCACAATCACAATGTTCAATTGCCCAGAATCCTTATGCGTCAATATGCTGAAGTGATCACCCTTCTCGGACCTGATAGACTATCAACTCTGCTCTATAACTTTTTGAATCTAGTATTATCGTGATATCAGAAATCATCGATTCAACAAGTTGTTCCTCCCCACTTAAGCAATGTGGTTGGGTTCCACAGACCCGATAACCTTCAAAACCTCCGTCTACAAAATCTAAAGTCTGGATTCTAAATCCGAAGGTGTTTTGCAAAAATTTCTAATGTATTTTGATTTTTCCGCTTGTGGAACCAAAATTATACGTTTAACTCACGAATTACTCTTTAACTCAGTGTTTACCTACTGTAAAGCGTGGAAAGCAGAGAAATCATAAAAATCAACCAAATACAGAGAAAACTATTATTCGAGGATCTCCATGAGCTGCATATATATAATTATGCGCACAACATCAATTCATTCATAATAAAATTACAGAGTCTCGGCCTTGAGCCTGATTGCACAAATAAAAACCTCTATTTTTGTTACAATCCACATATTATTCTGCTCTCCTGAATTTTTCCTCTCTGGCCTGATTCTTCAATTAGTGGCCTTCTCCTCCTATGCTATCCGCAGGCTTACATTACTCTTGAGTCCTCTCTAATCCTCCTCTCTCTTCTTCTCCAGAAAAGACATCAAAATACATATATGCCTAAGCTAACCATCTCCTTCCACAAATGAAGGACTTCACAATATTTTAGAAATCAATGCTATCCTAATCTGAACAAACTAAACTACTTGGCTTGATCTCCACGCAGGGAGGATCACTTGCCATTT
This sequence comes from Pinus tabuliformis, assembly GCA_031772625.1. Classification (NCBI taxonomy): domain Eukaryota; kingdom Viridiplantae; phylum Streptophyta; class Pinopsida; order Pinales; family Pinaceae; genus Pinus; species Pinus tabuliformis. Next base: position 354,793,499 of record CM062811.1, read on the forward strand.
ACTCCCAATTAGGTTCAAAATTAGGCTATAATGAACTACTTATATTTATTTGAAATTAATACAATTAAACAACCAAGTCTTCCTCTAAATTTTCATTAGCCACAACATGTGACAACACCATCACATTGCTAACTAGGCCTAGATGCTCCTGCATCATTCATACATAATATATTTTAGTTAATTTTAAGTTTAAAAGTGACTTGCATCATAGTAAGATTGTACTTATATCATGTTATGACTAAGCTCTTGTAAATGACCTCAAAAGAAATAAAAGTGAATAAAACTTATTCGTTGTTTACAAAAAAATCCTTTTAAAATTGAATAAAATTTATTTCAATCCTATTTGTGTTTTTTAATTGAACCTTGAGATAAGAAATTGACTAAAATATACTTAAAAGAGTTGGCCATGCATGGTAGGTGGGTTGGTCACAAAAATTTTCATATATAGATTTTTTAGATTATAAAATGGATGACTTTAGAATTCAAATAATTCATTTTTAAAATCATTGTAATAACATACATGTTGATTGCATTAAAAGACACTTTCTCTAAGTCAATATGAAGCCTATTTGTAATTCTTTCCATGCTCAATATTAAATTGATACATGATATATTTTAGTTCATTTTAAGTATCAAAGTGACTTGCATTATAGTAAGATTGTACTTATATTATGTTATGACTAAGGTCTCGTAGATGACTTGAAAAGAAATAAATTTGAATAAAACTTATTTGTCGTTTACAAGACATCTTTTAAAATTAAATAAAACTTATTTCAATTTCATTTGTGTTTTTTAATTAAACCTTGAGATAGCCAAGTAACTTTAGGAAAGTTCATATTTAATTATATATAAAATTATAGAAACATATATCATTAATTGTTGTTTTGTATATTAAATTCAAATACATATGACTTAAATATCATATTATGACTAAGCTCTTGTAGATGACCTCCAAATAAATAAAATTGAATAAAACATTTTTTTTACCATACATCTTATAAATTGTATTTAAAACTTATTTCAATCCTATTTGTGATTTTCAATTCAACCATCATATATTTTAATTCATTTTAAGTATCAAAGTGACTTGCATCATAACTTAAGTTTGTGCTTATTTTCTTAGTCTATGAAACTAGAATTAAAATATGTTATATGTTTTAATAAAAGTTATACTAAATATAATTTTTTTTTTAAACTAGTGAAATAATTAACAGATCCATAAATTTCAAAATTTAATGAACATCCATAAACAAGATTAATGAAAAACCATAAAATGAAATAATGTTCATGTACATGAATAAATTGTCCATGTATGAAACTATACAAAGTTACTATCACATGTGAATGTTCCCTATGAAATGGGCCTCAAAATATATAAAGTATCCACTCTAAGTACCACTAGAATTCCTATGTGACTTTTGTTGCATAAAGTAATCATCCATAATATAGTACTGCAATATAACATATTCAAATTAAAACTACTAAATGATTTTGAACCACATTTAATTACATATATGAATCTACTGATCTCAATCAAGCCCAAATGCAAGCCATTTAGGATGGGGGTATGATGAACTTGGGTTTGGTGCTCCCCTTCCTGTGGCTCAAAGATTGCGGCATGCATCGATGGACCTGCATCGTCAATGCCTCCATACTTGACATTCCCCTCATCCGTCCACATAACTGTGACATCAAAAACACTCTACATATGGGCCTGTGTACACAATGGCGAGGAAAAATTATAATTAGTCTACAAATTAATTAAAATGCATGTAACTTAAAAAAAATTGTTGAAATCTTAGGAATACAAAAGTTTACCTCAATTGTTGCTTCATGTGGCTGTACATAGTGACTCTCCTCCACATCCATGTTATGAGGTGGAGGTAGAAGTGGAGGTGGAAGAGAATCCATGGAAAAATGCACTGGTGGAGGTTGGTCTGTCTAATCAACTACCCCCTCAAATGGCCTCATAAGCTCATACATGTAGCTAGGCTATGTCTATATGTTATCATGAAATTATTAATATAAATACAATCTAATACAAACTAAATTAATATAAATAATAATGTGTAATTTGACGATAAGAGTCAAAGTTTTCATATATATGTACATCGTCAGTGTCACATGAGTTGTGCACCCTAAAGGTGTCACATATGGCATCATGAAACATACATGTATATGACAAAAGATGTTCAATGGTTAGACTCGTGAGATATGAATCATTATATAAGGGAATTGGCAGGACATGAGGAAATGGTGGTGGTTTAATAATCTCTCCATGCAATGCAACATACACACTGGCCAGTGTTGTCTGCATGTTATCTCCAATGGTATTCTAGGTCTCAACTTTGAGTTGTGACAGATCCTCTAGCTCTGTCAGAAATGCCATGATCCGAGACTGTAGTGGCAATAATATCAGAGGTGGTAGTACATGCCCAGGGTCCTTAAGAACCCCGCCATGATCATAAGTATGTCCCATTCCGAATCCATAAATATTATATTATATGCTCGTGTAATTTGGCCTCATATGTAGCACGAACTTTGTATATATATGCTTTTCAAAGTAAAAGGGGACTTGGTTATGGTGAGGGAACTAGATCCAAGCTCTAATGAATCGATCATAAATAAAAGGGGTTGCATCAATATTCTTAAAATATATTAGTGGAATATGACCTTGATGTCTAGCAGGATGCTCTGGAGGGATGTCGAACAACTCCCCACGAACATCAATGTTTTTGGTGGCCTCTTTCACGACCTCCCAAATATGTGTGCCTCTAACCACCCACCTGATTATGGAATGTAAGAGGAGTCTTTATGGGCTTACCCTCCAGTATGACTAGATCAACCTATCGATTTGTTCCATCATCAAAGACAAACTATAACTAATAGGTGAACTAGCAGTCATTTTACGTAGATATGGTGTGATCCATATATGTTGGGACATTGATCCAGACTTATGTAGGAATTCAACATAATACATATATAAACATAAACACATAGATCCAATAGAAATAAAACTTCATTTCATTAATATCGAAGAACAGAAATATGGTTACATGCAAAATGGAAATAAACTAGCTGAGATGATGGTAGCTTATCTTTGAGAAGAAATGTGGCAGCTACATGCCTCTGAACTTTGTTACAATGAGGCTCAAAGGCATATTTATTATTGAGAAATAATGGAAAACCCTAAACATCCAAAAACCTAACCATAGGAGATGTAGCACCAAAACTATGGGTCTCATTAGGGTAAATTGGTACATCAAATTCCTGGAGTTGTAACTTTGGCATACAATCTCTGTTTGACACATACGATACCTAGTTAGAAAGATATATCTGGGGACTACAAATTTCGTCACTTAATTATCCTGTTTCCAAAAAATCGTCATTTAGGGCCTCAAAAAGACTCCAAAAGTTCAGGACCCAAAAAAATGCCAAAAATAGTAAATTGTGATACAATTAAGGAAAATGAAAAACTGAAATAAATAGTGGTAGGGGTCCAAGTGGAATAGTTGGGTGGCCACTAATATCCACCTGAATCATACTTAACATTCTCTAGTGTGATACTATTTATAACATCATCTCACAGAGGGATCGACGTTGCACTGTGATCCGCAGCTTCGCCTTGCTGAGGGTTTGCAAATCATAAGCATAATTTAACATATATATAACAAACTAGAAGAATAATAACATATACATTAAATTAAAACACATCAGTTGAAGATGATTTAAAAATGAAAGACAATTTGAAGACAAAAATACATAAATTTTAAATAGGATTTAAAAATGCACATGTAGTAGGTGAAGATGGTCCACTATTTGTAACATGATCGTCAACAGGGACAGAAACACTACCACTGACACTTTGACTGGTTAGAGCCAAGATATATGAGTGGAACACACACTCTGGTTGGGCTACATGATATATCATGAGCCTAACCATGGATTGCAGACCCCCCCCCCCTCTCCAACACTCTGACGACTTGTAGTTGATTGGCATCCAGGAGATGACTCTGCATATTACATATAGTAAATACTTAATACATATAAACTAATCCAATTTTTTTTTTTACTAAACTATTACATATAATACAAAAATATTAGATACGATACATATAAACTAATCCAAGAAAAAAAATGTTGAAAGGAAATAATTTCTAAACTAAGGTAGAATTATCTAACCTGAAGTCCTAAACTTTAGAGTCCATTTTTTTATAATTTATCAACCAAATTATTGAGTTCCATGTAAACACAATCGAAAGAAGTGATCGAATCTACCTGAACGCTTTTTTCCATTTCTAAATAATGTATTTTATTCATAGGGAATAAATATGTAAATATATATGTAAAAATTTTGAAATAAACTTATTTGCAAAATTAATAAAATTCCATGGCAACTAGATACTCCAATAGACTTTAAGTTCTTATAATGTTTGACTCTGACACACGGAATATGCTAGGTTGAAGCACATGGAGACAATGTTTCTAGTACAACGCATGATATAATGAAACAATATGGTACAAATTAGAAAAGAGGAAAAAAAATATTCACTTTAAATGCACTTTTCATCATGGATTTAATGTACCCACCAATGATGCATTGCTGAAACTTGAACGCGCGAGCACACACACACACACATATATAATTGAATAACAAATTTTTCTTTTCGTATTTTTAACTTTAAAGATAATATTTTATTTATGTAATTAAATTTTTAAAACTTATTGTACTATATTTATTATAAAAAATATATATTTAAAATATAAATTAATTCAAATTTAGGACAAAAAGATGAAATAAATTTTCTTATTTAATAAATAGAGTTTCACCCTAAGCAACCATATTCATTATTTCGATATTAAGCTCATAATTTGTTTATTTATTGGTTATAGTTTAGGTTGTTTTATGTTTTGAATTTTTTTCTCGGCATATTTTTTGTCAAATTTGTTTGAAATTTAAAATGCATTTTAAATGAAAAATTATAAAAACAATATTGAAATTTTATTTCACTAAATTTCTAAAAAAATTTCAAAACGCAAAATAATTAGAAAATAAAGTTTTTGTTATTCAAAATCTGAAAAATTTTATAATAAACATGCTGCCATTGCAATTATTGAAAATGAATTCAAAAAAAAAAATACCTAAATTATCTAGTTTTTTTTGGTGGTTTTCAAGGTTTTTCTTGGTAGTTTGTTTGTGGTTTTCTATTTTTTTTTTAAAGGTTTTCTTGATGGTTTTTAAGTTTTTTTTAATCATTATTTTAAATGGTTTTCTTTATGGTGGGTTTTCATTTCATTTTTTTTTGGAAGAAAAAATAATTCAAATAGAGAAAAAATGAAAGGAAACCTACATTGGCATACAAACAATGGTTAGTTTGATCTCCAGGGATGTTGGAGGGGTCACTATTCCATCTTCCAAACTCTCGGTTGAGCCCCAAAATCCTTGGACGAGCAATTAAACGACTTGGTCGATCTGTTGTTTACCTTGCAGTTTGCAAAAATGGCTTGTCAGACCATGATCACATCTTTTAATGCCACTGTAGCTCGATCGATTTTATTGGTATGACTATTAGAAATTAAAAAATAAAGGTTTAAATAATTAAATTAAAAGGTTCCACTTACACTAATTTTCTATATGACATCAATAGCTTGGAGGAAGTAACTTCACATAGATATCTTGGGTTTAATATTCTTGACAAAATCATTCAAATCCTTTGATCTAGGTGGATATTGGTGGCCACCCACCAAGTCCTCTTGGACCCCCACCATTGTTTCTTTTAGCTTTTCAGTTTTCTCAATTGTAGCACAATTTACTATTTTTAGCAGTTTTTTGGGTCCTGAACTTTCGGAGCCGTTTTGAGGCCCTAAACGATGTTTTTTGGAAAAACTGGGAGTAGAATGCGTCCAGCCCATGGACCTTGCTACTCTTCCCAAAGTTGTAGCGCTTGGATAGATCTTTCTAATGAGATATTGTACGCATCAAACAGAGATCGTATGCCAAAGTTACGACCCCAGAAAGTTGATGTACCAACCTAAATGGGGCCCACAGTTTGGTCTTTCATCTTCTAGGGTTAGGTTTTTTTATGTTTATGATTTTCCCATGTTTATCAACAATAAATAGGCATTCGAGCCTCATTGTAACACAGTTCAGAGGCATGTAGCCGCCACATCTCTTCTCAGAAATAAGCTACCATCGCCCTAGCTGGTTTATTTCCATTGTTGTTTATAAGCATATTTCAATATTTTACATTAATGAAATGAAGTATTATTTCCGCTGCATCTCTATGTTTATGGTTATCTCTGTAATTTATTGTGTTCATGTTTAAATCAGGATCAGTGGTATCAAAGCGGTCTGCTTTTTCTCTGTTTTTTTTGCATGTCCCCAACGAGGTCGGTATATAAGGATTTAGGGCTTGAACTGGTCGAACCTTTACAAGACTAGCCTCACAAATCCCAATAGCCTCCCATGGTGGATGAGAAGAAATACAGGGGGGCAGGAAATACTATCAAAATCTTGCTCAAAGAAGGCCTCGAGTGACAAAGGAATGCAATGATGGACAGCTTTGCCCAGATCCTTTTGTGGCTACCTAGAGGTGACGCATCGGCTTCCAGCAGCTACTCTGGAAATGCCACACCATTTAAGGTACAAGTTAAATTTGAAACCCCCATATTCGAGGGTTAGATAAATGCAGATGCCATAGATAAATGGTTAAATCTGCTAGAGGGTTATTTTTCTGTTCATGAATTTTCGAGTCGGGAAAAGATTGTTTTCGCTCTTCTCAAAGCAACCCCCCACATCAAGGATTGGTGGGAAACCTACTGCGAGTAGAAGGATGAAATTACTAGCTCACTATTTTTAGCCACACCCACTTGGAATTCTTTCCGAGATGCCATCAAGGAGCAGTACTACCCTATCGGAAGCTATGAGGATCAATACATAAAGTGGACCACGTTGCAGTAGGGAAGGGACCAAGACGTGCCATAGTTTACCAATATTTTCCATACCCTTCGCACAAAGTTGGGTATCAAGGATTGAGAGCAGGATTTGATACTCAAATACTACGGCTTCCTGCAAAAGTACATCCAGGATGAAATATAATTCCTGAACATCTCCTCGCTTGGCATGACATACCGATATGCTGTCAAGGTCGAGCAAAAGATTAAATAGAGGAAGCGAGACTTTGGATCTATGAATCCGAAGAAAGCAATAAGTCCCCCAAAATCACAGAATAAAGGACAAAGCCAAGGCAGGGCAGCCCAAGATAACCCGCCAAAGCTGCAAGAAGAGAACAGTTTCACAAAGCTGAAAAGGGACACAGGAAAATGGTGTGAGTTCCATAAGAGCTCCACTCACAACACAAGTGAGTGTCGGGCCAAGCAGTCACTGATGGCTGAGTTAAAGGTTTCAGAATCATATGCATGTTCCAACTCTGAGTCAGAACCCGACAAGGGGAATGAAAAAGGGAAGCAGATTATCGATGCGGAGCTTAGCACCACCATTTCCACCACGAATATCCAGAAGGAGGAACCGAAGATCCAGAGGAGGAGGAGTGTTTCTCCCACTCCTAGATGTGGGTAAAGGGATCCCCGCTACAGTTCATTGTCGAAATCGAGAGCCAAAAGAACCTCATTTTGGCAAAGTTCATGAAGCCGTTCGGCTTACCGACCACAGCACATCCACAATCATACACCATTGGGTGGCTCTACCAAGGACGGGATCTTTGCGTGAGCCAGCAGTGTCGCCTTCCATAAAACATCAAACCCTTCACGGATAAGGTATTGTGTGACATTTCTACCCTTGAAGTTTGTGAGGTACTATTAGGACAACCATACTTGTGGAAGCGACATGCTATGTATGAATCAAGGCCCCGTGCTGTTATTATTACTTTGGGAAATAAGTTGTACAGGATACCAGAGGTAGCACCGACTACCACCATCTCTTTGGTTACTGCAAAACAATGTAGTAAGCTCATTTCCAAAACCAGGAATTTTTTTTCCTGATGATACACCCTCAAGGAAGGAAGAAGACAATGGCCATGACCTCTAGAAAGGGCCCCTCCGCATGACAACTACATATGGACAAGGTCGTGGAGGAGTACGAGGACATCTTCACCTTCTCTGCAGGGGTTCCTCTGCACTGTCAGGTAAAGTACTCCATCGATCTGACCCCAGGTGTGTCACTGATCAATGGACCAATCTATTGGCACTCTGCTCTGGAAAATGATGAAATCAAGAGGCAGATCCAGGAGTTGCTGCAAAAAGGTCACATCCGTCTGAGTTAATCACCCTATGGGAGCTCGATCTTGTTGGTATAGAAGAAGGATGGGATTTGGAGACTCTGTATTGACTATTGGGCATTGAACAAGATCATTGTCCATAATAGGTACCCAATCCCATGAATTGATGACCTCTTGGACCAACTAAAGGGGGCAAAATATTTCATCAAGATCGATTTGAAGTCAGGATATCACCAGGTACCAATCGAACCCTTTGATGTGTGGAACACTACCTTCAAAGCCAAGGAGGGCCTTTTCAAATGGTTGGTTATGCCTTTCGGATTGACAAATGCTCCTGTAGCCTTCATGAGGCTAATGGATGACATCTTGCGGCCATTCACCAACTCATTTGTAGTGGTATACTTGGATGACATCTTGATCTTCAGCCAGAGTTGGGAAGAGCACCTCCACCACATTCGATAGGTTCTCTAAACGATGCGGCAACACAAGTTATGTGCCAATATGGAGAAATACACTTTTGGCATGACTCAGGTTCAATACTTGGGATACATTATTGATGAACAAGGGGTGAATGTGGGTCCAGCCAAGATCCAAGTCATTCGGGACTGGCCCTCTCAAACCACTCTAACAGAGCTCCGCAACTTTCTAGGTCTTGCCAAATTCTACTACAAGTTTGTGTTGGGATTTTCTCATATCACTTGGCCCTTGAGTCAAGTCACCAAGAGAGGAGTGAAAGAAAAATTCTTTTGGTTTGAATCTCAATAGAAGGCATTCACAGAGTTGAAAGATCACCTCTGCTTGACACCAGTGCTCACATTGCCAGACTTGCAACAACCATTTGAGGTCAAAATAGATGCCTCTGACTATGCTATTGGGGTAGTCCTTACTCAACATGGGCATCTAGTGGCATATCATAGTGAGACACTTTCAGACACAGTCCAGACATATCCCACTTATGACAAAGAGATGTATTCCACTAAAAATGGAAACAACTATGTTTTTGTGGTCATCGATAGGTTCTCGAAGATGGCCATTATGGCAGCCTGCAAGAAGAATATCATAGCAGAAGCCATTGCTAAACTCTTCTTTGAATGAGTGTGGGTACACTTTGGGATCCCACAGTCTATCATCTTAGATCGGGACAGCAGGTTCCTCAGTACATTTTGGTCCAATCTCTGGTCGATGTTGGACACCAAACTCACTAAGTCCACAGCCTTCCATCCTCAAACTGATGGCTAAACAGAGGTTGTCAATAGGATGATTGTACACATTCTCCACATGTACAACTCAAAGCATTCACGAAGATGGGACGAGAGCCTCCCCTATGTTCAACACAGCTACAGTCGGGCTCTCCACAACTCAACTGGCCATAGTCCTTTTTAGGTGGGCTTGGGATTCTAGCCACTATGTCCCATTGATGTGGCCATGCCATTTGCAGCTACTCACGCAGATTCGGCTCATGTCCAGTCCAAAAAAGATAAGGAAAACAACTTCATTGAGCGCATCCAACATATTCGCTAGCAGGTCCATGACATTCTGGAGAAATCAAATGCGAAGTACAAGCAGCGACATGATCAACATCGGGTGCCACATAAGTTTCTGGTGGGTGATGAAGTCTGGTTGTAGTTGCAAAAGGAATGCCTTACCAAATCCTATCAGAAACTCAGACGATTTAGATATGGTCCTTAAACCCTTACAAAGGCTATGGGAGATAATGCATTTGAGCTCAGCATTACCCCATTCCTTTGCCTACACCCAGTGTTCAATGTGGACCGCCTTCGGCCATACTTTCCACCATGACTGGACAGATCTGACATTGCTGAACAACTCACACCCACAAAGTTAAATCCAGATTACATGGAACAAGCTACAACTAACCGGATCATGGACACATAGATCGAGCACACTTGCCAACAGAACATCCAACTGTATCGAGTTGTCAAAGTAGGCCAACTCCTTCACCAACGCAAGTGGCTCACTAGGGACCAAGTCCAGCAGAAGTTTCCTCATCTCATGGAGGAACTCAACGCAATGGGACCATTACTTTCTAGGGGGGAGGAATGAACCAGGTGGATATTGGTGGCCACCCAGCAAGTCCACTTGGACCCCCACCGTTGCTTCTTTTGGCTTTTCAGTTTCCTTAATTGTAGCACAATTTACTATTTTTAGTAGTTTTTTAGGTCCTGAACATCCGGAGCCGTTTTGAGGCCCTAAACGACATTTTTCGGGAAAACTAGGAGCAACATGGGATGGGTCCATCGACCCATGTTGATCTTCCCAGAGTTTTAGTTCTCAGATAGATCTTTCTAATGAGATATTATACGCATCCAACGGGGATCGTATGCCAAGGTTACAACCCCGGGAAGTTGATGTACCAATTTACCTAATCGGGGCCCATAGTTTGGTGTTTTGTCTTCTAGGGTTAGGTTTTTGGATGTTTAGGGTTTTCCCATGTTTCTCAACAATAAATAGGCCTTCGAGCCTCATTGTAACACAGTTCAAAGGCATGTAGCCGCCACATCTCTTCTTAGAGATAAGCTACCATCGCCCTAGCTGGATTATTTCCATTGTTGTTTGTAAGCATATTTCAGTATTTTACGTTAATAAAGTGAAGTATTATTTCCGCTGCATCTCTATGTTTATGGTTATCTTTGTAATTTATTATGTTCCTGTTTAAATCTGGATCATCCTTAGTACCAGGAGAAGGAGAAATGGAGGTTGGAAGGCCTATTATGGGGTCGAAAAAAATTTTAAATCCATAAACTTTTGCCTCTGGGAGAAGAAGAAAATTATTTTTGAAACTATCACTGCTCATGTTCTTTAATATGCTACAGGTGAATTTTGGGGCTATGACATCTATAAAGAATAATGTAGAAGTATAGATAAAAACCCAAGTTTTTTATATGTTCAACATCTCTAGAGAATCATGGAGAAAGATAGAGCAAAACAAAGAATTCTCTTGTGACTTGTATTCCCAAAACTTACATAAATTTATCCATTGAGAGAATGACTTTTACTAGGTACCTAATGTACAAGAAAATGTTAAATAACATGAAAGACCAAAGGATTCCTAATATTTTTCAATCTCCATTCAAAACCACCTACAATTCTCAAAGGACTAGCATAAGGATGTCAAGATTTTCTTAAACCATGTGTGTATAAAGGAAGATGAAACTCTATAAAATAACGATAATATTTAAAATATTATTTATTTAAATTTCATGAGAAATTGTAATGTTATAAGAATTAGTTGATACAAGAAAATTAAAATACTATAAGGAGGTGACTAGTCAAACCCTTATCTATGAGCTCAAAAGTCTTCTATTAGAGGAAATTTCAACTAAAAAATAGCCACCTAAGAAAATTTAAGAAATTAATAAAATAATGTCATGTAGACTATTTTTTAATATATTATTTCTATTATTTTATTTTTATCAAAATTACCCAAGTAAATGTCACATTTATCAAATGACCGTTTATATATTTTATATTTAAATTAATTTATTAACACAATATTTAATGAAATTAAAATTAAAAAAATAAATTTAATATAAAAATTAGCCCATGGGTCATAGAATGGATGGTGATGGGGTGTAGTGTTAAGTCACTCCGTGATGTGAACGTCACCGGTTCAAAACTCTGTGGGAAAAAAAATCAAGCATGTTAAGGCTGGTGTGGCCTAGGCCGGGTGTGATCCTTGGGTGATTTTTATGGCTTAGATATCCTTAGATTGTTGTTTCTCAAGACACAAGTCAAGCCTAAAATCAAACCCAAACAACTTGACAAAAACAAAAACAAAAAAAATAATTTAAATTTAAATTACCTAAATAAATGTGACTTTTATCAAAATAACCATTTGTGTGTGTGTGTCTATATGTATATGTATATGTATATGTATATCTCTATATATATATATATATATATATATATATATATATATATATATATATATATATATATATATATATATATATATATATATATATATATATATATATTAACACAAGATTTAATAAAAAGTAAATTAAAAAGGTAACTTTAAAATTTAAATATAATTTAAATTTAACATTTTATATTTAAATTAATTTATTTAACACAAGATTTAAAAAATAAAAATTTTTAAAATATAAAAAGAAAGAATAAATTTCTATTTCTCAACAAATTATTTAAGCTTCATTAAAAACACATTCAACTCGTGATTTACCCTTCATTAAAAATATTCTTGATATTCTAACTTTTACAGATTGAGACAATAATTTTATTTTTAATATTTAATATAGTTTTCGGTCAATTGGGCACCATTCACACTTAAGGTAGGTAAATTATATTACTCAAAAAAATTCCATGTCATATTAGGTTCCTAGTCACACTTGTATCTCTTTTAAATTTTAAGGGATTTTGATTGGCTTAGACATTATGACATGGAATGTCAATGTTAAAATATTGAAATCAAATTTCCTCTAATTGAACTCTCTATCATAGCAATCATAAATAAAAAAATCAACGTTGCTAAAATAAGAACAAGCTTCCATGAGCTCCATCATCTTAACAGGATTCACTATTGCTTGGTAATAACATGTAACCTTCCATGCTCAAACTCGACGCCTTTACTTGCATGATGTAGGGACGTACCATTGAGAAAAGATAAAGACATTGGGTATTTTATGCTTCCTCTTTCATGCATGTTTCCTTTGCTCAAACCATAATAGAGATTCATTATATTATGTACTTTGAGGACCATTATCACATACCTAGTTCTCTCAATGGCTCACAAAGGTTATGAAGATCAAAACAATCTCTCTACCATAGCTAGCATAAAATAAAATAAAAAAATCAACATTAATAAAATGAGAACAAGCTCTCATGAGCTCTATAGCCTTAACAAGATTCATTAGTCATTTGTAATCACATGAAACCTTTGACGCTTGAACTCAAATCATTTATTCACAGGATTTAGGGACATACCATTGAGAAGACATAAAGAAATTGGATATTTTGGCTACCTCTCTCATGCATTTTTTCTTGCCAAGGCCACAATAGAGGTTAATTATATTATGTACATTGAGGACCAATATCACATACCTAGTTCCCTAAATGACTTACAGAGGTTATCAGGTACCTAAAATTTTATCTTTCCTTTTACTAGCTTGACAATAAGCTATGATATTTTTTTTTCACATACCCCTACTAAATTTATCCTAACCACACTTGTAGAAACTTGATTTTCATCTCTAATACATTTTTTCAAAAACTTTACATGTGAATTGTTCTCCAAATACTTTGTATAAAATAAATTAAAGAGTTTTTTTTCCTTGTAGAGATTTTGTCAAACATTTTTATGAAATCAAATAAGAAACATTACTTCAATTCCACTTGTACCATACTAACTAAAATATACCCCTTAATCATGGAACTTTTGAGTTCTTTCTTTAATCTATTTTATCAAATAGTTTCTATGAAAATTGTTATAGAAAATCTTTAACACGTTTCTCCAAATGCTTTACATGCAAATAGACATAGATCAAGTACAAAAGCACTATAATTAAACAATGATGACATACAATAATATTATCCCCATCCACAAAACAACATTTTCATTGGGGAATTTCTTCAAAAAAATTGTATGCGATGAATATTAAACTGTTTAGACGTTTCTTCAAAAACTTTGAATCCAAACTAACATAGAAACTTCCTCAATACATATATATTGAATTATTAAATTCTGAGTTCTAAAAATAGAATCAAAAGACCAGTGGCACTTCCCCTCACTATGATCCATTTTTTACATTATGAAACCTCCTAAAAAAAAGTTACAACAAAAATGCCGACATGGCCTATTTAATTCATGATTTTAGCAGCATTGAGGAACCTCGACTTCCTCTAATCATATATCCTAAAATATATTGAACTAAGATCTTAAAGTTGGAAAAAATGATTAGTGGGATTTACCTTCACTATGGTCCAAGTTATAGCTTTTGCAAGCTCCCATAAAAAATTCTATAACATAAATGCCAAAATTTATTGTTTAAAGACTCATTCAGTAATCCCAACTTCCTCTAATTGTATTTCCTAAAATTTTGTGATTTGAGATCTAAAAATTCCCATCACTATGGTCGAGGTATCAACTTTTGGAACCTCATAGAAGAAAAATTATAGTAGAAAGGCAAACATAAACTTTTTAAAGAATAAATTAAAAGGCATATATTCCTCCGCCAGTTCTATTACAAAACTTAATACATATAAAAAGATATAACCATGATACCTTTTCTGAAGGGTAAATGCATTTACATATAAACTTGTTGATAAGAGAAATTAAATAATCATGTACGTCTCTAAACCATCTATCCCATAAATATTGTTAACACATAACTACATATTTATCTATTACAACCATAAAAATACTGGAAATTAAAGTAGGGTGAGCCACATTCCACTCCACTCTACAATTTTTTCCTATATGGCCACCATAGTGCCAAATGTTCATGTCTTAAGGAGAATTTAACTCAGTGTTATTTCACACACTCAGATATAGACTAATTTTTAACACGAAATGTGAGGTCACACTCCTTTGCATACATACACACACACACACAAATGAAAACTTATTTATTAACCTTTCCATTTTTTATCGTGCTCACATTCACACAAATAATACGTAGGTCTGCATAACAAAAGGGATTCCTTCTATAATCTCTGTCGTCCCTCAACACTACCATCTTCAATTCTCTATGTTCCACACACAATAAATACGATTCCTAGAACTCAAAGCCATCTAATCCAAAGAAAAATTACTACAACACATTCATTTCCTATCACATAAATTATCACCAATTCTCATTTCAATTCAAATTTCTAAGTGAGAGGGAGAGTGGTATGAAAGAGTAACATAAGAGATAAAAACTAGAAGCCTAAAAATTAAGAGGAAGAGCCCCTTGATTACTCCTCTATATTTTTTTTGTAATCTCACTTTGACTCTTCATCTTCCCAACCTTTCAGGTTCATGGGAAGATTCCCCATCACATCAAAGGTAAATATTGACCCAAGATATATTTTCCTTCTTAATTCAAGTTTTTCTACTCCCCAAGGAATCACAATATATTATTTGTTCCCTTTCTTCAACTCTAGAATTTTCATTAATAAAAATAAAAATTAAATCATATAATAGAGTTTAATGTCATAGCATCAATGTTGGAACCCCATCATTATATGTTCTTAATTATATTACAAAATTTGGGTTAATGAGAGGGGTGTCACAATCCACTCCCCCTTTATGGAACACCAGCCTCAGTGTTTGAATATCTATAAAACCATTTTATGTATATTAAGGGATATGCCACTTTTATATCAACAACATTTTCCATGTCCTTAGCTGCCACTTCAAGCAATGCCATTCATTTTTCATGGTCTAGTTTCCTTTATACCTCCTGGAATTCAAGCACTTTCCTGCATGGTTGTGCATTGCTTCACAAATCTTCCATAGGGAACAAGTTCAACTCGTTGTTTCGTTGGACACACCTAATGCATTCACATTCCTAATGAGTATGTACATGAATATTTGAAAACCAATTCATTCAAGTCTCCCCTTCCTTGCAGTCACACATCTTCCATAATATCTCTTGGATGCATCACAAAAATTCTAACAATATTTATTCATTGAAAGCTTCTTTCCTTTTTCATAACCAAGCAGGTATTAATGACAAACTTGCTTTAATATATCAACAAATCCCATATAATTTTCACATTAAATAGGGAAAAATCAATCCTTCAATTGCATGTTCCTTAGCAACAAACTCAAAATTATATGATAGAATCACTTGTCTCATGCTTAGAAATTAGTGTCCCAATACTCATAGACTAATGAACTCAATTATGGTCCCTAAAATTTCCAACTTTTTCATGCATTCTCTAAATGAGTTACAAAACACATTTTATCTCATGAGTGTATTATTCATTCATTTAATCTTTGTTTATCATGATAGCTCAATGAATGCACACATTATTACTATTTACTAAATCCTTTTGTGCTAACAATTTTCTGCCTTAACCATACCCCTTCTTGGGCACCCATGCAATACATGCATTAGTTTGAAAAACAAAATATATCAAATTTAGCTAAAATAAATTACTATCCAGTTCCTTTACCTTCCTACATTTACCTGCTACTTGCCCTACTTACTTGGCTACCATCACATGAATTCTCAGTTAATTTATTTTCAAGGAATTTAATTAGCTTCCTAACATACTTGATGTTTCAACATTCATTTTCCACTAATATGGTTTCAATCTCGCATATTAGTCAAAACTCTATCAGTACATCTGATTACACACAAGTTTCAATGAATTTTCATAAAGGGAAATTTCAGTATGTATCCAATTTACACATTCAAACAATGCCTTCAATCATGCTCCTAAACATGTGTATATACATATTGTCATGTGCAAACAATGTAAACTTTGAAACGGGAACTATAAACTCAAAACGAGAACTCTGCCTAAAAAACCCCAAAAAAACATGAAAAACAGTGCTAAAAACGAAAAGTGTGTATACTAGAATGATGGTTTTTTTTTAAGGGTCAATTTTGAACATGTTTTAAAAATGTCAGTGAGAACGATTTTTTTGTGCAAAAATTGTGCAAAAACCAGCTTGAAAGTGAAAACTATTAATAATGGAACGATGGATTTTTTTTAGAGTTAATTTTCAACATTTAAAAAAAAAATGCTAGTAAAACTGATTTTTTATATGTAAAAATTGTGCAAAAACGCGCTCAAAACGAAAAGTGTTGATGCTCGAATAACACTTTTTTTTGGGTAAATTTTCAACATTTTGAAATAATGGTGTAAAATATTTTGTTATGACTCTGAAAAACATTAAAATTTCAAGAAAATAATGAAAACATAGAATTAAAAAAAAAAAAAACAATGAAAAAAAAAAAAAAAAAAAAAAAAAAAAAAAAAAATGTGAATAAAAATATATATTAAAAAAAAAAATCAATCATCAAAATGTAAAAAAAAAAAAAAAAAAAAACAAAATTAACCTATAAAATATAAAAATTAAAAAATTTAAAAAATTTAAAGAAATAAATAATAAGAAAAACATATTTTCAAAAAAATAACAATTTTAATGTGGTAAACCATAAAAAATATTTGGAAAAAATAAAAAATAAAATAAAAAAGCTATAAAATTAAGTAAAATTAAGAATTTTTTAAAAAGCAATAAGAAAAACTAAAAAAAATAAATTAAATTAAAAACAAACTAGATTGAAAAAAAAAAAATTAACAAAAAAATTAAAAAACTACAAAAATTAAGATTAAAAACATTTTCAAAAAACCCTAAAAAACAAAAATACGCCGAAATTAAAAATAAAATAAAAACCTGCAAAACAATTAAAATTTTTAGAAAATACGTATTTTCAAATTAAACATCATTTTAAAAAAAAAACATTAAAATTAAAAAAACTAAATATATTTTTGATATTTTTTAAAATAACATTTAAAATATATATATATATATATTTTAAATACAATAAACATATTTAACAAAAATTATTTTTTATTTAAAAAAGACAATTTTATTGGCCACCACTCCCATGGGGGGTTGGGCGGTGGCTATTCAATCCAGAGAATCGAATAGCCACTTCCCAACTACCCCCACGGGCAGTTGGGTGGTGGCTATCCGATTCTCAGAATCAGATAGCCACCACTCAGCTGCCTGTGGGGGTGGCCGGGTGGTGGTTATGGGTGGTCGAGTGGCGGCTATACGATTCTGAGAATCGAATATCCACCTCAAGGGCGGTAAGGGGTGGTTATCTGATTCCGAGAATTTAATAGCCACCGCCTGACCGCCGGTGGGGGTGGTTATCTGATTCTCGGAATCGAATAGCCATCGCTCGACCATCCGTGGGGGTGGCTATCTGATCCTCGGAATCAAATAGCCATCACCCAGATGCCCATGGGGGTGGCTATCCAATTCTCATAATCGAATAGCCATCACCCGGTTGCCCGTGGGGGTAGCTATTTGATTCTTGGAATCCGATAGCCACCGCCCAGCCACCCGTGGGGGTGGCTGGGCGATGGCTATCTGATTCTCAGAATTAGATGGCCACTGCTCGACCGCCCGTGGGGGTGGACGAGTGGTGGTTATCCGATTCCGAGAATTGGATAGCCACCCCCATGGGCAGTTGGGCGGTGGTTATTCAATTCCAATTACGGGAACTGATATTGTTATGCATTCAATATTTGTAATATGTGATTTTCGCATTAATTTTTAAGTTAATCATTATTTTTTGAAAAAAATGATTATTATTATTTTTTTGACATGAAATTCATAAAAAAAACTATTACTTAACCATTTTGAGTTAAAATTTTCGTATAAAAATTGTGATTTTGACATGTCAATTCTAGCAAAACATTACAAAAACGTGTAGTTTTTTAGTTATATTTATGTTAAAAATGGTTATTTTTATGTCCATTGTTAAAAAATATTGTTTTTTTAGAAACAATTATTTTATGTGGATTGAAAAATTAATTAAGGATGTATAAATATGTAGAATATTGAAAATTCAAAATATCGACCTTCTAATTTAAAAATGCAAAATAATAAAAACCTCACTACAAAAAAATTAAAATTAAAATAAAAACAAGAAAATATGAAGAAAATGACCACTTCAAAAATTATTAAATTTACAAAATAATTATTTATATTTCATGCATTAGAAAATTTAAAGTCAAAAAATAGGTCTTTTAAAAAAAGGGTCTGATGCAGAATTACCACTTTTTTAAATCAGCATGCAAATCACTACCATTCTAAAATGGAATGTACATAAAAAAATTAAAGTGCCAAAAACTATGCTCTAAAAAAAACATGTGTGTTCTTCATCACCCCTTTTCAAAATAAGGTCACTTTTTTGCTATCTCTATGAAACGGGTAACGGTAGCAGTTCCCGTTTCAAAGTTTACATTGTTTGCAATCTGCACATATTCCAATCTACTTTTACCCTCTCTTGTTTTCCATCATTTCACATGACAAGTGTCGTAAGAATAAGCATTAGAGCGCTACCTTTTTTCATGTGGTAATTAGTAATAAGATATCACTCTTGCATACTTGTCATATGAAAATTTCATGTAACATGGAATTCATTAGGTAACCTTAGTGTATTAATCAAAACATATCAAGTACTCGTTTACTTTTTCTTACCACTCACATAATCATATTATTTTCATAAATAAAATATATCATCCAAGCATAATTTTCAGTAAGGGAAACTCCCTGCTTAATCCATTTTCATATCTATGACTTCACTTTCCATTTGGTTCATATTGAGATAGCAAATCCCTCCTTGATTGATCCTTTATCCACATCTACCCTCTAATGCAACTCTACAAGGTAGGCTTCCAAACAAATTGGGAATTTCATCACATGAATAAACATAACAATTTTATTAAATAAATACAATATTTTTTCTCATGTTATTAATAGGCACATAACCCAAATTTATTCCTTGTAATAGCTATGGAATCCCTCCCCCTTGTACTCATATGCATATTACCTTCCGCTACACACATTATCTCAATATAATTGTCTTAGAACATATTATTCAGTCATGAAACCTCACCAGAATATATTTATATCATGCACTTAATAAAAATTTCAAACAATACTTTAAATTTGCATAAAATTCAAGAGTCATAATAAAAAATTCATAGAGGACTTATATGGAGAAAACCACTAAATGGAATAAAACTTCTATTTTGTCCAATACATAGGATTTTTTGCTATATTATTAAGTGAAATTTTCATCCATACATACACCATCATAGCCACTAGCCCCAATAGTGGAACATTACACTCAACACTACTTGCTCCTCCAAAGAGATGTACTCGCTCTATGTTGCGGAGAAGCCAAGGCTTGTCACAATACTCTCCAAACCTCCTCTAAAAAAATCATAGCCAAAAGCATGGCTCCCAAAAGCTTGGTCTATGAGTTATGAGGTTCTATATATAGCAAAGGGTGGGGTGAACCTTGGCATTCCCCTTTGACTCTAAGACTACCCTCATGACTCTTCAACTTCATTACAAATGACTCTTTACATTACATAATGATTCTCCAAATTCCACTAATGACACTTGGAATTTCACATATAACATATTTACAATAATAATACAATTTCCACATATACCCATGTGTGAAAAAATAGGCTTGAGACAGCCAAAAAATACAGCACTAAGGCTCAGACGGCTGAAGGAATACCAACTCAGCAACATCCTCTTGGTGATCCTCGGTGACGAACTGATGCCAAGCTTGGTAGTGCGCAATGGTGTCTATGCACTATTTGGTGACGTCTTTCTAGAAACAAACCCTTGCCTCCATCACTTCTGGGTATACTGATCTAGAGCCTCTGTCCAACTCATCTCGTACATCTGCATGTTCTCTACGCTAATATACAATTCATCACCGGTGGTCGTGCACATCAATTGCTCGAAGTACCTGTCAATCTCCATTCGGACTTGGTTATTCTCTCTAGCCTCGGTGAGTGTTCTGATGGAAGGGATCCTATGTGTCCTCAACATGATATCAAAACTCATGAAAAACCATGTACAGAAAGCCTCAATACTAGTGACATGTAGAGGGATTTCTTTATAGTTCCGGATCAACGCCTGAATGTGCATTTGTCCAACTCTTCCTATGACTTCATGCCCTTGTACAAAAAAAGTGGGGTTCCCTTGTACCTCATTGTCCATGTTTGTACATGCTCAATAGTGGCATGTATGTTTGTGAGAGTGCAAATAGTCTTGATGCACCACTGCCAATATCCATGTAGATGGATAACTGCCTTGTGCATGGCGACAAACCTGTTATATAGATTTGGCATGACTATGTCAAGAGGTGATACTTCAACGAATATCGCTTTCCTCATTTTTGCCCTGTTGGATCATGTTGATTGTTCTTCTCTCTGCCTGGTCACTTGCAAGTCCATTTCCATGTGCTCATTTTCTGAGATCAATAACTTCACACTTGAGCTTGTGGCTTTGGCATAAGCCTTAATAGCATCGGCCAAAGTAGCTAGATGACTTCGCACATCTGACATAATCACCCTTTCTTCAAAGTGCACATGAGATGCATGATCATCCGGGGTGTGTGCTCTGCGGCCCTGAATAACCTTGTGCTATTACTCATCAAAGGTTATGTTGTACATATATGTCCCCAGATCATCCTCAAGGAGAATAATCTCTCCTTGTTCATTCAAGACTTTCTCTTCTACCGAAGGTGGTGAAGCCTGTGGGATGACCTCAGTTGTTCTTGGAATACCACTGCTCTTGGCATGAAGTCGGTATCTTGATCCTATTGCTCCTGTACCATCTTCGTGTCCATATATTAAATCATATATTCATCCTCCTAAGCAAGTTCCTATTCCTGCGACTACTCTCCTTGTTCTTCATCTGTTGTCTATTCTGTTTTTTCAACCTGTATCTGCGCAATTTTATCTTTCTATGTGCCTTGCACTTCCTCTTGTTCCTATCGTTGTTGCTCTTCTCTCTCTCTTCTATGCAACTCTTGTTCTTATTTTAGCTCATGTGATGTCTCTTGCAACTTCCTCTCTGCTTCTTCCAATATTTACTTCTCCCTCTTTCTCTGCGCTACTCTCTTTTCGCATTATCACCTCTCCGCCTCTATCTCCAAATCTACTTTCTAAACAAGTGGATCCTCTTTAAACTTGTAGCTTTGATCTTCCTTTGCGCTCTCGGTAATATTCCTATTGCACACAGTGGTTCTTGCATATACAATGCAGATCGTATGGATTGAAACTCCTGGTGCCAAACTTAAAACTTCTTCAAGTCATTGGCCTTGGCATCATCATCTTTCAAACTTCATATCTTGTACAATCTAATCCGCAAAGGAAGAGCATGACATGGTGCATTCTTCCTCTTGTGCAAACTAATTGATAACCCTGTCAAGATGTAATATACAACCTCTTGCATGACTAAATTGTCCGTAGAAAACCTTGGCAGCACATGTGAAGGCTTCTCTGCACTGTACATAGTGATGAAGGTGCCATCGGGTGAGGCATACTAATCTGCAATGTTAAGTAATGCCTCCATTGTTGCATGGAACATGCAAGGCGAATCCTCCTCAAATATCTTATTATACATCGGGGTGATGAAGTGGTCAGATAGCTTCGTCGTGATTCCACAGAAGTTGCACTTAGGAAAAAACTTGCAGTATATGTTCACAACAGTCTCTGATGGTGTCCATGTCTAACCCATGCCAGAAAAATGATGTCAGGCACAAATTACATCAAGCAGGTATGCAGACATAAGGAATCTTTCTTGTTGATCCTTAGGTGGACTTCGGGCATTTGACACATGTAATTTCAGCTGAAGAGCCAACATATCTAACCAGTTGAAAGACCTTCCTTCACTTTCTAACTGATCCAATAAAACTACCCAACTCTGTGGGAAGATCTCTATGCTATCTTTTCCGTACAAGAAACATGCAAAGATGACCAAGAGTTCATAAGCCTTCCTGACTGTCTTCATCTTGTAGATCTCGTTGGGTATCGACCTTAACCTCGATGGCTCTCTTACCCAGTGCTTCAAGATGTATCTACTGTTCACATTATTGTTGGGAGTGTAGAAGAGTGCATCCATACGATTCACCGATTGTGGTAAATGATACATCTGCTCATAATATTCCACCCTCAAGGTAAAAATCTCTACTCCACTAGCACTGCTCAGTATCATCTTCTTAGGATCGATATGTGAGACAATCTAGTGAATCATGTCCATGCATGGGAAGGCGAGGTACCTTCATGCAACCTTGTACAAGTCTAACTTATGGATGTTGACATAGACTTAACGATGTTCCATATATTCCTCGAAACTACCTATGAACATAGCATTGATCTCTTCCCATGGTATCTTGATGTATTTCTATATGTGCAACTTTGTGTTTGCATATATGGGAAATCTCATAGACAACTGTTCAACCACATCTCCATTACTGATTTTAATTATGTCCTTTGATCTCGCTCTCTTGGAAGCCATGATACCTGTACTACTGAGAAGCTGATCAACACTTGTTGTACCTGGAGATAGAGAGGTCACTCATAGCGAGAAAATGTTAGTTTAAAACACAAATAATTTCAAGGATCAATCATGCAACAAACTAGGCAACTGCTGGACAAGATTGCGCAGTTGTGACTTTGAGAGTTTGGAGACTGTCAGTTGGAATTGCACATTGTGGATCCTGACCCAGTTAGTGGGTTGTTGGTTTCAACTGTGCAAAGCACAGTCCAACTAGGCTTTCTGGGAACTCATACTGCACAATGCACAGTTCAGTCCAGCTTGATTTCTGGCTGGGACTGCGCATTGCGCAATCCCAGTGGAAAGATTGGACACTATCTCCTAGAAATTTGCAGAGCACAGCTGGAGGCCAGTGACAGGAAGCCTCTTCGCAATTCCTTGAGCCAAGGAAGAACCTTGAGTCACAAGAATGCGCAGTACATGTCGGGAATACCTAGATCTAGGCCAAGGCAACCCAGATCTTCCCAAGGGTGATTTGGAAATGCATATATCTGAATGCATGAGCAAATGATGGTGTTGATGTAAGTGAATGGACATGCATGCAATAAAATCATGTGTAGGAATCGATCAAACAAACGAACAATGAATATCATGAAGAGATTCGCCGCAATGGCAACCACTAGTGCAAAAATATGGTCATTCATGCGACACTTAGGAAATGCAATGCAAAACTTGAAAAAACACTTCTACAAGTTAAAACAAACTAAAACACCAACGATCATTCAATAAAATGAGGAAAATAGCACTCACACAAGCCAAGGAAAGAAAAGTGACAAAAAAATCAACAAAAGACTTTAAAATGAAAAACTTACTCAGAAAAGCCATGAAGACGGTGTTGAAGATTCCTAGATGCCCCGGGAATGCCAGAGCTCCAAGATCAAATATCTAGAATGAGTTCTGCGGTGTCCATTAAATAGATTTGGTATATTTAGGTTTATGAAGCGCATGCCACAAATCTAGGAAAAAAATGACACTTAGCGGTAGTTTCTAAAATTAACTTCAACTGCAACTCCTGCTGCTAAAAATAGATCCCTATTTTCTAGGGATGCTTTTTCATTATTTTTTTTCTTTTTTTAGAAAGGCTGCCATTCATGCATGGAGAAATTATGCAGTTCTCGAGGGAATCAGGTAACCTACCAGCACATGCATCGAGTAGTAGCTGATGGAATGCTTCTACACAATTCCTAGGTTGAGTGGCTCTGACTGCATCTCATGCTCTGCGCAGTTTCACAACTGAAGACAACTTTCCATTTGGGTTTATGCAATTTCTGAGTCGAAGCTCATTGTTGGGATGTTTTGCACAATTTTGGAGAGCAAGGCTGACTGTCGGGTTGCTCTGCGTAATTTTGGAGAGTAAAGTTATATGTCGGATTTCTCTATGCAATTCATGAAAGCAAGGATGGTTTCTCTCTAGGACTGTGCAATTTGCTAAGACAACACAAGAACTAGATGCAAAGAAAGTCATGGGAGGTTAGCTTCTGGTTGGACAATAAGACAAGTAAGAAAACACAAGTTGTTAAGCCAAATACAAACTCAACTAAAAACACAACTACTTGGGCAATGCAAGACAAGCTGTTAGGATTTTAGTAGGGAGGCTCCAAAACAAAGGTAAGGAAAAAAATTTGGAGGGTGGTTGTAGCCACTACAACATTGGTGACACCCTGGTAGAACTCCAACTCTCTATATGGACCTTGTCTCATGAAAACAAATTCTAACTCCACCAGAAGTATTGTTTAATTCTTTGATCATCATGGCTTCCTAACTAGCTTGAGTCAAAGATGTAGTCCCATCCATTCTCTTGATCGATCAACACACATACCAAGCCAAGTCAATTGAGTTGTTTTGATTGGGATTGAGAGGTATTTTAACGCACAAGTGATATAGAGTTTCAAAGTATTATGTTCATCTATGGTGTTCCTCTATTGTGATCATGCCTAGACAATACCCCTTCGGAGTTAGACATGAACACAAGCATCGCTCCTCTCCCAGCAAGCCTGGACAGTGTCCCATCGAAGTTTCTTGCTTCACCTCTCTCCACAGGTATCCTTTCTCTTCTTTAGCCTTTATTTCTTTTTCATTTTTGACTTTTTTCATTTTTTACAGAGCACTATGCATAGGCACTTATTTATTTCATGAGGCGGAAGTGGGATCCCGACATATTGAGAGCATAAGAGGTTTTCCCTTCAGGGAAGTATGTTATATATATCTTTGACATACTTGTTAAGGTTTCCCCCCTCACCTTTGTTAGGTCCCTATAATAATAGTGATTCCCCCACTACTATTGTCATTTTGGCCCTTATTGTTATTGTTGTGACCCGATTGTCCCCATATTGTTATTATTGTGCCCCATAGAAGCCCACTATTGTTATTTTTGTGTCCTTATATTATTATTGTTATGTCAGCCTCATTATTGTGACCCCTTAGACTCCTATATATAGAAAGGAGGTTTTGTCATTTGTATCATCCAAGAATTGTTTATTTATGTAATGCAAAGGAGGTTTCCCCCTTGAAGAGGCTAATTTTGAGGTCGTTGATCTATCATTCCTTCTATTTTGTGAGCTGGTTTCATAACATTTGGTATGAGAGGTTTGGATTCTAGGGTTTCACTGCTCCAAATAGGTCATGATGGAATTTTGGCTATAACTATTTTTCTACAACATGTCAAAAGATGAAATTAAAACCCATTGGAGAAGAGCTCTCAATACACCTCAGTTCCAAATTTCATATCTTTTCCATCTATATTGTAGGAGATATGATCCAAGGAATTTAGGGTTTTTGCAGGTTCCCAAATTATATCTCAAACATGTGACCTAGAGGAAATCGTCATAACTTTCTCTATGAGCATAAGACTGAAATTTTATAGAAAGGTACAACAAGAATATGGACTATAGTTTCCTGGGTATCAGTTTCAGGTTTGCAGGGTGAAACACTGACAGTTGGCACTTCGTACAATTTCGCTCTACTGAACTAGTCTATAATTAGGTCATCGTGGGAAATTTTGCATAACTCTTTCTTGGAGAATCAAATCTTGATTAGAATCGTGGGGTTGTAATGAAGATGTGGAAGGCTACCATAAGACCGAATTTCATACCTGCAAGATCTACAATTATAGAGATACAACAGATTCATTTTCGAGCTCCTACAAAGCCAAAAAAGGTGTGTAGTCTTTTTAAAATTTTGCATAAGTTTTATTTGAAAAATTAGTTTGAAGGAATTAAAAGGACATAGTGAATCATAATTATCTTTAGTTGATGCCCTGAAGAAAGAAAATGGAAACACCTAGTAAGCAACTGGAAATTTATAGCATGACTCATGATGAAGAGGAAGAAATGCAACATGATATTTCAAAATTACAAAACCAAGTGCAACAAATTTCACTCTCACAAAAAGTAACAAAAGATAATATGGATGGTTTAAGTAAAGGCATGGAAGTTAAGATGAATGGTGTGGAATCTAATATGGATGGCATGGAATCTAAGATGGATGACATGGAAGCTAAGAAATAAGAAAAACTTAAAGCCAACATGAAATATTTGAAGATAGATTTGACACAATTTCTACAAGAAATGCTTACTAATGGCGAAAGGGTAGTAAAGGAAACTCATCACAAGAACAAAATAAATGCTAATCATGATTTCATAGAATCTAACATTGGATTGGAAACTCACCATGTTCCAAATATCGATATGAGGAAGTTTGATATCAAGGATCCTATAATGTGGATACTACAAATGTAGTAATATTTTGATCTCCATAATGTGCAAAACACACAAAAGGTAAAGATTGCAACTTTATATTTGGAACCCAATCGATTTCTATGGTATCAATGGCTTTTCTCTCGTAAAAAAATTGACACTTGGGCAATTTTTGTGGAAGAAATGATGGCACATTATGAGGATACAAAAAGAAACACCTTTTTTAGCCAATTGGTAAATCTCAAACAAAATGGTCTAATGATGGAGCACATTGAGGACTTCCAAAAATTGAATATAAGGGTAAAATATATTTCAGAGGAGCATATGATTTATGTGTTCATAGGGAATTTAAAGGATAGCATTCAACATGAGATTCACCTTTGGGAACCTGATTCATTGGTGAAGGCATTTGGGTTGGCAAGAAAAATGGAAAGCAAAATTATGGAAACAAGGAAGCCTACGACTCACAACTATAAAGATTGAAGTGTTGTGGCCCTTAGCCTTCCACAAACTACAAGTTTGACACCACAACAATTGGATGAAAAAATAGTAAAAGGGCTTTGTTACATTTGTGATAGAAAATACACTAAAGGTCATAAGTGTGTTGAGAAGAAATTTTTTTACATAGATTGTGAAGAGGAGGAAGAAAAGGAACAAGAAATGTCAAAATATGAGGATATACACCATGAAAAAACCCTAGATAAACAAGAAATGAATCTAACCATATCTTGTAATGCATTGCCCGGAATTACCACTCCTCAAACTATCAAGTAGAAGGACATATCAATAAGAAAGAGGTAATAGTGTTGATTGATTCGGGCAGTACCCATAATTTTATTCATTGTAAGATAGCCAAGGAATTGAATTATTTCCTATATCTAGCACCAAAGTGTCAAGTGATGGTTGCAAGTGGAGGAACCATAAATTTCTCTGGAAGGTGCCATAATATCAAGCAATCCATGGGAGAATATGTATTGAATAGCCCAATGCTTTCCATTCCAATGGGTGGTGTTGATGTTGTATTAGGATTCCAATGGCTATAAGCTTTGGGTACAAGAACTTTTAATTTTCAAGAACTTTTCATGAATTTTTTTCGGAAGGAAAGGAAGTTGAATTAAGGGGTATCACAGGGAAACCGAGACAGATAATAAGCTCTAACAGAATGACAAAGCTTCTAAAGAAATAAAAATGAGGCATAATTTCACAATTATGTTCGCTAGAGGTTCCCACATCAAAATCATCTATTTCTCTAGATCTCCAAAAAGTCTTGGACAATCATTACAAGGTATTTGAAACTTCCAAATGCCTCCCACCTATTCGTGATAATGATCATCCTATTCATTTGATTCCAGGAAGTGTTCCTCTACACATCAGACGTTACAGATATCCCTATGCCAAAACGAGTGAAATTGAATGTATGGTTGCAGAAATGTTAGTGGCTAGTATAATTCAACCTATTCAGAGTTCTTTCTCTGCTCCAGTAGTATTGGTGCACAAGAAGGATGGATCATGGCACATGTGTCTGGATTATAGGGAGCTCAATAAGCTTACTATTAAAGATAAATTTCACACTCTTGTGATTGATGAATTATTGGATCAATTGCATGGATCAATTTACTTCAACAAGTTGGATCTTCGTTCAGGATATCATCAAATCAGAATGAAGACTGAAGACATTCTGAAAACAACATTTATAACTCATGAGGGTCATTATGAATTTTTGGTCACGCCTTTTGGCCTTACCAGTGAACCTTCTACATTTCAAGGTTTGATGAATTCCATTTTCAAACCCTTCCTTACAAAATTTCTGTTAGTATTTTTTGATGATATACTAATCTACAAAAGGTCTTGGAAGGATCATGTGCAACACGTTGACAAGGTGCTCAAACTATTGGAGGAGAAACAATTATATGCAAAAATCTCCAAATGTTTCTTTGGAGTACAAAAGGTGGAATATTTGGGTCACATTGTATTTGGGTCAAGTACATGAGCTTCACTGATTTTCTAGCAACATGACAACCTATGCATGATAGCTTATTCCATTCCCCTCATAGGTTGCTTCCCTAGACTTGGTCTAGCTGCTGGCTAAGTAGCTCCCTCAAGAAATTGGGCAATTCTAGAGGGGAACCAGTCTTCCCTCCAAAAATTGTGCAAATCTGACTCGTAGCCTACTGGGCTCAGAAATTGTGCAATACTGTTAGTCAACCTTCCTAGAGAAAACTGTGCAATCTGACCAAGAAGGACTACTTAGCACAGAAATTGCGCAATTCTGGGCCGCAGTCTGTTGCTCCTCCTAGAAATTTTGCAATCCCTCTCGGTAGCCAGCCTAGCTTCCTCCCAGAAACTATGCAAAAGTTACCCTTAGTCAAGCACGTTGTTGCATGTGCCCTCAGGTTGACCGGTTCCACCCGGGACTGAGAAAACGTGACTTGCATGCATGGGTTGCTTTTTCCCGAAATAGCAAAAATAAACATGCAAAAAGCATCCGTAGATTTTAGGGAGCTATTTTTAGCATCTCGAGGTTACATGCGAGTATTAGTTTAGAAACGTTCCTCCAAGTGTTGCTTTTCCATAGATTTGTGGCATGCACGTCATCAGCTTCAAACTTATTTATTCGACACTACATAGCTCACTTATTCACATCTATCTTGGAGCTCTGACATCCCACAACACATCCATGAGTCTTCGACACATCCAACTCATTATTTCCAAGTAAGTCTGATTAAATTGTCTTTTGCAGCATTTCTGTCACTTTTTGTATTTTGGCTTATGTGAATGTTGTCTTCTTGATTTCTGTGAACGCTTGATGTCATTTTTATGCATATTAGATTATACTAGCATCATTTAAGTTTTCACTAGCATCTCACTGTTGTCCCATGCAAGACATTGTTTTGCACGAACAATCATTGATTCGGCGAATCAATTCACACACATGCATGTTGTCCCCTTTTCTGAATCTTACATTCATTTCTTGCATGCATGATCATTCACTCCTACATAGACTCAATATCGCCATGAATTCACCCCCACATTTTCTTTTAGTTTCCCATCGGCAGGTCTGGGCAACTTTGGCCCGGATTCTACCTCACCAAGACAACATTGCGCAATCCTAAGAGGGAAGGATTTGCCTTCCTCCTAGAAAATGCACATTTTTGGCTAGTGACTATCCTCTGGGCTTTCCTTGTGCAATTATGAGGGGCAGTGACTGTTAGCCTAGAAAATTGTGCAATGCAGTCCTGGGCCTACATAACTTTCTAGTTGAAATTGCGCATTGTGCAATCCCAACACCCAACACACCAGTCTGGATTTCACATTGTGCAATTCCAGTAGCCAACCAACCTCCTATGAGTCCAGATTTCCTTTTTCATAGTTCCAGCAACCAGTCTCCCAGCCTCCCATAAAAAATTGTCCAATCCTTGCCATTCAATCCCCAGGTATGTTGCATGTTGTTCCTCAAGTTTGCTTTGGTTTTAGCTGACAGATTTCTTGCCATGTATGTCACCATGTCTCCAGATCTAGTAGGTGTTTGTCCAACTCTCAGCAGTTGAGGATCAATGGCCTCTAAGAGAGAAGGATCAAAGGACACCAACAAAAGTGCAACTGGAGTAGCAGTTGAGAAGTGTCTACGAGTTTGTCGATCTATGAAGACACCAAGCTGATTGTAGACAAGGACATCAAGCTGAAATGGTAAGAGGTCAACGATGCATTTGTAGGTGCCTTTGGGAATACCTTCAAGACCGCCAAGTCTATGTGAACATTCAAAACTCTGGCTTGTACCGAATTGCATGCAGGTATCCAACGTTCCCATGCAGGAACATGATACATTGGATCGTCTCACACACTGATCCTGAGACGTTGACATTGAATAGTGTCAGCAGGATGAAGATTGCTACCTTCAGGGCACAGGATTGTCAGCAGATGTATCATATGTCGATGCCAGTGGTCACCATGGAGACACCCTTTAGCATACCCAAAGATAATGCGAACTCCAAGGATATCCTGAAGAACTAGGTGAAAGATCTAGCCAAATTCAGGATGGCAGCGAACTAGGTTTACAAGAGGAAGATACTCTAGAAGGTGTATCAATACTTGGTCATCTTTATATGTCTCCTGTATGGCCAAGAGAGCATAGAGACCTTCCCACAGAGTTGGGTGATCACGTTGGACCAACTGGCCAGTGAAGGCAAAGCATGCAAATGGTCTGACATGTTGGCTCACAGGCTGAAGGAACAGGTAACAAGAGCTTGAAATCCGCCCAAAGGTCAGCAAGCATAAATCTACATGTCCTCTTACATCTTGGATGGAATGTGTGCCCGTTAGGAGTTCTTGGGCTTGAAGTGGGCATGGACATCGACGGAAACCTCTATGAATACTTATTGTAAAATGTTGTCTGAATGCAGCTTCACAGGAGTTATCACACAACTGTTAGCTCATTTTTTTCACCCTGGTGTACAAGATGATATTTGAGGAGGATCCACCTTGCATGTCGAAAATGGAGGCATTGATCAAAAT
Source organism: Pinus tabuliformis (assembly GCA_031772625.1). Classification (NCBI taxonomy): domain Eukaryota; kingdom Viridiplantae; phylum Streptophyta; class Pinopsida; order Pinales; family Pinaceae; genus Pinus; species Pinus tabuliformis. The sequence continues at coordinate 354,825,025 of CM062811.1, forward strand.
AGTAGATTGGTATACGTCACTGTCTGGCACCTACATACAGATGTACAACAGGGAGAAGCTTCCACATGTTTTGCCAAATTTTTCCATGGACAAGCTCATCATGTAAGAGGTATCATACCACATCTCAGCAAGACTGTCATCTAGGCTACACCAGAAGAAGAAGGCACCTTGGCCTGCTCTTCCGTTGCGGATCAGGTTATACGAGATACAAAATTTCAAGAACATGGATGTTGAAGAAGAGGAGATCAAGAAATATGCTTTCAATGCTCAAAGCTTCAATCCGTATGACCCGCATTGTTTTATAAAACATCACTGCGCGAGAGTACACTTTCAATGGATCTACAAGGTGTGTCATTGGGCAGAGGAGGACCCATGGAGATATTATTATATCTTCTCTAGACCCAATGAATCAGTCAGCATCGTTGTGGAATGGTTAGCTAATCAATGTGAAGCAGCATCCAGGACAGCACCAACAACAACATAGGTAAAAATATCGACGCGTGACAAAGGAAAGAGGAATATTGTCAATAGCGCAAATGCAGAGCAAAGCTGCAAGTTCAGAGAAGACCCACTTGTGTAGAAAGAAACTTTGGTAATAGAGGTTAAGAGGCAACAACGTGACAGGGGGAATGCGTAAAGGAAGAGAGGAAAATGGAGAATGGAGGAAACAAAGAAGAAGTTGCATGAGTTGAAGGAGAAACTTCGGAAGGAATAGGAGCTACACAGACAGGAGAAGGAAGCATATCAAGAAAAACTAAAACAGGGGGTGCAACATGTACATACAGATGAAACTGCACCCGTATAGGTAGTTGACTCATTCGAACAGCTAGCACCAAGCGGACAGTTGCAAGAGCAGGAAATTTTTCAAGAGATTGAACAAACACTTGAGAAGATGGATATAGATATGGAGTAGCAAGTGTTAAAGCAAGACATCAACCTCATGCCTTACCATCAAGAGGTCAACCCACAAGCTTCACCATATCCAGAAGCAGAGCAAGTCCCAAGCGACCAAGGAGACACTAAGATCCTTAGAGACCATCTGGAAGGAGAGATGCACAACATATCATTCGATGAGTCACATCATAAATTTGTGAAATGTCGTAGAGTGTCTACTCCGGAGGACAACAGATCTCCTGCACATTTTGATGAAAGAGTCATCGTGTCTAATTTGTGCAATGATCCAGCAGCATTGGCCGATGCTACCAGAGCATATGCCGAAGCCACTAGCTTGAGTGTTCTCTTCTTGATAATTGAGAATGACTGAATGTATAAGGAGTTACACACGACCAAGAAGGAAGGAGAACTGGTTACAACATCTGCTCAAGCATATTTGAATAAGACAATACTGTATGAACTATTGTCCCTTGAGATAGTCATGCATCCATTGTATTCCAAGTTTGGTACCGTGCGTAAAGCAGTTGTCCATCTCAAGGGTTGGCAGCAGCGATGTGCTAGGAGAGCATGTATCTTGTCAAACTTGCATATTGTTTTTGACTACATGAAAACATGGCAATGAGATATATGGGAGCCTCATTACAGTTGCCCAAGATGATGAAGCCCAGAGCAGACGAGCTGAAGGCACGCATCCGGAGTCAGATCCAGAACTATGAAGACCTAATGTAGCTCATCACTAGTCCATAGGCTTCCCATGCATGGGTATTTAGGAGTATGGATGTTGTTGTGTGCGCACACACGATCCCATCTATTGGGACAGTCATTGAGGCAAAGACAAAGGCACAAGTATGACTGGAGCTTGACTCATACTTTGACGAGTTGATGTGCATAGCCACCAACACAGAATTAGTGATCAGTGTAGACACCATGCATCAGTATGTCACTAATCCGGTTGCACTCAAGACAATGATGTGCAGGCTATTAGATGATTTGGACAGAGGAGATCGAGTAGTGTAACCATATTCGATGGAGGAAATAGTTCATTTTGAGAAAGATGTCACGACAGATTACACAGACACCATCACAGACTACCAAGAATGGCATCATTTTTCCCTATCGACCATCATGAGGATGTTGAAGAGTTGTTCTTCCCACACTTTTTTGAGTCATAGTGATGTCTTACATGGCTTGCTCAAGCCTATTTGGTCTCACATGGTTACATGTGCAGATTGTATGTAATGACTTTTCAAGTGGAAGTTCAAGTGTCGATAGTTGGATGTAACAATCATAGAGTAGATGAAGAGTCACGAGGATAGATGAAAAGTCACAAAGGGGAATGTCAAGGGCCACCCCACGCTTTTCTATATATATTCCCTCATAACTCATTGTAGAGGATTTAGTCATCCAAGCTTCTAATTGTAGTATCTTAGAGAGAGCTTCGACAATATTGTAACAAGCCTTGGCTTCTCCACTGTGGAGAGATAGTATATCTCTTTACAGGAGTAGGCGACAGTGACTGTAATGTTCCATTGTCGGAATGAGTGGTTGGTCATGGTTGTATTGTATGACTGGGACTTACACTTCTTAATATAATAGAGTGAACACATTTCATGCATATGTCATATTGTATTTCAACTATCTTGTTTACTCTAAATGATATATGTATCTGTTTTCTTACGCATGCATATGGATAAATTTTTTGTATATGTATGTATGAATCTTACTGAAATGTGTTTTTGGTTTAACCATCACTTTGGATTGCTAGTTCACTTTCCTTCCAGTTTGTCATGCATATTAGCTCATGTGTTCCCTTCTTAACTCCATGCTTTCACAGGTTTCCAAGGAGTGCACTCACCTTACCCTTTGTGTGTTAGAGTCGTTCATGCACATTCCTTGACTTGCTGCATATGTCACACCCTTGCTACGAACAAGGACATCTTACTTGCCTCTGTGCAAAACTGCGATCAAGGTTATATCATACAACCCACTTCTCAGACTCCAAGGCCAAATGGTCAAAGGTCTAGTTTGGACATCTTACCGGGGAGATCTCCAGACATGTTGGCGGGTCAAGCACCGTCAACATTTCTGGCGCTAGAAGGAGGGCCAGATGACATGCTATTTCCTCCCATCCTATTTTGAACCTTTGCACATCTATCATGGATTCTATCACACTCACCACTCCACGATGTTTTTCACATGTCAAACCTCTCAACATCACGACGGAGTTTTTTTATCTCTTGTAAAAATTTGTGTATGATGGTGAAGTCGAAGTGGCCTGGCCTGTGTTCTTACAAGACTTATTTTCCATGCTTGACGTGGCAGATGGATGCTCTGATGAAGAGGCCAGCCTGCTACTTGCATACATACTTCACGAATCACCACAACAGTGGTGCTGCAATTTGTTGGCTGACAATGTGCACTCACTCAAGCAGTTTTGTGATCTCATTGAATCTACTTTCCATCATTTTGATCTAGAACCTGTTGACTGAAAATTGTTACAACAATGGAATTCCCCGCATGAATCACCTATGCATTTTTTGCAGTGCTTCCGTGATTTGTAGTTTGAAGATATGAAAATCCAGATGAGATTTCCATATCTTTAGGATATATTCGAATACTATCTTAACAAATTAGTACATCCCATGAAGAATTTTGATCCCAGGGCCCTCTCAGCATACTTTAGTGATGGATTTGCATAATCACATATGGACATGATCATTTTCACAAGTGACTATTCGTCGTCCCCTCATCAAACAACTCCACCACTGCAGAGTGATGCAGGAGAATAGGCACACACATCTGTTCAACTGTCACATCCTCCCAACATCACTTCGCTCAATTTTCGCACAGATTTGGTTGTGAGTCCATTGAGTTGTCACATGCATTTTATACATCAACCTCCGTTTAAGTACTCAGATCATCCTCCAGATTTTATTGTCTTGTCTTCTTCTGTTCCAGACTCTACACTTGTTGTGAACGAGGATCAAGCCATCGACGGAGTTGGTGTTGCACGACCAACATGCACTTTCATTCATGAAGAGTATGACTGGGAGCTTGATTGTCAACACTCAGTAAAAGATGACTCCCTTGTCTCCGAGCCCCATCTGTTCTTTCCTGGCATCTTTGGTAAACATGCCATCCATTATTTTGCATGTGTATCTCCATCCACGGATGCACCCATTGTTGATCATTTGCAAGACACACCGTATGTTAGTCCATCATTTGACAACAGAGAGGATAAATTATTCATTGAAAATGCACTTTACTTTTCATCTTCCTTTTTTGGAAACACAGATGGTGAATTTATCCGCTTCTCATCTACCCCTCTGTTTGATTCATCAAATCATGAGGATGGTGATGAAATCATTGATTTTGTTGATTGTAGCTGTCGTGATCTATTTACTCCCGTATTTGATCACAATGATGATTCTATCGCAGTTGATTTTTTGAGGCCACCTATTTATGATGATATATCTGTCGACGAAGTCGAAACCCCACAGACTGTCAAGGAACTTTAGCCCGAGCTGATGGTTATGTCAGGCCCTCGCAATCCTGAGGTTGGTTTCACTACCGACCAGGAAATTGTTGAAACACCCAAGGCTCCTCATCACTCATATGTATACATTGAAGATAAATCTCACACATACATCATTCTTCCTCCACTCAAACTACACGATCCCATCGCTCATGGATTTGGGGAATCTTACATAGCAAGCACATGTGCACGATGCGAGTTGTCTTTGTTTCTTTCGTTTGCTTGCATGTAACAGTCAAGAGTATGTGTATGCTTAACAACTGCACGTAGTGTCGCACAACACTGCGATAATTCCATGGATTGGATGTCATGTACTTGCACTCACTTATGTTTTGTGGACACAGTTAAACTTGGAGTGTGTTTGTCTTCATTGTTATATCTTTCATGTTTGTCGGTTCACACAACTCTATTGTTCATGAACCATGCCTTCACCAACATGGGTCGACCAATGTGCCAGTGGCTGCATTGGAAGTATCACTTCACATGATCAAGCCCATGCATCATTATCTTAGGAGTAGGAGTAATGTTTGCTTTTGGTTTGTTTGTTTTCATGCTAGTTTTCTTACTTTAGTTACATGTTTGTTTTCTTTCCTGATTGTTTGGTTACTCGCTTTGCTTTCAAATTTACTTTCTCTTCTGCTTTGCTTTGTGTTTGTTTTCTTGTTTATGTTCATAGGTTAGTTTTGAATGAGACTGTGCGTGACTCTTGAAACGAGCTGTGTAAAGTACAAGAGGACTTGTGCAGTTATCAATACTTGGTTATCCATCGTCCTGCCTCTGTATGAAGAAATTGTTATCTTTAGTCCATGATACATCGATGGAAAATACATATTGTTTAAAGTGAACATTGGTGAAAACACAACGTCTACACGCTAGCTAGTGTCACCTACTCTAGTCGATTGCTTTTTTGGGTTAACCCTTGGTAGCTTAGTCAAGTAGAGTAAGGTGAGGGGGGAACCTTAAAAATCATGTCAGAGGTATATATAAAATACTTCTCGGAAGGAATAACCTCTTCTGCTCTCAATAAGTGGGGATCCCTCTTCTACCTCTGAAATTAATAAGTGTTATGCATAGTATGAAAATAAGAAATGAAAAAATGAAAAGTGAAAAGATTCAAAAAAGTAAAAAATGAATAAGGTGAAAGAAGAAAAAGGCTTCTTGCGTAGAGAGGTGAGGCGAGTAACTCCGCCGGGATACTGACCAGGCTCGCTGGCAGCAGAGCGATGCTTGTGTTCATGTGTGACTCCGCTGGGGTACTGTCCAGGCCTTCTGGAAGTGGAGAAACATGAGAGATGAAACAAAGACTATGACAACTATACTGCTCATAAACCAATATACCCCTCATACCCAATCGAAACAACTACGTTGGACTGGCATATGCTACATATTATAATCAAGCAAGTGTGGAAACCAAGACGAATAGAACACTGAACAATACTTCTAGGGGTGTTAGACTTGATTTTCACAAACAAGTTCCATTCAAAAAGTTGGAGTTCTACCAGTGTGTCGCCAAGTGTTATAGCGCAACCACCACCCTCCAAAATTTTGCCTTAGCTTTGTTTTGGAGCCTCTCTACCAACCATCCTCAATAGCATGTCTTGCATTATCAAGTACATGAGCATCATTGATTTTCTAGCAACAGGGCAACCTGTGCATGATAGCTTGCTGCATTCCCCTCACAGGCTGCTTCCTCAGACTTGGTCCAGTTGCTGGATGAGAAGCTCCCTCAAGAAATTGCATAATTCTAGAGAGGAACCATTCTTGCTTCCAAAAATTGTACAAATTTGACTGGAAGCCTACTCGGCTTAGAAATTACACAATCTTGCCAATCAACCTTCCCAGAGAAAACTGTGCAATCTGACCCAGCAAGACTACTTAGCCTAGAAATTACACAATTCAGGGCAGTATTCATCTGCTCCTCCCAGAAATAGTGTAATCCCTTTGGGTATCCACCCCAGCTTCCTCCCAGAAACTGCGTAAAAGTTACCCTCAATCAAGCAAGCTGTTGCAAGTTCCCTCAGGTTGACCAATTCCACCTGGGACTAAGAAAACTTGACTTGCATGCATGGGCTACTTTTTCCCAAAATAGAAAAAAGAAACATGAAAAAATCATCCCTAGATTTTGGGGATCTATTTCTAGCAGTTGGAGGTTACATGCAAATATCATTTTAGAAACCTTCCTCCATGTGTGACTTTTTCCTATATTTGTGGCATGCGTGTCATGAGATTCAATCTTATTTACTTGATGCTTCAGAGCTCACTTTTTCACATTGATCTTGGATCTTTGACATCCCACAACACATCTAGGAGTATTCGACACATCGAGCTTAGCTATTTCCAGGTAAGTCTGCTTAACTTGTCTTTTGCAACATTTCTTTCGCTTTTTGTATTTTGGCTTGTGTGTGTGTCTTTTTCTTGATTTTTGTGAATGATTTCTATCATTTGTATGCATATTAGCTTGTATAGGCATCATTTTAGTTTTCATTAGCATCTCACTGTTGTCACATGCATGACACTGTTTTGCACGAACGGTCGTCGATTCGACGACTCACTTCACACACATGCATGTTGTTCCATTTTTTGAATCTTGCATTCACTATTTGCATGCACAATGATTCACTCCTTACACTCAATGTCGCCATGCATTCACCTCCACATTTTCTTTTAGTTTCCTATCGACGGGTCTAGGAAATATTGGCCTGGATGCTGCCTCACTAAGACAAATTGCACAATCTTGAGAGGGAAGGCTCTCCCTTCTTCCCAGAAAATGCACATTTCTAGCGAGTGACTATCCTCTAGGATTGCCTTGCACAATTTTTAGGGGAAATGAGTGCTGGCCCATAAAATTGTACAATGTAGTCCCTGGGCTTTCATCACTTGCCAGTTGAAATTATGCATTGCGCAATCCCAGTAGCCAGTAGGTGAGTTTAGATTGCACATTGTATAATTCCAATAGTTAACTAGCCTCCTAGTAGTCTGAACTTCCTTTTGTGCAGTTTCGACAGCGAGTCTTTCGGCCCCCAAGGAAAAATTGTGCAATCCTTGCCAGTCAATCCCCATGTATGTTGCATATCATTCCTCAAGTTTGCATTGGTTTTAGCTAATAGATTTCTTGCCATGCATGTTGCGATGTATCCAGATCTAGGAGGTGTTCGTCCACCTCTCAGCATTTCAAAATCAATGCCCTCCAAGAGAGGAGGATCAAAGGACATTGCCAGAAGTGCAAATAGAGCAGCAGTTTAGCCAGTGTCTACGAGTTTGTCGATCTATGAAGACACCAAGTTGATCGTAGACAAGGACATCAAGTTGAAATTGCAAGAGGTCATTGATGCATTTGCAGGCAATTTTAGGGAAGACCTCGAAGATCACCAAGTCTGTGTGAACATTCACAAGTTAGGCTTGTACCGATTGCATGGAGGTATCCTGCGTTCCCGTCTGTGGACATGATACATTGGATCATATCGCACACTGATCCCGAGACAATGAAATTTATAAGTGTTAATGGGATGGAGATTTCTAATGTCATGGCACAGGATTATCAACAGATGTATCATATGTCGAAGCCAGTGGTCACCATGGAGACACCCTTCAGCATACCCAACATCAATACCAACTCCAGGGATAGCTTGAAGAAAAGGGTGAAGGATCCAACCAAATTCAGGATGACACCCAACTAGGTTTACAAGATGAATATAGAGTGGAATCTATACCAATACTTGGTCATATTTTCATGTTGCTTGTATGGTCAAGAGAGCACGGAGACCTTCCTGCAGAATTGGGTGATCGTGTTGGACCAACTAGCTAGTGAAGGAAAAGCATGCAACTCGTTCACCATGTTGGCTCACAGGCTAAAGGAAAAGGTAACAAGAGCTCGGCAGCCACCCAAAGGTCAACAAGCATAAATATACATGTCCGCTTATAACTTGGATGCAATCTGTGCCCCTCAGGAGTTCCCAGGCTTGAAGTCGGCATGGACATCGACAGAAACTTCTATGAATCCCTATTGTAAAATGTTGTTCAAATGCAGCTTCAGAGGAGTCATCACACAGCTGTCAAATAATTTTTTCACCCCAGTGTACAAGATGATATTTGAGCAGGATCCACCTTGCATGTTGAAGGCAGCAATGGAGGCATTGATTGACATAGTAGATTGGTATGCCTCACCAACCGACACCTTCATACAGATGTACAGTGTGGAGAAGCCTCCACATGTTTTGCCAAAGTTTTCCATGCACAAGCTCGTCATGCAAGAGGTATCATACCACATCTCGGGAGGACTATCAGCTAGGCTACACTGGAAGAATAAGGCACCTTGGCCTGCTCTTCTCTTATGGATTGAGTTATACGAGATACATAATTTCAAGCACACAAATTTCGAAGCAAAGGAGATCAAGAAATATCCTTTCAATGCCTAAAGCTTCATCCCGTATGACTTGCATTGTTTTGTAAAATATCACTGCACGAGAGTACAGTTTCATTGGATCCACATGGCATGTCATTGGGCAGAGGAGGAACCATGGAGATATTGTTACATCTTCTCTAGGCCCAATGAACCAATCAACATCATTGTCGAATGGTTAGCTAAGCAGTGTTAAGCAGCATCCAGGAGAGCACCAGTAGCACAAACAGGAGAGGTAAGCATACTGATGCACAACAAAGGAAAGAGGAAGCTTGTTGACAGTGCAAAGGTAGAGAAAAGTTGCAAGTTCAGAGAAGACCCGCTTGTACAGAAAGTAGCTTTGGCAATAGAGGAAAAGAGGCAACAACGTGACATGAGGAATGTACAAAGGCAGGGAGAAAAATAGAGAATGGAGGAAACAGAGGAGTTGCATGAGTTGAAGGAGAAACTCAAGAAGGAATAGAAGCTATGTAGATAGGAGAAGGAAGGGTAGCAAGAATAGACACAATAGGGGGAGCAACATGTATAGACAGATGAAACTACACCCGTACTGGTAGTCGACTCATCCAAATAGATGGCACCAAGCAGACAGGGTGAGTAATCAAAGGAGTAGGACTTTGCTCAAGAGATTGAACAAGAAATTGAGCATATTGATATGGATATGGAGCAGCAAGAGTTAGAGCAAGGCATTGACGTCATGCCTTACCATCAAGAGGTAAACCCTCTAGCTTCACTAGATCCGGAAGTAGGGAAAGTCCCAAGCGACCAAGGAGACACTGAGATCCTTAGAGACCATCCGGAAGGAGAGATGCACAACATATCATTCGACGAGTCACAACATAGAGTTGTGAAATCTGGCAGAGTGTCTACTCTAGAGGACAACACATATCCTATGTAGTTTGAGGAAGGAGTGATAGTGTCTAATGTGCGCAAGCATCCAACGACATTGACAGATGATACCAGAGCATATGTCGAAGCCACTAGCTCCAGTTTTCGCTTCTTGATAGCAAAGAACGAGCGAATGGCTAAGAAGTTACAGATGGCCAAGTAGGAAGGAGAAATGGTTATACCATCTACCTGAAGAGAGTTGAAGAAGGAAATACTAGATGAAGTATTTTCCATTGAGACAGTCACGTGGGCATTGTATTCCAATTTTGGTATGTGCAAAAAGTAGTTGCCCATCTCAACAGTTGGAAGAAACAATGTGCTAGGAGAGCACATATCTTGTTAAAATTGCATACTACTATTGAATACATGCAAACGTGCACAATGAGATACAAGGGAACCCCGATACACTTTCTCAAGATGATGAAGCCCAGAGCAGTCGAGTTGAACGCATGCTTTGAGAGTGAGATCCGGAACTATGAACACCTCCCTTAGCTCATCACTGTTCTACAAGCTTGCCACACATGGGTATTTATATGTATGGATGTTGTTGTGCACACACACACGATCCCATCTATTGGGACACTCACCAAGGCAAAGACAAAGGCACAAGTCCAACTGGAGCTTGACTTGTACATTGACGAGTTAACATGCATATCCACCAGTGCAGACTTGGTGATCAATGCAGACACCATGCATCTGTATGTTTTTAGTCTCACTTCACTCAATACAGTGATGCGCATATAATCAGACAAGTTGGACAGTGGAGCCTGAGTAGTGTACCTGATTGTGATGGAGGCAAGAGTTCATTTCTAGAAAGATGTTACCACAGAGTACACAGACACCATCGCAGAGTACCAAGCATGGCATCAGTTTTCCACTGTCGACCACCATGAGGATGTCAAAGAGCTGGTCTTCCCACAATTGTCTGAGTCATAGTGATGTCTTGCATGGCTTTCTCAAGCCTATTTTGTCTCACATGGGTACCTGTGCAGATTGTATGTAATGTCTTGTCAAGTGGAAGTTCAAGTGTCGATAGTTGGATGTAACAGTCATAGAGTAGATGAAGAGTCATGAGGATAGATGAACAATTATTAAGGGGAATGTCAAGGGCCACCCCACCCTTCGCTATATATAGTCCCTCATAACTCATTGTATAGGATTTTAGTCATCCAAGCCTTCGATAGTAGTATCTTAGAGAGAGCTTGGATAGTATTGTAACAAGCCTTGGCTTCTCCATTGTGGAAATCTAGTATATCTCTTTGGAGGAGTAGGCAGTAGTGATTGTAATGTTCCGCTGTCAAAAGGAGTGGTTAGTCATGGTTTTATTGTATGATTGGAACTTACGCTTCTTAATATAACAGATCCAACACGTTTCATGCATATGTTGTATTGTATTTCAACTATCTTTTTTACACTAAATTATAGATGTATCTGTTTTCTTATGCATGCATGTGTAGTTATTTTTTTTATATGTATGTATGAATCTTATTGAAATGTGTTACTAGTTTAACCATCACGCTCGATTTCTATCTCGTGTGTTCCCTTCTTAACTTTGTGCTTTCACAGGTTTCCAATGGGCATACTCACCTCACCTTGCATGTGTTAGAACAACTCATGCACCTTCCTTGACTTGCTGCATATGTCACACCCTTGCAACCAACATGGATATCTTAGTTTCCTCTATGTGAAACCATGGTCAAGGAGATACCCTATGACCCATTGATGGGACTCCTACACCAAACGGTTTGAGGTCTAGTTGGGGCTTCTTACCGGAGAGATCTCTTCACTTGTTGGTGGGTCTAGCACTGTCAACATGGGGAATATAAACACCTCTAATAATATTAGTGAAGAAAGATGATTCTTCATGGACTCCAGAAGCAACGAAGGCCTTTGAACATATTAAAGAGGCAATGTGCCAAACACCAGTCTTAGCTACGCTAGACTTTACAAAAACCTTTATTGTGGAATGTGATGCCTTAGGAAATGGAATTGGTGTTGTTTTAATGCAAGAAGAAAGATCCATTGTTTTCGAAAGTCATCTAATAAAAGGAAACTATTTACACAAAGTTATTTACGAGAAGGAAATGTTGGCAATACTACATGCACTTAATAAATGGCAACCCTACCTAATGGGAAGAAACTTCAAGGTAAAAATGGATCATGATAGTCTTAAATACCTTTTAGAACAAATATTATCTTGAGGAGAGTAGAAATAATGGGTCACAAAGATGTTGGGTTTTGGTGTTGAAATCATCTACAAAAATTGGAAGCAAAATGTTGTGGCAGATGCATTCTCAAGAAAGGATGAGGATGTGGAAGCATTGCTTTGTGCCATTTCTATTATCGAAACAGATTGGATAAATGAAGTAAGGGATGAATGGAAGAATGATGAAGAAGTGTGGGTACTAATTCAAAAGTTACAACAAGATCCCAATACATTTGATACATTTAGCTGGAAAATGATTTGTTATGGTACAAAGATAGCTTATACCTATGTAAGAATTCCCAACTCAAACAAAAGATTCTTATGGAATTGAACACCTCTCCCTTAGCAGGGCACTCAGGATTTTTAAAAACATACCACAAGGTTAAGAAGGAATCTTTTTGGGATGGCCTTAAATCCAATATTCAAAATTTTGTGGCGGAATGTTTGTTTTTCCAACAAAAAAAAGTTGAAGCAATTAAGACCCTAGGTCTATTACAACCAAGTTTATCCATTAAAAGCCAACGTTGGGAGGATGTTTCAATGTATTTTATCACAGGTTTAACCAAGTCCGAAGGAAAGAGTGTCATCATGGCAGTAGTTGATAGACTTACCAAGTATGCACACTTTTGTGCATTATCCCATCCATTTTAAGCCAGTGTAGTTTCCACTGCATTTATGGAAACAATTCAAAAGCTACATGGAAACCCAAGGATTATTGTAGGCGACAGAGATCCCATTTTCACTGGAAATTTTTGGAGATAATTATTTTCTTGTCTTGGTACTTAGTTAGCTCATAGCTCATCTTATCATCCTCAATCTGATGGGAAAACTGAGATAGTAAACAAATGTTTTGAAGGATATATTCATTGCTTTGTATCTGATAAAAAAACACAATGGGTCAAAGGTTGCCTCTGGTTGAATGGTGGTATAACACTTCCTTCCATACTGAAGCAAAAATGATCCCATTTATGGAACTTTATAGGTGACAAGCTCCCAGTTCAAACAATATTGCCAGAACTTGAAGAGGAAGGAAAAATCATATTAGAATCTGAAGCAGTCATAGAAATAAGAACTCGACAGCTACGAAATCGACCGATTTCATAGTACCTCATCAAGTGGAAGAAATTACCCACTGAAGATTCCACATGGGAGGATGATAATTTTATATAAAAGCATCCAAAACTTCTTAAGCATTGAGGACAACACTTTTTTGAAGGAGAGGAGCATGTTAGGTCCCTATAACACTAGTGATTCCCCCATTACTATTGTGAGTTTGGCCCTTATTGTTATGGTTGTGCCCAATAGAAGCCCACTATTATTATTTTTGTGCCCTTATATTATTATTGTTTTGTCATCCTGATTATATTGTGACCCCTTAGACTCCTATATATAGAAAGGAGGTTTTTTCATTTGTATCATCCAAGAATTTTTCATTTGTGTAATGTAAAGGATGCTTCCCCCTTGAAGAGGCTGATTTTGAATTCATTGATCTATAATTTCTTCTATTTTGTGAGGTGGTTTCAGAACAACCTTACTCTACTTGATTGAGTTGACAAGGTTTAACCGAATATAGAAAAACCGATTAGAGTAGGCGATACTAGTTAAAAATGCAAGCGTTGTGTTTTCACTAAGGCTCACTCTGAACGTAACATGTTTTCCATCAGGGTATCATCGAATGAAGACAACAAGCTCTTCATAAAGAGAGAGGACAACATATAACAAATTGTTGATAGTTGTACAAGTCCTCTTATACGTCACCTTGCTTGTCTCAAGAGCCAAACACAGTCTCATGTGAAGCTAATCCTACAGGTTCATAACAAGAAAGAGAACAAATAGGCAAAGGACAGAAGTAAACAAAAGAAAAACATGTAAGAAATAAAAATATGCAAGCAAAGAAAAAAAGAAAGAAAACACTACTACTCCTAAACTAAATAGTGCATAGGCCTACTCATGTGAAGCGAAATTTCCAATGCAGCCATCAATGCATTGGTTGACAAGAAAGATATAAAAGTAAACCAACACACAAGAAAGATAAGACCGTGAAAACCAACACACTCGAAGTTTGAATGCATCCACAGAAAAGAAAAGAGTAAAATCACAAGACAAATGCTCTACGGATGTACCATGGTGTTGAGCCACATTGTGCATAGACGATGAGCATGTACACTCTTTTGATCACGACAAACGAGAAAACATGAAAAAGGAAGAGAAATTTCACTTAGCAAGAGTGCTCATTCTATATGATTCCTCCAATGCATGAGTGATGGGATCATGTGATTGTCGTGGATGATGTAAAATATGTAGATCATATTGATCTTCAATGCAAACAAGAAAGTGATGAGGAGCCTAGAGTGTTTCAACAAATTTATAATTAGGAGCGGAACTGACCTCAAGACAATGAGGACCTGGCATAACCATCATCTTGAGTTGAAGTGCCTCTACAAATTGATGGGTTCCCACTTCATCATTAGGTAGATCGTCAAAGACTTGTGGCTTAGAAAGATGAAAAACAAGTGAATCAACATTGTGATTGAAAGAAGGAGTAAAGAGATCATGATAGCCATGAACAGAAAATTCGAGATGTCCATCAACATCCTCATGATCTAAAAGAACCATACATAGGGGTTGATGAGAAAAACAAATGTTCACTGTTTGAGTTTTTAGAAAGAAAATATGATAGACTGGGAAGATTCAGAAAGAAAGATGTGTCCTCTTGGCAATCAAATCAAAAATTGGCATCTAGTGTGTTCTGTGAATGATAGAAAGTAAAAATATCCTGGGATGAATTTTCACAAGACAAATAAGAAATGGTAGAATCACAAAATATGATAGGAAACAATGGATGAGGTACAGATGGAAGGAGGCCATCCTTCACCACAGGTCCTTATTCATATTCCCACTCCTACTCATCATAAATGACGACGGACGTTGGCTGCTCAACACCAACTTTGTTGACAACTTGATCGTCGTGAAAAATAAATTTGGAGTCTGAAACGCGAGAACACAACACAGTACAATTTGGAGGATCACCAGAACAAGAGGATGGAGGTTGAGAGAACAAGTTCACGTGACAAACAATAGGCTTGCAAGACAAATTGACGTATATATCAAGAGTAGGTAGGGTGGGAGGATGTTACAATTCAACAGATGTGTTCGCAACTTCTCCCACCTCACACTACGGAGCTAGAGTTGTTTGATGAGAAGCAGAAGGAGGTTCACTTGTGAAAGAAACATTGTCCATCTTAGGTTTGGAATCTCTAACACTGAGGTATGCTGGGAGGAGTTCGAATGACTCTAAAACATGAGGATTTTCAGATATGTGAAGAACATATTGAAATCTTTCATTGAGAAATTTATAATCAATTTCATCTTGGGATTTGAAAAGTGAGGTTACATAAGAAATTCCCAAATTGCAAAAGGGATTCATTAGGTGCTTTCCATAATTGCATAATTTTTTTATTGAGTGCTTTATGATCATAACGATTGAAAGAACATGCCAACTCTCAGATCATCTAATCTTAAGAGTGAATGGAGGTTGCGGGAACACCATTGGAGTGTGTGCCCTCTGAGCGTGAATTTGAACAATGAGTAGGAAATTTCATCATCGAGGACTTCATTCCTCTCATGGAAACCCATGAAGTCAACTCTGTGACTAAGCAAAGCTGCTCCACCTTCACCATCATATGTGAAATGTGTCAAGTCATTAAGGAGATCCTCTAACACTTCAAAATGACTCCATGAGATGACATGTCAGAGGATTAACTCTAATGTAAGTCATGAAGAATGTGTAGAGATTGAAAAGAGACTTTGAGGACTCAAATTTTCATTTGATCCTCATTCTAGGGCCAGAAATATTGACAGTACTCTACTCACCAACATGTCAAGGGATCTCCCCAGTAAGAAGTCCCAACTAGACCTTAGACTGTTTGGAGTAGAAGTCCCCGCAGTGGGTAGTATATTACTGCCTTCACTACAGTAGCGCGCAGAGGTAAGTAAGATAACTTTGTCGGAAGCAAGTGTGTGACCTTGCAACATGTCAGGAGAGATGCATGGGGGTTCTAACACACAAAGGGGGAAAATGAATTGTGTCCCTTAGAAGCCTATAATATTATGTAGCCTGGAAGGAGAACATGAGCAGAAAGACATCACAGGCTGGAAGTGGAGTAGTCCGCAATCCAAGGTGATGGGTTAAACCAACAACACGTCTCCAACCAGACTCATACAATTGCATAGAAAATAGATCATACACAAATGTGTAAGTTAAATACATACATTTCTATAGAAACCAGAATATTCCAACTACAACAACAACATATGCATGAAAACGTGTTGTCTCTATTATATTATTAAGTGAAAATTCCATCCATACATACACCATGACAATCACTAGCCCCAATAGTGGAACATTACAATCAACACTGACTGCTCCTCCAAAGATATGTACTCTCTCTACACTGTGGAGAAGCTAATGCTCATCACAATAGTCCCGAAGTGTTATAGCACCATTTACCACTCTTGGTAGATCTGATGCTCTGATTATCGCCGAGGGAAACCCTTCCTTCCAGACTTGGTCCAAAATATAAAAAACAATGTTTATTTCCTATAGCTACTTTTCCCTATGATAAAAGTGCGTACGCGCAGGTCAACATATACCCAACCTGCGTACATGTGTTAAAACAGTTAAAAATAATAAATTTACTTAATTTCAAGTAGAGTTCATGGGTTTTACCTATTACTCACCTCCTATAGCCCATGGCCCAACTGTTTCCCAGTTGAAAAAACTAATTTGGAGAAGTATAAATAAACCTCCATGGGAAGGCCTTAGGGGAGAAGAAATGAGATATTGATATTATAATTGATTTATTCCTAATCGAGTCTGAAGAAATCCCTCTGCCTCCTGCACTCTCCAAAGCTTTAGGAAACCCTTGTTTCCTCTTTCTTGAGATATCCTTCATCCTTCTCAATATATCCTTGTGTATGATGATGGAGGAAGACTGCTGAGGCTAGGAAAGGACGGATACAGAGGACAGTTTCGCTTGGAGCTGGAGGAAGACTCAGGTTGTAGTTTTCCACCTTTCTTGTAGCTTACATCAATAAATAGATGTTTTTCTATTCCTGAGATTAAACGTGTTTATGCATTGATCTATATTGTGATTTGTTCATAAATCTTATATTAATGCATAATTGTTCATTCGTTTATATGATATAACGTTTATATCAGGAATATGCTTTACATTTCTACTTTTGTATATGCTTTGTTTGAATAATTTACAAGTTTTAAAGGCATCAGGAGAAGCAGAGGGTCTGCACCCTATGGGATCTACCCAAACGTAGGATCTCCAGGTAAGGACACTTCTTCCGAGTTTAGTAAAATAAGCATTTAGATTTTTTTTCTAAGCATTTCTTGTTGATGTTTTCCCTCCGCTCTGTTGGAGTTTTCAACCCAAGACCCTAGGGTGTTCTCACCCGCAATACAATTGGTGACTCCACTGGGGATAACATTCTTTTTATTCCCAGTTTGAGTTATTTATTCTCGATTAGGGTTTTTTTTCTTGATTGCTTTCTTTTACAATGTTATTTGATTCATTATCTTCCCAGGCATCAAGTCTAATCTTATGGATTAGGCCTTGATTTTAGTTTTTTCTTAACTGAGCCTTGTATAAGCTTTTTTCTTGGGTTACAGTCCCGTATACATGCAAGTTTCCTCAAACAGGCTCATGTATACGCGAGTTTCTTGTGTTAGAAATGCGTGTGCATGATTTTGTGTCTTTACACAGTTGCGTATACAATTTTTTGAATTTTTGTTCAAATGTTTTTGCCTAGTTAGGTCTACTGCCTAGTGATTTATGTTTTTTTATGGTCATCCACTGTTTGAAGAACTCAGTTCGCTTGCAATTTTTCTTTTTCAAATCTCCTTCTCACTAAAAGGCCTAGTTGGCATAACATTGCTTGTTAAGCAAGTTTTTATTTTGTGTCCTGGGTTCAAGGCATTCGTCTGAAGTTCTTGGATGTTCTGGTTTTCCAAAACAAGAAATTGATTTCCATTTCATTCGCAAACCATATTTCAAGTTGCCTTTCTTTGATTTTCCTTTCTGTTGGCCTTGTTGCTTTTAGTGATTTTTTGAGTGCCTTTTTGGCAATTTTGAAGGTTTGTCTTTTTTGACATTTTTTTGGTTTTTTGAAATCTTTTACTGTTGTTTGGGTCAGTTTTTGAAAGTTTGTAGTCTTTCTTATTTCAAGTTTCATTCATTAATGAGTTTTATAACTTGCAAGATATAAAGACTCCTTGTGCTTCTTTCTTGATCTTTTGAATTTAGTAGTTCCTTTTGTGACCTCAAAAGTTGGTTTAGTTTCCTTAAAAGAAAAACACAAAAACATTGCTTTTTCTTTTCTTTTTCCCAAGAATTTGGATTTTTGGTTTCTTTTGTTTTGTTGTTGGTGAGCAATTGTGACCTTTTTCAATTTGTTTTGCTTGCTTTGGAGAGAAATTTGTTGTTAATTTTTTTTCCCTCTTCATCATCAAGTTGGCTTATTGAATTTATAAAGAAGCACATTTTGGTTACAATATGAGTGTTTTTTAGGATCTTGCATCGTCATTTAAAATTGCATTCGGTTAGTTTTAATTTTAAGCATTCTTAGTCTTTTTAGATTTTGAGTGTGTGTGGAGGTTTCAGAAAAGAAAAGAAAATTATTTTTCTTATGTAAATTTTTCGTATAACCCAAGTAGAAATCACTCTTCATCGAATGAAAATAACCACATGCATATAGTTAGGTTTCTATTTGTTTCTTTTGCATCATAAACATCATTAGTTTCACTCTCGTAACACCCTTGACTTAAAGAATAGCTCTGTAAAATCAAGCAATTTAATAAAATGAACTAGACCTTTTATTTTTGTCATTAACAAACACCAACAATTTTAGGTTCATTAGGGCCTTGGAATAGGTGAGTGGAGAATTAACTCTCTAAGGCTTCACAAATTATCAAACATAGAAGTTGAATAACAAGCGAAATCCAATATCGTTAGAAACACCAGGAAAGCTCCGTGACTGGGAGTTAAGAACGAGGGAGAGTGAAGACAAGGAAGAGAGATTACCCCTCTCCGACTTATTAGATCCCACCTCATGACTGTTCCGCCCGGCGTTTTATACGATTTGGTACCCATAGTTTCCTTTGCTAGGGATCTCATAGTTTGTTGCGGAGTGGAATCCTGTGGCACCTGAGGCTGACATTACATCACGTTCAATAGTACTTATAGAGTGTACCCTTGTGAAGCTTTACTTCTTGCACCAACAAAGGTTGTTGTCTGGAGGTCAATGTAACTGCTTTTGATACCTTCACTAATATGCCTAGGGCATAATTACCCTAGACTATTTTCAGAAGGCCCTTGATTTTCACTTTCATGTATTTTGGTGTCCGGTCCTAATCACCCGGAGCGGAAATACTTGGAAGTAGTTTGATTGTCTTTCTCTTTAGGGACTTTAAGACAGCGTTCTTTTCTCCTAGTTGGCCTAGCTTTACAACTTTTTTGAGTCATTAATTAGATTTCTTAAAAATAATTGAAATTGGCTAATTGACTATCTCACTTGTCTAGGAGACTTCATGGGTTTTCACCTACGAGTCTTGAGCCTTCTCCTCGGAGCAATTCAGCTAGTGATTCTCAATCAGTGGCAACAGGCGCATCAGAGATTGATCCTTCGGTTGGAGTTATTGATTTACAAGATAGACGTGGTACAAGTAGAGAGTTGGAGAGGAACACTCCAGTTCTTTCTCGAGTCCTCTTCTAGTCGAAGACGTTATTGAAGTCGAAGAGATTCCTGATTCTATTTAGACTCCTAATTCTCCTCTTCCTCCCGATCATTTGGACATTTTATTATACGTCGAAACTCCGACCAACAGGCCTTTGAGCCCCAGTTTATATCGATCTTTTCCTTCGATGACCACTACTGGAAGCATCACATCCACCATGAGTGGTACGAGAATGAAAACTCATGCATTTGTACAAGGAGGAGGAATGATTTCCATACCTTATGTTACTCCTAGCACTGCTATATTTGGCTCTACTTCCATCCCATCATTGATTGGAAGCACTCAAGCTTTTGCCTCTGGCATTGGCTTTTTCCTTTTTTGAAATGCCGACCAGCGCAATTCCTTCAGTTGCATTAATTATTCCATTAGATTTCTCCATGTCCATGGCTTCCCTGGCAAGTGGATAAAATTCTTTTCAGGGTTTCCCATTTGGGAGTGGTCATATACCACATTCCAACCATCTTTGGGATAAATACCTTTTTCCTCTATAGGTCAAAGTTATATTCCATTTCAAGGTTGGACAAACCCTTTGGTTAGAGGGTTAGGAGCCAAGAATCAATCTTATTTTAGCCAACATGGGAATATGTCGTATTCTTCTGTCAGTTCATTCCAAAAATTTTCTCGCTATACTAATGTATGGAACCCTTATCAAGGGCTCTTTGCTCCTTTTAATACCTTCCTAGGGGGCAATTTTACTGGCTATGGAAATTTTTGGACAGGAGTTGGTCAAACTATGGTTTTTTCTAGACCACAAGGAGCTCCTTATGGTTGAGTTAGGTCTACGATTTAGTTTAGTAAACTTAGTGCCTTCACAAATCTAGGACATTATTTTAAGAATGTTTGGAATTTTTCTCACACCAGGTGGAATCCCCAGGGTCCTCCACGACTACCTTTCTTGGCAACGTTAAACTTTCCAAATCTTTCTGAATTGACTAATGATCTGATTAGGTATAACCTGGTTTCGCCTCCGGTCCCAACCAAACTTCCCTCAGATATACCTAAATTTGAAGGAAATACTGGTGAAGATTCGGGGTACCACGTAACCACTTTCCACTTATGGTGTTCGTCAAAGTCCCTGATAGATGATTTAATTAGGTTGAGATTATTCCAATGTACCATAACTAGAAATGCGGCTAAGTGGTACATAGAACTACCAGGGGTACGTTCTCTTCTTTCAGTGATTTGGCTACTATCTTTTTGAACCATTTTCAGTTGCCTATCTGATATGATGCTGGAACTGAGCATTCGGCTAATTTTCACCAGGATCGGGGAACCCATATTTCAGATCATATCCAGGAATGGATGAGAAGGAAGCAGCTCATTGAGGCCAATATTCCACAAGAATTCCTTCTTGAAAGGTTTCTTAAATATTTACAACCCGAGATCTCTAAGGACGTGTCACTCTGTGGTGTGTTCACCAAAGAGCAAGCTATTTTTAGGGCCCAGTAGTTAGAACTTATATATTATTAATCTTGAGTTCTTCAAAAAATTCTACCTGAAGCTCCTAGTTCAAAGGTTGATGTAACCAAGCTGAAGCGAGGTCCGCATGCCGATGGGCTAGTCGGATCAATCGATGCTAACATGTCTAACTTGATGAATAAATTGCAGTAGTTGTCTTTCCAAAGTGCTTGATGAATAAATTGCAGTAGTTGTCTTCTCAACCTACGTCTATAAATGTCATCCAAACTTCTAACCCCAAAGGAAACCAATAATCCGATTGGAAGAATAAATGATGAGGTAGGAAAAATAACTAGGATGGGAAGGGAAATGCAAACAAACCTGACAATGATACCGACGGGGGTAGAAAAGAGTCTAAGAAAAAAGTAAAATTTCCATGCAAGTTATGCTATGGAGATCATTTGACTCATCTCTGCCCTAAGATCTAAGATTTTTAGTGCCTATTATTTTAGCAGGGGTCTTCTAGCTCGCAAGCTATCCTCACTAACCATTTTCCCCAAGGGCAACAGTTACTTGCTGGTGCAAACTCTAGTACTGGTACCCACATAGGGGACAACCAAGGAGGGGATAATACATCAAATTTCTACATAATGAGTTCACATATCGATCTTGCTATGCGATCGCATGATTATGGTGAATCAGAGTAATCTAAGGCTAAGCTTTCTTCCGATGTTTCTGAGCCTCTCCATATTGAGAGGCCCTCTATTGAGTCTATACCTCGGATGCCGAAAGGCTCCACAAAATGCTCGACCATTAACCCTAATGCTAGGGAAGCCTAGAACTACTCGATTGTAGAAGATCTGTCTCAGAGTCCTTGTGCTATGTCAGCGTTAGAGGTACTCCAGTCATGCCTTGTGAAAAGAAGTGCATTACTCACTTCAATCAGAGTAGTTGATCCAAAAAATTCTCTTTTGATTACACTTGATATGTCAAACATCAAAAAGAGACTCCCGCATCATATGGATTACCAGAAAAAGTCTACATATCACAAGATCAATATCTTTCGAATTGTTATAGATGAGGGTTATTCCACATGTGTGATGTCAATGTCATGTTGGAAGGCCTTTAAATCACCTCAAGTTGTTCTTTCACCTACTCTATGACGACATTTGATGGCCATTCTCATAGGCTGCACAAGATTATTCCAGTGTTTCCCATCTATGTTGGGGGAAAGGTTGTAAATATTGAGGTAGAAATAGTCGATGTGAATCTAGATTACAACCTCCTTTTATGTAGGAATTGGATTTATGAGATGGATTCCATTTTATCATCATTATTTTGCATCCTTTGCTTTCCTCATGAAGGGAGAATTGTAAAGTTTGATCAGATGGATTATTCTCTGGGTGACTCCCACGCATCTTTCGAGTCTACTGTTCCATTAGTGGACAATCGCAAACAACGTATAGAGAATTTAGTAGTTGGAATGTACTCTTCCTTAATGGGGATTTTTTATATTCCTTCTCATATAGCTAGAATTAATGTTATTTCATCCTCCAAGGGACCTTCTCGAAGAGAGTTCTTTAGAACTCGTTATTTTTTATACCCTTGGCCTTTACGCTCATCTACCACCAAATTAGATGAATGGAAGGTAGGTGGAATGGCATGTCCTTTGTCTGTAGTAGAAATTCCTTTTCAGTCTATTGTTAACTCTGCAAACTTCGATCCTACCCCTTTTTCACTAGAGGAGCTAGATGGAGATGTGGCTCTGGCTTGGACCCTCGATTCAACTTTGGCTCAGGATTGCTTAGGTATTGTCTTGCCATTTGAAGAAGAAATTCTAGAAGAAATGATGGGTGTTTATAGACCATGGGATGATTTGCACCATCGTTCATATTTCCTCCCTCATTTGCAGGAAGTTGAGTCAAGTTTGTCTAGTCCTTCTACTAGTGATGTTCATGCAGTTTTAAACCCTTTGGTCCCAGCACACTTTTTTGTCAAAGGTAACATGTTTGTTATCTTACAAAGTGTACTGATGAACATCTCTAGGAATCCTAACATTATTGAAAATGTCTTCATTGGAGCTAAATGTTCCCCTGAAGAAATTCAAACATATACCGATCTCTTTAAAGAGTTTCGTGATGTGTTCACCTAGTCTTATGAGGAAATGCCTAGAATAGATTCATCTATAGTCCAACATGAGATCAAGACGTACGAAAATGTTAAACCTATTCATCAAGAACTTTGACCAGTCAATCCTATAAAAGAAGCAACTATCAAAGTTGAAGTCAAAAAGCTGCTAAAGGGAGGTTTCATACACCCCGTTCCTTTAACTGAGTGGGTCTCTAATCCAATCCCTGTAGACAAAAAGAAGGGAACGATTTGAGTATGAATTGACTTTAGGGACCTAAATAAGGCTTGTCCGAAAGACAATTACCCCACGCCCTTTATTGATCAAATTATTGATGAATGATTGGATAATGAATTTTTTTCGTTCATGGACGGATTCTCTGGTTATAATAAAATTACTATCCGTCTAGAAGATCATCACAAGACATCCTTTATTTGTCCCTGGGGTATGCTTTTGTACAAAAATATGCCTTTTTGCCTAAACAATGTTGGAGCTACTTTTCAGCAGGCCATGTCTGATGCTTTTCACAACATCAAGAACGTTATCGAAGCATATTTGGATGATTTAGCTACTCATTCTTGAAAGAGAATTGATCATCCCAAGCATCTTTGGTTGAGTTTTTATCAGTGTCGTTTTTATAAAATCCGGTTGAATCCAAATAAGTGCGTTTTCACAGTCACATCCAGTCGGTTGTTGGTATTAATCGTGTTAATAGAGGGTATTCGTGTAGATCCCTTCAAGGTTGAGTCAATACTTTAGTTGCCTCCCTCATCTACCATACGTCAACTTCAATGTCTCCAATGAAAAGCAAATTTCTTGAGAAGATTTATAGCCAATTATGCCGAGATCACAAAAGGATATATGCATTTTCTTAAAAAAAAGGGGTTCCATTTTTATCGGATGATTTCGCGCAATAATATTTTTATGCTTTGAAAAAAGCATTAACCTCTGCTCCATTGTTGAGTCCACCTGATTATAGTAGATATTTCCTCTTGTATCTCACTGCAGAAAAATCAACCATTAGTATGGTTTTGGTTCAGGAAGATGATGCCTTATGTGAGAATGTAATTTACTATCTAAGCCGAGGCTTGGTAGGTCCTGAAATGCACTATTGTCCAATCAATAAATTAGCTTTGGCAACTGTCCATGTTGTCCAGCAGCCTCAACATTATATTCTGCTTCAAAAAAAATTGTCTTAGCAGCCATCAATCCATTCCAATTTGTTCTCAGTAGGCAAGTGATTGGGGGCAATATAATAGATGGATTATCATCTTGCAAGAATTCGACCTCGAATTTATGTCGCTTAAATATAAGAAATCTTTAGTATTTGTAGAGTTGATATCAAAGCTACCTTGTGAGGAAGAAATTATTCACAAGGAAATTTTTCCTGATGAACATCTCCTTCTTATTTCCTCACAAGATCCTTGGTATGGGGATATCATTGTAGATCTCCAAACTTTGAAGTTACCACCCACTTTTTCCAAGGATTAGTGTAGAAAGTTTCATCACCTTGCTAAGAATTATGTTATTATAGGTGACACATTTTATCATCACAGGATTGATTCAATCCTTAGGCATTGTTTAACCTTGGAAGAGGCCGAGTCTATACTTAACGATTACCATAGTGGAGCTTGTGGCGGTCATCTATCTGGGCTTGCTACAACCACCAAAAAATTGCGAGCAAGCTACTTTTGGCCTTCAATTTTCAAAGATTGTATTGAGGTGTTCAAAATATGCCAACATTGTCAGGTCTATACTTAGAAAATGCACGCACATCTAGCTCTGCTTTTCCCTGTTATCACCATTAGTTCTTTCACGAAGTGGGACATTATTTTTAATACTTTTAATCCAACTTCGACAGGAAATAACAAGTATACCATTATGGCCATAGACTACTTTACTAAGTGGGTTGAGGCCATGCCTACTTTCAAGAATGGCAGTGAAACAACTGCCTTGTTTCTCTTCAATCAAGTTATTTCCCAGTTCGGTATTCCTAAAGAGATTGTCACTGACCATGGTAGTCATTTCCAAAATCAACTATGTCTGAATTGGCTCTCATGTTGGGTTTTCAGTAGGAGCATTCTTCTCCGTATTATCCTCAAGCCAATGGGAAGTTTGAAGCCGTGAAAAAATCCCTTAAAATCATCCTGCAAAGGATGATTGACAAAGTTAGATCCAATTGACACATCATGTCGTATCCGACACTTTGGGTATACTGAAATTCAATTAAAACTACCATTGGTTTTACTCCCTTTCAACTGGTTTACGGGTTGGAATCTATTTTTCCTATTGAATGTGAAATTCCTTCCCTTAAACTAGTTTGAACTTCTTCCAAAGACTTCTAGTCTCAAAGAGCACCTCGTTCATTTGGAGCATCTAGATGAGCAGTGTTGAAATGTTTCCACAATAAATGAAGCCAATAAAAAGACGGTAGAAACTCAATACCATAAATTTGTTTGTCCTAGAATTTTTTCTGAAGGCAACCTTGTCTTGGTCTACAATCAAGATAAAGACGCCTTGGGGGCAGGCAAGTTTAAGTCTATATGGTAAGGTTCCTTTATTGTCAAGTGAGTTTTAAAAAAGGGAGCTTATGAATTGATTGACTTTGAAGGAAACAAGTTGGTGGAGCCCAAAAATGGGCTTTACCTTTAAGAAGTAATTTGCTTAGGCTTCGGCTAAGCACTTACTTGTTTGTATATATTGTATGTTTGTACATATCTATCTATCGGTTTTAGTGATGTAGATACTTTTGATCTCCTTTGGCAGGCATTGATGGATGATTTGATATATCTAGGGTTCGCAAATGCTGTGAATAGACACACCCGGAACCTTACTTCCACAACTTGGGTGATTTATTATCCATATAGCTAGTTGATGGTTTCGAGAGGAGTACATATTGGTCCTGATTCGAATATGTTGAATATACTATTGTTATTAATTTACTATCTGAAGCGATATCTCTTGATATTAATTCATTAGTGATTTATTTAGACTCACAACTGATGGTATCTCAACTGAATAAAATCTATCGGGTATGAGATCCCTATTTGTATCGCCAATTTTTAAGAGTGCGATTGTTGCAACGACCATTTGTTTACATTACATTTGTTCACATTCCATGATCAAAAAATTCCTTAGAAGATTCTATTGCTACTCAAGCATTGGATTGGCATATAAATCATTCATCAAATTAAAAAACATAAAAAATAATTGAAGTATCATCTGTATATATGATCATCATAAAATCGTCTTTATATAGATAGAGTGTTTGTGTCCAAAATAATATACAAAAATTGGGACAAAATTCCCTACAACATTTGGGCTTATGCCCATCATCATGTCGAAATCGCAAAAAGATCTGATCATCTATCTAATGATCCTGCTCAGGATGAGCAGCTACAAAGTAAACAACGACATTGGTCACATGCCAAAATAGTCGCACCCAGTCCCATGGTACTCCTACCATGCACCACTGCATATCCTTTGGTAAGTCCTCTATGGCCACCATGGGTACTTGGTTAGTCAGTCTTACCAAGTTCCTCTTGACTGCATGTAGAAATCTCTCATATGAATGTTCACCTCCTAGGAACTGGAGCATTCGCTTTTTCGACACTCATTCTTTCCACTATGCTATAACATTCTTTTATTCTTTTTCAAGCTTCATATAAATGAAAAAGACAAAAAAAAATTATATATCCCAAAAAAGAGAAGGAACGAGACATTATTTCCATGTTTAATGGTAGCTAGAGTCAATTATGTCGCCCTTGAACAAAGCACTAAAAAAATAAGTCTTTCCTCCATTAGGATGGGCTTTAGTTTGACTTAGGAGAGCCTTAACCTTATTATTGAGTCAGTACTCCTCTGATTGGTTATCTCTTCCAATCATATGGAGAGTTTGCTTATGCCTCCTGCAGGAAAAACTTATACGAAGTTATCATATTCTTGCATATAGTCACAGTGGAGTCGTGCTTTTGTTCAAGGGAAGTAAACCTGGGTCAGCCTCTCTACGATGTCTCTTCACCTATTTTTCAATCGGCCATCCCTAGTTGTCAACACCATGTTCTTTATCATATCAACTATGTTGGTCCTTTGCTCATGCTAGTTTGAGAAGGTCTCCATTGACTTCTTGTTGGCGGGACTTTCTCTTATCGACTATGACAAATTGCTCTGAGGGCAGATGTAGAGCCACACCCTCGCCCTATTTTCATTATTGATAGGTCACCTTGTGCTCAACATTAATCAATATCATGGGTCATTTACTGAGTAGTTTCTCTTGTGTTCAAAATCATCTTTCATTATCACACATTGGGATTCATACAATGCCTTGGTTTCCATTTTACCCTATTGGTGGATTCCTCACCTTTGTGTCAGCTTTCATTATTGGTTGGTTCAGACAGTTTCTATCGTGCACTAGCTACATGTTGTGTATGTTGGAAACATGCTTCGGTTGGGTTACTACATCTTTATTCGTCTAATTCCTTCCACATTATTGGCCTACAGGTTACACTCGTGTTAGATTGATGAAGGATGACTTAATTCCTTCCTTCTAGCGGATCTTTTTCCATCAACTTCAACTCATTGCTTTGGGAAAAGATCTAGAGTCCATTTGGTAGTACCTTAGGTTTTGCAGTCATTAGTGGAAGATTCCTTCGCTATCGACAGTGGGAAAAGATCATTGTCTCCTGATTGATAGATTCTTCCAACTGTTCGACTACAACTCATTTATTCACACTTGTTAGATTGTACTAGGTACCTTGGCTCTCATCATCATTATCGGTGAGTAGTCTCGCGTTTGTTAACGGTATACATCAATGATTGGTAATCAAATGATTTCTCGCATGGTCGACTTTAGATAATTTATTCCCATTGTGTAGAAATGTACCATGACAGTCGGTGAAGACCTTGAGTTTTCATCGAAATTTCTTGTTTCACTTGTGAGTTGCTGTTGTTTCTACTAGTTGACACCATCAACCTTATATGTTGCAGTTCCTTACAACGACATCCTATATGTTGACACCTGAGCTGCAGTGTAGTACCATTTTTTCCATCATTTGACTAAGTACTTTTTGGATCAATTTTATGACTTCACTGATCAGTGTCATAGTTCAACATCATTGATCAGTTCTTTATATGTGATATTGAGACATCTAATTTCTTGGTTATAATCAGATGGTCCATTATGTATCTTCAGTTCCTTTATACTGGTATGCATATTGGATGCACTTTTATACTTGACATGCAGACATTATTTACTATCTCCGAGCATGGGTATGCCCACCTCAGACAACAGTTTGTTTTTTATCTCTTTCACTGGCTTGGCAGGCTGAATTTTGGCGAGCTCCTCCTCAATCTTGGCATGATCCCTTCTATACACTTAATACATTTCGGCCATCATATACCCCTTCTAACCTCATATATTAGGGGGCCTCTATTATAGCACCATTTACCACTCTTGGTAGATCTAATGCTCTGATTATGGCCTAGGGAAACCATTCCTTCCAGACTTGGTCCAAAATAAAAATTAAAAAACAATGTTTTATTTCCTATACGCTACTTTTCCCTATGATAAAAGCATGTACACGCGGATCAGCATATACCCAATCCACGTACATGTGTTAAAACACTTAAAAATAATAAATTTCCTTAATTTCTAGTAGATTTCATGGGTTTTACCTGTTACTCACCTCTTATATCTCATGGCCCAATTGTTTGCCAACTGAATAAAAAAATAAAAAAATAAAAAAATAAATAAAATAAAATAAATAAAAAAATAAAAAATAAAAAAAAAAATAAAAAAAAAAATAAAAATAAATAAAAATAAAAATAAATAAAAATAAATAAATAAATAAAAAATAAAAAAATAAAAATAAAAAATAAAAAAATAAAATAAACAAATAAATAAATTTGGAGAAGTATAAATAAACCTCCATGGAAGGCCTTAGGGGAGAAGAAATGAGATATTGATATTATAGTTGATTTATTCCTGATCGAGTCTGACGAAATCCCTGTGCCTCCTACACTCCCCAAAGCTTTAGGAAACCCTTGTTTCCTCTTTCTTGAGATATCCTTCATCCTTCTTGAGATATCATTGTGTATGACGATGGAGAAAGACTGTTGAGGACGGGAAAGGATGGCTTTGGAGGACAGTTCCGCTTGGAGCTGGAGGAAGACTCAGGTTGTAGTTTTCCACCTTTCTTGTAGCTTACATCAATAAAGAAATGTTGTTTTGTTCTTGATTTTAAATGTATTTATGCATTGATCTATATTGTGATTTGTTTGTAAATCTTATATTAATGCATAATTGTTCATTCGTTTATATGATCTAACGTATATATCATGAATATGATTTACGTTTCTACTATTGTATATGCTTTGTTTGAATAATTTATAGGTTTCAAAGGCATCAGGAGAAGCAAATGGTTTGCACCCTGTGGGATCTACCCAAACGTAGGACCTCCGGGTAAGGACACTTCTTCCCAATTCAGTGGAATAAGAATTTAGATTGTTTATCTGAGCATTTCTTGCTGCTGTTTTCCCTCTGCTTTGTTGGGGTTTTCAACCCAAGACCCTAGGGTGTTCTCACCCACAACACCAAGCCTCCTCTAAGAAATGCTTAGCCAAAATATTGGCTCCCAAAATTCTGGTTTATGAGTTATGGGGTTCTATATATAGCAAAGGGTGGAGTGACCCTTGACATTCCCCTTTGACTCTTGGACTACCCTCATGAATCTTCAACTTCATTACAAATGACTATTTACATTACATAATGATTTTTCAAATTCCACTGATGACACTTGGAATTTCACTCATAACATATTTACAATAATAATAAAATTTCCACATATACCCATGTGGGACAAAATAGGCTTGAGTTAGCTAGACAAGACAACACTAAGAATCAGACAATTGAGGGAAGACCAACTCAACAACATCCGCTTGGTGATTCATGGTGACAAACTGAGGCCAAACTTGGTAGTGGCAATGGTGTCCGCGTACTATTTGGTGACGTCTTTTTGGAAATGGACTCTTTCCTCCATTTCTTATGGGTATACTGATCTAAAACCTTAGTCCAACTCATCTTATATCATGTGCAACATTGTCCTGAGTTTGGCTGGAAAGGAAACGTACCTCTGCATGTTCTCTGCGATGATCTTCAAGTCATCCCTCGTGACCGTGCACATCATCTTCTCGAAGTACCTTCCAATCTCTAGCTAGACTTGGTTATTTTCTGTGGCCTCATTGAGTGTTCTGATGGAAGGGATCCTGTGCATCTTCACCATGACATCAAAACTCCTAAGCAATTGTGCATAGGAAGCCTCAATGCTGGGGATGAGTGGTGGGAGTTCCTGATAGTTCTGGATCAACATCTAGATGCACGCTTTGTCTAACTCTACTTGTGGCTTCATGACCTTGTGCAAGTAAAGCGAGGCTCCCTTGTACCTCATTGTCCATGTCTATACATGCTTAACAATGACATGTATGTTTGTGAGAGTGCGAGCAATATTGATGCACCACTACTGATAGCCATGTATATGGGAAACCACCTTATGCACTGTGAGAAACTTGTCATACAACATTTGCATGACTGTCTCAAGAGCCGATAATTCAGTGAGTATCACTTTCCTCATTTCTACCTTTGCAGATCCCGTTGATTGTTCTTCTCTCTACTTGACCGCTTTCTAGGCCTTTGCAATGCGCTCATTTTTTACTATTAAGAACTTCACACTTGAGCTCGTGGCTTTGGAATAAGCCTTAGTAGTATCGACCAAGGAGGCTAGATGTTTTCAAAAAATGACACAATCACCCTTTCCTCAAAGTGTGCAGGAGATGCATGATCATATTGGGTGTGTGCTCTGTGCGCTTGTACAACCTTGTGATGTGACTCATCAAAGGCTATGTTGTACACATTTCTGCCCGAATCATCCTCGAGGAGAACAAACTTTCGTTGTTCACTCAGGGCTTTCTCTACTACCAGAGGTGGTGAAGAATGTGTGTTGACCTCGGATGCTCTTAGCTTGAGGTCAGTATCTTGATCCTGCTGCTCTTGTACCATCTTCATGTCCATCTATTCAATCATTTTTTCATCCTGCTGAGCAAGTTCCTATTCCTACAATACTCACGTTGTTCTTCATCTACGGGTTGTTCTTCCTTTCCAACCTATTTCTATGCATTTTTCTCTGTTTATCCATTTTGTGCTTCCTCCTATTCCTGTATCAGTTGCTCTTTTCTCTCTCTCTTCTGTGCAACTCCTATTTTTATTTGAGCTTCTGCTCTGTCTCCTGCAACTTCCTCTCTAATTCTTCCATTATTTGCTTCTTCGTCTTTCTCTGTGCTACTCTCTTTTCGCGTTGTTGCCTCTATCTCCAAAGCTACTTTCTCAACAAGTGGATCCTCTTTAAACTTGAAGCTTTGCTCTACCTCTACGCTCTTGGAAATATTCCTCTTACCTTTGTCTTACGCCATTTTCTTGCTCACTACTACTATTTTTACTATTCCCTTTAGTGCTACTACCTGGAGTGTTTCTTTCCACTCTACAACCATGTTGACCGGTTCATTGCGCCTAGAGAAGTTGTAGCAATACCTCCAAGGATTTTGCTTTGGCCAATGACACACCCCATGTGGATCATACTGATTGAAGCTCCTAGTTCTGAACTTAAACTTCTTCAAGTAATCGGCCTCGACATCAGCATCTTTCAAACTCTAGATCTCGTACAATCCTATCAAAAAGGAATAACAGGCCATGGTGCCTTCTTCCTCCTGTGTAGTCAGGCTAATAACCCTATTGGGATGTGATATGCAACCTCTTGCATGACCATCTTGTTCGTGGCAAACCTTGGCAACACATGTGGAGGCTTCTCTACGCTATACATCCTAATGAAGATGCCATCAGGTGTGGCATATGAAATGTTATGTAATACCTCCATTGCTTCCAAGGACATGCAAGGTGCGTCCTGCTCAGATATCATCCTATATATAGGGGTCATGAAGTGGTCAGCCAGCTTCGCCACGAATCCGCGGAAGTTGCACTCAGAAAACAACTTGTAGTATATGTTCATAGCAGTCTCTGATGGTGTCCATGTCCAACCCATGCCAAGAAACGTATGCCAGGCATAGATTGCATCAAGAAGGTACATAGATATAAAGAATAATGTTTGGTGATTGTTAGGTGGACTCCAGGCTTTTGGCACATGCACTTTCAGCTGAAAAGCCAACATGTCTGACCAATTGAAAGGCCTTCCTTCACTTTCCAACTGATCCAATACAACTACCTGACTCTATGATAAGGTCTTCGTGCTCTCTTGTCTATACAAGTGACATGCAAAGGCAACCAAGAGTTTGTAAGCCTTCTTGAGTGTCTTAGTGTTGTTGATTTGGTTGGGTGTCCTCGTGAACTTTGATGGCTCTCTTACCCAACACTTCAAGATGTATCTAGTGTTCACATTGTTGTTGGGAGTGTAGAAGAGTGCATCCATATGGGTCATCGACTGCGGAAAATGATACATTTGTTGATAATATTCCATTGTCAAGGTAGGAAACTCTACGCCACTCGCACTACTCATTATCATAGTCTCAAGATTGATATGTGAGACAATCAGGTGAATCATGGCCACACATGGGAAGGTGGGCTACCTGTATGCAACCTTGTACAATCCTAACTTATGGATGTTGACATAGACTTGACAATCTTCGAGATCTTACTTGATGCTACCTGTGAACATAACATTGATCTTTTGCCATGTTACCTTGATGTTTTTCTCTATGAAAAATTGTGTGTCTGCATATAGGGGCAAGTTCATAGACACTTGTTCAACCACATCTCCAGTACTTCTTTTGACTATGTCCTTTGATCCATATCTCTTGGGAGCCATGTTACCTGTACTTCTGAGAAGTTTCACAATGCCTATTGTACCTGGAGATATATAGGGCACTCACAGCAAGAAAACGTGAGCTTAAAACACAAAGCATTTCAAGGATCGATCATGCAACAAGTGGGCAACTACTCGACAAGATTGTGCAGATGTGACTTTGAGAGGCCATAAATTGTTAGCTGGAATTGTGCATTGTGTAGTCCCAACTGCCAGTGAGTGGGTTTCTAGCTTAAACTACGCAGAGAAAAGTCCAGTTGGGCTTGCTGGGGACTGGAACTCCACAATGCGCAGTTCAGTATGGCCTGATTGTGGCTGGGACTGCGCATTGCACAATCCCAGTGGAAAGATGAGGCATTGTCTCCTAGAACTGCATAGAGAACAACCGGAGGCCAGTGATAGGTAGCCTATGCGTAATTCCTGGAGCCAACGGAGAGCCTTGAGTCCTAGGAATGCATAGTGAATTTGTTAAAGAGTTAGATCTGGGCCAAGGTAGCCCAGATCTGCCTAAGGGTGACTTGGAAAAGCATAGATCTGAATGCATAAGCAAAGGATGGTGCAGATCTGAGTGAATGGACATGCATGGAATCAAAGTAAGTGTAGGAATCATTCGAACAAAACAATAATGAAGCTCATGAAGAGAGTAACTGCAATGGAAACTGTTAGTTCCAGAACTCGGTCATGCATGTGACACTTAGGAAATGCAATGCAAAACTTGAAATAACACTTCTACAAGTTAAATCAAACTAAAATTCCAACGATCATTTAGTAAAACAAGTAAATCAACACTCGCATAAGCAAAGGAAGGAAAAGCAACTGAAAAAGCAGCAAAAGACTTAAAAAGTAAAAGCTTACCCAGAAAAGTCGTAAAGACCATGCCAAATATTCCTAGATGCCTCAAGAATTCTAGAGCTCCAAGTTCGAATGTCTAGAATGAGGTTTGGGGCATCCATTAAATAGATTTGGTAGATTTAGTGTTTATGGCGTCCATGCCACAAATCTAGGAAAATGTGACACTTGGTGGTAGTTTCTAAAATTAAATTCAAGTGTAACTCTCACTACTAAAAATAGATCCCTATTTTCTAGGGATGCTCTTTCTCTTTTTCTTTTTACTTTTTTGGGAAATGCTTCCATGCATGGATGGAGAAATTGCATAGTTTTAGAGGGAACTGGGCAATAGTTGATGGAATTCTTCTCCACAATTCCTGGGCTGAGTGGCTTTGGCTTCTTCTAATGATTTGTATAGTTTCCCAACTAAAGACAATTTGCTAGCTGAGTATGCACAATTTCTGAGCCGAAGTTCACTATCGAGATGTTCTGTGTAATTTTGGATAGCAAGGCTAACTTTCGGACTGTCCTACGTAATTTTGGAGAGAATTTTTGTCTGTCGGGCTTCTTTATACAATTCCTGAGAGAAAGGTTGTTTGCCCTCTAGGACTACACCATTTTCCAAGACAGTGCAAGAACTAGGTGCAACCAAGTCACGGGAGGTCAACTTATGGCCAGACAGTAAGAAAAGTAAGCAAAAACAAGTTGTTAAGCTAAATACAAACTCAACTAAAAACACAAGTAGCTAGGCAGTGCAAGACAAGCTGTTAGGATTTTAGTAGGGAGGCTCCAAAAAAAGCTAAGGAAAATGTTTGGAGGGCAGTTGTAGCTGCTACAATGGATACATAACCAATATTGAATGTAGGCATGGTCAAGGTACCGAACCTAATAGGGTCCAACCAACAGGCTCACAACCCCCATCAACCCCTATCTTAGTTGATTATGGATTACTATAGTCCTATAACTCTAGGAGTTCATGCAATCCACGTGGGTATCTAGGTATCCTCTAAGCCCTCATACATCGAAATAACAAAACCCAAAAACCTCAACTAGTAATCTCACATCCCCTCACTATCCCACTTGACTCAAGGTAGTGAATCCCCCTTCTTTGATCACTTAGTTCCTCAGTTTGTGCCACTGTCCTTCTAGGGTCTCCAACTTTGCTTCACCAAGGATATCCCAAATCCCTATGGGTTGTAGGAGTTTCAACTACCTTTAGGAATTTAGGTACTCTCCAAACCTCACACACAAACACTTGTCCCTACACTTTTCCCTCCAAGACTCCAACCTTCCACAAGGACACCCAAGGAGAAGTGCACTCACAATATTGTCACAACATGCATATTAACATGCATAGGTGCCACTTGTACCATTCTCTCATCAACACCTTATATTTTGTATCCTTCATTCCACAATACTACATGAGGCATTATCATTGGTTTTCCAATATGCAACACTATCATTGGTTTCCCAAACATGTTGTAAATGTGTTCCTAGTTACATGTTCACCATTAGCCACTATAATTGAATTGAATGATGCTATGATAATATACCAATCCAAGTCTTTATACATGTACATTCATTACTATATGCTCTTCTCGTATCTTCATGCATATATTGTATCATTATTTAAGATCTATTCAATGGACATGGATCTTTGAATTATTTCATCTCTTGAATTTTTATCATGCTTATGCTATTACTCATCATCATATCAGAACTTCTCAAAACATTAAAAAAAAACATTAACAATAGAAAGATATAAGTTAATAGATTCCCCCTCATAGTTTGGTTTCCTCACACATATATAAACTTTTGTAGTTCTATTTGGTTGCTTTAGGGAATCTAGGCAACATTTTGCATGCTTATCTTTGATCTTTAAATTGTCATGGATAATCCACTAGATAATTCATCACAACATAATTGACAAAACTATATTTAAAAATATGTAATCTACATTATTGAGGTTTTATTTCTCTTTAGATTCCTAGATCAATATATTATTGTTAATTTTGTATGCATGCAAATTGAAATTATGCAGAAAAAGTAGAATAGTAAAATAAAAACTCACAAACCATGATTTGACACAAGATATGACCTAGGAAACCTTTCCAAGAGAAAACCCAACTAGAAGATGATGGTGATTTTCTCTTTTTCTCTAAATAGGAAAATGTTTGCGACTACATAGAAGTATGGCCTATGTCCTGTGGGCTACCAGAGTACACAATCCTCTCTGTGTGCTCAATCTCCCGCCCCTCTCGGCTTTTTCTTCTCATCTCTGAACAAATGCACTCAAAAGAATGTAACCCCTTTTCCTCCTAGTGGCAAGGATATAATAGAGCATGATATCCTATTAGTGGTTAGGTTTGACTACCTCAACCCTTAACCTTAGATACAATATGGAATCTACAATAGTGTGCTTCATCATAATCATGTTCCTAGCCACTTTTCCATGAATAACAGGGGCTGACGTGGCATCCTCTCAAATTATGGTGCTAGAGAAAGGAAGGTCAAATTCTAAGTGGAATAACGTTTGCATACATACTTTGATTGATGGGATTCTTGTGTCGTTGGAAATTTTATCGTGTGTAGAATACAAAAAATGGTGTGACATTAAAGGGAAAACTTTTACCCACAAAAAGCATCATTTGATGCCTCAAAACACTCTTGGAAGGCTTTAGACCCCAATTTTCCAAATTTGGTCCTGTGAGCTAATTCGTCCACTCTTTTCAATCTAAAAGCATAAAGGTGGATGAAAAAAAAATATTGATTCAACTTATATCAATATTTCTTCATCAAACTGAACTCAATGTTCAAGTAACATCAGTGTATTCCTATATACAAAAAAATAATTTTAATACACATGGATGGATATACATTAATTTAAAACTTGAATTCCTTCCCATACTGGTCTATATTTATGAAGGAATGAAATGAAATACATGTTTAAAATATAAGTACAATGATACAGTGAAATTGAACTTCAATTAATAAATAGCAAACACAAAACATTGTTTACATGTAGAATGAAAGAAAAATAACTTTGGCGATGGTAGCTTGTCTTTGAGAAGAGCTGTGACATATACATGCCTTCTGATCTATGTTAAAATGAGCCTCAGAGGCCTTTTTATCATGAATAAAAAATGAGAAACCCTAAAGATCCAAAAACCAAACCCTAGGGGATGAAGCGCCAAAATGTATGGGCCTCGATGAGGTTACCTAGAACGATCTTTGGCATACGATCTTCATTTGACACACACGATATCCCGTTAGAAATGTAGGTCTGAGGAAAAAAAAAATTGATTGCAAAAATGGATCTATATTATAAGAATGTTTGCTCGTTTCCCCAAAAAATGCGATATAGGGCCTTAAAATGGCTCCAGAGGTTTAAGGCCCGAAAACTATTAAAAATAGAAAATTGTGTTAAAAAATATGAAATTGATAGAAAACAATGCTTAGGTTCCAAGTGGAATGGGTGGGTGGCCACGAATATCCACCTAGATCAATCCTCCCCCCTTAGGAAGAAATTGTCGCCATTGCATTGAGTGCCTCCATGAGGTGAGGAAACTTCTATTGAACTTGGTCCCTGGTGAGTCACTTGCCTTGGTGCATGAGCTAGTGAACTTTCGAGAACCTGATATACTAGGATCCTCTATTGATGTTTTATTAATTTTTGTGTCTATCATCCAATCAATAATGACATGTTCAATGCAATCTGGGTTTAGTTCTATTGGTGTGAGCTACTTAACAATGACTGATGTGTCAAATAATGGTGGAAAGTATGGCTAAAGGTGGTGCACATTGAATACTAGGTGAAGACTAAGGAATGGGGGGATACTTAGCTCAAAAGAATTATCTCCAACAACATCAGTGATTGTTTAAGGTTGATATTAGAGCAGCCAAAGATTTTGAAGGGTTCCAACAAGACATTCTGTATACAAATGAAACCAAACCTTGTCTCCCACTTGAAACTTATGTGGTAGTCGATGTTGATCATGACATTGTTTGTACTTACTATTGGATTGATCAAGCATATAATGAACCTTCTAGTGGATGTGATGAACGCATTCAATAAACTTGATGGCCTTATCAAATTTAGATCAAACATGTGGATATTTTTTCTATGGAGTTGCAAGAGGCAATGCAACATCAATGAGACACAATGGTTGAAATGCCAAGCCCACTTGAAAGGGGATGTTTCTAGTTGAGCTATGAAGAGATCTATTGTAGTTGTGTTGCACATAGGGGAGACTTTCATCCCATGTTTTTTGATGCTTAGAGTTGTTCATGTGTAATATGTGCATTATTATTTTGTTGATGACCTCTATCAAGCCATCAAGTTGGGGGTGGAATGCAATCAACTTGGGGGTGGAATGAAATATAATTGCTGAGTTTGGTTTCCAACAATGGCCAGAGGCTTGAAAAAAATGCACTTACAAACCTGCTATCTCAATATAATATAATGGTTTACAGGATCCCAAAATGTACCCACACATATTCGAAGAAGATATTGACAATGAATTCTACTGTGATACTCTTTTTGTAGGTAGCCAATATGGCCATCTTATAAAATATATCAATGACCATGAACACATAGTCATTACCATGATTGGTAGAAGAAAGGGCAAAGATATAGTCCATGAAGATGGAATCCCAAGGCCAGTTAGGAGTAGGTAGAGGAGTGTATAGACCTTTCTTCTTAATGGTTGTCTTAGTGATGGCACATGTAGTCTAATATGTGATATATTTTACAACATCGTGTCAATGTTTTGGAAAATAAAAATACTTCTGTAGTACTGCTATTGTTTTCTCCACACCAAAGTGTCCTTCGACATAACTATAATGTGCCACACAAATCTGCTTGGTGCACTTTCGTGAAGGAACACAAAGATATCTGAGATAGCACAACATTCCATCATGAATGTGGAAGTCTTGAACTGGCTTTTCGGCCATCAACATCTTGTTGGTGGTAGTGAATTATGAGTCATTTTAATATAGATGCGGTCATCCAGGGGTATCGTGCCCATACGAGTTGAGAACTTGCTCAATTCCATAATCGAAGGTTGGCTAATGTAGTATGTGATGTGATTGGTGCTACCCTTCTTGTATTTTATGTTCAAAGATAATTTTTGCAGGTATGGGGACAATTTCTAATGGCGATCATTTTGCAACTTCCCTAGGTCTGTATAAATTGAAGAGGTTAGTGATATATGTGGATGAACATATCTTTCCCTAGAATATAATATATCCATTTCCAATAAGCCTACACGATATAATACATTTCCTTATCATATGTGGGTTACCTTTGAACAATATCAGAGAGCATCTCACTATGCTAGACTACTAGATACCCTTGTTGAGTTAGGACTATACCAATAGCATACTTAGAGGAATCTATCTCAATCTAAAATGGCTATTGCAGGTCTGGAAAGGTGAGGACTAGTGCAAAGCAAAGATAATGTTTTAGTTCAATGAATTCCTTTTGTTGTTACTCAGACCAAAAAACTTTTCTTTTTTTCCACCCTTGGTAACTTGACTTAATGGCCAATTGATATGAGAGAACACCAACATGAATCTCCGATAGAAATTAGAAAGGCCTATGAAGTCGCGAAGCTCTATTAGAGTCGTCAGGATCGGCCAATCCTGAACTATTTAGATCTTAGGTAGATACACATGCACACCTTGCTCATTAATTGTGTAGCCCAAACCTGGTCCATGCCAAAGGATCATTTTTCCAAGGTTGGCAAATAGCTTGTGCTGGCATAGGGTTTTAAGTACCTACCAAATATGTTGCATATGCCCTGCCCAACTCTTGCTGGAGATGGTGATGTCATCCAAGCATACAACCATGAACAAGTTGGTGAAAGGTTGTAGGATGCCATCCATTATACTCGTAAAATTTGCACAGTCATTTTTCAATCTAAAGAGAATGACCAACCACTCAAAGAGACCCGCCTTGGACATGAAGGCGGTCTTCCATACATATGAGGGTTCTATTGGAGCTTGGTGATATCCATAATTCAAATCAATATTGATGAAGTGCTTAGGCCCGTTAAGTTGGTCAAGAAGGTCATCAATCCATGGAATCGAGTATCTATTCCTAATTGTGATTTTGTTCAGTGCTTGATAATTAATGTAGAGTCTCCAGGTCCCATATTTCTTCTACACAAGTACAATTGGGCTCCCATAAGGTGAGGAACTTCGTTGTATGTTCCCTTTCTTATAAAATCCTAGATTTACCACTTGATTTATTGATTTTCTAGAAGAAAACAATAGTAGATTGGCCCATTAGGTAGAAGTTCATCGGGGGTTAGATCGATTGAATGCTTGACCTGACAGTGTAAGGGTACCCTCGTGGGTGAGTAGAATATGTCCTTGTACTCTTCCACGACCTTATCCACTTTATTTTTTTGCATGACAAAGAAATTTTTGGACGCAATGGATGTGGCCATAATCTTCCCCTTACTTTGAGAGTGAATCAAGAAGAAAACAAATTTCTCAGTTTGGGAGATGATCTTAATGCATTGCTTAGAAAAGATTGAAGAAATGGCAGTATGTGGGGCTACCTCTAGTATCCTATATAGTTTTCTTCCCAAAGTAATAATAATAGTATGAGGTTTAGACTCGTACACAACATGATACTTCCACGAGTATGGTTGGCCTAATAAAACAACACAAAATTCAAGGGGAGTGACATCATAGAATACCTTATTTGTGAAAGGCCTGATGTTGTACAACAAATGACGCTATTGGTTGATGCAGAGGACTCGCCCTTGGTGGAGCCACTTGATCGTGTATCGATGCACGTGTGGTGTTATTGAAAAAACCAAATACTTAATGACCTCTGTTCAGACGAGGTTCTTTTGAATCCCACTATCAATAATGAACTGCATCAGAGCACCATTCACCCACATCTATGAGTGGAAGAGATGCTCACCCTTCTTTTAATCTTTAGGGTCATGTTTGTTAACGTTGGTGGTGGTAACAATCGTGTTGGGTTTTTCATTAATGATGTGTTTCCCATGTTGGGTTTTGGCTAAGAGTTAGAACATGTGTTTGACCCTCAAGCTCTCAGGTCACCCACTAGTCACTAGTTTGCATGACATTCACTTGTGTTGTGATTGGGGATCTTGTGGAATTCACACCACTTTCCTGTGTCTTTCTTAATTTTCTCATTACTATTCTTTGGATGTCGATTTAAGGGTTGTTCATGGGTAATTCCACCTTGGTTCTGTCCTTTCTTCTGAATTTTGGGGGTGCATTTTCCTTGCTTCAAATTCTTGTACTCTAAGTCTCACTTATTCTCTTTAAATGTATGCTTAATCTTGACAACATATTAGTATTTTGCACTAAGTGACATGTTGTCTAGGAACTCCATTTCTACCAAAATGTATTTGTGTAGGCAACCATGGTACTTGAGCACTAGATGTTTCTTAGAGTCCTTGATACACAACTTCATGTGTAGGGTATGAAATATACTCTTGAAATCTAGCACTTCTTGGTCCCTTTCCTATCATAGTATGGTCCATTTTATGCACTTTCCTTCATAGCTCACAACAGGGTGATATTGTTCCTTAATAACATCTCGAAAAGAGTACCAAGAGGGTGTGGCTGAAAATAGTGAGGATTCCTCCTCGACCCTTTGCTCACAGTAAGTTTCCCACTAACCCTTGATATGGGGGGCAACCTTGAGTAGTGAAAAAGTAATATTTTATGCATCAAAAAAACTATGGACCAAAAAATATCCATCTAATAAATTTAACCTTTTATTTAAAGCATATGCATCTATCTAGCCTTTAAATATGGGAATGTCAAAATTAACTTGTACCTTAAAGGGGGTGGTGCCTCTGAAGTAAATATTAGATGAAGATGTGATCCGGATTTAAAGACGAATGCAACAGATTACAGAGATAACCATAAATACAAAGATACAACAGAAATAATACTTCATTTCATTACTGTAAAATATTGAAATATGCTTACAAACAGAAATGGAAATCAACTAGCTCGGGCGATGGTAGCTGATCTCTTAGAAGAGATGTGGCGGCTACATGCCTCTCAACTATCTTACAACGAGGTTTGAAGGACTATTTATTATTGAGAAACAATGGAAAACCCTAAGCATCCAAAACCCTAACCCTAGGGATGAAGTGTCAAACTATGGGCCCCGTTTTGGGTAAATTGGTACATCAACTTCCCAGGGTCGTAACTTTGGCATACGATCTACATTTGATGTGCACAGTACCTCATTAGAAAGATCTATCCGAGGACTACAAATTTGGGATGAGAAATATTGCACCATGGCCCGAAGTTGCTCCCAGGTTTCACGAAAAACGTCGTTTAGGGCCTCAAAACGGCTTCGGAAGTTAAGGACCTAAAAAACTGCCAGAAATAGTAAATTGTGCTACAAATAAGGAAACTGAAAAACTGAAAGAAACAATGGTGTGGGTCCAAGTGGAATTGGCGGGTGGCCACCAATATCCACCTGGATCATACCACCCCCTAGGAAGCAATGGTCCCCATTGCGTTGAGTTCCTCCATGAGATGAGGAAACTTTTATTGAACTTCGTCCCTGGTGAGCCACTTGCCTTTTTGAAGGAGTTGCCCTGCTTTGACAACTTGATACAATTGGATCTTCTGCTGGCGAATGTGCTTGATCTGCGTTTCCATGATCCGATCAGTTGCAGCTTGTTCCATGGAATTCAGATTTAACTTTTTTGGTGTGAGATATTTTGCAATGTCAGGTGTGTCTAGTAATGGTGGAAAGTATGGTTGAAGGCGGTCCACATTGAACACTGGGTGCAGGCCAAGGAATGGGGGAATGTTGATCTCAAGTGCATTGTCTCCCACAACATTGGTAATGGTGTAAGGACCATATTAGAGTGGTATGAGTTTCCGATAGGCTCCAGTAAGGCGTTCCTTTTGCAAATGCAACCAGACTTTGTCGCCCACCTGAAACTTGTGTGGCACCTGATGTTGATCATGTCGCTACTTGTAATTGGCATTTGATTTCTCCAGAATGTCATGGACCTGCTGGTGGATATGTTGGATGTGCTCAATGAAGCTATTTGCCTTACCTATTTTGGATTGGACATGAGTTGAATCTGCTTGGGTAGCTGCAAATGGCATGGCCACATCAATGGGACATAATGGCTGCAATCCCAAGCCCACCTGAAAAGAGTTGTGGCCAGTCGAGTTGTGGAGAGCCTGGTTATAGCTATGCCGAACATAAGGGAGGCTCTCATCCCATGTGTATGGATGCTTTGAGTTGTACATGCGCAAATTGTGTATGATCATCCTGTTGACAACTTCTGTCTGGCCATCAGTTTGGGGATGGAAGGCTCTGGACTTAGTGAGTTTGGTGTCCAGCATCGACCAGATACTGGACCAAAATGTACTGAGGAACCTGCTGTCCCAATATGAGATGATAGGTTGTGGGATCCTAAAGTGTACCCACAATTGTTCAAAGAGGAGTTTAGTAGTGGCTTCTACTGTGATATTCTTCTTGTAGCTGCCATAATGGCCATCTTAAAGAGCCTGTTGACGGCCACAAAAACACAGTCATTTCCATGCTTAGTAGAAGGAAGGCCCGACATGTAATCCATGGAGATGGATTTCCAAGGTCAACAAGGGGTAGGGAGCAGAGTATAGAGGCCTTGCTTCTTGATGGTCGGTTTGGCAACAACGAAGGCAGTGCAGGATCTTATGTACTTCCAGACATAATGTTGAATATTCGGCCAATAGAAATAATTATGCAGTACTGCCACCATTTTCTTGACCCCGAAATGCCCAGCAACCCGACTGTAGTGTGCTTCCAAAATCATCTTGGAACACTCAATTGAAGGAACAAAAAGGTGGCCCAGGTGGCATAACAGGGCATCCTGAAGGTGAAAATCTGGAACATGCTAACCCTCCAAGAGTGTCTGGTATATCTGGCCAAATTCTGGGTCACTTTTGGAGAGAAGTGGCCAATTAGAAGTCTCTTTCCCACAAGAGCTGAGCATAGTGGTTAATGCCATGATCGATGGTCGACTGAGGTAATCTGCAAGACTATTTTTTTTTCCCTTCTTATACTTGATATTCAAATGGAACTGTTGCAGCTATGTGGACCACTTTTGATTTCCATCATTCTGCAACTTCCCTTGCATATGTATGAACTACAGGGGCTGGTGGTCTATGTGGATGACCAGTTCCTTCCCCAAAATCTAATTCTTCCATTGCTAGCAGGCATGCACAATGAAATACATCTCTTTGTCATAAGAGGGATACTTCCAGACTGTGTCTGAAAGTGTCTCACTGTGGTATGCCACTCGATTGCCCTGTTGAGTAAGGACTACCCCAATAGCATAATCAGAGGCATCTGTCTCGATCTCAAATGGTTGTTGCAAGTATTGTAGTGTAAGCACTAGTGCCGAGTAGAGGCGATGTTTCAACTCTATGAATGCCTTCTGTTGAGATTCAAACCAAAATAATTTTTCTTTCGCTCCTCCTGTTAGAGTCAGTATTTGCATACTGCCACCTGTGATAAATTTTTTTCTTTAATATCATATTAGAGTCCCGTTTGAATTTTTCTGCATTCCACTCAGGTCATCATGAAAAAATTTGTTCACTGATGGTAGTCCAAAGTCCAAAATCACTTTTCCCTCTCAAAAGTTTGTGTTTACTGACCCTTCTTCATGTGTCTTCCGATTTACCATTGAACATGAAGGCTCATTTCATCACAATTTATATCATTCACTTAAAATTCAGTCCTTCAAGGTCTCATTAGGTGTTTTATGGCTTTCAAGGTTCCAATAAAACTCCATTCTATTGCATAAGACTAGCAAGTAAAGGGTGATCAAATAACATACCTTCACCATGTGAAGATGATTTGTAAAGAGAAATGCTTATTTCATTATGTAATTTTATGTCTATCATATGTAATAAGTTAGTTTTAGCTACACACTTAAGCCCATTACCAAAAGCATCCCAAGTAGAAAGTCAAAAT
The DNA here is from genome assembly GCA_031772625.1 of Pinus tabuliformis. Taxonomy (NCBI): domain Eukaryota; kingdom Viridiplantae; phylum Streptophyta; class Pinopsida; order Pinales; family Pinaceae; genus Pinus; species Pinus tabuliformis. The sequence continues at coordinate 354,869,961 of CM062811.1, forward strand.
CAGGATTGCCAAAGCATCATCCACCTGTCAAGAGCAAAAAAGGTCAAAAAGTCAAAAGGTCATTAACATGAGAATTTGGAAATGACAAAGAACATTAGAAAGTGGGTATGGAAACTCATAAATTAAAGTTAATTCAAGTATAAAGCCTCTCAAGACACTCATGAAAGCCTCATTTTCACTGTAGCACTCTCACAACCCCTTAGCAAAATAAAATTGGTGATTTTAAGGTGAAATTGGGCAAAACAGAGCAAGAGGATACATTCAGCAGGCTCGCCGTGTGTTTAGCTTGGTTGCTACGCTCCTGTAGAGGTCACTACACATTTACCAAAGTTTACAGTGTAATTTATAATGGTGCTGCGCTCTTGTAGAGGTCGTTGTGCATTTGACCAGGTCATTGCGCCTTTGCCTGGGTCGCTGCGCGTTCACCTGGAAGGAGCCAAACATTCTAAAAACCCTCCATCGCCACCAAGTTTCCAAGTTAATTATCATTCACTCGAGAAAATCAGGTTGGTGGAAGAATTACTCACTCCTTCCCTCCCTTGTTTACCTACATAGGGTTTAAATTGTTTTTTTTTTTTTCCTAAGAGCAAACCCTAGCCATACATTCACACCATCTCAAAATCACATTTCCTAGTTTTCATCACTATTCCTCCCTCACTTAACAACTATTCCCTATCATCTTCCTCATTCCACATATCCCCATATCCTCCTCATCATCTCTCCTCGAATCATTCCACATTTCCAATACCCACAATCCATTCTATCATTCCCCTAGGGTTTTAAAAGCAACAAATCATGGCAGAAGAAGAACACACAAGTCAGAGTGACGGAGAAAAACAACAAAGGAGGAAAAATAAAAAAGGAGGGAAAATCATTAGGTATGAACCAACCAATACTAGAGAGCTCATGGCATCTCACATCAGTGTCACAAGATTTAAACAAATGGGCTATTTTGAGTTTTGTGAGAAGGTGGAAAGGACACAACATCATTCTGAATTGACCAGATAGTTGATTATCAACCTCCATAAAAATCAAGCAACCTTTTCTGGTGTCACCTTTACCATATCTTCTGCTATCATATCAGCTGCTACTGGGATCCAAGATGTTGGGGAAAAGTGGTTTAAACAAGCAGATTTGGATTATTGCTATTATGAACCATATCTTAAACCCAACCATAAGAATGAAAGAAGGAGGATTTTATCTTTCTCTTACCTCCTAGATAGATATGTTCCTATGATGAAAATCATCATGAAGTACTTCACATGTGAGGGCAGGTTTTCTAGGCTCTATTCCTATCATATTCGGTTACTCATGCATTTTACAACAGTCATAATGCTCAATCTGCCGTACTATCTTTACAGGGATATCGAAAAAATGTCATACATTGCCTGAAGGAAAGATCAAGATCATCAAATGCAGAGCATATTTCACCATTCCCTCATCAAAATGATAGTCCTACAACACCTTGATCGGCTTAACATTGCATGGGACACTTTCATATCCAATGAGGTTTTCACAGTCCCACCTATTCAGCATGGCCAAGAGGCACCTTCATCCTCTCATCCACCCATCTCCATTCCTCCACTTCGGTCTATACATCATTCATATTCATCTGATGAGTCAGCCACGCCATCACCTCCATCATCACCATTTCATGAGCCTATTCATTCACCTGGTAGAGATAAAGGAATTAAGCAGGAGCATATTGAGCATGGTGAGAGTAGTAAGCCCAAAAGGGTTGATTTAGGTACCATGGCATATACCTATCATAGAGGGTATAGGCAAGTTTTTGCCCCACTGATTGTGGGAGGGGCCTTGCATTCTTCATCAACAAAGCAGGTACAAATGGGTAAGGAAAATGTTGTAGAGGCAAAGGCGAAGCAACATGAGGAAGACCTCCATGAGATAGAGCATGATTTTCAGTTAGTTGAATCAGATGAACATGATGACAGTAAAAGCACAACTATTTTCATCAAGGAGAAGAATGCACTCAAAGGAGAGCTTGAGGTCAACTTGCAAAGGACCAAATGGATCATTTCCTACTATGAGCAGGAAAATATGTAGTTTGAGGTAAAAAATGAGTTCATGGAGATTCAGCTCAAAAAGGAAAAGATAGAGGTTGAAAATGCAAAGTCCTCAATTGATGAGGCATATGGGCAATATGGTGAGCCACTTGATGAACAGGTGCCAAGAAGAAGGCCAAGGACTAGGGGCCTAAAAAGAGCCTTGGAGTAGGAAAGGAAGAGGGAGGAAGAACTAGCCAATCAACTCACCTTGAATGAGCAATTTTCCAAGATGGTAAATTAAAACTGAGAATATTGGCTTGAGAGGTTAAATGATCATCTGGAAAACCTCCTTCAAAGAAGGACAATGATGTTCAAAGAAGGATGGTGAAGTACTATGCTATGAGAGACAAAATTGCATGAGCTAAGCTCAAAAGAGCTCATGTAAAAATTGAGCCTTTGACCACGAAAGAGGAGAAAAAGAGCTTGGATATCCTTGCTGAGGCATCACTCCATGCCTCAAACATATATCCAGCTTTCAACCCACCAATTTTGGCAAGATATGTTTTGTTGTGTTTTTTGAAGAAATTTTGGCACAGTCAGCATGGTCAAACATGCAGCACCTAGGATGCTGCACTTTTGTTTGGAGCATCCAATGAACAAATGGTCAGCATTTTTGGATTCATAATGATGAGGACATGCACCTTGTACTGTTTCCAAGAATTTGGAGCAAAACTGGTCAGCCAAAAGGGTCAAAAACTACCAAAAATCACCTTTCTGCCTCTTTTCCAACCTGGTCACTGTGCGTTTGAGTAGTCTTGTGAGATTGCAATTTTGGAGGGGTAAATGGAGCCCATTTTAAAATCAAAGGGAAGTTTTGGAAACTATACAGGATCATATTTCCAATGAGCTATCCTGGGATAGATTTAGACATCGGAAAGGTGGTCAAAGTTAGATTGAAGAGGACACTGCGCATTTGACCAAGGTCGCTGCGCCTTTAACCAAGTCGCTGTGCAGTTGAAAGTTTTCCACAATTTTCACTATTTCATTCTAGGTTGACTTTTATCTACGGGAAATTCAATTTTTAACTATGTAATTGATATAGATGATGTAATTATCATGTTTTTACTTTTACCTAGGGTAGATACATCAGTTAGATGGCCTATGTGGCATGTAACAAATCAGTTTGCTAGAGTGAGGGATGAGTCACCTTGACCACCCTACACTCTAGCTATCATTTCAGCCTTTCTTGCAAATACTCCTCTCCACTTATGGGTTCGAACACTGAATCTTAGGATGAGTTGGTTGTTGGCATATATTATGTATTTTCTTAGTCATTTTACAGGTTGGATTTAGTGGGATGTTATAATAGTGATCAGAGACTATTGTATCAGATTTTTTGGCCAGTTCCAATAGATGAGTTGCAACTATTTTTTTGGGATACATGTGGTATGAATGTTTAGCATTTTTTCTTCTTTATGATCATGTGTATGAATATTTTATCAGTTCATAAACCATTCCATGTCTGTTATATGGTAATTTTCAAGTTGATAGGCATAATACATGCTTCCTCATGCTCTGTTTTAGGAAATGTATCATACTTTGTCCATTTTTCTTCAGTTTAGGATGAATACATATCTTACGCTCTTCCTAACTCCTCATCAGTATTAAACCATCTCATCAAAACACCTTTTAAGGGTTAAGCTTCATACCTACCTTTTCCCTTTGAATGTCTACAATCATATCTCATTTACCCTGACCTAGTCCCTATGACCTAAATCACTCATCCTTGTGACTACCCAACCACAATCAAATCAAACAACCCTATGCACTTTACATCTAGCCTGAAAACCTAATCTATCCAGCCCTCTTGGTTGTGATCCTTTAGAGAGATCCCTCTCTAGCTTGGTAGGGCTAGCTACCAAGCTAAAAGATTAGTTTGTGGTTATCTCAGTCGAACTCTTCCTCAGCCTTGGAGATCCAGAGGAGTTACAACATACTGGCACCACTGCCAGGGAGCAAAAGGTTCATTTTCCCTGGATGTACGAAAAAGTTTACATCTTATTGTTGATGGTGACAATGATCAAGCACATAGGAACATTATACCATTCACTTGATGACTCCATCGACTGAAAGATCTAGAAAATCAACACTTCATGGCGACTGCACTTTTCAAGAACCAGTAGTTTGAAAACCTTCTTGGTGACTTAATTTTTGTCAAGATGAGTTCTGCTGCAAGAAGAAATGCCAGGTATGCTCCTATGGATCGATCTCAGATCCCCGGATTTCCAAATCCTATGCCTCATGTTGACTGGTTTACAAATCTTCCTATATTTAAAAATGAACAAGAAGATGATGCTACTTTGCATTTAGTAAGGTTTCATGTTCATGTATGTAGACTAAGAGTTGAGTTTCCTGAGCACTGTCTCATGAAGTTGTTTATGGCTACCCTTGAAGATAAAGCTAGGGTATGGTATGAAGGGATACCATAAGGAAGCTTATTTTCTCTAAAGGATTTCCATAATGTGTCCTCCAACCATTATGTGAAGTCTTATCTTTCTTTACAAAGATGTTGTGATTATAGTGAAGGTTTCATTGCATATCTTGAAAGTATTGATGATATGGAATGTATCGATGCTGAAGAAATCATTGAAGCCTTCTTTGATTTTTTCCTTCAACAACAGTCTCAAGAAGCCAGTCACTTCGATACACAAGATCATAGTTAGCATACAGTAGCTTCCTCTTTTCTTGAAGATGAAGGAATTTTGCATCTTGATAGTCAAAAGGAATCACATGAAATGAATCAACAGTCTCATGAAAATTTATATACTCCTTTGCTTGAAATTAATGAAGATATTCAACATCCTTGTCAAACTTTAGGAGGGAAAGAAGAAAATTATTGTTTTAGAAAAAAAAAAAAGAGAGGTACAATCTCCTCTGTCTGAAGATGAGATAGATCAACTCCTGAAAGGTCATGTTATATCCCAAGCTAATGTAGGTTTGTAGTGTTCACATAGTCAAGAAGGTGTTAGTGAAACTTCTTCCACTTTTGAAAATGAGGACAGTCTTGAAATTAGATTTATAGATCAGCGAACATATATTGTTTTCTTTCATGAAGATGATAGGGATATCATGTTTGATAATCTTGAAGAATGTTTTATATTTAAGAATGACTTAGACTATGAATTTGAGGAATATGAGCTTGAGAGAGACAATATGCTAGAAATCGAGTCAGAATTTCTCATGCTCGAGGAATTTACAACCCACACTCAGATAGCAGAAGGTTATACTTCTGTATGCCTTCCTATCAATCAATTACCAACTATTCCTTCAGATCAAAATGAAGGGAGTACTTGTATTTTTGCTTCTGGATCTCAAGACAAGGTAATGCTTCAAGATTTTCAAGATCCCTTTGCCATTCTTTTGCAAGCATTGGAGAAGTTGAATGTTTTCTATTTTGTTAGCATAAGCCTTGGTTTCAGTTGTTATTGTGAGTTGCCTACATGTACATCGTTCTTTCTGCTTGGGGAAAGTGAGAGCATAATTTCAGTGAGTAGCCATCTACTGGATTGGTTACATTGGAAGGTTCACTTCACATGATTGTACATATTTCTTCAATAGGAAGTTGGTTGTCATCAGTATTTGAAGCCCTCAAATATCGATGGTCTGCTGCAATTAATAAGTTTTGTAAGTAGTTGTTTTAGTTAAGTAAGTCTTCAGTCATTTTTTCAATCAATTTCAAGTCAGTTTCGAGTCAGTTTGTGTCATTTGAAGTTGTCAGCATTTATTCATGCATTTCAGTTTAAGTTTTTGACTGTATTGGCCCACATGATTAGGCACTTGGTCTACGGTGTTCTTGACACCTCCAAGGAGGTGACATCCCAAATAAGGCCAATGTTAGAGTCAATATTTTCATATTGCCACCAGTGATAAAAATTTATCTTTTATATCATATTAGGGTCCTATTTGAATTTTTTTTCATTCCACTCAGGTCATCATGAAAAAAATTGTTCACTGATGGTAGTCCAAAGTCCAAAATCACTTTTCCCTCTGAAAAGTTTGTGTTTTCTGGCCCTCCTTCATGTGTCTTCTGGGTTACCATTGAACATGAAGGCTCATTTCATCACATTTTATATCAGTCAAATTCACTTGAAATTCAGTCCTTCAAGGTATCATTAGGTCTTTTAGGGTTTTCAAGGTTCCAATAAAACTCAATTCCATTGCATAAGACAGGCACGTAAAGGGTGATCAAATAACATCCCTTCACCATTGTAAATAGAAATTCTTATTTCATTATGTAATTTTATGTCTATCATATGTAAAAAGTTAGTTTTAGCTGCATACTCAAGTCCATTTCCAAAAGCATACCAAGCAGAAAGTCAAAATCAGGATTGCCAAAGCATCATCCACCTGTCAAGAGAAAAAAAGGTCAGAAAGTAAAAAATGCATTAATATGAGAATTTGGAAATGACAAAGAACATTAGAAAGTGGGTATGAAAACTCATAAATTAAAGTTAATTCAAGTATAAATCCTCTCAAGACACTCATGAAAGCCTCATTTTCACTCTAGCACTCTCACAACTCCTTAGCAAAAGAAAATTGCAGTTTTTAAGGTGAAATTGGGCAAAACAGAGCAAGAGGATGCGTTCAGCAGGGTTGCAACGCTCCTATAGAGGTCGTTGCGTGTTTGCCAGAGTTTACAGTGTAGTTTATAATGATGTTACGCTCCTGTAGAGGTCGCTACGCCTTTGCTCGGGTCACTGTGCGTTCACCTGGAAGGAGCCAAATGTTCTTAAAACCCTCCATCACCACAAAGTTTCCAAGTTAATCATCATTCAATCCAGCAAATCAGGTTGGTGGAAGAATTACTCACTCCTTCCCTCCTTTGTTTGCCTACATAGGGTTTAAATTGTTTGTTGTTTTTCCTAAGAGCAAATGCTACCCATACATTCCCACCATCTCAAAATCACATTTCCTAGTTTTCATCACTATTCCTCCCTCACTTAACAACTATTCCCTATCATCTCCCTCATTCTACATATGTCCATATCCTCCTCATCATCTCTCCTCACATCATTCCACATTTCCAATACCCACAGTCCATTCTATCATTCCCCTAGTGTTTTAAAAGAAACAAATCATGGCAAAAGAATAACACACAAGTCAGAGTGATGGAGAAAAACAACAGAGAAGGAAATATAAAAAATGATGGAAAATCATTATATATGAACCAACCAATAATAGAGAGCTCATGGAATCTCCCATCGTTGTCACAAGCTTTAAACATATGGGTTGTTTTGAGTTTTGTGAGAAGGTGGAAAGGACACAACATCATTCTGAATTAACCAGACAGTTCATTATCAACCTCCATGACAATCAAGCAACCTTTGCCAGTGTCACCTTTACCATATCTTCTCCTATCATATCAGCTGCTACTGGGATCCTAGATGATGGGGAAAAGTGGTTTAAATAAGAAGATTTGGATTATTGCTATTATGAGCCATATCTTAAACCCAACCATAAGAATGAAAGAAGGAGGATTTTTCCTTTCTCTTACCACCTAGACAGATATGTTCATATGATGAAAATCAGCATGAAGTACCTCACATGTGAGGGCAGGTTTTCTAGGCTCGATTCCTATCATATTCGGTTACTCATGCATTATACAAGAGTCAGAATGCTCATTCTGCCCTACTATCTTTACCGGGATATCGACAAGATGTCATACATTGCCGAGATCATGATCATCAAATGTAGAGCATATTTCACCATTCTCTCATCAAAATGATAGTACTACACCACCTTGATGAGCTTAACATTACATGGGACACTTTCATATCCAATGAGGTTTTCACAGTCCCACCTATTCAGCATGGACAAGAGGCACCTTCATCCTCTCATCCACCCACCTCCATTCCTCCACCTCAGTTTATGCATCATTCATTTTCATCTTATGAGTTAGCCACACCATCACCTCCATCATCACCATTTCATGAGCCTATTCATTCACCTGGTAGAGATAAAGGAACTGAGTAGGAGAATATTGAGCATGGTGAGAGTAGCAAGCCCAAAAGGGCTGGTTTAGGTACCTTGGAACATACCTATCACAGAGGGCATAGGCAAGTGTTTTCCCCACTAATTGTGGGAGAGGCCTTGCCTTCTTCATCGACAAAGCAGGTACGGAAGGGTAAGGAAAAAGTTGTAGAGTCAAAGATGAAGCAGCAGGACGAATACCTCCATGAGATAGAGCATGATTTTGAGTTAGCTGAATCAGCTGAACATGATGACAGTAAAAGCACAACTATTTTCATCAAGGAGAATAATTCACTCATAGGAGAGCTAAAGGTAAACTTGCAAAGGGACAAATGGATCATTTCCTACTATGAGCAGGAAAATAGGCAGTTTGAGGTCAAAAATGAGCTCATGGAGATTCAGCTCAGAAAGGCAAAGAGAGAGGCTAAAAAGTCAAAGGCCTCACTTGATGAGGCATATGGGCACTATGGTGAGACACTTAATGAACATGTGCTAAGAAGAAGGCCAAGGACTAGAGGCCTAAAAAGAGCCTTGGAGAAGGAAAGGAAAACAGAGGAAGAATTGGCCAATCAATTCACCTTGAATGAGCAATTTGCCAAGATGATAAATGAAAAATGAGAATATTGGCTTGAGAAGGTAAATGATCATCTGGAGAACCTCCTAAACAAGGCCAATAAGGACAATGATATTCAAAGAAGGATGGTGAAGCACTATTCTATGAGATACAAAATTGCAAGAGCCAAGCTCAAAAGAGCTCATGCAAAAATTGAGGCTTTGACCAAGCAAGAGGAGAAAAAGAGGTTAGATATCCTTGCCAAGGCATCAATCCATGCCTCAAACATATAGCAAGCTATCAGCCCAACAATTTTGGCAAGATATGTTTTGTTGTGTTTTTTGAAGAAATTTTGGCATAGTCAGCATGGTCAAATGCGCAACACCTAGGACACTGCGCTTTTGTTTGGAGCATCCAATGAGAAAATGGTCAGCATTTTTGGATTTAGAATGATGAGGACATGCACCCTATACTCTTGCTAAGAAATTGGAGCAAAAATGGTTAGCCAAAACGGTCAAAAACTACCAAAAAATCACTTTTCTGCCTCTTTTTTGGCCTAGTCATTGCGCATTTGAGTAGTCTTGCGAGATTCCTATTTTGGAGGGGTAAATAAAGCCTATTTTGAAGTCCAAGGGAAATTTTCGAAACTAGACATGATAAGATTGCCTATGGGCTATCCTGGGCTAGATTTGGACATCGGGAAGGTGGTCAAAAGTCAGCTTGAAGAGGACACTGCGCGTTTGACCAAGGTCGTAGGTCACTACACGTTTGACAATTTTCCACAATTTTCACTGTTTCATTCTATGTTGAATTTTATCTATGGGAAATTCAATTTTTACCTATGTAATTGATCTAAATGATGTAATTATCATGTTTTTACTTTACCTATGGTAGATACATCAATTAGATGGCCTATGTGGCATGTAATGAATCTGTTTGCTACAGTGAGGGATGAGTCAATTTGACCACCCTACACTCCAAGTATCAGTTCAGCCTTTCTTACAGCTACTCCTCCACTCATGGATTCGACTCTTGAGCTTAGGATGAGTTGGTTGTTGGCCTATATTATGTATTTTCTTAGTCATTTTACAGGTTGGATTCAGTGGGATGCTGTATTAGTGATCAAAGACTATTGTATCAGATTTTTGGCCAGTTTCAATAGATGAGTTGCAACTATTTTTCTGGGATACATGTAGTATGAATGTTTAGCATAGTTTCTTCTTTGTGATCATTTGTATGAATGTTTTATCTGTTCATAAACCATTTCATGTCTGTTATATGGTAACTTTCAAGTTGATAGGTAGAATACATGCTTGCTCATGCTCTGTTTTGGGAAATTTATCATACTTTTTCCATTTTTCTTTAGTTTAGGATGAATACATCTCTTATGCTCTTCCTAATTCCTCATCACTCTTAAACCATCTCATCAAATCACCTTTTAAGTGTTAAGCTTCATACCTACCTTGCCCCTTTGAATGTTTGCAATCATATCTCATCTGCCAAATCACTCATCCTTCTAACTACCCAACCAAAATGAAATCAAACAATCCTCTACACTTTACAACTATACTAAAACCCTAATCTATCTAGCCCTCTTGGCTATGATCCCTTGGAGAGAGCCCTCTCCGGCTTGGTAGGGCTAGCTACCAAGCTAAAAGATTGGTATATGGTTACCTCAACCAGACTGTTCCTTGGCCTTGGAGATCCAAAGGAGTGACAACATCTTCCTTGGTGACTTGACTCAAGGGCCAAGTGATATAAGAAAATCCTAACACGAACCTGCGGTAGAAGTTGGAAAGACCCAAAAAGCTGTGGAGCCCTGTCAGAGTGGTTGGAGATCGCCAATCCCAAATGACTTGGATCTTGGCTTGCCACATGCACCCCCTGTTCATCAATAATGTATCCCAGATACTGAACTTGGGTCATGCCAAAAGTGCATTTCTCCAAATTGGCACATAACTTATGTTGTCGCAGTGTTTGGAGAACCTGTTGGATGTGGTGGAGGTGCTCTTCCCAACTCTGGCTGAATATTAGGATGTCATCCAAGTATACCACTACAAATGAGTTGGTGAATGTCTGCAAGATGTCATCCATTAGCCTCATGAAGGTTGCAGGAGCATTCGTCAACCCGAAAGCAGAACCAACCATTCGAAAAGCCCCTCCTTGGCTTTGAAGGCAATCTTCCACACATCAGAGTGTTCGATTGGTACCTAGTGATATCCTGACTTCAAATCAATCTTGCTGAAATATTTCCCCCCTTTAGTTTGTCTAAAAGGTCATTAATCCATGGGATCAGGTACCTATTCCGGACAGTGATCTTGTTCAGTGCCCGATAGTCAATACGGAGTCTCCAATTCCCATCCTTCTTCTGTACCAACGTGATCAAGCTCCCACAGGGAGATGAACTCGGTCGGATGTGACCTTTCTGCAGCAGCTCCCGAATCTACTTGTTGATTTCATCGTTCTCCAGAACGGAGCATCGATAGATTGGTCCATTGGGTAGCAGTGCACTTGGGGTCAGATCGATGGAGTGCTTGACCTGACAGTGTAGAGGAACCCATGTGGGTGAGGTGAAGATGTCCCCGTACTCCTCCACGACCTTGTCGTTCTATAGTTGTTGTATGAATGGGCCCTTCTGGAGGTCGTGGCCACCATCTTCTTCTTTCCTTGAGGGCGTATCATTAGGAAAGAAAATTTCTCTGTTTCGGAAATGAGATTACTGCATTGTTTTGCAGTAACCAAATATATGGTTGTAGGTGGTGCTACTTCTGATATCCTGTACAACTTATTTCCCAAAGTAACAATAACAACACGAGGCCTTTGCTCATATACATCATGTCGCTTCCAAAAGTATGGTTGGCCTAATAATACATCACAAACATCAAGGGGAGAAATGTCACATAATACCTCATCCATGAAGGGCTTGATGTTGTATGCAAGGTGACACTGCTGGCTCACGCGAATATCCTGTTCTTGGTGAAGCCACCCGATAGTCTACGGTTGTGGATGTCATGTGGTCAATAAGCCCAACCGCTTCACGACCTTTGCCGAAATGAGGTTCTTTTGGCTCCTATTGTCGACAGTGAATTGTAGTGGGGAGCCCTTTACCCACATCTGGGAGTGGAAGAGGTGCTCCTACATCTCTAGATCTTCGGGTTCCTCCTTCTAGATCTTCATGGTGGCAATGGTGGCGTTGGGCTCCGCACCGATAATCTGCTTCACTTTGTCATTCCCTTTATCGGGTTCTGACTCAGAGTCTGAACATGCGTCTAATTCTGAAGACTTTAGCTCAGCCACCAGTGACTGCTTCACTTGACACTCGTGTTATGAGTGGAGCTCTTATGGAACTCACACCACTTTCCTGTGTCCTTGTTTGGCTTCACGGTGTTGTTCTTTGCTTGTGGTTTTGGTGGGTTTTCCTGGGCCACCCCGCCTTGGCTTTTTCCTTGGCTCAACGGTTTGGGGGTGCCCTTCCCTTACTTCAGATTTGAAGATCCAAAGTCTCGCTTCTTTTGTTTAAACTTCTACTCGATCTTGACAACGTATCGGTACGTAGTGCCGAGCGAGGAGATGTCTAGGAACTCCATCTCATCCTAGATGTACCTATGTAGGAAGATACGGTATTTGAGTACCAAATGCAACTCAGAATCCTTGATACCCAACTTTGTACGAAGGGTATGAAAAATATTGGTAAACTCCAACACGTCTTGGTCCCTTCCCTGTCGTAGTGTGGTCCACTTTATGTATTTATCCTCATAGCTTCTGACAAGGTAGTACTGCACCTTGATGGCATTCTGGAATGAATTCCAAGTGGGTGCGGCTGAAAACAGTGAGGCCGTACTTTCATCCTTCTGCTCGCAGTAGGTTTCCCACTAGTCCTTGACATGGGGGGCACCTTTGAGAAGAGCGAAAGTAATATTTTCCATACTGAAAAAATCATCAATAGAAAAATACCCTTCTAGCAGATTTTACCATTTTCCTATAGTGTCTACATCTATCTGACCCTAAAATATGGGAATGTCAAAGTTAACTTGCACCTTAAAGGGTGTGGCACTTCTAGTGTAGCTGCTGGAAGTAGATGTGATACCCCTGGGTAGTTGATGAAGGATCTGGGAAAAGTTTACCATCATCACATTCCTTTATCACTCGAGGGCCTCTTCGAGTAAGATTTTCATAGGATCTCCTGCCCCCTCATATTTCTTTTCATTCGCCATGGGAGGTGGTCGGGATCTGCGAGGTTGGTCTTGCAAAGGTTCGACCAGTTCAAACCCCAAATTCTTATATCCTGACCTCGTTGGGGACATGTAAAGAAAAACAGAGAAAGAGCAGACCACTCTGATACCACTAATCCAGATTTAAACAGGAACGCAACAAATTACAAAGATAACCATAAATACAAAGATACAACAAAAATAATACTTCATTTCATTAATGTAAAATACTAAAATATCCTTACAAATAGAAATGGAAATAAACTGGCTTGGGCAATGGTAGCTGATCTCTGAGGAGAGATGTGGCAGCTACATGCCTCTCAATTGTCTTACAATTAGGCTCGAAGACCTATTTATTGTTGTGAAACAATGGAAAACCCTAAACATCCAAAACCCTAACCCTATGAGATGAAGCGCCAAACTATGGACCTTGTTTTGTGTAAATTAGTACATCAATTTCCCGGGGTCGTAACTTTTGCATACGATCCCCATTTGATGTGCATAATACCTCGCTAGAAAGATCTATCGGAGGACTACAACCTTGGGATGATTAATATAAGTCCATGGAACCATGTTGCTCCTAGTTTTCTAAAACCAACGTCGTTTAAGGCCTCAAAATGGTTCCGGAAGTTGAGGACTCGAAAAAGTACCAAAAATAGTAAATTGTGCTACAAATAAGGAAACTAAAGAACTGAAAGAAACAATGGTGGGGGTCCAAGTGGCATTGGCGGGTGGCCACCAATATCCACCTAGACCAAGATGGTTTGCCCATTCATATTTGCTCAGGATCTGGAAAAAAATTACCCATCATCTCATTCCTCTATCGCTTGAGGGAAAGAATTTGATAGGATCTCTTTCTCCCTTCACCTTTCTTTTCTTCCACCATGGGAGGTCGCCAGGGTTGGTGAGGACAATATTGCAAATTCTCAACCAGTTCGAGTCCCAACACCTTATGCCTTGACGTCGTTGGGAACATGCATGAAAAAAAAGAAAAAGAGTAAACTGCTCTGATACCATTGATCTTGATTTTTGAAGGAACAAAATGAAATACAAATTTAAAACAAAAATATAGAGATACATCGAAACTAAAATTTAATTAATAAATAACAAATGCTAAATTTTTTTTACAGGTAGAATGAAGGCAAACTAGCTCGGGTGATGGTAGCTTACCTCTAAAAAGATATTTGAGAGCTACATGCCTTCAAAATTTGTTTCAATAAGGCTTAGAAGAATTTTTATCATGAATAAATAATGAGAAACCATAAACATAAAAAAGACTAACTCTAGGAGATGAACCACCAAAAGGTATGGGCTGTGATGGGGTTAGTTGGAATGTAAACTCCCCAAGGTCGTAACTTTCACATATGATGTCCATTTATTGTGCACGATATCTCGTTAGAAAGGTATATTTGAGGACAATAAGTTTCGATTGTGGTTGCCCGTTTCCCCAAAAAGCATCATTTAGGGCCTTAAAATGGATCCGAAATTTAAGACACAAAAACTGCCAGAAATAGGAAAATGTAGAAATGAGAGACTATGTTGGAAAATAGGAAACTAATAGAAAATAATGTTGCGGTCCAAATGGAATAGGTGGTTTTACACCAATATCCACATGGATCACATACTCGAGCCCATCAAAGTTCAGTGTTGAAGCTTAACTCTATTATCACTTTGTCACATAGTATCAAATCTTCCACTATATCTATTTTTAATCCCATCTAGGTCTAGTGTTGAACCATGCTCTTATACCATTTTGTCACATACCCAGTTACCTCAATGCCTTACGGAGGTTACGAGAAACCCAATTTTTTTTTCTTTTTACTAGCTTGACAATAATTTCAGATACCACTTTTTCATATACCACTACTAAATTTATCATAACCACACTTGCAAAAGCTTGATTTTCATCTCTCATACATTTTGTCAAACACTTTACATGTAATCCTATTCTTCAAATACATTTTATACAACCAATTAAGTAGTCTTTTAGGGTAGACATTTTGTCAAACATTTTGTATGAAATCAAATATGAAGCATTTCTCAAATTGAACATGCAACATATTATAACTTAAATATACCACTCAATCATGCAACATTTGACCTCTATCTTTGAAATATTTTATTAAATAGTTTGTATGCAAATTGTAATAAAACACCATTAATAGATTTCGTCAAATGTTTTGAATGAAAATAGGCATAGAAAATCTATAGCAGTACAAAAACAATAATGTCCCCATCCAAAAAACAACATTTTCGTTAAAAACTTTATATGCAATGAATCATTAAGCCATTTAGGAATTTATTAAAACATTTTGCATGCAATTCATTGGGAAATATCTCTTAAATCATAGTAGTCTAAGTTCTAAAAACTAAAATAGATGATCAATGGGATTTTCCTTCACTATGGTATAAGTTTTAGCTTCTAGAACCTCCCAGAAGAAATGTTATAGTAGAAGTGCCAACATGACCTATTTGATGGATGATTTTAGGAGGGTACAAGAAGCTTGAATTCCTAATATCATTTCTCCCAAAATATCATGACCTAAGATTTGAAAGTTGGTCTAGATGATCAGCAGGACTTCCCCTCACTATAATCCAAGTTTCAACTTCGAGAACCTCTAAGTAGAAAATTTATAAGAGAAATGACATCATGACCTATTTAAAGATGCATTTAGGAATTGAGTCCTCTTCTTATTATTTTTCCTAAAATTTTGTGGCCACATGTTTGAAAATTGGACTATAGGATCAACATAAGTTCTGCTCATTATGGTCAAATCTTTAGCTTCTAGAACATCCAAAAAGAAAATTTATAGCATAAATTTAAATATGAGTTGTTTAAAGAAGAAAGGAAGCCTATCTTCCTCAACCAATGTTTTTACAAAATTTAATACATATAAAAAGCTAGAATGAAATAGTATAACTATTATAGCCATGATAAATTTATTAGAGGGAAGATGAAAGTAATTATAAATTTGTTGAAAAGAGTAAATACATGATCATGCATGTAACCAAATGATCTATGCCATAAATATCATTAACACATAAATACATATTTATCTATTACAACCATAAAAAACACTAAAAACAAAAGAATTGCTACAATTTTTCTCACAGGAAGCCATCCTCGTGCCTGATCTTGATGCCGTGAGGAGAAATTCTTTGTTTTATTCACATGCTCATATTTAGAATACATTTTAACACTATAAGTGAAGGGAATTCCCCTTCACACACACATAGGAAAACACAATGATGATTCTTTCCATCATTGGCGAGGCTCACATTAAAAAAATACCTTGTAATTTTACACAACAAAAGGGAGTCCTTCTTTGATCTCTACAAGCCCTTAGCACTTTCGTCTTCAATGCTCTACGTGACACACACAACTAGTATCATTCCCAGTCTCAAGAGCCATCTAGTCCAAAGAAAAAGCATGACAACACATTCATTTCCTATCACATAAGTTGTTAGCAATTCTCATGCCAATTCAAATTTCTATGTGATAGGGAGATATGTATGAGAGAGTATTAGAAGAGATAAAAGCTATATGCTTAAGAACCAAGAAGAAGAACCCCTTCATTTCTCATCCCTCTTATTTTTATAATCACACTTTCACCCATCATCTTCCCAAAATTTTAGGTTCTTGAGATGACTAATGATCACATCAAAGGGAAATATTCACCCGAGATATATTTTTTTTTCTTAAGTCAAGTTTTCTCCCTCCAAAAGGAATTGTAATCTCTTGGTTTTCACCTTTCTTCAACTCTAAAATTTTTATTAATAAAAATAAACATTACATCATATAATAGAGTTTGACATCATAGTATTAATGTTGGAATCCTGACATTTTACGTTTGAGTAATTACATTACAAAATTTGGGGTACTAAGAAGGGTGTTACAACCACATCTAAGCACTATCCATAATATTTGTTTTCCTCCTAATATATAATGTTACATAGATATCGATTTCAAACTATTGTGTGGCTATGATAAATATTTTATGACACGAGTCCACCATGTACTCTCTTTTATGGCCATGATTTTCTATATTATTCCATAGATCTAGTGTATTGTGAAACCGACCACGATTTGTTATTTTGATACTGAGTATGGGTATGCATACCTCAATAATGCATCTTGTATGTATTTGGTTACTAGATTTTGCAGGTCCTGATAGGTTCCAAGTTTCAAGGTTGGGATCATAATCCTTATATTATACCATGGATAATATTAATTAGGAATTCATTCATTCAAATTATCACTTTCAAGTAATCATACCTCTTTGACACCTATTCCACCTAGATGGCTTAAGTATATCTTGAAATATCCTTAAGTGTACCAATGATCATCTTTGTTATAGAGCATGGAATCCATCCCCCATCACGAGATCAAATCAACATTGTTTCAATCTGGTGCCTTGAATAAGGGACCAAATTCTTCCCTCTTTCCCAATTTTACATACCTCATAATGTAGAAACTCTTATTCCCAAAATGATGTTGTACTTAAAACTAGTTTCTACACATTAGACAATAAATAAGGACAAGGATTCTATCCCATCTTTGGTGACAAACCTAATCTTGAAAACTATCTTCTTCTGAAATTCTGTTCTTATTATAATCTTGAATTGCATGATGCCTTTTTATGGTGTAATCATTCTTAGTTCTATATTTATATATGCAAGAACGTTTGAATGTTGTAAATATGAGTAAGTTATATGCACGATTTTGAACGCCATCTACTTTAATTTTTGTTAATGAGTATGTATCAATTCTCAAGCTTAAAGATAATTTATTGACTTATAAACCAAGCAATAACAATGAGCCCATCCAATTATCAACTTACTCCTAATATATCTAGCATAAAATGTTTAAAATTGAACAAATAATTTATAATATGCTATCTATAGATTATCATCAAATAAATTGATTAATAAATCACTTCTCAAGTTGAAATTTACTTCTCATTTGTCCATCTTTTTATGAGAGTCCATTTTTTACAGTAACAAAAGAATTATTTCCCAAAAAAAATCATATAATTTCCCTTACACAATATTTCCTTAAAAATTAATATATATATATATTATTTTTTTATATCTTTAATTATTTTTTTTCTACATAACTTTGAATATACTAAAATATCACTCAATCATGATATAATACTATAAACCAATAAATTAAAAATCATTAACCATAAAACACACATCCACCTAATTAATAGTTGAAGGTTGGCATTGACCCTTATGATCATACGTGGTGAATTATTACATAAACTGGCCTCTCTCAAAACTATATATCGTGATGTCAAAAGTGTGAAAATAAAAGTACACTTAACATCTAACGGCAATCAAAATCGCTTTATAATGGAGTTGTCTATAATGCGATTTTTTGGAGATTCCGGTGACGGAATCCGGCGGAATATTGAGGTTAAATCTTGATTTGTTGCAGTTAAAATGGTTTTTTAACTGCATATTTGGATTCAGCACCCTCGAAAATCCCTGGGACGCTTTCATTGTGCAGAAACTAGCTATCAAACTTGCGATTCCAATAAATTCTTGCCGGATTTCGACCGGAAAAACTCGCCGAAAAAACTTTCAAAAAGTCGCGTTATAGACAACTACCTTTATAATAGAGAAAATAAAGAGCAATCCAAAATGGTGTACAACAATAGGAGTTATTTATGGTAAAAGGTACAACGAGCTAATGAATAGGTCAAAGTTGGCCTTGAGTCGTTACCCTTGCAAATCTAAGTGGTGAATTATTATGTAACATGGTGAGGATCATGAAAAAATATCATGATAACAAAATGTGAAAATCAAGGTACACAACATCTAAAAGTAATCAAAATGAATTGTTCATAAAGAAAATCAGCGTCACAAAAGAGTACGTAATAAGAGTCGATCATAAATCCACGGTCCACTTTATCGAGATGGCAATCATACCGTTATTATTCCGTGTCGTGAATTATTACATAAAAATTCAAAATAACATTTATCAAATTAAAATGAGGCAAACTCCAAAATGGAAAAATAGTGAATTATTACATCAAAACATAAAGAAGTTTTTATAGTTAGTTTTTCTTGAGGCTTAGTTTAATTATTGAAATTTGAAAGGTATGAATTAGTTTTTATATTTGAATAAGTGTTACACACTTTATGGATGGTGTTTTTTGTGGCTTAGTTTAATTATTGAACTTTGAAAAGTATGAATGAGTTTCCACAATTGAATAAGGGCTACAAATGTTATAGATAGTATATATGGTTGATTCCCCACAATTGAATAAAGGCTACAGATGCTATAGATGGTATATGTGGTTGATTTGCTTGTAGAATATAAGCTAACAAAGTTCAGCCAGTGGATAGCAACTATATTAGTCTAATTTAACTAATGGTCAATTTATGACATTTTTTACCACATATTTTGTCAAAAATGTTGAAGAAAAAATTAACAATTAAAATTTTAAGATATTTAATATGTAAAATAAAAAATTGAAGATATTTGAGATTTATCTCCAAATGGTTAGGACAATTTTTCCTTTTTAATTTAATTAACTAAAAAAATTTCATATGAAATGAGCTATAAGTTTCTTAACCATGAGATATTGAAAAATTAGTTAAGCATTTTCTTTACTTTTAATTAAATTGATTAATTAAAAAACATATATCATATGAACAGAAGTTAAGAATTTTGGAGCATGAAGTTAAGAATTTTGGAACATGAGCTACTAGCAAGCCGTAACATTATCTCATGATATTGTACCAAAATTTATTTATAAGTTACAAATCTCCATTCTAAGTGAGATTAATCAACTATTATTTTTAAAATAATTCTGTACCACAATGATTTTGAGTTGATTCTAAGTTGAGGAGTTGGGATATTAAATGGATTTGTAACAGATTGGTTCTGAGTTGAGCACTTGGGATGGGTAGATCCGGACAGACCCATCAAAATCGAAAATACTGTAACAAGTAAAAAAGGGCATGAGCATGATGAATTGCTCACCGTGCTACCCAGCGATCCCGGGCATTGACATTGGCTCCTCTTCTCTGCAACACTTTAGCTACCTCAACATGTCCTTCGTAGGAAGCCACATGCAGAGCCGTCCTGTCATCAAAATTTGCATTGTTAACATCCACCGCCCTCCTTCAACAAATCCTCCACGCCCTTCACATCCCCATTGCAGGCGAAAAACAACATCTGCATGGTAGCATCCAGTTGCTCCGGAACCCACTATTTGTCAATCTTCAATTTGTCTATATCTTCATTATTCCTTTTGTTGGGATCCAAAGAAGACTGTCTCCCGAAGCTAAATCTCATGTATGTTTTCACATACAGGCTGGGCTCAAAAGAGCTCTGCGTCCCATGGCTTTCTCAACGAATCCAATGAAAATTGCCTGCTGACACAGCACTTCATGTCCCGTAGGACGTGCAGCGTTGAGCAGCCCGTAGAATTCTGAGATTTTGGGAAGTATTATGATGTGGGTATGCCTAGATTTTCATGCAGATTGGCCAGGGGTTCAGAAGATACAGCGTGGTTGCGTTCATAATTCCACGCACAGACTGTAACTAGGCAGTGCACGTTCATGGTGTGTTTTATTCGTTTTTGCCTTTCTGCCCACCACCACCTTAAGGTTTGAATGTCTCTCATGACCGCAGAATTGGCATCAGGGATTCATCATGATTGGCTTTGACGTCTTCTCTGAGCACCTAAATAGTGAATAGCGTCACGTGGCCACTAGTATGGGACGTACGTTTTCTCACTTTTTTTCTTTCTAGCTTTTGTGCTCTCTCTCGGTACTCATGGCTCACTAAATCTAGGTTTGGGACCTGGAATGGATTGATGGAGCAAGCAAAAATCCCAATTTGACCCCTATCATGAATTGATGGAGTAACTGAAAAAAACCCAAAATGTGCTTCAGAGACCCCTTGACAGAGGCATTGATAATAAGGTTGGGAGGAGATTCATGGAATTTGATTTAACAAATTGCATGTATAGGTTGATTTGGAAACCTCTGATATCCTTCAAGCTTGTTGCAAGCAAGGAAACTAATCAAATTCCATGTACAGGTTGATTTGGGAACCTCTGATATCCTTCAAGTTTGTTGCAAGCAAGGAAATGATTTTCTTAATAAGGAACATGATCCATTACGGAAGTTCCAAGTAAAACAATGATTCATCGCTAGTAGTAGTTGGAATCATTGTAAAACGATGTGTGAGAATTGGTGCATTGCAAGGCAAATTCAATTTTCAACTCAGTTTCTGTTACCAGGGTAAACTTAATAATAACATCATCGTTCACAAGCATTTCACTACAATTGCTTGGAAGTTTGGATCACTGCTGACAGTTAAGAAATGACTGAAAAGTTAGCAAAATTAAAGAATTCTATACAATTAATCTCACCTGCTAAGGCTGATTACTTATGTATGATGGAACTCGCTTTTACAGGAATGGTAAACAATTATGGTAAAGTCTCTTTATAAATTGAATTTAATTAATGTAAAGTACATATTGTGTAAATGAGCAAAGTTTTAGATTTATGGAATAGTTAATATGATTATGAAATTGCAGTTCGGACAGTGAAAGTCCCATCATATTTATATGGGCTGCACTGACACTAGTATCTCATATCTATATTGTGTGCGATGACAGTGGTACTCCATACAATCCGGCGGCGTAACAAATGATGGCTCAATAAGACTTCAATTCTATGGATCAATCAAAGTTTGAAAAAAAAAAATAAAAAAAAAAAAAAAAAAAATTATTTCTTTTTGGTTATGTTCACTTTGTGAAAGTTTGGTTTAATTTTTCGTCAACCGTGGATAATTGATAGATCAAAGCAATTTCGAATGCGGCCGCAGGATAATAATATTTATCTATTTAAAATGTCGCAAAATCCAAAATGGGCAAATGGTGAATTATTACATCAAATATTTCGAAGTATCTATCAAATCGAAATGTCCTCATATTCAAAATGGAAAAATAAAGGTATCGTAAATAATGAAAAGAAGTATAAGGTTTAGTAAAGTAGTTACTGTGGTAGTACTTTCTCTATCGAGGTTAATTGTTTACTTGTACTCAATTGGTTAAATTCGTTTGCCTTCTTGTGAGATTAAAAAGTAAAATATTTTGATGCATTATGTTTTACTATTCATTGTAATAAGGCTTTATGGATGTAGGATTTTTGTGAATATATAACAATGTCTTAATGCTTATTAAATTATATCTTACTTTTTATTAAATCATAAATGTCTTAATTCTTATTAAATTATATTTTACTTTTACTAAATCATAAATTATTTTGTAAATACTAATTCAGGTGTATGAAGTTTTTTAATTCATTACAATAAATTTATAAATATAAAACTTATCAAACTTTTATGATGAAAATTTTATACATTTATAAATATATTTATATTTATAAAACTTTTATGACGAAAATTTTATATTGAAAGCCATTGGCTCATTATCACTATAAATCCGTTTTGAATTAAAATAAAATAACACATGCTCTAAGAGGAGTGAAAAGTGCGGCACGAAGGTTACCGTATTTACATTCATCAACAAATGGAAACGCTCGGTTACTTCTCCTTGAGAACTGTCCCGTTCTCTATCAGCAACCTCAAATGCTTCAGGTAGCATTCCTATATGGAATTTCGGTACAATGTTGCATTGAATCTCATTATAAAATTAAGTTGTCTTTTCTTATTAATTCTTTGACAATACTCTTTGTATTGTAAGTTAAAATTCAAAAGATTAAATTACACATAAACTCCAATTCTTTTTTATTAAGAAAATTATATTTTTTTAATAAGGAGATGTGTAATTTGATTTAATGTGTGGTAATTAAATATATAATAATATGGGTATTGAGGAGGCTAGTGTTATTGTTAAGGTGCCCTATTTTTATTACCGGAAATTTAGGGAAGCTATAGAAATTAAAATAAGGCCGAGCAACCTCAATAGGGATGACGACTGGAAAATTAGTAGTTGCTTCATCCCTGCCCTCTCCTCCTAGCGGCTTCCCGCCTTTCCCATCCCCTTCCCCGACCTAGGTTTCCTTGTTCTTCTCCCTCCTCTCTTTCTTGGATAGATTTTAGATAGTTATATTAGTAAGTTAGGGTCTTCTGAGTTAATTCTTACAATTTATGTTTATAATGTTACTAGAAACTTACTTTCATTTTAACTAATGAACTATTTATTTATATATTTATATTTAATTCAAAAAGTATATATCTATATACTATTCCATATTTTATTAATGATGTAAGGTTTTTGGTATATAGATATTTCACAATATACATGTATATTGATTTAGTACTCGATATATATATATATATATATATATATATATATATATATATATATATATATATATATATATATATATATATATCGTTATTTTATCACTGATTGATGTTTTTATTTTAGATAGGTTTATTTATATTTTTATATTTAATTCCAAAAGGTATATATTTAAATATTATTCCGTATTACATTAATTATTTAATGTTTTTGATTTATAGCTATTTCATAGTATACATATTTATTTAATTAGTATTCCATATTAGTAATTTTTAGGTTGTTAATGATTAATATTTGATTTAGTAATTACAATTTGTGGTAATAATATAAGAAAAACTAACTTTCATAAAAATTTATTAACCATTTATTTATATGATTATATATGGTATTTAATTATATAGCATTAGCCCTTTAGATTCATATTAATTAAATACATACTTGATAATAGATATTTAATTATTTAACTAACTATTATTATATAACTTCAATATAATATTAAATATTTAAATATATACCTTTACATAAATTCAATATTACCTTATATGTAGTTTAATAGTTTCTATTAACAAGTTTTGATATTTACTATAACCTAACCAACTCACAATTAACTATTTATTTGTATAGTATTGGCCTTTTTAATTCATATTTGATATTTAATTATATATCTTTAAGATAATATTAAATATTTAGTTACACAACTTTTAACTTTAATTATATAGTTTTTGATATAAATTTAATACTAGCCCTTTTGTTTCATATTATTTAAATACATTACTTCATTTATATATGGTAATAGTTATGAAACTAACTTATATTAATTTACCAATTATTTAATTAAAATATTAGTCCTTTCAATTCTTATTAATTTATTATATATAACTAACTAACTAATTTTTATTTTCCCTATCCCTACCCCTTGGTCCAGTCTGGTTAGCCATTTCCCAGTCAAATATAGCTGTTAGAAAGTCTGATCGTCTGATCTGCTCATCTCTTTAACTTACAGCCAGGATTCTTCAACTTGTCATGACAATGAACCACACTCGTTGGTTCGAAATGCATGCACAAAAATATTATAATGTGACTTCCGCCCGAAAAATCTTCTCATTAAACTTGATATGGATCAGAAAAACTTAAATTCAATGACAAAAAAAATACTTTAATACCACACTAAGTAATATAATTCATTATTTATAATCATAGAATTTTTTCATTTAATTATACTAAATTAAATTAAAGTATATAGTTTAATTTTTCAATAATAATAAAATAGTGATTTGATTTGTGTCATAAATCAAATATAAAGATATCTATATTATAAACATTTTTGCAGATTTTGGCAATCAAAATTTTTGAGAGAGTTGGGTTTTTTGTCTTATAAACAAGGGGATCACATACACCAATTTGGTGTTTAACTTAATAGTGACTATTATTATTATTATCATTATTAAGATAAATAAAAAAATATTTTCATGTATTTATGAAAAGTGGTTAACACATTTGGATGGTGTGTGTAATTCTTTAAGCTCTCAATATCGAATTGACACATTGCATGTAAAAAATAGGAGTATATCCACATTAATTCTTTATCTATTATTTATTGAGACAGATCATCATTTTGGCTTTACACCTACAAATATTTGATCAATTTTGGCTCATTATGGTTAAAATATTTTAACCATGTATTAGAGAGTATGAAGAAAATGTATAATTTATTTTATGTTGTACATGAATTAGAGGTGTGACATTAATAATCAATGTAAATCCATTTTAAGTTTAGATCTTAATTTAATTTAAATTTGAAAAAAAAAATGAATATATAAAATAGATTCATTTATATATATATACACATTATAATTATAACTAATAGATTAATTTATATATATATTAAAACTATTTGGGTTTTTTGAAATTATTTTTTTCAATAAAAAATTCTATAAAATTTTTACATAGTTGATAGAATTGAAATATAACATAAATTTAATATAAATAGAAAAGTTAACTTATTTGTAAATTCAAGATTTCAAGAATCTACAACCAAATCAAATTAAAATGGGCATTTGATGGAAACCCGAGCGCAGGGGATAGCAGATGACCTATCAGGGCAACGTCTGATACATTTATGTGATGGAATAAAAATCTTCGTCACCACCGGTGAAGAAACGAAGATGAAAACCTCTCACTCACTTGAAAGGTGGAAATCGCGATATCCCACTAAAAGGGGAAAATTCATGACATATATACCTTAGTTTGAGTTTTTCTTTGAAATTTCTCGATCCTTTCCTGCTTGACTGTTTACTACAGCATTTTCTGTTTTACAATTTCAATGGTTTACTTTGCAATTTATCTGCGCATTTTCATGCGATGATTTTTACGTGAAATAATATCTAAAATTGTTTTTCCATTCCCGGACAACAAGGCTAAAAGAAAGGTTACAATGGTATGGTTAATATATAACGTTGCTAGGATTTCCATAGAAACGGTTGGGAATTCTTTGTTTCTTTGGTTTCCGTGCACGTTTACTCTCTTTGTAAAAGTTACTTCCAAATATGCTTCTCTAAAATGGATTTAGATGGACTTCATATTCTGTGCATATAACAACGATTATACTACTCCCACTGATCACTGGATAATTAATGGCTTTAAAACAGCCATATACACCACTCCTCTTTTATGACAAACGCCATGCAGCTGGTAGTCCCTGCCGTAATTAACCCAAGGAAACAAACTGCATTTTGTGTTTGTTGTTGCTCAAATTAGCATCTTACGAATTTCCTGACCATGGTGATGCAGGGTAATATGATTTGCCTTTCATTTTAGGTCAATTCCTTGAAAGCATGGAGGTTGCAGCTGTCTATGGAAGCAAACCTGTCAAATAGACCAATGCCCAATAAGTGATAAGATGCCTTAAGAGCATTTAAACCACCACAATATAGTGAGGGTGAGGAGATAATTAGTCATGGTGACTCAGGGTAATATGATTTGCCTTTCATTTTAGGTCAATTCCTTGAAAGCATGGAGGTTGCAGCTATCTATGGAAGCAAACCTGTCAAATAGACCAATGCCCAATAAGTTAAGTTAGATCAGGATATGCCAAGCAACACTTAGATATCACCCAACCTTGTTGCTGTCCACAGATAACAGATCTAATTTGTGATAAAAAATATGCAGGAGGTTTGGAGAAAGGAAAAGCAATCCAAGAGCACCAAAATGCACTTAGAACAAATGCCTTGGTTTCTTTTGATAGGGCAATGAATTTAGCATGCAATAACAACCTAACAGAAGTCATATTTATAAATAACAAAGGAATTGGAAATGGGAAAATTGCTGGAAATGGAAAATTTGCTCTGGAGAACAATATAACTTGATAAAGGAAGCACTAGGAAAATTGCTGGAAATGGAAAATTTGCTTTGGAGAACAATATAACTTGATAAAGGAAGCACTGGGAAGCCATTGTAAGCAAGCCATAAAATGAGAATAAGCAAAAAAGGTAAAGTTGAAGTGAAGATGATTGTTTCGAACAAAATATATATATTAAAACAATACGTTGTTGTAATATATAGGTGAAATCATCCCTTAAATATTCTTGCATCATTTCTAAAATCATCTAAACTATAGCAAACACAATAAAAAAAATTCCCATTTTCAAAATTTGTAATGTGAAATAAATCACACTTTCTGAAACCTATTTCAGATCTATCAGCATAAGTATACTATTTAAAAAGTTGGATATAGAAATAAATTTTCCAATAACATTAATCCATTGATTTTGAATTCGATTACAATATATTTGCCTGTAAGACAGGTATAAAATCTATTGGCATCTTTTAGAATAAGCAATAAAATTCTTTTATTGCAATAGGCCTGCTATGTAGCCCAGGACTCTCTCGTGGCTATATATAGTGACTTCTATGCAAGCGATTTCACACAATTCTGATATTGACATGGATTACCAAGACTAGTGGATTAACCAAACTACTATATAATTGATGGGTCCACTCTCTATTATGTTCCAACGATATTTGTTGACGGCGCCGGTCCCACTCAAGGTCGGGAGTTAGGCCTTTCTCCCCATTCCCTCTGTAGCTCAGCTCTAAGGCCCGACCTCTGGCTAATCGGGGTCAGGTTTCTTACTGGTCGGGAGGTCAGGCTTTTCAAGTTCAATGTAGTTTCTTCCTCTATTATTACCTTCGAAGGAGGCACGGAGGTTGAAAGCACATCGACCTTTGATGCAAACAACACGCAGTGATCCTTGTGGATATTCCACAACATTTCGGCAGTTTTCCTCATGCTGGGGTTGTCTTATCTGGAAGGACTAGTGCACTGAAACGCCAGTTCCAGAACATTAGATCTATGTACGGGCAACTTCCAAAAGGGCGATTAATGTACTCAGAGGGTGAACTAGTGAGAACTTGAGCTTCTTTTCATATGCATAGAGGTTATCCGTCTACAATTTGGCCACAGGTTATCCGTCTACAATTTGGCCATAGAAAGGTAGTTTTGTGAGGCAAACACATATACACAATCCCAACAAATCGAAGCAAAACATTTAGGTAAACCCTCCAATACAAATAAATTTCGGTAAATGCAATATAGCTTGTTTAACGTAACAGAAGTATGAACCGACAACTTGAAAGTGATAAAATACATGAACATTCAGGACAAAAATAAACAGTATGTGTCGAGGATTTGGTTGGGGTGACCCTCGAGTTCAAAACAAGGGAAACTTCATTTTCTCTCTTGTGGCTTATCAGGGCTGACAACTCTTTTGAAGAATGCAAAGTTACCATTGGCTCCGGCCATTGACTGTAAAACCCTTTAGAAAAAAAAAAAAAAAAAAAAGCCCCTTTCGTGTTGACTAATAAGTTTATAGATGGAAAATCCCACCAAATCAGTAATAGAAACCCTCAAGTATTGCAATCAGACCTGGAGATTCTGGGGTTCATCTAGATGAGGGTTTAAACTCCAGTAAGCAATGCGACATACTTCTCATACGACCCACCGACGCCTATGAAGGAAGCTTTCCTCTAATAAACAAGAAAAAATTGAAGGAGTCAAAACATCTATGGGAAATCCGTCACAATTAAAGAAAATACCCACGCAACCAAAATGATTATTTACCTGAGCAATGTAAAGAAAGGAAAAGCCGAGCGAGACGCATGTACACATTTTGGAATGGTAGCGGCCTTCTTGTAACAGAAACCCTAAACATCATATTGATGTCACAGTGAAAACAGATAGGGTTAACAATTCAAGGATAGTACGTCAAAAATACCTCACCAATCAAAAGCCCAGCCGGAAAAGAAGCCTATGCACACCATGACAACGATTAGAGGGCAGCAGAATCATGAAGGTTGAAAGAAAGCAGTAAATGTTGAAAGAGTTGCAGAGCATACGACCGAAGCCGTAAGAATTTGAGCTTCTGTTCATAGGCAAAGAGGTTGTCCGTCTGTAATGGAAGGGTAGTATTGTGAGACAGTATTGTGTCCAACATGAGACAGGTGACTACATACAGCTTGCCACAAAGCTATGCAGTGGACTGCATGGCTATGTTATGTCTCCGGCATGAGACAAGTGGCATATCAACCGTACTTTGGATAACATCATATTGCCCCAATATTTTTGCTCGGAAGTGGCATATCAACCGTACTTTGGATAACATCATATTGTCCCAATATTTTTGCATCGAACAACGTGAAGGCTGCAATAAGACCCCCAATTGTTTTCCAAACCAAAACTTTGCTTAAAAGTTTGTTGAATGAAATTCCGAGCATTAAACTTAGGTTAAAATGCCAAAACGCTGGAAAAAAACGGTCAAACTATAAACTAATGCTCGGTCAGGGATCGATCGATCGCTAATAGTCCCAGGCAGGGACTAATAACAGATATATCAACAAGATTCATGGATAAATAATACTCTACGACATGTCTATTAAATCAGCGGGAGCGATTTAATCTTCTAACATGTTTGAAATTAATAATCTTGGTGTTATCAATTGTGGTTGTGATTAAGACCGAATAGCATGTTTGATTTGCCACTAGTTTGCTCGACTAATTGTTTGTAGTAATTGTAGTATTTTTGGAATTTATCTCATGGACTAACGTCAACCCTCGGAACTTGTGACAAACTATGATAAAAGCTATGGAGAGTTGAAAGTTTACAATGTCTCAGAAAAGAAAGATGAAAAGTTCATAATGTCCATATGGGTTTTGATGTAATGACGAACCTCAATACCTAATTAATACTATGTCTAAGAATTGAAAATTTACAATAATTTACCATAATGGTTTTTTTCACATTCTCCAGGGCTGTTCTTTTATTTCCATTTATGCACGATGGATGGGTCCATGGCTATGTATTGTCCAATGTTGGACAATCTCCTTGGTCATTTTTGCACCATATATGAATTATTCACTGTTTTTCTTTCAAATTTGAGTGTTACGAAATGGGTGCAAAAGAAAATCAACAAACCATGGAAGGAAGAGGAAGGTTGAACGAGATTCCTGGGCGGGATCAGTAACAGCACGTAGAAGAGATCCATGGGATCTTAATGCAAAGGACATCATTGTATTGAATAGGGCAGAGGACATCATTGCATCGAACAAAAATATCGCCTTTTTCAGTGGAGGAGGTAAAAAGGACGTACTACCTGCTGACACTATTAAGAGTTTCCTATACCAAACCTGTCAAGCCCACTAGTTGCGGTTGCAATGTGTGGCGAGTTGGGTGAGCGACGAGTGGGCACGAGCGACGAGTTGGCGAGCAGGCGCGTTGGTTGCGACGTTTGTTGTGACGATGGGACAAGTTGGAGAAGTGCGAGGAGCTAGGGCGGTCCGTTAAAGGCGCCCAGGGCACGAGCACATGAGCCAATGGAGGTCGAAAAACTGAAATTCGGCTAAGTGTGCAAACTTGGCAAAGGCAAACTTATATGGCACATGTGGACCTGGCGGGGTGGCAACATGGGTGAGTCGACCTGGGTTGGGGGTGCGTTTGGCTAAATGGGGAAGTCGGCCTCGAGAGGGCGACCCATGACTTAACCATGGAAAAACGTATATATGGGTGGACGCCATGGAGGAAAAAAGCATAAGTTTTAGAGTTCATAAGTGCGAGCTCAAGGTGATGGTGAGCCAAAGGGTGGACATAGAAAGAAAGGGTAAGGTGCAAGTGGCTATTGACCGCAGCACTGAACTGAGGAGCTGAAGTCCCTGAAATGGGTATCGCAGGCACAGGGTGGGCACTATGCCTGACGGGCGAGTTGGGCTGAACGACCGACGAGTCGACAGTGGAGAACAAGTCTGTGGTGCGGCTGAACGAGTTCTTGAACAATGCGCTGAACGAGTTCTTGAATGAAGGGATGAACGACATTTCTAAACAGTCGGGTGAGCGATCGGTTGAATGAGTTTCCAAATGGAGTTCTTAACGAGTGTGGCAGAACGAGTTTCTGAATAATGCACTAAATGATTGTTTTGAACGGGTGCGCTGAACGGACTCGTGAACGAGTTCCTAAATGAGGTCCTGAACGACGGTTCTGAACGGGTTCTTGAACGAGTTTCTTAATGGGTTCCTGAACGAGTTCGTGAACGATTTTTTCTTAATGGTGCGACGAGCGGAAGAATTGGTGGGTGCTCTGGACGGTGGTTCGGGCAAGGTTGCATGGTGTAGGCCAAGTTGCACATTTTGATAGAAATTGCTGAAGAGAAGTTGGGGTTCTCTCACAAAGACTGTAATTGTATTTTATGGAAGATTAACGGACACTTAGCCGAATTACAATGGGTCATGCAAACTACAATTACAGTCATGCTTTAGCCATATGGAGAAATTGGCTAAGTGCCCAGCATGACTCATGGACAGATTGGAGAAGGGCACACACTTGATTTTGATGATACTTGGGTGGACTTCTCCTGGCCGCAACCAAGAGGCAGTCTTGGTGGAACCTTTAGTGGGGGAGCTATGGTGGAAGGGACCTTTATGACTTGATGATATATATGGTTTGGGTGACTATGGGCACTAGACCAGATTGCAGACTTGGATGAAGATGACCGATGTTGTGATAGGTCTACTTAGTTGGACAACATGGGCAACTTGAGTCATGGACATCGAGTTGGGTAGATGGAGCATGGGAGTCTGATGTAGGGACATTATGCATGGGCACTTGTAGAGGTGTAACTTATGGGCATCCAATGAGGAGTGTTGAGGTAGGGATGTTGTGCGGATGGATTTGTTGATGTGACATGGAAAATTTTACTTATGAGTTGATGGGGATGTTGTGCTTTTGTGAAACAAGGCCATGGACTTGGTGGAGTTATGAGTAGACTATGGAGTATTCCTACTACATGGAGAGTTGAGGCATCTTGCAGAGACCTTTGGGGGCCAAGACATGTATGCTTGCTAGGATGTTGGTTGGAGATGACTCACAGAGCTCATGATGACATGAGGTTGTAACTTTTGGGGACTTCATATGATAGTGGATGTGGAGGATCTGATGCATTAAGGAGCTGAGGTCAGGGACTTTGATGCAGTATGGGGTGTGCTTGAGAGAGTGACTTGATTGGAGGATCGATATGAGACACCTTGGAGTGATGGAGTTGTAGAGATGATGAGGTCTTGGTGGCAACACTTGGGCATGGGTTGAGCCGAGAATTAACCACTTTTGATACATGGGATCTAATTGGTCTATGATCATGGGAAGCACATGGATGATGAGACATGTGTATACTTGTTTCTTTGGCAGACTTGAGGGATGTCACATTACATATATGATGGAGATTGCCTCTTGGACCTAGATGTGGCACATCGAAAGTCGGTTTGATGAGAGGATCTCTTCATTTTGAGGGGATGGATTTTACACATATATGGATGATGATGTTGGGATAGATACGACTGATTTGTAGCACATTGACACCAACATCATGGACAATATGTTGCAGATGAGATGGAGATTACTTCATGGACCTCGGCATGGCTTATTTACACTTTGATGGGGATGGATTCTTAATCGAGTTGATGTTGTGACAGGAAGCTGAGATAAATGACTGATGATGGCATGAGGAGGTGCATTCTCCGGGTTTGGATGCGACAGTGGGATTAGCTACCCAACTAGTTTGATTCATGGGTGCTAGCAGTGTACAGATATATCCTTGAGTTGTGTTGGAGTATCATGGTAGCAGTTCACACGATGACGATACATGATGCGGTTGACATGATATGTTGCAGTGAGCGTGTAGCTTGAGTTGGAGGGACCAACCTTCCATGGTGGAGCAGCATGTGGAGATTGCGACGGATGTGGTTGATGATCATGGAATAAGGAGACTTTCCGATTCATGGACACATGAACCTTCATGGTTTGTGCGATGGCAAAGCAGAGATGGGCAGCATGGACGTTTTGGATGTTGGAGCTAGTGACACTTTGCGATGTCATATGATGGTGTTATCGAGGACGACAACCATTTAGAGTGGGGGAGTATGTCAAGCCCACGAGTCCTGGTTGTGATGTCTGACGAGTTAGGTGAGCACTCCCGTTATGTACGATGAGCCAAGTGAGTGACCAGTCAGTGGGTGCAACGAATCAGCGAGTGGGTGCATTGGTTGCGACATTTGTTGCGACGATGGGACAAGTTCGAGAAGTGCGACGAATTGGGGCAGTCGATTAAAGGCACCCATGGCACGAGCATGACAAGCCAACGAAGGTCAAAAAACTGAAATTTGGATAAGTGTGAAAACTTGGCGAAGGCGAACTTATATCACACATGTGGACCTGGCGGGGTGATGACATGGGCGAGCCGACATGAGTTGGGGGTGAGTTTGGCTGAATGGGTAGGTCGGCCTGCCCCGTCGACATGGGCGAGCCCACATGAGTTGGGGGTGAGTTTGGCTGAATGGATAGGTCGGCCTGGCCAGGCCGACCCATGAATAAACCATGGAGAAGCGTATATATGGGTGGACTCCATGGAGGAAGAAAGCATAAGTTTTGGAGTTCATAAGTGCGAGATCAAGGTGAGGGCAAGCCAAGGGGTGGATGTAGAAATAAAGGATAAGGTGTAGGTGGCCTTTGACCGCAACGCCGAACCAAGGAGCCAAAGTTACTGAAACTAATATCGCAGGCATAGGGCGGGCACTCTACCTGATGGGTAAGTTGGGTTAAATGACTGGCGGGTCAACAGTGTGGAACAAGTATGCGGTGCGGCTGAATGAGTTCTTGAATAGTGCACTGAACCAGTTCTTAAACGGGTGGCTAAACGACATTTCTGAATGGTCAGGTGAACGAACTACTGAACGAGTTTTCGAACAGATTTCTGAACGAGTGAGGCAGAACGAGTTTCTGAATGGAGTTTCTAAACGGTGCGTTGAACAAGTTTTTTGAACGGGTGCACTGAACGGACTCCTGAATGAGTTCCTGAACGAGGTCCTGAACGACGGGTTTAAATGGGTTTCTGAATGGGTTCTTGG
Organism: Pinus tabuliformis; assembly: GCA_031772625.1. NCBI lineage: Eukaryota > Viridiplantae > Streptophyta > Pinopsida > Pinales > Pinaceae > Pinus > Pinus tabuliformis. The sequence goes on from CM062811.1 coordinate 354,903,504, forward strand.
ATGAGTTTCTGAATGGGTTCTTGAATGAGCTCATGAACGAGTTTTGCTTAATGGTGCGATGGATAGTAGAACTGATGGGCGCTCCGAATGATGGTTCAGGCAAGGCTGCACAATGTAGGCTGAGTTTCACATTTTGACAGAAATTGCTAAAGAGAAGTTGGGGTTCTCTCACAGAGACTGTAATTGTATGTTGGTTTGAGGGACCCTGACCCAGGTTCAGCGTTAGTTAGCCAAACAAATCCCTACACTACTAGCCCTTTCGGCATCAGCTCACGAAGCACGGACTGAAGTCTCACCCAAAGTAGTATGGGGGGATGCTGGAACCAAGTTTTCACACCCTTGAGATGGTTGTGATATCGGTTAATCCAAACTATTCCTGCCTTCATGCAGGTTGCTTATCCCTCTGTTCTACCCTTTTAGTACCTTCGCAAAATGTTACAATTGGCTTCCGCGCAACCCTAACCAGGGGCTAAAGTCCTTTCGTGCTGCTAGGGCAGCAAACTGTGATATCTCCTAGACTGGGCTAAGTATTTTACTTATCTTATTAACAGATCTTAGTTAGCTTCGCGTAAACAAATGTTCTTAACTGCGTTCACTTAACCAATACATTTATACACATTCGTGCATCATATAAGCATTAGAAGTGAAATTCATACCCAATATAATAGATGCATATAAACAAGAAATAAATACGCAAAAATGATAGAAAACTTATCTTTATTAATACTTCCAAATGATTATAGAATCGACTCGCCCTGCGCACTCAACTGCGGACTTCTAGGCCTCTGTGCACTCAACTGCAGAGCCTTTTCTTATGCTATGACCCAAACTAGACTTCTACTCCAAAGATATGACTCAATTCTTCATCATTCTTGATTTTATTAATTATCTCTACTACTTAGAGCTTAGCTCTATTTATACAATCCCATGGTCCGCAGACCATTGGCAGATCTTTTACAATCGACATTACATTATCAAAATAAGGGTGGACAACCCTATGACTCTTTAACAACTATGTGCTCCGCGCCCACAAAATGCAGAGTCTTTACATTTGTATTACAAAATTGGACCAAAATGTGGGCTCTTAGCCCCAAAACTGCCCTTGGGGGATCCCACGCCCAACAGGCCCCCAACACAAACATTGTGACTCGCCCTCGAGTCACTCCGCAGGTGTGGAGATCTTAGCGTGAAGACCTCCCAGCTCTTTTTGAATCGCTGCATCTTCGGTAGTGCACTGAGCGGTCGCCTGCTAGAATTCTTCAACGCGTTGTTCGGTGACCACTATAGCTGAACTGTTGCCCTGAATCCACTACTGAGTTGCTTGTAGTTGTCCGAGCTTTGCTTCAATGGAGGTTATAATTGTATAAGCATCATCGATCCATGGTTGTAGGCGCACTTTTAAGACCGCTTCTTTGTGACGAGCGACATCCACTTGTTCCTTGAGTGCCTTTGCTTGCTGCATCTGTGCAAGCCTTTATGTAAGGGAAACTGTCTACGCGGTCCATTTTACCTTGTAATACCTTTGTTGTAACTCGCGCGTCTCTGTTTCTAGGTGATCTACATTCGGGTCCTCTTGCAGGGTGGTTAGGACCTAGAATGACTATTCGAAGAGCTACATGCAGTCTATCAGTACACTATCAATTGTCGTGATTGTTCTCGTAACCGCGATGGTGCGTTGTTCTCTTACCTTCGGTGGAGTAGAAGGCTGAGCCCTCAACTACAATTTTTCTATCTGAAGGTTCAGCTCCAGCTGAACCCTGTCCATCTCTACTCTTCCATCACGCACCTCGGTGGCTAACTTACAGACGCGCACCTCCACCAGTTCTTTTGCCTGAATGTCCAACTCTGGTATTATCTGGCAGGCTTCCTCCAAAACCTACATTATCTATTTCTTCTGCTCCACTTCCTCGTTGCGCTGCAGGCCCAACTGCTCAATGTTGATGCGCTGCTCGCTCATGACCTGAAGAGCATGACTCTCCCTAGCCCCGAGTTTTGCGGTGACTCCATCATGTAAGAGGTAGAGCGTCTCCCGAGGGAGCATGGCCATGTTCAAGCCTACCCCTTTCAAATTTCTAACCATGAGTCTGTCGTTCTCCGTCTTTGTAGTAAGTGCCCCATCTGGTAGCACTATTGTGTTGGTTACCCTTGTGCGCAACATCTCTTCGGCAGTTGAAGTGCCGATTGCGAGGCCATTGGATACTGCGCCAACCTGTGGAGTGCAAACCTGCAAATCTTGTATTTTTGTCTGGAGAGCCCCCAATAGCAGCTGTTGTTGTTCTTCAAATTGTCGGAGGGCCTCCGCGGCGACATCCCTCATCGTTTCGCCGATATCATGCAGATCCCACAGAGTGAGGGTGATTGGGTCAAAAGATGTCTTCAATGCCTTTGTTTTCTTTCGTGGCACTGTCTGCTCTCGTGGTCGTGGATGCTTGAGTTGGGTGGACGTCATCTGCTGGTCCGCACCACCTTGTTCTGTGTCTGCCTTTGGTTTGGATGAAGGTGACTTTTGTCCTTCAAGCTCTTCCTCTCCTGTTGTCTATTGTTCTACCAACTTCGCAGCGTCACGCACTGCCTGGGCCTTAGCCACTGCTTCCTCTTTCCTGCACTTTTATGCCATCTACGCCATTTGAAGCATTGTCTCTCCCTTCTTGTGTTGCATGGCGGACTTATTCGTGTCCATCGTGGAGCCAGCTGTAGCATGGCACTTCGGTGGCTAAGACTCAAGGACTGCGAATATCACATCGTTGGTCACCAAGTATGGTAAATCATGCCACGTCTTCATAGGGTCCTTCTATGCCTTGATGAAGACATGGTGGAAATCCACTTTGAACTTTGCAAAGCTCTGCAAACTATTGTATATTGTGGGCGACAACCACGGCTTGCGATTGATCCTCATCCAGATATTCATCTCCATTAGGAACCAAAATATCTTGCTTTCTCTGATATGCTACGCATCCTTGGTTGCCCACAACGAAGCGTACTTCACTGCCTCTGGAAGGTCCGGCGTAACTGAAGGGAATTGGCTATCTTCGGGCAGCTCCCATGCCACTAGTACGATCGACAATAGGAGTCATGCATAATGAAACGTATTTGCCTTCTCTTGTGCCTGCCGAGAGTTCGCAAGGAACTTGCGCATAGGTAGTTCACCTAGTTGAACTGGACTCCTTCTGCAAATTGGGCTGCTAGTGCAACCACTGGCGTGGGCACCTCATCCACATGGCACTTCCACATCACCTTCCCTACCAACATTTGTGTCTCGACCTTGACTGCAGGGTTGTTAATGCTGGAGATGGCATACCCTCGCTTCTTCTTCTCTAGCTTGAACTTCTTCTTCATTGCTTCTGTAAGGGCCAATTCGCCACCTTTTCTATCTGAAATGTTTATTGGATCCTCTCCAGAGTAAGGTAGCCATGTAATCCGATGAATCAGGTGGTCTGTGATGGGGATGGGCTCCTCCAGCCACAAGCACCCATCATTAACCAAGCAGAGTAGCTGTCTGATGATGAAGATGGTCACTGGGGCGCGGTGGTAATGTGGCACCCAGAGAAATTTTAGCAACACGGCCTTCTCTACACCTCTAATCCATTTGCATGGCTCCAATTCAGTCATTACAGTCGTCGCATACATCCTCTGGCGCATTAGCTTCTCGGTCGCTAAATGCAAGAATTTCTCGTGGTCTGCGAGGTCCCAATCTTCAAATTTCAACACAGGAACCAACCCTAAGTGCGGTCCCTCGAAAATAATATCGTCAGGGAGCAGCAGAGTTTGCATAGAGCTTTTTCTCTCATCTATATCCTTCGACACCTTAGCTTTACCGTTTCACGAAGGCACATATTCAAGTAACCGGGTAATAGGTTCCGCACCCTAGGTTTCAACTTCCATCTCTACATCCTCCTCATCCACCATGATTTCTTAAAATTCTTCTTCTTCTTCGGCCTCCAGATTAATGGCCTTCCCCTTTTACTGCAAGGTGAGCTTGGTTCTTTGTGGGTTTCTGAGCGAGACGCACATCAGGATCATGACCTTCTTATCTTTCTTAGGTCTCAGTGTGTAGGGTGATTTAGGGACCTCTACTATCTCTCTAACACTCTCTGGGGCTTCTACTTCCGCAATTTCCTACGCGACTTCCGTGGGTGTCGACATTAGTCTCGCTAGAAGGTCCTGTGTCTCCTTTGGAAATGTTTCAAACACTGAACTTGCTCTCAAAGCATGAAACTTAGACAGGTCCATATACACTTGATAGCACAACAACTCAGTTCTCAAATTGCCAAGTGTTTTCCACTAGACGACCACTTGTAATTTATAGGGCCTTTTGAATTTGAATTCGACTGTTCCCCCCACATTCGACCCATTAATGGTAGATTGGCGATAGATTTTCAAGAATCTAACCCATAAAGTTTGCCTTAAATTCCTGTGTCCCACTCCATTTGGCCTCAAACCAACCATCAAATCATGAATAGTGACTTTAATGGTCACTTTCCGGTAGACCTACGCGCCAGCGCAACTGTCTTTGTGTTGTCGCTGACCCTGTGACACTTCGCTACTTCGCGTAGTCCTAACACCACGTAGTTCCCAGGCAGTGTAGTTTATAGTCCCGCACCTCCTTTCAGTTTCCTGGAGCACTAAGACTGTGCCACTTTCATATAGTCACATCACTAGATCGCCAGCTCGCCGGTGTATGGCTTCAAGTGACCGCCATTCACCTTTCCTGGGAAGGGTTCTCCATTTAACTTGACTAGCTGTACCACACCTCCGTCGGTAATATCATCAATAATATACGGCCCCAGCCAATGCATTCTAAGTTTCCCTGGAAACTTATCAAGCTTACTATCATACAACAACACCAAGTCACTCACCTTAAAGGTGCGCAACTTAATATGTCGATGATGCCATGCCTTTTCACAGTGCTTTTGGACCTGTTGGTGAAATGTAGCCAAAAATGTCTCTTCTTCCAGCTCATCCAACTACGTGAGCCTCTATTCCAGGGCTTCGCGATCCGTCATACCTGTGAGTGATGTTATGCGCAGACTAGGCACGATGTATTCCATAGGCATTATGGCTTCCACTCCATAGACAAGCCTAAAAGGTGTCTGTCCCGTCAGTTTCTTGCATGTCGTCCGATAAGCACAGAACACTTCAAGTATGGGTAGGTCCTAATCACTTTGTTGAGCATTGCATAGCTTGGTCAGTGCGTTTTCAAGAAATTTGTTGAGTGCCTCCACTGTTCCATTAGCGTGTAAGTGATAAGTTGTGCTCTTTTGATGATACACACGAAATTCCTCCCTTAGTGTGCTGATCGTCTCATTCAGGAAGTGCGTACCATGATCTCTCATTAAGATCTTTGGGTCCATCCAAATCATGTTAGTACATGTTCAAATAGAAACTTCATGGCAGTTGCGCTTGTGCAATCCTTCATCGGTTACGCTTCTGCCCAACGGGTCAAGTACTTTGTCACAGTGATAATGTACCTCGTGCTTGTCTTTCCTTGGGGCTGAATAGGTCCTACAAAATCTATTGCCCACTTCTCGAAGGGTTGCAACATTACTTGTGGATTCAAAGGCATTTCATCCCTCCACGATGACCTGCCTATTCTTGGACATACATCACATGCCCTGCAATATTCTTTTGAATCTTGATGAAGGGTTGGCCACCACAACCTTGTGTGTAGAATATTCTACGCAGTTCCTCTTCCTGCATAATGTCCTCCCGCGACACCCCCATGAGCATCCACAAGGATGTTGCTTCGTTCAAACTCAGGTACATACCTTTGCAGTACTTCATCATTCCCCATCTTGTATAGATGCCCAACAATGATAGAGAAGTCTGCTGTGCGCACCACTAATTCGTTCTTTTGTTGGACAGAGTATCCTTCCAGAGCAGTGCCAGTTGTTAGAAAGTGTATTATATCCTCGAAATGTCAATCTGCGACAAGCACAGAAAAAAGCCATGCGTCACGTAATCCTTCCTCCAAACTCGCAGGTTCCTCCCCTGTTTCAATGCGCGACAGGTGATCTCGTCCCATGTTCAATCGTCCAGGCTTCACAACAACTTCAAAATCGTACTGCTGGAACAATAATAGCCATCTGCAAATTTGTCCCCCCTAACACAGGCTTATTGACCAAGTACTTCAGCGTGGAGTGATCCGTATACATCTTAAAGTGGCCTCCTAACAAGTAGTGCCGATACTTCTAGAGCACATACACCATAGCCAGTCCTCGCATTTAGTGGTGGAATAGTTCTTCTCTGCTTTGGATAATCTACAAGTTGCGAATGCGATAGGGTGGTCCAAGCCTTCTCCGCCATCCTGTGTTAGTACTACCCCCAGTGCTATACACGACATGTCGACATGTACATGGAACTCTTTCTTCCAGTTCAGGAAGAGAAGAATCGACGCAGTAACCATCTTTGCTTTCAATATATCCAGGATTTTCTTATAGGCATCATTCCAACAGAACGTGACATCCTTCTTCAACAATTTTTCCATCAGCGCGGTGATCTGGGCATAGCCTTTGATAAAATTTCTGTAATATCATGTATGTCCTAGAGTAGTGCACAACTCTTTCACACTCCTTGGCGCTTCCAAGTTCAGAATTACCACGATCTTTGCGGGGTCTACCATTAGCCCTTGTCTGCAAACCACATGCCCCAATAGGTTCCCAAAAGGAATGAGAAACAGACACTTTTTGAGGTTGAGCGTGATTAGTATCTTCGATAGGTATCCAACATCAAGCGCAAGCTCGCTACATGGCGCTTAACCAGCCCAAATACAGTCCAGTCATCAAAATAGACCTCCAGGAACTTATGAATATATTCCTTGAATGCCACAACAACCACAGGTGAAAAGATAGTAGGCGCATTCTTTAGTCCAAACGGAATTACAGTATATTGAAAGGAACCCCATTTAGTTGCGAAGGTTGTCTTGCTCCTATCCTCCGGCCTGATTTTGATCTGGTGTTACCTAGAGAACCCATCTGTGAAGGAATATGCTTCCTGACCACCCACGTTGTCCAACACTTCATCCGTGAATGGAGTTGGGAAGGGATCATGCACACAAGCATCATTCAATTTTCTGAGATCCATGCATATCCTTATCTCGTCCTTCTACTTCTTCTCTTGCACCACCATTGGACTCACCCAGTCAGATTCTTCCACAAGCTCAATGATGCCTGTTGCGAGAATTTTGTCTAGTTCTATGCGGACCTTCTCCTTGTATTTCGGATTTAAGCAGTAAGGCCTTTGCTTAACTTGCTTCACATCGGGCTTTAACATGATCTTCATCACTCTTAAATCTTTGATTATTTCTTTCAAATCCATAAACTTGGTCGGGAATAAGTCTTGATATTCGTGGAGTAATTTAGCGACATTATGCACCATCGCGTCGTCCCAGTAGTCTCTGATCTTTGTGAATTTGGGTTCTGCCTCTGTACCAAATTTCACCTGTTTAGTTTTCACCGACGCGGTTATATCAAGGTTCTCAATTTGTGGTCCTTGAACTTCGCAGTGGCCTTTTGTTTATAGAATGTTAATATTTCGTGGATCCTCATCCTGCTCTTCAGCAGTCACATTATAACATTCCAACGCGAGACTTAGTTGAGTAGCCCATTCAGGCTGAATCAGGTCTAAAGGCTCCTATGGTATCCTAAAGATGGCTGCTTTCACCTCTTGTAGCGCTTCATCAATACTATCAAACCCATCATCAAAACTGAAGGTCATCATGAACCCTTCAAACAGGATATTCCATAAACCTGTCCCATGGCAGAGCTCTACTTCTATATACCAGTTCATTGGGATAACATCCAGGGTATGACAGAATAGGTGCACCCACTCAGGTTGTGGCTTTTCTCCATAGGCCTGCATCCATTTGGCTAGATGTGCATGCAGATCATCCTATCCATCATACTTCTCTAGCAGTCGCATCTTAGGCTTCCCAAATCGTGTTCACATCATTCTCCTACATTCCTGCCAATCATCAAAGCTTCCTTTGTGCATACCCCACCATCTTGTGGGCATAGCGCGCAGTACCTAGTCCAAGGCTTGGAAGCATTTATTTTTCGACACCTCCCTTTCAAATGCATCGAAGAAGGTATCTACCTCATTTAGACCATCATAAGTAAGCATAGTCCTTTCTTTTGACGACACACAGCGTAGCAACATGGTCATCATATTGCAATTCAACGTAGTTACCTCGCGTAGCCGATTCTGCCAACATTTTACTTCTTTGTCGGAATCCGAAGTGCAGGAACTCTCGTGCTCCCATGTAATACGCCCATCCGCGGTGAGATTCACCCATACTTGGTCTCGCGTTGTTATCTTGTAGATGTAGTCCAAATCATCATCATTCTCATAGTCACGGACTGGTTCTCTATAGCGTGATTCTTCAGTAGGATCTAGGGGTATTATGACACGTAGTGAATTTTTCTCAAAGATCATCTTTCACTTCTTTAGATTAATTACCCCGTTCATATCAGTAGCCCAGTCAATTCGCAAGAGCGCAAGGTAGGGATTGCTATCATCAACAATCTCTATTACTTCAAATCTTCCAGCGCACTCGCTCCCTCAATATCCACAGTTACTCCCTGCAATTGTCCCATGGGTATGATTTTCTGTTGATTCACCATTCTCAGCTAAATCAAAGACCATTATAGCATAGGTCTCCCCATTCACTCCCATGTCTGTTTCGGTAAAACATTTGCATTCTGATCCCAAATCCAGAATGACTTGATCCATCTCGTATTCTCTGATCTGCACGGTCAGTCTCATTTCAAGCCCAGTCCTTGTTTTATGCTTTCCAATTTTTGGGACTACGTGCGGTTCTCCTAGTGCGATCGCACCACATCTGTTGATGAATTCCTATAACCCCTTCACAGACTTATTGTCACGTAGTAACTTCATACAGGTTTCCAAGAAAGTAGTGAGCATAGAGGGGTCCATCTCCTGCTCAAGCTTATCTTTGCTTCCTGAAGTGGAGGCCTCAACGAAACTCTTCTTAGCCTCCATGAAGGTTTCTCGAGTGCGCTCCAAATCAAACTCAACCTCTTTCACTAGGGCCTTGCAAACCCAGGTGTTGTCTTCCAGTTGTTTCCCTTTTACATCTCCTGTCGTGATTCCACTTTGAAGCACTATATTTACGTTCGGATCTTCCTCACACATCTCATACCTCATCATCTACAGGTTCTGAGTTAGGGGAGGTGGTAGCGCTCCTTTGTCGTGGATCCTAGCTATTAGCGTAGGACAATCTTCTGTCTCATTACCAAACAACATGCAATACTTGCACGACAGGCGCGTTGGATTAGTGTAATCACGGGCATAATGTCCTGGCCCTCCGCAATTGTAGCAAATCAACTATCTGCAACCTCTACTAGGGTCTCCTCGGCCTCGGCCTTGTTTGCGCCCTTGAAATCCTGTCTGCGCCATCCTTGCATTTTGGTCAAGGGGCCGTGTTTCAGCCTGAACTCTGTAGGTGGGCATTCTATCCATCATCAATTCATAGCTCCTACAAGTACGCTCATCATGTCCCACTGATCTACAAAAGTTATAGAAAAACTATTGCAGAGTTTGCGTATACTTCTGTAACAAGTGGCAGTTATCTGTGGCATGTTTTTCGGTTATTTGACAAATAGCGCACCATAAAGCAGGAGCCATGCTAGGTCTTGCTTGAGCTTCTAGGCTTAGAGGCATTGGGCCTCCTCCTGCAAGGTAATTTGTAAAGACCAGGCAGTGGTCTTTGTCATGACCCTAACTATTGCATTTCAAGCACCATATTTCCTCCCGCACTTCTGGCCAAACTGTCCTATCTTGCTTCAAGATTTTCATCTCAAGGCACAGATTCCTTAGTTGTGCGTGGGTCTACTAAACTCCTAGATTAGCATCTTGTATTGGGGTCTCATGTAGTCTCATTGAAATCTCCAGGGCCTCTTCTTGAGTTGTTATCTTCTGTTGTGACAACGCACTTCTTAGGTGTGGTAGTAGCGAAGCTACAAACCACTCACGATGTTGTCCATCTTTCATATTCATATTGGCTTCACAAATCATACATTTGAGCCTCTAATCTAGTTCCCAAGGCGTCTCTCTTGGTAGCATCGTGATTTCTTTGAATCTAATAATCGACTGTGTTTCAGATTTAGGCCTGCTAAATTCCCTATTCAGTGTTGCTTCGATGTCTACTACTCTTGCACTCGGGTTATCGTTGGAGTACTTAATATACCAGGTCAGCGCGCGATCCTGCAGGGCACTAACCAGTGTTGCTTTCTTTATATGGTCATCTGTAACACCTTGAGCTTCCCATACAGCCTTCACTACGAACCAGAATTGGTCTGGGTCCTCATTTCCCAAGCCTTTAAACAAAGGCAACTTCACGGTTTTCGGCACACTGAATCGCGGTGGTGGTGGAGGTGGTACGGGTGAAGTTGGAGGTGATGGCAGTGAAACCGATGGTGGTGTGGGCAGAGGTGCTATTCGCGGAATTCCTTGTCTTATTAGATGAATAAGACTTCGCGGAGAGACCTTCGTGATCCCTTCTTCTTCCCCTCCTGGAGGTGAAATCAAGGGGCTATGCTTTGGACCCTTATTTCCTTTGTTTCTATAAATTTTTCCACTTCGCGTAGACCCAAACATCAAGGTAGCTGCATAACCCACTTTTTGCACAACAACATTTTAATCCAAGTATTCAAAGATTTTACGTACTTATCTCGTGGTCCTTTGAAAAAACGTCGCTCTACCTCGCTAGAGCTTACTGAGGTGTGAACTGTGAACTTAGTAACAAATCCTCCTATAATGTGATTGAGCCAATGATCGACGACACACACAATCTTATCCTCCAATGCTTCCAACCTTCGCACTAGCTCTGGAGTCCACACAATAGGACCATCAAGTTTCCACCTTCCTTGGCTATCTACTAGCTTCGCGATCCACTCATATAGCTCAGTAGGGAAGGAGGCGAAAAATATTTCGTGGATCTCCGTATATAGGTAGCTATCTAGCCACTATTCTTTTGACGGTAGCGGGGTTTTCTTTCCCTATACCGTGAACTCGTGAATTCTTCTGTCCAACCAACCTTCGATTTCATTCTTAGTTGGATTCCAATGATACGACATCACACATCTCTATGTAGATTCCGGTCCCGGAAACGGAACCATTTGTTGGCTTGAGAATGCTTGACCCAGGTTTAGCGTTAGTTAGCCAAACAAATACCTATACTATTGGCAATTTTGGCATTAGCCCGCAAAGTGCGGACTAAAGTCTCACCCGAAGCAGTATGGGGGGATGCTATAACCAATTTCTGAACCCTTGAGATGGTTGTGATGTCGGTTTATCCCAAATATTCTTGCCTTCACACAGGTTGCTTATCCCTTTGTTCTACCCTTTTAGTACCTTTTTGAAATGTTACAATTGGCTTCCGCGTAGCCCTAATCAGGGGCTGAAGTTCTTTCGTGCTACTAGGGCAGCGAACTACGATATCTCCTAGACTGGGCTAAGTATCTTACCTATCTTATTAACATACCTTAGTCAGCTTCGCATGAACAGATGTTCTTAACTGCATTCGCTTAACCAATACATTTATACACATTCGTGCATCATATAAGCATTAGAAGTGAAATTCATACCCTATATAACAGATTCATAAACATGAAATAAATACGCAGAAATGATAGCAAACTTCTCTTTATTAATACTTCCAGATGATTATAAACTCGACTCACCTTACACACTCAGTTGCAGGGGTCCACGAACCATGGGTAGATCTTTTACAGCTGACATTACATTACCAAAATAAGGGCGGACAACCCTATGACTCTTTAACAACTACGTGCTCCGCACCCACAAAATCCTAAGTCTTTACATTTGTATTACAAAATTGGACCAAAATATGGTCTCTTAGCCCCAAAACTGCCCTTGGGGGATCCCGCGCCCAACATTGTATTTTATGAAAGATTATTTTTATCATTGTGGGCAAACTCATATTCAGGGAGTTTCTCCTCACGTTAATTATCTGTTGTGCATATGTGTAAATGGTAATAGTGATGAAAGAAGAATAATTGAATGTTTCTGTTGTGTATATGAATGTAATCCTTATAAAGTGAAAAAAAACTAAGTATGGAATGTTAGGCGTAGTCCACACTTGTAAGTATTATTAAAAAGAAAACGGGTGGTGGCGGTGCACCCCCCTTCGTGCGATTGAAAGACTACCACTAGGGTAGGGGCATGACAAAACCCATCCTGTCCACTCCACTCCACTGGGAAACAAATAAGTGGCTTGTCAATGGGCATTAAATCAGTGGTTGTATATGTCTACGGTTGGATAATTTGAGTGAGAAAATTTAATGGTGGGAATATATCTCATTTAATGCTTATTGGCAGATTATTTATTTTCTCATTTAATTTCCATTGGCAGACTATTTGTTTTCAGTGCTCTAATAAACTTTCTAGTTTGAAAATTAGCCTATTCAAAATAAATAAACAATTTTTGGATGATACAAATGACAAAACCTCTTTGGTATATACAACACATGATACAAATGACAAAACCTCTTTGGTATATATATAACATTGGTGGAATGTAAGGGTTGACAATATAATAAGAGGCTACATAACAATAATAATATAAAACCACAACACTAATAATAATGGAATTCTATGAGAAACAAAAATAACAATATGAGGACAATAAAAAGACTACACTAACAACAAAGAGACCACACTAGTATAGTAACCTAACAATGTTTTAGAATTTGGAAATGTAATTGTACAATATTTACAAATGGAGTCGTCTATGGAGGCGGAGGAATTGCGAGGACAGCCAAAAGTGGTCGGAATCCACCGAAAAAAATTTCAAAAAGTCTTGTAGAGGCAGTGTTTGAATCATGTTTTTGATGGTGAAAATGGATTCAAAACCATCAAAAATGTCGAGGGCACTGTAACACCTTCTTTTGCACAAATATTTATTTTGTTTTTACCAAGTTTTACGTAGAACTTCAGAAACTTTTATTTTTTCTTAACATAGATGTTAAAGAATTAAGGCTGGAAAATCCATAACATTATGATCTTTTCTTTTAAAGAATTTAAACAGATTTGTTAAGAAAACTGAATGAAAATAGTTACATAACTCCTTGGACAGTTAGAAACAACTGCCATCTTTCTTCCCCAAAATGAAGGGGAAAAGAAGCAGGAGGGGTTGCTTAGATTTTATTCCTTGAGCTGGGCAAAAGGAACCAGTGGGAAACAAAACTATGGTAAACAACCGAACTGGTATGTGACTTGAGGCCGGACAATAGTCCTAAAGCCCAAGATACTGGACTATGTACACCTAGTGACTATCAGGAGAAGGAGGTGCTTGGAGGGGGATGCTGGGTGTAATTTCCAGGTCCATGGGTGGGTGGTGAGACCTTCGAGAAAAACAGATAGTATTTATACAGCTCTAAAACAATCATAAACAGATAAGTGACCAACTCTGTGCTTATTATTTAATTCCTAGGAAGGCATTATTTTTATGAGGAACAAAAAATCGTTGTTATAGCTAAATCTTTAAGTATATTCTAATGTATTAAGAATGGAAAAGTAGTAAGTATATTCTATCTTTTATTAGGATTATATTCTCCTGATTGAGGTAGCGCATTGATACAATCTATTAAACAGATGGCCAAGAAATATTAATACTGTTAATTTCATTCTAAACTTTAGTTGTTCATTCACATGAGCATAAGATAAACAACACACTACTGTCTTAAGAAATAACAGAGAAAACAAATCTCAAAATCCCTAATTCCTTCTCATCACAAATATGAGATTATAGTAATAGAACTAAGTTGAAAAATAACCAGGAACATCAACTATTTGAGAATAGAACCATAAATAATAATGCATAAATAGGATGGAAACATATCACTACATTTAAACATCATTGGAATCCATTCAAAATATGAAGAGTGACAATCAGTTGAAGCTATCAGACTCTTCTTCTATTTAATTATCATTCAAAATGTTGAACACATATATAATCATCACAGAGCAGTTATGGTCCATTTCGGATCTCTGCCAAGTCCAGAAGGAAGGACCGAAAGCCACCCAGCCTGCATCAGCAGAGTTTAAACGAAAACATTGAAACATTAAACTTCAAATAATAGAGAAAGAGTATCTTGAGTACAACATTATAATTTATAAACCATTCAATGTCATAAGTATAAATTATACAGTGAGGATATTGTACAGCCGTAATGAGCACCCATAAACAACCTTAAATGTAAATAGCCAAGCTGGGCATCAAGGTAACCCCTTAAAGAAAGCTAGAAACTATTTTACGCAATGAAGGTTTATCTGAGATGGAAGCCGACAAACCCTCTCATCTGCTAAACTATCAAAAACCCATGACTACTTTGAACAGTAGACAAAACAAACGAAGTAAAATTCCCCTTTTCAATGTCGTTGCAAGGTTTCATTACAGACCAACCTGAAGACATAGAATATGAGTATGCTGTTAGGAGTCCTTCCACATCTACGCTTCGAGAAAGACGCTGGACAGAGGGTTTACCTACAAGGGAAAATTAGGGGATTAAACCCTTGAGTTCGTAAACAATTCTTAAACCAGATTTAAGACCAAAAACTTTAAGTTCATTCTTACCTGATTGACGGAGAGTCAAAGACCTGTTACCACCATGGGATAAGTTAACCCTATCTACAAGAAAAACAAAATAAAGAACAAAGTATTTCTCAGTGCAAACCTGAAGCCTTACCTCAGAGGAAAGACCATTCTCGTGCTTGTGATTCGGCTGGAGGAACGAGGTTGCACTCGACGAGAACAGATTCAACATAAGTAACCTTCAGTAGCTTTTCGTTTGAAGCATGGAAATCAAAATTGAGTTCAAAGTGTAGCGAAGAACCCTTACAATATTACTTGAGAGCTCGCCTGAGGATGATGGAACGTGGAGGTTCGGTGCTAGCATGGTGCCTATATCGGCCCTGGACATATTCACAGTATCACCATAGTATTCCCTATTGACCTTAACAAATTTGTAGAGCCATAATAATAAAAAAATGCCGCATCCAAATGAGAAATGAATGAGTTTGACAGACGAAGGAGAGGCTTAGGGTTAGCAAGGATTGTTGGAACCTTCATATCGATCCACCATGGATCTTACGGTGGAAAGACCTTTCATTAAATGCCCTAGCCCTTTGGCAGTAGGCTGGGTTTTCAGCAATTGAGCCAAACCTCAAGTGACAGCGCCACATCACAACATGCCCTGGGTGGTGTAATTTCCATGGTTCTCAGGTAAGTGCGTGGTGGGGTAGAGCCAATGACTCATGTAGTTTGCCGGACAACCATAATTAACCTTTTAATAACCCTTTCTAATCAACTAAAATCTTTCCAATTATAAGTATGGACTTTATGGTCAAATAAATGCAAGAGATTAGAATAATATCCAGTAATACATTAAGTGATAATTCAAAAAAAAAAAATCATCGTATAGCGATGAGTGTTACAAATAGTATCTGAGCCCAGGCTCGCACACTAAAACTTCTGGGATAAATATTACACATTTAATTAAGCTATATTATACTTATACCTATGTAATAAAAAACAAAGTTTGGTAAATGTGAACATAGAGGTAGAAGTCATCACCAACGAACAAAAATGTAGAGGAGCTCCATATTATCAAACCAGCCAGAAGTGCCTTACGTTGAGGCCAATCCGGATATGTGGATACAACTAGGAGAAGAATATTGGTAAGCCAATGCTGCCTTGCTTGAAACTGTGCAACAACTACATACAAAAATGATGAATTTTAGGACAAATAATGAATGGCTAATGCAGGAACAAGAAAATATGCTCAAAATTATGTCCGACTGACAGAATCAACGAGGATCAGACCCTAGTATGGAGGATAGAGAGAGAACCCCAACAGCCCACCATGGTGAGGAAAATGCAGAATCAGCAGAGGGACATAAGGAGGATGAAGAGGGGCGTTCGAATAATGTTTCCGATCAAAGAAAAACCAAAAGCGAGAAGATGGAATTACAAGGTGAGTTCAAAAAAATAAAACCGTCACTTTTCGAAGGAGAATCTTAAGAGGCAGCTGAAGCATGGTTGATTGACATGGGTAAATATTTTTAGATTTATGAATATATTGAAAAACTTAAAGCACAATTGGCAGTTTATCAATTAAGAGGAAAGGCCACCCTTTGGTGGGAAGAAATTAAAACTGTGAGAAAGATTGATGAAGAACAAGTGACGTGGCAAGAATTCCATAAACATTTTAAGGACAAATATTTGACTGAACGTTACTATGATGAAAAAGTAAAGGAGTTCCATGAGCTAAGGTTGGGGACCTTGACCATGGATGAATATGTGAAGTGGTTCACCTCCTTGTTATGATATGTCACGTACATGCAGGAGGGAAAAACCAAAATTCAATGGTTTATTAGCAGTCTACCCAATTTATGAAGGAAAAGTTATAATTTGACTATCCCAGAACAATGGATGATGCGGTGCGAAAAGCATGTACCTGTTATCAGCAAATGAAATAGAAAAGTGAAGTGCCCAATGGAGCTTCAGGTAGAAGAATGAGGAATTTACCCCCGAACAGATAATAGAAATTCTTAAGTGGTAGGAGTAATCAACAAAGAACTTTTGGGAAGTTTACCAAGAACCCACCCAAGGTCCCAGCTGTTAACACCCAGGTTGTTCCCTATGACTCCCAAGGGAATACGGCCGGGGTAACCACTAACCAATCTTTGGATCACTGTTTCTAGCCAAACTGTGATCAGAGAGGGCTCTCTCTTTATGATTTGTAACTGTTTATGATAGGGTTTTAGGCTAGCTATTATGCACAGGTTTTGTTTATGTTTTGGTTGAAGAGTTTCTTTTAGGTCTTATGATGTAATATTCAAAGAGTCAAATATCATTGGGCAATGGAGTCTATGGCTGTATAGGTGTCTAGAAACCTTGAGGTGAACTGGTGAAACTTACAGGGCCATTTGGATACTTCATACAACAAAATTTTTGATTTATAACACAAACAGGTGAAAAAACCAGTGAAAGCAATTAAGAATTTTCACTAAAATATTCGAGTATTTCCACCAAACTAGGTATGAGAAACAGATAGATGCCTCAGGAGCAAAACTTGAATCCCTGGGGATGTCTATCACTGTAAAAGATATAGTTTTAAAGTGCAGCAATTAAGAATTACACTTCATTCACTGTATCTGAAGAAAACATGGATAATAGCTCAGATTGAGTTCAGGGTAATCAGTGATTAGATCCTGTAACTATTCTTCTACTTTGCTATTAAGTGTAAAACATTTAAACAACAAAAGAGAACAAAAGACTAGAAAACATGTAATACAGAGATTTAAGAAAACTTATTGTTTTATGAAACACTCTGGAATCCTGCAACATTCACCATTCATCACAACGCATCAAATACACCAAGCTTTGGAAATTCCATTCTCCCTTTGTATTATTTCTCTGAGAATCTTACAGCAAGTGAGACTTCCAAAAGGAAAATAACAACAACCCCTTCAGCTTCTGCGAGGGTGAATATATACTTGCGATTGTTTACAAAATATCTGAGTTCTAAGTTATCTCAGACTTTAATATTCTCACCAACTTTTGAGATATTATTATCAGAAATTTATTACCGCATTGAATACAAGATAAAGGCGTCTTAATGTTCTGTCAGAAGATATTTTGGCCTTTGGGATCTGCTGAGTCGGTTGAGATACTTTGATTAAATGCTGGGGAACCCGACTTTATGGCTTGTACGCTGTATTCTGGGTTTGTCACCTGTGATTGTGACTGCTGCTGTGGTGAGTAAATAGCTCTGCTGAGTTGGCTCAGCATCTGTCTCTTCCTTGTAGATTTTATCTATCAAAATTCTGCCTGTGCATGACTGCCCATAAACTGGAGAAAAAACCAACCTTACGGGTTCGGGCCTGATAAGATTACCTGTGTCAAATTCCTCCACTCTTCCTGTGTGGGCAATTGGTGTCTTATGATTGCCCCCAAAGTTTCATCTGCCTCTGTATACTTAAAGAAATTTGGTGGGGTATCAAACAGGTGATCAATTTCATTCATAATAAAGAACAGGTTATCCACCCTATCATACAAATTCTGCCCTGTTGCTGGCCCTGTTTCAGCTGAGGTACTGGGTTGTTTTGCTATTTGTGCTGCAGCCTGCGCATCAACCCTTTTGATGTAATTTTCCAGAGTAAGCAGCCTTCCTACACTGCTTAATATGCTGGGGAGGCCTCTGTTTTGTAATGCCACAAATCTGTCCAGGAATTTGTTGATCTCGGTCTGCATATCCTGTGTTCTCCTCTCCAGCGTTCCAATTAGGCTTCTTAGTGTCAAGACTCTTTTAACTACTGAAATTGTTTCAGTCCTGTTAGTAATTCCCATGGTGGCTAGTTGAGAGCTGGTTTTGTTATTCAAAATATTGATCATTCTGCTGGCAGCATCTGGCATGTGGCCAAGGCTTGCTCTTGCTCTCTGTACCTCCCTGTTTGCCTTCGTGATGAGTGCTATTTGCTCATCCATAGTCTCAATATACTGCCACTGATTGGTGATGGATCGACCAATGTTGCCCCAGAGGACTGCTTTCAATTCTGCTGTTACTTTTTCTAGTGCAAGCTCTTTTTCTAGTTCAGCTATTCTCTTTTTTAGAGCTTTTACCTCTCTTTCCTTTGCTGCCTCATTCTGCTTGCTTTTGTCAAATTTTTCATTCACCTTGGTCAAAGACCTTTTGACTTCATCAAGCTCTTTCATTTGGGATTCAAGAACTTGGATCTCAGCTTGCAGCTTCTGCATATCCAGAGTAGGAGTTGGCTCTGTTGTTGGTGTAGTTGTTGCTGTGGATGGCACTGTAGGCCCTGCCTGTTGAGGAGGAGGAGTAGTTGTTGGCTGGACTTCCTCAAGGTTGATTATCACAGGAGGAGGCTGGGAGGGTTGGCCCTCTTCTTTTTGTTTCATAGCTGTCTGTAATGCTGCCTTTGCAGCTTCTGATTGTCCTAGCTGGTCTTGAGTCCGAACCAGCTCCTTGTACAGGGATATCAGTAGGTCTGTAGCATCCTTTTCCTGCCTTTGCTAGGAAACTTCATCTGTTTGAGGGTGGATGGTAGCTGGAAGCTTGATTTTCTTTCTTAAGGCCGCCAAGTCTGCATCCCTTAGCTTCAAGAGTTCTTGGATACCCTTAACATCTTTAGGATCATGTCCTATTTCTATAATTACCTCTTCCAAGGACTTAATCCTGTTGTCCTTGGCTTGTGATGATGCTCTCTCCAATTCCAGCTGAGATGCTGTGTTATCAAGGCTGCTCTTCAATTTGTAGTTCTCCAACGTTTCATCTGCCAAGGAGGCATACACCATTTCACCAGTTTGTTTATGTAATTCAATCTTATCCATAGGGTGTATGTCTTTGGCCAGAACCTCCATGTTGATTCTTAGGTAATCCGAGGTAGATTGAGGATGCAGCGTTGTGGGCATGAAGTGACTCATGATCATCTTGCCTTCACTTACATCAAAGGCAGATATGAGTCTTTGCTGATTGGTAGGAGCCAGGTTCAGCAAATGATTGTACAGCTGTACTTTAATAGGATCACTCCTCCTCTTAATGTCAATAAATTGCTGTTTGATGCTTGACTGTCCTTCTCTATGCTGGCTGGAGGAGCTGACCTCTCCTCCCACGGCTCTATCATGTTCATGCTGAAATGAACTGGCTGAAACTTCTCCACTGGGTGGGCCCATGCCCATTGCTTGCCTCACTGCTATGTCATCCTCTTGAGAGTCATTTAGTCTTTGTCTTTTCTCTCCCCGATTGATGGATGAAGTCAGGGGAGTCTCTCTATCCCTTTTCCTGGTTAAGTCCTCCTTTTGTGGGGTTTGGAGGACTGAGGTATCAACAGTAGTTTCTGCCCTAGGAGGCACTATTGTCTGAGCCTGTTGCTCAGTGGAGCTTGGAGCATTAATCACTTTTTCTTGCTGCAAGGGCTGCTGTTCACTAAATTGTTCCTCTTCCTGTTGCTGCCCGAGTTCCTGCTGCTCCATCTCTTCTTGCTGCTGTAGCAATGTATCCACTTGTTCTTTTGTCAATGGAGGTGGTTGTTCCACCTGCTTCCCTTTATCCTTGCTTGCTGTCTGTGGTGCTTTCTCGGCAGTTTGCTGCTGTGCTGTTGATGATGCAGCAGCTGCTCCAAGTTGCTTTTTGTAGGAGAGGGGCACCTGTCCACAAGTTTCCAAGTCAGCTTCCTTTTGCATATTTCTAGCCTCTCTCTCAAGTAACTCTTCATTAGTAATTTCCTCCTCTAGGGTACCCTCTTCCCAATTTGATGCATTGGCATACTGTTCAATCTCGGGTTGTCTCTTGTGTGCATAGCTACCCAATTTGTATCTAATCCTCCTGAGGGAGATAGAATGATTGGGGTCATAGGGTATCCATTCAAAGCTGGTTTGCAGTCTGAGGCCCTCCAGGATACTGTCTGCCTCCTTCCACCCTTCCTCTTTTCTGTTATATAGGAAAGAACCCAGCTGGCTCCTCACCTTTAGCTGTGACTTCTTGTTCTTGCTCTGAAAATGTAGGTAGTCTGAGTTCCCAAACTGTCTGAAATATTCCAAGGCAAAAAGCCTCATGGGGACATACCTTGGCAATCTAAAAGGTGTCAACTCACAGCCATATATTCTGATGACTGTATGGTTTTGGTAGAAGTACCAATTCCCAATGCTGTAGGACTTATTCAAATGGAGAATTCTTCTCATGTCATCAGTTAGTCTAGGAGGAGGAGTACCCTGCAGTACTGTCATGACTGGATAAATGAATAAGTCAATAAACTCAGTGTATGTGTAAGGTGATACAGAGGTATGATGAAAAACAGAAGTCCAGAACACAACTGATCTTGGATTTCCCTGGGCATTGAGTTGCTTCAAAGGAAAAGAGAAGGTGGCTGGCTGATAGAACAAGAATAGATGGTATATATATGAAGTATACCTGAATAGTCTTTCCCTCTTCAAGTTCATAAACTGCTCATGGATTTTATCTGCAATGTAGGTTGCATAGTCATAATGTACAGCTGGGGGCTTACCAGGAGAGAATATAGACAGCATTGCCATTAGGCTATCATCCACATCCTCCATCCCCCTGAATCCTAGGACATAACTGATTAAATCCACTAACATCCTGCCCAAATCATTCAAGTAGTGATACCCAATAGGAGGAGTTCTGACTGATTCAGAGCCTGGCCTGACAAACAATTGATTGATTTTGATGATCTGGTCACCTGACAGCTTGGTCCCTTTGTTTATCAAATTCTGCATAAAGATGGGGGTCAATTGCTTGGCAGTTTGGAAGTGCAGCATTCCATTTATACTCTCTGGGGTAATCTGGAACAGGATTGAGCCTGTGGGGCTTATGACAGCTCTTTGGTTTGGGTCATAGCATTCCTGGCAGTTGTAGATCAGTTCTGGCATAGGATTTACTTGGGGAAGGTTGTAGATGGGCAAATTTGAGTCCCAAATTCCCAAGATATCTGCCCCACTCAGGTGCTGGGCTTTTAACTCATTCATCATCTGGATATTGTATTTGGTTCCCATAGGGAACCAGTCCAGCATTTGGTAATCCATGTCTCCCAGAGCTTTCCATGCTAATTCCTGGTGAGGAGCATTGAGGGGCTTGATATTTAGAGCAATAGGAGTCTCCATGATTCTTTGAAGTTCAACAATTGTAATAAAGTGGCTTGTAAAAGCACCAGCACAGAACAGAAGTGCTTTTTGTAAGAATAGTCTTGAAATTTAAGTATCAGAGGAGGAGTTTATACAGCAGCAATTGAAATACTGCTTATACTAGGAGTCAAGGCTACTGTGGGTGTCACTATGCCCTCTTTCAGCGGGTGATTTGAGGTCAACAAGGAATTTGCCGGGAATACGCAGTGAACGCTGTTTTTGAGTGAAATTACAGGTATTATGGCTTGGCTGGTGTTTTTAGACTTCACAGTTACAATTGTGGACGTGCAGAGGGAAATGGGCGGTGCAAATATAGTTTGTAAGGTGTCCTTAGCCTTCTGAGCAACTTAAATTTCAATAACAGTCGTATGGAGGGCAGAACAACGGTAAATACCTGTTAATTGACGAACAGAGGTTGCGCAGGCGTGCACGGTTGCTGCTGAGGAGGTCGCCCGGGTTAACTCAGCAGGTTGGCGGAAATTTGAACGTAAACGGTCATGCAGAGAGAACAGTGGCGACAGGAGTGAAAAGTGAGAAAAACACGGCTTTTTTGGGTTAATATGGACTTTTTTACCATTTTGGCGCTTTTTAGTGATGACGTCAGCATGACGTCACTGGCGGGTCAAGGTGAGGTGACGTCAGCTGACGTCATCGGGTGACGTGGCGGTAGACTATTGGTCCAAGGGGGCGATGAGGTGGCAGCCATGTCAGCGGCCAGGTGGACGAATAGCAGGGGCGAGTACAAGCGAACGTGACGTGGCGATGCGTTGGCGGAAAACAGTTGGCGGTTAGGACCGTAGCGGTTACGGTTAGGGCTAGCCGCTACGGTCTCTCGGGGCGTTTTAGGTACGGTCTCAGAACTGTCAGACCCGGCTCCGAGAGTCCTTAACGTTTGACGCGTGGAGAGGCCCTGACGTGACGCAACGTCACCTTCTCGGGCGGTAAAGGACGGCTGCGGGGGCTGCTCCGATATCATTGTGGATCGTCGGATCTTTAAGATCTGATCCGACGGTGGGCGGAGCATCCACATGCTCAGGCTATATGCGCGGCGGAAAACTTTGGGCTTGTGGGTTTTTCATTGGTTTTTTGATGTTTTTGTTTAAAACAAATAATGCGCTAACCTTTGGAAATGCGCCAGAGGCGGGTTTTTGACTTTGGTAACTTTTGCAAAGGATTTAAAGGCAAAAGAGGTTTTATAAGGGTTTATTCAATGCAAAGGGTAGTTTGAGGAGCAAGCTGCCTGTAGCAAGGGGGATTGGGGTGTGATAGGTTCACCAAGGTGACCAGAGGTCACTTTGGTTCCTTTTGAAGAACGTATGGCTATAATGCCAAGGGGAGGGAGTATTTATAAGATTTAGGGCTTTATACACCATAGTGTTAGTATTATTAGGGGAAGGGGTAAGATAAGGGAGCTATGTAGTAAAATTAGAGGTTAATATGAATGCAGGGAGCAAATGAAGGGGATTTTACTGAGTTTATCTGAAATTGATTTAGTTTTGAGAGTAGATCAAAATGAAAAGATCTTAGACAAGGAATGTGGCTTCTAAAAGAACAAGAACCATCATAAAACCATGATCTCTCTTCATAAATCTCAGCTAAAGAAAGGGAGTGTTAGTAATGGAATAGAGGGGAAGAGGGAGGTTAGTTATGCTCCTTGCTGTACTTTGATGGAATTCACCACTTTGTCCATTGATAGATTTTTGCCTTGGCAAAACACCTCTTGACATATGTGTAATGGCGAAAATACCCTTTCTGCAACCACAACTGCCTACCCAGCTATTTTCCTAGCATTTTTTGTTTCTCCTTAGAGGGTGCATTTGGACTTGCAAACCCTTACTTGCCTTTTCTTTTCTTTGGCTTTTTCTTTTTCTTTTCTATCTACTTCTAGCCTTATTTCTTCCAAGGTCCCAGATTAAGCTGTTGGGAACCTTTACTCCTCTACCTAAACTACTTGTCTGCCAAGATTAAGCAGTTTGGACAGACTTCTTTCTCTATTCTATAACTCAAAATTGAAACATGGCATGATCCAGCTTAAACTGTTGAATCATCCACAAAATTGAAATAAGGTCCTCAACATTTGAAACCATTTACCCACCTCTTGTTCTCTAGGAAATATGGGATCTTTGTAATACCAAAGCAGAGCATATTTGGACTTTCCTTGGCCAATCATGAAATATGAAACCTATTAGTATAGGTATCCAACAGTGGCTCGACATGGGGATGGTTTTTCTTCTGAAAGACCAAGAACAGCAGGTCAGATTGCCTTGTTCTTTGACTGCCTATCCCAGTCTTTGAAATTTGCTGCAGAAATGTGTCAAAATTGTGTGCTTTTTTCTTGGAAGACCTCTGATTCTACTTGCCTCTAGCTGGTTGGTGAATCACTTGGGAAAACTGCTTTTTACAATCTAAAACAGAAAACAATATGTACATCTGCATATATACAATGAATCCTTGGATTCCACTCATAATGAACAGTCAAAGTAGTGCTTCAGCATCCTGCCATTGACAGGACCTTCATCCAAGTCAGTTTCAGTCAAACTTTTGAGGAAGTAGGTGTTATTACCTTGCACTGCTTGGACAGCAAATGGTCCTTTCCATAAAGAGTCAAACTTTCCATGTTTCCCTTTCTCTTCTCTTCTTGCATCCCACTTTAAAACTTTGTCCCCTATATTGAAATCTTCTGCTTTGGTTCTTCTATCAAAGGCCTTTTTCAGTTTCTCTTGTAGTATCTGTACTCTGCTGAAAACTTGTTCTCTGGTCTGTTGTAAACAAATTATCTGGTTAATCCTTCTTTGCATGTCATTTGGCTCTGCTTGGCTTTCTTGCAGAAGTTTCATAACCGGCACTCCTAGTGATGAAGGAAATCTGGCCTCTAATCCATAGACTAACTCATATGGGCTGGTCCCAATTGATCTTTTAGTTGTTAGTCTGTCTGCCCATAAAGCATTTACTAGTTTCTTATGCCAGTTCTTTTTGTTCTCTTCCAGCACTTTCTTTATGATATTTATCAAACTTTTGTTTGATGATTCAGCAAGGCCATTTCCTTGAGGATAGTAAGCCGTAGAATGGCCCAAAGTAATGTGAAATTTATGGCAGAAGTTCACCATTTTCTTGGATCTGAAGGCAGCAGCATTGTCTGTTATTATTTTGTCCGGGCAGCCAAATCTAGCCAGTATATTGTTTTCCAAAAACTGAATGATTACTGAATCATTTGCTTGTCTGCATGGGGCAGCTTCAATCCACTTGGTGAAGTAGTCTGTTGCTGTTAAAATCCATCTGTGTTGCCCTGAAGATGAGGGATGAATTTCCCCAATGAAATCCAAGCCCCATTGTTGGAAAGGTCTCTCTGTTGTAATGGGCTTCAAAGGAAGTGGCAGCAACTGTCTTTTGCCTTCAAACAGTTGGCATTTGTGGCATGAGGCTGTAAATTTCTTAACATCAGAGAACATAATGGGCCAGTAGTAACCAGCCCTCAATATCTTGTCCACAGTGGACTTCCAGTACAAATGTCCACCGCAATCTCCAGCATGGAAATCTTGCATGATTTTGTTAGTTTCATTCTCTATTAGACAGTGCAGCAAGATACCTTCATGGTTTTTCCAAAGTAAATTTCCATCCATCACACAAAATCTAGATGTTTTCATTTTTAGGAACCTACACTTAGTTCTGGACAGTCCTGGGGGAGCACACAGGTTTTGTAACACATAGCAGATATCAGAGTACCAAGGAGATTGTTCAAAGGCTACATTGATCTTTGGAGTCGCCAGCTCTGCTTCACTGTCCAGTTGATTGATATCTAAGGCTTGGAAATTTGCTTCTGTCATTAATTTGGCCAAACCTTGCCCTTTTATCAGCTTTGTAGGTTTTATTTCAATGTCAAATTCTAGTATATTGGCAATCCATTTTCCTCTTCTGCCCTCTAAGTTTTCTTGGGTGAGAATGTCTTTGACAATAGGACTTGGTACATAAGCCACAACATGAGAGTAAAGGATGTAAATCCTAAAGTCTTTAATAGCTTTGATCAAAGCATAGGCTTGTTTCTCCATAACTTGGTACTTTAGAGGGGCATCTCTGAGAGCTCTGCTGAAAAAAGCAATAGGTTTCTCACTCCCGTGGTCATCTTTCTGTAATAAAACAGTAGCAATAGTATGTTGGGAGGCAAAGGAGAAAATGATAAAGTCTCTGTCAAACTGTGGATTGGTTAACACTGGGGTTTGAGTCAAGGCCAATTTTATGCTTTCAAAGGCTTGTTTTGCTTCAACAGTCCATTTGACCTTTGAATCTTTCTTTAGCATATTGTTTAGTAATCTGATTAATTCTGCTAAATTCGGGATAAACCTTCTTAAAAAATTGATTTTCCCTAAGAATCCTTGCAATTCCTTGACATTCCTTGGATGAGGCATTTGTAGGATAGCTTGTATCCTATCTGGATCAATTCTTATGCCATCTTTTGAAATAATGTGTCCTAAAAGTTTCCCTTCTTCCAAGCCAAATAATGACTTCTTGGGGTTTAAGGAAATGCCATATTTCCTACATGTTATGAAAATTTGTCTCAAATGTTTCAAGTGTTCTTGGTCAGATTTTGAAAAGGGTGTAAGATCATCTAGATAAATGACAAGGAAATCATGAATTTCCTTAGCGAAAGCAATATCCATTGCTCTTTGAAATGTTGCCCCTGCGTTTTTCAATCCAAAGGGCATTTTCACATACTTGAAAGTTCCCCATGGGGTTGTAAATGCAGTTTTGTCTTGATCATCAGGGTGTACTAGGATTTGGTTAAAGCCTGAGAATCCATCAAGCAATGATATCCTTGAAGCCCCTACTACTCTTTGAAGAATATGATCCATTTTGGGTAGAGGGTAGTTATCTTTGAGTGATACTTGATTCAAATTCCTTAAGTCTACACAAAGTCTAATCTCACCAGTTTTCTTTCTTGTAGGGACCAAATTTGAAATCCATTCAGAGAATCTGATTGGTGCTATGATACCAGCTTCGAACATTTTCTGTAATTCTTTTTCAATGGAAGGAAGGAGCACAAGATTGATTCTTCTCAATTTCTGTTTGAATGGTTTTTTATTAGGCTTGAGGGGAATGGTGTGCTGGATAATAGAGGTATCATAGGACTTTAGATCCTCATAACCCCAAGCAAAAACATCTTGAAACTCTTTAAAGAGGTCAATATATTTGGGTTTTTGATCAGGGGGAAAAGCAGCGGATAGTTTTATTATTTTAGGCTTGTCAGTGGTACCAATGTTGCATTCTTCAATTGCTGCATCTAATGGCTGCATCTTTGGTTTCCTGGGGACATCATTTGAGTCAAAAATGTCCTCTAGTGGGGTAAGGCCTGCTGGAAGGAAATTGTCTTTGAGTTGTATGATTTCATCTTCAGCGTTGCTCACCTCTTCACAGTCAATTTGGTGAATTTGCTGAATGTTTTCATTGTCGAAAATGGTTGGACTCAGTAATTGTTTTGCTGTTCTAGGTGACATTGGGTGAGCAGACTGTTGAAACTGTATTTGTGATGGACTTGCTTCCTCAAGTATTTGTGATTGACTTGCTCCATCAAGATCAATATTTAATCCTATGAACTCTTGTTGCAAGGTCAAGAAATTGTTTATTTGCATGTCATCCTCAAATACTTGCCATTCTTTGACATTATTCGGAATAGAGGGTCTGTATTTGACCTCGGTTGTGAAACAATTATTGGGTTCTAATGGGAATTTGAAGGTGCTGGCAAACGTTGCCAAGCTGTGTGCATGGAGATTGTGGCCCCTTGAAATTTTTGTGATAACAAACTCAGAGAAGGTTTCTAATATTTCAATTACAGCAGATCTGTAGGACCTCAATCTTTTGTCATTGGTGACAAAATGTCCTTTCACTTGTTGAATTACTAGATCAGAGTCTCCCATAATGGAGAGTTTAGGAGCTTGTAGCGATTTTGCTAGCTTTAGACCCAGCAAGAGAGCTTCATATTCTGCCATGTTGTTAGTGCACCTAAAATTCAATCTGTAAGCCCTGCCTTCTACATAGCCTTTCTCTTTGTTATATATCCACACTCCAGCTCCTGCCCCTAACTTGTTGACTGACCCATCAAATTCTAGGACCCACAGGATATCTTGCTGAACAGAAGATTTAAAGTTCTGTTCATGAGATGGCAATGTGAGCAGGAGTTGGGGTTTCTTCCCCCATTTGTTTTCTAGGACAGCTTTATCACTTGTTTGACAATTTTTAACAACTAGAGGAGGGTTAATGTGTATTGTTGGGCTGATTGATGTTTGGCAGGTGCTACTTGTTTGATCAATGTTTTGTTCTTGTGTGAGTGTTTCGGTCCTAATGTCATTGTTTGAGAGGTCTGCGCTGTCATTGAAGAGGATGAAGGAGTCTATATCCGAATGAACAGCGTATATTGGAAAATTTTGAGGCTTCTCTTCACTGCTGACCATATACTTCATGAGTGTTTCCCTATAAAGTCTTTTTGGTTGCCCAAAGACAGAGATAGTTGCATATGACATGTCTAATTGCAGGGATCCTTGGAGCTTGGCTCCCCATGATCTTGATAACAGCATCCCATATTTGGGTGGGATATCAGCAACTACAACATCCATTAGAATAGTCTTGTTGGGATATTGAACCAGAGACACACATAAATCTTTTATTAGGCCTAAACATTTGACTTGGCTGGAATCAAAAGAAAACAGGTCTTTGTATGGTCTTGTTATATCCAAGTTCAATCTTTCCATGACTGCTTTTGGCATAAGGTTGTGAGAGGCGCCTGAGTCGAACATTGCATTATGCAGTATTTTATCATGAACATGCAAGCTGACATAAAAAGGTAAAACCCCTGTGACTACTGTTTTTCCATCTACCTCTGGGCCAAACAGTAATTCTGGGGTGTCATCTAACACGTTTACATCATCTTTGCTGGTAGTGAGTTGAAGGGATTTCTTGATCTGTTGCTTATAGATGTCATGCTTGGCTAGCTCTGAGAGGGGAATTGCTATCTTTAGCTTGCCAATCTCTGTACCTAGGTCAAAGGGTTTGTCAACTTGGGTTTTAGAGTCACGGATAGCAGTCTTTTCTTTGTTCACTAAATCTTCTTGTTGGATTTCCTCTTGACTTTGAAACCTGCCCCTTATACTCATGTCTTGAGGGGTAATGTTCGGATTTGGGTGGGAGGACGAGGTTGCCGTGGGCTGTTGTAGTGGGGACAGTAGTTCAGTAACCTCCTCAACCACTACTTCTTTTGTAGGCACGTTTGTGTTGTGATTAGGTTCTGTGCCCATGGTTTCTTTGGACTGCTGTTTCTCCTTTATCTTTTCGGGCTGATTTACATTTACAGTCCTACTCCTTAGTTTGTATTGTTTATGGACTTCATAGACAGCAGTGTCATACCCTTGTTTAAAGTCAAAGGATTCTCCTGATTTAGTTTGGAATGTTTTGCTTTCATCCTCCTCATGGTCTTCTTGTGTTAAGAAAACATGGCTTTTACCATCCAGACCCATTAAGTTAATTTCGGGATCTTCATTGAGCTGATTGGCTGTGGAGGTTTCTGCATAGTTTTCTTGAAAAGGGGGTCTAATGTCTTGGTCAGCACTTGTTTTTCCTATGTTTGGGTTCTGATTTCTCCTAAAATTTGGGTTTCTAGGAGGGTTTCTTTGTGATGTCTCCCATGATGATTTTCTTTCAACTGATTCCACTCTTTCACCCAATCTCTTCATGCTGTTTAGTATTGCATCCAGCTTTTGATCAAAACCCGAGGGCTCTTCTCTGAAGCCAGCCTTCTTTTCCAGCTTTGCCCTGTTTCTCTTGGCAATTAGGTTGGCCTCTACAGTGACTGCAACTCTTTGAGCTTCTGCAAGGGTTGGAGGATCTCTTTCTTTCAGCTGATAGGCCATATCAGAGTCAAAACCGTCAGGGAAGTTATACAGGGCCAAATCAGGAGGGGGCCTTAAGTTCTGGGGGATAGCATTATATACATTGTTAAACCTAGCACAATATTCCAAAACTGTTTCTTGGGGGCCTCTTTTAATAGTGTTATATTCACCGAGTATGTGGAGTGGATCTTTCTTTTTCTCCCATCTGTTGGTAAACTCTTGGTACAGGACCTCAGGGGTTGCAATGGAATTTGTATTCAGGGATCTAAACCAAGTTCTGACATCCCTAGTTAAGCTTTGAACAAAAATTCTCATCCTGACACTGTCATCATCTATTTCATAGGTCTCAAAGTGGTCTTGCATCTTCTTAGCATGCTGGACAGCTGTCAAAGGGCCATGGGAGTCAAAAAATGAGATTTTGGTTTGGTAGTCTTGGGGTAGAGCTGGAGCATTGGCTGGTATCTGCAGAGGTGCATATCTGTTAGCCATGTTTATGGGGTTTATGGGGTTAATAGGAACAAATGGGACAGCTGGGATTACAGGTGTAACAGGGTTAATAGGATGGGTAACAAGCGGGGGGCTGGTTAAAAGAGTATGTGCAGATGGTGAAGATGGGAGAGGAGGGCTTTGAGGTGTTGATGATGAACTAGGGGAACTAGGTGTGGAACGGAAAAGGACTTTGCAAGGAGTTGGAATGAGGATAGGTTGGTGTGAACTTATATCTGAATCAGCAGGCTTCTCCTGCTTTTGCTGTCTCCTTATGTTCTTTGGAATGATATTTGGGTTATCAACAATGATGGGTTGATTAGGGTCAGGGTTTGCCCTAGTATGCCTTGGGTTTCTTTTGGGAGCCAGCTTCTAATTTCTTTTGAATTTGTACAAGAAGTTTATATATATGCAAGGACTGGATGAAAATTTTGGAATGGCTATATATTTTCCAAAGCTAGGATTAAGATTCCCTAATCAGCTCTTCCCTAAAGCTGTTCCTGTGGCACAGAAACAGTCCTAAGGCCTCTTGGCTAGTTTCGGGCTTGATGGTAGCTTCGGAAGATAGATAGTAATTGAAAAATCTTTATGAAGTCCCCAGTGGAGTCGCCAATTATGTTAACACCCAGGTTGTTCCCTATGACTCCCAAGGGAATACGGCCGGGGTAACCACTAACCAATCTTTGGATCACTGTTTCTAGCCAAACTGTGATCAGAGAGGGCTCTCTCTTTATGATTTGTAACTGTTTATGATAGGGTTTTAGGCTAGCTATTATGCACAGGTTTTGTTTATGTTTTGGTTGAAGAGTTTCTTTTAGGTCTTATGATGTAATATTCAAAGAGTCAAATATCATTGGGCAATGGAGTCTATGGCTGTATAGGTGTCTAGAAACCTTGAGGTGAACTGGTGAAACTTACAGGGCCATTTGGATACTTCATACAACAAAATTTTTGATTTATAACACAAACAGGTGAAAAAACCAGTGAAAGCAATTAAGAATTTTCACTAAAATATTCGAGTATTTCCACCAAACTAGGTATGAGAAACAGATAGATGCCTCAGGAGCAAACTTGAATCCCTGGGGATGTCTATCACTGTAAAAGATATAGTTTTAAAGTGCAGCAATTAAGAATTACACTTCATTCACTGTATCTGAAGAAAACATGGATAATAGCTCAGATTGAGTTCAGGGTAATCAGTGATTAAATCCTGTAACTATTCTTCTACTTTGCTATTAAGTGTAAAACATTTAAACAACAAAAGAGAACAAAAGACTCGAAAACATGTAATACAGAGATTTAAGAAAACTTATTGTTTTATGAAACACTCTGGAATCCTGCAACATTCACCATTCATCACAACGCATCAAATACACCAAGCTTTGGAAATTCCATTCTCCCTTTGTATTACTTCTCTGAGAATCTTACAGCAAGTGAGACTTCCAAAAGGAAAATAACAACAACCCCTTCAGCTTCTGCGAGGGGTGAATATATACTTGCGATTGTTTACAAAATATCTGAGTTCTAAGTTATCTCAGACTTTAATATTCTCACCAACTTTTGAGATATTATTATCAGAAATTTATTACCGCATTGAATACAAGATAAAGGCGTCTTAATGTTCTGTCAGAAGATATTTTGGCCTTTGGGATCTGCTGAGTCGGTTGAGATACTTTGATTAAATGCTGGGGAACCCGACTTTATGGCTTGTACGCTGTATTCTGGGTTTGTCACCTGTGATTGTGACTGCTGCTGTGGTGAGTAAATAGCTCTGCTGAGTTGGCTCAGCATCTGTCTCTTCCTTGTAGATTTTATCTATCAAAATTCTGCCTGTGCATGACTGCCCATAAACTGGAGAAAAAACCAACCTTACGGGTTCGGGCCTGATAAGATTACCTGTGTCAAATTCCTCCACTCTTCCTGTGTGGGCAATTGGTGTCTTATGATTGCCCCCAAAGTTTCATCTGCCTCTGTATACTTAAAGAAATTTGGTGGGGTATCAAACAGGTGATCAATTTCATTCATAATAAAGAACAGGTTATCCACCCTATCATACAAATTCTGCCCTGTTGCTGGCCCTGTTTCAGCTGAGGTACTGGGTTGTTTTGCTATTTGTGCTGCAGCCTGCGCATCAACCCTTTTGATGTAATTTTCCAGAGTAAGCAGCCTTCCTACACTGCTTAATATGCTGGGGAGGCCTCTGTTTTGTAATGCCACAAATCTGTCCAGGAATTTGTTGATCTCGGTCTGCATATCCTGTGTTCTCCTCTCCAGCGTTCCAATTAGGCTTCTTAGTGTCAAGACTCTTTTAACTACTGAAATTGTTTCAGTCCTGTTAGTAATTCCCATGGTGGCTAGTTGAGAGCTGGTTTTGTTATTCAAAATATTGATCATTCTGCTGGCAGCATCTGGCATGTGGCCAAGGCTTGCTCTTGCTCTCTGTACCTCCCTGTTTGCCTTCGTGATGAGTGCTATTTGCTCATCCATAGTCTCAATATACTGCCACTGATTGGTGATGGATCGACCAATGTTGCCCCAGAGGACTGCTTTCAATTCTGCTGTTACTTTTTCTAGTGCAAGCTCTTTTTCTAGTTCAGCTATTCTCTTTTTTAGAGCTTTTACCTCTCTTTCCTTTGCTGCCTCATTCTGCTTGCTTTTGTCAAATTTTTCATTCACCTTGGTCAAAGACCTTTTGACTTCATCAAGCTCTTTCATTTGGGATTCAAGAACTTGGATCTCAGCTTGCAGCTTCTGCATATCCAGAGTAGGAGTTGGCTCTGTTGTTGGTGTAGTTGTTGCTGTGGATGGCACTGTAGGCCCTGCCTGTTGAGGAGGAGGAGTAGTTGTTGGCTGGACTTCCTCAAGGTTGATTATCACAGGAGGAGGCTGGGAGGGTTGGCCCTCTTCTTTTTGTTTCATAGCTGTCTGTAATGCTGCCTTTGCAGCTTCTGATTGTCCTAGCTGGTCTTGAATCCGAACCAGCTCCTTGTACAGGGATATCAGTAGGTCTGTAGCATCCTTTTCCTGCCTTTGCTGGGCAACTTCATCTGTTTGAGGGTGGATGGTAGCTGGAAGCTTGATTTTCTTTCTTAAGGCTGCCAAGTCTGCATCCCTTAGCTTCAAGAGTTCTTGGATACCCTTAACATCTTTAGGATCATGTCCTATTTCTATAATTACCTCTTCCAAGGACTTATCCTGTTGTCCTTGGCTTGTGATGATGCTCTCTCCAATTCCAGCTGAGATGCTGTGTTATCAAGGCTGCTCTTCAATTTGTAGTTCTCCAACGTTTCATCTGCCAAGGAGGCATACACCATTTCACCAGTTTGTTTATGTAATTCAATCTTATCCATAGGGTGTATGTCTTTGGCCAGAACCTCCATGTTGATTCTTAGGTAATCCGAGGTAGATTGAGGATGCAGCGTTGTGGGCATGAAGTGACTCATGATCATCTTGCCTTCACTTACATCAAAGGCAGACATGAGTCTTTGCTGATTGGTAGGAGCCAGGTTCAGCAAATGATTGTACAGCTGTACTTTAATAGGATCACTCCTCCTCTTAATGTCAATAAATTGCTGTTTGATGCTTGACTGTCCTTCTCTATGCTGGCTGGAGGAGCTGACCTCTCCTCCCACGGCTCTATCATGTTCATGCTGAAATGAACTGGCTGAAACTTCTCCACTGGGTGGGCCCATGCCCATTGCTTGCCTCACTGCTATGTCATCCTCTTGAGAGTCATTTAGTCTTTGTCTTTTCTCTCCCCGATTGATGGATGAAGTCAGGGGAGTCTCTCTATCCCTTTTCCTGGTTAAGTCCTCCTTTTGTGGGGTTTGGAGGACTGAGGTATCAACAGTAGTTTCTGCCCTAGGAGGCACTATTGTCTGAGCCTGTTGCTCAGTGGAGCTTGGAGCATTAATCACTTTTTCTTGCTGCAAGGGCTGCTGTTCACTAAATTGTTCCTCTCCCTGTTGCTGCCCGAGTTCCTGCTGCTCCATCTCTTCTTGCTGCTGTAGCAATGTATCCACTTGTTCTTCTGTCAATGGAGGTGGCTGTTCCACCTGCTTCCCTTTATCCTTGCTTGCTGTCTGTGGTGCTTTCTCGGCAGTTTGCTGCTGTGCTGTTGATGATGCAGCAGTTGCTCCAAGTTGCTTTTTGTAGGAGAGGGGCACCTGTCCACAAGTTTCCAAGTCAGCTTCCTTTTGCATATTTCTAGCCTCTCTCTCAAGTAACTCTTCATTAGTAATTTCCTCCTCTAGGGTACCCTCTTCCCAATTTGATGCATTGGCATACTGTTCAATCTCGGGTTGTCTCTTGTGTGCATAGCTACCCAATTTGTATCTAATCCTCCTGAGGGAGATAGAATGATTGGGGTCATAGGGTATCCATTCAAAGCTGGTTTGCAGTCTGAGGCCCTCCAGGATACTGTCTGCCTCCTTCCACCCTTCCTCTTTTCTGTTATATAGGAAAGAACCCAGCTGGCTCCTCACCTTTAGCTGTGACTTCTTGTTCTTGCTCTGAAAATGCAGGTAGTCTGAGTTCCCAAACTGTCTGAAATATTCCAAGGCAAAAAGCCTCATGGGGACATACCTTGGCAATCTAAAAGGTGTCAACTCACAGCCATATATTCTGATGACTGTATGGTTTTGGTAGAAGTACCAATTCCCAATGCTGTAGGACTTATTCAAATGGAGAATTCTTCTCATGTCATCAGTTAGTCTAGGAGGAGGAGTACCCTGTAGTACTGTCATGACTGGATAAATTAATAAGTCAATAAACTCAGTGTATGTGTAAGGTGATACAGAGGTATGATGAAAAACAGAAGTCCAGAACACAACTGATCTTGGATTTCCCTGGGCATTGAGTTGCTTCA